>CM077669.1:323470490-324720490 GCA_039707655.1 Elymus sibiricus | reverse complement strand
CATCATGTAGCGCACAATGACTAGAAACTTCTACATATAAAGATCTTCATCTTCGGACAAACATGTACAAAGTTGCAACAGTTTTAATATGGTGATAATATGTTTGGAAACATGGACTTAGTTGCAAATATACCCTCATGGAAAACTGGACGACGCGGTACGGGACGAGGCGGCCCGAGGCGTTTGGTTGGATGGATGAGGGTGTCCAGGGACGGGGTTGGACGAGGCCGTCCCAGCGCGGGCTTGAGGATGCCGGACATGACAGTGGTGAGCTCCAGCAAGGGAGGCGACCTATGGTGCGACAGCAGAGGGAGGAGAGGGCATGGATCTGGGATGGCAAGGTCGGATCCCGCCGGAGTAGGGCCGGAGCAAGGGAGGATGCGTGAGGTAGCGGTGCCCTGCGATGGGGATGCAGGTCATCCATGGCGGTGGAGGCAGGGTAGGCCAGATCAGGCACTCGCGAGCCTCTGAGGCGGCGGGGACGACAGTCCAGTGGTCGACGGCAAGGTGAGGTCGCCGGGCTGGCAAGGGCGGTGCGGCGAGGGCTATTGGGCAGCGCTCGGGCAAGGAGGCGAGCTCAGGTGCGAGGGCGCGCTCCAGGAGACGGTGGCAGTTGCCTCGGCCCGGCTCAGACCTGGGGCGGGATTCAGATGGGCTCGAGCGGGCCCGCGCGGCTGCGGGTTGGGGAGGCTGGCGGTAACGCGGATCCCGAGGAGGGCTAGGGTTTACCCTATTTGGTAGGGGAGGGGATGTCTATTTTTTAGGCAGGGGATAGAGTTAGGGTTTTTTGGAGCCGATTCGAGGCATTCGATCTCGATCGGATGGCTCCGGTCGAGATGTTGGTGCAGGTGGGCTATGGAATGAGGAGAGAGGGAAGATGGCAGCCCAGCAACATATTTTGTTTTATGAAATGTTCGGCAATTTAACCGGCTATCATGCCGCATATGTTTAACGGTTAGGGTATCAAACGACCTCCGAATGCTATGAAATTTGGCAGGCGGTCTACCTACAATATATTAAGACCACACGCCTTCTTTCAACCCATTTCAAGAATGTTTTATTTACACTTATAAAAATAATATTTAGCGATGTCACGGGTGCGTGCAAGTGTGTTTGGTCTCGAAATGGTCAACGACGAGAACAGAGAGAATCGGGCACTACTAACGGATGCAGTTTTGAAAAATGATGACAACGGAGTGCCGATGGAATGCATATGATGTGATGATGAATGCGACAAACAATTAAATCACATGGCGGTAATGAAATACATGGAAGGCATCTGGAGCGTTGCTACTTGTGAGCAGCGTTGGGATTTTCCTCGAAGAGGAGGGGAGATGCATTATAGTAGAGATAAGTATTTGCGACACTAAGAACCAAGGTTATTGAACCAATAGGAGAACCAATGCAAATTCCGTTAAGCAGCACCTACACACACAAAAACAAACACTTGTACCCAACGCGGGCAAGAGGGTTGTCAAGGCCCTTGAACTCGTCACTTGCAAGGATTATATCTTGATAGAATAGAGATTGCAAAAGCAAAGTAAAATAAAAGTAAATAATAAGCAGCAAGGTAATTTAGATGTTTTTGTTTTTATGTTTAAGTAGAGGCTTCTCTCTCGAAAGTAGCATACGGAGGGTAGACAAATTAATGTTGGCCAATTGATAGAAAAGCGCATAGTTATGACATGTTATTCATGGAAATGATCTTGTATATAGGCATCATGTCCATAAACAAGTAGACCGAACCGATTCTGCATCTACTACTATTACTTCACCAATCGACCGCTATCCAGCATGCATCTATTGTATTAAGTTCATGACAAACAAAGTAATGCTTGGATCAAGATGACATGATGTAGACAAAGTAATACAAGCAATATGTTTAGACCCCGTCGTTTTATCCTTAATGGCAACAATACAAATATTTTCCTTGACCCCTTCTATCACGAGGATAGAGCACCGCAAGATTGAACCCACTACAACGCACCACTCGCACTAAAGATAAACCAATCTAGTTGGCCAAACCAAATCGATAGATTGGAGATAAATACAAAGCTATACGATCATGCATATTGAAATTCATAGGGGACTCAATAACTTTTCATGAATAATCTGATCATAAACCCACAATTCATCAGATCCCAACAAACACACCGCAAAAGAAGATTACATCGAATAGATCATCGCGAAGATCACGGTGAACTTTGTATTGAAGATCAAAGGTAGAGAAGAAGCCATCTAGGTACTAGCTATGGACCCATAGGTCTGTGGTGGACTATCATGGAGGCACCAAGGTTGTTGTAGATGGCCTCCGTGATTGATTCCCCCTCCGACAGATCACCTGAAAAGGTCTACAGATGGCATCTCTTCGAAACAGAAGCTTGCGGTGGCGAAAAAAGTGTTTCGGGTGGCTCTCTGTTGGTTTCTCAATATTTGAGAATTTATAGAAGTGGAATTACGTCAGGCAGGTCGATGTGCCTAACCCCCTGGGCGCACCGAGGTGCCTTGTGGCCTCCTGGTGAGGCTTTGATACGTCTCCAACGTATCTATAATTTATGAAGTATTCATGCCATGTTTACAATAATTTTATATGATTTTGCTATGATTTGATTAGAACTAACCCGGACTGACGCTGTTTTCAACAGAACTACAGTGGTATTGTTTTTGTGCAGAAATAAAAGTTCTCGGAATGAGCTAAAAATTTACGGAGAATATTTTTGGAAAATATAAAAAATACTGGAGCAAAAAGTCACCGGAGAGGAAGGCCGAGGAAGCCACAAGGGTGGGGGGCGCCCCCCCCCTCCTAGGGCGCGCCCCCTGGCTTGTCACCTCCTCGGGAACCTTCTGGACGTGGGACCAACGCCAAAAACTCTTATAAATATAGAAATCTCCGAAAAGAAACCTAGATCGGAAGTTCCGCCGCCGTAAGTCTCTGTAGCCACGAAAGATCAATCTTGGCCCTCTCCGGCACCCTGTCGGAGGGGGTCACCTTCACCGGAGACCATGGAGGAGGAAGAACCATGGAGGAGGAAGCACAAGGGGGAGACCCTCTCCCCCTCTCTCTCGGTGGCGCCCGAGTGCCATCGGGGAAACCATCGCCGCGGCGATCGTCTTCATCAACATCACCTTCTTCATCACCATCCTCATCTCCTTTCAGCGGTCCACTCTCCCGCACCTCCCTGTAATCCCCTACTTTAACATGGTGCTTTATGCCACATATTATGACCCAATGATGTGTTGCCATTCTATGATGTTTTGAGTAGATTTCTTTTGTCCTTTGGGTTGATTGATGTGTTTATATTGGTGCTGTCCTATGGTGCCTTCCGTGCCACGCACACGAGAAGGATTCCCGCTGTAGGGTGTTGCAATATGTTCATGATTCCCTTATAGTGGGTTGCTTGAGTGACAGAAGCATAAACCCGAGTAGGTGGGTTGTTGCGTATGGGATAAAGGGGACTTGATGCTTTAATGCTATGGTTGGGTTTTACCTTAATGATCTTTAGTAGTTGCGGATGCTTGCTAGAGTTCCAATCATAAGTGCATATGATCCAAGTAGAGAAAGTATGTTAGCTTATGCCTCTCCCTCATATAAAATTGCAATAAGGATTACCGATCTTGTTAACAATTGCCTAGGACAATTCCGCACACCGACCCATCATTATTCCACACTCGCTGTTTGTAATATATTGTAATATATTCTAACTTTATGATAACAGCACCTATTTTTATATTCTAGTTCTCCGATATCATGCAAAGCTATTCTCTCCATACCCACAACGTAGTTTTATTTCTCGTTTCTAGTTGGAAGTAAACGTTCGGCGTACGTAGAGTCGTATCAGTGGCAGATAGGACTTGAGAGAATATTGATCTTACCTTTAGCTCCTTGTGGGTTCGACACTCCATACTTATCACTTCCACCTTTGGAAATTGCTATGATGATTCCTTGCACTTGGGGATTATCAAGCTCTTTTCTGGCGCCGTTGCCGGGGAGCAATAGCGTGGGGTTGATATTCTCGGGTGTGCTTGTTTGCTTTCTTCACTAAGTAGATTTTGTTTTCCCTTTTTGCTTTCTTTAGTTGTGGGTGAAACAAACGAAAAAATTAAATAATGAAAAATACAAAAAGAATTACTTGCCTCTTATGCCTAAGAAGTTTTTCAAAAAGAGAAGTGATTGGAAGGTTGTGCATTGGAGAAGTGAGGGTCGACCTTGAACACTTGTGTTCATGCTCATGGAAACAATGTAGAATTTTTCATGGAAGCTTCTCAAAAATAATTATCCCCTTGTATATATCCATTGTATTATAAAAATATTTTGCCAAGATTTGGTTTTAGGATGATTAGATTGCTTGTTTGCTTTGTGCGGTGCAAAAACAGAAACTTTGACTGTAGTGCATGAATTTACATTTCTTACTGGAACGTCAAAAGTTTCTAAAAAATTTACACAGTACTTCCATACAAATTGTTTGTAATATATTGTAATATATTCTAACTTTATGATAACAGCACTTTTTTTTATATTCTAGTTCTCCGATATCATGCAAAGCTATTCTCTCCATACCCACAACGTAGTTTTATTTCTTGTTTCTAGTTGGAAGTAAACGTTTGGCATACGTAGAGTCGTATCAGTGGCAGATAGGACTTGAGAGAATATTGATATTACCTTTAGCTCCTTGTGGGTTCGACACTCCATACTTATCACTTCCACCTTTGGAAATTGCTACGATGATTCCTTGCACTTGGGGATTATCAGGCTTCCTGACACCTCCCGAAGCTTCCTAGGTCTCATTGGTCCAGGAAAAAATCGTCAAATTTTTTTGTAGTGTTTGGACTTCGTTTGGTACAGATTTCCTGGAACACCAAAAACATGCATAAAACATCAACTGGCACTTGGCACTGGGTTAATAGGTTAGTTCCCAAAAATGATATAAATAGCATATAAAGTATCCTAGATTGATAATATAATAGCATGGAACAATCAAAAATTATAGATACGTTGGAGGTGTATCAGCATCCCCAAGCTTAATTCATGCTCGTCCTCGAGTAGGTAAATGATAAAAAACAGAATTTTTTATGTGACATGCTACCCAACATGTAATCTCTTTTTAGTATGATCATTTTGAAACGATGAACTAATTGATATCAACATAATAATATCCATAAACATAAATAACATAATCATCACTTTTCAAAATATACGATCCATAAAAAAGGTTATTCCCTACTCATTTTATTGTATCAAGCATGGCATGACTCCACCTTCACTGCATAAGTATAAATCATGAGCACCCCGGTGTCAAACCAGACAATTGGATCGTACTTCTAACGCGCTTCAACATTTTATACTTCACGTAATACATGAGCGTGAACCATGGATATATCATATGGGTGGAATAGAATATGGTGGTAGACAATGTTGAGGATATCGCTTGTCGGGAACTTATCAGTCGACCTAGGATAAGGGGTAAATCGCCTGGTTTATCGGCATACCAGCCGATTTATTGGCATATCGGCCAATTTATCGGTCGGTTTATATTATCGGTCACACACTGGAAAGCAATAAATCGGTCGGTTTATCGGTATACCGGGGGATATCTTGAACAGTGGTGGTACATATAAAGGAGTCAAAGTGGAAAAGAAAGTCTCACATCAACTAGGCGTATCAACGGGCTATGGAGATGCTCATCAATAGACATCAATGTGAGGAGTAGAGATTGTCATGCAACGGATGCACTATAGCTATAAGTCTATGAAAGCTCAACGGAAGCTAAGTGGGTGTGCATCCAACTTGCTTGCTCATGAAGACCTCTGGCATTTGAGGAAGCCTGTCATCGGAATATAAAAGCCAAGTTCCATAACGAAAAATTCCCACTAGCATATGAAAACGACAACTCAAGAGACTCTCTATATGAAGAACATGGTGCCACATTGAGCCACAAGTGTGGAAAGGGATAGTAACACAGCCCCTTCTCTCTTTTTCTCTCATTTATTTATTTTTTCTCTTTTTTTCCTTTTTTATCTTTTATTTTTCTTTTTTTTTCTTTCTCTTTTTTTCCTTTTTCTTTTTTGTGTGGTGGGCTCATTTGGCCTCCCCCATTTTTTTATTTTTCGTCCGGACCTCATCCCGACTTGTGGGGGAATCTTTACTCCATCATCCTTTCATCACTGGGAAAGTGCTCTAATAATGATGATCATCACACTTTTATTTACATACAACTCAATATAACAACTCAACATGAAACAATTATGACTCTATATGAATGCCTCTGGCAGTGTACCAGGGTGTGCAATGATCTAGCGTAACATGTAAACAATGATGAACGGTGGCTTTGCCAGAAATAATATGTCAGCTATATGATCATGCAATATGATGATGAACACACAAGTCATGTGACAGAACGGTGGAAGTTTGATGGCAATATATCTCGGAATGGCTATGGAAATGCCATGATAGGTAGGTATGGTGACTATTTTGAGGAAGATATAAGGTTGCTTACGTGTGATAGAGCGTATCATATCATGGGGTTTGGATGAACCGGCGAAGGTTGCACCGACTCTTGAGGTGAGAATGGGCAATGCACGGTACCGAAGAGGCTAACAAATATGGAAAGGTGAGAGTGTGTATATCCATGGATTCACATTAGTCATAAAGAACTCACATACTTATTGCAAAGCCTATTAGCTCTCTCGAAGCAAAGTACTACCGCATACCCCTAGGGAGGAGGATGGGAGTAGTTCACCATCGCGCGCCCCTGATTCAAACAACACAATAATATTTCATTTCAGACATAAAAATGCTCACACATCATCACCATGCCATGTTAATACTTAGATGACTAACAAATAACAAGCTTTAATTACCGATATTTCTACTAACCAACAATCTTGTACTCATTTCCTTTTATATAAATACATCAATATAATCAACTCATGTTCCTTCTTTAGTGAGCTACATGAAAGTTTTTATCATATCCCCTTCAAATACCTATCCTTTTTGGACTAGTCTTATAACTCGTGCCATGTACCGTTCCTATTTCTTATTATAGTCTCAAAAATATTTAAGTGAAGCATGAGAGTTCAATTATTTCTACAAAATTTAGACACCGCCATGCTCTAAAATATATATATATATATATATATATATATATATATATATATATATATATATATATATATATATATATATATATATATATATATATATATATATATAAGTGAAGCACTAGAGCAGCTGCCTAGCTCAAAAGATATAAGAGAAGCATATAGAGTATTCTAACAAATTATGATGACCGCGTGTATCTCTCAAATAGGTGTATCCAGCAAACAATGATTGTGACAAACTAAACAAAAAAATATAACACACGATGCTCCAAGCAAAACACATATCATGTGATGAATAAATATATAGATCCAAGTGACATACCGATAGATTGTAGAGGAAAGAGGGGATGCCTTCCAGGGCATCCCCAAGCTTAGACGCTTGGGTCTTCCTTGAATATTGCCTTGGGTTTCCTTGGGCATCCCCAAGCTTAGGGTGTTGCCACTCCTTGTTCCTTTATCCATCATTCTCTCACCCAAACTTGAAAACTTCAGCACACAAAACTCAACAAAACCTCGTGAGATCCGTTAGTATAATCAACATATCAAATACTTTAGGTATTGTTATAAATTGATTCATATTTCATTATTGCATAATAGGTAATGTATTCTAACTTCTCCCTGGCTTATACCCCCCGATAGAATCCATAGCATCATCAAAACAAGCAAACTATGCAAGCAAAAATAGAATCTATCTAAAACAAAACAACATGTAAAGATATGTAGAGTAACTATACTTCTGTAACTCCACAAATTCTGAAAAATTAGGAAAACCTGGGTATTTTGTATACCAATACTTTGTAATGATGTTAGATCAAAAAGACGTCCCAGTAAAAGTAGAGAAATTTTGCACTGGACGCAAAAGTTTATGTTTTTGCACCGTATCAATTCTACTATCTTCCAAATCATCCCAAAGGCTTTACTTGGCAGAAACACTAATTTATACATAAAAAAGACAATCATTACAGTAGCAATAATCATGTCAACACATGAAAACAAAAAGGTTTGGGTTGTCTTCCAACAAGCAATAGACATTAAGATAGGCATGGGATAATAATGATGCTCACATAAAAGACAAGAATTGTAGCACAAAGAGAGCATCATATAGCATGCAATTAACACATTTAAGCCTAACATACTGCCTATGCATAGGCATTTTATAAGCAAACAAATTATCAAGACAAAAGTATCAACCATATGCAAATAGGAAGAATGAAGCATTAACAATTTCAACATCAAGAGAGGTAAGTGAGTAACATGCAAAATTCTATTACCATATTTGCCTCTCTCATAATAAGTACATGTAGGATCATTTTCAAATTCAACAATATAGATATCATGTAAAATGTTTTGTCCACGATCCACATGCACCAAAGTTTTACAATCTTCCAAGATAGTGGGATTAACATTAACTAAAGTCATGACCTCTCCAAACCCACTTTTATCCAAAAATTCATAAGATTGACCATTCTCCAAAGTAGTGGGACCACTATTACCTAAAAATGACACTCTTCCAAACCCACTTTTAGTATCTTTGCAAATATCAATATCAATAATAGATTCATCATGAAGCTCAAAATTCTCAAGATCACAAGTAAGATCATGATTATCACCCCAATCATGATCATTAGAACACTTGATATTCATAGAATTTATACTAAAAAATTGCAATCAGGCTGTTCATTCAATAAATGAATCCCAATAGCATTTTCATTCATCACTTCATTATTAATTATTAGTTTACAATAAGCAGCAAGTTTGAAAAGATTGGCAAGTGGATGAGGATCCATTCATCTTAAAAAAATCTTTTACTTTCTGTTATTGTGTGACAAATATAAAGATAATATACCTAGGCAAGTAAAAAGTAGAACAAGTGAAATATAATTTGTGTGTAGGGACCTGAAAAGAGTTTGATGATGCTCCTCGGCAACGGCGCCAGAGATTCTTTCTGCTACTTGTGAGCTGCGTTGGGATTTTCCCTAAAGAGGAGGGGAGATGCAGTATAGTAGAGATAATTATTTCCCTCAGTGAGAACCAAGGTTATCGAACCAATAGGAGAACTAATGAAAATTACCTTAATCAACAGCTACACACAAAAAAACCAAACACTTTCACCCAATGCGGGCAAGAGGGTTGTCAAGCCCCTTGAACTCGTCACACTAGTGCAGAAAAGCCTAGCTATGGCATGGCCAAAATGGCCTTGCTGGCGCAGACACCCGATGCCAGCAATATGGTGCCACAGTTAAAACATAGTGGTGGCGTTGGATCCTACGCCGGCAGTATATTACATGATGCTGGCGTCAAAATTGGCCAACGCCAGCTATACATCCACACTACCTTTGTCGTGTGTTGTTGTCCAACGCCAGCAATTTGTTTTTTTTTGGATAATAAAAAAACTCCTTCAAAAACTACGAGCTTAAACTTCACAAAAGGTACAGATCAAAACGTACTCATAAACTTAATAAGAATTTAAAACTTAGTACTAATGAACTAAACATACTCATAAACTTCAGACTTCATAACTTAGCTAATTAGTACTCAACAACTAAACATACTCATAAACTTCATAGTTTAAAACTACTCAACATCATCAAGGATTAAGTCTAGCTGGCGAAGCTTTTTCCGATTGTTCTCTCCATCCTTTTTGAAGTGATCAACGTCTGTCTGTAGGTTATGCTTCTCCAGCCTGTATTTCTTTTTCTCCATCTTCAAGTTGTCTCTCTTCTCCGTCAACTCATCCCTCAGATCCCTCAGTTTGTTTAACTTAGTTCGGGCATTAGCACCCTCTGTGAGCAGACTGTCCCTTTCATTCTTCATTGCGGCATTGCCTTCTTCGACTTTTTTGATGCGCCAGTCTAAAGACTCTAATCGCCACTGATTCCAGTTCTACACATCACCCACCGATTCGTTGTTGGCTGATGAATTGTCCATATGTGCTGTAATGAAAGCTCACCATCTTATAGAATGAAGAATTTAAAAATAACATGCAAAATTTAAAAAGAACTAGAACATAAGGAACAAAATTATCTATCATGACTTATCTTCTATATCTAAATAGCTAGACCCCACTATTAGGAATTCTCTAGCCACAACTCTTGGAACTAGAACATAAGGAACAAAATTATCTATCATGACTTATCTTCTATATCTAAATAGCTAGACCCCGCTATTAGGAATTCTCTAGCCACAACTCTTGGAACTAGAACATAAGGAACAAAATTATCTATCATGACTTATTTTCTATATACAAAATCCCGTCGTAACGCGTGGGGCATCTTCTAGTATTTCCAAACGGAGGGAGTAGAACATAATTACCTATGCTTGAGTCGGGCGGGGCGGGTCGAGGCGGCGTCGGGTGGAGACGGGCAACGTTGGGCGGTGGCGGGGGGGCTCACGCTCGTCCTCCGACGAAGACGGGCCGGGTCGGGCATGGCGGCGTCGGGTGGAGACGGGCGGCGTCGGGTGAGGCGGAGACGGCCAGCGTCGGGCAGCGGTGGGGGCGGCGGGGATCGAGAGGAGGACAGGTGGAGTTGGGGATCGAGAGAGAGTGAGGACGAAAGGATTTTACCTATTAAAACCGACTAGTGCTGGTGTGGGCCTAAAGGGCCTGAATGCGCAACACCGGGCCTACGAAAATACCTATGGCGTAGGAACTTTAGTCACTCCAACAATAATAGGTGAAAGGTGAGAGCGTTGGGGTCCTCATACAAGTGACGTTCGGTAGAATTTGCACGCCACCACTAAGTCTGTACCAATAACGTACAAATTTAGGTAACGCCAGCACTATTTGAAAATATTAGTGCCGGCGTCGGCTGAAAATGGCGCGCCACCAACAAGAGTTGTGGCTAGCCATTTCTCTACTAGTGTCACTTGCAAGGATTAAATCTTGATAGAATAGACATTGCAAAAGAAAAAGAAAATAAAAGTAAACAATATGTTGTAAGGTAATTTAGATGTTTTTGTTTTTATGTTTAAGTAGACCCAGGGGCCATAGTGTTCGCTAGAGGCTTCTCTCTCGAAAGTAGCATATGGTGGGTAGACAGGTTACTGTTGGGCAATTGATAGAATTGCGCATAGTTATGACATGTTATTCACAGCAATGATCATGTATATAGGTATCACGTCCATAAACAAGTAGATGGAAACGATTCTGCATCTACTACTATTACCTCACCAATCGACTGCTATCCAGCATGCATCTATGGTATTAAGTTCATGACAAACGAAGTATTGCTTGGGGCAAGATGACATGATGTAGACAAAGTAAGACAAGCAATATGTTCAGACCTCGTCGTTTTATCCTTAATGGCAACAATACAAATACGTGTCTTGACCCCTTCTGTCACGAGAATAGAGCACCACAAGATAGAACCCATTACAATGCACCACTCCCACTGAAGATAAATCAATCTAGTTGGCCAAACCAAACCAATAGATTGGAGAGAAATACGAAGCTATAAGATCATGCATGCTAAAATTCAGAGGAGACTAAATAACTTTTCAAGGAAAAAATCTGACTATATGCCCACAATTCAGCAGATCCCAACAAACACACTGCAAAAGAAGATTACATCGAATAGATCATTGTGAAGATCGCGATGAACTTTGTATTTAAGATCAAAGAGAGAGAGAAAATCCATCTAGGTACTAGCTAGGGACCCGTAGGTCTATGATGGACTACCCACGCATCATCATGGTGGCAGCAAGGTTGATGTAGATGGCCTCCGTGATCGATTCCCCCTGTGGCAGATCATCGGAAAAGGTCTCCAGATGGCCTCCCGTTGGAACAAAGGCTTGCGGTGGTGGAAAAAGTGTTTTGGGTGGCTCTCTGTTGGTTTCCCAATATTTGAGAATTTATAGAAGTGGAATTAGGTCGGGAGGAGCCATGAGGGGCCCACAAGGCAGGTCGGCGCGCCTACCCCCTGGGCGGGCCGAGGTGCCTTGTGGCCTCCTCGTGAGGCTCCTGACACCTCCCGAAGCTTCCCGGGTCTCTTTTGTTCAGAAAAAATTCGTCAAAAAGTTTCCTAGCATTTGGACTTTGTTTCGTACAAATTTCCAGGAAAACCAAAAACATGCATAAAACAACAACTGGCACTTGGCACTCGGTTAATAGGTAAAAATAGCATATGATTGCGTATAAAGTATCCTAGATTGATAATATTATAGCATGGAACAATAAAAATTATAGATATGTGGGAGACAAATCAAGCTTCGGTCTGGGGCTATTACAACTCTCCCCCACTATAAAGAGATCTTGCCCCGAGATCTTAGAAAGAGAAAAGGATAGAAGAGGTAAAACTTAGTTGCTTCTTTGACAAACGTGTGAGACCAACGAACCTTGGAGGTTGCAAAGAAATGAAGAATGAAAAAGAAACAAGTAATAATTCGAAATCACTCCGGTTGAGACAAGATAGACAAAGAATGAGAAAGAATGAATTTGGGCAGCACTCCCGTTGAAAAGAGAGAGAAAACTTGATAAGATGAAAATAATTTGAAAAGAGGACACAACACTCCGGTTAAATGGATAAGCAATAAAAAGAACATGATCTTGAGAAAACAAAATGATGTGTTGAAGAGAGCTACATCACAATGCCTCCGGAAAGCAAGAATAGAAGTTGGATTGTTGGAAACAAAAGAACGGAGAAGAAACTGACAACTTCTACCACAATTGAATTTGAAAAGCATCCTTGCAAACAAGAATTGAACAGAGTTGTTGTAAAATCAATAACGAAAAGAATAAGCTTGTTGTGGGCTTGGAAAACATCTCAAAATTATAAGGTGAAAACCGACCACTATCGAAAACAATTGATTGGTTGAGATCAATAAAGATATGAAAACTCCTTTTGCCGAGAGAATAAATGAATACTTGGATCATTGATAAGCACCATGATAGCAACAATCCTTTGGAAAGCTTTAGGTGAAATCTAATCCAAGATAACTCCAAGGAAGAATATGATGGGTTGAAAAGGTCTCATGCTCGAAAATTTTGATGGGTTTAAATATATCATTCTTGACAAATTCTCTTTGATACTCCTCATAAATCAAGAATGCTATACCACCATCTCAAAATATAATGGAGGAAGAATTGCACTTTGAAATGCAAGACAAAGAATACTTGTGATCCTCCAACAAGAATCTTGAAGAATACTTCGAGAAAGAATAAATCCTTGACGGACCCCCATGAAGAACCTCCGTAAACAAAAGGATGATCGAAAAGAAATGAAGGCTGAAAGGAATAAGATTAAATTCTTGCAAAGATTTAGATGGAGCTTTGCGATGAGATACTTGAGAAAACTTGGGACTCCGAAAAAGAAAGATGAAAGCACTTGGAAACAAGAATTGATATCATGAAAAATGATTCGTCTTCGATGTATCTATAATTTTTTATTGTTCCATGCTGATATATTATCATTCTAGGATACATTTTTGGTCATTATTTACCAATTTATAATATTTTTGAGAACTAACCTATTGACCCAGTGCCCAGTACCAGTTGTTGTTTTCTGTGTGTTGTTGCCTTTGCATGTTTACTATACCAACGAAGTCCAAATGCCACAAAACTATTTGATGATTTTTTCTGGACTATATGAAGACCTAGAAGCTTCGGAAGGAAGCCAAGCGGCGCACGAGGGACCCACCACACATCAGGGAGCACCCTAGGGGGCGCCTTGATATGTGGTGGCCCCCTCGGGCACGTCCCAACGTCCCTCTTCGGCCTACAAATTCTCTAATATTCTGAAAACCTTGGTGGCAGTCCCAAAACCCTTTTTACACCGCCGCAAGTCTCTGTTCCATCGCGAGGCCATCTGGAGCTCCGTACCAGCACCCTGCCGGAGGAGGGATCGATCACGGAGGGCATCTTCATCAACCTTCTGCCCTCATGATGATGTGTGAGTAGTTCACCACAGACCTACGGGTCCATAGCTAGTACCTAGATGGCAATCTCCCTCTTATGATCTTCAATACAATGGTCATCGCATCTTCGCTTTGATCTATCCGATGTAATCCTATTGTGCGGTGTGTTTGTTGGGATCTGATGAATTGTGGGTTTATGTTCAGATTATTCACGAAAAGTATTTGAGATGCCTCTAAATTATATTATCTCTTATGTACTTGATCATTATAGCTTCATATGCTCTTCGATCTATTGATATGCTTTGGCCAAGTAGATTGATATTTCATCGGTGGGAGTGGTGCGTTGTGGTAGGTTCAACCTGGCGAGTTTCTATATCCCGGTGACAAAGTAGGGGACAAGATGCGTCTTTGTGTTGTTCCTACTAAGGATAAAACGATCGGGTTCATTCATATTGTTTGAGTTTACTTTGTCTACATCATGTCATCGTTCTACAAGCATTACTCTGTTTTACTTAATACTCTAGATGCATGTTGGATAGCGGTCGATGAGTGGAGTAATAGTAATAGGTGCAGGCAGGAGTCGGCCAATTTTCTTATGGACATGATGCCTATATATACAAGATCATTGCCGTTAATATCGCATAACTATCCGCTTTTCTATCAATTGCCCAACAATAATTTGTTTACCCACCATATGTTGCCTACATGAGAGATGTCGGTAGGGAACACTATGGCCCCCTGGTCTATTCACTTATATATTCGCAAATGCTATATTTACCTTGCTTCCTTTATTTACATTTTATTTATTTTGCAATTTAGATTTATCAACAATTATCTACACAACTCATTTGCTTGCAAATAACGAGATCAAGGGGATTGACAACCCTCTTGCCCGCGTTGGGTGCAAGTTGTTTGTTCATTTGTGTGCAGCCGCTGAAGACGGTTGATGGTTGATATTCCTATTGGTTCTATAAACCTTGCTTTCATAACTGAGGGAAATACTTATCCGCTTTGTGCTGCAATTACCCGTTCCTCTTCACGGAAAACCCAACGCAGATCACAAGTATCACGAAGGATTTCTGGTGCCGTTGCCGGGGAATATCATAATCAACTACCAAGTAACTTCACAAAAATTTATGAGGTCTTGCTTGAAAATCATGAATCTAAAAATTGGGAAATTTATAAAGTGATTCATGATTGTTCCTTGAATGAAAAACATGATTGCCATGTTGTTAGTATAAATTCTATGAATATCAATTGTGCTAATGATCATTATTGGTGTGATAATCATGATGTTTCTTGTGATCTTGATAATTCTATGCTTCATGCTGAATCTATTATTGATTATGATATTTGCAACACTACTAAAAGTGGGTTTGAGCCCACAACATTGGACGATTATAAGACTTATATGCACATGGATCATAAAGAGAATGTTTTACATGATAATTATATTGTTGAGTTTGATTATGATCCTACTTGTATGGTTATAGGAATTTTCATGTTACTCACATACCTCTCTTTGTATTGAAATTATTAATGCTTCACTCTTCCTATTTGCATATGCAAGATTTCACTTGTCTTGATAATTTGTTTGCTTATAAAATGCCCATGCATAGGAAGTATGTTAGACTTAAATATGTTTGTCACATGTTATATTATGCTCTCTTTGTGCTTTAATTATTATCCTTTATGTGAGCATCATTGAAATCTCAAGCCTATCTTGATGGCTATAAAGAAAGAGCTTGTTAGGAGACAACCCAATACTTATCAAAACTTTCTGTTTATTTTTAATAGCATGATTATTGACTCTGTAATGATTATGTTTTTGTTAAATTAGTGTTTGTGCCAAGTAAAGCATTTGGGATGACTCACAAGATGAGTAGAATCGATGCTGAAACAAAACAGAAACTTTTGACTCTAGTACAGGAATTTTAGTTTTTCGCTGGAGCATGATAATTATCTGAAATTTTTACACAGTGTTTCTATACAAATTTTCGAGGTTTTCCTAATTTTTACAGTTACATAAGTATATGTTCTCTAAAGATTACTACAGACTGTTCTGTTTTAGACAGATTCTGGTTTTGCTTGCATAGTTGCTTATTTTGATTAAACTATGGATTGTATTGGGGGGTGGTATAAGCCATGGAGAAGTTATAATACCGTAACTATTATGCATTTATGAAATTTGAATCAATTTACAACAGTACTTAAATTATGCAATATGTTTCTTATACTAACGGATCTCACGAGGTTTTGTTGAGTTTTGTGTGATTGAAGTTTTCAAGTTTTGGGTGTTATCTTGATGGACAAAGGAATAAGGAGTAGCAAGAGCCTAAGATTGGGGATGCCCAAGGCACCCCAAGATAATATTTTAATGGAGACTCAAGCGTCTAAGCTTAGGTATGCCCCGGAGGGCATCCCCTCTTTCGTCTCAAATCCATCGGTATGTCACTCGAAGCTATATTTTCATTCGTCGCATCATATGAGTTTTGCTTGGAGCATCGTTTGCTTTTGTTTGCTTTTACTTTCAGTTTGCCACAATCATTGTTTGCTGGACACACCTATTTAAGAGAGACACACCTTCATCATAATTTATTAGAATACTCTATGTGCTTCACTTATATCTTTTGAGCTTAGCAGTTGCTCTAGTACTTCACTTATATCTTTTTGAGCACGGTGGCGTGTAGATTTTAAAGAACTGATTTCACTCTCGTTCTTCACTTATATTTGTTTGAGAGTTAATAAATAGTGACGGTAATTTGCATGGGTCATACAGACTATTCCAAAAATATTAGGTATTCAAATAGTGATAATCAAAACCTTCATGTAGCACATATAAAAAGATTGTGGATTAATGATATTGATGTAGTAATGTTAAATAGGTGTGAGTTCATAATTGTTAAATCATAGAAGTGTCGATATTAAGAGGGGTTGACCTTTTTGTTCATCTAAAAATTAAAGAGGCATGGTGATGATGTGTGAGCATTTCTATTCCTCGTTGAAATCCTAGTGTTGTTTCGGGTCGGAAGCGCGCGATGGTTAACTCCTACCAACCTCTTCCCTCGAGGCATGCGATTAGTACTTTGATTTATGATAAACTAATAAAACTTTGCAATAAGTATATGAGTTCTTTATGATAATGTGAAACCATGGACATACGCAATCTCACCTTTTCATAATTTGCTAACCTCTTCGGTACCGTGCATAGCATGTTCTCATCTCGAGGATCGGTGCAACTTTCGTCGATGCATCCAAACCCCGTGACATGATACGCTCTGTTGCACATAAGCCTTATTATATCTTCCTCAAGACAGCCACCATACCTACCTATCATGGCATTTCCATAGCCATTCCGAGATATATTTCCATGCAAATTCCATCGTCACTTCACTTGACTAGTTCTTTCATTGTCATATTGCTTTGCATGATCATATAGAGCTGACATAGTATTTGTTTCAAAGCCACCTTCATAATGTTTTTGATACATGTCACGCTAGATCATTGCACATCCTGGTACACTGCCAGAGGCATTCATACAGAGTCATATCTTCATATCAGTTCTCCATGTTGAGTTGTAAGTAAATAAAAGTGTGATGATCATCATTGTTAGAGCGTTGTCCCAGTGAGGAAAGAATGATGGAGACGATGATTCTCCCATAAGTCGAGATGAGACTCCTGATGAAAATAAAGATGGGGGAGGCCAAATGAGCCCACCATCCATTCAAAATAAAGAGAAAAAATGAGAGAAAATGAGAGAAGGGACTTTGCTACTATACTTTACCACACTTGTGCCTCAAAGTGGCACCATGTTCCTCATGTAGAGAGTCTCATGACATATCACTTCATATGCTAGTGGGAATTACCTATTCATTATTTCAAACTTGGCTTGCATATTCCTACAACGGGCTTCCTCAAATGCCCGAGATCTTCATGAGCAAGCAAGTTGGATGTACACCCCACTTAGCTTCATTTGAGCTTTCATACACTTATAGCTCTAGTGCATCATTTTCATGGCAATCCCTACTCCTTGCATTGACATCTATCGATGGGCATCTCCATAGCCTGTTGGTACGCCTAGTTGATGTGAGACTATCTTCTTCACTTCCTACCCCTTTGATATCTACCACCATACTCTATTCCACTTAAATGCTATGTCCAACGGCTCGCGCTCATGTATTGCGTGAAGAATAAAAAGTTGATGCATATTGGAAAAGTTTGAACCAATTGCCTGACTTGGACACCGTGGTGCTTAACATTTGTATTAATGTGGTGAAGATGGAGCCGTGCCTTGCTAATACAATAAGATGAATGGGGGGGTAAACATTTCTTAAGAATCGTATACTTTTAGGAATTAACAATTTTGTTTCTTACACTTTGAATATTGCTATGTTAATATTTTTTGATTCATCTTTTCTCAATGAGCATACCTGAATAAGATTACATAGTGGATAGCATGTCACATAAAAAATTCTGTTTTTATCATTTACCTACTCGAGGACGAGTAGGAATTAAGCTTGGGGATGCTTGATACGTCTCCAACGTATCTATAATTTTTGATTGTTCCATGCTGATATATTATCATTCTAGGATACTTTTTGGGTCATTCTAGCACCAACCTATTGACCCAGTGCCAGTTGTTGTTGTCTGTGTGTTTTTGCCTTTGCAGGTTTACTGTACCAAACGAAGTCCAATTGCCACAAAACTTTTTGATGATTTTTTCTGGACTATATGAAGGCCTAGAAGCTTCGAAAGGAAGCCGGGAGGCGCACGAGGGCCCCACCACACATCAGAGCGTGCCCTGGGGGGCGCGCCCTGATATGTGGTAGCCCCCTCGGGCACCTCCTGACATCCCTCTTCGGCCTATAATTTCTCTAATATTCTAAAAACCCTAGAGGTAGTCCAGAAACCCTTTTTACGCCGATGCAAGTCTCTGTTCCGCCGCGAGGCCATCTGGAGCTCTGTTCCGGCACACTGCCGGAGGGGGGATCAATCATGGAGGGCGTCTTCATCAACCTTGCTGCCCTCATGATGATGTGTGAGTAGTTCACCACAGACCTACGGGTCCATAGCTAGTACCTAGATGGCAATCTGTCTCTTATGATCTTCAATACAATGGTCATCACATCTTCGCTTTGATCTATCCGATGTAATCCTATTGTGCCGTGTGTTTGTTGGGATCCGATGAATTGTGGGTTTATGTTCAGATTATTCATGAAAAGTATTCGAGATGCCTCTGAATTCTATTATCTCTTATGTGCATGATCATTATAGCTTTGTAATGCTCTCCTATCTATTGATATGCTTTGGCCAAGTAGATTGATATTTCATCGCTGGGAGTGGTGCGTTGTGGTAGGTTCAACCTGGCGAGTTTCTATATCCCAGTGAAAAAGTAGGGGACAAGATGCATCTTTGTGTTGTTGCTACTAAGGATAAAACGATGGGGTTCATTCATATTGTTTGAGTTTACTTTGTTTACATCATGTCATCGTTCTCCAAGCATTACTCTGTTTTACTTAATACTCTAGATGCATGCTGGATAGCGGTCGATGAGTGGAGTAATAGTAATAGGTGCAGGTAGGAGTCGGCCTATTTGCTTATGGACGTGATGCCTATATATACATGATCATTGCCGTGAATATCACATAACTATCCGCTTTTCTATCGATTGCCCAACAGTAATTTTTTACCCACCGTATCCTGCCTACATGAGAGATGTCGCTAGGGAACACTATGGCCCCCTGGTCTATCCACTTATATATTTGCAAACGCTATATTTACCTTGCTGCCTTAATTTTCTTTTTATTTATTTTGCAATTTCTATTTATCAACAATTATCTACACAACTCATTTGGTTGCAAATAATGAGATCAAGGGGATTGACAACCCTCTTGCCCGCGTTGGGTGCAAGTTGTTTGTTCATTTGTGTGCAGCCGCTGAAGACGGTTGAGGGTTGATACTCCTATTGGTTCGATAAACCTTGGTCGCATAACTGAGGGAAATACTTATCCGCTTTGTGCTGCAATTACACGTTCCTCTTCACGGAAAACCCAACATAGATCACAAGTATCAAAAAACTCTGGGAGAAGGGTTGAAACCACCTTGATGAGACAGGAATAAGAATTATGTTATGCTTACCCTTCATCAAGTTAAATTGATGACAAGCAATAGATTTGTCATACTACTTATTTTTCTTGAAAGGAATCAAAGACAGAAAACATAAACTTGGAGAAATCTTCAATGAAACACCGGTAAGAACTATGAAACGAAAGAGGATACTCCGAATGAATGGGTATGATGAGAACGAAGAGACCGCAATCCCAATAGAGAAAACTTAAACAAGCCACCATTAAGAATTTGAAGAGAAATGAAGAAACATCAATTGAGAAGATTCTGAGAATGAAGGTTGAAAGCAGAGAATGAAGAAATCTTCTGAAATGATGGATCTTCGGATAATCGAAAATGAAAAGAACTCCCACGAACGGAAACAATTTGAGAGGGTAGCAACAAGCTTGAACCACGAATCTTCAAGAGAATGGACCAAGATTTAAGAGAAACTCTCCTTCAGGCTTCCAGTATGAGAGTGATGATGAGGAACACGATCATGCATTAATGAGATACTCCGAAAGAATAAATAATGGAAAAGTTGAGCCAACAATGAAAATAATTCAAAACGATCTTGGACATGGAATATGACTGATGGAATTCATTCTTACGTCAGACTTGAAAAGAACTTGAGGAGTTCTCTAGAAAAGAAGAGAAAAGCTAGGTAGGATCCTGGAGAAGACCTGGGGGCTATGGGCCGACTAAAAGAAAATATCGTTGAAGCGATTGCTTAGAAGAGAGATTGCACCGGTACAAATCAAAAACTTGATGAGGTGACACCCTTGAAATGGCGTAAGCGGATTTTGAGTGTAAACATGAATCTTCTGAGATATCTTCAGCACTCTGGATAAGAATAGAGAGAGGAAATTAGACGAGAGAGGCTTCGATTAGAACTTCCAATACGGGAGAACATTGGACAAAAGAAAATGACATGATGAACACCGAAAGCTTGAATTGAATCCACCGGAGAAGAAAACGAGAACGAATAACGATGAGCTTAGAGCACTGAGCATCTTCACAAGGAATCACTAGATTGAAACATGGAAGAAAACGAATGCAGAGGCTTCACATGAATAGAAGGACACTTGATTGAGATTTGAAACACCTTGAAGAAAATGGGTGGGAGGGTAGGCAAAATAAGAAGACAACTTAGGACGGATGAAAAGAACTCCGGAAGAAAAAAACTAAGGATAGATCTTGCAAATGGAATATCATTGGATTGACCTGACTTGAAGGAAACCACCAGAAGGAAAAGAATTTTGATGACACACACGATTGATCAAAGAGTTTGTGTTCCCAAATACATATGAGAACATCATTTAGGAAAGGTATGCAATCAACACTTGACATCGAAGCAACTCAAATTACCATACTCCAACAAAAACAAAGGATGAGGCTCGCGAATTAAGATGGAAACAAATACATAACAGAGATTTCGTTCCATATTTTCATGGCAACAAAGAAGGGGTACGATCATACGATAGGTATTACATCCCCGAGCCATTGAGAAGCTACAAGGGCACTTTAAGACGCAACGAAGTCACAATATGAAAGACAGCTATGAATGAACCACTAGATGTCGAACCCCAACCTCACATAATGCATATGTTGGAAGATAGACCTAGGTAACTACTTGAATTCCTACCTAAGAACTCCTGAAATCTTTCGGTTATGCAATCTGGTCCAACGGATACAAAGAGCAATTATCTCACTCAACCCCTAACATGATACTACTGTCCAATATATCACATCCGTTAACACATAACCAGAGACCTCGGAAACTCATCTACCTCAGACCCTCGTAATTGCAACGATACTAAATATGATAGTACATCTGATCCCCTCCCTAGTACTGGGTGGCGCCAGACTCCACTCGCCACAAATAGTATTGTAGTGATTTCTAAAATCTTCGTCCTTAGATACTAAGGAAATTGAATAATAGAGAGTGTGACAAGAACCCCTTGGAGCTCAGCTCCCCCGGACACCACCAATAGATAGGAGGCACCAAGAACAAAATTCTGGTCACACCAGTATCATAGAGGTTCCAAAATACCCGCGTGATCCTAATTTTTTTTGAGTGAGAAGAGGGATAGAATCAAAATTCCTACATCACGATTCCTCACCAAAGTGACAAAGGGATGAGGAGTAAACAGAATTCCTACTCTCCGATATATAACTAGACTCAAAATATAGTTTTTATATCTAGACTCGATAACGACCAAGTTCAATCAATCAAGGGGGCTCTTAGGTCGGTACTGCTCTAGTACCAACTGATACGTCTCTGACGTATCTATAATTTTTTATTCTTCCATCCTATTTTATTATCATTCCAGGATACTTTTTAGGCGTTTACTTGCTATTTTATATTATTTTTGAGCACAAACCTATTAACCAGTGCAAAGTGCCAGTTGTTGTTTTCTGTTCGTTTTTGACCTTTCAAGAATACTATACCAAACGAAGTCCAAATACGCCGAAACTTTTTGATGATTTTTTCTGGACAAAAATAAGACCTGGAAGCTTTGGAGGGAGACCAGAGGCCACACGGGGTGGCACCAAGCCAATAGGGCGCGCCCAAGGGGGGTGGCCGCTCCCTGATGGCTTGGGGCCACCTCCCACGGCCTCTTGACCTGATCTCTTCGCTATAAGTTCACATATATTGGGCAAACCCTAGAGAGCCTCCCGAAACAATTTTTCTCCGCCGCAAGTCTCTGTTACGCCGTGTGCCCATCTGGAGCACTATTCCGGTGCCGTGTCGGAGGGGGGATCGATCACAGAGGGCCTCTACATCAACCTTGCTGCTCCCATTGAGGGATCACTAGAAGAGTGTCTAGAGGGGGGGTGAATAGACTACTAGCAGGAATTTGAAACCTAACCTTTTCCCAAGTTAATTGGTTGGCAGATTTTAACAGTTTTAGCAAGTCTAGCAAGTCTAATAGCCCTACACATGCATGTCAACAAATATGGCAGCGGAAAGTAAAGACATTGCACATGAAGTAAAGGGTAGAGATAGGAAGATCAAACGCATAAGGGACACGAAGATTTTTCCCGTGGTTTCGATAGGTGGTGCTATCGTACATCCACGTTTATGGAGTCTTCAACCCACGGAGGGTAACGGTCGCGAGAGTCCACGGAGGGCTCCACCCATAAGGGTCCACGAAGTAGCAACCTTGACTATTCCATAACGGCTTCCGTCCACGAAGGACTAGCCTCACAATGGGTAGATCTTCACGAAGTAGGCGATCTCCTTGCCCGTACAAACTTGTTGGTTCCCTCCACAACACGAAGTAGGAGGCTCCCAAGCAACACCTAACCAATCTAGGAGGCACCACCCTCCAAAAGGTAATAGGCTCGGTAATGACGATGAACTCCTTGCTCTTGTGCTTCAAGATGATAGACTCCTCAACACACAATCACTCTCTCACAGATTTGGCTTGGTGGAAGAGATGGGATTGGTGGAAAGCAACTTGGGGAGGCTAGAAATCAAGATCCATATGGTTGGAGTGGAAGATCTTGACCTCAACACAAGGGTAGGTGGCTCTCTCTCAGAAAACTGGATGGGGCAAGTATGGAATAGTTCTGAGTGCTTCTCTTTCGAGTAGGTGGTGGTGAAGGGGTATATATAGGCATCCCCAAAAATCCAACCGTTACACACAAAATGACCAACTCGGTGACACCGATGTGTTAATCTCGGTGGTACCGAAGTGACCAAAAGGTGGCAACTTTTGAATCTCGGTGAGACCGATATAGGAAACTCGGTTGCACCGATAAGGTGACCAACGGTCAGATTCCCAATCTCGGTGACGCCGATCCAACAATCTCGGTGGTACCGATATTGTGAATTTGCGTAACAGAAAGTTGGCAACCTAAACTCGGTGGCACCGGTATGGAATCGGTTGCACCGAAGTGGCTAGGGTTTGGCTGAGTCTGTCTATGGTTGAGAATCGGTAGCACCGGGATGGAAATGTTGGTTGCACCGATGTTGAGTATTTGGCTATGGACAGACTTTTGTGGAAGAGCTTGTGGGTGTTTTTGGTGACTATCACTTGTGCACGTATGAGCATTTTGTTCACCAACAAAACCTTACCCCCTTTTAATAGTATTGGCTTTCCTATGGACTCAAAGTGATTTCTCATAAATGTAAAATGTAGAGTCCTCTTCCTTGAAGCTTTGCCAACCTATTTCCTTGCATCTTGGGGTATTCCACAATCTCCACAATCCTTTTGCCAGCCCTTCTCTATGGACTATATCTGAAATACACTAGGTAAAAGTATTAGTCCAAGAGACAATGTATGTTGTCATGAATTATCAAAACCACCAAGGGAGCATGTTGTGCTTTCACCCATGGTGATGTCTGAGTAGTTCAGCTCAGACCTACGGGTCTGTATTTAGTACCTAGATGGCTATCTCTCTCTATGTTCTTCACTGCAGAGACCATCGCGATTCCTGTGGTGATCTATCATATGTAATCTTCTTTGCGGTGTGTTTGTTGGGATCCGATGAATTCTGGGTTTATGTTTCGATTATACATGAAAAATATTTGATTCTTCTCTGAATTCTTTTATGCATGATTGTTATAGCTTCGTATTTCTCCCCTATCTATTAGTTTGGTTTGGCCAACTAGATTAATTTATCTTCACTGGGAGTGGTGCGTTGTGATAGGTTCAATCTTGTAGTGCTCAATCCCAGTGACAGAAAGGGACATGACACGTATTGTATTGCTGCCATTAAGCATAAAACGATGGGTTTTATTCATATGGATTAGATTTACTTTGTCTACATCATGTCATCATCCTCCAAGCATTATTCTCTTTTTACTCAATACTCTAGATGCATGCTGGATAGTGGTCGATGGGTGGAGTAATAGTAGTAGATGCAGGCAGGAGTCCGTCTACTTGCTTATGGACATGATGCCTATATTCATGATCATTGCCGTGAATAAATAATACATAACTATGCGCTTTTCTCTCAATTGCCCAACAGTAATTTGTCTACCCACTGTATGCTTTCTTCGGGAGAGAAGCCTCTAGCGAAAACTATGCCCCCCGGTTCTCTTCACAAATATTATTACAAAAACTCCTTCAATATTGCTTCCATTATTTACTTTCTTTTTATTTGTAATTTATATTTATCTATTTATCTATCTTTCATTACTTATCACTTGCAAGTAATGAGTTCAAGGGGATTGACAACCCTCTTGTCCGTGTTGGGTGCAAGTGTGTGTGCTCTTTTGTGTGTAGGCACTGAAGACGGGAATTTGCATGGTTCTCCTATTGGTTCTATAACCTTGGTTCTCACTAAGGAAAAATACTTATCTCTACTGTGCTGCATCTCCTCTCCTCTTCGGGGAAAATCCCAACGCAGTTTACAAGTAGCAGGAAGAATTTATGGCGCCATTGCCGGGGAGCATCACCTAATTCCTATCAAGTACCTTCTCACAACTTATCAGTCACTTGTTCTACTTTTTATTTGCTGTTATATTTTTCTTGCTCCCTGGTACAAAAATATTTATCTTTGCTAGTTTACTTGTTTGCTTGCTATACTTGCTAGTTTACTTGATTTGCTTGTTACTTTGCTTGTTTCGTCACCATGTCTCAAGATACTACTAAGTTGTGTGATTTCTCAAATACTAATAACAATAATTTTTTAGTACTCCTATACCACCCGCCACTACCGCGGAGTTTTATGATATTAATGCTGCATTATTGAATCTTGTGATGAAAGAACATTTTCGGGAGGTCCTATTGTGGATCCAGCTTCGCATCTCAACACCTTTGTTGAATTGTGCGACATGCAAAAGAAAAAGGACATGGATTATGATGTGGTTAAATTGAAGTTATTTCCTTTTTCACTTTTCATCCTTGCCTCGCAATAGTATTCGAGCAAGGGATAGGTGTAAGGATGATTTTATTGCCAAGTATTTTCCTCCCGCTAAAATTATATCTCTCCGAAACCAAATTATGAATTTTAGAAACATGAGCAAGAACATGTTGCACAAGCATGGTAGAGAATGAAAATGATGATTAGAAATTGTCCCACTCATGGTTTAAACATATGGATGATTATACAAAATTTCTATGTCGGACTGAACTTTGTGGCTAGAAACCTTCTAGATTCTGCTGCAGGTGGTACCTTTATGGAGGTGACATTAGGAGAGGCTACAAAACTTCTGGACAATGTCATGACAAATTATTCTCAATGGCTCACCGAACGAGCTCCAACTGGTAAGAAGGTAAATTTTGCCCAAGAAATTACTAATTTGAGTGATAAAATTGATGCTCTTATGAATATGATTGCAAACAAGAATGCTTAAATTGATCATAATGATAGGCCATTGTCTACCTTGATTGAGCAAAATAATGATGCTATTGATGTGAACTTTGTCTCGCGAAATTTCAACAATAATGCTTATAGAGGTAATTTCAATGCTAGGCCGTATCCTGGTAATTCGTCTAATAATTATGGCAACTCTTATGGTAATTCCTATGGAAATTCATCCAACAATAATAATAGGATACCTATTGATCTTGAGAACACCATTAAAGAATTTATTAGTTCTCAAAAGATTTTCAATACTATGGGAGAAGAAAAATTGCATAAAGTTGACAATATGACTAGAAATGTGGATAGGATTGCTCATGATGTGGAAACTCTTAAAAGTAAACTTTGCCACCCAAGCATGATATTAATGAGTCTATTAAATCGATCAAAATATCTATTAATGAAAGTAAGGAGAGGACCCTAGGTTGAGAGCTAAGCGATAATTCTTATAAAAGGCTCGTCTACCCGGTTTTTACCGTAATCATGATGGAGATCTTAAAATGATTGGTACTTCTCCCATTGAATCTTCGTTTACTAATCTGAAAATAGATGATAAAGGGACTTGAGATGAGTCAACTTTAAGTAAAAGGCATCCCATTTGTTCCAAGGTTGATGATCTTAATGATAAAATAAAAAAGTGAGTTTGGAGAGGTCCAAACTTTAACTAGTGATGTACCCACTATATTTGATAAAAAGGACTTTAATTATGATAATTGCTCTTAAGTAGAATGTATTTCCTTATTGCAATCCATAATTAGCTCACCCAATGCTTATGAACAAAATAAGGCTTTTACTAAACATATTGTAGAACCTATGCTAAAAGCTCATGTAGAAAAACTTGAGTTAGAAGTTTCTATTCCTAGAAAGCTACATGATGAGTGGGAAACTACTATTAAGAAAAAGATTAAGGAATATGAGTGCAATGCTTTGTGTGAAATTGGTGCTAGCGTGTCTACTATACCTAAATCTTTATGTGATGTGCTAGGACTCACCGAGATAAATGAATGTTCCCTTAAGTTGCACTTAGCGGATTCCACTATTAAGAAACCATTAGGTACAATAAATGATGTGCTTATTCTTCCAAATAGAAATTATGTATCCGTGGATTTCATTGTGCTTGATATGGAATGCAATATGTCTTGTCCAATAATACTTGGTAGGCCTTTCCAACGAACTATAGGTGCGATTATTGATATGAAGGAGGGAAACATAAGATTCCAATTCCCACTAAAGAAAGGGATGGAAGACTTCCCTGAGAAGAGAATTAAACAACCTTATTAATGTATCATGAGGGCTATGATACGTCTCCAACGTATCTATAATTTTGATTGTTCCATGCTATAATCTTATCATTCTAGGACACTTTTTGGGCATTTATTTACAGATTCATATTATTTTTGAGCACCAACCTATTAACCCATTGCCAGGTGTCAGTTGTTGTTTTATGCATGTGTTTGGCATTTCAGGAATACCGTACCAAACGAAGTCCAAATACCCCAAAACTTTTTGACTATTTTTTCTGGACAAAATAAGGACATGGAAGCTTCGAAGGGAGACCGGGGCCCACACGAGGTGCCCCCAAGCCAACAGAGCGTTCCCAAGGGGGTGGCTGCTCGGGCCATCTCCCCGGCCCTCTGGCGTTGTTCTTTGGCCTATAAATTCTTATTAATCCCAAAAACCCTAGAGAGCCTCCCGAAACACTTTTTCTACCGCCGCAAGTCTCTGTTCTTCCGTGTGCCCATCTGGAGCCCTATTCTGGTGCCCAGCCGGGGGATCAATCATGGAGGGCCTCTATATCAACCTTGCTGCACCCATGGTGATGTGTGGGTATTTTACCACAGACCTACGGGTCCGTAGTTAGTACCTAGATGAATCTCTCTTTATGTTCTTTTGTTGCCATGATCATCGCGATTCCCACGGTGATCTATCTTATGTAATCGATATTTGCGGTGTGTTTGTTGGGATCCAATGAATTGTAGGATTATGTTCAGATTATTCATGAAAAATATTTGAATCTCCTCTTAATTCTTATTTGATTGATTATTATAGCTTCATAATTCTCTCCGATCTATCGGTTTAGTTTGGCTAACTAGATTGGTTTATCTTTAGTGGGAGAGGTGCGTTGTAGTGGGTTAAATCTTGCGGTGCTCTATATCCCAATGACAAAGTAGGGGACAAGACATGTATTTGTATTGCTGCCACTAAAGGTAAAACGATGGGGTTTAATTGGATTTATTTTGTCTACATCATGTCATCATTCTCCAAGCATTACTCTATTTTACTTAATACTCTAGATGCATGCTGGATAGCCGTCGATGGGTGGAGTAATAGTTGTAGATGCAGGCAAGAGTCGGTCTACTTGTTTATGGACGTCATGCCTATGGACGGTGTCCTGGACTAGGGGTACTCACCACGTCGTCTTCCGACCAGTGGGTCGAGCCGAGGACCCCCCATGATGATTCACTAATGGGCCACTTCGGGCAGCCCATGATGCATACAACGGAGATTGCACAAGACTTGGCACACAAGACAACGAATCCTCTAAACCCTAGGCCTATAGTAAATTATATAAATTGGGGTCAGGCTAGTCAATAGACAATCTCATATTCATTACAACAATCTCGTGGTAGATACCTGTACTATGTACTGCCCCCATATCAATACAATCAAAAGCAGGACGTAGGGTATTATCTCCTTGACAGAGCCCGAACCTGGGTAAAATCATGTGTCCATGTTACCATCGCTCCAAGATGCCTAGCTTAGGACCCCTACTACGAGATATGTCGGATTTGACACCAACATTGGTGCTTTCATTGAGAGCCTGCTGGCAGTCGCCGCGGTGCGATGGGAATTCAGATCGTCTCTCGCGCGATCTACGCGTCGGAACCGAGCTTTGTTGTCGATGTCGGCATCTTCGTCGCCGGCTCGACTGGTCACCTTGGCTGGACCGACGACTGCGCTCCATGTCGGATCATCAAGATCGGACGGATACTTTCATCATCATCATATCCGATCTCTATCAAGATCAGGGGGAATCATCTATGGAGCTCGGGGGCTCGACGTCAACATAGTCCTCGGGCGACGGTGCTATTTTCCTGCACAAAGGATTTGTATTGGTCGTCCCCGCCTCCTCGAGTGCCGCTTTGACGATTGCTTCAGTCTAATTGTGAGGCATTTAACCTATAACAACCCTGCAAAATTTTGTCGCATTCCGATGAAGGAATCTCCAGCAAACTCCGATCTACCGGAGCCTTGTCGAATCTGGACGAGAATCTGGACGAGTTTAGGGTGTGGAGTCCAGCGTCCTCCTCGGAAATCTTTTGGAAGATCCCACCGTTCAACGGCTGCGAAATTCCTATACAAATCACCCCACAAAATTTCAGCTCGATCCAACCAGTCAAACTCCAGGAAACGTTCGATGAGTGCATCAATTTTCGGATCTGTTTTTTGCGCGAAAACGAATCCGCCCCGAATTCATCTTTCTTCATGAACGGGGTATTGGACATCCTTTTTGGAGGAATTTTTGTTAGGGTATTGTGTGTTGTTCTCAAACACGTGCCCACAAATTTTAAAGCCTTTTTCCGAGGTAATCTTTGCTGTCGCATTGGTGTCAAACCAGCCCGACAACGTCGCTCCACGGGTGTCGACCTGCACTAGACAGATCCTCTCTTCATCAAGCCGAGGTCAACCTCATCGGATTATCACCTCGATGAGCCGACCATAGTTTGGTATTTCCAGGGCCGAATAATCTTCAAGAGAACCTCGTCACCCCACGGGTTGCATGAGTCGGGCGCGTCGTCGCTTCATCAAGCCAGCTTTGACCGCGTCACAAATCCCGACCTGCGTCAACATTGCCGCGTTGTCACTTCTTCCCACCATGCCGACCTGCTTCGACACGTCGGCTGGCATAGGGGATCTAGCGTACCTTACCGACCTGCTCCGTCACCTCGGCTAGACCGGGGGCTTCGCCATCTCTTCATCAACCTACTCCTGAAACTTCGGCGTCACCAGCCGACCAGTTTCATCACCTCGGCTGGACCGGGCGCTTCGCCTCGCCACATCGCCCGTGCTGCGACGCCACTTCATCAAGCCGAGCTCTTCGCTCGAGCACCTCGGGACCGGCTTGAGGGCTGGGACCTCGACCCGCTAGAAGCTCTGGCCATATCATCGACACCGAGCACCTTAACCAGCTAAGTCGCTTTCATGCTCACCTTGTTTAAATTTTAAATTTCCGTGCGGTCCAACCAAGCATTATATTTGTGTTAAAAAAAGGTTGTTTGTTAAAAACTTAGCTTTATAAAAGCGTCATTTCTTAAAAACACTTCTTTTCCATGATAACTGGGGGCTTCACCGTCTTGCTGCCGAACTACTTTGTCTCCTCAGCTGGACCGGGGGCTCCGCCTCGCCGCGGAAACCGTGTTGCGTTGCCACTTCTCGACCCGAGTTCTCCGCTCAATTACCTTGGGCTTGGGGGGAGGGACCTCGGCCAGGCCGAGGACTACGTCTCCGTCCCGCCACAACCCCAGACTGCACCGAGCACATTAACCGGCTAAGTCGTTTTCGTGCTCAACTCTCTTTGAAATTTTACTTTTTGTTCGGTTCAACCAAACATTATATTTTTTGTTAAACAATAATTTTTTTTAAAAACTTTGTTTTTTAAAAATTTCTTTACCCGATTTAACCGGGGGTTCTTAAATTTGTATGAGCCATGTTATAATAAATGTGTTTTCTTCTTGGTCGTTGCAAAGTCTTTTTCTACTACTCGTTTTTCCGACACTAGTGTGTGGTCAATAGTCGGATAGCCTGTTTTCTTTCTAAAGCCGCTCGATTTTAGTTTGCTAAACACACCTCGGAGAAACACTCTACCTTCAGGATATGGAGGTTGAAGCCAAAGGCTGACCCGCTTGGAGTCCGGAGATCAGATGTATCATGTTAAACCACGACCGAAGCACATATTAAATTTAAAACCAATTTTGGATTGGCACCAAAAAAACTTGATTTAGTTCGGACGTCAAAGTTTTTTGCGTAAGTTTTTTGGCTTTTCGAGCTTATGGCACTTTTTAAGCTATTTGTATGTTTTTATTTTAGGAGGCAAGACACCCTCATGACCGAGGTGCCCTGCGTAATAATTCAGCTCGAGAGATCTTTTCCGACCAACAGCTCGGTATCTTTCCTGCCGACTTACACATCGGCATTGGGGAAACGCATCTGACATCTAGACTAGTTCGCGAGGAGATTCGATCCTTAGGTTGCTCGACCGCACCCAACCTGAGTCTCGGGGGATACTGTGTGTCTCCATCATATCTCTCGTAGTTCAACATCGGATGCCTTTAAAGTATCGGTAATATCAACGGGGGACTCTGACTAGAGCCGAACCCACCAAAAGCCAAGGTACTACGAGCAGTCCCCGGCAAAACATTCTCAGATATTGCTTTATATGCACCAGTTTCGAATTGTGTCTTCGGTCAATAGTTGGGTTGCCCTGCTCCTGTGATTGCCTCCTAAATTCCGCTTTGTTCGGCTAGGTGTGCAAAGGGAGAACCACTGCGACTGTACTTCCAATTTAAACTGGTCAAGTACCTCAGTGGAGAAAGCCGAAATCTGACTGTCACAATGAGCGCAAACTGGTCAACGATCTGATGACTCTGTCAAACTATAGACCGATAGAGGTTAACCCGTGTGCCTTTCATAAATTTGGTCAGAGTGTTAATGACTTGAGGGCTGGGACCTCGACCCGCTAGAAGCTCTGGCCATGTCATCGACACCGAGCACCTTAAACAGCTAAGTCGCTTTCATGATCACCTTGTTTAAATTTTAAATGTATGTGCGGTCCAACCAAGCATTATATTTCTGTTAAACAAAAAGTTTGTTTGTTAAAAACTCAGCTTTATAAAAGTGTCATTTGTTAAAAACACTTCTTTTCCATGATAACTGGGGGCTTCGTCGTCATGCTGCTGAACTACTTTGTCTCCTCAGCTGGACCGGGGGCTCCGCCTCGCTACAGCAACCATGTTGCGTTGCCACTTCTCGACCCGAGTTCTCCGCTCAATTACCTTGGATTGGGGGGTGGGACCTCGGCTAGGGCGAGGACTACGTCTCCGTCCCGCCACAACCCCGGACCGCACCGAGCACATTAACTAGCAAAGTCGTTTTCGTGCTCAGCTCTCTTTGAAATTTTACTTTTTGTTTGGTTCAACCAAACATTATATTTTTTGTTAAAAAATAAAAAAAATTGTTAAAAACTTTGTTTGTTAAAATTTTCTTTACCCGATTTAACCGGGGGTTCTTAAATTTGCATGAGCCATTTTATAATAAATGTGTTTTCTTCTTGGTCGTTGCAAAGTCTTTTTCTACTAGTCCTTTTTCCGACACTAGTGTTTGGTCAATAGCCGGATAGACTGTTTTCTTTCTAAAGCCGCTCGAGTTGAGTTTGCTAAACACGCCTCGGAGAAACACTCCACCTTCAGGATATGAGGTTGAAGCCAAAGACTGACCCGCTTGGAGTCCAGAGATCAGATGTATCATGTTAAAGCACAACCGAAGCACGTATTAATTTTAAGACCAATTTTGGATTGGCACCAAAAAACTTGATTTAGTTCGGACGTCAAAGTTCTTTGCGTAAGTTTTTTGGCTTTTCGAGCTTATGGCACTTTTAAGCTATTTGTATGTTTTTCTTTTAGGAGGCGGGACACCCTCATGATCGAGGTGCCTTGCGTAATAATTCAGCTCGGGAGAAATTTTCCGACCCACAGCTTAGTATCTTTCCTGCTGACTTACACCTCGGCATTGGGGAAACGCATATGACATCTGGACTAGTTCCCGAGGAGATTCGATCCTAGGTTGCTCGGCCACACCCAACCTGAGTCTCGGGGGATACTGTGTGTCTCCATCATAGCTCTCGTAGATCAACATCGGATGCCTTTAAAGTATCGGTAATATCAATGGGGGACTCCGACTAGAGCCGAACCCACCAAAAGCCAAGGTACTCCGAGCAGTCCCCGGCAAAACGTTCTCAGATATTGCTTTATATGCATCAGTTTTGAATTGTGTCTTCGGTCAATAGTTGGGTTGCCCTGCCCCTGTGATTGCCTCCTAAATTCTGCTTTGTTCTGCTAGGTGTGCAAAGGGAGAACCACTGTGACTGTACTTCCAATTTAAACTGGTCAAGTACCTCAGTGGAGAAAGCCGAAAACTGACTGTCACAATGAGCGCAAACTGGTCAGCGATCCGATGACTCTGTCAAACTATAGACCGATAGAGGTTACCCCGTGTGCCTTTCATAAATTTGGCTGGAGTGTTTATGGCTTGACCTCGGCTGGCGCCGAACACTAACCGGGGGCTAGTAACTGGCCTCCCAAACTTTAAGCTCCTATGACTAAGTGAAAGTTATAAAGCCTAGATATCTGATTGCCTCGTTTTCGCTAACACAACTGCCTCCAGGCACCGAGATGTCGGCTAAGTTTTGACTTGTTACTGCGGAAACACCGTGCGTAGCATCTATAAAGGGGTAGAATTCGACGATGATCCACTCTCAAATGATAAACGGTCACAAAGGAGTCAAAATAGCATATAGCATAAAAACATTTGTATTCAATATGCGAGTGCTGCCTTCCATGATAATCATTATAAAGCCATAAATTTGCATCGATTTGAATTGAGATTTTGATCAAGCTGGGTTGCCTGGCTCCTGTGCTTACCCCCTTGTTCCCGATTGTTCGGCTAGGGGGTAAAGGGAGCACCTCTGTAATTGTTACTTCCGGGTCATCCGGGTTAGCACCTCAGACTGGGTGAAGCCGAAAGCTAGCATCTTAAGAATATAATTGGTCGGCAACGACGGAAGTGAAAATTTTGGTTCATTAAAGACCACAGAGCTCGGGAACATTCCCCAAACTAAATCCTCAATATTTTCCTCCCACATTGATCAGAGTTGAGGTTTCACGATCATGGTCAACATGATATCCTGGGAAAAGGAACTTATAAACGAACTATTTTTCCCAGAAGATGTTTCTTACGTTAAATAGTAATATAACATATCTCTCCGCATACCTTTGTTTATAAAACCATATGGCCGGATTGCCTTGTTTGACGTAAATCTTCACCCTTATAAAGGCTTTATAAAGTAGGGCAAACACTCCTCGGCTACTGGCCGAGGAGGTTGAAGCCGATGGTCGGTCAACAAAGTCTTGTACAATGCGGATACAAACATTAATGATGTAAAGTACTTGGATACATAGAATCATTACACATCAAATGTGTTAAATGTAACAAAGTTTGTGTCAAAAAAGATCGATCCTTAATTCGACCACCCGTGCCCAAATTAAGGCTTGGGGGCTACTGCATTGCCTATTCAATGCAGCAAATTCAAAGTGCAATACGGTTTCCGAGAATATTCGTTCCTCAGGTCGCTCGGCCGCACCCAGCCCGAGTCTCGGGGGCTACTGCGCATCGCGTTTTAATTCCTAAAGCATGCTACCGAGCAAGGAATTGATCCTCGGGCCGATTTTGCAAATTGGCCTGAGTCTTAGGGGCTACTGGGATCAGTGGTTTTATGTTTACCTTCATGTGTATCTTCGATTTTAGTCCGACACACACCTTTAGGGCTACTGGCTATATATCTCGGCAAAGAATAAATTGCACCAATCGGAAAAATCTGCAAAAAACAGCCCGAGATCGAGGTAGTGCACCACCTCAGAAGCAGTCCGGCATAAAGCTCGGATGCAAGTGGTTGGCTACATCAAGGGCATTTCTGGCATTTAAGCTCGGATGAACTCCTTCAAATTTTCAAGGACCGAGGTCATCTATGACACCTCGGATGCCGACCGGCGTTGGAGCTTAGTTGCAAAAAGATACCTCGAATACAGTTCGGCATTGGATCTCGGACACAAGAGGACACCTTGGATACAGTTCGGCATTGGAGCTCGGACGCAAGAGGACACCGCCGCATGGGAAACACTTCAAACCCGAGGTGTGGCGTAAAAAATAACAAGGCATCGATAAAGGCCAAAAACTTAAAGGGCTCCTCGGATGACTGATGTGTAAACTCTTCGGATTCAGCTTGGGGATCCTCAATATCGGACATGAGAAGATTTGTTGAACCAGTTTTCAAGACCGACGGTCGAAGACGAAGAACAGTTCGGAAGAACCGAGGAGCGTCCCCAACTTGAAGACCGGTTCAGGGGGCTACTGACGGTGTCCTAGACTAGGGGGTACTCACCATGTCGTCTCTCGACCAGTGGGTTGGGCCGAGGACCCACCATGATGATTCACTAATGGGCCACTTCGGGCAGCCCATGATGCATACAAGGGAGATTCCACAAGACTTGGCGCACAAGACAACGACTCCTCTAAACCCTAAGCCTACGGTACATTATATAAACTGAGGCCAGGCTAGTCAATAGACAATCTCATATTCATCAGAACAAGCTCGTGGTAGATACATGTACTATGTACTACCCCCATATCAATACAATCAAAAGCAGGACGTAGGGTATTATCTCCTCGAGAGAGCCCGAACCTGGGTAAAACCATGTGTCCATGTTACCATCGCTCCAAGACGCCTAGCTTAGGACCCCTACTACGAGATATGTTGGATTTGATACCGACACTTATTCATGATCATTGCTGTGAATAGATATTCCATAACTATGCTCTTTTCTATCAATTTCCCAACTGTAATTTGTTTACCCACCGTATGCCTTCTTTGAGAGAGAAGCCTCTAGCGAACACTACGGCCCCCGGGTCTATTCACTAATATATTTACAAATGCTCTTATTTCCTTCTACCATTATTTAATTTTTATATATTTTCTATTTTATATTTGTCCAACTATCATCTACACTACTTATCCCTTGCAAGTAACGAGTTCAAGGGGATTGACAAACCTCTTGCCTGTATTGGGTGAAGTGTGTGCTCTTTTGTGTGTAGGCGCTGAAAACGGGAAGTTGTGTGATCCTCCTATTGGTTCGATAACGTTTGTTCCCACTGAGGGAAATACTTGTATATACTATGATGCATCATCCCCTCCTCTTTGGGGAAAAACCCAACACATATCACAAGTATCAGGAAGGATTTTTGGCGTCGTTACCGGGGAGTATCATCAACTTACTATCAAGTACCTTCTCACAAATTATCATTCACTTGTTCTACTTTTTATTTTCTATTATATTTTGCTTGCTGTAAAAATAATAAATACGAAAATATTTATCTCTGCTAGTTTACTTGTTTGCTTGCTTTACTTGCTAGTTTACTTGCTTCGCTTGTTACTTTGCTTGCTTGGTCACCATGTCTCAAGATAATACCAGGTTGTGTGACTTCTCGAGTACTAATAACAATGATTTTATTAGTACTCCTATACCACTCGCCACTTGTGCGGAGTTTTATGATATTAATGTTGCATTGCTAAATCTTGTGATGAAAGAACAATTTTCCGGAAGTCCTAATGAGGATCCGGCTGTGCATCTCAATACTTTTGTTGAATTATGTGATATGCAAAAGAAAAAAGGATATGGATAATGATGTGGTCAAATTAAAATTATTTTCTTTTTCACTAAGAGATAAAGCTAAAGCTTAGTTCTCATCTTTACAGCGTAATAGTATTGGAACATGGGATAAATGTAAATATGCTTTCATTACCAAGTATTTTCCTCCCGCTAAGATCATCTCCCTTGAAAGTCAAATTATGAATTTAAGCAACATGACCAATAACATGTTGCAAAATCTTGGGAGAGGATGAAATGGATGACTACAAATTTCCCAACTCATGGCTTGAACTTATGGATGATTATACAAAATTTCTATGCTGGACTAAACTTTGTGTCTCGAAATCTTCTAGATTCTACTGCAGGCGGTACCTTCATGGAGGTGATATTAGGAGAGGCCACCGAACTTTGGGACAACATCATGACAAATTATTCTCAATGGCATACCGAAAGAGCTCCAACTGGTAAGAAGGTAAATTATGTTGAGGAAATCGCTACTTTGAGTGAGAACATGGATGCTCTTATGATTATGGTTGCTAATAAACATGCTCATGTTGATCCCAATGATATGCCTTTGTCGACCTTGATTGAACAAAATGATGATGCTATTGATGTGAATTTTATCTCGCGAAATAATTTCAATAACAATGCATATAGAGGAAATTTCAATGCTAGACCGTACCATGGTAATTCCTCTAATAATGATTGTAATTATTATGGAAATTCTTCTACAAATAATAATAGGATATCCTGTGATCTTGATAACAACATTAAAGAATTTATTAGTTCTCAAAATATTTTTAATACTATGGTAGAAGAAAAGTTGCGTAAAGTTGATGATATGGCTAGTAACATGGATACGATTGCTCTTGATGTGCAAACTCTTAAAAATAAAATTTGCCACCAAAGGATGATATCAGTGAGTCCATTAAATCCATACAAATATCTATTAATGAGAGTAAGAAGAGGACCGCAAGGTTGAGAGCCAAACGAGAATTCATAGAAAAGGCTTTTCCACCCGGTTTTACCGTAATCATGATGAAGATCTTAAAATCATTGGTACTTCTCCCATTGAATATTTGTTTACTTCTTGGAAAATATATGATAAAGCGATAGGATATGAGTCAATTTTAGCTAGAAGGCGTCCCGTTTGTTCGGGGAGTGATGATTCTAATAAAAAAATGAAAAAAAGTGGGTTTGGAGAGGTCAAAACTTTAACTAGTGATGTACCCAATATCTTGGATTACAAGGACTTTAATTATGAGAGTTGCTCTTTAGTAGAATGTATTTCCTTCTTTCAATCCATAATTATCTCACCCAATTCCTATGAACAAAACAAGGTTTTTACTAAACACATAGTAAAAGCAATGATAAAAGCTTATGATTAGAAACTTGAACTAGAAGTTTCTATACCTAGAAAATTGCATGATGAATGGGAACCTACTACCAAAATAAAGTTAAAGAATATTAATGCAATGCTTTGTGTGACCTTGTTGCTTGTGTTTCAACTATACCTAAATCTCTTTGTAATGTGCTAGGTCTCACCGATATTCAAGATTGTTCCCTTAACTTGCATCTTGCGGATTCTACCATCAAGAAACCTTTGGGTAGAATAAATTATGTGATTATCCATTCTAATAGGAATTATGTGCCTATATACTTCATTGTGATTGATATTGAATGCAATCCATTTTGTCTGATTATACTCGGAAGACCTTACTTACGAACTATAGGTGCCATTATTGATATGAAAGAGGGAAACATAAGATTCCAATTCCCATTAAAGAAAGGGATGGAACATTTCCCTAGGAAGAGAATTAAACCACCTTATGAATCTATCATGAGGGCTAATTATGGATTGAGTGTCAAAGATGACAACACTTGATCATATGCATTGTGCCTGGCTAGGGGCATAAAACAACAGCGTTTGTTGGGAGGCAACCCAATAGTTATCTTATTTTTCTGGTTTTACTTTCTGTTTGTGTGATATAACATGATTTTTCTACTATAATGATTGTGATTTTATGTTTTAATTAGTGTTTGTGCCAAGTAAATCCTTTGGGATGACTTGCATGATAAGTAAAATTGATACGGTGCAAAAATAGAAATTTTTGCGTCCAGTGCAGAATTTCTCTACTTTTACTGGGACGTATTTCTGATATAAAATTATTACACAGTATTTCTATACAAATTATCCATTTTGTCCTACTTTTTCAGATTTTTCTAAGATACAGAAGTATAGTTTCTTTATAGGTCATTACAAACTATTCTGTTTTAGACAGATTCTGTTTTTGCTTGCATATTTTGCTTGCTTTGATGATGCTATGGATTGTATCGGGAGTATAAGCCATGGAGAAGTTAGAATATAGTACCTTATGCAATAATAAAATATGATTCAGTTTATAACAGTACCTAAAGTATTTGATATGTTTATTAAACTAACGGATCCCACGAAGGTTTCTGTTGAGTTTTGTGTGCTGAAATTTTCAAGTTTTGGGTGTTTACAATGGATTAAGGAATAAAGAGCGGCAAGAGCCTAAGCTTGGGGATGCCCAAGGCACCCCAAGTAAAATTCTAGGAAGACTCAAGCATCTAATCTTGGGGATGCCCCGGAAGGCATCCCCTCGTTCATCTCAATCCATCGGTATGTCACTTGGAGCTACAATTTTATTCGTCACATGATATGAGTTTTGCTTGGAGCATCGTATGTTTTAATTTGCTTTTGTTTGAGTTTTCCATAATCATTGTTTATTGTACACACCTACTTGAGAGAGACACATGTTCACCATGATTTGTTAGAATACTCTTTGTGCTTCACTTATATCTTTTGAGCTAAGAAGTTGCTCTAGTACTTCACTTATATCTTTTAGAGCACGGTGGCATATAGATTTTATAGAAATAATTGCACTCTCGTTCTTCACTTCAATTTGTTTGAGAGTTAATAAATAGTGACGGTAATTTGTGTGGGTTATAAGACTAGTCCAAAAATAATAGGTATTCTAGGAGTGCATAATCAAAACCACATGTAGCACATAAAAGAGAAATTGTGAGTTAATGATATTGACGTGGTAATATGAAAGGGAGTGAGTGCATGGTTGTCGGTTAGTAGGAATATCGATAGTTAAAGGATGTTAATTTGTTGTTCATTAAATATTGGTTATGGCATGGTGATGTGTGTGAGAATTCCTATTCCTCGTTGAAATCCAAGTGTTGTTTAGATCGGAGGCGTGCGATGGTTAACTCCACCCAACCTCTTCCCTAGGGCATGCGAGTAGTACTTTGCTTCGAGAGAGCTAATAAAGCTTTGCAATAAGTATGTGAGTTCTTTATGACTAATGTGAATCCATGGATGTACGCACTCTCACCTTTCCATATATGCTAGTTGATACGTCTCCAACGTATCGATAATTTATGAAGTATGCATGCCTTATTTACCTACGTTTACAATACTTTTTTATGGTTTTGATGCAATTTATATGATTTAATTAGAACTAACCTGGGCTGACGCTGTTTTCAACAGAATTACTGTGGTGTTCTTTTTTATGGCTTATATTGGTAGATATAAATTGTGGAAATGATAGTATACAATACCTAATGATTGAAAATTATTATGCAGCTTGTCTAGCACTGATTTATTCCTATGTGTACTAACCTATCTCACGAGTTCTTTTCAAGTTTAGTCTAGATGAAGTTTTTGAGATTTAGGTGAAACCGGGATATGAGAGGATTGAACGAGATAAAAAAGCTCAAGCTTGGGGATGCCCAAGGCTCCCCAAGTAAATATTGCAAGAAGTCTCAAGCACCTAAGCTTGGGGATACTACGCATCCGACCTCTCTTCATCAAACAACTATCGGTTAGCCTATGTTGAACCTAAGTTTTTATCCGTTCACATGATATGTGTTATTCTTGGAGTGTATTTTTATTTTCTTCGCTGTCTTAAATAAATCTCAGATCTGAAAGTCTTTATTGAGAGAGAGTCATCACATAGCTACTTAATTTTTTGAGTACTCATTGATCATCACTTGTATCTTTTGAGAGTAGTTTGACGTTTACTCTTGTACTTCACTTTTATCCGAAAAGTAAGTTGTGAATGAACGAAATATCATAAATCTGAAATTATGAATGTGCTATATTCTTAGTAGTAGGTTCACATTGGGTTTAGAAAGTAAAATCTATTGAAGTTTGACAATCACAATATTGGTCATACAACAAACTCATGAATGATTAGTATAAGATATTGAAATCCCTTGTCATAACATTGACAGGAAAGGCACACCACCCAAAATATATTCATCTCAGTTTTAAACAAAGATCTCTAGCACCTCTGCAAATCCCTGCATCCCTCTACGAAGGGACATTCTATTTACTTTTATGTTATTTTCTTTCATGTTATTTACTTTTCATGTTGAGTCAACTTCTTATCCCAACCTCAATCTATTAGTTGGCAAGCATGATGTGGTGGGGAAAGATCCAGGCATATATATCCAGTCAAATATATTTGATCATGATTCTTTATTGTTGACAATTATCTTTATGATAAGTGTGTTGGGGGGGACCGAAACATTAAGCCCCTATCTTTCTATGTGTTCGATGGATGTTGCTTGTTCTAAAAATATGCTTTGAATATTAGCAATCATAGAAGACTATATGATAATTGAGTATGTGGAGCTCTTACTCAGACATTGTTGAAAATAAGTTATATTGAAATTGTTTGATGACTAAGAACATAGGTTGTTAAGTTTAAGAGAATGCATTGATTGAACCATGACATGTGAATTGATTGCTACTCTATGATAATGAGTTTTATGATAAATGAATTTATGTTTCTGATGCTAGAAAAAGTGATTGGAATTATCATCGATCAAACTTATATACTATGCTAGCATTCACACTTCATAAATTATTTCTTTTATCATTTACCTACTCGAAGAGAAGTAGGAATTAAGCTTGGGGATGCTGATACGTGTCCAATGTATCGATATTTTATGAAGTATTCATGCCATATTTACCTACATTTACAATAATTTTTATGGTTTTGATGCACTTTATATGATTTAATTAGAACTAACCCGGACTGGCGTTGTTTTCAGCAGAATTACGGTGGTGGTGTTTTTTATGCAGAAAATAAAAGTTCTTGGAATCGCCTGAAACTTTTTGACAATTTTTTCTGGACAATATAAGAAATACTGGAGTGAAGAACCACCGTAGGGGGGCCACCAGGTGCCCCCAAGCCATCAGGACGCCCTGACCCCCCTAGGTGCGCCCTGATGCCTTGGGACCACCTCGTGCTTTCGTTTAGTGTGATTCAAACACTGAAAAATCCTATATATACAGAAACCCTCAGAAATAAACCTAGAACTTCCGCTCCGCCACCGCAAGCCTCCGTACCGAAGAAAACTCATTCGAAGCCCTGTTCCGGCACCCTGTCGGAGTGGGGAATCATCACCGGAGGCGATCTTCATCATCCTGGCGGTCTCCATGACGAGGAGGGAGTAGTTCACCCTCAAGGATGAGGGTATGTACCAGTAGCTATGTGATCTCTCTCTCTCTCTCTCTCTCTCTCTCGTGTTCTTGGGATGTTACGATCTCGATGTATCATGAGCTTTGTTAATATAGTTGGATCATATGGTGTTGTTCCCTTGCTATCTTGATGTAATGAATTGAATCTTTCCCTTTGAGATTTTGTTATGTCAGATTGAATATTGGATTTGAGATCACTTGATATATGTCTTGCATGTGGATACTCGTGGTGACAATGGGGTGTTCTATTGATTAACTTGATATATGTTTTGGTACTCAAATTGCGGATTCCCGTGGTGACAATGGGGTAATTTATGCATATGGGTTGATACACGTTCTTGTACTACTTTCTCCGATAGAAATCTTGGGGTACTCTTTGAAGTTCTTTTGCGTGGATTGAATATGATGAATCTGAAATTGTTTGATGCATATCGTATAATTGACTCATGGATACTTGTGGTGACATTCGAGTATCTAGGTGACATTAGAGTTGATTTATTTCACTACAAGATTTAGGGCTATTTGTGACACCTATGGGAATAGCTCAATAGTTGATCGGAAAGGATAACTTTGAGGTGGTTCTACTACCTACAACAATTTCATCTTATGTTCTCTGCTAGATATGAACTTTGGAATGATTCTTTGTCGCAAGGTGAGGGATGATCATATGATTCTATTATGTTAGCATTGTTGAGATATTGCACTCACTGGTGCAGCGACGTGCTATACATATGGTTTTTAACCCCTTTCCGACGTAGTTTGAAACTGTCGCCTTGCATGTGTGCGCGATAGGGAGGGTGCATCCCACACGACACGGAAAACCCGTCGGTGATGATGACCAACGAGCGCAAACGATCTACCAAACGTAATCGTGTGCGGTGCAGGAATATATCGCACACGCTATATTTTGTGCATACGTGTGGGATTTGGGATCAATCACACACGTCTATCACGAGTCAAACGCGTCTAATTGCTCATGGAAAACAAACGGTGGTTGACCTCTTACCGTTTGTGAAACATTACCTAATCCACACAGGCCATGGTATAAACTATATGTGATATCTTCATCATCGTACACGGGAATTACCTGGAAACCATCGGCCATGCATGATATCATCGCACATGTTTCCTGAAAATTTTACGCGTGGGATCGTCTTTGCATCAGGCACGGTTTCCTTTTGGCTCACGTGTGAGATAAGTTGCTATCGCAAATGATTGAGGAGCTCCTACGCACACGTACAAGTGCTGCAAATTGGCTTCGATTTCTTATGTATCACCAACATTTCAGTTTATATCTCGTGTGCTTTTCCTGTAGATCACAGGCGGTTGCGCTATGAGTTGCGTGTGCTTTTCCTGTAGATAACAGGCGGTTGCGCTATGAGTTGCATGTGCTTTCCGTTTTTGAATCGCAGAGGCTTAGTTGCTTGAACCGTGTGCGCTGGAAAAGCCAGCTTATTTTAAAATATTGCATTTGAATCACCCTGCAAATAGCAAATTTGCCACAATATGCAATCGACAAATAGTGTCCACATGAAGAACATTCATCATAATTCGGCACAATATGCAATTGAACGAATAGTGACCACAGGAAGAACATTCATCATAATTCGCGACAATATGCAATTGAGCAAATGCTAGCTAAATTCCACATATGTAAGACCGACATACGCAGCACATAATCATAGTGTACGGAAAACATAGACATGGTCACACGGAAAACAATGCATCCATGCGTGTTTGTTTAGCTAATAACACTATATGAGTGCGTCTTCGACGTCTTTAGAGGCCTTGATATAGTGTTTCACAAAGAAGGTGCTGATAAATTTTCTAACAGACACCAATTCATCAGCGGCGAGTGGTTCAGAGGTCATCGGTTCGAAGATCAGGTGCAGGACTTTTAGATGAGAATGTGACATGGAGTAGAAGATAGTAATTAAGAAACAGACTTACTGAGGATATTTTGTCAGCATCGATCCCACAATCAACTTGTCTGCATAGGCTAATCATGTGTGAGCAAACGTAGTATCCACATAGGCTGGTACCTTGTTGTTGCTGAGGACACTGCAATTTTTTGTACAGTATTAGTCATTTATTTCCTCTGGTAGGAACAACCTAACCGGTGTAAGTTGTTCCTTTTTGTTTCTTTGGAGAGAAATAGAAAGAGGTTTACTTAGAAACTTGAACTATGACTAGCATTTTCTGAAAATAACGGATTTCGTTGTCTTACCGGAGAAACGATCAAGTGCTGCAGAGGTAGTTGGGCGTCGAACCGTCTCCCTCCTAAAGTTATGGTCTTACACAATACACTGCGAATGATGATGAATTTTCACATACTCAATTCTTGAACCAGATATGAACACAACATATTAATATCAAAGAATTTAATACCTATCCATGAAATCTTGAAGATGACTCAGATCCTGAGGCGCATTTGACCCTCTAAGAGAATCCAGGTAGTAAATTGTGTTGCGTTTTGGAACAATGACCACCAAGATCCAGTGATTTCTACAGTTTAAGAAAACCTCGAACTTACGAACTATGTCGAAAATTGAAAGACGATCAATGTATGTGTGGTTGTATATTTAACTTACACTTCATGATATGGCCACATGAAGAATTCTGCTATTTGTAACTCCCACAAGATCTTGGCGACATGCAAGATGGAAGCCTCGCGTGTCTCATTGTTACTTAACAAAATGTCGTTTGCTAAATCAGGATCTATGAAACACATATGCACCCTTATTGCTCTCTGCGCCGTCAATCCCCTGAGAGGAATACAATACAGTTAGCTTTTTTTCATGTACAACCTTGTATGGAGAAGTTGATCATAGTTTGTGAAGTACTTACAACATCAAGCATTTGACAAGAGTGGCAGCAAGCTTATCGAAGTTGAAGAAGAGATGAAAGTCCTCGAATTCCACACTGATGGTACCTGCAGCATGAGAGAAATGATGATGGTCGTAGTGCAATTCCATATTGTTATGATCTTCTCCTTTTGACATTTATGTAACTTGCGACAACTGGAACTGCACTCCTCAAAGTAATCGCCAACAAGAAATGGTTGGCCATGCTTATACTTGTGTGCTTCAAATGGGTCTACTTTCTGACTAGAAAGTAGATTTTCAACTTTTGCTTCAGAAATTTCGTCAGAACCGGGATTACCCATCCCTTCGAAAAACTTGTTGTTAATTTGGTTACGAGCGATGACTCTTTCTAGTAGGAGGCTCTTGGTACCGTCCCTCCTCGGTTTTGGGGGCCCCATCTTCCTTTGTGCAACCATGCCCGCTTTCCTCTTGTTAGCTGAAGAACTTCTTGTTTGACGTCCGGTTTCATGAAGGACGTGCTGCTGAGAAGCCTGTGAAGGTACAATGGACGGCTCAACAGATGATGCCGCTATGACGGACTACTGAGCTGTAGTACAAGAGGCAATGAACAGCTGACCAGCCGTTGAAGCTATGCCCGGGTTCTGAGTAGCTGGTGCGAACGAGTCGGTGTGTTGATGCGTCTGTGACAACGCGTTGGTTTGCTGAGAAGGCAATCCCAACACATCGGTATGCTTATCTGGCGGTTGTGAACCGCTGGACAGTTGAGCAGGTGGTTCCTGACTTTTGGACTTCTTAGAAGGCGGTTCCGGACTTTCAGACTTCTTAGTAGGCGGTTCCAGACTTTCAAACTGCTTAGCAGGTGGTTCGACCGGGTTTGTCTGCTGAGCATGCAGTGCCGATGTGTCTGCACTATCTGTTTCAGTGGCCGGCATCTGAACCGATGATACGTCTTCAGCAGTTGTAGGCCTTGCCACATGCTTCTTAGGAGCGGACGATGACTTGGCCTGTACGGCAGGAAGTCGGGTGGGTTGATCACAAGTTGATGCCTTGGGCATCGGATTCCCAAGAGTATGTTCATTGGGGGAGTCACACAAGATCTGCCGTGGCGAGAAGAGAGTCGCCGGTTCGAGGGCGACATTGGTTGCTGTTGGGGGGCCTGGAGGGATCTCATCCAGGAAGTATATTTCTTCCCGTGGCCACTGGATATGATTTAACCGTGTTTCTTCCAAGGTCCTCTGCTCATCAGGGTCCCCAAGGACATTCTTCAGGGAAAAATTACTGAATCAAGGCTTTATTTCAGTCACGTAGCACTTCACACAACCCGACTTCAATGGCACATTGTCCAACAAGAGACCCCCGTCAAAGTCAGGGTTGTAAACCCGCGCTATTGCACATTTTAAAGTACCTTCATAATGTGTAAGCATGGCCTTCACTCTCTCCCCCTGTCCATATAGATCAGATATAGCACCATCATGTCCAGCTGCAGCATCATTGTCGTTGGGGTCAGCTGATGCACAAGTACTCTTGTGCGGTGTTGTCATACAATAAGTGGCATCATCCATGCCGACATCCCCTTGCGTATACTGGCTATCTCTCAGCATTAGTGATTGTCTTCTCCTGCATATATGACTCCTCAACTTCCTTTCGAACTCTAGGATACATGTCCCTCTTAATCCTTTCACGCAAGTCTCTCTGCTTACCATCACTCCTAGCTTTTTTCATGCTGAGCCTCTCTTCTTTGCTTAGTGAGAAAGCCCTCTTGTGTGGGACATTGACCCCAATACCCCTAGCATGGCCAGGGGGCTCTTTGGTAGTCAGAGCCTCGGACAGAATGTCACATGGCCCTGAGTTCCTGTAGAACCTTCCAGTGTTTTTGGAAGCCTTTGCCATCACATCATACAGTTCTTGGTCTGCTGAGGTTTGAAAGTAATAAGAACCGTCTCCATGCCTCTTTGCACGTGCCCACAAGTAGTCCCTAGCGCGAGTGCCCCTAATTTCACTGAAGGCCGGGTTGCCACCCGCAGCTACTGCTTCTTTGTCCTCCTGCTCCCATATCAGTTTCATGTCCTAGTATCCTGCCACACCCATACGGTGGAGGTGTGTGTTCTTCTTCTGAAGTTCTGATTGCATGGCACTCTTCTTAATAAACTCTTCACTGGCCCTGACCCTTTTTAATTATGTCCAATCTTCCTTTGTAATTTGGGGGTACAAGGGGATTGAGTCCTTGCCTTGACTCAAGAACTTCTTGTACAACACATGCTTCTAGTTTCTCCAAGCATCCCTGGCCTTCTGCAGTGGAGCGTGTTGCACCTGCTCTATCCACTCCTCAGGAACGTTGAAGTGCGCCATGATCTCACGGACTATCATCTGCCATGTTTCTGTACCAGCCTTCCGAAACACCAGCAGATTAATGTTGAGCCTTGCCCTGCCAACAAATCCACACACACTCCTGGACCTCGTGCGTGCTTTATCAGGTTTAGTTGGAGCCCAAGACTTCAAATCGATGTCAGTTACTTCGTATACACCTTTAGGCTAGTGTGTGCGCTTTCTTGGGGCGCTCTTCCGGCTCTTGACCGGAAGGGTGATTGTGGCAGCTCTATCCCGTTCATCATTTCTTGATACACGATCATCTGTTGCAGACATGTTGTCTTCGGACTCATATGAAGATACATCGCCAGAAGTATGACTGTCGTCGCTGCTAATAGACATCTACAGAGGACACGTGCGAATTTCAGAAAAGGGGGATAATCATAAAAAAATGTAACAGCTTGGTAGCTAGCTGTCTAAACATGGCATGTGATCATTTGGAAATGTACGGCTAATCTATTCATTTACTATGACTCGTGCGCACATGATATGTAACTCGAGAATAACTAATTGGAACAAATACATCTTATATGTTACAAGGTAGATGATGAACACAAATATGCTCTCCATTATTTTATAATCATTTTGGGGACAAACCGAACCAAATAGGAAAAGGGATCGCGAGATAATAGACCTCACCACGATGGAGGGCAGCAACTGACCAGTTTTTTTTGCGAATCTGACAGGAGACGCGAGAGTACAGGATCGATATGCTCGACTGCGGCTCGCGAGCAAATGAAGACGGTGAGGCATGGGCAGCCTTATGTTCGGAGTGGTATTGAAGGGTAGGGTTGACACCGGGAAGCGGGTACATGGCCGGGTTGAGTACGACGGCGCCGGAAAGGGTTCTGGTGTGGATCTGGGGGACGGGAGGGGGGAGGGAGCTAGCTGTCAATGGAGTTTGGGTAGAATACACGGACAGATGAGCGAAATGGGGGAGGGCGCGGGTTTGGGGGGGAGGGGAGGGGGGCATGTTGGCGTCTTCGGTGAAAAGGGTGAAAAAATATCGCCATGCTCCCCCGCGTAAAGGGTTGTGCAAACGGTTTCATATAGTAACCCATGTGCACAAGCAGCACAAATTTGTTCGAAATGAAAACCTGAAAACTTTGAAATGTAGACGTGACCTCATCGTTTTGTCTCAAAAAATTTCCCACGGTACGCAACTATCGTTCTACCCTAATACTGATTTTGTGTTGCATTTCTGGGCTCGCCTGCTATATTTATGTCATTTTTTTGCATTTACTGGTCATTTAGTGCATATAAATCGAATCCCAAATTCATCAACGTGTGTTGGCGAGAGGGATAAGGACTGCCATTCGATCTCGGTGAATCATATGGTGCAGACGTACGATCCGTGTGGTTTGGGTTTTGGCCAATCAGAACGCACGACTAACTTTGCGCGCATTAGGTGTCATCGGCCACGGTTTAGAAAGCAGACGGTATTAGTGAATCAACCGTGTGCTATTTGTTTATTCACAACAATCATATTTTCATTTCAAATGAATTAGTGACTTCATCATTTCGCCTCGAATTAATTTCATCAGCATACAATCACCTATTAACCCATGTATTGATTTTGGGCCGCATTTCATGACATGTTTGCTAATTTTAAGACATTTTTTCCACCAACATTGGGCTTGTTAGTAATTTAATTGGAGGGAATGCAGATATATTCCGAAAATCACGAAAATGGGTGTGTCACCGTGGCATGATGTGAATACCCCGTGGGAAAAAAATTTGGTAATGTCTGGCGGAAGTTGTGATGTACGGCCCTTTGAAACCTAGGCATCTCACACGAAGGATCATAGTTTCCAAATGTAGAGTTGGCATTTTGGACTCTCCAATCGGTGTCTACCTCATCCTTTCGCCTCGATTTTTCCCATGGTACACAAACATTATTGTACTCCTATTATTGATCTTCTGGTTGATTACATGGCTCGTTTGCTATATATAAGGAATTTTCTGCATTTACCATGCATTAGTGCATAAATAAAATCCCAACATGAATTACGTGTGGATGCTGGCAAAGAATCTCTTACAAATCAGTTGTGTGTCACTTTTGCGTGATTTTTGTCATAGTGCAAGGAATGGGAGGAATTTTCAAGAATTTCGGATGGGAGATGCGTAAATGTCCGTAATTTAATTACAGGAAATGCTAAATAGACTAGGAAATGCAAAATGGAGTCAGAAAATCATGAAAATCAGTGTGTCATCATGGCATGATCTCGAGACACCGTCGAAAAAAATTGGTAAATTTTTGCACAAGTTACGATGATCGCTCCTTGGAAACCGTTGCATCTCACTAGAAGGATCATAGTTCCAAAGAGAGAAGTGGCAAATCGAACTCCAATCGACGGTCTCTTCATCGCCTCTTCGACCATTTTTATCTGATGGTAGTCAATCAACATTATACGCCAGGTTTGATTTTCTGGCGCATTTATGGGCTCGTTCGATATTTTCAGCATTTTTTATCATTTACATGGCATTTATTGCATATAAATGAAATCCCAACTTCAACAGCGTGTGTTTACGAGAGGTATAAGGACTGTCGTTCAATCTAGGTGAATCCTACGGTGCAGACGTACGATCCGTGTGGTTTGGGTTTTGGCCAATCAGAAAGCAGGACTCACTTTGCGTGCATTAAGTCTCATAGGCCGCGATTTACAAAGCACACGGTTCTAGTGAATGAACCGTGTGCTATTTGTTTATGCAGAACAATCATATTTTCATTTCAAATGAATTTGTGACTTCATCATTTCGCCTAGAATTATTTTCATCCACACACAATCAACTATTAGCTCTATTGATTTTCGACCGCATTTCATGACTTGTTTGCTAATTTGAAGACATTTTTTCCACCAACATGGGGCTTGTTACTAATTTAATTGGAGGAAATGCAGATGTATTACGAAAATCACAAAAATGGGTGTGTCACCGTGGCATGATGTGAAGATACCGTGGGAAAAATTGGTAATGCCAGGCGGACGTTGTGATGGCCTGCCCTTTGAAAACGAATGCATCTCACACAAAGGATCATAGTTTACGAAAAGTAGAGTTGGCATTTCGGACTCCAATCGGTGTCAACCTCATCCTTTCGCCTTGGTTTTTCCCATGCTATTCAAACATCATTGTACTCCTAATATTGATCTTCTGGTGGATTGCATGTCTCGTTTGCTATATCTAAGTCATATTTTGCAGTTACCATGTTAATTAGTTCTTATAAATAAAATATCCCAACATGAATTACGTGTGTATGGTGGCAAAGAATATCTTACAAATCATTTGTGTTTCACTTTGCGTGATTTTCTTCATTGTGCAACTAATGAGAAGAATTGTCAAGCATTTCGGATGGGAGATGTGTCCACCTAAATAAAATGTCAGTAATTTAATTACAAGAAATGCAGATGGACTCAGAAAATCATGAAACTCGGTGTGTCATCGTGTCGTGATCTCGAGACACCGTGGAAAAAAATTGGTAAAATTTGGCACAAGCTACGATGATCGCTAATTGGAAACCATAGCATCTGAGTAGAAGGATCATAGTTCCAAGGGGAGAAGTGGCAAATCGAAATCCAATCGACGGTGTCTTCATCGCCTCTCCTCCAAATTTTATCCCACGGTAGTCAATCATCATTATACACCAGGTTTGATTTTCTGGCGCATTTCTGGGCTCGCCTGCTATACTTAAGCCATTTTTTCCATTTACTGGTCATTTAGTGCATATAAATCGAATCCCAACTTCAACAACGTGTGTTGGCAAGAGGGATAAGGACTGCCGTTCGATCTGGGTGAATCCTACGGCGCAGATGTACGATCCGTGTGGTTTGGGTTTTGGCCAATCAGAACGCACGACTCACTTTGCGCGCATTAGGGGTCATCAGCTGCGGTTTAGAAAGCACACGGTTTTAGTGAATGAACTGTGTGCGATTGGTAAACCAAACTGCACATGTTCAGTTCGTACATACCAGAGTGAGATCAACTGAGCGTTCTAGCTATAGGGTAAATTATCATAAATATTTCAAATTCATTGCTACAGGTGACAACATATTAATCTAGATCAACATAAGATCGTGCATACCTCGCAATACAGTACATGTGAAACTTATAACAGAACAAACTCAGGACACATCGCTCACGTTTCAGTACATGCAACAATTCAGTATAGTAGACATAATGATTAGTTTTTTCAATCAATTCCCATGTACATGGGGTGATCGCGATCATTAGGTTGACCCCTAATGAACTTAGGATTTCTGATGATTTTATGCTTCTCCTCTTTTAAGTCGCGTGGCCCCTCTGGTGGCAACTCATCATATTGATTGTACTCCTCCTCATCACCAACATTCTCGACGCCTAGTACCCTCCTATTCCCATACATCACTACATGGCAGTGCATATGCAACAGGTCTGGCACAAACAAAATCTTGGTAGCATCGCTGACAAGAATAAATGGGTCCTTGTGATATGCCATAACTCTGCGGTCAACATATGTCTTCCTGCTGTAAGCATGAACCTTTACGCTACTAAGAGGGACCCATCTGCACTTGAATAATGCCACCTTCATTGTCACATAGTTAAGCTCCCAAATCTCTTCAATGGTTCCATAGTACACCTGTATATCATCTTCCTCTACAGTTAGCATTCTATTCAAACAGAGTTGTTTTGATACGAGGTCTTAGCATCACGTTCCTAAGTGTAGAACGTGTTGCCATTTATGTCGTACGCTTGGTACTTCATAATCTTCGTTGATGGCTTTTGTGCCAACCACGTTGCAAGGTCTTGATCGGATCCGCTTGCCAAACAATCCTTCAGCAATCTTACATAGTCCTTATTGTGTGCATTTGTCTCGACAGCTGGTGACAGCACATTGGGTAAGTTGCTTCGTCGTATCTCCTCCATGTGTTCTGCGGCATAAGCGTCGAGTATCGGGCTGTTAAGCAGTACCGTCAAATGGACTTGATCGGCCATATCTCTAGGTACACGAAACTACGAGCCAGCAAGGACCGGCTTACCAGCCAGCCTTCCCTCATGGCGAGAGAGGGGCACACCTATAGGTCTAAGTTTCATGTATTTGGTGCAAAACTCAACCACCTCCTCCGCGGTATAACCTTGTAGGATGCTTGCCTCTGGATGACATCGGTTCCAACAATAGCGCTTCAATATTCCCATGTATCGCTCGAAGGGATACATGTTGCGAAGAAACACAGGACCACAACACTTTATCTTGTCCACAAGGTGCACGGTGAGATGGACCATGACATCAAAGAATGACGGTGGGAAGAACATCTATAAGTTTGACAATATCCTTGCAGTATCAGCTTGCATATTATCCAGCTCTTCAACATCTACCACCTTCTGCCATAGTTTGTTGAAGAAATCACAGAGATCAATCAATGTGTTTCTTATGTCTGTGTCCATCATATTCCTTATGGCCACCGGGAGGATTTGTGTCAACATTACGTGGCAATCATGTGACTTCATGTGAGACAACTTCTTTTTACCCAAGCTGTCATCCACGAGACTTATGATGTTTGCGGAGTAGGAAGAGGGTGTCTTAATTGACAACAAAAATTCAAAGAACTCTTTTACTTCTGTTGCAGTGAAATTGTAACTCTGGTGTTGGTGGAGCAATTTGTCATCATCTTCTGCTTCATTCATGCGTTCTAATTGATCACCAAGCATATCAAGTCGTGCACCGTCACAATCCTTTATTTTGCCTTTAATCTTGAGCAGAGCACCAAGGATGCTTTCACAGACATTCTTCTCTACATGCATGACATCAATGCAGTGACGTATACTTAGGAACTCCCAGTAAGGTAATTCCCAGAACATCGATTTCTTCTTAAACACTTGGTACTGTGGTGTTATTTTTGACGTCAAACCGGATCCCTTGCCAAGCAAAACTTTAATTTCTTTAACCATGTTGTGGACTTCTTTCCCATCATAGGGTCTTCGGCCCGTTCCTTTCTCTACCGTACCATCAAATTCAGCTGTCATTTTTCGGTAAGGGTGATTTTTCCTTAAGAACCTACGATGAAGCAAATACACGGTTTTGCGCCAGTTGGAAAGAAATCTACTCGCTGTCCTATCCATGCATGTGACACATCCTACTCGTCCCTTTGTTTTCTGCCCCGAACCGTTGCCTAATGCCGACATATCTTGAACGGTGTGCAGCAACAACGCATGTAGCCGGAAAAACTCCTTTGCGTAGGCATCATAACAGTTCACACCAGACCTCCACAATGTCTGCAGTTCTTCTACCAGTAGCTGAAAGTAAATGTCAATATCATTTCCAGGTTGCTTCGGGCCATCGATAATCCTCGACATCATGATGTATTTGTTCTTCATACACAACCAAGGAGGAAGGTTATATATGCACAGAAGCACCGGCCAAGTGTTGTGTTTGGTGTTCATATCGCCAAATGGATTAAATCCATCAGTACACTCCCCTAGCCATATATTTAGGATCCTTTGAAAAATCTTTAAACCTGTCCGCGATTTGTTCCCACCGAGCCCCATCTTTCGGGTGCCTTATATATTTATCCGCAGTTCACTCATCATGATGCCACCGCAACCTCTTTGCCTCTCTAGGGTTTGCAAACAAATGCTTCAACCTTGGAATTATAGGCAAGTACCAAACAACCTTGAACGGGATTCCTGTCTTGATCTCTTCGTCCATTTTGTACTTGTCCTTTGCTCTCCCACGCTTGTATCGTGCGTGCTTGCATATGCGACATGAACGCAAATATTTGTAATCACCGCGGTACAACATACAATCATTCGCACAAGCGTGTATCTTCTGGATTCAAGTTCCAATGGACAAACAATTTTCTTTGCTTCGTTCGTGCTTTTGGGAGCACATTATCTTCTGGAAGAATGTCTTTGAAAAGATTCAACAACTGTGTGAAGGCCTTGTTTGATAGACCGCTTTATGCTTTAAATCTGAGAAGCGGCACTGTGACACTCAACTTGGAATATTTCTTTTTGCAACCTGGATACAAATCTTTCTTGGAGGCCGCATCAATGCTTGGCAGCTCCTTGTACCCGGCTATATCTTTTTCTGGGCCGTGGAAATCTGCAATCATAGCAGCAAAATCTGGCATATCATCAAGGTCGGTGTTGTCTGCTTCACACTCTTGGTTATTCTTTGGGTTTTTTTGGCATGCCAGTCTTCTGTCTGTAGCTTGACGTCTGAGCCCCGAGGTTAAATTCATCACCCATGCGACTCTGATCGGGGTTTGGCACCTCGCCGACAGGCAGGTTATTACCTTCATCCATAACCGGCTCTTCACTGTGTTTAGTCCATCTTTTGTATCCACCCATGAATCCCCTTTTGTATAAGTGTAACTCGACCTCATCAATTGGAATGGACACCGTATTGCTACAATCCTTGCATGGACAGAGGATGTAATATTCTTTGCAAATTCTCTTCTTTGTCCGTTCAGCCAAAGCCATGAACTCATTCATGCCATCCATATACCTTGAGCTTGTCCGATCCCCCATCCATTCAGATCGTTCCATCTGCACACATTGCATCCTTAATGGATGCACAAAGATGGGTGAATAAATCACAAGATTCTATTTTCAAAATTTATGGAGGGCGCTGCATAATGTTACCCAGCCATGCAATGACACTAATCAACCATTCAATTTACACGCATCATCAGTAGTGCCATTATATGAATTTAATACCTTAATTAGACCACTCAAGGAAAAGAATACCTTAATTAATTAGCAGCGGCACGGCGAGACAGCAGGGTCGAGGAGCAGAGCTTAGCGGGGCACCTGCTTGTAGTCCGAGCTCCACTATCCCGCCTACGACCACGAGGAGCGAGGGACGTGCTCCAGTCATGCCGGCGCCAACCACGAGGATTGAGCTCCTCCTATATCTCCCGCCGCCGACCGAGCATTGACCTCCTATCATGCCGCCACCGCCGACCGACCGAGGATGGACTCCTATAACGCTGACACCGCCGACCGACCGGGGATTGACCTCCTATCTGTCAGCCGCTGCCTCGGTTGTCGCCGACATCTCTATCAACATAACGTTTTTTTTTGGGTTTCCGGAGAGCGGCTGTTTACCGCACCCATATGTACCGGGAAGCACATCACAAACGGTCATGTTACAGAAACCGTGTATCACGCACGTTTCCATCTCACACGATTTGATTTGGTAAACTGTGTGTCATATACAACAGAATGCGATAAATAGTTCCTCGACCGTTATCATCATATCCCCATAGTTTCCCCGTCTTCCCCAAATCCCTAAATGCTTCCAAATCCCTAGCGCCCAAATTCCCTAGCGTGGTGCTGACATTGGGTAAATGCGGACGAGTTGTGCTGATGGTTTCAGTGCGGCTGCACCGGTTCATACAGTAACTCTTGGCAGCACCATTGGCAGCGCAACCACGACGGCAGTCACCGCCGAGCACTTGCCTAAGGTCACCAGGAGGCCGGTGTACTACGGATCCGAATCATCTTGTCAAGTCCCAATCATTCCTCATCTTTTTAGCATGACCAAAGCAAGCAGCTCACTCAGTACCCCCCCACACACACACACACAGGAAATCGATCAAATGCTGGATCCAGAGTTTGACTCCAGCAGACTCCCGCATCATGAGTTCAATTCCGAGTTTTGCGCCACCGAGAAGTACCAAAAGCTGAGTTGTGTGCACGGACACACTCCCGCTCGACGTGTATGCACGAAGGGATTCGACATTGGCAGACGGTTTCTCGGTTGCCCCTTAGAGGTTAGTGAATAGTTCATCCCTTAAGTTCAGTTAATGCCCCCACTCATTCTGATTATTTACATGCCTTTGTTAACTGGCTGGATGATGAATGGCATGGCAGGGCTTGGAGTGTTATCACCAGGCTTGCAGAAGATAGCATAAAGCTGAAGAAGAAACTGACTAATCTAGAGTGTACAATCACTACGATGAAGCAAGAAAGAATCAATCACAGGCAACAGATGAAAGCAAGAGACAGGAAGGAACTAGCATGTGTAGTTGTAATTGGCGCATTAGCCATCTTCTATGCGCTGTTTGCAATGATCATTAGGGGTTTCGTTTGATTATTAATGGCTACATCAATAAGCAGAGCTCATCTATTGCTTACCAACTGTCCTATGTTAAATGCTTACTATTTCACACCCGTTGTGTTTCATATAAGCGTGTGGGTAGTTAAAAAAATCATCTAGCGAACCGTGTGAACTCCTAAAATGTACACATGTGAAACATTTGGCATGTTGAGAATTGCACAATAGTGGGAATTTAGAGCGACGGGACGGGAGCACACAATTGCGGTTGATTATATCGGAATTCTAACCGCCTGCCAAGGCGCCAATATAATCCGTCAATCCCCCGCTTCAATTGCCATTCCTCTTGTCTTCACACCACACTTCAGTTGCCACCATCTTCATCGTCCCGGTCGGCCACCCTACACTTCCACACACTCTGCAATCTCGCTTTCTTGCTAGTTGTTTAATTACGTAGCGCAGCAATGTTGAGCGACAGAGAGGACGACAGTTCCGCCAGTCTGGGGTCAACCACAGAATCATCGCGCTCGTCTTCCATGAGTCCGGCATCAAGCCCTGACCTCCATTTTATCCGGCTCATGGAAGGGACGTCGCCGCCGGAGTCATCGGACGACGACCAGACGGACGTGGAGCCGCCGAAGGATGAAGAAGACGCAACGATGACGAGGAGGAGGAATGGTCGGACAAGGAGGAGGATGACGAGGAGCCATGGAAGGACGAAGAAGACGGCGGCGATGATGATGAGGACGAATGCTCGAACAAGGAGGACGACAACGAGGACATCAACGACGATGGCGATGAAAATCCAGCGGTCAGTGGCAAGAAGCGTCCACGTCAAGACGATGGCGCGGGGCCATCTAACAACAACAAGAAGTAAAACAGACTGTACTCCTTAAATCTGTTGTCGTTTGCTCATATTTATTCCTTAACTCTATCTACCCTCTCGATCTCATCGCAAACGGTTAAGAATACAGATTCGTCAGTGATAATTCACAATATCGCACACATTTGGTTTCTGGAATTGTGTGCCCTGTCGAGCACACAATTCAGACCAACAAATCGTATGTGTTGTCCAGAATTATAGCACACAGTTCTGATTATCGAACTGTTTGCAGCCTATCACACACACCTTGTTACGCCAAACCATTTGTGTTGTTCCGTATCATCCCAAACAGTTCATTTGAGGGACCGGTATGCTGTACATCACACACATCTATATTTGATTAACCGTTTGTGCCATTTCGCCTCATCCCAAACAGTTCTAAAAAGTCAACTGTCTGCCGTAGATCGCACACGCAAATATTTTCTGAATCGTATTTGATGGATCCTCCATCGCACACAGTTCATGTCATTGGCGACGGAGCTTGAACTATACCGTTTGCGATTCATGCATCGCACACAGTTTCGTCGAAGGGTCTCTGATTGTAGTGTCGCGTTAGCAGCATCCTGCAGTAGTGACTATTGAAAGTATGAACCCTAGGCCTTATTTCCAAGCATCAATACACCGTTTTGCTCACCATTTACCACTTGCTACCTTGCTTTTTATATTTTCAGATTAGAAACACATATTTCTACTATCTATGTTGCACTTGTATCACCATATCTTCACCTAACTAGTGCACCTATACAATTTGCCATTGTATTGGGTGTGTTAGGGACACAAGAGATTTCTTGTATTTGATTGCAGGGTGGTTTGAGAGAGACCATCTTCATCCTACACCTCTCATGGATTGATAAACCTTAGGTCATCCACTTGAGGGACAATTTCTACTGTCCTACAAAACTCTGCGCTTGGAGGCCCAACAGAGTCTACAAGAATAAAGTTGTGTAGTAGAAATCAAGCTCTTTTCTAGTGCCGTCACTGGGGAGGTGAGTGCTTGAAGGTATATCTTTAGATCTTGCAATTGAATCTTTTAGATTCTTGTTTTTCAATATTTTGGTTTTATAAAAGAAAACTACAAAATAAAATGGAATCTAGGTTGCCTCAATTGCTTCGCCTTTATAATGTCTTTCGTGAAAATGATAGTTCAGAAAATTGTGCTCAATTGTTAGTGGAAGAATTTATAAAAATCCTTAACCACTACAAGAAATATGTCAACTTACGACCATCAATATTGGTCCCTAAAAGGTCGTTGTGTTTCATTTTTTACCTTTTTGTCACCAAAAACAGTTGGTCAAAAGTTGGCCGTCTTTAATGAAACTTAAAGACCTTGTTTATGAAATGGTCGTAGAAGGTTACGACCAAAATAAAAGGTCGTACACTCTACGACCAATTGTTTTCGTCACTGGCAGCCTGCGCAGACCACATCAGATCCGACGTGGCAAGCTAACGTGGCAAAATTGCGACCAACTGAATTGGTCGTTAATAAGATTCAGCCTGGTCCAGTTCGGTATCTATATGGGCCAAGCCCATTTATATATTATTTTTTCCTGCCAATTTTGGTCAGCTACACGGGCCAAGCCCTACAATTTGGCCTTTTTGGCCCTACAATTTGGCCTTTTTATTTTCTGGGATGTGGCCTTTTTGTACCAACAGTTTTAGTTCTCTTTTTTTATAAAATGGGTCCACTAGTCAAACAGGTCCCACTTGTAGGTTCTGGTAAGTGGATCCTAGCTATTAGGCTCAGATTCTTCATATTTCAATTTGACAGTAAGAAAATAACCAGTATTTAAATTGAGAAGCAGAAAACACACATAATACTTCAAATAACAATAGCCAGATTCAGTACAAGCTCTACAAATGACACGTAATACAAGCTGTAACATATACAGTACTCCCTCTGTCCCACAATATAAGACGTTTTTGCAAGCTAACATAGTTTGCAAAAACGGCTTATATTGTGGGACGGAGGGAGTACGTTACAAGCTCTACAAGTGTAGTAACTAGATACAAGCTCTACAAGTATGGGAATCACAGTTACAAGCCCTACAAGTGTTCTCTTCTTCAGCATGGAGCTCCTTCGATAGCAATCAAATGCTGGACTCACTGGACGGCCATAGTCAGGACTAACAGAACGACAACATGCCTTCACGGTTGCTCTGTTACATGAATCAGCTAAGAAGAATTAGAAAAACTGGAGCCAATGTATTGTGAACATTCCATTCAAAAAAAGGAGTAAAGGACAATTCTTTATAGAATGATAAAACACATTTCATCTAGCACCGTGCTTTTTGTTGCCGAGCTTGTTAAAATGAGGTATTCATACAAGACAACAGACACAATATGAATATGCATGCCACAAGTGCAGGTCATGCAACTTCACTTCAACACATTGTGCCTAAACAACAATATCATTCTACTACGTCAGCCATCCATTCAACACGCAAGATCTAACATTTACTAGTGAGAGCACACAAACTATCATCACAAACGCAGGAAAGAATAAAGGAAACTGAGAGAGATACATGTGGATGATAGCGTCGACGATGATCTGGATTGAGTTAGCATCTGTAAGGAGGTGGATGATTGCCATGTTGTGCACGATGATGCACACGATGATGATCTTCTTGCCACCATTGCATCTGTGCGCTCGATGATGGGGGTACCAATGCATCCAAGTAGAAAAAAATCACCATCATTAAACCACAGCTTCAAGTACAAGCTAAGTATATATCAAGTGGCAGCGAAAACAAGTTAAGAAAAACCCTGAAAATTGTTGCTGATATTAAATCTTTAGTGTCCAGTTTTACTTCCATTTCTTTTGTTCATGTAAGTCATAGTGCTAATAAGGTGGCTCATATGTTCGCTAGATCAAGTGAACTTGTTGTCTGCTCTATCAACTGGCAGTATCAATGTGTTCGCTAGATATTGTAAACACTAAACTGCCATGTGAATGAAAGAGCCAGGTTTATTACTGCTCAAGAATACTTAACGGCCACAACGAATTACTCCCTACGACCCAAAATAAGTGTCTCAAGCTTAGTACAACTTTGTACTAGAGCTAATACAAAGTTGAGACACTTATTTTGGGACAGAGGGAGTATTACCAAAGGAATGACAACGAATCTAAGGGTTTATATTTGGCAAAATATCCGAGGTTGAGAAATGCAAAAAATGCAAAAAACGCCGATCTACTGTAGTTGTTTAACCATCACCACACTAACGTACATGTGTTCAAGAAAGCCGTTCGATCCAAAGAATTGAAGCCAGATAAATGAAAGATTCATTCTGTTCAGAAGCATAGTCCAAGCTATATCTGACTTCTGATAAAATGCATAGGTCCAGCCGATGACTACACAGCAGCAACTACATCAGACATTGGCTGGAGAAATGCTCATCTTTTTTATTCTTTGTAAAAGAAATTTTGAGTTAACCAGTAGCACTGGTTACTGACTACACATGTACCACCAGAATTACCAAACAAGATTGTAAAAAACCTAGAAGAAAAAAGAGGAGACTAAAAAAATTGCTCGAACAAGCTTGTTATTTAACGCGGCTGTGAAAGTGTAAGTTGGCAACAGACAAACACTCACTCACTCAGACACTACATGTGCTTATTTCATCACGTCACAAAGGAGCAGCACAAACCACAACTTTACTCGACACACACACACACACATGAATATTAAGCTCTAGTTCCAACAACTATATCAGGGGTTAACAGAGCATGTAAGATGAATGACAGTGCAATTTCACAGACGGCCTTAGCATCATCAAACCACCATGCTTATGATTATAATCTAAACATATCATCAAACAAAACCTACACAGATAAAGATCACGGCACATCAAGCCACAGGCGCACTAGTGCAACAGCGATGGGGCTACCACAACAGCATCGAAAACCTAAGCAATCACGGTCTCACCTGCAATGGATCAAGGAAATTGTCTCACCTGCAATAACAGCAGGCGATGGGCAAAGTTGAGGTGGGTCGGTGGCAGGAGCAGCTCAGGGACGTGGTCGGGGAAGATAGCCGGCAACAGCTGGTCCGTCACGTCCATGACCTGCCTACCGTCGGGCGCCCCCGTGAAGACGCTAAAGGAGGTGGTGGAGCGGCTCAATAAAAGGTATAGAGTATGATTAACTCACAACAGCAGTAAAATAATAAATAGGTAATTATACAGCAGGAAAACAATAATTGCAAGAATTTTACTTTTACATGACTATCTACAATGGTTACTTATTTATTCTGCAAGGCACCACAACATATTTCTGCAGAAAAAGAACATGTATCCAAACCAATCACCAAGCAAAAACGAGCTGGTTCATCTTATACCAGAATAATAAGAAAACCGACAAGGATAGAGGTATTCCTTGGTTTTCAAGCACACCAATTCATAGACATGATTATGATATGGAAAACAAAAAACATACCAACGAGAGTTAATCATAGAAAGCAGCCATCCTACAGTTCCATAAATGGTTCAAATTTCAAAAATTCAATACGGCTCATACGACCATATACTCTTTGTGCGAGGAACACCTGGACCATGCCTAAGGCGTTCATCACAAGCCAGCAACCACACACAATAAATATATTTGCTACCGGGAAGATTTAGATCAGGACCAATGGATGAAACAAATGCGGTTGAAAGCATTTTTATGTGCATCGTAAGCAAAACCTATGTGGCTCATACGACATTTTTAAGAACCTGTGACTTCAAAAAGAATTGGGCGGAGCACGCATGCAATATTTGTAACAAAACAAGTTGGAAATGTAGAGGCTAAGTAAGTGAACGCTATGGATGATCTATGAATTGACAGAGATCAACAAAGGATCTGGACAAGGTCCACGTACATAGCGGATGCAAAACCAAGCAAGCAACCACTTTTACATGATAATTAAATTACAATGACCGAGACATCATGCATTCATGCACAGGGTGAAACCTATGCCTATGGCTCAAATTATCCTGCTGCTATATTCGCAAGGCAAACGTTTCTGACCTCATCCATCATGTTTGAGTCAGGTTGACAACTTGCCGTCGTGAAGGGCCGGAAAGAAAGGCGGCCCCGGTGGGGTCGATCACCTGCCGGAGATCGACAAGCCGCCGTAACAGATGCTGCACATCTTCAGATCCCTCGGCCTCTCGACCTTTTTCAGCCACGCAAGGCGCCGGCCTTTTTGCTCGTCGCCAATGAGGTCACTTCCTCTCACTTCGGTCACAGTAGCATTCAGTGAACTAGCTCTAAACAAAATGAATAATGAGCAAAAGCATGGATCGTTACGAGATTACAACTCAATGTTCAAAGCATGGAAGGAGCCTAAATATCTTTGGGGGTGAGGCTAAAGCGATACACGATCCAACAGCAAAGCATGTTCTGTACCGTAAGTTCAGGTCTAAATCCACGAGCCGCCTCAATACGGGAAACACATTATCTGTATCCGCATACACACACGATTGGCTACATGGTATGTGCTAGCCGTACCTGTAAGAGCAGCCAAAATGACCCAAAACGCCGCACTCTCAACACTTGTATTTTTGCTTGCTGCAATCTAAACAACATTACCACGAGTTCTATGATGCATCCAAACTTGTGAAACTGGTGCATAGATCCAATCATGATACTAAGTTAGAAGGTAGAATCACCCAAGCGTGCAGACAATTGTCTCACCTGCAGCAGCTGACCAGGAGCAAAGTTGAGCATGGCTGGGGCAGGAGCGGCTGGAGTAGCACGGCCGGCCTTGAGGTCTGGAGCGTCCACGACCTGCCTAGCATCGGTGCCCTCTCGGAGACGCCGGCGGAGGAGGCCGGTGAAGCAGTGGTGGCCGGGATCGACTGCCAGGGTGGGGAACGACGAACGCGACCGTCCACTCCGAGGAGTCGACCGACCCCTCCCTGCAGCGCGAGGTGAATGATGTGCGTTCGAGGATCCCGTCGACGCCATCGCCATCCTGTTTGCCGGAGAGTTGTGGCTGGCGTGGGGCAAATCCACCACAAACACAAGGACACACGCCGCCGCGGGCCGCCCAGCTCAACGGAGCACGACGTGCTAGATCTAGGAGGATGGACAGAAGACGAGGTGAGGGAGGGCTGTGAGGAGGAGGGGAGGAGGAGTAAATAGACGCACCTGAATCACCGGAGCAACGCCGACGAACGAAACCCTAGCGACGGGAGAGGGTCGCGCTTGACCGCTGGAGGACGCGCGCAACGGATCTTGCCGAACAGGAGGAAAAGCGAAGCATGGGGGTCACGTTCGTGTGATGGGCGATGTCGATTCCCGCCGGAGGTTGCCGGGATCGCGCATCGCTGGTGGCGGCGGCAAGGAGAGTCGTGCGGGAGAGAGATGGGGACAAGGGAGGACTGCGAGGCTGTGGATTGGGCTTCGTGGGGTGAGAGGGTGAGAGCATCTCCAGCCGTTGGCCCCCGGGGGCTGAAATAGCGCCGCCTGGGGCCGAGCCGGCGCTAAAATCGGCCTGGGAGGGCTCGTTTTTTCCAGTCGAGCCCCCGGGTTCGCCCCCAACCATCGCTTTCGGCCCATTATTGGCATAGAATCGGCCTAAATTCGGCCCAGATTCGGCGCTATTTCGGCTTTAAAATCAACAAAATCGGCGCTCTTTCGGTATAAATTCAACAAAATCGGCTCTTTCGGCATAAATTCAGAAATTAATACAAAATCAAATAGTTCAATGAAGCAAGTTCAAACATAAATTAAAACAAATCGAGCTAGGCGTCGCCCTTGAGCCTCCATAGGTGCTCCACCAGATCGTCTTGCAGTTCTTGATGCGCTTGTGGGTCTCGGATCTCCTGGCGCATATTGAGATGGGCAGTCCATGTTGTTGGTACCTGGTGATCAACAACTGCAAGAGGTCCCATCCTGTGATATGGTTCAGGATCAAACACTGGCTCTTCCTGCTCGCTCTCAATGATCATGTTGTGCAAGCAGACACAGCAATTCATGATCTCCCACATCTGCCTTTTGGACCAGGTCATAGCGGGGTACCGGACAACAGCAAATCGCGATTGGAGCACACCAAATGCTCGCTCGACATCTTTCCTGCAAGCCTCCTGACACTTAGCAAAGTGTGCCTTCTTTGGCGCCACGGGTTTTGAGATAGTCTTCACAAATGTGGACCATCTCGGATAGATACCATCTGCTAGATAGTATCCCTTGTTGTATTGGCGTCCATTGACCTCAAAGTTCACCGGAGGAGCATGACCTTCAACAAGCTTGGCGAAGACATTCGAGCACTGCAAGACATTGATATCATTGTGAGTTCCTGGCATACCAAAGAAGGAGTGACAAAAGGTCATGTGTGGCTACTGCCTCAAGTACCACACTGCAACCACCTTTGGCGCCTTTGTACATCCCCTGCCAAGCAAATGGACAGTTTTTCCATGACCAATGCATGCAGTCGATGCTTCCAAGCATCCCTGGAAATCCTCTTGCTGCATTCTGTGCTAGGATTCGAGCAGTGTCTTCAACATTGGGTGATCGCAAATATTGTGTTCCAAACACTGCCACCACTGCCCTGCAGAACTTGTATAGACACTCAATGGTGGTGGACTCGGCCATTCGCCCATAATCTTCTTGTATGTCCGCGGGAGCTCCGTATGCAAGCATCCTCATAGTTTGGGTGCATTTCTGAAGTGAGGAGAATCCAACTGTGCCGGTGCAATCCTTCTTGCAAACGAAATAGCTGTCGAACTCCCGGACGGAATTAACAATCCTGAGGAAGAGCTTCCGGCTCATCCGGTAGCGACGCCGAAATACTTTCTCACCGTGTAATGGAGAGTCGGCGAAGTAGTCGGCGTAGAGCATGCAATACCCCTCCATTCGATGCCTCTGCTTGCTCTTGCGCCGGCCCGGCGCTGAGCCACCTCGCCGGGGCTTGTCATTGTTGACGAACAGGCCGGCCAGCGAGGCGAGTATCATGAGGTGCTCCTCGTCGGCGGTGTCGGCCTCGGCTTCTTCCTCCAACAGGGCCGCGAACGCCTTCTCGTCGTCCGAGTCCATGGCCGATCAGGCAAAACGTCGAACACCTTGTCGGCGTGACGGGCGAGCAGCCGCCGGCGCCCTGCCGGCATGGCTTGGGTCGGAGAACGGCGATGGGCGAGGGTCGGGGGAAGCGAAATCCGGCGAGGGGGGCGAAGTGGGGCCTTCTAGCGGCAGCGCAGTGGCCGTGAACAGGCGAGGGGCGCCGGGGTCGACATTGGGGAGAACGCGGGGGGAGTGGCTCGGCGCTAGGAAAAGGGCGAGATTCGCCTGACAGTGGTGTCCCACACGCCGGTTTGTTACCGCCGGAGCCCCCCAAGAGGCCCCCAGCGCCCTGGGTTCGGCCTGGGTTCGCTGGCCCAAAAAAGGGCTCTAACCAGCGAAAAACGAGGTCCTGGGGGCACGACTGGGCCGATTTTTCGGCGCCGGCGACGAAAAAGGGGCCTGGGGGGTCCTTTGGGGCCGCGGCTGGAGATGCTCTGAGGGGCAAGGGCTGCCGTTGGATCCGCGAGCATCCGACGGTGGTTGATGAGCGATCCGCGTGAGATGCCCATAGACCAATCACAACGCCGTCGACGTTATGACCATCTAAATTGGTCGTACTTGACCAAAACTAAGATGTTAAATCATATAAACTGTTTTATGATCTCGAAAATTCAAAAAATTCAACAAAAATGAAAAACATTCTTATTCTGTCACCAAAGTGACCTAATTTTTAGAAAACCTACAAATTTAGAATTGGAATATGACAGAGATCTTGGAAAAAGTGTTGTGAGAAATGAGTTTTTCAGAAAAAAAATTCATTTTCCGTTATCCATTTTTTCATTTTTTCGAAAAAAGACAGATATATTTTGCACAAGGGTGCATCTTGGAATGACAAACAATGTTGTCTAAGGAAATTTTCATTTTCTATGCATAAAAATTTTGTTTTCCATTTTTCGAGTGCCCAAAATGAGTTTTTTTGAAGGACCTACCAAATCTTTTTTGCAAAATGGCACCACACAATTTTTAGAAAATATTAGACCATATTTTATATACAATTGACCAAATGGTTGCGTGGCAAAAGCTGTCGGTCCACCTCCCGTGAAAATGACAAATTTTCACCGATTCAGTTGGAAGCGGGTCAAATTTGAACTACAGTTTCCTCGTAGTTTGCTCATGATTTTTTCCAAAAATCATTTCTCGGTACAAATATATATATATATTTCATTAGAGAAAAACCAAAAGCTTTCCAAGATTCAACCGCTAGCTAGGAACGCTCATGCCGCCATTTTGACCGCATTTTGAAATGGGCATGAAAAATTCAAAAACAAAAATCAAAAAATTGGAAAATATTCGCATTGTGTCATTATATGTGACCAAGTTATTAGGAAAAATAATAAACTTGGACTGCAGCAATTATTTTTAAAAAGTGTTCTCAGAAATGAGTTATCATGCGTGAAGATCCACGGCTTTCAAGTCAAATGATCCATCTTATGGCCGCATTCATGGCATAGTTTGTTCAAACGATCCCATATTGTGCAAGAGGGTGCATCTTGGAATGGCAAACAATGTTGCCAAAGGGAGTTTTCATTTTCTTTGCATAAAAATTTTGTTTTTCATTTTCCGAGTGCCCAAAATGAGTTTTTTTTGTGAAGGACCTACCAAATCTTTGTTGCAAAATGGCACCACACCATTTTTAGAAAATATTACACCATAGTTTATGTACAATTGACCAAATGGTTGCGTGGAAAAAGATTCCGACCACCTCTCGTGAAAAAGACAAATTTCCGCCGATTCAGTTAAAAGGGGGTCAAATTTGAACTATCGCTTCCTCATAGTTTGCTCACGATTTTTTCCAAAAATTATTTTTAGGTACAAAAAAATATATTTCATTAGAGAAACACCAGAAAAATTCCAAGATTCAACAACTAGCTAGGAACGGTCATGCCCGTCTTTTTGACCGCATTTTGAAACGGGCATGAAAAATTCAAAAAAAAAAATTGGAAAACCTTCGCATTGTGTCATTATATGTGACCAAGTTACTAGGAAAAATAATAAACTTGGAGTACGGCAAATATTTTAGAAAAGTGTTCTCAGAAATGAGCTATCATGCGTGAAGATTCATGGCTTTCAAGCCAAATGATCAATCTTATGGCCGCATTCATAGCATAGTTTTTTCAAATGATCTCAATTTCTGCAAGAGGGTGCATCTTGGAATGGCAAACAATGTCGCCAAAGGGATTTCCATTTTCTTTGCATAAAAATTCCGTTTTTCATTTTCGGAGTGCCCAAAATGAGTTGTTTGTGAAGGACCTACCAAATCTTTGTTGCAAAATGGCACCACACCATTTTTAGAAAATATTAGACCATAGATTATGTAGAATTTACCAAATGGTTGTGTGGCAAAAGCTATCGATCCACCTCTCGTGAAAAAGAAAAATTTCAGCCGATTCAGGTGGAAGGGGGTCAAATTTGAACTATAGCTTCCTCATAGTTTGCTCATGATTTTTCCAAAAATCATTTTCAGGTACAAAAGTATATATTTCATTATAGAAACACCAAAAAAATTCCAAGATTCAACCGCTAGCTAGGAACGGTCATGCTCGGCGTTTTGATCGCATTTTCAAACGGGCATGAAAATTAAAAAAAACAAATAATTGGAAAACCTTCGCATTGTGTCATTATATGTGACCAAGTTACTAGGAAAAATAACAAACTTGGACTACGGCAATTATTTTTAAAAAGTGTCCTCAGAAATGAGCTATCATGTGTGAAGATACAAGGCTTTCAAGCCAAATGATCAATCTTATGGCCCCATTTATGGCATAGTTTGTTCAAATGATCTCATATTGTGCACGAAGGTGCATCTTGGAATGGCAAACAATGTTGCCAAAGGGAGTTTTCATTTTCTTTGCATAAAAGTTTTGTTTTTCATTTTCTGAGTGCCCAAAATGAGTTTTTTCTGAAGGACCTACCAAACGTTTGTTGCAAAATAGCACCACACCATTTTTAGAAAATATTATACCATATTTTATGTACAATTGGCCAAATGATTGCGTGGCAAAATCTATCGGTTCACCTCTCGTGAAAAAGACAAATTTCCGTCGATTCAGTTGGAAGCGGGTCAAATTTGAACTACAACTGCCTCGTAGTTTGCTCATGATTTTTTCTAAAAATATTTCTAGGCACAATAGTATATATTTAATCAGAGATACATGGTGTGGTGGCGAGACATCGAGGTTTGGGTGGTGGTCGAGGGCCCCAACTCCAGAGCACGTAAATTGGCATGCCAGCCGCGTGGTCACCGCGTGACTATGGCGTTGCCACGCGTTCTGGGTATCCTAGGCATGTCTGGTGGGTTGGGCACTCCCTGGGTAGGTGTTAGGAAGAAAAAGACAACATAAGAATCTCAGGAGGAGACTGAACTATGCTCAAACATGAATTAACAGCCATGTGTTTGATTAGCGGTGGGAGAAATGCACATGGCCAATGGGCCTAAGATTTGGATGAGGATGATCATCTACTAAGGAGACTGTTTTGGCAAATTTGCAGCTCAAATGGAGGAGCCTAGGTGGCACTTGCTTTGCAAAGTACCACACTGGATAGAAATATGGATGTTGAAGCTGGGCTCAAATGATTGCATGGATTGAGCTTAAATTTGGTGGACGATGGTAATTTGGGCATATAAAAACACTGTAAAAATTTGATAACATTTGGACTTTCCAAAGTGGTACTTCCTTCACAATGCTCTTCTCTGGACAGAAACTTGGGAAAATTATTTCGAGAAATTGGCTAAATAAAATGAGCTCAAATTTTGTGGAGGGAATTATATAGGTAGGAACATGCCCTGGTAAATTTTCAGCCATAATTAAGCAATATAAAATATAGTGGCTTCACAAACTGAAAATATGACCAGAATAAAAGATTGGATGATGAGCTCACATGAATTTATGGATAGAGCTCAAATTGTGTGGATAGTGAAGATTTGAGCATATGTATAATTAGGAAAATCCTCAGATCATTTGGATAATCCTAGGTACTACTTCCTTCACAAAGCTTCTCTCTGGATAGAAACTTTGGAAATTTGCCAAGGAAGATTTACTAGGAAAATGGAGCTGAATATTGGAATGTGGCAATGATTTGGATTTGGAAGAGTGCCCTAAAAGTTTGAGGGCAATATGAGGTGTCTAGATAGCACTTGCTTTGCAATGTGCCAATCTGTCCAGAAAATAGAAATTGAATCTGGGTTCACATAGATGATTGGATTGAGCTGAAATTTGGAGGAGGATTATAATTTTGACATATGAAGGCACTGTAGAAATTTCATACCATATAGATAAATAAAAATGGTACTTCCTTCACAATGCTCTCCGCTGAACAAAAAATTGGGAAACATATTGAGGGACATTGGCTAAATTAAATGAGCTAAAATTTGGTGGAGGAAGGTTGTATGGGCATGGTCATGTCCTAGTAAATTTGCAGCAATTATAAAGAAATATTAAATATAGTTGCTTCACAAACTGAAAATATTACCAGAAACTTGGATGGCGAGCTCACATGGATTGTTAGACGGGGCTCAAAGTTTGTGGAGAGCTATTATTTTGGAATATAGAAGATTTGGCAAAAACTCAACTCAATAGGATGTGCCTAGCTATTATTTCCTTCACAAAGGTTGTAGCTGAACAAAACTTTGGAAATTTGCTGAGGAAGATTTACTAGGAAAATGGAGCTGAATTTTTTCATGAGGCAGTGATTTGGATAGGAAAGAGTGCCCAAATTTTTCGAGGGCAATCAAGAAAATATAAATAGCACTTCCTTCACAAAGTGTTGTTCTGAACAGAATAGGAAAATTAATATTCCTGAATTATTTTTGAATTAGGCAAGGAAGGTTTTTGACATATTTGAGGAACATATGATCCAATGAATTTACGAGAATGTTTTGGGAATTTTGGGAATAACAGAAATGTAGGCTGCTTCACAACCTAGGGCAATAATTGACACATGGACATGACACATAGGCAAAACTGATGAGGTGGCTCCTAGTCATAGCAATGCACCGCAATTTACAAGGCTATGACCATCTATATTGGTCGTGATCAGCTAGAAATAAGGCAGCGGACTAGTGTTGTCTGCTTTACGACCATTTCGGGTAAGGAAATTACGACCTTTCTGACCAAAATGGTCGTTATGGTTTAGGGTTTGGAGCCCCCCGAACAGCTTACGGCCAATTGGTATCAAATGGTCGTAGATTTATGACCATTTCTTCCAGGGTCACTGCGAGAAGGACACAAGTTGACATATTGCTTGTAGTGAGCGTGAAATCCATGAATGATGAGCATGATTGCAATATTGTTAGCATGAATTCTATGAATATTCATGATGATAATGATATGCAAAGCCATAAGCTTGGGGATGTGTAACGCCCCACATGCGGTCCTATCCTTATTTTGGCTCGAGGGCCTTGATAGGGATAGAAGCGCATCTCGTCGTTTCGCAAGAATGGATATCATTACAAGTACATGTAAAGAAGAGATGAGTATATGGAATTGGCTTACACTCGCCACAAGCTGAATCAAGGTCACAACAATACAACAACATGTTCAAACATCATACATAAGAGCAGGGTCCGACTACGGACGAAACCAAATGATAAAATGACATCCATCCTTGCTATCGTAGGCTGCCGGCCTGGAACCCATCCTATGATCGATGAAGAAGAAGAACTCCAAATCAAACAAGCATCGCTCTCACGTCAAAGCATCGCATTACCTGTTCCTGCAACTATTGTTGTAGTAATCTGTGAGCCACAGGGACTCAGCAATCTCATTTCCAAGGGTATCAAGACTAGCAAAGCTTAATGGGAGAGATATGGTTAAGTGGTGAGGCTGCAGCAAGCACTAAGCATTTATTTGAGTAGCTAACTTATGAGTACAAGAATAAGGGGGGGTGATCGTCGCATAAACAGACGTGAACTAGTAATGATCACTAAGTGATCCTGAACACCTACTTACGAGACAAATATAACCCCACCGTGTTCTCTCTCGGTTCAGAAATTCATGAGAAGAGACAGTCACGGTTACGCACACGGTTGGTGTATTTTATTAGAGTTTACTTCAAGTTCTCTATGACCAGATGTTAAACAAATTTCCAAGTTGCCACGTAACCGCAGGCACGGCTCTCATGAAAGATTTAACCCCGCAGGGGTGCTCCAACTCATCCATCACAAACTAACCACAAGCTGCGTTGGGACTCCTCAACCGCGGGAGAACCCGTAGTATTTGAATAATCCCGATGGAAAATCTCAACCTCGAGATAGCCCGAAGTGTCCTCGAAATCCCGCGCACAAGACGTTCAAGAAAGGTAAAACAAATCCAGCAAGGCCGCTCGACGTGTCGACGAACCCGATAGGAGCCGCGTATCTTGTTCTCGGGACATGATGAATAAGCGAAGCGTACGGTGGCCTGATAGACATCTCCCGAGTTGCCCCGGGTTGGCCCCGCACGGTGATCTAGTTTGGACCAACACTCGTGAGGAGCACTGGCCCGGGTTGTTGATTAAAGATCCTCGGGTTAATTACTCCCTATGCAGGTTTATTAGTTATTAGGCAAATGTAGTACCAAAGTTGGGCCTTGCCAGAAGAGTTTTATCCCAAAACGAAAATCAAGGGGGTCCCCATAACAACCTCGAGCATGTTAGGAGCGCTCAATATGGAACATAACACCGGTACACAAGTAACTAGGGCGGCAAAAGTGGAACAAAACACCGAGCAAAAGGCCAAGCCTTCCACCTTTTACCAAGTATATATGTGCATTAAATTAAATAGCAATAATATTGTGATAGCTCAAAAACATCCATGTTGGCACATGGAAACAATTGCACCTGCAACTAGCAACGCTATAAGAATGGATGAGCAAGCGCTAACATAGCCAAACAATGGTGTGCTGGGATGTGGAGGGTTAGAGGCTTATCACGGCATTTTGGGAGGCTTGACAAATAATTGGTAGGTAGCAAGACATATCGATAGAAACGAGACAACTAGCATGGCAATGATAGTAGAGGTATCCAGGGAAATGGTCATCTTGCCTGAGATCCCGCTTGGAAGAAGAACGATTCCATGAAGTAGACGAACGGGACGTAGTCGAATGAATCCTCACACTCCGAAACGCTTTCGGAACTCTATCGAGAAGAAGCAATCCGGAAACCACAATCAACACACGATAAACATCACAACATATGCATGATATCATGCGCAAACAAATATGATGCATGTCCATTTAATTATGCATGGCATGGCAAGCACATCAAACAAATACTACATATTAAGTGAAGTTCAATATGCAACTGACGAAGCTCCACATTCAAATATTTAGTTCCTCCCGTTTAGGTACTCATCAATATTAAATGTTGTTTAACTTGGATGGTCATGGCATAAGGTGAAGAAGGAATTAAGCAATTTTAAATGGAGGAAAACATACATATAACAAAATAATAACTCTCCATATTAAGAGAAACGTGGTTAAGGTTGTTTTAACTAAACAATCATTTTAATTGTTGTTTATTCATGGCAAGAGGTGAAGCATGAACAACTAAATCATCTAGGCATTTTAAATGAGGCCGGAAGCAACATATATCATTTCCAAAACAACCTCATATGCAAATTATGAATTTGGTACAGATCTGTCCTAACACAATTTTAGAGGTATTAAACAACAAAATAAATGTCACCATGTAATTCTACTCGTTTTTCTAACAAAGTTATTTATGTTCCAGGGTCCGCCCCATCCACTTTTCCCGGGGTGAGAAATTTTCTAAGTCCCTGGAAAAAAAATCTGCATGTTATCATCATGTTGGCATATTGAATTGCTTGTAACTAGTGAACCGTGCGTCGGATTGCAATGATTTTAATATGTAAAATGATCTACTCTTCGTGCTCTACCCGATGGTGTCACTTGCATGTGCATTAGGATTCATTTGCATGCTCATATCTCTGTTGCAAAATTGCATCTCATCGTAAAGACGAATCTGTAATTTTTATTCAAACTTGCGTGGATGGTTACATCAAATCCGTAGGTCTTTTGCATGTGGTGTCTTCATGAGTATTGTTCTATGTGATGTCTACTTTCATGCCATGCCTCTGGTTGCTAGGTAGGAATTCATTAACATGTCAATTTCTTGCTCTCAAGTGGCTATCACGTTAAAACTGAAATCTGTTAACGATAAGTTCCATTTTGCGGTGCTCGTATTATGCAATTCATGCCTCTTTTTAGTTGTGTCTTTGGAGTGTGTTGTAGTATGCCATGTCTACTTATTGTTGGTAGGATTGCCATGCCATGAATCTTGTGTTTAGCTGTAGATTTCATCATGAGAACATGCTTATCCAATGTTGCTGATTTGAGATGCGGAAATATTTCTAAGTCTGGAATCTGTAATATTTTGTTGCTGTGTTGCCATGTGATTTGCTATTGATCTAGGAGTCTTTTGTGATTGCCACCAAGGAGTCTTTTGTTAAGCATGTTGTTGCCTATCATGTTGTGCCAATAGTTTGCATGAATAGGTTTAGCATCATAATTAATTCCGTTGTCCAATATGTCAATCTGTTAAAAACTGCTGCACATGTCTACTCTAATTTTCACTAAGTCTGAGAATCTGTTTTCTTCATAATGCCATGTTGTGAAGATGCTAGCCATGATTCTATGCATAATTAGACCTTACCACCATGGTATGAATTGTAGTGCTTCATGTCTACTACCATGCTGTTAAGTTTCATGCCATAATATGCCCTGTAGCATATAGTTTTATTGCTGCCAATATGCCTCCATGAAAATCTGCTATGCTAAAAACTGTTATTTTCACTAAGTCCTAATCTGCTATATTTTATTGCCATGTTGTGAGCTTCCTACCATGTGATCCATGATTCTTTTGACTATGAAATGTAAAGATGAAATGAAGTGTGTGTTATATGCTACTGCCCCATGCTTAGTTTGTGCATTTTAGAATCTTGTAGCTTGTTGTTTTCATCCGTGCAATATGCCATGTTGCTGTTTTGGACAGATTTGCACTAAAACTTGTGTTGGTTGTTGTGGTTGACCCGTAGCTCCGTTTTGGTCATGCCATATATGAAACTTGCTTAGATTTTCATGTAGTATCATAATATCTTGCTGCATTCATGATTTGAAATGTTTGTGATTGTCATTTTCATGCATTTTGCATTCATGTCATGTTCATCTTGTGAAGGTCATATCTTTTAGACCGTAGCTCCGTTTCAAACGTTCTATATATGTAAATCGACTAGAATGACGAGTAGAATCGCATTGTGCACTTTATTTCCCTGTTTAATAAATATAAAACATGGTTAGTTTAGATCTGGACCAAATTCATAATTTGCATATGAGGTCGCTTCGGAAATACTATAAGTTGTTTCCGGCCTCATTTAAGATGCCTAGATAGTGTAGTTTCATTATGCTTCACCTCTTGCCATGTTTAATAACATTTAATATTGCCATGTACCTAACGAGAGTGAACTAAATAATTCGAATGTGGAGTTTCGTCAATATGCAACTCGTTGCATATTGAGCTTCACTTAATGTGTAGAAGTTGATTGTTGTGCTTGCCATGTCATGCATAACATGCATCATATTTGAGGTGCATCATGTCATGCATATGTTGTGGTGTTGTTCATGTGTTGATTGTTGTTTCTGGTTTGCTTCTTCTCGATAGAGTTCCGAAAGCGTTCGGAGTGTGAGGATCCGTTCGACTACGTGGTTCGTCTACTTCACGGATTCGTTCTTCTTCCAAGCGGGATCTCAGGCAAGATGATCATTTCCCTGGATACCATTACTATCATTGCCATGCTAGATGTCTCGTTTCTATCGCTTGTCTCGCTACCTACCACTTGTATGTCAAGCCTCCCAAATTGCCATGAAAAGCCTCTAACCCCTCCACATCCCAGCAAAACATTGTTTGGCTATGTTACCGCTTGCTCAGCCCTTCTTATAGTATTGCTAGTTGCAGGTGCAAGATGTTTCCCATGTGGAACATGGATATTTTTCTATATCACAATATTATTGCTATTTAATTTAATGCACATATATACTTGGTAAAGGGTGTAAGGCTTGGCCTTTTGCTCGGTGTTTTGTTCCACTCTTGCCGCCCTAGTTACTTGTGTACCGGTGTTATGTTCCATAATTGAGCGCTCCTAACATGCTCGGGGTTGTTATGGGGACCCCCTTGATTTTCGTTTTAGGATAAAACTTGTCTGGCAAGGCCCAACATTGGTACTACATTTGCCTAATAACTAATAAACCTGCATAGGGAGTAATTAACCCGAGGATCTTTAATCAACCCCCCGGGCCAGTGCTCCTCATGAGTGTTGGTCCGAACTAGAGCACTGTGCAGGGCCAACCCGGGGCAACTCGGGAGATGTCTATCAGGCCCTATACACTAGCTTATCCGGTCGTGTCCTGAGAACAAGATACGTGGCTCCTATCGGGTTTGTCGACACGTCGGGCGGCCTTGCTGGATTTGTTTCACCTTTCTCGAACGTCTTGTGCGAGGAATTCTGATACTTTGGGCTATCTCGAGGTTGAGGTTTTCCAATGGAATTTCCTAGGAAATCACGGGATTCGTGGTCGAGGTTATTCCCGCGGCGTGTGGTTAGTTTGTGATGGATGAGTTGGAGCACCCCTGCAGGGTTAAATCTTTTGGAAAACCGTGCCCGCGGTTAAGTGGCAACTTGGAAACTTTGTTTAACACCCGGTCATAGCAAACTTGAAGTAAACTCAAATAAAATTCACCAACCGTGTGCGTAACCGTGACTATCTCTTCTCGTGAGTCCTTATCCGAGAGAGAACACGGTGGGGTTATGTTTGACGTAAGTAGGTGTTCAGGATCTCTTAGAGATCATTACTAGATCACGTCTGTTTATGCGACAATCATCCCCCTTTATTCTTGTACTCGTAAGTTAGCCACTCAAATAAATGCTTAGTGCTTGTTGCAGCCTCACCACTTAACCATACCTCACCCATTAAGCTTTAATAGTCTTGATACCCTTGGAAATGAGATTGCTGAGTCCCCGTGGCTCACAGATTACTACAACAACAGTTGCAGGTATAGGTAATGTGATGCTTTGACGTGAGAGCGATGTTTGTTTGACTTGGAGTTCTTCTTCTTCTTCTTCGATCATAGGATGGGTTCCAGGATGGCAGCCTGGGACAGCAAGGATGGATGTCATTTTATCGTTTGTTTTCGTCCGTATTCAGACCCTGCTCTTTTGTATGACGACTGTATATGTTGTTGTATTGATGTGCTCTTGATTTAGTTTGTGGCGAGTGTAAGCCTATTCCATATACTCATATCTTCTTTACATGTACTTGTAATGATATCCATTCTTGCAAAACGACGAGATGCACTTCTATCCCTGTCGAGGCCCTCGTGCCAAAATAAGGATAGGATCGCATCTTGGGTGTTACAGCTTCCTTGGGGGCCCGACCAAAAAGGCTGGGACTTCGATTTGGCCGGGGGCGCGCGGCTCAGTGATGTAAAAGCACTCGCGCTGCCACTCCTTCACCATCTTGATGAAGGTGCCCTGGAAACAGTGAACATTCTGGTTCTTGCTCACCATGGCCCCTTCGCACTCCGCCAGATCAGAGCCGCTAGACTTCGGCTTGACTCCGAAGGTCTTCAGCCAGAGGCCGAAGTGTGGTTCGCAGTGGAGGAAGGCCTCGGTGACCGTGATGAAGGAGGCGAGGTGAAGAATGGAGTTCGGGGCCATGTGGTGGAAGTCGATCCCATAGTAGAACATAACCCCGCGCATGAATGGATGCAGCGGGAATCCTAGGCCGCGAACGAGGTGGGGAATGAAGACTACCCGCTCTCGTGCATTGGGAGCGGGCACTTGCTAGTTGGCGTCGGGAGTGAGGGCACCCATGGTGGTGGAGAGGTACCTCGCAGCACGCAGCTCCAGGATGGTGTCGTGCGTCACGATGGAACAACCCCAGTGCCCTTTGAGGGTATCAGCCACGGTTGGATGGGGGAGGTTGGATTTGCTGAAAGAAGGGATGCGAAATTGGATGTGAGTGCTGGAGCTAGACGAAGCAGCAGGCGGAGGAAATGCGGGCATGGATTACTAGCGTTGTCCTCTTTTTACTCTTATAGGCCGATGAAAAGCCAAGAGTCCCCTTGAGCGCGTCGATAAAAACGCTGCTCCCACGAAAGATGTCGTTGTGCATATGGGGGGAAACAAAATCCTGATGATATCCCTAAGAAAACGGGCACGATCTCTGCCTTGATGGCACGTGCCCGTAAAAAGGATGCCTTGGGCCGCGATTCGGGTAGGCATTAACTGCTCGACCTGTCGTGGGGTGCGCCGCTTCAATAAAGTTGTCAGGCTAGGTGGCACTATATTCACACTTTTGTGGTCGGCCTTCGAGGCTAAGTTACCCGTCTCTTCGGGTTAAATACAAGCTCAGCTAGGTCTTTTTTATAAGATGCCACTTCTTTTAATAGCGGATCGGGAGATTGGAAATCGTGAAGTGGAACTCGTCTGTCAAGCCAAGGACTTCAGATGTGAGGTTATGTTCAAGGGAATCATCCTCGGCATAGAAGACCAGTTCCAGGGCTACTGACAGTGTCCTGGACTAGGGGGTACTAGTTGGCCCATGCTCCTCTGCTCGGACCGATGGGCCTTCATTCTTCCCAAGGTGGACTCCGGAGGCTTTACAAGATTGCATCTGTCGAAGACTTGATGTATACTCCAAGACTTCTCCTACCGCCTCTACGCCAAGATACCAACCTTGTAACCCTAGGTACCCTACCTGGCGTGTATATAAGCCATAGGGTTTAGCTCGTAGAGGGGACATCAACACAATATCATTCACCTAGCCCTAGAGTTAGAACACATCTGAGGATCTCGAGGTAGATCAACTATGTACTCAATACGTCTCCATCAATATAAACAAGAGAAAGACATAGGGTATTACCTCCATCAAGAGGGCCCAAACCTGGGTAAACATCGTCTCTTTGCTCTTGTTACCAACTGTCCGAGATCCACAGCTCGGGACCCCCTACCCCGAGGTCTGCCGGTTTCTACACCGACACTGGGACTCATCAATCTCATTACCAAGGGTATTAAGACTAGCAAAACTTAATGGATGAGGAATGGTTAAGTGGTGATGTTGTAGCAGTACTAAGCATTCTATCTGGCTAACTTACGAGTACAAGAATAAGAAGAATTATCTATGCATAAACGGACGTGGACTAGTAATGACCAAGAAGTGATCCTGAACACCTACTTACAAGCAATCATAACCCCACCGTGTTCTCTTCTTGGTTCAAACCTCACAAGAAGAGACGGTCACAATTAACCACACGGTTGGTGTATTTTAATTGAGTTTACTTTCAAGTTCTCTATAACCGGGTAATATAAAGTTTCCAAGTCGTCACATCACCGCGGGCACGGCTTTCCGAAAGATTTAACGCTGCAGGGGTGCTACAACTCGTCCATCACAAATTAACCACAAGCTGCGTTCAAAGACCTGAACCGCGGGATAGCCTGAAGTGTCCTCGGAATCCCGGTCCACAAGACATTCCTAAAAGGTAAAACAAATCCAGCAAGACCTTCCGGCAGGCTAGAACCCGATAGGAGCCGCACGTATCTCGTTCTCAGGGCACAGTCGGATTTTCCAAACTTTCAATAGGCCAATTGGAGAGTTGCCCCGGGCGGACACCGGTGGTTGACAGGTTTGGACCAACACACATGAGGAGCACTGGCCCGGTTTGTTGATTAATTATCCACGGGGGCCGGCAAGTCCCTATGCAAGTTTTATTAGGTTGGCGAATGGTAAAATCAATGTTGGGCCTTGCTGGAAGAGTTTTATCCTAAAATGAATTATCAAGGGGGTCCCCATAACAACCCCAAACATGTTAGGAGTGCTCACCAAGGAACATAACAAAGGTATTCAGAAACTATGGCGGCAAGAGTGGAACAAAACAACAAGATAAAGGCCAAACCTTCCACCCTTTACCACGTGTATAGATGCATTAATTAAATAAGCTAGATATTGTAATATCCCATGACATCCATGTCTCAACATGGAACAAACTTCACCTGCAACTAGCAACGCTATAAGAGGGGTTGAGCAAGCAGTAACTTAGCCAAACAACATTTTGCTAGGACAGTGGAAGGTTAGAGGCTGATCATGGTAAGTTGGAAGGCTTGACAAACAAGTGGTTGGTAGCGAGGCATAGCGATAGCAATGAGACAACTAGCATAGCAAATATAGTAGTGATATCCAAGGTACTCACCATCTTGCCTGGAAACCCGCTTGGAAGAAGATCAAAATCCATGAAGAAGACAAACGGGCGTAGTCGAACGAATCCTCACACTCCAAAACATTATTGGAACTCTAGTGAGAAGGAGCAATCCGTAAACAAACAAATGACACGGTAAACACCACAACATAATCATGATATGATGCGTAAACAAGTATGATGGAAGTCCATTCAATTATGCATGGCATGGAAAAGGACAACAGTCAAATACAACACATTAAGTGAAGCTCAATATCCAACGGGTTGCATATTGACGAAACTCCAGATTCCAATATTTAGTTCACTCCCGTTTAGTTACTCAACAAATATTAAATGTTGTTAAACATGGCAAGAAGTGAAGCATAATTAAACTATCTATCTAGGCATTTTAAATGAGGCCGGAAACAACATATAGTATTTCCGAAACGACCCCGTATGAAAATTTAGAATTTGGTCCAGATCTGAACTAAACACATTTTATATTTATTAAACAAGAAAACGAAATGCACCATGTGATACTACACATCATTCTAGGTGATTTACACATATAGATCATTTCATTCGAAGCTACGGCCTAAAAGATATGACCAACACAAGATTAGCATGTCATGAATACAAAATACATGCCAACAAAAACCACAAACAATTTATCATGGATGCAAAAGGATATTATGAAACTACATGCAAATCTCTAAACAAGTTTCATGTATTACATGCTCAAAACGGGGCCATGGTTCAAAAATTGCAAACACAAGTTTTAGTTACAATCTATCAAAAATAGCATGATGCCTACTTGGGAGCAATAAATCATGAAGCTATAGGCTCCTAACACAGATGAAGATTATATGGACTTAAATTAGAGATAAAATGCTAAAATTTACATAATGGTTCAGGTTCATAGGCAGCACGGTTAATTTACTATGATTTATGCAAAATGCTACTTCCTGTTAAGTTTTAGGGACTTGGTGAAAATCTAGGATTTTGCAAAACAGTTATATCATGATGCTATCTTGAGATGCACAAAATAGTAGGTCTAGCAATTTTAATATTTATCAAAATTGTATGTACAGCAAGTAGACATGGCAATCTTCATTTTACTCCATTGGCACAAATTCATAGGATGCATGGATCATTTACTATGATTTTTATAAAATGGAACTCTTTGTTAACATAAAAGAGTTTTAACATGATGACCACTTAAGTGCAAGACATTGACATGATGTAGATGTTTTACATGGGAACCAAAGGCATGGCATGATAGAGCACATCACAGAGACAAAATCACATCTAAGAATCATATGCATATGGGCTATATATGAGATGCAATGATCAACGAAACTTTTAATATTATAACAATTTTTTGCAGTTATACCATGATGCACTTTTGTAACACACTTCACAGCATGTAGACAAATCTTATTATGCATGCAAATGCCACCATCATGTAGAGCACAACGAGTAGATACTTCTACATATAAGATCATCATCTTCGGACAAATAGGTACAAAGTTGCAACAATTTTAATATGCCTATAATATGTTCAAAAACAGGGACTTAATCGGAAATATACCCTCATGGGAAACTGGATGGCGCGGTGAGGGACGAGGCGGCCCGAGGCGTTTTTTTGGATGGATGAGGGTGTCTAGGGACGGGGTTGGACGAGACCGTCCCTGAGGGGTCTTGAGGATGCCGGCCATGGAAGTGGCGTGCTCCGACGAGGCGGGAGACCTCTAGCACGGCGGTAGAGGGCGCGGATCCGGGGCGTGAAGGCTAGATCCCGCCGGAGTAGGAGCAAGGGCGGAGGCGCGAGGCTGCGGTGCCTAGCGGCAAGGATGCAGGTCATCCATGGCGGTGAAGGCATGGCAGGCCATATCTGGCGCCGATGAGGCCCCGAGGCAGCGGGGACGGCAGTCTAGTGGTCAGCGACAAGGCGAGGTCGCCGGCTGGCAAGGGCGGAGCTGCGGCGGCGCGGCGAGGGTTGTCTGGTGGCGCTCGGGTGAGGAGGCGAGCTCGAGCGCGAGGGCGTGCTGCAGGTGGTCATGGCATGCGTTGCCTCGGCCTGGTTTGAGCCCGGGGCGGGCTTCAGATCGACTCGGGCGGGCCAGCGCTGCTGGAGGACTAAGGAGGCACGGCTGCAGGTTGGGGAGGCTGTCGGCAGCATGAAACCCAAGGAGGGCTAGGGTTTACCCTATTTGGGACAGGAGGGGTTGTCTATTTATAGGCACGGGCTAGAGTTAGGGGTTTTGGAGCTGATTCCATCCCTTCAATCTCGATTGTACAACTCCGGTAGAGGGGTTGGTGCAGGTGGGCTATGGGATGAGGAGAGAGGGAAGATGGCAGCCCTGCAACACATTTTTTTCACGAAATGTCCGACAATATTAACCGGCTATCGTGCCGCATATGTTTAACGGTTGGGGTATCAAATGACCTCCGAATGCAATGAAATTTGGCAGGCGGTCTACCGACAATATATCAAGACCACTCGCCAACTTTCAAACAATTCCGAGAATGTTTTATTTCCACTTATAAAAATAATATTTAGCGATGCCGCGGGCGCGGGCGAGTGTATTTGGTCTCGAAACGGTCAACGACGAGAATGAAGAGAATCGGGCACTACTAACGGATGCAGTTTTGAAAAATAATGACAATGGAGTTTCGATGCAATGCTGTTGATGTGATGATGAATGCGACAAACAATTAAATCACACGGCGGTAATGAAATACATGGAAGGCATCTGGAGCGTCGGTCTCTGGGTTTTTACAGGTAACTTCTCTCAGATTGGTTGTCGGAGTCGGAGTTGGAAACCCATTCACCAACATGAGCTTGATGTCTTCTTCTTGTGTAGATCTTGGTGTACTTGTCCTTTCTCTCTGAATCCTTGCTTCTCCGGGGGGTCTTCGTTCATATCAATCTTCTCTACTCCTTCTCTCTCTCCGAGGTGACTCATCTCTTCTACTCCTTCTTCTAGGTGACTCATCTCTCTTCTTGGGAGGTGTCGTGCACTCATTTGAGAAGTGTCCAGGTCTTCCATAATTATAACAATTCTGGTCACAACTAGAAGAATGGTTCTCGTTGTATCTTTATAGAATATTTGGAAGTTCTTGACCATGAGACTTATCTCTTCATTGCATACTAGCTTGTCACTTGAAGTTGTAGGAGCATCACTTGTGGCTTTGTAAGCATCGTTTGACTTGTTGTGGAGCTCCTCTTTGTCCTTGAGTGACATTTCATGAGAACCTATCCTTCCAATGACTTCTGTGGGCTTGGGATCTTTGTAATTGGGCATCATTTGGATAATTGTGCACACGGTGTCGTACTTTGCATCCAAGTCTCTAAGGATCTTCTTAATGATGAATTTGTCGTTCGTCTCTTCACTTCCTAAGCTGGCAATCTCGTTTGTGATGAGATCAATCCTAGAGTACAGTTCTGCAACTCCGTCACCATTCTTCATCTTGAACTTGTCAAGTTGACTTTGACGCACATCCAACTTAGATTCCGTGACGGATTTGGTTCCTTCATGCATATCAACCAAAGTATCCTAAATTTCTTTGGCATTTTCAAAGCGACTTATCTTGTTGAACTACTCGGGACACAAACTGTTGAATAGGATGTCACATGCTGCTACTTCTTGAGCTTGCATTGGTTTTTCCTTGAAGAGGAAAGGGTGATGCAGCAAAGTAGATAAGTATTTCCCTCAGTTTTTGAGAACCAAGGTATCAATCCAGTAGGAGATACAAGCAAGTCCCCAATCTTCGCACCTACACAAACAATCAAACTCTTGCACCCAACGCTATAAAGGGGTTGTCAATCCCTTCACGATTATTTGCAAGGATGAGATCTGATAGAGATAGATATAAAAGATTGCTAAAACGAAAAGTAAAACAAAAGTAAAAAGATTGCAGCAAAGTATTTTTGGTATTTTTGGTTTATAGATCTGAAAATATAATACGGAAAATAGACCCGGGGGCCATAGGTTTCACTAGAGGCTTCTCTCATGAAGGAAAATAATATGGTGGGTGAACAAATTACTATCGAGCAATTGATAGAAAAGCGCATAGTTATGACGATATCCAAGGCAATGATTATGCATATAGGCATCACGTCCGTGTCAAGTAGACCGAAACGATTCTGCATCTACTACTATTACTCCACACATCGACCGACTCCTGCCTGCATCTAGAGTATTAAGTTCATGAAGAACAGAGTAACGCATTAGGTAAGATGACATGATGTAGAGGGATAAACTCAAGCAATAGGATGAAAACCCCATATTTTTATCCTCGATGGCAACAATACAAATACGTGCCTCGCTACCCCTACTTTGTCACTGGGTGAGGACATCGCAAGATTGAACCCAAAACTAAGTACTTCTCCCATTGCAAGAATTACCAATCTAGTTGGCCAAACCAAACCAATAACTCGAAGAGACTTGCAAAGATATGAAATCATGCATATAAGAATTCAGAGAAGATTCAAATAATATTCATAGATAATCTGATCATAAACCCACAATTCATCGGATCTCGACAAACACACCGCAAAAGAGTATTACATCGGATAGATCTCCATGAAGATCATGAAGAACATGGTATTGAAGAACAAAGAGAGAGACGAAGCCATCTAGCTACTAGCTATGGACCCGAAAGTCTGTGGTGAACTACTCACGCATCATCGGAGGGGCAATGGAGTTGATGTAGATGCCCTCCGTGATCGAATCCCCCTCCGGCAGATTACCGGAAAAGGCTCCAAGATGGGATCTCACGGGAACAGAGGCTTCCGGCGGCGGAAAAGTATTTTCGTGGCTCTCTTTGGTATTGGGGGAATATTTGGGAATTTATAGGCCGAAGAATAGGGTTAGAGGACCCGCAGGGGGGCCACAAGCTAGGGGGGCGCCCCCCCCCCTAGGGCGCGCCCTGCAGGCTTGTGACCTCCCGGCAGGTCTCCTGCCTTCATCTCCAAGTCTGGTAGGTTTCTTCTGGTCCAAAAAAAATCATCGCGAAGATTTTATTCCGTTTGGACTCCGTTTAATATTCCTTATCTGCAATACTAAAAAACAAGGAAAAAACAGAAACTGGCACTAGGCTCTAGATTAATAGGTTAGTCCCAAAAATAATATAAAATAGCATATTAATGCATATAAAACATCCAAAACAGATAATATAATAGCATGGAACAATCAAAAATTATAGATACGTTGGAGACGTATCAAGCAACCCCTAGCTTAATTCCTGCTCGTCCTCGAGTAGGTAAATGATAAAAACAGAATTTTTGATGTGGAATGCTACCTAACATATTTATCCATGTAATATTCTTTATTGTGGCATGAATATTCAGATCCGCAAGATTCAAAACAAAAGTTTAATATTGACATGAAAACAGTAATGCTTCAAGCATACTAACAAGGCAATTGTGTCCTTTCGAAATAACATGGCCTCAGAAAGCTATCCCTACAAAATCATATGGTCTGGCTATGCTCCATCTTCCCCACACAAAGTATTTAAATCATGCACAACCCCGATGACAAGTCAAGCAATTGTTTCACACCTTTTATGTTCTCAAACCTTTTCAACTCTTACGCAATACATGAGCGTGATCCATGGATACAACACTATAGGTGGAATAGAATATGGTGGAGGTTGTGAGGAAAAAGGAGAAGATAGTCTCACATCAACTAGGCGTATCAACGGGCTATGGAGATGCCCATCAATAGATATCAATGTGAGTGAGTAGGGATTGCCATGCAACGGATGCACTAGAGCTATAAGTGTATGAAAGCTCAAAAAGAAACTAAGTGGTTGTGCATAATGATGAAAAAATCCACTAGTTATATGACAGTGACAAAATAGGAGACTCTCTATCATGAAGATCATGGTGCTACTTTGAAGCACAAGTGCGGAAAAAGATAGTAGCATTGTCCCTTCTCTCTTTCTCTCATTTTTTTTGGTGGGCATCTTTGGCCTTTTTTTTATTTGGGCTTCATTGGCCTCTTTTATTATTTATAAAGTCCGGAGACTCATCCCAACTTGTGAGGGAATCATAGCTTCCATCATCCTTTTCTCTCATGGGACAATGCTCTAATAATGAAGATCATCACACTTTTATTTACTTACAACTCAAGAATTACAACTCGATACCTAGAACAAAATATGACTCTATATGAATGCTTCCGGTGGTGTACCGGGATGTGCAACGATCTAGCCTAGCAAATGACATCAAAAAACGGACAAGCCATGAAAACATCATGCTAGCTATCTTACGATCATGCAAAGCAATATGAAAATGATGGTGCGTGTCATGAAAAACGGAACGGTGGGAGTTGCATGGCAATATATCTCGGAATGGCTATGGAAATGCCATAATAGGTAGGTATGGTGGCTGTTTTGAGGAAGGGTATATGGTGGGTTTAATGTACCGGCGAAAGTTGCGCGGTACTAGAGAGGCTAGCAAAGGTGGAAGGGTGAGAGTGCGTATAATCCATGGACTCAACATTAGTCATAAAGAACTCACATACTTATTGCAAAAGTCTATTAGTTATCGAAGCAAAGTATTAGACGCATGCTCCTAGGGGAGAGGTTGGTAGGAGTTAACCATCGCGCGCTCCCAACCCTCACACAAAGGATGACAATCATTAAACAAATCATGCTCCGACTTCGTTACATAACGGTTCACCATACGTGCATGCTACGGGAATCAAAAACTTTAACACAACTATTTCTACCAATCCACAATTACTCACTAGCATGACTCTCATATCACCATCTTTATATCTCAAAACTATATGCAAGGAATCAAACTTCTCATAGTATTCAATGCACTTTATATGAAAGTTTTTATTATATCCCTCTTGGATGCCCATTATATTAGGACTAAATTCATAACCTAAACCAATTACCATGCTGTTTAAAGACTCTAAAAATAATATAAGTGAGGTATGAGAGTTCAATTATTTCTATAAAATAAAACACCACCGTGCTCTAAAAAGATATAAGTGAAGCATTAGAGCAACATTGCCTAGCTCAAAAGATATAAGTGAAGCACATAGAGTATTCTAATAAATTCACGATTAATGCGTGTCCCCCTCAAAATATGTGTACAGCAATGATGATTGTGGAAAACTAAAAATAAAAGACTCATATCATACAAGACGCTCCAAGCAAAACACATATCATGTAGTGAATAAAAATATAGCCTCAAGTAAATTTACCGATGGATTGAAGACGAAAGAGGGGATGCCTTCCGGGGCATCCCCAAGCTTAGGCTCTTTGGTATCCTTGAATATGGCTTGGAGTGCCTTGGTCATCCCCAAGCTTAGGCTCTTGCCACTCCTTATTCCATAGTCCATCAAATCTTTACCCAAAACTTGAAAACTTCACAACACAAAACTCAACAGAAAACTCGTGAGATCCGTTAGTATAAGAAAAATAAATCACCACTTTAGGTACTATTGTGAACTCATTATTTATTTATATTGGTGTAATATCTACTGTATTCCAACTTCTCCATGGTTCATACCCCCCGATACAACCCATAGATACATCAAAATAAGCAAACAACACAAAGAAAAACAGAATCTGTCTAAAACAGAACAGTCTGTAGCAATCTATAGACTTAGAATACTTCTGTAACTCCAAAAATTCTGAAAAATTAGGAAAATCAGGGAAATTTGTATATCAATCTTTTGTAAAAATTTCATACTCATTAGACGCTCTGGTGAATTTATAAAATTCCTGGACTGAGTGCAAAAGTTTCTGTTTTTCAGCAAAATCAAATCACAATCACCGTAGACCATCCCAAAGGTCTTACTTGGCTCAAACACTAATTAAAACAAGAAAACACAATTACTACAGAGGTAATAATGTGTAAAAACTCAATAATAGAAACAAAAACAAACAAAAATAAAAACATAAAATAAAATTGGGTTGCCTCCCAACAAGCGCTATTGTTTAACGCCCCTAGCTACGCATAATGATTTCAATGATGCTCACATAAAAAGTAGTAATTGAAATATGCAAGAAAGCATCATGAATCTCATGACAATCACATTTAAGTCTAACCCACTTCCTATGCATAGGGATTTTGTGAGCAAACAATTTATGGGAACAAGAATCAACTAGCATAGGAAGGCAAAACAAGCATAACTTCAAAACTTTGAACACATACAGAGGAAACTTGATATTATTGCAATTCCTACAAGCGTATGTTCCTCCCTCATAATAAATTTCAGTAGCATCATGAAGTAATTCAACAATATAACTATCACATAAATCATTCTTTTCATATTTCACAAGCATAGAATTTTCATTACTCTCCACATAAGCAAATTCCTTATCATCCATGGTAGTGGGAGCAAACTCAACAAAATAACTATCATGAGACACTTGATTGACATAACCACATTGCAAATTAAAATCATGATGATAAGTTTCATGGTTATCATTACTCATTATAGCATACGTGTCATCACCATCACCATAAATAGGAGGCATGCAATCATCATAATAAATTTTCTCATCAAAACTTGGGGGACAAAAAATATCATCTTCGTCAAACATAGCATCCCCAAGATTGTGGCTTTGCATATCATAAGCATTATGGATATTTAGAGAATTCACACTAGCAACATTGCAATCATGCTCATCATTCAAGGGACTATCATGAATCACCTTATAAATTTCTTCTTTCAACACTTCATCAAAATTTTCAGATTCATGATTTTCAAACAAAACTTCATAGAGATAATCAAGTGCACTCAACTCACTAGCAATTGGTTCATCATAATTTGACTTTTTGAAAAGATTAGCAAGTGGATGAGGATCCATATCAATAGATTTTTAGCAAGCGAAGATGCAAGCAAATAGAAGGCACATGGCAACACAAGCAAACAAAAAGAGATCCGGCGAGAAAAAGGCGAATAAAACGGCAAATTGGTGAAGTGGGGGAGAGGAAAACGAGAGGCAAATGGCAAATAATGTAAATGCAAGAGATGAGTTTGTGATGGGTACTTGGTAGGCTTGATGTAGATCTCCCCGGCAACGGCGCCAGAAATTGGCAAGTTGACGGGAGCGTTCTTGTCTTGACTCGCTATGTATCCTCCCCGGCAACGGCGCCAGAAATCCTTCTTGCTACTTCTTGAGCTTGCGTTGGTTTTCCCTTGAAGAGGAAAGGGTGATGCAGCAAAGTAGATAAGTATTTCCCTCAGTTGTTGAGAACCAAGGTATCAATCCAGTAGGAGATACAAGCAAGTCCCCAATCTTCGCACCTACACAAACAATCAAACTCTTGCACCCAACGCTATAAAGGGGTTGTCAATCCCTTCACGGTTATTTGCAAGGATGAGATCTGATAGAGATGGATATAAAAGATTGCTAAAACTAAAAGTAAAACAAAAGTAAAAAGATTGCAGCAAAGTATTTTTGGTATTTTTGGTTTATAGATCTGAAAATATAATATGGAAAATAGACCCGGGGGCCATAGGTTTCACTAGAGGCTTCTCTCGTGAAGGAAAATAATACGGTGGGTGAACAAATTACTGTCGAGCAATTGATAGAAAAGCGCATAGTTATGATGATATCCAAGGCAATGATTATGCATATAGGCATCACGTCCGTGTCAAGTAGACCGAAACGATTCTGCATCTACTACTATTACTCCACACATCGACCGACTCCTGCCTGCATCTAGAGTATTAAGTTCATGAAGAACAGAGTAACGCATTAGGTAAGATGACATGATGTAGAGGGATAAACTCAAGCAATATGATGAAAACCCCATCTTTTTATCCTCGATGGCAACAATACAAATACTTGCCTCGCTACCCCTACTTTGTCACTGGGTGAGGACACCGCAAGATTGAACCCAAAACTAAGCACTTCTCCCATTGCAAGAATTACCAATCTAGTTGGCCAAACCAAACCAATAACTCGAAGAGACTTGCAAAGATATGAAATCATGCATATAAGAATTCAGAGAAGATTCAAATAATATTCATAGATAATCTGATCATAAACCCACAATTCATCGGATCTCGACAAACACACCGCAAAAGAGTATTACATCGGATAGATCTCCATGAAGATCATGAAGAACATGGTATTGAAGAACAAAGAGAGAGACGAAGCCATCTAGCTACTAGCTATGGACCCGAAAGTCTGTGGTGAACTACTCAGGCATCATCGGAGGGGCAATGGAGTTGATGTAGATGCCCTCCGTGATCGAATCCCCCTCCGGCAGATTACCGGAAAAGGCTCCAAGATGGGATCTCACGGGAACAGAGGCTTCCAGCGGCGGAAAAGTATTTTCATGGCTCTCTTTGGTATTGGGGGAATATTTGGGAATTTATAGGCCGAAGAATAGGGTTAGAGGACCTACAGGGGGGCCACAAGCCAGGGGGCGCCCCCCCCCTAGGGCGCGCCCTGCAGGCTTGTGACCTCCCGGCAGGTCTCCTGCCTTCATCTCCAAGTCTGGTAGGTTTCTTCTAGTCCAAGAAAAATCATCCCGAAGATTTTATTCCGTTTGGACTCCGTTTAATATTCCTTATCTGCAATATTCAAAAACAAGAAAAAAATAGAAACTGGCACTAGGCTCTAGATTAATAGGTTAGTCCCAAAAATAATATAAAATAGCATATTAATGCATATAAAACATCCAAAACAGATAATATAATAGCATGGAACAATCAAAAATTATAGATACGTTGGAGACGTATCACATGCATGAGCGTTGTATTGCAATATCTTCAATTCATCCGCGGTTGCTTCACGATCCAGTTCTTTTCCATCATCAAAGAAATCACCTTGCAAGACAAAACGAACAACAACCCAAATGGCGGGGTTATGAGCAAGAATATGCATTTCCATCTTATGCTTCCAACTAGCAAAGTTTGTGCCATCGAAATATGGACCTCTACGGTGATAATTTCCCTCACTCGATGCCATACTCTCCTAGGTTGTGAAACCAATGCAATGGAGACCAAAGCTCTGATACCACTTGTAGGATCGAAAGTATGTCTAGAGGGGGGTGATTAGATTACTTGACTGATTTAAAACTTAACCTTTTCCCAATGTTATCGGTTGGCAAGTTTTAACGATTTTACCGAGTCTAGTACACCCTACACATGCAAGTCTACGAGTTGTGCAGCCGAAAGTAAAGACATTGCAAGTTAATATAAAGGGAGGGATAGGAAGATCAAACGCAATGAAGCCACGAAGATTTTTGGAGTGGTTCCGATAGGTGGTGCTATCATACATCTATGTTGATGGAGACTTCAACCCACGGAGGATAATGGTTTCGTGAGTCCATGAAGGGCTCCACCCATGAAGGGTACACGAAGAAACAACCTTGTCTATTCTACCATTGCTTACGTACACGAAGGACTAGCCTCACTCGGGGTAGATCTTCACAAAGTTGGCGATCTCCTTGCCCTTACAAAAAATTTTGGTTGAACTCCACATGATTTGGAGGCTCCCAAGCGACACCTAACTAATCTAGGATACATCACTCTCCAAGAGGTAATAGATTTGCGTTGATGATGAACTCCTTTCTCTTGTGCTTCAAAAGATAATCTACTCAACACTAAATCACTCTCTCACAGAAATTTGCTTGGTAGAAGAGGATGATTGGTTGGAAAGCAACTTGGGGAGGCTAGAAATCAAGGATCTATTGGTTGGAGTGGAATCCCTTGATCTCAACACATGAGTAGGTGATTCTCTCTCAGAAAATGAATGGTGAAAGTGTAGTTTCGTTCTTATGGCTCTCTCAAAGAGAAAGAGGTGGTCGAGGGGTATATATATCCTTAATCTAACCATTACAACATTATTGCCCAACTCGGTGACACCAAAGATAAATCTCGGTGGTACCGACTAGTGCAAAAGGTTCCAACTTTTGGCTTTTTGGTGAGACTAATTCGGCTAAACCTAGGCAGATCCAACACTTCGGGGGCTCCAAATACTTCATCTTGGAGATTCCAAAAAGAAATATCTCGACCATAGAAAGTTGGTCACTGCTTTTCGGTCCCACCGAAGGCAGTCTCGGTTGCACCAAGATGGTAAGGTTTGGCTTAGGGTTTTGTCTAGGGTTGACTCGGTGAGACCGAAGTGGGAAACTCAGTGGGGCCGAATTGTCTTTTAGGGTTTTGGAAAAAAGTGTATATGAGGAAATGTTTGAGGTTTTTGGTGGCAAATCTTTAAGAACTTGGGCAACCATATCATCATCAATACCTCAGCCACTCTTAATTGTATTAGCTTTCCTATGGACTCAATGTGATCAATTCACTTAAAGAAAAGTGTAGAGTCTTGAAGCTTTTGCCAATATGATTCCTTTGTATCCAACGGGTTCCTCATCACATATCCTACTAATTCCAATCATTGAACATTTCCTAAAATATACTCAATATATCATTAGTTCAATGAGCTATATGTTGAAATTAATTACCAAAACCACCAAGGGAGAAGTTGTGCTTTCAGTCGGCTAAATAGAACCACTCTGAAGTCCATACCTCAGTGTCCTCCTTAGGCGTACCAGCTGGGTATCCAGTGCCCACAATTTGGCACACCTCGGCTTTGCCCACTTTGTGAATAACGCCTCCTCAGGAGCGAGGGATGAGGCAGAAGTATTTTTGCCACAAGCCGAAGTGAGCCTCACATCCGAGGTACATTTCGCAGAGGGCGATGAACCCCGCTATATGTAAAATAGAGTTTGGTGTGAAGTGGTGGATTTGGATCCCATAAAACCCCAGCACGCCGCTGAGGAAAGGGTGGATTGGGAAGCTCGGACCTCATAGGTGGAAGGGGACGAAGGAGACTCTTTCCGCCCCTTGAGGGGACAGATGTTTTCGGCATGTGCCTGCTCCTTAATGGAGTTTAGGGTTGCACGAGTAGAGCCTAAATCTGAGTCAGACAGGTAACCTTGAGTCACCAGCCGGTTCAGACGAAGGAGGGACATGTTGCAGCTGGACCAATCCCCCTGGAGGGGCCCGTTCGGACACGCTGAAGAACCGGGGGCGCAAGACATTGCGTAAAGCTCTGGAGGGGGAATAAAGTATCGAGTCAAAGCACGATGGGGATGAATGAGGGTGCATAAACTGCTATGCCTCTAGCTTATTAAATAGGCCTCGTATTGAGTTAAGAGACGCTTCGATTACCGATTAATAGACCACTCGCCTCCCTAGCAGCACGAGAATCAGGAAAGATCCATAAAGGCGTAAAGTGGGGCAGCTGTCGGTGGGCCACAGAAAGATCTTGGTCGTCCGATGTAGTTCGATGCTCGGATTCTCCGGGGAACAGTTGAAATTTTGGATCCGAGCATTTTCAAACCATGAAGGAACTCGCCTGCCAAGCCGAAGATGTCCAAGGCCAGAGGATCCAAGGAGTATTGCTATCCTCGACGATGGAGACCAGTTCAAGGGCTACTGAGTGTGTCCCAGACTCGGGGGTGCCAGTCCGAGGTGTTTAAGCCCTCATGGGCCAAATTAGGGCCCACCATGCCACCGTCTGGAGAGAGGCCATCCAAAGATTTGACATACACTCCATGGATAGTTTTCTATTCGGCATATCAGTAACCAACATAGCATGTAATCTAGGTACTCCGGGCACCTAGCTAAGCGTAGGAGTTTAGGCCGTAGTGGCACAATTACTCACTTTAGGGTTTAGAGCTTACACAAACGATCTCGAGGAAGATCATCATCTTGTACTCGATATCCCATCATCAATACAATCAAAGTAGGATGTAGGGTTTTACATCTTCGAGAGGGCCCAAACCTAGATAAAAATCGTCTCCCTAAGTCGCATGTTACCATTGATCCTAGATCCACAGCTCGGGACCCCCTATCCGAGATCACCTAGTTTTAGTACCGACAGATGGGTATGTGGAGATGGCCAAAGGTCGTCGATCTGTTGGTGCGGGTGGAGGCGCACCGGCGGAGGGGTCGGTGGAGGACGCCGTTGGGTGAGGGGGGAGAGGGATGGAGGGAGTGGCAGAGTGTGAGGGGGGCCGCGGCGGCAGAGGTGGCGGTGCGTGATGCTGGTGCGTGCGGCTGGCGACGGAGCGCAATGCCGGCGCTTGCGGGCGCCGATGGAGCATGGTGGCATTCGGGGGGAATTGGATGGGGGAGGTCAATGTCATTAATTGGGCGGGCAGGGGATTAGCTTTCGCGGCCGACCGTGCGGACGTAATTTTTGTTAGTCCTGCACGGAAGTTTGAAAATTTTAGTTGTAGTGGCGGGTGCTACCCACCGCCCGCCACCCATGGTGGACTTACCAGTGGCGGATCCATCCATCCGCCCGCCACATGCAATAGGTCTACGAATACATTACACCAAACTGTGATTATCGATCTGATCCGCATGTCTTAATATTACCAAAAAAAGCTTCATGAATTCATCACACCACACGATGATTATCGATTCGATCCGCACATGCATGCATATATATGTATTTATAGTACAAAATAACCTTCATATAACAATATCACAAATAAGTTGTTAATGGATTCCACTGAAGGCTTCACTTGAATTTTCATGATCTTCTTCCTGGTATGGACTATTGCCTATTTGTGACTCCGTCTTGACCATGGTGCAATGTCGTCATTGGAAAATGTTGATCTTCTTCATCTCGGTACATGTTTGATGCCTCATTCTTCTTCCGTGGGGTCGTCGAATTGGTCATATACCTCCTCGTCATTGACTTCGTCCATTCCGATTATACTCCTCTTTCCTCTCCGGTAAACCACACGACTAGGCTTAATTGGGTATTTTATGTAGAAGCATTGAGACATAGTCTTGGTCAGTACCCATGGCTCATTTAAGGCATTTATTGCAAGCACATTCACGGACTCATTCCATCATGGTATAACCATGGTAGTGAAATAATCATCTTCTTGAAGTACTTGTTTCGCCCATCTAACATGGAAGATGGGGAATATCCCTACATCCTCATACCTTAGTTCCCAAATCTCTTTGATTATGTCATAGTGTCTGTTCTTTTCATTACCGGTATATGCATGTAGTGTCACCCATGAATTCTAGTACACACCTTTTAGCTTGTCTCTGGCCTCCATATAGAAAGCTTATCCGTTGATGTCATAGGCTTGGTATGTGGTCACATTCAACGCGGGTCCCAATGCCAAGGAGAACAGCTCAGCAGCTCTGTCATCATTTTCTGACAATGGATGTTCTCGCATGTATTTCCTGAACCAACACGCAAATTTTCTGTTTTGCTCATTTGTTAATTTCTCATCGGAGCATTTTATCCCACGTGTCCTATATTCAGTTCTCAACTCCAACATGTGCTTCCTAGATAATGGGTAGACACACTTAAAGTGTTGTAACACGACAGTGTGAGCTCTTATGAAGTCGGGCTCTCGGTTGGGATTGTCGAGGGTCACATAAGAATCCTTTCTCCTTTTCTTGTGATCTACGCCCTTGAGCCTACCAACGTGCTTATTCTTGGGCATGCCCAAAGGTTTGTTGGCTTCAAGGTAGTCTATGCAAAACAAGATAACCTCAAAAGTTAGAAATCCCTGGATGAAGCTTTCGTCTGGATGTGCTCTATTATGAATGTATCGTTTGGGTATCCCATTTAACCTTTCAAACAGGAACATATTGTGGAGGAATACTGGGCCTAGGTCTATGATGTCTCCGACAACATGGACAAGCACATGCATCATGATGTCAAAAAATGAGGGCAGGAAGTACACCTCAAGCTCACATAGTATGACAACAATTTCTTCTTGTAGTTTCTGGCAATGCTCCAAGCAATCGATTTATGATAGATGACGTCAAAAAAGTTGCAGAGGTCTTGGAGTGTCTTTCTGACATGCGGTTCCATTATTCCTCTAAGTGCAACTGGCAGTATCTGTGTAATCATCACGTGACAGTCATGCGACTTCATCCTAGATAAAGTTTTCCTACCACGTGACAAATGACTATGTATGTTTGACGAGTGCACAGAACTGACTCGAACATTAGCAAGGCAGTTGAATATCTTTCAAGCTCCTGTGGAGATAGACTATAGCAAGCAGGTTCTAATTTTGACACCGTTTTCTTAGCCTTGCCAATGTCGCTTTCCTCCACGCCAGCCCAAAATCTGACCTAATTTTAAGTGCTTCTAGGTCTTTTCTTGAGCTCCCCGTATCTTGTCTGGGATGTTCAAAATTTCAGCATCCAAACTCTCGCAAACATTCTTCGTGATATGCATTACATCGATACAATGGGGCGTCGAGAGATACTTCCAATATGGCAAGTCCCAATGGACTCTGCGTTTTCCATACTTTTAGGAGTGGCTCCATTCTCATTCGATTTTTCCAGGCTCTGGACACCCTTCCTATTTGTTCATCATTTCTAGGATTTCTATTCCACTCCTCTTGCATGGCTTCCCTCGCTTTTCTTTTGTGTTATCAATCTCTGTTTCTCCATTCGCCATTTTATTAAGCCATCTTCTATGGCCCATGTAAACTATTTTATGAGAGTCCTTCAGATATAAAGAATGAGTTTCATCCATACACCTAACACAAGCACAGTTCCCGTGGCAAACCTGACCCGAATTATAACCGTATGCCGGATAGTCATGCACCGCGTGAGTAGCGCAACTTTCATAGAGAAATATGTACCCTTTTAGCATCATATGTCCGCACCCCTTCATCTGACCATAAAATTTCTAGCTCCTCCTTGAATAGCCGCAGATACAAGTTCATATCACTATCCAGTTGGCTTGGCCCTTGAATTAGCATGACCATCTATAGATACTTTCTCTTCATGCACACCCACGGGGGGAGGTTTTAGATGCAGACAACCATAGGCCAGGTGATGTACACGATGTTTTGGTTGCTAACAGGATTCATACCGTCCACGCTATAGCCCAGCATGACATTCCTACCATCTCCACTGAAATGAGGGAACTCGTCATCGATTGCTTTCCACTGCCAACCATCTTCAGCGTGTTTAATCACTCTGTCATCCTTCTTCCTCTTTGAATGCCAAACCATAAGCTTTGCCTGCTTCTTATTTGCAAACAAACACTTCAGGCGTGGAATGATTGGAAAGTACCATACAACCTTATAAGGGGTACCGCTAGCAGGTGCTCTATCATTATCATTGTTGTCTTCACAACTATTATTTCCCCGCTTGAATTGGAGAAAATTTCATGCTAAACACCTTGTTAGGGTTGAGTACTCGTTCCTGTAAATGTTGCAGTCATTTTTGCACGCATGGTATTTTATCGTCTCCATATGAAGAGGACACAATACCTTCCTTGCCTCATCGTACTTTTTGGCAACACGTTGCCTTCAGGCAGAACATCAGGCAAATACGTCAAGTTCATATCGAGGGAAGTGTCTGTGCTATTGATTTTTTTTCCTTAATTTCCATGAGATTCATCATGACACTTAGTCGAGTGTGTTTTGCCATGTGAAAGAACATGTGCTGCCCCCATGTTTGGTTTTGGTAATTGATGACAATCTCTATGGACTAATGGTTGCCTTGAGTTATATTTGAAGGGTTTGTCCATAGGCATTGCTTGAAGACCATTTGTTGGTTTCAAGGTTATTAGAAGAAGAATATGTGTTGACCAAGGTTATTCATGGAGTTATCCAAAGATTGGTCATGTTGATCAACACACAAAGCGTAGAAGATGTACCGAGTGGGATCAAGTGATCTCACGGTATGGTAAGCATTGTCCATTACGCTTTGTGTACTAACCCATGTTCTATGCGAGAGTTTTATGTGGGGTTAGGTATGTTTCCATGGGCTTGCGTCAAGAGGAAGATCTCATTCAACCCATGGAGGATGACATCAAGTGGTGATCGTCATCAACATTGCGGTGTGCAAGTTCAAGTGGAGCATCACGAAGAGATCACATGCTTGAAGCTTGCCGTCCATTGTGGTGACAATGGACTTGTGAAGATGTGCCAAAGAGTGGCTCACCCATAGTGGAGTATGGGGGAGCAATCAACTAGTCTTCATTGAGCCGGCGCAATCAAGAAAGGTGGTCCAACTTGAGGAGGTCAAGATCGTCATCATCTAGCTCAAGTGGACTATGCGCAAGGCAAAGGTTTGCCCTTGTTAGGTTTTCTATTTTACCGGTCTCATGGTGGTAGTTGGGAGACCGGGTTTTAGGATCGATAGCCGTACTATCAAGGGGGGCTCTCAAGTGAGTAGCTTTATCGTATCATTCGTAGAGAGCTCAAACCATTGCATCCTTGCATCATCTTTCTTGGTTTGTGTTTGGTGTTTCTCTTTGTGAGTCTTTGAGCTTTTGGTCATCTTCATGACAAGCTCGAGTTCATCGAAAACGGAGTTCATATATGCATCTTCTATGATGTTTTCGATGTTGGAGTTTATGCCGGTTCTTCATTCATAGAGGTTTCTCATCGCTGTTTGGATAGTACTCGTTGTCTTCTATCCAACAAGCTTGAGTTTGCTCAATTCGGAGCTCATTTGCAGAAGTTATGGCAGTTCTGGTTTTATTTGTATCCTCTGTTTTCTGTGGATTTTCAGTAGCTTGCAAGCGGTAGTACCGCTGGTGCCCACGGTAGTACCGCTTATGCGGTAGTACCGCTGGTACTTCCGTGGCACTACCGCTTGGGGTTTCCCCGAGCGTGCAACTCTCTGTTGCCAGTTTGCCGTTCACGGTAGTAGAGCGGTAGTAGCACGGTAGTACCGCTCTGGCGGTACTACCGCCCTTACTACCGCCGCCACTACCGCTTGCGGGGTTTCCTTCTGTGCACGTCTCTGTTGCCGTTTTCTGTTAAACGGTAGTAGTGCGGTTGTAGTGCGGTAGTACCGCTCAGAGCGGTAGTACCGCTCTGCTGGGCAGTAGTACCGCTTGGTGAGGTACTTCCGCCCTGCACTACCGCTGCTCTACCGCTTGTGTTTCGCAGAGTGTGCAAGTTTCTGTTGCTCGTTTCGGTTTAGCGGTAGTACCGCTTGGGTGGACGGTAGTACCGCTTGGTGCGGCACTACCGCTCCAGTCCCGTGTTCTCGCCTGCTGTTTTTGAATTACTACCGCTTAAGCGGTAGTACCGCTCGCAAGAGCGGTAGTACCGCTTGTACGCGTCCAGCACGGGTAACGGTTGGATTTGGGGTGGCCCTATAAAAGGGGTCTTCTTCCCCAACGGTTATCTTATCCTTTGAGCTCATTTCTCCCCCATTGTTGACCTTCTTGAGCTTGCCTATCTCTCAATCCCTCCAATGATTCTTGCTCCTTCTTGAGGGAAAAGAGAGAGGAGATCTAGATCCACATTTCCACCAATCACTTTCTCCTCTAAGTGAGGGGAACCCCTTGGATCTAGATCTTGGAGTTCTTGGTGTTCTCCTTGTTCTTCCTCTCACTTTCCTCCATAGCTTTTGTTGCTTTGGTGGGATTTGAGAGAGAGGGACTTGAGCACTTCGTGTGTTCTTGCCATTGCATTAGTTGCATCGGTTTGAGTTCTCCACGGTGATACGTGGAAGTGAGAAGTTGAGAAGCTTATTACTCTTGGGTGTTTGTGCACCCTAGAGCTTGTTCCTCTTGGGTGCCTTGGCGCCCTAGACGGCTTGGTGGTGCCTCGGAGCTCAATCATTGTGGTGTAAAGCTCCGGGCAAGCGTCGGGGTCTCCAATTAGGTTGTGGAGATCGCCCCGAGCAATTTGACGGGTTTCGGTGACCGCCCCCAAGGGTTGCCAAAGTGTACGGGTTCGGTGACCGCCCCCAAGGGTTGCCAAAGTGTACGGGTTCGGTGACCGCCCTCAAGGGTTGCCATTTGTACGGGTTCGGTGACCGCCCTCAAGGGTCCCTTAGTGGAATCACGGCACCTTGCATTGTGCGAGGGCATGAGGAGAATACGGTGGCCCTAGTGGCATTGTTGGGGAGCATTGTGCCTCCACACCGCTCTAACGGAGATTAGCATCCGCAAGGGTGTGAACTTCAGGATACATCGTCGTCTCCGCGTGCCTCGGTTATCTCTTACCCGAGCCCTTTTCTTATGCACTTTACTTTGTGATGGCCATATTGTTTCTTGTTATATATCTTGCTATCACTTAGTTGTTTATCTTGCTTAGCATAAGTTGTTGGTGCACATAGGTGAGCCTAGTCGATTTAGGTTTTGTGCTTGACAAATTAAACGCTAGTTTTATTCCGAATTTGTTCAAGCCTAAACCGTAATTATTTTAAAGCGCCTATTCACCCCCCCCCTCTAGGCGACATCCACGATCTTTCACCATGCAACCAGCGTACAGAGGAGTTGTTGAGTCCTTCACGAGAGTCGCCAGTTTGGCAGCCTCTCTACGTGAAGCTGTGTTAGTGCTAGTCTCTTTCACGATCAAATCTTGCATGTGTTCATCGTGCACCATTCCCGCCAATTTGCCCCAGATGATTGTCTCCTCCGCTTCGGCCTCCTCAGTTTTGTCGGACTCTTCACCCGACTCATCATCTTCATCACCGTCAGATTGTTCATGTCCAGCCATCATACATTCTTGTTCCTCGTCATGTTCCGCTCCTTCACATAACATCCCATCCTCACCATGACTTGTCCATGTCGTATAACTGGGCATGAAACCACTAGCCAACAAGTGCTTATGCAACTCTCATGATTCAATTGTGTACATAACATCATTCTCGCAAACAACACACATACAACATATTTTCTTCAAACCCCTTTTCCTAACATATTCCCCAGCAAATTCTACGAAATCCATCAAGCCATTAATAAAATCATTGGACGCCCGTGGTATGGAGTACATCCAACTACGATACATCATTCGATGCCAAAACCTGCAACATGCATACATAACGTAATAGATTACAATTCGATCTAAGAATATGGAAAATTTAAAAATTCGGCATGACCTTTGATAAAAATGGGACATATTGAGTGATACCAGCTGGACGAAATGGAAATTAATCAACATTTTGACGAGATTTGGCACTCATTTCTATTTCCTGGAAAATTGCAACAAAGCATGCGCTCAACTGAATGTTGAATCGCCCAACAGGTCTAACACGCCACATGGACAATCAACTATGCATGCATGCATGCATGCTCATTTATACAATGATACATATACTACTAAAATTTAAGCACATATAGGGAGCTACAATTCAGGAAAGAATTCTCACCTAAAATGTGTGTCTTGCTCATCTTTCTATGATGTCGTGTCTGACCGATTGGATGAAATCAAGAAGAGAAAGATGTGGTGGTTTGAGGGTTAAAGAGGGTGCTGGTGGGTCCATGAATGCTAATTAATTAGGGTGGGATGTGGGCCCACTGACTAATTAAGTATGCAATGGAAAAAGTGGGTCCAATAAGGCTAAGGAGGAGCGGCTAGGATGACCAATGGTGAGAGGAGTAGGAGGAAGAAGAAGAGGGCCTTGTTGGAGAGGAAGAAGCAAGCGGGGAGGGGAAGCTACTGAACCAGGAAGCAAACATTACACACGATCTTATCACTGGCGGGCACCAACACGAGCCCGCCACTACTAAGTGACGTTAGCAACACACCCGTGCGGGCACACCAAGCCACCCACCATAGCTGTTTAATCTACTACTGGCGAGCGCTTAGCAGTACCCGCCACATCTATGTTCTGCCAAAAGTGGCCACCCGGCAAGGATAACTAGTGGCGGCTGCTAATCATTGCCCGCTAGTGCTCAGTCATCTAATGGATTACGTAAACAAGTCCCGTCCGGAAGATTATACCTATGGCGGGTTATGAAGACTGCCCACCACAATTATGGCTTTAGATGTGGCGGGTGGTTTTTGTTACTCACCACTGCTTGTTTTCAAAAATAGCCATGGCGGGTAGCACGTCGAACCCGCAACTAATTGGGTTAACGTATAAGCCCTTTCATAGTAGTGAAATGCTCGAAAGCTCGCATGAGGTCTACCTTGATAATGTTCCAACACACTGCATATAATCTTCCCGTGAATCCGCCTAGGCCCAGGGCCTTGTCCAAAGGCATTCCTTTGATTGTTTTCTCCACTTCGTCAGGCCTAAAAGGAACCTCTAGATGAGTCAGGTCTCTTGCTTCAAGCCCCAAGAAATATAGCATGAAAGCATGCCCCCTCTCAGTGGCCGAACCCAATAGACTGGAAAAGTAGTCGTCAACCGCTTTTCCCACCTCCTCATGGCCAGAGTAGATTTGCCTGTTATGTTGCATGGAAAGGATTGCATTCTTCCGATGTCGGTGACACACCTGATGGTGGAAGAATGTTGTGTTTGCCTCGCCTTCCTTATGCTGCAATAGTCCAGATCTCTGGCGGGTAATTGTTTGTTCGAGGGAGCACATGCCCAAAAGTTTATTCTTCATAAGATTCTTAAAGCCCACGTTCGTCCAAAGAGAGTAGCCTGATATCCATTGTGTTATCAAGTCTAGCAATGATCTCTAAGGCAACCAGAATCTGCAATTTCACGTTTCCAATCCACTTGTCGCTCCACCTTTGCAAAGCCTTGGCCATGGCCTGCAGCTTGTTGTCGAATGCCACAAAAACATTTTCGGTTGACGGCACCGAGTTCTGGGCGTTCTCCACCATATCAAAGAAACCGTCCACCCTCGGCCAGAAAAATTCAAAGCGAAACCTCTTGTGGGCCCTGAATTCGGCGTTGAGGTCCAGAAGAAGTGGACAATGGTCCGAAACTGCCGAGCCCAAAGATGGAAAAAGGATCGCAGGGTGGTTGTCCTCCCAACAATTGGACACAGAGACGTGGTCGATCTTCTCTAGGGTTGGCTGCTGCCGCTCGTTCGACCACATGAATTTTCTTCCAAGCAAGTGCATTTCCTTGAGCTCTAGCTAGTTAAGCTTAGAACGGAAGCTAGCCATCCTCCTCCTATTAACCACGACATTGCTTTTGTCCTCCGGGTTCACGAAAAAGTTTAAATCACCCGCAATAGGCCAAGGGCTTGCGTGAAGGTCTCTAAACTCCACCAAATCCTAAAGGAATTCGATCTTGTCTGCATTGCTTTGGGCCTGTAGACATCGGTTAGCCACCAATGTGCTCCCTCCATCGGCTTGACCAAGGCAGTTAGAGTATATGTCGTGCAGTGAGGGTTCGAGACGAACACCGCCACCGCGTCACAAGCAATCAAAATCCCACCACGTGTACAAACCGCCGAGAGGTAGAAAATGTTCTCGAATCAATTACCAAGGCAATGCCTTACAATCTCCTGGGAGAAAACTTCCATTTTAGTTTCCTAAAGACACATAGTTCTTGGGCACATGGCCGCCACGACTTGAGAAATTGCATTCTGCCTCACCGGGGAATTGATCCCCCGCATGTTCCACAATAGCAACTTGGAAGGATGTGTAGCCATAAGACGAGCCCACCATCCGCCAAGCGCCATCGATCTACCTAGCCGCGATGACCTCCACGTCTTCGTCCTGCGGTGGCAAGGTCGATGCCTCCCAGCCAAACAGCGCAGGAATCTCGGGCCGCATCAAGGGCAGGGAGAATAGTTGTGCATACGTCTACATGTCTTCGTCCGTGATTTCACCGCAGTCGTTCGCCAGGCATAGTTTCCTGATCAGGACCTTCTGTTGTTTCGATGCAGATTAGCCCCGGCCCACCCCTTTGGCCAGGCGCACGCTCCTCCTGGGATTCGATACCGGTATCCTATGCCTTCTCTAGCGCCAACTACAACGCACGACCCCAAACGGACGTCCATTCTGTCCGGATTTGTCTGTTTGGGTACGGCAATGGGGCGGCTTCTGACCATTTTCCTGGATGCGCTGGCCGTGCTCCCAACGCGTGGATGCAACTTTTCCGCCACGGCCGGCTGGTGCCCGTATGTACACATTTTATTTTGCTACTGAAACACATTTTTTATTCCATCAAAGACATTTTGATACATACATTCACCAATTCTTCGCTACGAGAACAAGACCAAAGAAAAAAGATATCCAACTTCCATGACTGCTCCCACTAGTTGGACCAATATCTTCTCTATGTCTTCATTGTTGATCTGCAGATTGTCGAGCTTGCACACTTCTTTCTTCTTCGATTCTAAAGAATTAGACATTGCTTCCCCTCTAGTCTCTTCTCTAGTCTCATCTTTAGCCTCAATTTTAGTAACGAGTGCACGGGCATCTAGCAAATTTCATTCGATGTATTCTTCTTCCAAATACCAAAACTTGCATCCATCCTACACACAAATTTGAGCAAACAATAAGCTATCGAAATTGCGTCGAATCTGAGAGCACAACCGAATCAAAAGACGCACATGCCCCATCTTTTTTGCACTTGATGAACACCCATCCAGGATGTTCCGACGTTATAGAAATGCGACGCACGACGTGCCGCGGGCAGTCATCGCACTTTATGAGCAGCAACGGTGAGCCGACGAGCCGCTGGGCCAGCGCCGAGCCCGGGCGACGGTCGAGCGTGTCTTTGCCGATGAACCGCCTGTCAGTGTCAAAATCGGCAGATCTCGGGTAGGGGGTCCCGAGCTGTGGATCTTGGATCGATAGGGAACGGGATGATAGAGGGACAACGTTTACCCAGGTTCGGGCCCTCTCAAGGAGGTAATATCCTACGTCCTACTTGATTGTATTGATGTGTGTATGATGATTACAGAGTCGATCTACCACGAGATCAGATGAACTAAACCCTAGATGAGTATCATGATCTTGTCCTCTATGAACTAAGCCCTCTAGTTTATATAGACACCAGGGGTACATATGGTTACACATGGTCGGTTACCATCAGGGGACGAATATGCCGAATCTTCAATCTTGACTTGGAGGACAAGGCACCAGAGATTTCCTTCCTGAACACGGAGACGCCTCATAGCTCGGGCTTCCGATAAGGGCCACAGAGCGGCCCACCTATCCGGCCTATTGGAGATAAACCGGCGGCCCGAGGACCCCTTAGTCCCGGACTCCCTCACCGCCCACGGGATAGATTTGGGCAGCCAGAGGCGGAGTCAATACCTGCTTGTGGAGCGGAGGCGTTACCGGGGTTGTGCGGACCGGTACCCGGCCAATCCATGGCAAGGCGCAGTCGCTGCCGGCCAGATGAGAAAAATCCGGCCGGTCAGATACGCCAAATCCCGCCGCCGCAGATCTATCGGTTGGCCGCCCACGCCGAGCGAAGGAGGCACCAATCCGGTGGTTGTGCTTGGGGGTGGGGGCTGGAGAGCGAGGCGGCCAATGGACGGAAGTGGCTATGGCGAGGGTTTGTGCACGGGGGCGGCAGTAGGGTGGAGGGGGAGAGAAAAAGGGGCATCTATGTCCCCGACGGGCGGGCTAGTGGAGGACAACAACATGCGTTCCGTCCGTCCGCGTGTGTCCGTTCCAACGCAAATGCGGCTTAAATTTGGGTCGGATATAGATAAAAACGGACAAAAACCAGACATCCGTTTACTTGCTCACGCATGTTGGGTCGCGTTTTATGTGTGTTTAACCCAAACGAACGCGGCCGGAGGATTTGGGGTCGTCGAGTTGGTCCTGCGCGCCTTGCTACAGAATCTCTCCACACGATCGCACCCTGGGGTAGCCTGGATAGAGGGCCATTGGGGTGTCGCTGGCCTCCCCAATGTTGTCCGGCGCTGTGAGGGGGCCGCCTCAACTTTGTTTGCACGGGGTATACTTTCCAAATCGTGTTCTGAAGCCCCTGATCGCCTGACTGCCCCGGTAAAGCGACACCATGTCGACACACATAATCCATGCATTTATTCGTTTGAAACGGGAGCATCCAGGCATTTAAGCTCACCTGACTTTGGTGTTACTGCTCCTTTGTTCGGTTAATATCAGAAATGGGGCGTCCATCGTTTAAATTTCAACGACAAAATCAGAAGGGAATGCAACATCTTCTTCCGAAATAACATTTGATGACCGGATGAGACACGTTCCTTCCTCCCATTAAGGCCTTGTTCGGTTCCATGACAAATAAGCGGGATTGACAGGTATTGGCAGGGATTAAATCCCGTCTAGTTCAAATTCCTCCCAAATCCCCTCCCATCCACTCCGATCCACTTGGGGAGTGGTTTAACCGAACAAGGCCTAAGTGGTCATGTCGACCAGGCCCCGTTCGTTACAACATCCGATGCTTTCTCTCAAAAAAAAAAAACATCCGATGCTTGATGCAACTTGCATGCGTTGGTCCCAAAGCATAGGTCAGTGCGTGTAGCATCTCATTCCGGGAGTACCCCCCACAAAGACAAAAGCAAATTCCTCGGCCAACTGTTACATCTAACTACCTACTCTGCAATCTGCTCCACTAACAGTCCGTCCCAGGCCATACGCCTCTACTGTTACTTGACCAATCGACGATGACGACGACGCGGTCGCGGACGTCACCTCTCGTCTATTTCTCCTCTCGGTCTACTTCCGTCTCTCTTCCGTATACGAGATGAGATGGCCACACCGGACAGGGACTCGGTGACGGCCACGCCGGAATATCTAAGATTCTTTATAGGCCGGCGTGTAGCCATCACGCGTACGGTACTTGCTCCCACTTACGGCCGCGTAACCTCCATGGCGCAACGTGTCCACTCTCTAGAACGTGTGGTCGACCACCGGTGTCTCCTCCGATCTGTATCCGTTCTCATGGTCGACGTCACATTACCTTGCCTTTCGGCCTCTAGTCTTTGAGTGGCGTCTGGAATTCTGGATCCTGTCATGCCAACCCTCACTAGCTAAAGCTACTACTGCAAGTGAGAGGCTGAGCGTGTGCAAAGGCTAATGGCACCTTGGTAGTGATCTAGTCCAACTTCTTGCGGCCGACAAGGCAGAATCAGATATGCAAAGCGCTTAATTAACGAACCGGCTGCTTACCAACGGCCAACAAAAGCCAAGCCTTGTGGCTAGCTAACTGATATAGGAGAAATCTTGAGGTCAAGCAAGTGCCCGGGATGGATTTCACTGCTCCGTAGCACGCCACGTCTGTCTACCGACCGGCTGGCCGGCCTATGTCTATGTGTGGCCCCAGCACTGTAAGATCTGATGTTTGCTTATGGAACAAGATCCTAGTAGTACAACCGAACACTTAAGGCTGTCCACCAGTGCTCTATCTCTATATATGGTTATCTATGTGAGAGACGTAGATTGCCACCAACTTGTATCTCCCGTCTCTTACACTGCAAGAAGTAAAGTCCAATGGCCGATCCAAGCTTCTTCGTCGGAATCGTTGGTCAGTTCTCTTTCTCTTTGCTTAAATTCAATGGCCGATCCAAGCTTCTTCTTGCTTAGATTATCTTGCTTAAATGCCACTGCTCTCAACATCATTCTCTTTCTTTTCTGCATCAGGGAACATAATCTCCATACTGGTCTTCACATCTCCAATGTGAGTTTCAGCCAGCAATTTCGACTATATATGCGCGCGCGGTTTAGCAATTCTTGCACGATCCAAAAGCTGATGCCGATGCTGCCTGTGTTCTGCATGATTCAGTGCGACTTTCCGGAGGGTCCTGCGCAACAAGAGCACGGAGGAGTTTCGGTGGCTGCCGTACGTCACCACCCTCCTCTGCACCTCCCTTTGGGCCTTCTATGGGCTCCTCAAGCCCGGCGGCCTCCTCATCATCACCGTCAACGCCGCCGGCGCCGCTCTGCAGGCCGTTTACGTCACCCTCTACCTCGCCTATGCCACCAGGGACACCAAGGTGCGTCGATCCGTGTGCGCCCTTTACAATACTACCATTTTCGGCTAGCAGCGCTCCTGTGACGTTGAATTGTGGATAATTAATTTGCAGGTGAAGATGGCGAAGGGGGTGGTGGGCGTGAACATCTGCTTCTTTGCCGTGGTCGTCGTGGTGGGGCTGGTGGCGTTGCACGGCGCCGTCCGGCTGTTCGCGGTGGGGGTACTGTGCTCCGCTCTCACCATCGCAATGTATGCTGCACCCATGGCCGCAATGGTTAGTAACAAGCTTCAATATCTCTTCAGTTCTACCACCACAAAAATCTTGGTTTTTTCTTTTCTTTTCGAAACTGTCTCTCTCACGGTAGCATTTTCCATTCAAGCAGAAGTAACTTTTTGTTTTGCGCGGACAAGCAGAAGTAACTTTAACTAGGACAAAGTCATTTCCCATCATATTTTCTAATTCTCAAAATGCCTGAAATTTTGGAAGTCTCGGTCACCTAAAACCACACACTCCCAAATCTGAGATTTTTTTTCAAAAGTATGACTAAATTTATAGCAAATTTGAAAACTATATGGCGTAATGCAAAAAAACCAAAAGTATGACCCCGTCGGCCTGCGGTGGGCCGACAGGGGGCTGTCGGCCACCAGTAGGCCGACTGGTGGGCTGGCGGCCACCAGAAGGCCGACAGGGGGCTGTCGGCCTACCAGAGGCCGACAGGCACTGTAGCTACAGTAATTTCAGAACTTTAAAAATTCGTATAAAATAAACCGTAACCCGGATTAAAATAATTTATATATGAAAAATGATCAGAAAAATATAACAAATCTAAATATGTCATTTGCATGCATGATATACATCACTAACATGATGACCTTTAACTTTTGCATCCAGATCATTAAATTAATAGTGATTGAATTTGGAAAAATATTACCAAATATTTTCCCACTTATTTTTCCGTCATTGCCCGCCATCGTTCCTGACTTAGTGCATATTGTTATTCTTGCATATTGTGGATTAGTGCATATTATGGATAAGTGCAAATTTTATAAATTTTGTGTCTGGATATTTTGTTATTATATTTTAAAATTTCCTTTTCATTTTCTTTCTTCTTATAGGGTAATAGAAATGCCCTTAATTCATTCTTTCCCGCCACCCTGTTCCCGCCCACCCCTTTCCCTCCATTTGTTCCCGCCAGTCTTTCCCGCCATCTTCTTTCCCGCCGTGGTTACGAGCCTGGCCAGGGCAGTCAGCCGATTGATGAGATGGATGTAGCTGGGTCAGAACATGTGGGTGGTACTGAACTCGAGGATCAGTCGGATTATGTGTCACAAGTTGCAGGGGATTACGGTGCAGGGGAGAGTAGTCAGACTGCAGGAGATCATGATAGTGGCGAGGCTGATGGGGATGAGGAAGGAGAGGAAATGCAGAACCTGATGGAAGAGAAAGATGAGGATGGATTGGCGGAGGATCTTGATTTCGAGAACTCAAATGAAGAAGATGGTGAAGAGAACGACGAGGAGATGCCGATTCTTGCTTCATGGAATCAGAACCTCTTGTCTGGCATGACCGTGAATGATGGTCATGAATCTTCCTGGGAGTATCATCGAAACAAAGTTGAAATAGGGGCTATGTATGCGACAAAGAAAAATCTGAAGACAGCCGTGACGCAGTGGGCAATGTCCACGTTCAGGATTTTCCAGACGGACGTATCAACTAAAAAATACTTGACTTTGACATGTATTATGGATAGTTGTCCCGCGAGGGTGCACGCCCACGTTCCAAAGTGGGACGTGAATTGGGTCGTGACGGACGTTGTGCCCCACAATTGTGTGATGAAACGTCTTCTTGTGGATCATCCAAACTTTACTTGAACTCTTATTGCGGAACTCATGTTCAGTAAGATAGTAAACAAGAAAGACATGGAAGCGAAACACATTAAGATACAAGTACATCTGAATTAAACGGTAGGACTGAACTTAAAAACTACAGCTTAAAAACTACATGAAGGCATCATCGTCATCCTCCGTCGATGCAGCACTCTTGCCCTTCGACGATGCGGTAGTCTTGGCCTTCGTGCTCGGCATGAAGATATCGTCTTCGTCGTCGCTGTCGGCACTCCATAAAATGGCGGGAAAGAAGATGGCGGGAAAGACTGGCGGGAACAAATGGAGGGAAAGGGGTGGGCGGGAACAGGGTGGCGGGAAAGAATGAATTAAGGGCATTTCTATTACCCTATAAGAAGAAAGAAAATGAAAAGGAAATTTTAAAATATAATAACAAAATATCCAGACACAAAATTTATAAAATTTGCACTTATCCATAATATGCACTAATCCACAATATGCAAGAATAACAATATGCACTAAGTCAGGAACGATGGCGGGCAATGACGGAAAAATAAGTGGGAAAATATTTGGTAATATTTTTCCAAATTCAATCACTATTAATTTAATGATCTGGATGCAAAAGTTAAAGGTCATCATGTTAGTGATGTATATCATGCATGCAAATGACATATTTAGATTCGTTATATTTTTCTGATCATTTTTCATATATAAATTATTTTAATCCGAGTTACGGTTTATTTTATACGAATTTTTAAAGTTCTGAAATTACTGTAGCTACAGTGCCTGTCGGCCTCTAGTAGGCCGACAGCCCCCTGTCGGCCTGCTGGTGGCCGACAGCCCACCAGTCGGCCTGCTGCTGGCCGACAGGCCCCCTTTCGGCCCACCGCAGGCCGACGGGGTCATACTTTTGGTTTTTTTGCATTGCGCCATATAGTTTTCAAATTTGCTATAAATTTAATCATACTTTTGAAAAAAAATCCAAATCTGAAGCACAGTTTGAAACTGTGTACTTTTTGCAAAATGTCCGTGTATTTTATAAGCTACTCCCTCCGTCCCAAATTATTTGTCGTAAAATTGATGTATTTATAACTAAAAATACATCTAGATACATTCATTTCTGCGACAAGTAATTCCCGGCGGAGAGAGCATATAAGAAGTGAGGAGGACATGATGATTTAATGCTAGATCCATAGGCTAAACAAAAGTGGCTAAAAATTGAGAAAAAAAATGGACACCATACCATAAAAGTAAATTATCCCTTTTAAAACGTATGAATGTCTCGTTCAAATGTGAACAACGTGGAGGCAAAGGTTTGCCGAAATTTGTACTCCTCCACATACATGAACGTGGAGGGAAAGGTTTTGCCGACAGAGGTGGGTGGAATGCATTTATTTAATTTTCCCTTTCAAAGCGATAGTGAAGACAATGCTTTCCTGAAAATGATCAAATCCGTCCATCTCCTTTGGATCAATCATGGAGCAGTAGGTTGTCTGATATCGTTTTCTTCTATATATATATTAAACTAAACTACTCACCTATTTGCATGTAATATATTAAACTACTTTAAAAAAAATTGTAATTCGTGTTTAAACTGTTTGAAATGGAGGATACATGAGAAACCTGGTTGGATGGCGTGATGCCCGACCAGATGTCGACGGGCACATTCGAACGTGCCTACGGATATTTGGAGACGTCCGTTTGATAAACACCATCGGAGATGCCCTTATGGTGCATGTCTTCGATTCTAATACAATATTCTTTTGAGAAACCGGTGCCTTCATTCTAGACTTTCATTCCCCGGCGAAATAAATGTCTAGATTTTGATTCCATGGACTTATAAGTTGTAACTGTTAGGTCTTGTCATGTGCGGACGTGAGTCATTCGTACTTGTATGTAACGACGGGACATAGTCACCCTACAGGCCATCGTTGGTAGGTGATGACCTTAATGAATGTTTTAGATGCCTTAAATTACTCGGTTTGTTATGGCAGGACCAATTCTTTTGGTGCCTTTTTTTGATTTCTTGAATAAGCTAACCAGTTTATTCTAGAACCACGACCCCAAAAATATTTATAAAAGCCTACTAGTTTTTTTTTTTGAACACAGTACAAACGCAAGCGCTCATATACACACGCATACACTCACCTCTATGAACGCACACACGCACACCCTACCACTATGAGCACCTCCGAAAGACTGAACCGGCATATCATCTTGAAATTTACGAAGTCACCGTAGGCACCTCGTCGTCGACGGGAACGTCTCCTCCCACTGAATGCACATCGTCGGAAATCCTGAAATAAATTCAGGAATAAATGCGAGCATCAGGATTTGAACCCTGGTGGGCTGGGGATACCACAGTTCCTCCAACCATCCAACTACAGGTTGGTTCGCAAGCCTACTAGTCTTAATTTGTAGGATTCTAAAAAAATAAATTTGGTTGAGCTTCTAAAATAAATTAGGTAGAGAGCAACTTATTCTAGAAGTCAGGAAAAGAACTGACCCTCGGCCTTTTGGAAGGAAAGATAGCGTTTTTCTTTTGCCACGTACTCGACTACTCAAATGCACTCACTGGCGGTATGTTGAGAAATGCTTACAACTGCTCAATTGAAAACTTAGCCGCCGTGAATTGAATTGATATGCACGCAGAGGACAGTGGTGAAGACCCAAAGCGTGGAGTACATGCCCTTCTCCCTGTCCTTCCTTTTCCTCAACGGCGGCATCTGGAGCGTGTACTCCTTGCTCGTCAAGGACTTTTTCATCGGGGTAAGCACGCATGTCGCATGCATCATGCACACTTGACGTCCATACACATATACATAGAGGCACATATTTAACTAACTTCACACTTCTTGGAACTATTATCAGATCCCCAACGCCATGGGTTTTGTGATGGGCACGGCGCAGCTGGCGTTGTACTTGGCGTACCGGAATAAGAAGCTCATGGCCCTTAAGGAGGAGGACGAGGAGAAAGGGGTGGTGCACCTGATGGGACAGGTAGAGTTGGGCCACACCAAGGTGCAATCATTGAAAAAGGGGTTGAGCATGCCGATGCCCTCGTCACTGTCGTCGCCGCTCCACGGGTTTGGTCACCTCATCAAGGCCTTGTCTGCCACCCCCATGGAGTTGCAATCCGTTCTAAACCAGCACGAGCGCGTCGATGCTGAGGAGGAGAACGGCGACGATGAGCATGTCTACTCGTCCAACTGATAGACACTAACTAGTGCGTATAGCAACATTCGATAAAGCCTGTACGGGGTATGCGTAATGTGTGTACAGTGTTCGCATTGAAATGGAGAGTGGTGTGACTGCATGTACTGACATGCTTATTTTGCGCATAAATCAAGAGGGGATTTTTTATCCAGATTTTTTATGGAGGACATAGCCACGGCCTCCGCATCGTTGTGAGTGTGCGCATAACCATATTTGTTAGTAATTATTACTAAAAGGTGTGAGTATCATTCACCCAACGCTACTTTCGTCCTCATTTACTAGACCCTCACGCCAACTCCAATGCACGACCCAAACGGACTCGTTCTGTTTCATCCGCTTTTCATCCGTTTGGAGATGGCAATGGGGCCGCGTCTGTCCGGATTTCTGAATGCGCCCAACGTGTGCCGCATTTCAGACGCATCTCGTCCACATACAATTTTTACAACACATTTTTTATTATTTTCATTATCGTTTTTTTGATACATTGGAATACATCACCAAATTTTGACTAAGGGCACGTTCGGAACGTCTCCACCAGCCAGCTTCCCCGTCTCCGCGTGTGGAGCCGGCCCGAACGATCCCGCTCCTGGAAGGCCGCTCCACGGAGACCGTCCCGACGTAGTGCAATTTGAAGGAGCAGCAGAAGCCCAGCTTCAGAAAAGAAAGAAGGCGGAGTTGAAACAAATTACAGGTGATTGCCCTTTCGAAGTGGGGGCGCGTACCGTTTCGATCTGCACTCCCCACCGAGCGACTGCAGATACTCTCCCCCCCTCTCGCTCGTTCCTCTGATGCCAACCCTAGCAGCAGCCCCCATCCCGTCGCCATCCCCCACCCCGACACCGATCGGCTGGCCGATGCGTCGCCGCCAGTATCCGCCGCCGGCCTCTAGCATCTCAGCTGACGCCATGCTCCCCCCTAGCTCAAGGTGAGCTGCTCCTCCCCCCGCATCTCTGTTCAGATCTGTGATGTATGAATTTCAACTGAATCGGACCATCCCGCAGCCACCCGAATGGGCTTCAGCATCCGTTCCTTGGCTGTCCAGCCCATGCAGCCGGAGCTGGAGCAGCCAGAGCTCCCGAACGCTCCTGCCTCCCATGGGAAGCTGGCTCAGGCTGGCTCCCCCCGAGAAGCTGGCTACGCGAGAAGCCAGAGAGCTTCCGAACGGGGCCTAAAATAACAAGACCAAAGAAAACAAGACTACAAGAAGACATTTGGGCCAGCACCGAGCCCGAACGATGGTCGTTGGTGTATTTGCCGGCGAACCGGCGACAGGGTAGATCCGAGCGGCTAGAGGCGGATTCAGTACATGCATGCGGCCTGGGGGCGTTGTCCGGGCTGTGCTGACCAGTACCCGGCCGGTCCATGGCATGGCGCGGCCTCTGGCAGCCGGTGTGAGCTAAAATCCTGCCGGAACCGCTCCAAATTCGGCCGCTGAATGCGCTGAAATCTGGCGGCCGGGGTTGGACTGCTCGGGCGTCGAGGAAAGGGGGCTGCGACAAGGGGAGGGGGTGGGCTCACTGGCCGTGATGGACAGCGCACGGCCGAGAAAAATGGCGGCGGCGCTAGAGATGAGAGGGGAGTGGGGCGGGAGGTGGGGTGGGGTGCGGCTGGAGAAGGGGGGTGGAATAGAAAAAGAGCTGCATGTGTCCCCGACGAATGGGCCGGGGGAGGAGATGGGCACGCGCCATGCGCCGTCCGCACGTGTTCGTTTGGCCGCAAAAGCGGCTCAAAGTTAGGCAGGAAGTGGGTCGAAATGGTCCGAAAACGGACATTGGTCCGTTTGCCTCCAAACGGACGAGGCCGGATCATTTGGGGTCGCACGTTTTGGAGTTGGCCTCATATTTTGGTTCATATTTTAACTGTAATTTTTACTAACAAAATATAAGTTATACGTACCAAAAATAATATCATTGTAAACTAGATTCAAATACGATTTCAACAATTTAATTTTGTGTGACATGCATTAACATTTTGCTTGTCAAATATATGGTCAAAATTTGATCCACTATGACGGAGACTAATAAAACCTGACGAAGGTAGTACAACGCAAACAAAACAGAAAGATAAAATCCACAAACAGCGTATAACATGAAAATATGCATACAAACGTACTCTCTCCGTCGTGCTAAACTAAGTTCAAAGTTGAGTCACTTATTTTGAAACAGAGGGAGTAACATATTATTTGATCATAATTCATAAGTTGCATGTATTTCATGCTACCGTCTCTTCTACGTGACTAGGCGCACTAATCTAGCTGCTGGATTTGTAAATGTGAGTATACAGTCCAAATAAACGTCAGTTCTGAAAGAATAGACATAATTAAACTGCAGCAGCAGCAGAGCATTCACTCATAAAGCAGAGCAAGCAAATCAAAGTAATATCTTAATAGAAAGGTAACAGTCTTACAAGGTGAATCACAGAGCAAAAAATATATTTTTTGTAAGTTTATTCATTTATTTACCTAAAGCACAAATGGACACAATGCATCTACTTATTTAGGACGATACTACACGAGCAGCCAAAAGCCAAAATTCGACGACCAGAGAGCAAAAGGTGAATCACAGTGTTGCACCGGAAGACCAGAGAGCAAATGTGCCCACCCTAGAAAATTCATAGCCTTCTGTTGCTTTTTTCGTAAGCAGAATAGGGGTGCAGAATCCTTCTTTGCAGGAGCTAGAAAAAATTCACAAAAGGAATAATGAATCAGATATTCTTCAAGGAGGAAGGGAGTGCACCTAGAAATGTGAAATTATTGTATCAACTTACTATATAATGGTCAAAGATAATGACTATCCAAAACTGATACTCGCTTTCAAAACAAATGGGAGAAATAACGAAAAAAATGTGAATCCCCATCAGCCATTTATAAAATTCAGGACAAAAATGTGAGAGAGCCCTAATACTGGGCAAACTAAGCAAGCAAAAAACATTTGTAAAATTCAGCTAAACAGCATGATCTAACATAGATATATGATTCTCCAAGAAAATGTGAAACATTTACTTCAGTGTCTAAAGGGTAATCAATCTGGAAGAGCATATGAGAAGAATGAAGAGTTAACTTAGACAAAAGAAATGCATCATATACACTAAAAAAGAATGAAAAAATAGCAGTGTAAAAACAGAGGGATACGGTGCAGCGTGCACGTCGAAGAAAAACATCAGGATGCCCAACTCTTCAGAGTAGACGATGGGAAGACGAAATAAAATGATTTCGGATAGTTTCGTTGCACCTTAATGTGAATCAGCACAAACCACTGAAAAAAGAGATATATGAAGAAAAGTAGGTCAGAGCCTGCATGTTTGTGAATAATTTTCAGAACCAGCAACCCTTGATAGTTGTAGAACTTAGAACACACCAAAATCAACCTGCACACCAGTCAGTTTTCAATTACTATGGTGAAAAAATATATGTTGCCCAAATGACTTAGGAAGAACAATAGTATGCATATTAACATGCTCCTTGCGTGGGATTTGCGTCATCCTTCTAATAAAACAATTGAATTTGCAAACAAGGTTGAATCCTGGATCGATTGACAACTAACAACAATACCAGACCATATTGTTCACACCAAGAAAGGGTTTCCCGAACACCTTGCAGACGTTCCCTCCACACCCATTACAAGTTCATCATTCATAATCTGCATCATTTAACTCTTGCTAGTCCTCTAGAGAGGTAGAAGTACATAAATTAGATTGGTAAGACCACATTCAATTAGTCCAAAATAATCAATGAACTGCTTAACTAAAGTTGCTTGTGTGCACAATAATATGCACCCACCAATGATCTGGCTATGCAAACATCCAAATTTATGATTTTCAAGGATCCTCGAATCCGAGGATACCTTCACCAACCGGTGCTCAGGTTGGACAGCTCGGATCACATCAATGCCTACAACAATTTCAGTAACAGACTGATAAAACTTCTTATTACTCACACACTTCCTTGCAAAGTAGGTTCAGTCAAAGAGCATATGAAGGTAGAGTGAGGATGAAGAGGAGTTGTGTCCGTACCTTGTAGACGAGGCGGTCAAGGGCAAATCGGGCGCAAAAGAAGCCGAGGAATGAGGGCAGCTCATGGGTAGGACGAACGTGGCATCCGGGCTGCAGAGTGCCATCCCCAACCTCGACGGCACCACCACCAGCACCACTCGGTGGCGCCCCCAGATGGACACGGCCCCCTATCTAGCTGCTACTTGCTGCTCAACGAGACCAGCGTCTCCCGGCATGCCGGCGCTTTGTCCGGCGAGAATCTATCAGATTCAAGGAAACGAAGTGGAAACAGCGGCTAAGATCTACGGCTTGGCGATGCCAAAACCCACAACCTGAAGCCGCGCCTGTCCCCTGCCGCGTCACTTTGGGTCAAATGAGGCGACCCTGTGAGGTGACAGGTTGGTCAGCGCCCATCCCGCTTGATTTTTGGGTCATCGCTATGACATGCAGACGCAAGTGACAAATAACATGAAGTAGCTGAAATGCTCGGTCAGGCAGTAGCACTATGCTGAAGAAAGCATATGTATCAAAAGCAGTAAAACATGGAAGTATTACACAATCATAAGAAATACACTAATATCAGGGAATTTTATTCGTTTAATAGAACCTGAACAACAGGGTAAACATCGTGTATGGCTTCTACAGTCTGAAACAAAAGGACCACTGTAATGTTAATTATTAGTGATTCTCCCTTGCATTTCCCAGATTCTTGCAATCCATACAATAAGTTTGTAATGATAGGGCTTATTATTTGTTATATCTTTCGACAGAGACTACTCCACTGATCTGGTCTTGTTCGTGATGATGAATACAAAAATGACTGCAAATAAGCTTCGAGTTAACCACCTAGTAAAATATGCAAGAAAAATTAGGCCGACAAGTTTTATGATTAAGACGAAAGCAGCATTGGTTGAGACAAAATGAAAACTCCACAACTGCCTCGGAGAAGTATTAAAATCAAGTTCACCTTGCAGCAAGAACGCCCATGGAATTCATATACTGATATAGCAATTTGTGCATATATAATAGGAGAGATCCAATAACACCAAATCCAGCACACTGAGCTTTCTGTTAAATAGTCAGAAAAAGGTTGCAACATGTTAGATGTATAGGTTCAAAATTTAACCTCAAGTAGCTGAAAATATTTCAGAAAATCAACCTTTAGTTAGCATGCTAGGGACGTATGTTCTTCGTGTACCCTGTGATTTGGTGCTGTCCGTCTCACTCTTCTTTGGTGGTTTAGTTGCTACTGGCCGAACACACATGAAAATGAAGCTGAGAATTAGAGAGATCTCTTTTGATATTTCGAACGGGAATCCGCAAGTCACAGGAACGCAGAGCGCAGATAAACAAGGTACCTCCTTCTCCTGGAGCTTGTTGAGGCCGATGATTTGGAGGCGCCAGGCATGACGTCGTCGCTGAACGGAACGGCACGGCGGCGCCCGAGCAGAACCCTCCGAACGCCAGAAGACCCAACAACATCACGGAACGGAAGCTAATCAACGGAGGGAGGCAAATGGAGGAAACGGACTCCGGGAGCAGACCTGTACATGAAGAAGATGTCGCGGTTGCTGGCGAATCGAACTCCTCCTCCAGCTGCCACCGCGCATAAGAGGTCCTCCTCCACGCCGGAGTTGACGAGCCGGGTGAACGCACGCGCCGCTCCCGCCCCGGCCCTGCGAGGCTGCGCCGCTGCCATGGGCGAAGGAGAAGCCCGTCGCTGGTGCAGATCCCCCGATGGCCGGATCCACTGACAGAAGACCTTGCCAGCGTATAGAAGGCGAGGGGAGGGAGGAGAGGGCGGAGGGCGGCGGTGGAAGAGAGGAGCGGCGAGGTCGGAGGCCGCCTTCGATGGGAACGGATGCTCTAACTTGGAGAAGGAACGTTACACTGCTACAGTGCGTGCCTAGTGTAAATTTTAGAAGTAAAGTTAGGGAATATTAGCAGGTTATTTACTGTTGGTATTTACTGTAGATATAAATAATTTAAAATTAATTTTATTTCAACATCAATTTGTTTGTATGGAATTATTATGAATGTATATAGTAGATCTGTAATTTAGAAACTAATTTAAATTATTTTAGACTTAATTGTATGGATTGAAAGAAGGCAAGTTAGGATACTGTAGCTTCTCTAACATCCCTTCTTAATGTTAGAGGATCCTGTTCCGCCTTCGAGAATAAATGGGGGCAGAGTGATGGAGACAAGGACGTTGGCGTACGATGCGGGGTTAGCTTAGCAGGGAAGGAAACGAAGTTGCTTGGAAATTCAGTCTCCCAATCCTCGAGCGTGTCCACAGCTTAAGTTTTTTTTCACGCCAGAAACAGTATCTCGTGTCCGACGTGGATGCCCCCAGGGAGCGGCCTTGCAGCGACTCTTATTGTGTTGGATATGCAAACAGGGACCATAAACAGATCCCTCGAGAAGCTTTAAAAATGACCTGTAATATTTTTCTATTTTCTTAGAAAGACAACCGTTTCCGCACCTCATATGGATATGTGCCTTAAACGTGGAGCTAATTTGTACTCAACCAGTTATCGAACAAATTCACTAAACTAGTAGGTGGCGAAAACTTAAAGCCTACATGAATTGTACGCCAAATAAGAGCCATAAACGGGCATGCAATAAAAGATGATGAATTGTTTCCTCTTAATCACGTAAACATTATTTTTACTACCTTATCACATGCATTTTATTAGATTATCCTTCGTTAAGATAACACCAATGTGCGAAATCACATATATATATATTTACTTCAGCGAGACCTAGATTCCAAATGTGGCGTATATGAAAGGCATGTCAGTATTAATAAGATCCATATACATGGATTTTCCAGAGATGGAACCGCCATTCAAATAAATTCGACTCATTAGTTAAGTTGATCATAATGAATCTACAAACTAAAATTAAATAGCAGAACGCCCGTGCGTTTCTATGGGTTATAATGTGTGTGTCTATATATGAATCAAACAAATTATTAAGGTCGTCTTCAAGGATGAAGCTCATTTCTCCCTAATATGCCCGGCGTGTACGGATGCCTAGCAAGCTCCCCAAAATTCAACCGTGTGAATAGTCTGGGCTCTCCCAAATTCAGATCGAAATGTGGTTGCCGGATTATCCGCCATGTTATCTCCAACATACGGGCCCTACACAAAAAACCACCACACGACGCACCCTTCCCTTTTCCTGCCGGATTCTCCCCTTCCCACTCAGCTTTTCACCGTAGCACGACATTTCTCGCTGGAGCCCTCTCTTTAAAACCGAGTCTACACTGGCAAAAAAATGCCCATGTGTTACTACGGGTAGAAGGCGAGAAATGTGATGAGCACGTTACAACAAGCGCTAGAGTACATCTTCGATATCCCGCCTTTCCATTGACCACTGTGATTCCCTAGCATGCTTCAGTTTTCACGATCAAATGGGGAGGCCAAATTAAAGCACTTCCAAAGAGAAGCAAATCATATGATGCAAGAGTTAGATGTATTTATTTTAATTATAAGAAACATCATATTGGGGTGATGAACCCCTTTCTTCAATGTATAAAAAATAATGCAAGAGAGTCATGATGGCCTTTCTTCGATGGAAATAAATTAGTTGAAAGAAAACATCAACAATACCACTCACAACTAACTAAAATGAAACATAAACTCTATGAAGATGCAAAATCTTGTATAGAAAGAAAATAATAATATTTTTTGTTTAGAAAAATAGACCATCTTCAATAACATCCCTCAAAAAAACCCTCTGAATAGCATGCCCGTCCATGCCCATGACCTAGGACGCCGCCACTCGTCGCTCTGCAACGCCGCGATCACCGCATGTGTCACAAGGAACGACCAAGAAGCTAGGGCATGGTTGAATAGAGCGGATCTAGACACCTGTTGTGAGGAACATCTCCATCCACACGCTGGCCGAGGGCCGCCGCCGCCGCCACCTACCGCTCCAAGATGTTGTGGGCATTGACATCACCACCCGTTGCTTCGCGATGCTGCCATGTCATCCACCACTGCGAGGAATGTCCGAGAAGCTATGCTTCCTTTTATTATGGCTCCAGATTATATTTAATTCAACATCATACTCAAATTTCATATTCCATGGCAAACCATTTAATTTCAAGAAACCCAAAGAGGTCTAATTAATCAGCAACAATTCTGTTACCATCATACATCAAACATCATATTTGTCGGTTGCCGCCTCCATGAAGGTTCCTGCGACACATCAACTACAGAAGGACCAGGTGTGCAGGAGCTGAATCGAGCGGGTGTTGTAGGGCTGACGAGTTTAAATCGTCGGGGGAGAGCATGATGCCACAACTCCTCCACCTCCTCCTTCCTGTCTGGTTCTTCAGCTGTTGCAAAGCGGGCATAAGTCGTTGTCGGCGGTCAGGGTGCTCAGCATGGGAAGATGGTTGACATCCATATGTAGATCACTGCGCTCGTACGAGGAGCGACCGAGAAGCTCGAAAATGGCTGAATGGAGCAGATCCAAACATCGGCTTTGAGTAGCATCTCCACCCACACGCTGGCACACGCCCACCATTGCCACCTACCGCTCTATGATGTTGCGGTCGCCGCCATTGCCACCACTATTTTCTTATGCCGCTATGACCACCACCACCGCGAGGAATGTCCGAGAAGCTATTCTTCATTATATTATTGCTTGCCAGATTATTTTCAGTTCAACAACCATCATACTCAAAGTTCATATTCCATGTCACACTTAATTTCAAGAAACACACAGAGGTCTAATCGACAAAAAAATCTATTACTGTCATACATCAAATTTCATATTGGCCAGCCGCCTCATCCATGAAGGCTCCTTCGACGTATCAACAACAGATTGACCGAGTGTCAAGGAGCCGAATCGAGTGGGTGTTGCAGGGCAGACGACTTTAAATATTTGGAGGAGAGCGTGACGCTACAACTCCCCCTCTTCCTTCCTGCCTGGTCCTCGAGCTACCGCAGAGCAGGCACACATTGTAGTCGGGGGTTGGGGTCGCTCACCATGGCAGAAGAAGGGTGACATCCATAGGTAGGTCTCCGCTTCCATACGAGGAACGACCGAGAAGTTTGGATACACATGAATGCAGCGGCTCCAGACACCGGCTGTGAGGAATATCTCCACGTATGAGCTGGCCCAGGTCCACCGCCTCCACCTACTGCTCCGAGATGTTGCGGTTGCTGATGTCACACACGCTGCTTCAAGATGTCGATATGGCCTCCAACACCGTGAGGAATGTCTGAGAAGTTATTCTTCATTTTATTATCTCACCAGATTATTTCGAGTTTAACAACTGTCATACTCAAATTTAATATTCTATGGTAAACCATTTAATTTCAAGAAACTCAAAGAGGTCTAATCGAAACAATTATATTACGGTGAGAGATCAAATTTCATATTCGTCGACTTTCGCCTCCATGGAGGCTCCTGTGGCGCATCAAAAACAGAAGGACCGTGTGTTGAGGAGCCTAATCAAACGGGTGTTGTAGGGAAGATGACTTTAAATCATCGGGGGAGAGAGTGATACCACATCTTCCCACCTCCTCCTTCCCGCCTAGTCCTTGAGCTTGCGCGGAGTGGGCACACATCCCTGTCGGGGTTCGAGTTTGCTCAACATGTTGGAAGAAGGGTGACATCCATAGTTAGGTGCCCATCATGGTGCGGGTGGCTTAATACAGAAACCCTAGTCAAGGGGAGAGGAGGAGTCGAGTGGCGGAGGAGCAACCACATTCTGTAGGAGGATCCCTACGCAAAGGGGAATCGACCGCTGGAGAGAGAGAGAGAGAGAGAGAGAGAGAGAGAGAGAGAGAGAGAGAGAGAGAGAGAGAGAGAGAGAGAGAGAGGAGGCACGTGCGATGTGGGCCAAATCAGGAATAGAAAATCCAGTAAAACCGGTGGACGGGAACTATAAAAAATGTGTGGGAGTCATGGGTACCAACTAGGACTACTATGAGCGCTTGCGTCTGTACTGTGTTAGAAAAAAACTAGGACTACTATGAATTTTCATTTAATAATAGATTGCCCTCTAATAATAAAGAGAGAGATTATATACATTTGATCGATTCCTTTCCATAAATGTTGCCCTCTGTTATAAAACATTGATTCCTTTCCACAAATTTGGTCTTTAAAGACTGATTAGAGATCACCGTGATTGACTCCTTTCCATAATGCTAAATATACCGAAGATTGATCTGCATTATTTGTATATATTTGACAGATAAAACCTGATTAAGTAGATCAGTTGATAAAAAACGGTTTTAATAAATTTATGGGATAGGAAAAATCGCTGAAAGGTTTAACCAGAATGGAGGTGAGGCTACCAACTCACCATGGCATACAGGTATGTGCCGATTCTAATAGTATGTCAAGCACAAAATAATAAGTTGGTCATAGAAAAAATGAATCAGAAAAGAAGGAAACCAAAACACGAAACTTAGAAAAAACAAAAAATAAAAAGGCACACACGCGTCAAATGGGCCGACCAGTTTTCATAATAGTTGATGTTTTGGTAAGATTTGATTTGATTGAGTTAAATGCATGGCGTTGTTTTTGGGAAAGTGCCGATTTGGTTGGATATTGTTTTGGAAAAGTGTCGGATAATTATCGAAAATAAAATAATAGGTTAGTCATAGAAAAAATGAAACGGAAAAAAGGAAACATAAAAAAACTAAAAATAAAAACGCGGGCACACATCAAATGGGCCAGCCAACTTTGACTATAGTTGATGTTTTGGTAACATTTGATTTGATTTAGGTATGAGTAGTGGAAGTCAAGGAAACTTTGGATTTAGTTGAGATTTTGTTAAGATTTTATTTAAATGTTTTTAATACATGACGTTGTTTTGGAAAGTACCAATTTAATTGAGTTAATACACGCATCAAATTAGCCAGCCTAACTTGGTTGCGCTTCAGCGAAAAGTCACATGTATGACGCTCGCGGGCGCAATATAGGATTGCCAAGGGGTTAGTGGAAGTGAGACGAAACAATCAACTTCTCTTTTAGGAGTAGAGAAAATCATGCCATCCACTTATCCCTGACCAAGGCACTTCCAAACTGAATATTCAACCGACTTGTCCCTAATGTCTGTGCTAACAAAAACCTCCTTTTGTTCATAGTACTATAAAGGCCGGGATACTATAAATCTAATGGTGTGTCTCGTACCCGTGAATCCTCCCAAGAGCTCGTAGTGCTCTCATCATCTATCTTAAAACCACCTCTATTAAAGAACACATGCTCTACTCTCATCAAACCCTTGCAATAGGGTGTGTCAGATGTTTTTGCACCCGAGCTCAAATGAGCTCGGATGAACAGTAAATTCAAAAAATATTTAAAAAAATCTGGTTTTTGATGACAAATGGTCTAAGAGCTTGCAAAGTTTAATCATGAAATCACATTTGCGAAAATCGTGGCTAAAAAAATAAAATCAATACTCTGAAAATGCTACTTTCGAAAGCATTTTGGTGCAGTAATTTTTTTTACCACGACTTTGACAAATGTGATTTCCTGCTGGAATTTTGCAAGCTCTTATTTTTTTCCAGAGTTTGCCGTAAAAAAATCAGATTTTTTTGAACATTTTTTAAATGGTTTTCGAGTTATTGTTCATCCCGAGCTCATTTGAGCTCGGGTGTAGAAGGGCACTTTCCGTGTCAGACAGCTGTCCACAACAACTCTAGCTACACTTCTTCATCCCGCGTAAGTACTTCATATAACCGTTTGCTAAGTAAGTATTTGTTCTTTACTTCAAGGTGTTTGATCCCCGCCCCCCTTATTCCTTTGGCTTACAAACGGTACCCATTACGCAAGAAGTACTTTTTTCTGATGTATCATCGCTCTGTCAAAAGAATCTAGAAAACGATAGAGATTCAATATTTTTTGTACATCTTTTGATACTTGATAGGATGAGATTACGAATATAGATAGGCTAGTGAGTACATGGTTGACAAGGAACAGAAGCTTGCCATAAGAAGGAAATATGCAGGACATGTGAGTGCGTGGGCACTCACCTGCCAAGTCCAACCATCCGCTCATTTTGCGTCATGGTTCACGCAGTAGTTGAATCCTGCACGAGCTCGAAACAGGCTTTCTCCCCTCTTTATATATAAAGCAACAACCGAACAAAGTACACGGTCGAACGATACAAGGTGGAGGGGCATCCCTCTTACAAAGCCGATCCTAGAATAACCGGATCACGTAGGACGCACGCGCCTATAGAACCGAAAGATCACACACGAGGACACGGGAAAAAGGAAAATCCTTCAAAAGTTTTAAGTTTCAACGATGAAACTTATGGGTTTTGCATCTAAACCTGCCAAGTTTTAACTAGTTTCAGAGTTATATTTTCAAGATTTTTTTTCCGGTCGGTCGTAAAGACAAAATAATTGATTTTTATCGGTCGCTCGTACTAAGTTTCAACATTGAAACTTAAGATATATTTTTATATGTCATCAAAATATATTCAAATTGGATGTTATTTGAAAGCGCTTGTCATGAGAAACATGAATATGAGAACAAAACTTAATTTGGATTCTTCTTTTGAAAGATATAAAACTTTTAAAATAGCAAGCCAAAATAAAAAGTGGGCACGAGGGACATGCGTGTGATAGGGCGAAATACCGTCAGATCCCTCGGTAGAGGTCCAAGATCAAGCTAGCAATGGTTAACCGTTACCCGCGTCCCCGTGGGTAATTACTCTATCAGGGGACGGGGAAGTGCTAGCTTTAGTGCCCATGGGGAAGATTGTGGGTCAAATACCTTACCCAGCGTGCAAGACGGGGATGGGGATAGGTTAGCATTACCCGTGCCCGTTACTCGCCTTACCCGTGAAGGCCTTACATATGGCTTGTAGAATTAGTAGACCCCATGTAATTCCCGCCTTTACCCACCCAAATTTCCACCCATCCCACCCGTTTGGTCAAAAATCCCTAAAAACCCTAACCTAGCCACAACATATTATTTATTGTGCTAAAATGCTATTTTTTCTACTGAAATGCTATCAAAGGTTATTGTTGATTGTGTGTATGGGTTTCCCCATGGAGTACAAAACCCGACGGGGATGGGGATGGGAATACTTATATCCCCGCAGACGAGCATGGGTATGCGAATGAGCATGGAAAGGCTGTCGCGGGGACGGGGATGGGAGTCCAATGCCCGCCTGGGTAATCCCCATTGCTAGCGTGAGTCCAAGCGTAGCTGGAAGGCATGGATCGGAGATCGCACAAGGGATTTATCCAGGTTCGGGCATCTGGAGAGTAATAACCTATGTCCTGCTGGTTTTCGTTATTCATGGTGGAGGTATACCTCGTTCGAGGAGTTACAATGGTGTATGATATTGCTACCGAGAGTTTGCCTATCTAATGATAGATGGGAATGAGGACCAGCTACTTTATGTAGATGCGTTTATTTTTTCCCGAAGAGGAAGGGATGGATGTAGTAAAGTAGCAACAAGTATTTCCCTCAGTAAGAACCAACATTTATCGAACCAATAGGAGGATCAAGCAAACTCCCATCAATAGTACCTACACACACAAGAACAAAATACTTGCACCCAACACGGGCAAGAGGGTTGTCAATGCCCTTGTATTCGTTAATTACAAGGATCAAATCTGATAGTGGTAGATAGATAATTATATAACAAAATAAAATAAAAGGTAAATAATTACAACAAGGTAAATAGGATTTTAGTAAATATATTGGATAGACCCGGGGGCCATAGTTTTCACTAGAGGCATCTCTCTCAAGAACATAGCATACGATGGGTAGACAATTTACTGTTGGGCAATTTGATAGAAAAGTGCATAGTTATGACGTTATTCATGGCATGATCAGGTACATAGGCATTACATCCGTGACAAGTAGACCGAAACAATTCTGCATCTAGTACTATTACTCCACCAATTGACCGCTATCCAGCATGTATCTATGGTATTAAGTTCATGACAAATAGAGTAACGCTTTAAGCAAGACAACATAATGTAGACAAAGTAAGACAAGTGAAAGGATCGATATGGTTGACTAGGGGGGGGGGGGTGAATATGCAACTATCAATTTTTAGCTTTTCTTAATAATTTAGGTTTAGCAACAAATAGGTTGTTTAGATATGCAACTAGGTGAACAACCTATATGATACTAACAACAACAACAACAACAACAACAACAACACAAGCAAGCAAAGGATAACACACAAGTAAAGCTTGCACAAAGTAAATGTAAGAAATAACCACAAGTGGAGCCGGAGGAGACGAGGATGTGTTACCGAAGTTCGTTTGAGCGGTGTGGAGGCACACTGTTCCCCAAGAAGCCGCTAAGGCCACCGTATTTGCCTCATGCCCTCACACAATGTGAGATGCCATGATTTCACTAGTGGTGCCCTTGAAGGCGGCGACCTAACCTTTACAAACAAGGTTGGGGCAATCTCCACAACTTAATTGGAGGCTCGCAACAACACCACGAAGCTTCACCACAATGGAATGTGGCTTCGAGGTGACCTCTTCCATCTAGGGTGCTCAAACACCCAAGAGTTATAAGATCCGCAAGGGATTAGTGGGGGGAATCAAAATTTTCTTGGTGGAAGTGTAGATCGAGGCCTCCTCCTCCAAACCCTAGAGCATCAACAAGATTCGATAGCTTGGGACAGGGGCCGAGCCAGGAATTTTGCGGAGCGTGGGCAAGTTTATGCCTAAGTGTCCAATGTGAAAATTAAAATCGAATGTTCGGAGCAAGTTTATTCTCAATACATTTTTCCTATAGACGCCAGAAGAACTGATTTTTAAAAAATCTAACAAATTTCAGCATTTTTGGCTTGAAAGCATTTAAATCAATTTTGAATTCAAACAAAATATATAGTATTTAACACTTTGTACACGCAGAGTTTTGAATTCTAGTGGTCAACACACGTCAGTCCTTTCCCTAATGCGTGGGTTTGGGTCCTCCCTAACGCAGCGTGGCCATAAATAACATTAGAAATTAGTCTGGCAAGACCGGTAGTCAATCCCATGAACTCAAAAGCATTTCCGCTAGACTAGGAGCTATGTTGTGTTAAAATATGCATGCAGGTTGTTCGACACTACAGGAGCGTATAGCAAAAAATGAGGGTCTAGCAAAATATCTGGTATCCGGTAGGTTTTGCAAAATTTTCGACTGGTAAAAACAACCTTGGTTCAAATACACAACATATAAAATAGCGCTAAAATCCCGAACCATAAGTCCACATTAATAGTGAAGTGAAATTATGGACATTGTAGTCATACACATTTCATTTTAAAGTGAACTAATTTATAACCTCAAATGACCAAGGCCCCACGCTCTAACCTCAAAATTTAAACCTCAATAAGTCTGTTGAACAGCCGAGATCATGGTCCTTTTTTACAAAATTGCTATTCCTACACACAATTTTACAAAAAAAGCTACATAATGCGAGACAAAACAATAACCATCCAGGGAAAAAGGTGAGAATAACCAACATCTAATTGCTACATAATACAACAACGTATGAATGGTCCCCCGGAAAAAAAGGTAACACATAAATGGCATTGCTCCTTTTTTAGAAAAGATCGTGTGGGGAGGCTGCTTGCTAGGCCGGTAGGCCAGCAAACCCTGTTGCATCTGAGTATCCACGTTAGGCCCGTGAGGCATGTCTCACCCAACCCATTACTAAAGGAAAAAGAAGCCCATTAGCCAACCACAACCAACAGCCCAGCTGCCCGGGTAAGGCACGATGCGTTGACGATTTTTCCTAGCGTAATGAGGCCATCGTAGCTAGCGCGTACCTAGCGAGCCCGGGCAAGTGCCCAGGGTCGCCGGGCGCTAGCTCCGCCACTAGCTAGGGAGGTAGATCGGGCGAAACTGAACTTAGGAGCAACAATGGAGCTCTGGGGGGAAGGTTGGTCAACTTGGGGGAAGAAGACCCACTTATATAGTGGGAAGAAGAATCCAACCTGTTATGCCATTCTGCCCGTGCACAAGCGATAGTACTGCTCTGGTGAGCGGTACTTCCGCTTGCACGGGAGTTACTCCCACATAGTGTAACCGAAGAGCTCAGGGAGGCGGTAGTACAGCCAGAGCGGTCCTACCGCTCCCACCTATGGAACTTCTGCTTAGTGCTACAACAGCGGGAGTGGAGCGTGGTAGCACGGTAGTATTGCTTGGAGCGGTACGATCGCCCTCTATGGCCGCTCAACTTCCGCTCAGAAAATCAAACAGACCAGAGAGCAAATACAAGTGATAGTTCCAATGGAAGAACATCCCGGTAGTACCGCCGGAGCGGCACTACTGCTCTGCTGGAGCGGTACTTCCGCTTAAAACCTGATCTGCAGGTGTGGGCAGAGGAAGTGGGGCAGTGATGTGAGTGCAGTATTGCAGGAGCGATACTTCCGCTCATAAAAACCACTCTACTTCTGCTGTCAACACCAGAAAGCAGAATGTAAGCAGAAGTGGTAGTAGTACTGAACAACAGTAGTATCGGTGGAGAGGTAGTACCGCTGGTCAGTGCGGTACTACCGCTTATCAGACTCTAGGCAGTGTATGGCAAGGAAGGAAGAAGCTCCAGATGCCGGGAAGAAAGGCGGGGTGCAAAGTGACTGTGTAGGTGATGATTCCACCCAAACCTTTCCGAAACGGACCCCCTCTTGATAGTATAGATTTCCTACAACTCAAGTCCACCAACACTAAATCGTCAGAAAATAACTATCTTCTCTTTAAACACCGAGGGGAAATAAACCGTCTCGTGCCACCTGATAATATCTGAAATCTAAATGCACATGGTTAGTCCACAAAGGGCATTGTCATCAATCACCAAAACCACTTAGGGAAAATTCTGTTCTAACAATCTCCCCCTTTTTGGTGGGTTGATGACAACACTGGATTTGCCAATAAGATAAACAACTATGCTTAAGCAATCCCAACATCTACAAAATATAGACGGGTTCCCCTAGATGTGTTCTCTATTTTAATATGCCTTTGGAATGCAAAGAGCACACACTAGGATCAACACTCCCCGTATATTTTGTAGACAAGGCAACAATCTTGCAATCGACATAATATGAGAGGTAAGCATGAATTCAAGAGATAGTAAGTGAGCATAGAGATAGAGCACAAGGAAATATTATCTCACAAACTAATAATGTAGACAAAAGGATAAGTAGGGGAGGTAGCATATGTCTTACACCATTAAAAAGTATTCACAAGTCTTGAAACCATAAACCAAAGCAAGAAATAAAAGAGTTCACGAGAGAGGAAACGCAATGACAAATAAGACACTCATGACTCAACAAATCCCTAAACACTCTCTCCCCCTTTGGCATCAAGACACCAAAAGGGCACAGAGTACGAAGACGATACAAGGTGATGGTCATGTTCCCTATCAATACTCGGAGTGCTCATCAGACTCCTCATCAGAAGCAGCAGGCAACTCCTCATCTGCCTGTGTCCATGGACAGTTCTTGTTGATCCACTCCTCCTTGTTAGTGATCCGCTCCTCAGACTCACTGCAAACCTCCAGTCCAACCTGCGTCATAATTTGCTTGTCCCTGTTGCGAGCCTTCTTGGCCTCCACATGTGCCTTGTACTGACCCTGAGCCTAGAAACAGAGAAGCTTCTTCATCTTGGTCTTTAGCTTGGAAGCCCATGAAGGTTCAGTCTCAGACGGTGGAGCATATGTGTAATTTGGCTCCTCCTCGTCATCAGAATCGGTGGGGGCAATCTCAGGAACAGCCGGTGCAATGCCCCAATTTTCCATCACACGAAGCTTAAGCACACCATGAGTCACCATGTGCTATGTGAAAAGGTACTCGCTAGGAAACTCAGCAACCTAGGTATCCTCAAGAAGTTTAAAGAGATACGGGCCATAGATGGGCACCTTCTTATCAAACACAGCAGAATGAAGCTCGCACGACATAATGTGGGAGACATCCAAAGTAGAGTCCCTGCCCTTCTCCTTAATGCACATCAGCAGCAGATTCACAAGATATGAGTGTATCTGATCCTTGTTCCCAATGCGAGGGAAGAGAGTGTTGCGAAAGACACGATGCATAATATCCAGGAAGGGGATGAGCTCAGTGCGAATACCCTTGCCAGTCTGCACCTGTCTGGAGTGGCGAATCAACTTGGACTTGTGAATCAGTGCAGTGTCCGTGTGAGGCCTGAGGCCAAGAGGACAATCCATCCCCTGATCAGCATACCCCAAAGAGTTCATGAAAGTCTTCCAGTTGGACTTCAACAGTCTTCCACTGTCATCCAAGTCATGTTCCTCTCTTCATCAGCATGAAAGTGCACGGTGGCATAGAACTGAGACACAATCTCACAATCATAATCCTTGTTGAATCCCATGATGGGAAACATACCCCACTGCTAGCACAGAGCACGAGCTTCACCAAAGTAAGCATTCTGAGCGGGGTTGCTCATGTCCCCCGTGTCGATAGACTTGACCTCCACAAATAAGTTCTTCTTGGCCTTCAAAATGTCAACATAGATGAGAGATTGCTCCTTAGTCCAGAAGGACGACCAACAAGAGCATCATCCAGAGGATTGCGATACAGATTGCGTTGACAAAAAGCAAGAAACTCCTGCACAAGCATCTCATCAGGAGGAGTAACAGTCTTGGGCTTGCTGGCATTCTTCTTGACATTCTTTTTGGGTTGGACACTAGAACTTGCCTCAGCTTCATCTGCGGTATGGAAACGCTTGGAACCACCTTGACGGCTTGGATTTTTGCAGCGATCTTGATGAGCGGAGCTACCATCACCTGGAACCCACAAATAAGAGATGAGGGAAAGCAGGTGTAAAGCCATTGCATAAGCCCAAGGAAAGAAAAAGTGAGTATAGAAGATGTAAAAGAAAACAGAAGGTCTGGATTTCTGGGGCACAAGCAGCAGTACCGTGCCCGACAGTGGTAGTACCGCTGAGGGCTAAGCGGTAGTACCGTGGAACACGAGCGGTAGTACCGCCAGAAGTGGTAGTGTGGTTAGGGTTCCAGCGGTAGTACCGCCCTTCCTGCGAGAGCATTTCCGCGGCATGAATCCGGTAGTACCGATGACGTACAAATCAAAACATTCGGTAAGCATCATCTATTCTCCTATCTAGCAGTCATTCCACGTCCTACTCATGCCAAGATTTAGCCAAAAAGCTAGGAAACCACATGCATTTCCCTAGATCCAGGATTCAAAAAATAGAACCATAGAGAAGAAGAACAAAGGTGATACCGGTGTCCATGGCACGAGGGAGAGGTGGGAAATGATCCCACCGGACGGAAACGTGGAAGACGACACGAAATCGGAGAGCCGAGGCCGGCCTCCGGGGCAGTTCTTGGGCACCTGAGAGAGAGAAATCGGGACAGGGAGAAGTGAATGGGTATGGGGTAGTTAGAACTCCCCGTGCCCACCACTTAACCCGCCCAGGAATTCTCGAAGCGGTAGTACCGTGGGAGGCAGCGGTAGTACCGGCCACCAGACAACGGTAGTACCGCCCTAGTGAAGTGACAGAGGTCCAGCTTCACTGCTCCCAGCGGTAGTACTGGTGGTAAGCACGGTATTTCCACTTGCGCGGTAGTACCAGCGACAACCAGCGGTAGTACCTTTTGCAACCAAGAAAAACTGCCAGATCAATTTTTGAATAGAGGGCTTATGCAATTATGATGAAGAGGTTTGAGAGATAGCAATGGCTTGGGTTGGAGACACTAAAACCAGCAAATTGAAAGGGACACTCCAAGTTTAAAGTAACAAGTAGAAAGAAGAGAAAACTCGGAGTGACCCAAATCAGAAATAAGCTCTAAGTAGCAAATGCCTCACTAGGAGGGGGCAGTGGCCGTAGCCACCTATGTTTGAGTCAATTGGTATGGCACCGCGAAGATTATAACCTTGGGCCCATGACTAAAACTCGTCTTTGAGGGACAAGTACCATCAAAATATGGCTAATGTGAAAAACTTGATCGGTTTACACATAATGGGGGGGGGGGAGGGAGGGATCATTGATAGAACAACACTCCCCCAATATCCATGCCTACACCTAAAGAAGACACAATGATGAGTGCGGTGGGGTGTGCAATACTTCAAGACACATTGCTCAAATGAATGATATTTAGCTCATGCCTTCACTCACGAAATCTTGCTTCATCCAATTGCTTCATGAAAATATCTGCAAGTTGTTCATGAGTATTGAGATAAATAAGGTCAATCTCCCCACGCTTGATATGCTCCCAGATGAAGTGATGACGAATCTTGATGTTCTTCGTCTTGCAATGTTGAACCGGGTTGTAGGAGATCTTGACAGCACTTTCATTGTCACAGAAAAGAGGCACTTTGTCACAAATGACACCATAATCCTTTAAAGTTTGCCTCATCCATAGCGACTGTGCACAACAACTTGCGGTGGCTACATACTCGCCCTCGGTGGTAGAGAGAGAAACACAACTTTGTTTCTTTGAAGACCAACTTACCAAAGAGCGACCAATAAATTGGCACCCTCCGGAAGTTGACTTCCTATCGACACTGTCTCCCGCCCAATCCGAGTCCGAATATCCCATGAGATCAAATGAAGCGCCTTTGGGGTACCATAAGCCAAAGTTTGGGGTATGAGCTAAATATTGAAAGATTCGCTTGACTGCCACACAGTGGCTTTCCTTAGGTGTGACTTGAAATCATGCACAAATTCCCACACTCAACCTAATATCCGGTCTAGATGCACAAAGGTAAAGCAAGGATCCAATCATGGAGCGATATACCTTTTGATCCACGGCTTTACGATTGGGATCAATATCAAGTTGGCACTTGAGTTGCATAGGAGTCTTGGCCGGCTTGACATCATCCAACTTGAACCTCTTGAGCATGTCTTGAGTGTATTTTTCTTGGTTGATGAAGGTTCCTTGTCTTCGTTGCTTGACTTCGAATCCAAGAAAGAACTTCAACTCTTCCATCATAGACATCTCAAACTTTTCGGTCATTAGCGCGGCAAACTCATCATTGAAAGCTTTGTTAGGAGAACCAAAGATAATATCATCAACATATAGTTGACATATGAAAAAGTCCCCTTTAACTCTCTTCGTGAAAAGAATGGGATCAATTTTCCCAATTTAAAACCCACGGCTTCAACCACTCGGTAAGGTGCTCATACCATGCACGTGGGGCTTGTTTAAGGCCATAGAGTGCCTTATCGAGCTTGTATACATGATTGGGGAACTTGGGATCCTCGAATCCCGGGGGTTGCTTGACATATACCAACTCCTTAAGAGGACCATTAAGAAATGCACTCTTCACATCCATTTGTTGGAACTTAAAATTATGATGAGATGCATATGCAAGCAACATGCGAATAGATTCAAGGCGAGGAACGGGAGCAAAGGTTTCATCATAGTCGATACCCTCTACTTGGTAGTAGCCTTGTGCTACCAATCTTGCCTTGTTGCGAGTGACAACACCGTTCACATCTTGCTTGTTCTTGAAGATCCATTTGGTTCCAATGACATTGTGGTCCTCCTTTGGCCTTGGCACCAATTGCCGCACCTTGTTGCGCTCGAAGTTGTTGAGTTCATCATGCATGGCTTCAAGCCGATCCGTGTCCTCGAACGCCTTTGTACCTTTTGGGGTTCAATACAAGAAACAAACACGTGATGCTCACAAAAGTTTGTTAATTGTTTACGAGTGGTTACCCCTTTACTCAAGCTTCCGTAGACATTTTCCAAAACATGTTGGTAATTCTTAAGCTTGGAAACGATCTTGGCGGCTTGTCGTTCTAATATCTCCTCCATAGACGTTTGAGGACTACCATCTCGACAATCTTGAGCGCCGTCATGAGCTTGCTCTTGATCTTGAGCTTGCTCGGGGGTATGAACTTGACCTTGGACACATCTTGGTGAATCACCATCATCATGAGGTTGATCTTGCCCTTTATCTTGTTCACTTAGTTAAGGGCCTTCACTTTGTTCTTCGGAAGTGTGTGGGTCTTGCGTTGGTGATTGTTCCACTTGCATAGAACATTGTCCTTCTCCTTTGGCCACAAGGGGTTCCTCAATGGGTAGGAAGTGTCCGGTTTTTGCCACATCCATCAACGTCCGATTCTTCCTCTGTGCAACACCATTTTGTTGAGGGGTATATGCTGCGGAGTATTGATGCTTGATCCCCTCATCACTAAGAAACCCATTCAAGGTCTAGTTCTTGAACTCAGTGCCGTTGTCACTTCTAATCATCATTATCTTTGCCTCATGTTGACGTTGAGCTTCATTTGCAAAGTCGATGATGGTTTGTTGAGTCTCGCTCTTCCTATTGAAGAAGTATACCCAAGTATATCTTCACTAATCATCCACAATCACCAAGCAATATTTTCTCCCCCCAAGACTATCAAAGGATGGAGGACCGAAGAGATCCATGTGACGGAGCTCCAAGGGCCTCTTCGAGTAGATGGTAGTCATGGGTCAGTGAGATGTCTCATGTAGTTCCCCTTCAATACAAGCATTGCAAGCACGATCTTTGGCAAGACTCACATTTGTTAGTCCACGAATGTGATCCCCTTTGAGGAGACTTTGCAAAGATCTCATATTGACATGGGTTAGCCGGCGATGCCAAAGCCATCCCACATAAACTTTAGCCATTAGGCAAGTCGCGGTCTTAGTGGGTCGCTTCGAAAAGTTAACCACATAGAGCCTGTTTTCGACATGCCCAACAAAGGCTACTTTTAAGAGTCTTGCTCCATAAAAGGGCAATGACGTGGCTTGAGACTGCGTCGGTATTTCCCCAAAGAGGAAGGGATGATGCAGCACAGCGACGGTAAATATTTCACTCAGTTGTGAAACCAAGGTATCGAACCAGTAGGAGGATCACAACCACTACGTAAACAACACCTACACACAAAGAACAAATACTTGCAACCCGTCGCGAAAGAGAGGTTGTCTACGGTAAAAAGATAGATTAGGTAGTGATAGATTGGAGAAATAGATATCTCAAGAACACAAAATAAAAAGGGCAAATAAAAAGTGCAGCAAGGTATTTTTGGGTTTTTGGAATAATAGATCTGAAAACAAAAGCGGCAGAAAGACAGATCGGAAAGCAATATGTTGGAAAAGTAGACCCGGGGGCCATAGGATTCACTAGTGGCTTCTCTCATGAGTATAGCACATGGTGGGTGAACAAATTACTGTTGGGCAATTGATAGAAGATCAAATAATCATGACGATATCCAAGGTGATGATCATTATATAGGCATCACGTCCAAGATTAGTAGACCGAAACGATTCTGCATCTACTACTATTACTCCACACATCGACCGCTATCCAGCATGCATCTAGTGTATTAAGTTCATGGAAAAACGGAGTAATGCAATAAGAACGGTGACATGATGTAGACAAGATCTATTCATGTAGGAATAGACCCCATCTTGTTATCCTTAATAGCAACGATACTTGCGTGCCTCGCTGCCCCTTCTGTCACTGGGAGAGGACACCGCAAGATTGAACCCATCACAAAGCACCTCTTCCCATGGCAAGAAAAATCGATCTAGTTGGCCTAACTAAACCAAAGATTCGAAGAATAAATACAAGGCTATAAGTAATCATGCATATAAGAGATCAAAGAAGACTCAAATAATATTCATGGATAGAAGCTGATCATGAACTCAAAATTCATCGGATCCCAACAAACACACCGCAAAAGTTTACATCAAATAGATCTCCAAGAGACCATTGTATTGAGAATCAAAAGGGAGAGAGGAAGCCATCTAGATACTGCCTACGGACCCGTAGGTCTATGGTGGACTACTCACGCATCATCGGAGAGGCACCAATGAGGATGATGAACCACTTCGTGATGGTATTAAATTGGATCTTGAGGTTATGGAACTTGCGGCGGCTGAATGTGTTTTTCTTTGACTCCCTTAGGGTTTCTGAAATATTTGGGAATTTATAGGCGTCAGAGGCAGTGGAGAGGGGTCCCGAGGAGGGCACAACCCGTTAGGGCACGCCTGGGGCCTCTGGCACGCCCTGGTGGGTTGTGGTCTCCTCGACCCTCCCCTCTGGCACTTCTTTGGCCCACTGGATGTCTTCTGGCCCAAAAAAAATCTCCAAAAAGTTTCGTCACGATTGGACTCCGTTTGGTATTGATATTCTGCGAAGTAAAAAACAAGCAAAAAAACAACAACTGGCACTTTGGCACTATGTCAATAGGTTAGTCCCAAAAAATGATATAAAGTTGCTATAAAATGATTGTAAAACATACAAGATTGATAATATAACATCATGTAATAAGCAAAAATTATAGATACATTGGAGACGTATCAGACCACAATATCAACATCAAAGAAGGTAGAAAAGCCCATGAGTTCAAGTTGACGATTGAAAAGTAAATTTTATGCAAAGGTCTGAGCAAGCATGATTTTCTCAATGGTTAAATCCGGAGAGATCACCACCTTGCTAAGACCCAATACCTTTGAAATTGTATCATTGCCAAATTGGACTTGAGTGGCCAAAGATGAGTTGGTTTGAACGTCCACCACCAACTCTTTGCTTCTAGTCATATGATTTGTTGCTCCACTATCAAGCAACCATGAACCTCCTTTGGAAACAAACTCTTACAAGAGATCAATGCTTGGATTTAGGTACCTGTCGGGCCCCTGGGACTAGGGGTACCCAGGACCGTCTGCCTGTGTCCCAAGACGCGGCGCACGCCATGGGCCTGGTGCGGCCCGTCGCTAAAACTACACAAGCAGGTACTTCGCGAGGGCCTCCGCCTCGTGAGGGGAGCGCTAGCCAGCGCCGTCAAGAGCCCCCCCCCCCCGAAGCTCCCCCGTGAGGTCGCTTCTTGATGTCTACTATGCAACTTTATTATAGAGTTTGTTGGGCCTCCAAGCGCAGAGTTTTGTAGGACAGTAGCAATTTTCCCTCAAGTGGATGACCTACGGTTTATCAATCCGTGGGAGGTGTAGGATGAAGATGGTCTCTCTCAAACAACTCTGCAATCAAATACAAGAAATATCTTGTGTCCCCAACACACCCAATACAATGGCAAATTGTATAGGTGCACTAGTTCGGCGAAGAGATGGTGATACAAGTGCAATATGGATGGTAGATATAGGTTTTTGTAATCTGAAAATATAAAAACAGCAAGGTAGCAAGTAACAAAAGTGAGCACAAACGGTATTGCAATGCTTGAAAACAAGGCCTAGGGTTCGTACTTTCGCTAGTGCAATCTCTCAACAATGCTAATATAATTGGATCACATGACCATCCCTCAACGTGCAACGAAGAATCACTCCAAAGTTCTTATCTAGCGGAGAACATAAGAAGAAATTGTTTGTAGGGTATGAAACCACCTTAAAGTTATCCTTTCCGATCGATCTATTCAAGAGTTCGTACCAAGATAACATCAAGTTATCCTTTCCATTCGATCTATCTAAGAGTTTGTACTAGAATAACACCATATGATACGCATCAACCAACTCTAATGTCACCTAGATACTCCAATGTCACCACAAGTATCCATGAGTTAATTATACGATACACATCAAAGAATTTCAGATTCATAATACTCAATCCAACACAAAGAACCTCAAAGAGTGCCCCAAGATTTCTATCGGAGAAAGTAGGACAAGAACGTGTATCAACCCCAATGCATAGATTACCCCAATGTCACCGCGGGAATCCGCAAGTTGAGTACCAAAACATATATCAAGTGAATCAATAGAACACCCCATTGTCACCACGGGTATCCACATGCAAGACATATATCAAGTGTTCTCAAATCCAATATTCAATCCAACATAACGATATCTCAAAGGGAAAGATTCAATTTCTCACAACATGATAGCAAGGGAATAACATCATATGATCCGACTATATTAACAAAGCCCGTGATACATCAAGATCGTGACATCTCAAGAACATGAGAGAGAGATTGAACACATAGCTACTGGTACATACCCTCAGCCCCGAGGGTGGACTACTCCCTCCTCGTCATGGCCTCCGCCGGGATGATGAAGATGGCCACCGGAGATGATCTACCCTCTCCGGCAGGGTACTGGAATGCCTCCAGATTGGTTTTTTGTTGATACAGAGAGTTGCGATGGTGGAGCGGAGAGTCTAGGGTTATTTTTGATGGTTTCTCAATATATAGGATTTTTGGGCGTCGGTTTCACGCGGAGATGGGCCACGAGGAGGGCACAAGACACCAGGGCGCGCTTGGGCCCTCTGGCGTGCCCTGGTGGGTTGTGCCCACCTCGTGGCTCTTCTGGCCCCCCCACGAAGCGTCTAGTGCTTCTTTTGTTCCAAAAAAAGTCATCAAAAAAATTTCGGGCGATTCCGAGAACTTTCATTTTCTGCACAAAAACAACACCACGGTAGTTCTGCTGAAAACATCGGCAGTCCAGGTTAGTTCTAAATAAATCATATAAAGTGCATCAAAACCATATAAAAGTATTGTAAACATAGGTGAATATGGCATGAATACTTCATAAATTATCGATATGTTGGAGACGTATCAGCTTCCCGAAGCTTAATTCCTACTCGTCCTCGAGTAGGTAAATGATAAAAGAAAAAAATTATGAAGTGTGAATGCTAGCATAGTGCATAAGTTTGATCAATGATAATTTCAACCACTTTTCCTAGCATCATAACAGCAACTCTTTCTCATAAAACTCATCATGATAAAGTAGCAACCAATTCACATGTTATGGTTCAAACAATGAATTCTCTTGAAACTTAACAACCTATGTTCTTAGTCACCGAACAGTTGCAATTCAACTTATTCTCAACAAAGTCTAAGTAAGAGCTCCACATACTCAATCATTATATAGTCTTGTATGATTGCTAGTACTCAGAGCATATTTTTAGAACAAATGGCATCCATCGAACACATAGAAAGATAGGGGATTAATGTTTCGCCTCCCAACTCATTTATCATAGAGATAATTGCCAACAATAATAAGTCATGATCAAATATATTTGACTGGATATATATGTTTGGATCTTTCCCCACCACATGATGCTTGCCAACTAATAGAAGTAGGTTGGACTAAGAAGTTGACTCAACACGAAAAGTAAATAACATGAAAGTAAATAGATTGTCCCTTCGCAGAGGGAAGCATGGATTTGCATATGTGCCAGAGCTCATTGTTTAAAACAGAGATAAATATAATTTTGGGAGGTGCACCCTTCTTGTCAATGTTACGACCAAGAGTTATCAATATCTTCCATGTTAAACACATTAGCGGCGGTTCCCAAGCGGTAAAAGTAAAGGTGTACTCCCCCACCACCAACAAACACACTCCATGGCTAGCCAAATCCACGGGTACCGTCCATACCAACAACATTCCTGGGGGAGTTTTGTTTAATTATTTGCATTTTTTTGATTTCGGGACTGGGGATCCCTATTAACGCCCCTCTCGTGCAAGGACGAGTGAATAAACACTCATCATGAGAATAACCCGCTTAACATGGAAGATACTGACTGCCCCCTGTCACTCCATGAGCGGTCCAGGTACACAAAATAGATGCTCATTTGAAGTTTTAGAGGTGGCACATGCAAATTTACTTGGAACGGCAGGGTAATACCGCATATAGGTAGATATGGTGGACTCTCATGGCAAGAAACTGGGTTTAAGGGTTTTTGTTTGCACAAGTAGTATCTGTACTTTGTATGAATTTTTGGCTAGCAAAAGGTCCTAAGAAAACACCACATGTTGGAGGATCCATAAAAATATAACTTCTATGCAAATATACACAACCATAACTCATTACGTTGTCTTCCTTGTCCAACTTCGACTAATTTGCTCAAGTTTGAAAATAATTAATGGGTATTCACAATCATAGAAGATGTCCAAGATAATATATTTGTATGTGAAAGTTCTCTTCCTTATACCAATCATTCACGAATTGCTTGTATGACCAATATTGTGATTGTCAAACTTCAATATATTTTACTTTCTAAACCAAATGTGAACTTGCTACTAAGAATATAGCACATGGATAATTTCAGATTTATAATATTTCATCCATTCACAATTTACTCATAGGATATAAGTGAAGCACAAGAGTAAGCGACAAGCTACTCTCAAAAGATATAAGTGAAGATCAATGAGTAGTCAAACAATTAAGTAGCTATGTGAGGACTCTCTCTCTCTCAATAAAGATTTTCAGATCTGAGTATTTTATTTAAACAGCAAGCAAAAGAAAAATAGCACTCCAAGAATAGCACATATCATGTGGACAAATAAAAATTTAGGCTCAACATAGGCTAATCGATAATTGTTGATGAAGAGAGGTGGGATGCGTAGCATCCCCAAGCTTAGATGCTTGAGACTTCTTGAAATACTTACTTGGGGTGCCTTGGGCATCCCCAAGCTTGAGCTTTTGTATCTCGTTCAATCCTCTCATATCCCGGTTTCACCTAAGTCTCAAAAACTTCATCAACACAAAACTCAAAAAGAACTCGTGAGATAGGTTAGTACACATAAGAACAAATCAACACTTCATGTACTGCCAAGACAAGTTGCACAATAATTTTCAAACATCATCTACTGTTTACTATCATTTCCACAATTTATATCTACCGATATAGGCTATGGAAACTATAGGATAAGTGGATAAGAAAACTATGACATCAGTCTGTCCAAACAGAACAGTCTGTAGCAATCTATTAAACCAGTGTACTTATGTATCTCTAACAATTATGAAAATTTAGTACAAGCTAAATAATTTATATTAAAACACTGTGTAAAAATTTCAGAAACTTTCCACATTCCAGTAAAATATGAAAATTCAAACACTAGAGAGAAAGTTTCTGTTTTTACACAGCACACATCAAACATGCAATGCAAGCATCCTAAGGCAATTCTTGGAAATTTTTATTGAAAAACAAGATTATAAATAACACCTAACATAAAATAACAAAATATAATGACGATCCAAGCATAGCACATATTATGTGACGAATAAAAATATAGCTCTAAGTAAGATATACCGATAATGTTGAAGACGAAAGAGGGGATGCCTTCTGGGGCATCCCCAAGCTTAGGCGCTTGAGTATTCCTTGGCTATTAACTTGGGGGTGCCTTGGGCATCCCCAAGCTTAGGTTCTTTTCACTCCTTATTCTCCTCATATCGGTGTCTCACCCAAAACTTGAAAACTTCAATGACACAAAACTTAACGAAACTTCGTGAGATGGGTTAGTATAATAAATAAAGATCATTCACTTAGGTACTGTCAAGACAAGATTAATATTTGTTATTACATAATACCTACTGTATTCTACCATTCCCATAATTTATATCACTGAATATAAGCTATGGGAACACTAAAACAAGCAAGCTATGCATGCAAAACAGAATCTGTCAAAAACAGAACGGTCTGTGAAGCTCTGTAGTGTAACCATACTTCCCTGTCTCTAAAAATTCTGAACAATTAGGAAAACCTGAATAATTTGTATATAAAGACTTCGTAAAAATTTCATATCATTATCACGCTCCAGTAATAAATGAAAATTCCTGTACTGGAGTCAAAAGTTTCTGTTTTGGTTCAGCATCAATTCTACTCATCTTGTGGGTCATCCCAAAGGCTTTACTTGGCACTTTATTGAAATAAAAGACACAAAACATGATTAATACAGTAGCTTAATCATGTGAACACACAAAAACAGAAAGTAAAAGTGTTGGTTTGTCTCCCAACAAGAGCTTTTCTTTAAAGCCTTTTAGCTAGGCATGATGATTTCAATGATGCTCACATAAAAAGTAGTAAATGAAACATGCAAGAGAGCATCATGAATCTCATGACAAGCACATTTAAGTCTAACCCACTTCCTATGCATAGGGATTTTGTGATTAAACAATTTATGGGAGAAAGAATCAACTAGCATAGGAAGGCAAAACAAGCATAACTTCTAAACTTTGAACACATAGGGAGGAAACTTGATATTATTGCAATTCCTACAAGCATATATTCCTCCCTAATAATAGTTTTCAGTAGCATCATGAAGGAATTCAACAATATAACCATCATTCTTTTCATGATGCACAAGCATAGAATTTTCATTACTCTCCACATAAGCAAATTCCTTTTCATCCATGGTAGTGTGAGCAAACTCAACAAAATAACTATCATGAGACACTTGATTGACATAACCACATTCAATATTAAAATCATGATGACAAGTTTCAAAGTCGCTATCACTTTTTATATCATACATGTCATCACCATAATCATCATAGATAGGAGGCATGCCATCATCGTAATAAATTTGCTCATCAAAACTTGGGGGAATAAAAATATCTTCTTCATCAAACATAGCATCCCCAAGCATGTGGCTAAGCATATCATTAGCATCATGGATATTCAGAGAATTCATACTAGCAATATTGCAATCATGCTCATCATTCAAGGAATTCTCATTAAGTATTTTCATAAATTCTTCCTCTACCAATTGAGCACAATTTTCCGAACCATCATTTTCACCAAAGATATTAAAAAGACGAAGCAATTGAGGCAACGTAAACTCCATTTTTTTGTAATTTTATTTTATAAAACCAAACTAGTGAAAAAAAGAAACTAAAAGATTTAATTGCAAGATCTAAAGATATACCTTCAAGCACTCACCTCCCCGGCAACGGCGCCAGAAAAGAGCTTGATGTCTACTACGCAACTTTATTCTTGTAGACTTTGTTGGGCCTCCAAGCGCAGAGTTTTGTAGGACAGTAACAATTTTCCCTCAAGTGGATGACCTACGGTTTATCAATCCGTGGGAGGTGTAGGATGAAGATGGGCTCTCTCAAACAACCCTGCAATCAAATACAAGAAATCTCTTGTGTCCCCAACACACCCAATACAATGGCAAATTGTATAGGTGCACTAGTTCGGCGAAGAGATGGTGATACAAGTGCAATATGGATGGTAGATATAGGTTTTTGTAATCTGAAAATATAAAAACAGGAAGGTAGCAAGTAACAAAAGTGAGCACAAATGGTATTGCAATGCTTGAAAACAAGGCCTAGGGTCCGTACTTTCGCTAGTGCAATCTCTCAACAATGCTAATATAATTGGATCACATGACCATCCCTCAACGTGCAACGAAGAATCACTTCAAAGTTCTTATCTAGCGGAGAACATAAGAAGAAATTGTTTGTAGGGTATGAAACCACCTTAAAGTTATCCTTTCCGATCGATCTATTCAAGAGTTCGTACTAAGATAACATCAAGTTATCCTTTCCGTTCGATCTATCTAAGAGTTCGTACTAGAATAACACCATATGATACGCATCAACCAACTCTAATGTCACATAGATACTCCAATGTCACCACAAGTATCCATGAGTTAATTATACGATACACATCAAACTATTTCAGATTCATAATACTCAATCCAACACAAAAAACCTCAAAGAGTTCCCCAAGATTTCTATCGGAGAAAGTAGGACAAGAATGTGTATCAACCCCTATGCATAGATTACCCCAATGTCACCGCGGGAATCCGCAAGTTGAGTACCAAAACATATATCAAGTGAATCAATAGAACACCCCATTGTCACCACGGGTATCCACATGCAAGACATTTATCAAGTGTTCTCAAATCCAATATTCAATCCAACATAACGATATCTCAAAGGGAAAGATTCAATTCATCACAATATGATAGCAAGGGAATAACATCATATGATCCGATTATATTAACAAAGCCCGTGATAAATCAAGACCGTGACATCTCAAGAACACGAGAGAGAGAGATTGAACACATAGCTACTGGTACATACCCTCAGCCCCGAGGGTGGACTACTCCCTCCTTGTCATGGCCTCCGCTGGGATGATGAAGATGGCCACCGGAGATGATCTACCCTCTCCGGCAGGGTACTGGAATGCCTCCAGATTGGTTTTTCGTTGATACAGAGAGTTGCGACGGTGGAGCGGAGAGTCTAGGGTTATTTCTGATGGTTTCTCAATATATAGGATTTTTGGGCGTCGGTTTCACGCGGAGATGGGCCACGAGGAGGGCACAAGACACCAGGGTGCGCCTGGGCCCTCTGGCGCGCCCTGGTGGGTTTTTCCCACCTCGTGGCTCTTCCGGCCCTCCCACGAAGCGTCTAGTGCCTCTTTTGTTCCAGAAAAAAATTGTCAAAAAGTTTCGGGCGATTCCGAGAACTTTCATTTTCTGCACAAAAACAACACCACGGTAGTTCTGCTGAAAACAGCGTCAGTCCGGGTTAGTTGTAAATAAATCATATAAAGTGCATCAAAACCATATAAAAGTATTGTAAACATAGGTGAATATGGCATGAATACTTCGTAAATTATCGATACGTTGGAGACGTATCACTTCTCGAGGTAGCCTACGAGGCCTTCGTGGGGCAGACTAACCAAGGATGGCTTGGCAGGGTCGTGCGGTCTGTGTACGTACGTGGGCGACGCGCGCCATGCCACACGGCGCCAGGAGCCATGACAGAAGGCACGGATAGGGGAGCTTTCCTCTTTTGTGTTAAGGGATCACGGCTGGCTCGGCAGTTCCCAAAGCAACTCCCAAAGGTTTCCTGTTTGGTGAAGGAAGACCAAGGACGGGAGCTCGCGAGGACGGAGGTCATCGCCGAGCCCACCAGCGTGTCACGGTGGGAGGCTTTTGCAGGCGAGGACTGCTTTTGTTAGGATAAGCTACAACCCTATTCCCCTTCAAACTGGCCATTGTGGTAACCCTTCCCGCCTTGTGTTTTCGGGGGAAGAGGACCAGGGCAAGTATAAGAAAGGGAAGGGCAGCAACAGTAGGGGGATCGAAACCCAGTTAGCTAGAACAACACCCTAGTATTTGCATCCTCAAGCAATCCAGACAAGCAGGAGTAGGGTTTTAACCGCATGGTGGCCTGAACCTGGGTAAATGGCCGTGTCCACCGTTCTTCTTCCTTAGCTCGAGCACGCCGGAGAGTCGCTGTGAGGTTGTGAGGTAGAGTAGGGCAGGAGAACCAGCGCACCCCAGTGTTCGAACCTCCTTGGGTTCCCGGAGCCCCAATTCCGACATTTGGCCCGCCAGGTAGGGGTGCACCGCCGTTCTCCAAGCTCCGTTTCGGCTCCAGCTTTGCCAACCTCATGGATGACGTTCACCGTGCGTGCCTCGAGCGTCGGGCGACTCGCATCGTCCGGACTGCGCCTGTGGGTCGTGGCGGCCTCCACCACTCGGCCGGTGTCGAAGCTCCCACCGTCACCGACCCTCGCCGCCTGCGAACATCAGGGCCCCTCTTTGCACTATTCGGCGCAGCTGGGTGGACGCCCACCGTGGCCTCCTTCTCCTGCGCCGCCTTGGTGGTTGAACGCATGGGCCATGCTGATCATGGCGCGCGGGCCACTTCGCTACCCCTGGACGGACGCAAACCGAGACGCTTGGCTGGTCCACATCATCGACCTCATCACCGTCGCCGGAGAAACCCCGGCGTTCTCTCACTCGCCACACCCCCACTGCCTTGCGTGAGGAGCGTGGAGTGCGGGGTGCCTCTTCCACCTCCCCTGCTCGGCGACCAGATGGGCCCAAGCTCGGCACGCGCCCACCTGACGGGGGCACCGGAGCTTGCCAGGAGCCACGCGCGGTAGCGTTCATGGGCCATCGAGGGAATGCCCCCCTCCCCAAGGGAGCTTCATCTCCAAATCTCAACAGCAGAAGCTCCTCCTCGCGCTCCTCGTCGCTTCCAGGAAACTACGCCGAATTGGGGCAATACATGGATCCAGGAGTCGGGGCAACACATGGCGGCCCGCCTAGAGGAGGTACTCAAACTTGGGAAAAGTTTCCTTGGCTTAGAGCTGCAGCACACCCCAAGTGGCGCCAACAAAGAGGCCGACGACATTGCCAAACGGGCGTCGCGCCGCGAGTCCCAAAGCCCCGGCAATATGCGCGCCGGACTATGGCCCACCCCCAGGAGGCAGCCTACTGCCGGCGTTGGAGCCTCAAGAGAACAGCAGGGCCGCGGAGTGCAAGGCCTACCTGCTTCGCGGCGACCACCCCGCGGAAGAACTGGAAGCGGAGCGCGTCGTCCGACAGGCCATTGCTTGCTGCCTGCGGGACGACGAGCTATACCACAGGCGGCCCTACAACATCTTGCTGCAGTGTACCTCGGAGGAGCAAGGGCGCGAATCGCTCGCTGACGTCCATGAAGGGGATTGCGGGCACCACTCATCATCATGCACCCTCGCTGGTAAAGTGTTCCGCGGTGGCTTCTACTGGCCCACTGCGCTCTACGACGCGACAGAGCTGTTCCAATCCTGCGAAGCCTGCCGGTTACATGCCAAGCAGATCCACCAGCCCGTGCAGGGACTTCAGACGATTCCGCTCTCCTGGCCCTTCGCGGTATGGGGGCTGGACATACTAGGCCCTTTCCCTCCCACGGCTAGCGGATACCACTACCTCTACGTCGCCATCAACAAATTCACCAGGTGGACGGAGGTCGAGCCCGTGCGCACCATCCCGGCAGGTTTAGCCATCAAGTTCATCAAGTGTATCGTATGCCGATTCGGCACCTCCAACCGCATCACCGACGACAACGACTACCAATTTACAAGCGGCTTCTTCAGGTCGTATTATGCTAACCTGGGTATGCAGATATGCTACGCTTCCGTGGCGCACCCGCGAAGGAATGGCCAGGCCGAGCGCACCAACGCCGAGGTCCTCTGGGGCGTCAAGACTCGGAGCTTCAAGAAGAGCCTTGAGGCCTGCGGGAAGGGGTGGCTGGATGGGCTGCGGCCCGTGTCATGGTCCATCCGCACCACCACGGCTGAGCCAACCGGCGAAAACCTCTTCTTCCTCGTCTACAGGGCTGAGGCAGTCCTTCCCGCGGAACTCAGGCATGGCTCCCCGCAGGTCTTGGCGTCCGACGAGGCGCATCAGGACGACTCGTGGGGGACCGATCTTTTTCTCCCTGAGGAGGCCCGCTGTCAGACCGCCCTGCGCGCAGTGAGGTACCAGCGGGCCTTGCGGCATTACCACAGTCGCAACGTCCGCCCCCGTACCCTCGAGGTCGAGGACCTCGTCCAGCGGCGGATCCTTTCCAGAGAGGGCCTCCAAAAGCTCCCGCCCATGTGGGAAAGCCATTCCAGGGTTGTCCATGTCTCCGGGCCAGGCGATGCCCGCCTGGAGACGGAGGATAGGATACCCATGCAAAATGCATGGAACATCCAGAATCTCTGCAAGTTCTACCCGTGACCCTCTCACGTAAGAATAAGGTGGAGCTGTACACGCCCCGGAGCCTCCCGGCGCGCCGCCCCTCGACCCCTGGAAAACTCCCGCCCACGCCCAAGTGGAAGCCCCATGCTCCGCGCTGGCGGAACGATCGAACCACGATCATGCCCACGCCCAAATGGAAGCCCCATGCTTCGTGCTGGCGGAACGATCAAACCGCGATCATGCCCACGCCCAAGTGGAAGCCCCATGCTCCGCGCTGGCGGAACAGTCGAATCGCGACCATGCCCACGCCCAAGTGGAAGCCCCATGCTCCGCGCTGGCGGAACGATCGAATCGCGACCATGCCCACGCCCAAGTGGAAGCCACATTCTCCGCGCTGGCGGAACGATCGAATCGTGACCATGCCCACGCCCAAGTGGAAGCCCCATGCTCCGCGGTGACGGAACGGTCAAATCACGACCATGCCCACACCCAAGTGGAAGCCCCATGCTCCGCGCTGGCGGAACGGTCGAATCGCGACCATGCCCAGACCCAAGTGGAAGCCCCATGCTCCACGCTGGCAGAACGATCAAACTACGATCATGCCCATGCCCAAGTGGAAGCCCCACGCTCCGTGCTGGTGGCGAAGCCAACAGAGAAGTGCCCTCGTAGGCCACGCAGGCCTCAGGGAGAACGGGCCCTGGAATGATAGCCACTAGCCTATCTCCGAGGCACGCGTTCGCCAGCTCCCCCTTGGGCCTCACCCGAGCGGGGGCTGGACGCGGTGCCTATGCTCGGGTCGGCCCCGGCAGCGCTGAAAAACCCAAGGGGTGGGCCCTAGGGGCTGACCCCGCACACGTCACCAAGGCCCTTGGCATCTGGTCTCCTCATGTGACACCCAAGCGCAAACCAGCGAGCGCACATCATTCAAAATAAAGCGTCTTGCGTGCAAAATTTTCTCCTCGGGGTGGACTGCTCGAGGGGTTTTCCAAGGCATGTCCAATGAGTTGCCTCACCATGGTCGGCGCTTTCCTTCGTGCATATCGCTCGCGCATCGAAGGGGGGGGGGGTCCTGGAGCATCGCGCCTCAGGAGCAGTCGCTAATACCCGAAGCTCCTCACCTCCTGGCTTTGTTTAGGCATCGCGACCTGACATATCGGCGGCGGCTGAGGCTCGCTCGGGGGCTGGGTCCCAGCGACACGGGCAATACAAAGGAAAAGCAAAGGGCCCCGTAGAAGGAGCAAGAATGCGTCAAACATAACAAGCAACTACTACATAAAACAAAAGTGTCCCACGAATGTCTTCACGCCCCCACGGGGCCAATTGGTTCATGATGCAACAAAAAGTAAACATAAAAAGTCAGGCGGACGAGGTGCCATCTTCGTCATGGCTGCTGGGGAGGTCTGCGCCGAGGTTGCCGCTCTCCTCGAAGGAAGCAACCTGGATGAACCTGTCGACCAAGGACTCCACATGTCTGCGCACCTCGTCCCTGAGGGGGCCTCGGAGCTCCGCAGTCACCGGCTCTACCACGCGGGAGAAGTCAAAAGGAGAGTCGAGGCAGTAGAGGTTGGAGAAGACACGCGTCGTTGCGCAGTCCAGGAGATAGCGGGCACCCGACTCAATGTCCTCGTCCACCTTGGAGACGCCCGACTCCAGCGCCTCAACGACCTTGAGGAAGAAGTCGAGGTAGCCTCCGTCGCTGTGCGCGTGTGGCAGCTCCGGGATGTCCCTGACGAAGTGACGGAGCGCGTCGCCAGCGCGTTGGGCAAGGTCCAGGAATTGCATGGCACGCTGCGCCTTCATCATCCGCGCCTGCGCCTCATCGTCCTTGGCCCTCTACACAGTGTTGGCGGCTTTGGTGACTTGAGCCTGCAGCGATGCCAGCTCTGCCTCAACGTCCCCGTTGCCCCCAAGGGCAGCCTGGAGGTCGGCCTCGGCATCCTGGAGCTGGGCCTTGAGTTCATTCACCTCCTCCAGGAGCACGTCGTGTCGGAGCTGAAAGCGGGCTTCCTGCTGCGACAGCTTACCGCGGTACTCCTCCAGAGCGGCCTCCCACTCCCAAGCAACCCTCGCATTGGCGTCGGTGCTGCCTGCGGACTCCCTCCTCTCGAGCAGGGCGAGGACCTCGTTGCGCGTCACCTCGAAGGCGGCCATGTCGGCAAGGACTTGACCCTCCAAGGTCTCGAGGCGTTCGCGCTTCACCTCCTGGTCGAAGACGGTCCGGTCAGCCTCCCATTCGCGAAGGGCCACGTCACTACTAGGGAAAATCTTATACGTGGAGGCTTATTAGTAGCGTGTTTTTATAAGGTCGTTACTGCTATTTTACAGTAGCGCCAGCTCTTCACCAGCGCTACTGCTATTCTCTTAGCAATTACGCTTCTCTCCAAAAACGCGCTACTGCTACGCGAACCACACCTTAGTTACTAGGCTTATTAGAGTAGCAGCACGGCCCAGGGAAGCGTGCTACTGCTATTAGATTAGCAGTAGTGCATGCTGGTAAACAGCGCTACTGCTAATACTACCTTATCTTCTCCGGCCCGCTTGCACGGGCTCACTCTCCTCTCTCCCACTCTCCCTCTCTATACCGTTGCTGCCGCCGCCCGCTGCCGCCGTCGCCCGCATTGCCACCTCCCGCTACCGTCGTCGCCCGCATTGCCATCGTCCGCTGCTGCTGCCGTCCCCCGCTGCCCGCCGTCGCCTTGCCCGCGGTATGTCTCCCTCCCACCCTCTCCCTCCGCTCCCCTCCCTTCTCCCTCCCACCCTCTCCATCCATCCCTCTCCCACTCTCCTCGGTGACACGAGAGGAGGAGCGCAAGGGGAGGGCCGGCTGTACCATTTGGCCATGTAGTGATGTAGTAGAATAGTTGATGGATGGATAGATAGATGGATAGATAGGTTGTTGGTTTCAGTTAATGTAGTAGAACAGTTGAAGATGGGATATGCACTAGAACATGTAGTGATTTTGGTTTCAGTTAATGGGATAGTTTAAAATATATTATGAATATTTGAACTAGGTAAAAATTGAAACTATGTAAATTTTTAACTAATATATTACATAGTATTACATGAGATAAGAAGATGCACTAGTACTTTAAGATAAGAAAATACCTCATGTCAATATTTAGCACTCGTTTAATCATATATTGAATTTCTGAAGTTTCATTATAAATTGAGAGTTTTTGAAGGAAAGCCTCGACAGACCGAAAGTCAACCCATATTGAATTAGGTCTATTTGGACATGTGTCTATGTTATTACAGGGAACACCTCCTAGTGCCTATGTTTTGCCGGAATGTTGATTCATTTCCGTTCTGGCAAATTTCAGGTGCTCAATATGTCTTATTTTAGCAATGGTCATGCCGAATTTTTTTTACGGTCACGCCGAACTTTTTTTAATCTTTGAATCATGAACACAGGAAATGTCTGACGACGATAGGATCCCTGAGTGTGAACTCTACGATGAAGATCAGGGTCTGTGAGACAGGCCTCACCTGCGAGACGGCAGGTTCTTCACCATCAAGCTTGACGAGACCTTCGATGTTTCTACGGTACGCAACGATGACAAGTGTTTTTTCGTAATAAATATGACTTTTGTTTCTTTGCTTCAACGTATAATTTCTGTTTTATACAATTCGACTAGTTCATCCCCTGTCATGCAAGACGGTATGTCTTGGAGAGGCTCGGTTTCGAAGACCATGAGAATATGGAGACGAGAAGAGCTAACCTGAGGACTAAACATGGTCACACATTTCTGGTTAAAGTAATGAATGCAGTTAATAACTCAGAATTTTGTTGCTCAAATTGGGAGGCTCTAGCCAAGGCATATGGATTTCAGGAGGATATGGAAATAACCTTCGATCTTCATCCTGAAGATCATATTGAAGGTAATATCGACATTTGGGTGGATGTCGATATGCTTCCAGTTTTACCTCCATGTGAGTTTGCCAACCATATTTGTTAAGTAATTTATATTGTTTATTTAAAAATATTTGGTGTTCATTCCTACTTAACTTGTTTATCTTTAATTGTCAGCTTATTTCTCTTCTTCACCAAATATTCAAAAGATAGTAGATCAGACCTACTACAATCATGGCTCCGAACTAACTTGGTTGGAGATAGATCATTTGATCTCATTTATTAATTATATTGAGCATTTTAAGATCAATTATGAAGATATTGGCGAAAGTTTTTCTGAATATGTGCCACTAGTGCACCCGTTGAACCATGGTAACATTGCTGCAGATAGCATGGTAAGATTCTTTTTTACTATTCTGTCATTAATTAGTCCATCTTTTGAATACATAAATTTTTCTTAAGCAAAACTAGATTGCTAACTATGTTATTATTATGTTCTTCAATAGAAATTCCCTTCGGAGGTTGTGCCTCAATTGATGTTTGTAGAAGGTCATTTGAATGTTATCAGCTTACGGCCGCGGCTTCCTAAAATATTCCGCAATGCATACTCGATTTCTAAAAGTGATCAAAGACTGAAACTCAAAGGATTTAGCAAATTAATGAAAGACAGCAGACAACCACTTGGCGGAGGCGCGAAGGATTTGCTCAGGCCACGTATCGGAGATAGGTGGATCTCTATTCTTCACAATGGAGGGGTCGGAGCTTACCTATTTTATGCTATTTTACCTAGGAGAGAGTAGTAGGTTCTACCTAGCAAGGAGAGAATAGTATGTGCTAGATAAGAAAGAGGACCTTTTCTAGTTTATGACATTGTGTAGTAATGGTCAACTGGTCATGAGTTGTTAGATGATTAAGATGATGATAAGTGTTATGTGGCTAAGGATGATGAGTTATTAGATAACATAGATTAGATTAAAGAGGATTGGTGGAAGTGATTTGGTTGGGTTAGTAGGAAAATATGATGTTACAATGGCACACAATTGTCGAATCAAGGGAATCCTTTCATTCAACACTTGTGTGCCGTCGTAATATTATATTTTCCTACTAATTCAACTTGATCACTTGCACCCATCCACTTTAATCTAAATGTTGTTTCTTGCAAAATTATTATTGATGTTGTATATTAACATGTATAACCGTGTGTAAATACAATGTAAATATAAAAAAAGAAATATGCACGATTAGTAGTGGCGCGAGTTAGATACATGCGCTACTAATAGTTATCAGTAGCGCGGGTTCTGAACCGCACTGCTGATACTATACTTACCAGTAGCGCTGGTGGACCCACGCTACTACTACAGGTTAGCTGTAGCATCGTAGCAGTAGCGTGGGTGCTTGCGCTACTGCTAGATCAAAAACCAGCGCTACTGCTAGTCCAAAAACCAGCGCTACTCCTAGGGTTTTCCCTAGTAGTGCGTCGGCCTCCCGCCCGGCTACGGCCGCCTCCCTACGGGCCAGCTCCACTGCGCGCGCGGCATCCTGGGGAGTGCTTGTAATGGTGGCAACTGCATGCCCCCAGGGCTCCGCCGCGGCTCCGGGCTGGCCGGCGGTCCCTCCAGGCCCTGTCAAGCCGGGCGCGGGGGCTGAGGCCTCGCCAACAGGCAGCATAGGAGAAGGTGCCTCAGGCGAGGCACCCCTCTGCCTCTTGCACGCATGCGCCCTGAGGAGATCAATGATCAGGTTCATTGGCCCAAGTTGGGCATGCAAGGGAAATCTGGGAGGCCGATGCACTTACTCGTTACCGGCGGCCGAGCGCCGCCACGTCGGGGTTGGCCTTGAACGTCGACTCCCGCCGCTTCCAAGGGAGGAGAGTGGCGCCGAAGGCCCTGCCTGCGCTCTGGCGCCCGCGGTGCTCTTTTTTGTCGCCATGGTGAGAGAAGGAAAGAGGGAGACGGGGTTCGCGCAAGGAAGGAGGAGCGATGCAGAAGGGAGGCGTATGGGAGAAGGCGAGCAATGATGGTTTCACCCGGCGCGCATGGCGATTTTCTAGGCAAGAGCGCAGTCCCCGGGGCGTCGTGGGGAACTAGAGGCCTCACACGTCTCATCGTGCGCCATGCGTCATGCCTGGCCCGTAGGCGGTTAGCCCCCCCGCCGTTTCACTCCTCTAACTAGCAGAATCATGCACGCTGCAGGCCCAAGGGCTATTGTCAGGCCCCTTGGGACTGGGGGTACCCAGGCCCATCTGCCTGCGGCCCAAGACGCGGCGCACGCCATGGGCCTGGTGCGGCCTGTCGCTAAAACTACACAAGCAGGACCTTCGCGAGGGCTTCCGCCTCGTGAGGGGAGCGCTAGCTAGCGCCATCAAGAGCCCCCCCCCCCCCCGAAGCTCCCCCGCGAGGTCGCTTCCCAAGGTAGCCTACAAGGCCTTCGTGGGGCGGACTGACCAAGGATGGCTTGGCAGGGTCGTGCAGTCTATGTACTCACGCGGGTGACGCGCGCCATGCCAAGCGGCGCCAGGAGCCATGACAGAAGGCACGGATAGGGGAGCTTTCCTGTTTTGTGTTAAGGGAGCACGGCCGGCTCGGCGGTTTCCAAAGCAACTCCCAAAGGTTTCCTGTTTGGTGAAGGAAGACCAAGGACGGGAGCTCGCCAGGACGAAGGTCATCCCCGAGCCCACCAGCGCGTCATGGTGGGAGGCTTTTGCACACAAAGACTGCTTTTGTCAGGATAAGCTGCAGCCCTGTCCCCCTTCAAACTGACTGTTGTGGCAACCCTTCCCGTCTTGTGTTTTCGGGGGAAGAGGACTGGGGTTAGTATAAGAAACGGCAGGGCGGCAATAGTAGAAAGGGCAGGGCAACAACAGTAGGGGGATCGAAACCCAGTTAGCCAGGACACACCCTTGTATTTGCATCCTCAAGCAATCCAGACAAGCATGAGTAGGGTTTTACACCGCAAGGTGGCCTGAGCCTGGGTAAGCGGCCGTGTCCACCATTCTTCTTCCTTAGCTCGAGCACGCCAGAGAGTCGCTGTGAGGTTGCGAGGTAGAGTAGGGCAGGAGAACCAGCGCACCCCAGTGTTTGAACCTCCTTGGGTCCCCGGGGCCCCGATTACTACAGTACCCATTCTTTAATGGGTCCTTTTATGTAAGTAACAAGGGTCTTAGGAACCCAAATAGACCATTCAATGTACTCATAAGAAGAGCCAATTTTTTTGGCATAAACATGACCATCACTAGCACGACATAAAACATAAGAGGGGTTAAAGTCGTCGGCTTTGTTGGAAGGGATGGTCTTTCCCTTCTTGGCATTACCGCACACATCCTTGTCCTTCTTCTTCTCATGAGTGTCCTCCCCCGCTTTGACAAATGTTTCCTTGAGCGGGAGAGGTTCCTTGGTCTTGAAATTCTTCTTCTTCTTAGACTTGGGTGCAAACCCAATCCCTTCCTTCGCCACAACTTCCTTTTGATTGCTCAAAAGATTATTGCGGTTCTTTTCACCTTGTATACATGTCACAAGGCCTTTCTCAAGTTGCTCTTTCAACTTGGCATTCTCCTCCACAAGGTGCACATGCTCACAACAAGGGCTAGTAGCATGGGCATTATCAATTAATACAAAAGGAGGACACATGTCTATCTCCTTAGTAAGTTTTACTTGGACTTGATCATTAGACTCCTTAAGAGAAACAAGAGCACTCTTCAAAGCCTTGTGAGCCTTGTCAAGTGTGTCGAACTCTTCCTTGAGTCTATCATGGTCAACCCCGAGTGCAACCTTGTCTCTAACACGCCTTGCCTCTCAAGCAAGGAATCTTCTGGCGTCTTCTGCCCTATGGGCCTTGAGTCACCATCTCCACGCGCTTGGGCCGCCCGGTGGCTTACTTAGTAACCGCCTTGTTCGCCTTATCTTCACGACACGTCCCATCTTGAATATAACTCCAGAGCCACCATTACATTGACTCGACCCAATAGGAAGGGTTATACTGCGGGGTTATATCCCCGACATTAGGCCCCAGATTGATTTGAATTCATTCATGTTAATTTCCTTAACCTTCTCTTGGCGGCTTATCATCTTCTTGCATCGGTGTTCTTCATGGATCTCAAAGTGTTGGCTTGTAATATCTCCAGACTTGTCATTTTTCTTGTGCCGTGCATTTAATGACATCACCCGCCAGAAATCCAGGAAGCCAATGGTGACATCACAACAAATCTGAGTGTATCCATATATCCCGAAAATCGAGGTATCTTGGTTTTACAAAATTTACCGTGTCTCCTTGATTTTCGCGCCCGCCGGTTGCCCCTTCGGGTTTTCCCCTTTTAAATATTCACCGGAGGGTCCCTGCTTTCACTTTTACCTCGCCCTTCTCGCTTCTTTTTCCTCGCGCTCGAAGGTTTCATCGTACCAGCATCGCCGCTCGTCTGTCGCCGGTGAGCGCTTTCGGGACTGGAGCGACGTCGTATCTTCTTTGAGGTCCAGCCGACCGTCTCCGCTGCTCTTGGCTTCCTTCAGGTAAATCGTTCTTCCTTTCTAGATCTGCAGTAGTTCGTCGATTCTTGAATACTATGTATAGATTCCATGAGTTTTATCATAGAAATAAAGCGGTTTGAATGGTAGATTCATTCCTCACATAACGTCTTCAAGTCCTCCTTAAGGTTCTGTACATTAGACCATCGCTGCTCCCATGCCTCGCTGCTAGGTTTAGCAAATATTTTCCCTTTCCGAACCATTCGTAGATCCGTAATTATAGCCACCTTGGTAGAAACTTGTTTGTTCCACACTTAGCAAAATTTAGAGGTCTTTGGTTTTAGCGCAAGTCACCCTTATTTCTGCCGGCTCAATAGTTGTAATCCGCCATGTGATAAACTGTTGTGTTAAGGCTCCGTCTCCTCACAAGGCAGCTTATCCATTGTAAATAATTAGGTCATCTTATTTTGAATCATTTTCTTAAGCCGCCTGAGGGAGTTCGGGACTAAGGGGTCCTCGGGCCGCCGACCAATCTCTACGGGCCGGACTTATGGGCCACTTCGGGCAGCTGATTACATATGCAAGGAAGATTCCACAAGACTTGGTGATCAAGACAATGACTCTTCTCCACCGACGTAGCCGACTAGGACTCTTGTTATCCTAGGCCTCCGGTCTGTTATATAAGCCGAGGCCAGGCTAGACATTAGACATATCATCATCATCATGACAAGTCGACTCATCTAGGGTTTAGCTCATTTGATCTCGAGGTAGATCAACTCTGTAACCATCATACTCAACAATACAATCAAGCAGGACGTAGGGTTTTACCTCCACACGAGGGCTCGAACCTGGGTAAACATCGTCTCCTTCGTCCCCTGTTAACCATCGATCATAGATTCATAGTTCGGGACCCCCTACCCGAGATCTGCCGGTTTTGACACCGTCATTGGTGCTTTCATTGAGAGTTCCATTGTGGGATCGTCAAAAGGAACAATGGCTAGTCTGCAGATTGGCAGCAGTTTTTTCTGGATAGCAAGTTTGTGTTTGTCGTCCCCATTTCCTTGAGCGTCGCTTTGACGATTGCTTCGGCGGAATTGTGCGGAATTGTATCTACAACAACCCTGCAAAATTTCGTTGCGTTTCGACGAAGGAATCTCTGGCAATCTCCAATATACTGGAGCCCTGTCGAATTTGGACGGGAATCTGGATTAGTTTAGGGCGAGGTGTCCAGTATATAGCTCGGACATCCATTGGAAAATCCCACCGTTCATCAGCTGCGGAATTCTTATGCCAATGACCCCTCAAAATTTCAGCTCGATCCGACCGTCCAAACTCCGGAAAACGTCTGATGAGTACAATGAATTTTGGATCTATTTTCTGCGCGAAAACGAATCCGACCCGAGTTCATCTTTTTCATGAACGGCTTGTCGGGCGTCCTTTTTGAAGGAAATTTTCTCATCATCTCGGTCAGTCGACCAAGAGTTCGGCATCACGAGGGCCGAATAATTATCAAGAGAACCTCATCATCCGCGGGTGGTACGGGTCGGGCGCTTTGTTGCTTCATCAAGCCAGCATTGACCGCGTCACAAATTCCGACCCGCCTCGGCATCGCCGCGCCGTCGCTTTTTCAAGCCGACGTCTACCACGCCGACCTGCTTTGACATGTCGGCTGGCATGGGGGCTCTAGCGTCACCTTACCAACCTGCTCCGTCACCTCGGCTAGACCGGGGGCTTCGCCATCTCCTCATCAACCTGCTCCGGGGACTTCGGCGTCACCAGCCGACCATCTTCGTCATGTTAGCTGGACTGGAGGCTTCACCACACCACATCGACCGTGCTGCATCGCTACATCATCAAGCTGAGCTCTTCGCTTGCTCATCTCGGGATCGGCTTGGGGGTTGGGAGCTTGGCCCACTGCAAGCTCGGCCCAGGTCATCAACACCGAGCACATTAACCAGCTAAGTCGCTTTCATGCTCAACCTTTTCCAGTTTTTATTTCTGTGCGTTTCAACCGAGCATTATATTTGTGTTAAACAAAAAGTTGTTTGTTAAAAACTTAACTTGTTATAAGCATCGTTTGTTAAAAACACTTTCTTTACCCAATTTAACCGGGGGCTCTTAAATTTATGAGCCGTTTTATAATAAATGTTTTCTTCTTGATCGTTGCAAAGTCTTTTTCTTCTACTCCTTTTTCCGACGCGAGTGTTTGGTCAATAGTCAGGTAGCCTAGTTTCTCTCTAAAGCCGCTCGAGTTTAGGTTGCTAAACTGGCCTGAGAAGCACTCCACCTTCGGGATAGGATGTTGAAGCCGAAGGCTGACCCGCTTGAAGTCTGGAGATCGGATGTATCATGTTAAAGCACGACCGGAGCACATATTACTTTTGAGACCAATTTTCGGATTGGCACCAAGAAACTTGATTTAGATCAGACGTAAAGTTTTTGTTAAAGTTTTTTGGTTTTCCGAGCTTATGGCACTTTAACGTATTTTTATGTTTTTCTTTCAGGAGGTAGGACATCCTCTTGTTCGAGGTGTTTTGCGTGATGGTTCAGCTCGGAAAATATTTTCTGACCAACAGTTCAGCATCTTCCCTGCCGAGCTACACCTCGGCGTTTGATACGTCCATTTTGCATCATGATTTCCTACTGTTATTTATAATGTTTTGTTAAATAATAATGCTTTAGGGAGTGATTCTAATGCCTTTTCTCTCATAATATGCAAGGTTTACACAAAGAGGGAGAATACCGGCAGCTGGAATTTTGGACCTGAAAAAGCACATCAGAGATACCTATTCTGCACATCTCCAAATAACTTGAAACTTTAAGAAGAATAATTTTGGATTATATTTAAAATACTGGAGCAAATAACTACCGGAGGGAGCCACCCTGGTGGGCACAAGACACCAGGGCGCGCCAGCCCCCCCAGGCGCGCCCTGGTGGCTTGTGCCCTCCTCGGCCCACCTCCGGTGCCCATCTTCTGGTATATAAGGTCTTTTGACCTAGAAAAAAAATAAAGAGAGGACTTTCGGGACAGAACGCCGCTGTCTCGAGGCGGAACTTGGGCAGGAGCACTTTTGCCCTCCGGCGGAGCGATTCCGCCAGGGGAACTTCCCTCCCGGAGGGGGAAATCGAAGCCATCGTCATCACCAACACCCCTCTCATCTTTGGGAGGCCAATCTTCATCAACATCTTCAACAACACCATGTCCTCTCAAACCCTAGTCCATCTCTTGTGTCCAATCTTTGTACCGGAACCTCAGATTGGTATCTGTGGGTGACTAGTAGTGTTGATTACATCTTGTAGTTCATTACTATATGGTTTATTTGGTGGAAGATTATATGTTCAGATCCATTATGCTATTCAATACCCCTCTGATCTTGAGCATGAATATTATTTGTGAGTAGTTACCTTTGTTCTTGAGGTCACGGGAGAAGTCATGTTGCAAGTAATCATGTGAATTTGATATGTGTTCGATATTTTGATGATATCTATGTTGTGATTCCCTTAGTGGTGTCATGTGAACGTCGACTACATGACACTTCACCATCCTTGGGCATAAGGGAATGCATTGTGGAGTAGTTATTAGATGATGGGTTGCTAGAGTGACAAAAGCTTAAACCCTAGTTTATGCGCTACTTCGTAAGGGGCTGATTTGGATCCAAACGTTTAATGCTATGGTTAGATTTTATCTTAATACTTTTCTCCTAGTTGCGGATGCTTGCGAGGGGGTTAATCATAAGTGGGAGGTTGTTCAAGTAAGAACATCACCCAAGCACCGGTCCACCCACATATCAAATTATCAAAGTAGCGAACACAAATCAAACCAACATGGTAAAAGTGACTAGATAAAATTCCCGTGTACCCTCAAGAACACTTTGCCTATTACTAGAGACTGTTCTGGCCTATCCTTTGCCACAAAAGGATTGGGCTGCCTTGCTGCACTTTATTTACCATTACCGTTACTTGCTCGTTACCAATTATCTTGCTATCAAACTATCTGTTACCTTCAATTTCAGTGCTTGCAGAAATTACCTTGCTGAAAACCGCTTGTCATTTCATTCTGCTCCTTGTTGGGTTTGGCACTCTTACTTATCGAAAGGACTACGATTGACCCCCTATACTTGTGGATCATCAACGTTGTCAAAACAAACTGAATGGATGAACTAGTTCCTGAGGAGATATGATCCTAGGGTCGGCCATGTTGCCCAACCCAAGTCTCGGGGGCTACTGCACTGATTGATTCAATGCAGTAAATTTCAAAGTGCAATACAGTTTCCGAGGAGAGTACGATCCTCAGGTTGGTCGGACGCACCCAACCCGAGTCTCGGGGGCTACTGCACAAGACATTTTAAATCCTAAAGTTTGCTGCCGAGCAAGGAATTGATCCTCATGCCGATTTCGCGAATCGACCTGAGTCTCAGGGGCTACTGGGATTAGTGGTTTTGTTTTATCCTTCAGGTGCATCCCGGGTTTTAGACCGACTCACACCTTGAGGGCTATTGGCTATAGATCTCGATAGAGAATAAATTGCACCAACAAAAATATCCACAAAAAATCAGCCCACGGTCAGGGTGGTGCACCACCTCGGAAGTAGTCTGGCATAAAGCTCGGATGCGAATGGCTGGCTCCATAAAATATTATTTCTGGCATTAAGCTCGGATAAACTCCTTCAACTTTTTCAAGACCGAGGTAATCTATGATACCTCAGATGCAGTTCGGCATTGGAGCTCGGCTGTAAAAATACACCTCAGATGCAGTTCGGCGTTGGAGTTCGGATGCAAAAGGACACCGCCACACGGGAAACACTTCAACCCGAGTTGTGGCATAAAAATAATGAGGCATTAATAAAGGCCGATAACTTAAAGGGGCTCCTCGGATGCCTGACTTCTGAACTCTTCGGATTCACCTCGGCGATCCTCAAGATCAGTGATGGGAAGATTTATTGAACCAGTTTTCAAGACCGACGGCCGAAGACGAAGACATGTTCGGAAGAACCGAGGAGCGTCCCTAACTTGAAGACCGGTTCAGGGGGCTACTGAGGGAGTCTGGGACTAAGGGGTCCTCGGGCCACCGACCTATCTCTACAGGCCGGACTCATGGGCCACTTCGGGCAGCTGATGACATATGCAAGGAAGATTCCACAAGACTTGGTGATCAAGACAAGGACTCCTCTCCACTGACGTAGTCGACTAGGACTCTTGTTATCCTAGGCCTCCGGTCTGTTATATAAGCCGAGGCCAGGCTAGACATTAGACATATCATCATCATCATGATAAGTCGACTCATCTAGGGTTTAGCTCATTTGATCTCGAGGTAGATCAACTCTGTAACCATCATACTCAACAATACAATCAAGCAGGACATAGGGTTTTACCTCCACACGAGGGCTCGAACCTGGGTAAACATCGTCTCCTTCGTCCCCTGTTAACCATCGATCCTAGATTCATAGTTCAGGACCCCCTACCCGAGATCTGCCAGTTTTGACACCAACACTGCCCCCTTTTTACTTTATCCAGGCGATTCATTATGTCGAAATACAACGTTTGCAACTGGGCGCCTTCCCAAGTTTCCGAGTCGATACTTCAAGATTATCAAGATCAGGATATTCTGCCCTCCAAGGCAGTAGTCGGCTGGCGGTCGCTCTCGGGGAAGTAATTCCAAAAACTGGTGAGGGAGAAGTGGTAATATTCTTGGACCATCTTCTCGTAGGCTTCTCTCCCCCCGGGTCAAAATTCTTTCGAGACATTTTACACTTTCTCCATCTTCATCCTCAAGACCTTGGCCCTAATTCTATATCCAATCTCTGTCAATGCCAAGTACTTTGTGAGGCGTATCAACAGATAGAGCCCTCTGTTTCCCTCTTTAGGGAGTTCTTCTATTTGAATCGCCAAACTGAATGCGCTCATGGCCCCAGCCTAGAACTTGGCGGGGTCTTAATCCAGAGGCAGAATGACGTTGCCTTTCCTGCTGCTATTCTGCCAAGCCATCCCCAAGGGTGGAATAAAACTTGGTTTTATTGACGGAACACGGCACCTGCTGGTGAGAACCCTTTGCTGGGTTACAAACCAAATCATCTTCCCATGGACCTCAAACTTCCTGGCTGGGCTCCCCTGGAAGAACATGCTCAACATGCCCCTATATATCCAAGGCTGAGGGCCTTAACAGCCAACAGGTTAACTGGAATTTATTTAACCCGATGCTGGGTATCCTGGAGTATTTTACCTCTATGCCGCTGTGACAGTCTAATGTGCGCTTATTCCGGTGACTTAGATGACGCCCAAATATATAACAATATAACTTTGGATGCTGATGAAATAAATCGGATTGTGAAGAAGCTATTGGGTGAAAGTCTAGCCGCTTGTAGCAAAGACGGATTGAAGCCCTTTTATGCTCTTAACCCGGCTTCTCCAGGAAGAATCTTTGGTAACTCTATGTCTGACTTGATGAATGTTTTCCCCTTTTAAATTCCAAATCCTTACCTGTTAATTTTGATTGTCAATTTTGCAGGCTATGTCTTCATTTTGGGGCAAGAAACGAGTGAAAATCGCAGCCAAAAAGCATAAGGCCCTTCGAAGTTCAAAGAAAGATAAGGCGGTCGTAGAAGAGCCGTCACTTATGGGCGTATCAGCAGCAGCCGATGTCCAATCGGAGGTAGAAATCAATTTCCTTTATCCATATTTTATTGAATCTAGCTGATGCCTCCTTTTTCTCTCTTAGGGAAATGTCGAGACAAACGGGACCGAAGATGTTGAGGTAATTTCCATTTCCTCCGGCTCAGAATCTTTGCTTCCAACAAGAACAAGGCGGGTCATTCAGAAAGTAAGCTTCTCTCATCCAGATGCTTATTTGGATCCCAATTTTGTTTTGAAGAAAACTCAGCATAAATCGAGGCACCAAACTCGGAGTGGTAATGGTGATCTTACAGACGGGTTACCCAATAAACCAGTAGCCCGTAAGCGACCAACTGAGGTACCTTTCAGCCCAACTCTTTCTTTCGAGGCTAGTTTAAATTAGCAACCTTTTAATCATTCTAATTTCATTTATCAGGAGTCACCTCCTTCGTCAGGCGACTCAACGGCCTCCAAACTGCCACCCCTTGTCATCAACCCTGGGTAAATTTTCTCTTTTGTGATATGCTTGCCTTTGTGAACCTTTTTGCATATTCTTTATTCTATCTTCTTGTTTTGTAGGGCTCAAGCCAAGGCCAAGAAGAGGAAAGTTGGTGAGCCGTCCACTGATTCTGAGGCCCCTAAGCCAGGGAACCCTGATTTGGTAACCCTTGAAGTTCATGCAGATCAGCCTAAAGATCATCAGGAGGCCCAAACTGATTTACCCCCTCAACCTGAGCCGGCAAGCACTGATGCTATGGACACTGAAGTTGACCTAGCGGCCAATCTTAACCCGCCCAGTCCTCCAAAGATGACTGAAGATGATCCTTGCGATAAAAACGAGGAGGTTGTCATTACTGGGTCGAGTTATACCGTTCCTGAGGTCTCCAGAGTGCTGGCAAAACTTGTTACTAAAGATGAAACAGTACTGCCTGAGAAGGGAAAAACCAAACTGGAGCTTCCAAGTTATGAGAAAATGAGTGCTGAAGAACTGCATGCTGGTTATCTGGACCATCTTGCTACGAGCCGGGAGATGGAAGTCGGCCTTGTCAGCATGATGAAAAACAAATACAAGGTATGTTCCTCTTTGTTGTGTACTCCAGATATCCTTTTATAGCCCCCAATGGCCGGCTCATCTTCTTGAGATGAGTCGGGTCTTGATAATGATTATGAAGAAATCGACCTGTAGCCCCCAAGGGCCGGCTCATCTTCTTGAGATGAGTCGTGTCTTGATAATAATTATGAAGAATTCGACCTGTAGCCCCCAAGGGCCGGCTCATCTTCTTGAGATGAGTCGAGTCTTGATAATAAAGATGAAGAATTCGACCTGTAGCCCCCAAGGGCCGGCTCATCTTCTTGAGATGAGTCGGGTTTCATAACAAAGATGAAGAATTCGACCTGTAGCCCCCAAGGGCCGGCTCATCTTCTTGAGATGAGTCGGGTCTTGATAATAAAGATGAAGAATTCGACCTGTAGCCCCCAAGGGCCGGCTCATTTTCTTGAGATGAGTCGGGTCTTCTCCACATCCTTGCTCTAGAAAAAACTGGCATGCATTAGCCCCCAAGTGTTAAATATATTGTTTTGCAATCTGTTTGAGACTTGATATAATTTTTCTTTGTCATACGATACTGTATCCTGCTACCAGCTTATGAGCATTGAATATCGTGGCCTTATTATGCAGAAAGCTCTACAAGCAGCCGAGTCAAGTGTGACCGGTTTGAAGAAAGATCTGGAAGTAGGGAAACACGCCCGAGCTGCTGTTGAAGAGAAACTTCGTCTTACTTTGGAGGAGTTGGAGAAAACCAAGGCACACCTTGAAAAGCAAAATAAATCTTTTGAAGCTGAGAAAGCCGCCTTGTTAGAGCGCGTAGAAAATGTTGAGGGCCATTTGAAACCCATCACGGAAGAGCTATCCAGGTTAAAGCGGCATATTGCCCATATGACCCAAGCTATCTTTGGTAAGTATCTTATATCTTGTAAAAAATACCTATGTTTGTGGATAAGCCGTCCGACGACTCACACACTTTAAATTGTATTGTAGGCCCACGAACATGCAAACTTCAAGATGACAGCTTGCTTATGCTGAAGGCTGTATATACTTTGACCGAGCAACTCTATGCTGGAAGCTATCTTGCCATCAAGGCAGTTATGGGGAATAAAGAGCCGGTGAAGCTTATCAAGGACGTGCAGAGGGTTCTTGATACGTCTCCGTCGTATCTACTTTTCCTAATGCTTTTGCTCTTGTTTTGGACTCTAATTTGCATGATTTGAATGAAACTAACCTGGACTGACGCTGTTTTCAGTAGAACTACCATGGTGTTGTTTTTATGCAGAAATAAAAGTTCTCGGAACTGGACATAACTTTTGGGAGAATTATTTTACAATAAATAAAAAATACTGGAGCCAAGAACCACCGGAGGGGGTGCCCTGGCTGGGCACGATACACCAGGGCGCGCCACCCCCTCCAGGTGCGCCCTGGTGGGTTGTGCCCACCTCGTGGGCCCACTGACCCTAATTCCAGCACTATAAATTCCTATTTTTGGAGAAAAATATAGGAGAGAATGTTTCATCGCGTTTTACGATATAGAGCAGCTGCCACCTCCTGTTCTTCATCGGGAGGCCAGATCTGGAGCCCGTTTGGGGCTCTAGAGAGGGGAATCTTCGGTCATCGTCATCATCAACCCTTCTTCATCGCCAATTCCATGATGCTCCCCACAGGGAGTGAGTAATTCCTTCGTAGGCTTGTGACGTGGCTTGAGACTGCGTCGGTGTTTCCCCAAAGAGGAAGGGATGATGCAGCACAATGACAGTAAGTATTTCCCTCAGTTATTAAACCAAGGTATCGAACCAGTAGGAGGATCACGCAACACTATGTAAAGAGTACCTACACACAAACAACAAATACTTGCAACCCGACGCGAAAGAGAGGTTGTCAGTCTCTCCACGGTAAAAAGATAGATTAGATTGTAGATTGGATAAATAGATCTCGCAAGAACACAAAATAAAAGAGGCAAATAAAAAGTGCAGCAAAGTATTTTTGGGTTTTGGGAATAGTTGATCTGAAAACAAAAGCGCCAAAAAGATAGATCGGAAAGCAATATGTTGGAAAAGTAGACCCTGAGGCCCTAGGTTTCACTAGTGGCTTCTCTCATGAGTATAACACACAGTGGGTAAACAAATTACTATTGGGCAATTGATAGAAGATCAAATAATCTTGACGATATCCAAGGCGATGATCATTATATAGGCATCACGTCCAAGATTAGTAGACCGAAATGATTCTGCATCTACTACTATTACTCCACACATTGACCGCTATCCAGCATGCATCTAGTGTATTAAGTTCATGGAAAAATGGAGTAATGCAATAAGAACGGTGACATGATGTAGACAAGATCTATTCATGTAAGAATAGACCCCATCTTGTTTTGCTTAATAGCAACGATACATGCGTGCCTCGCTGCCCCTTCTGTCACTGGGAGAGGACACCGCAAGATCGAACCCATCACAAAGCACCTCTTCCCATGGCAAGAAAAATTGATCTAGTTGGCCTAACTAAACCAAAGATCCGAAGAAGAAATACGAGGCTATAAGTAATCATGCATATAAGAGATCAAAGAAGACTCAAATAATATTAAGGGATAGAAACTGATCATGAACTCAACATTCATCGGATCCCAACAAACACACCGCAAAAAGTCATTACATCAAATAGATCTCCAAGAGACCATTGTATTGAGAATCAAAAGAGAGAGAGAGAGAAAGCCATCTAGCTACTGCCTACAGACCCGTATGTCTATGGTGGACTACTCACGCATCATCGGAGAGGCACCAATGAGGATGATGAACCCCTCCGTGATGTTGTTAGATTGGATCTCGCGGTTCTGGAACTTGCGGCGTCTGGAAGTATTTTTTGTCGACTCATCTAGGGTTTCTGGAATATTTGGGTATTTATAGAGCTCAGAGGTGGTGGAGAAGGTTCCCGAGGCAGCCATAACCCACCAGGGCGCGCCCGAGGCCCCTGGCACGCCCTGGTGTCTTGTGGGCAGACTGGGGCTCCCTCCTGGTTAATTATTTGGCCCACTGGCGTCCTTCTGGTCCAAAAAAAATCTCCAAAAAGTTTCGTCGCGATTGGACTTCGTTTGGTACTGATATTCTGCGAAGTAAAAACAAGCAAAAAACAGCAACTGGCACTTGGCACTATGTCAATAGGTTAGTCCCAAAAAATGATATAAAGTTGCTATAAAATGAATGTAAAACATACAAGAATGATAATATAACAACATGGAACAAGCAAAAATTATAGATACGTTGGAGACGTATTAGCATCCCCAAGCTTAATTCCTAGTCATCCTCGAGTAGGTAAATGATAAAAACAGAATTTTTGTTGTGCAATGTTGCCTAACATGTTCATCACAAATTCTTTTCTTTTGTAGCATGGACATTTGGACTTTTAGATGGTTCAAAGCAATAGTCTAGTTTTGACATACAGACTTTAATACTCAAGCATGCCAACAAGCAACCAAGTCTTTCAAAATATCAACACTAAAGTAAGTTATCCCTAGCCCATCATGCTCAATCATTGATCCATTCATGAAACACACTCAAATATTAACTACACCCAATGCACAAGTATGATCATAGTGCCCCCTAGTTGGTGCTTTATAAGAGAAGATGGAGACTCAAATTAAAAATAAAAATTGCATAAAGTAAATAGATAGGCCCTTTGCAGAGGGAAGTAGGGATTTGTAGAGGTGCCAAATCTCAAAGCTTAAATTGAGAGGGAAAAAATATTTTGGGTGGCATGCCTTTCCTGTCAACGAAAACGACAAAGTAGTTCTCAATAATTTCCATGCTAGATACATCATAGGTGGTTCCCAAACATAAAGTAAAGGTTATTCCTTTTTCCACCATTCTTTCACAATCCATGGCTAGCCATATCCACGGTTGCCTTCGATACCAACACTTTCCAAGGAATTTATTATTTGACAACATAAAGTGAATTTCTTTTTCATTTTGGGACTGGGTATACCTATTACCGCCGTACTCTTGTGCAATGACAAGTGAATAAACACTCATATTGAGAATAACACATCTAGCATGGAAAAATATTGGACACCCCCTACCGTTTCATGAGCGGTACGAGCACACAAAAAGGAAATTCATTTTGAAAATTAGAGATGGCACATACAAATTTTCTTAGAACGGCATGGAAATACCACATATAGGTAGGTATGGTGTACTCATAAGGCAAAACTGGGTTTAAGGATTTTCGATGCACAAGTAGTATTTCTACTTAGTACAAGTGGAAGCTAGCAAATAGATTGAGAAGCAACCAACCAAGAAACAAAAATTCACATAAACGAGCATTGAGCATATCTAACACCGAATAATGCACCATAAGTAGGATGTAATTTCATTGCACAACCATTGACTTTCGTGCTTGCATAGGGAATCACAAACCTTAACACCAATATTCTTACTAAAGCATAATTATTCACCAACATGACTCACATATTACTATCATCATGTCTCAAAACCATTACAAGGAATGGAGTTTAATTTATCCAATGATCTTCATGAAAGTTTTTATTATATCCCTCTTGAATATCTATCACTTTGGGACTAGTTTCATATATTGCCATTGCTTTTGGCAAGCTTAAACAAATTTAAGTGAAGAACATGAGCATAGAAGTTACATCTAACAAAATAATATAAGTGAAGCATGAGAGAATTTCTTCAAAAGTTACTAAATCTCAAATTAATCTAAGTGAAGCATGAGAGTATTTCTACAAAAAATTAAAGCACACCATGCTCAAAAAGATATAAGTGAAGCACTAGAGCAATTCCATAGCTCAAAAAAATTTAAGTGAAGCATAAAGAGCAATTCTAACAAATCATAGCATGATTTTGGCTCTCTCAAATGCGTGTGTCCAGCAAGGATACTTGTGACAAACTAAAAAGAAAAGCAAGCAAAGATTCAAATAATACAAGACGCTCCATACAAAACTCATGACATGGGACGAATAAAAATATGGCTCCAAGTAAAATACCGATGGTCGTTAGAAGAAAGAGGGGATGCCACTCGGGGCATCCCCAAGCTTAGTTGCTTGTTTCTCCTTGGATATTATCTTGGGGGTGCTGTAGCATCCCCAAGCTTAGGCTCTTTTCACTCCTTATTCCTTCATCCATCGTTATCTCATCCAAATATTGAAAACTTCAATCACACAAAACTCAACAAAACCTTCGTGAGATCCGTTAGTATAATAAAACAAATCACCACTTTAAGTGCTGTTGCCAACCCATTTAAATTTCATTATTGCATTATACCTACTGTATTTTAACTTTACCATGGCTTATACCCTTCAATACAAACCATAGATTCATCAAAACAAGCACACAATTCAACGAAAACAGAATCTGTCTCAAACAGAACAGTCTGTAGTAATCTGTACTCTAACCATACTCTATAACTCTAAAAATTCTGAAAACATAGGACAACATAAAGAATTTGTATAGCAACACTGTGTTAAAATTTCAGCTCATTATCACGCTCCAGTAAAAAAAATGAAACGCACTGGAGTCAAAATTTCTGTTTCAGATTCAGCATTGTTTCTACTCATCTTATGAATCATCCTAAATGCTTTACTTGGCACAAACACTAAATAAAACCTAAAAAACACAATCAGAACAGAGGCATAATTGTGTCAACACTCAAAAACAAAAAGAAAAAGATGAAAATAAATTTATTCATTGGGTTGCCTCCCAACAAGCGCTATCGTTTTACGCCCCTAGCTAGGCATAATGCATAGATTCAAGTATTGTCATCTTTGGTTTTCGTACAGATATTTCTATCAAGAGGTTTTGCAAATATAACTTGAAACACATCATCCATAGAAACCTTAGCACTATCAAGTTGTCCATCTATGTACGCTCTTTGATTCCCGGCCACAATCCAAGAATAATGTTGATTAACATCATTGAAAACTTGTTGGATCATATATAAAATGGGGACTTCCTTTTTAAGATTCTCATAAAAAATTGATTATTTCCAACCAGATGCCTCAACATGTAGTCACTATTGTAAAGGATCTCCCCTATAACCAGTTTTTCACGGCTCATACGAAAAAAATCAAAAATCTCCCTAGCTTCCGGTACTATGTGATCAAATTCTTTCATGAGAACAAGGGTGGCTAACTTTTTAGCTTTGGGATCCTTTATAACGGGTAGTTCATAAAACAATCTTTGCAAGGTAGGATGGGAATGAATAAACCTATTTTCAAGTTTCAGAACTAGTGCTGAAATAGCTTCCACATAAGTTTTAGTTCCTTTAAGTATAGGAGCATCATCGAGAGTCAAATTTCCAACACAATTGAAAAATTCTTGGATAGTTTCTTTTCCTATAACGTTCCCTTGCCCCAAAACAAAAGTTTTAGCATCCAGATTACCAGAACATCCAATATTAGGAGTCCTGCCATCATCTGTTTCTGGCATACCAAAATCACTCATGATGACAAGCAAACAAGAGATCTGACGAGAAAAAGGCAAACAGAAAAGAGGGCGAATAAAACGACAAATTTGGTGAAGTGGGGGAGAGGAAAAAGAGAGGCAAATGGCAAATAATGTAATTGTAAGGAGATGAGATTTGTGATTAGGAACCTGATAGATGTTGATGATGTCTCCTCGACGCCAGAGATTGGCACGTTGAAGAGACTGCATCCTCCCCGACAACGGCGCCAGAAATTCCGTTGACGTGGCTTGAGACTGTGTCGGTGTTTCCCCAAAGAGGAAGGGATGATGCAGCACAGTGACGGTAAGTATTTCCCTCAGTTAAGAAACCAAGGTATCGAACCAGCAGGAGGATCACGCAACACTATGTAAACAGTACCTGCACACAAAGAACAAATACTTGCAACCCGACGCGAAAGAGAGGTTGTCAATCTCTCCACGGTAAAAATATAGATTAGATTAAAGATTGGATAAATAGATCTCGCAAGAACACAAAATAAAAGAGGCAAATAAAAAGTACATCAAAGAATTTTTGGGGTTTGGGAATAGTAGATCTGAAAACAAAAGCGGCAAAAAGATAGATCGGAAAGCAATATGTTGGAAAAGTAGACCCGGGGGCCGTAGGTTTCACTAGTGGCTTCTCTGATGAGTATAGCACATGGTGGGTGAGCAAATTACTGTTCCGCAATTGATAGAAGATCAAATAATCATGACGATATCCAAGGCGATGATCATTATATAGGCATCACGTCCAAGATTAGTAGACCGAAACGATTTTGCATCTACTACTATTACTCCACACATCGACTGCTATCCAGCATGCATCTAGTGTATTAATTTCATGAAAAAATGGAGTAATGCAATAAGAACGGTGACATGATGTAGAAAAGATCTATTCATGTAGGAATAGACCCCATCTTGTTATCCTTAATAGCAACGATACATGCGTGCCTTGCTGCCCCTTTTGTCACTGGGAGAGGACACCGCAAGATCGAACCCATCACAAAGCACCTCTTCCCATGGCAAGAAAAATCGATCTAGTTGGCCTAACTAAACCAAAGATTCGAAGAAGAAATACGAGGCTATAAGTAATCATGCATATAAGAGATCAAAGAAGACTCAAATAATATTCATGGATAGAAACTAATCATGAACTCAAAATTCATCGGATCCCAACAAACACACCGCAAAAAGTCATTACATCAAATAGATCTCCAAGAGACCATTGTATTGAGAATCAAAAGAGAGAGAGAGAGAAAGCCATCTAGCTACTGCCTATGGAGCTGTAGGTCTATGGTGGACTACTCACGCATCATCGGAGTGGCACAAATGAGGATGATGAACCCCTCCGTGATGGTGTTAGATTGGATCTCGCTGTTCTGGATCTTGCGGTGGCTGGAAGTATTTTTCGTCGACTCCTCTAGGGTTTCTGGATTATTTGGGTATTTATAGAGCTCAGAGGTGGTGGAGAAGGTTCCTGTGGCGGCCACAACCCTCCCGGGCGTGCCCGGGGCCCCTGGCACGCCCTGGTGTCTTGTGGGTGGCCTGGGCTCCCTCCTGGTTACTTCTTTGGCCCACTGGCCTCCTTCTGGTCCAAAAAAAATCTCCAAAAAGTTTCTTCGTGATTGGACTCCGTTTGGTATTGATATTCTGCGAAGTAAAAAACAAGCAAAAAACAACAACTAGCACTTGGCACTGTGTCAATAGGTTAGTCCCAAAAAATGATATAAAGTTGCTATAAAATGATTGTAAAACATCCAAGAATGATAATATAACAGCATGGAACAAGCAAAAATTATCGATACGTTGGAGACGTATCAGCATCCCCAAGCTTAATTCCTAGTCGTCCTCGAGTAGGTAAATGATAAAAATAGAATTTTTTTTGTACAATGCTGCCTAACATGTTCATCACATATTGTTTTCTTTTGTAGCAAGGACATTTGGACTTTTAGATGGTTCAAAGCAATAGTCTAGTTTTGACATACAGACTTTAATACTCAAGCATGCCAACAAGCAACCAAGTCTTTCAAAATATCAACACTAAAGTAAGTTATCCCTAGCCCATCATGCTCAATCATTGATCCATTCATGAAACACACTCAAATATTAACTACACCCAATGCACAAGTATGATCATAGTGCCCCCTAGTTGGTGCTTTATAAGAGAAGATGGAGACTCAAATTAAAATAAAAATTGCATAAAGTAAATAGATAGGCCCTTCGCAAAGAGAAGTAGGGATTTGTAGAGGTGCCAAAGCTCAAAGCTTAAATTGAGAGGGAAAAATATCTTGGGTGGCATGCCTTTCCTGTCAACGAAAACTACAAAGTAGTTCTCAATACTTTCCATGCTAGATACATCATAGGCGGTTCCCAAACATAAAGTAAAGTTTATTCCTTTTCCACCATTCTTTCACAATCCATGGCTAGCCGTATCCACGGTTGCCTTCCATACCAACACTTTCCAAGGAATTTATTATTTGACAACATAAAGTGAATTTCTTTTTCATTTCGGGACTGGGTATCCCTATTACTGCTGTACTCTCATGCAATGACAAGTGAATAAACACTCATCTTGAGAATAACACATCTAGCATGGAAAAATATTGGACACCCCCTACCGTTTCATGAGCGGTACGAGCACACAAAAAGGTAATTCATTTTGAAAATTAGAGATGGCACGTACAAATTTTCTTAGAATGGCATGGAAATACCACATATAGGTAGGTATGGTGGACTCATAAGGCAAAACTGGGTTTAAGGATTTTGGATGCACAAGTAGTATTTCTACTTAGTACAAGTGGAGGCTAGCAAATAGATTGAGAAGCAACCAACCAAGAAACGAAAATTCACATAAACGGACATTGAGCATATCTAACACCGAATAATGCACCATAAGTAGGATGTAATTTCATTGCACAACTATTGACTTTCGTGCTTGCATAGGGAATCACAAACCTTAACACCAATATTCTTACTAAAGCATAATTATTCACCAACATGACTCACATATTACTATCATCATGTCTCAAAACCATTACAAGGAATGGAGTTTAATTTATCCAATGATCTTCATGAAAGTTTTTATTATATCCCTCTTGAATATCTATCACTTTGGGACTAGTTTCATATATTGCCATTGCTTTTGGCAAGCTTAAACAAATTCAAGTGAAGAACATGAGCATAGAAGTTTCATCTAACAAAATAATATAAGTGAAGCATGAGAGAATTTCTTCAAAAGTTACTAAATCTCAAATTAATCTAAGTGAAGCATGAGAGTATTTCTACAAAAAATTAAAGCACACCATGCTCAAAAAGATATAAGTGAAGCACTAGAGCAATTCCATAGCTAATTTTTTTTAAGTGAAGCATAAAGAGCAATTCTAACAAATCATAGCATGATTTTGGCTCTCTCAAATGGGTGTGTCCAGCAAGGATACTTGTGACAAACTAAAAAGCAAAGCAAGCAAAGACTCAAATAATACAAGACGCTCCAAGCAAAACTCATGACATGTGACGAATAAAAATATAGGTCCAAGTAAAATACCGATGGTCGTTAGAACAAAGTGGGGATGCCACTCGGGGCATCCCCAAGCTTAGTTGCTTGTTTCTCCTTGGATATATCTTGGGGGTGCTGCAGCATCCCCAAGCTTAGGGTCTTTTCACTCCTTATTCCTTCATCCATCGTTATCTCACCCAAAACTTGAAAACTTCAATCACACAAAACTCAACAAAACCTTCATGAGATCCGTTAGTATAATAAAAAAAATCACCACTTTAAGTGCTGTTGCAAACCCATTCAAATTTTATTATTGCATTATACATACTGTATTTTTACTTTACCATGGCTTATACCCTTCAATATGAACCATAGATTCATCAAAACAAGCACACAATGCAACGAAAACAGAATCTGTCTCAAACAGAACAGTCTATAGTAATCTGTACTCCAACCATATTTCTGTAACTCTAAAAATTCTGAAAACTTAGGACAACGTAAAGAATTTGTATAGCAACACTGTGTTAAAATTACAGCTCATTATCACGCTCCAGTAAAAAAATGAAACGCACTGGAGTCAAAGTTTCTGTTTCAGATTCAACTTTGTTTCTACTCATCTTATGAATAATCATAAGGCTTTACTTGGCACAAACACTAAATAAAACATAAAAAACACAATCATAACAGAGGTATAATTGTGTCAACACTCAAAAACATAAAGAAAAAGATGAAAATAAATTTATTCATTGGGTTGCCTCCCAACAAGCGCTATCGTTTTACGCCCCTAGCTCGGCATAATGCATAGATTCAAGTATTGTCATCTTTGGTTTTCGTAGAGATATTTTTATCAAGAGGTTTTGCAAATATAACTTGAAACACATCATCCATAGAAACCTTAGCACAATCAAGTTGTCCATCTATGTACCCTCTTTGATTCCCGGCCACAATCCAAGAATGATGTTGATTAACATCATCGAAAACTTGTTGGATCATATCTAAAATAGGGGCTTCCTTTTTAAGATTATCATAAAAAAATTGATTATTTCCAAGAATATGCCTCAACATGTAGTCACAATTGTAAAGGATCTCCCCTATAACCGGTTTTTCATGGATCATACCAAAAAAATCAAAAATCTCCCTAGCTTCCCGTACTATGTGATCAAATTCATTCCTGAGAACAAGGGTGGCTAACTTTTTAGCTTTGGGATCCTTTATAATGGGTAGCTCATAAAACAATCTTTGCAAGGTAGGATGGGTACGAATAAACCTATTTTCAAGTTTCAGAACTAGCGCTGAAATAGCTTCCGCATAAGTTTTAGTTCCTTTAAGTATAGGAGCATCATCCAGAGTCAACTTTCCAATACAATTGAAAAATTCTTGGATTGTTTCTTTTCCTATAATGTTCCCTTGCCCCAAAACAAAAGTTTTAGTATCCAGATTACCAGAACATCCAATATTAGGAGTCCTGCCATCATCTGTTTCTGGCATACCAAAATCACTCATGATGACAAGCAAACAAATGATCTGACGAGAAAAAGGCAAACAGAAAAGAGGGCGAATAAAATGGCAACTTTGGTGAAGTGGGGGAGAGGAAAAAGAGCGGCAAATGGCAAATAATGTAATTGCAAGGAGATGATATTTGTGATTAGGAACCTGATAGAAGTTGATGATGTCTCCTCGGCGCCAGAGATTGGCACGTTGAAGAGACTGCTTCCTCCCGGCAACGGCGCCAGAAATTCCTTTGACGTGGCTTGAGACTGCTTCGGTGTTTCCCCAAAGAAGAAGGGATGATGCAGCACAACGACGGTAAATATTTCCCTCAGTTATGAAACCAAGGTATCGAACCAGTAGGAGGATCACGAAACACTATGTAAACAGTACCTGCACACAAAGAACAAATACTTGCAACCCGACGCGAAAGAGAGGTTGTCAATCTCTCCACGGTAAAAATATAGATTAGATTGTAGATTGGATAAATAGATCTCGCAAGAAAACAAAATAAAAGAGGCAAATAAAAAGTGCAGCAAAGTATTTTTGGGTTTTGGGAATAGTAGATCTGAAAACAAAAGCGGCAAAAAGATAGATCGGAAAGCAATATGTTGGAAAAGTAGACCTGGGGGCCGTAGGTTTCACTAGTGGCTTCTCTCATGAGTATAGCACACGGTGGGTGAACAAATTACTGTTGGGAAATTGATAGAAGATCAAATAATCATGACGATATCCAAGGCGATGATCATTATATAGGCATCACGTCCAAGATTAGTAGACCGAAACGATTCTGCATCTACTACTATTACTCCACACACCGACCACTATCCAGCATGCATCTAGTGTATTAAGTTCATGGAAAAACAGAGTAATGCAATAAGAACGTTGACATGATGTAGACAAGATCTATTCATGTAGGAGTAGACCCCATCTTGTTATCCTTAATAGCAACGATACATGCGTGCCTCACTGCCCCTTCTGTCACTCGGAGAGGACACCGCAAGATCGAACCCATCACAAAGCACCTCTTCCCATGGCAAGAAAAATCGATCTAGTTGGCCTAACTAAACCAAAGATTCGAAGAAGAAATACGAGGCTATAAGTAATCGTGCATATAAGAGATCAAAGAAGACTCAAATAATATTCATGGATAGAAACTGATCATGAACTCAAAATTCATCGGATCCCAACAAACACACCAAAAAAGTCATTACATCAAATAGATCTCCAAGAGACCATTGTATTGAGAATCAAAAGAGAGAGAGAGAGAAAGCCATCTAACTACTGCCTACGGACCCGTAGGTCTATGGTGGACTACTCACGCATCATCGGAGAGGCACCAATGAGGATGATGAACCCCTCCGTGATGGTGTTAAATTGGATCTCGCTGTTCTGGATCTTGCGGCGGCTGGAAGTATTTTTCGTCGACTCCTCTAGGGTTTCTGGATTATTTGTGTATTAATAGAGCTCAGAGGCGGCGGAGAAGGTTCCCGTGGTGGCCACAAACCACCAGGGCGCGCCCGGGGCCCCTAGCGCGCCCAAGTGTCTTGTGGGCGGCCTGGGCTCCCTCCTGGTTACTTCTTTGGCCCACTGGCCTCCTTCTGGTCCAAAAAAAATCTCCAAAAAGTTTTGTCGTGATTGGACTCCGTTTGTACTGATATTCTACAAAGTAAAAAACAAGCAAAAAACAACAATTGGCACTTGGCACTGTGTCAATAGGTTAGTCCCAAAAAATAATATAAAGTTGCTATAAAATGATTGTAAAACATCCAAGAATGATAGTATAACAGCATGGAACAAGCAAAAATTATAGATACGTTGGAGACGTATCAGCTTGCTGGTCGGTGAGGAGTTGAATGAGATTCATCATGTAATCGAGTTAGTATTGTTAGGGCTTGATCCCTGGTTTCCACTATGTTCTGAGATTGATGTTGCTATGACTTTGCCATGCTTAATGCTTGTCACTAGGGCCCGAGTGCCATGATTTCAGATCTGAACCGTTTATGTTATCACCAATATATCTATGTTCTTGATCCGATCTTGCTAGTCATATGCACCTGCTATGTGTTATGATCCGTAAACCCCGGAGTGACAATAGTCGGGATACTTTACGGTGATGACCGTAGTATGAGGAGTTCATGTATTCACTATGGGTTAATGCTTTGTTCAGGTTCTCTATTAAAAGGAGGCCTTAATATCCCTTAGTTTCCTTATGGACCCCACTGCCATGGGAGGGTAGGACAAAAGATGTCATGCAAGTTCTTTTCCATAAGCACGTATGACTATTTACGAAATACATGTCTACATTACATTTATGAACTGGAGCGGTTCTGTGTCGCCCTAGGTTATGACTGCTATATGATGAATATTATCCAATGAGTTCACCGATCCAGTGCCTACGAGTTTTCCACATATTGTTCTTGCTAAGTTACTATTGCTACTGCTACTGTTACACTTGCTACAAAACCATTGCTATCATTGTTACTGTTACTAGTACTTTTACCACTGCTATCAAACGATCATATTACTGTGCTACTGATCACTCTGCTGCAGATATTTAATCTCCAGGTGTGGTTGAATTGACAACTCAACTGCTAATACTTGCAAATAATCTTTGGCTCCCCTTGTGTCAAATCTATAAATTTGGGTTGAATACTCTACCCTCGAAAACTGCTGCGATCCCCTATACTTGTGGGTTATCAAGAACTTTTTCTGGCGCCATTGCCTGGGAGCATAGCTATATTTGTTGAGTCACTTGGGATTTATATCAATTGATCACTATGAAGAATCTGAAGGATACAAGAACCAATATTTTCCCTCTAAGACGAGGGGAGGTAAGGAATTGCCATCTAGCTCTGTACTTGATTCACCTTCGGTTATGAGTAAACTTGCAACACCACCACATGCTATTAATCCTGATATGTCACAAGTTATTGATGATGCTACTTCTGCTATGAATGATGCTTATGATGATGCCAGTACCATGCTTGATGATAATGTGCCACTAGGTGAATTTCTTGATGAACAAAGTACTAGAGCTAAAGAGAATGAAATTACTGAAACTGATGAGATTACTGAAACTGATGAAGTCTTTGAAACTGAGAACTATGAAACACCTATTAGACCGAGCTCTCCTAGATTTGAAATGCCTAAGATACCTGAGGGTTATGTTATGGATGAGGAGATAGGTAGAGAAATCCTTGCTTGTAAGAATAGAGATGATCTTAAGAAGTTATTATGCAAGTATAAAGAAAAGACTTTGAATGCTAGAATGAAATGTGATCCTAAGTTTGCTACTTCACCTATCTTTGTTACCGATAAGGATTATGAATTCTCTGTCGACCCAGAGTTAATTAATTTTGTTGAATCTGATCCTTTTCGTGGCTATGAAACTGAAACTGTAGTGTCACATCTTACTAAGTTGAATGATATAGCTACCCATTTTGCTCATGATGAGAAGATTCGGTATTACTATATTCTCAAATTATTTCCGTTCTCATTAAAGGGTGATGCTAAGATATGGTACAATACTCTTGCTCCTGGTTGTGTGCGTAGTCCCCAGGATATGATTTATTACTTCTCTGAAAAATATTTTCCTGCTCATAAGAAACAAGCTGCCTTACAGGAAATATTTAACTTCGTGCAAATTGAAGAAGAGAGTCTCCCACAAGCTTGGGGGAGGCTTCTCCAATTGCTTAATGCTTTGCCTGATCACCCTCTTAAGAAAAATGAAATACTTGATATCTTCTATAATGGACTAACTGATGCTTCTAGGGACTTCCTAGATAGTTGTGCTGGTTGTGTTTTCAGGGAACAAACCGTTGAACAAGCTGAGGAACTATTGAATAATATATTGAAGAATTATGATGATTGGACTCTCCCTAAACCACCACCTAAACCCACTCCGAAGAAGAGGGGTATCTTATTTCTCAGTCCTGAAGATATGCAAGAGGCAAAGAAATGTATGAAGGAAAAAGGTATTAAAGCTGAGGATGTTAAGAATTTACAACCTATTGAAGAAATACATGGCCTTGACACACCACCACCTCAACAGGTGGTAGAGGTAAATTCTTTATTAAAGTTTGATGAAAGTGATATCCCTTACAATAAACATCCTAGTCAATGCTTATATGAGTTTGATAACTACATTAGGAAACAAGATCACTTCAATGCAAATGTTCTGAAACAATTGAAATATAATTCTGATATGATTGCTCGCTTGAGTGACTTGTTATTTAGAATCAGTAATGATGTTAGAGGTGTAGGAAAACATGCCTCTATGGTTCAAACCCAGTTAGAACAAGTTGCTAAATCTCAAAGAGAATTGCTTAATGAAATGAATAATAATATGAATGATCATGCTATTAGAGTAGTGACTACAGGAGGTAGAATGACCCAAGAACCTCTTTATCCGGAAGGTCATCCTAAAAGAATTGAACAAGACTCTCAAAGAAATAACACTGATGCACCTAGTCCTTCTAAAAAGAAAAAGAAAAAGAAAAATGATAGGACTTTGCATACCTCTAGTGAACCTGAGATAGAAAAACCTCCTAAAGATAATGATGTCTCTATTTTCGATGCTGAAACTCAATCTGGTAATGAACATTCACCTAGTGATAATGAAAATAATAATTATGATGTTCATGAAGATACTCAACCGAGCAATGATAAAGTACCAGATAATGATGTTGAAATAGAGCCTGCTGTTGATCTTGATAACCCACAACCTAAAAATAAACGATATGATAAAAGAGACTTTGTGGCTAGAAAACATGGTAAAGAAAGAGAGCCATGGGTTCATAAACCCATGCCCTTTCCACCTAAACCATCTAAGAAAAAGGATCATGAAGAATTTGAATGCTTTGCTGAAATGATTAGGCCAGTCTTTTTGCGCACCCGCTTAACTGATATCTTAAAGATGGCCCCTTATGCAAAATACATGAAAGACATCATCACTATAAAAGAAATATACATGAAGCTGAAATCTCCACCATGCTTGCTAATTATTCTTTTAAGGATGGAGTAACCTAAAAAAACTTGGAGATCCTGGAATACCAACTATACCTTGCTCCATTAAAAGAAATTATGTCGAAACTGCTTTGTGTGATTTGGGAGCTGGTGTTAGTGTTATGCCTTTCTCTTTGAATAAATGACTTGATTTGAATAAACTCACACCTACAGAAATATCATTGCAAATGGCTGACAAATCAACTGCCATACCTATCGGTATTTGTGAGGATGTGCCCGTTGTTGTTGCAAATGTTACTATCTTAACAGACTTTGTTATTCTTGAGATGCCCGAGGACGACAACATGTCTATTATCCTTGCTAGACCCTTTTTGAATACTGGATGGGCTGTTATTGATTGCAATAAAAGCAAAGTCACTTTTCATGTCAATGGTAATGAGCATACGGTACACTTTCCGAAGAAACAATTCCAAGTGAATGGTATAAATGTTATTGAAGAATCTCCGACACTCACTATTGGAAGTTTTCAACTACCTCTACCTACTGCCAAAAAGATATATGACATACTGGGGATATGCATATCCCCATTGAGGTAACTTAGTGTTTTACGAAAGTTCTTCGGTTTCATGCTAATCAGAAGTGGTTGTTAATAAGACTTGATCAACCTTATTAATGGATCATTTTTGAGAGGTATGAAGTTGATGAATCTAGTAGGCACAACCTTCTGCTCCCACCTTTTGTTTTCTATTTTTCTTAGTCAATTAAAATAAAATGCCATGTTTATCCTGTTTTCTATTTTCTCCGTGCAATAAAAAAATGTCCCAAAAATAAAAGTTTTCAGAATGTCCTGAAAATTTAACACGATTTTTTCTGAATATTTCTGAATTTCTGGTGCAAATAACATCAGAGGGGGGTGCATCTGGTGTCCACAAGACACCAGGGCACGCCAGCAGCCCCAAGCGCGCCCTGGTGGGTTGTGGTCCCCACGTGGGTCCCCTCACTTATCCCTTTAGCCCATTCCATCTCTTACCTCCAGAAAAAAATCACCATAGCTCTCTCTCTCGCGTTCTTGCTCTCAAACCCGAGGATTTCGATCTCTTTGCTCGAAGCTCCGTTTCCGAAACTGTTTTGGGGGATTGCTACTTGGTATGTGACGCCTCCATTGCTCCAATTAGTTTTTGACTTAGCGGTATATTTTTAGAATAATTAGCTACTCTTTGTGCTACTGTAGATAGGCTTGCATGTTGAATTCTTAGAATTCTAAGTAGTTTGAATGCTGAATATGGCCTCTATGCATCCTTAGGAGTAGTTGCTATCAATCTGATGAAGTTTTGTTGACAAAATTTTTGTAGACTAAAATTTTCAGAAATTTATTTATAGGTATAAGATGGATTTCTTTGGGAAGTTTTCCTCCAAGAAGAATGCTAAAGGAGTCATTGGGGATTCATCAGACAATGACCTCCACACTCCGAGAACGACGGAGGTGTGGCCATGCGAATGACCGCATCATGCCTTCATGGAGGAGGCCGGGTTCCATCCAGAGTTTGCCCAATTCGTTACAAATGCTGGGCTGACCAAATTCCTTGGTGGAAAGATTTCATTTTCTGAGTAGGAATAATCATCCGAGGTGCAGTTTAAGTTATATGTTGAAACCCGTAAGATACCGCTCACTGACTTGTGTGACATATGTTTGATCACTTCTGATGGAGAATTAAGAGAGCCTAGACCAACGGAGTTTGAGGACTTTCTCCTCACTTTGACTGTGGGTGACGAAAGAGGCGTGTCAAATGCCACTGCCACTAGTTTGCAGTTTCCTTCTGTGCATTACTTTGCTTTATTCATGGCGAAGTGTTTAACCGCTAGGGAGAAGGTTGGTGCACTCAGTGCCCCCGACCTCGCCATTTTATGCCATGCACTGCACAATGATCACACTTTTAGCTTAGGGGCTATTATTGCACGTCGCCTATAGCTTAACAGGACTAATTGCAAGATACATGGTGGTATTTATGCAACTCGCTTAGCGAGATATTTTAATGCTCAAATTTGCCCACATGATTATCCCTTGTCCCAAGTTTATCTAGATCACAAGGCATTGCAGGATCATCAATTTATTGATGCAGCTGATTCTTTTCATAACATTTGCTACAAGTTAGTATTCAGCGTGGTTACCCGTGATGTTATCCCGTTGCTTGCACCTGCTTTGTTTGATTCTACTACCAGGAACGGATACATGATCATGCCAGAGGACATTGCTTCCTACCGGAACAACCTGGCAGCAGCTGAGGAGGAGCCCCGGGAGTGGGACGCTCAGGTGCCGTCGCCACCGCACTTCAACTTAGGACCAGATGGCTATTATGGATGGTGATTACCAAGCTAGGCCAAAAGCATACGCTTGGGGGAGTTCGTATATCCACCGACATTATATTCATGTTTACACATTTCATTCCAGTTGTCGGTGTCTACACTTTTTCATTGTATTATCCATGCTAGATTTATTTTTCGCTTTCTTCTTGTGTGTTTGAAAAACTTTGAGAAAACCCAAAAATATTTCCTACTTCTTTTCGGTTTTTCTTTCTAGTTTAAAATTAATTGTAGGAGCAAAAGAAAACCCAAAAATATTTCTCGTTTCTTCTTTTACTTGTTGGGAGCTCACCCGTGTAAATAGTTTTTCTCGTCTTTGTTTTTCCCTCTTTAATTTGCTTTCTTCATGAAAAAACAAAAACTCTAAAAAATATTTCAGTGTGTTTCTTTGAAATTATTTTCCTTTTATTTGAGTCGTACCAAGGAGAAGACCACAATGAAAATGTTGAGTGGCTCTCATATGCATTATAGTTTACCTAACAAAGAGCCCATATTACTTTGTCTTCTCCTCTTGAATAAAATGTTTGCAGATTCCAGCTTAGTCCACGACACTCTTGCACTATTATTATTTTCATATCATTCGGTCATGCAAGTGAAAGGCAATAATGACGATATTTGATGAAGTGACTGTGGCAGAGAAAAGCGGGTATGAACTCAACTTGTTTTTCTTTTTGTAAATATGTTTAACCTAGTATCCATGATTCAGCATATTAGGATCAAACATGTTTGCAATGAAAATTAGAGATTATAGTTTCTCATGCCATGCTTAAGTAGCTAGGAGTGGATAATGATTTATCTTGGATGTAAACATGCATTAAAATGATTGGTATGTAGTATGATGATATGGTATCCTCCTCTGAATGTTTCAAGTGGCTTGACTTGGCACATGTTCATGCATGTAGTTGAATCGGAACCAACATAGCCTTCATGATATTTATGTTCATGGTGTCCATATCCTACTCATGCTAGTATTCAATGTTTATTATTCATAATGCAAGCTCATGATCGTTTTCGCTCTCTAGCTGGTAGCTTCTCAACCTATTTGCTAGCCTTAACCTTTACTAAGCGGGAATACTGCATGTGCGTCAAAATCCTTAAACCAAAGTTATTCTAGATGAGTCCAATATATCTAGCTATATGCGATATTACCCCGCCGTTCCAAGTAAATTTGCATGTGCCACCTCTAAAAATTCAAATGAACATCTGTTTTGTGTGCCTGGACCGCTCATGGAGCGACAGGGGGCGGTCAGTATCTTCCATGTTAAGCGGGTTATTCTCATGATGAGTGTTTATTCACTCCTCCTTGCACGAGAGGGGCGGTAATAGGGATTCCCAGTCCCGAAATAAAAAATTGCAAATAATTAAACAAAACTCCCCCAGGAATGTTGTTGGTATGGATGGTACCCATGGATTCGGCTAGACGTGGAGTGTGTTTGTTGGTGGAGGGGGAGTAAACCTTTACTTTTACCGCTTGGGAACCGCAGCTAATGTGTTTAGCATGGAAGATATTGATAACTCTTGGTCGTAACGTTGACAGGAAGGGTGTACCTCCCAAAATTATATTTATCTCTAATTTAAGCTTTCAGCTCTGGCACCTCTGCAAATCCATTCTCCCCTCTGTGAAGGGACTATCTATTTACTTTTATGGTGAGTCATCACCTTCTCAATTGAGTGCCAGATCTAAGAGCACTATTGTCATCCTCATGCGTTGTGTATAGTTAATGTTGGATGCAGCATGACTGGATCTTTTCTACCATGAATTACAATGTTTAGTCGCTGCTTGAACTTTGGTGGTGCTCTGCATTTATGTTTCGCGGTCTCAGAAAGGGCTAGTGAGATACCACAGTTGTCATATTATATCATGACCGTTTTGACAAAGTGTTGGCGCTTAAGATATTTTATTATTGCTCGCTAGTTGCTTATGTCATTGATATGAGCTAATATAATTTTTAAGAGTTATTGCTGATATGGTTAGTCATAATGTTTGCTGAAAACCTGGGTGCTACTTAAGCATATATATGTAAACAAGAACAAAAGAGTTCGTAAAAGTTTTTCTTTTTCACTTTTAGTTTGTCAACTGAATTGCTTGAGGACAAGCAATGGGTTAAGCTTGGGGGAGTTGATACGTCCCTGTCGTATCTACTTTTCCTAACGCTTTTGCTATTGTTTTGGACTCTAATTTGCATGATTTGAATGAAACTAACCCGGACTAACGCTGTTTTCCGCAGAACTACCATGGTGTTGTTTTTGTGCAGAAATAAAAGTTCTCGGAACAGGACGAAACTTTTTGGAGAATTATTTTACAATAAATAAAAAATACTAGAGCCAAGAACCACTGGAGGGGGTGCCCTAGCTGGGCACGATACACCAGGGTGCGCTACCCGCTCCAGGCACGCCCTGGTGGGTTGTGCCCACCTCATGGCCCCACTGACCCTAATTCTAGCACTATAAATTCCTATTTTCGGAGAAAAAAATAGGAGAGAAAGTTTCATTGCATTTTACGATACAGAGCCGCCGGCACCTCCTGTTCTTCATCGGGAGGCCAGATCTGGAGCCCGTTTGGGGCTTCGGAGAGGGGAATCTTCGGTCGTCGTCATCATCAACCCTTCTTCATCGCCAATTCCATGATGCTCCCCACCGAGAGTGAGTAATTACTTCGTAGGCTTGCTGGGCGGTGAGGAGTTGGATGAGATTCATCATGTAATCGAGTTAGTTTTGTTAGGGCTTGATCCCTAGTATCCACTATGTTCTGAGATTGATGTTGCTATGACTTTGCCATGCTTAATGCTTGTCACTAGGGCCCAAGTGCCATGATTTCAGATCTGAACCGTTTATGTTATCACCATTGTATCTATGTTCTTGATCCTTTCTTGCTAGTCATATGCACCTGCTATGTGTTATGATCCGTAAACCCCGGAGTGACAATAGTCGGGATACTTTCCAGTGATGACCGTAGTTCGAGGAGTTCATGTATTCACTGTGTGTTAATGCTTTGTTCCGGTTCTCTATTAAAAGGATGCCTTAATATCACTTAGTTTCCTTATGGACCCCACTGCCACGAGAGGGTAGGACAAAAGATGTCATGCAAGTTCTTTTCCATAAGCACGTATCACTATTTACGAAATACATGCTTACATTACATTTATGAACTGGAGCTAGTTCTGTGTCGCCCTAGGTTATGACTGCTATATGATGAATATTATCCAACGAGTTCACCAATCCAGTGTCTATGAGTTTGCCACATATTGTTCTTGCTAAGTTACTATTGCTACTGCTACTGTTACACTTGCTACAAAACCATTGCTATCATTGTTACCGTTACTACTACTGTTACCACTGCTATCAAACTAACATATTACTGTGCTACTGATCACTCTGCTACAAATATTTAATATCCAGGTGTGGTTGAATTGACAACTCAACTGCTAATACTTGCAAATATTCTTTGGCTCCCCTTGAGTCGAATCTATAAATTTGGGTTGAATACTCTACCCTCGAAAACTGTTGCGATCCCCTATACTTGTGGGTTATCATTTCTCTCGACGAGCCCTGATACGTCCATTTTGCATCATGATTTCCTACTATTATTTATAATGTTTTTATGCATAATAATGCTTTGGGGAGTGATTCTAATGCCTTTTGTCTCATAATATGCAAGGTTTACACAAAGAGGGAGAATACCGACAGCTTGAATTCTGGACCTGAAAAAGCACATCAAAGATACCTATTCTGCACATCTCCAAATAAGCTAAAACATCACGGAGAATTATTTTGGAATATATAAAAAATACTGGAGCAAATAACTACCAGAGGGGGGCCACCTGGTGAGAACAAGACACCAGGGCGCGCCAGTCCCCCCAGGTGCCCATCTCCGGTGCCCATCTTCTGGTATTTAAGGTCTTTCGACCTAGAAAAAAAATAAGGAGAGGACTTTCGGTAAGGAACGCCGCCGTCTCGAGGCGGAACTTGGGCAGGAGCAGTTTTGCCCACCGGCGAAGCGATTCCGCCAGGGGGAACTTCCCTCCCGGAGGGGAAAATCGAAGCCATCGTCATCACCAACACCCCTCTCATCTTTGGGAGGCCAATCTTCATCAACATATTCAACAACACCATCTCCTCTCAAACCCTAGTTCATCTCTTGTGTTCAATCTTTGTACCGGAACCTCAGATTGGTACCTATGGGTGACTAGTAGTGTTGATTACATCTTGTAGTTGATTACTATATGGTTTATTTGGTGGAAGATTATATGTTCAGGTCCATGATGCTATTCAATACCTCTCTGATCGTGAGCATGACTATTATTTGTGAGTAGTTACCTTTGTTCTTGAGGTCACGGGAAAAGTCATGTTGCAAGTAATCATGTGAATTTGATATGTGTTCGATATTTTGATGATATGTATTTTGTGATTCCCTTAGTGGTGTCAGGTGAACGTCGACTACATGACACTTCACCATCCTTGGGCCTAAGGGAATGCATTGTGGAGTAGTTATTAGATGATGGGTTGCTAGAGTGACAGAAGCTTAAACCCTAGTTTATGCGCTACTTCGTAAGGGGCTGATTTGGGTCCAAAAGTTTAATCTATGGTTAGATTTTATCTTAATACTTTTCTCGTAGTAGCATATGCTTTCGAGGGGGTTAATCATAAGTGGGAGGTTTGTTCAAGTAAGAACAGCACCCAAGCACCGGTCCACCCACATATCAAATTATCAAAGTAGCGAACGTGAATCAAACCAACATGATAAAAGTGACTAGATGAAATTCCCGTGTACCCTCAAGAACACTTTGCCTATTATAAGAGACTGTTCTGGACTATCCTTTGCCACAAAAGGATTAGGCAACCTTGCTGCACTTTATTTACCATTACCGTTACTTGCTTGTTACCAATTATCTTACTATCAAACTATCTGTTACCCACAATTTCAGTGCTTGCAGAAACTACCTTGCCGAAAACCGCTTGTCATTTCCTTCTGCTCCTCGTTGGGTTGGACACTCTTACTTATCGAAGCGACTACGATTGATCCCATATACTTGTGGGTCATCAATCCCCAAACAAGTTGAGGAGTTGAAAAGATCAGCCGCCCGAGCCGGTGCAACATCTTCTTTGAGCTGAGCTTTTGCCTATTCAGAGGAGCTTGATCCGGCAGAAATGGCCAAAGGATTTCCTGGGCTCAAGGATGATGGCTCGGCTTTTGGTGATGATGACTATCTTAAGTGTGTCAAGACATCTCGAGTGTTGGCCACTCAACTTGTCGCTGAAATGGAGCTGAAGAGTCATCAGGCCACTTATGATGCAAACAACTCATGAGTTCGGCCACCTTCCTTTGTGCTGGTGAACCTGACCCCTGAACGTCGTAAGCACATTTCCGGCCCTGACGTTGACCCGTCCTCCATCCTGAATAACGAAGCTGTTTTCCATGCCTTGACCCATTGCCACTGGGATGTGGACAACCTTCAGATCAAAGAGCCGGAAGATCCAGTGGAGGATGACCCAGAGGCGGCTCAGGCGAGAGGTCAGCCTGAGGTCAACTCGAATGGCGCAGAGGGCGAGCCACAAAAGTGATATGTGAAAACAATTTAAGTCTCCCATCTCTCTAGGCCCCAAGTGTTGGGCAAAAACAATCAAATTTTTGTGGCTCCTGAGATGAGCCTGTAATAGGGGTAGTTTGAAAACTTCTTGAAAAGTTCTGTCATGCCTTCGTGCATGTTTGCATTTGTGAAGGTACTTTGATCCTTTGATCTGTTTTGATATTTGTTGATTGTGCTGCTCTCTTTGCTTGTCTTTGAATATTTTTTCTTTGCTCGATAAGTCTTTTGATTGAAACAGAGAGGACATGCCAAAGAATGAGCCGACAAAAAGGCTTGGCTTTCAAAGCTCAAGTCTTGTTTGAATAGTATTGAAGAAGATAACGATTGAACCGGTCATAATATGACAATGGTTGATAACCCGAACGCTCATGTGTGAGCCAGTAATAAAATAATGCTATACCTACAAAACTTATGAGGTAGTAATAATAGTTTTATAACAATATCAAGCGTTGTTAATAAGCCGGCCTAGTGACACTCGGCAAGAAGCGACTGACTTTCACGGCCCAGCCAGATAGACCAGCTCTTCAGAGTTGGATTGGAAACTCCAATCATTTAATCCTAGTTATAATAAACCAGGATGTGGATCGGGCAAAAAGATTTATTTCCCTGTAGAAGTTGACGACGGAACCCGGTTTTGAAGACCGGCCTTCCGCAACATAAACAAATATAGATATGTATGTATGATGCATGATGCATGATGCAATGATGCCATGTAGGATGATGTATGCATGTGATAACAAAGTATAAAAAATGCCGGCTTTCGAGGCTCGACATAAAGACCGACTTTCGAGGCTCAAGTCTTGCTTCCACGAAGCGGGTATGATAACCCATGGTTTATCCTAGCTCGCCGTGTGCCGGATCTCATGTGACTCAAGCCAATGTTTTAACCTTGAGAAGTTCAGGGTCCAGAAAAGGATTGATGTCGGCGTTATGGGATCGGGGGTACCCAGACCTGCCTGCCTGCGGCCCAGTGTGTGGCCCACCTCGTCAGCCTAGTACGGCCTGGTAGCAAACCCCCTAGGCAAGACCCTCGCGTGGGCCCCGGCCTCGCAAGGTGAACAACGCCAAGACCTTCAGGGGAGCAGCCTCCCCAGGTTGCCTCCCAAGGAGCGGCGATTCCTATGCAGGTACCCGGCCTCAGGAGGCTGCGATGATGTGAGCCATGACGACCAAGGCCAGGCGGGCGCCAGCGGGCGTAGAGGAGACAGTTTCCTCTTTCGTGCTAAGGAGGCAAGGACGTACGGGGGTTCCCAAGGAATCCCCCAAAGGTTTCCGTTCCGGTGCAACAAGACCAAGACCACGAACTCGGCAGGACGGATGTCATCACCGAGCCCACCTCTGCGTCACGCCCAGAAGCTTTGCAGGCGAAGACCACCTTTAGTCAGGATAATATGTACCTCTTGTCCCCTTTCAAATTTGGCCGTTTTGGGATCCCTTCCCGCCTGTGCTATAAGGGAAGAGGACTGTTGGTGTCAAAACCGGCGGATCTCGGGTAGGGCGTCCTGAGCTGTGAGACTAGGATCGATGGTAACAAAGGGACGAAGGAGACGATGTTTACCCAGGTTCGGGCCCTCCTATGGAGGTAAAACCTTACGTCTTGCTTGATTATATTGATGGTATGAAGGTTACAGAGTTGATCTACCTCGAGATCGACTAGCTAAAACCCTAGATGAGTTTCTGTGTTGTATGATCTAAAACCCTCCCGGTTTATATAGACACCGGGGGGTACCTAGGGTTTACACATGATGGGCCTCCTGCCAGGATGGAGATGGCGATTTCCTCATCTTGACTTGGAGTGCACGACGCGCCTTCGGGACTTCCTTCTGGAACGTGGAGTCTTGATGTGTCCGGCCCTTCTTTAGAGAATGGCCCGTCAAGCCGGCCTATTGAGAGATAAGCCGGCAGCCCGAGGACCCCTTAGTCCGGGACTCCCTTAGTAGCCCCCGAACTAGCCCCCAACGCCAAGGGTCTTAGATCCTATTGCTTCGTATGATCAGAGTGTTCGGCTTGTGGGGTGAGTTCTTCTTCCCTTTCCATGATCGGCTGAGACTAGTTCGGCTTCCAATGACACGTATTTCATCCGATCATATAATTGACCGAACACCACAAATTGCTTAGCCCCGAAGGCCACTCGTCAAAGTGTAAACAGTGTTTTCTGACACCCCCTTCTGACGAAGGGTCGTGGCCTACCACGACCGCCGAACCAGTTATCAGAACTCGATTCGCGGTTCGAGGCCGTCTTTATAGTGACACGACTTATCAATGCGCAGATCGTGCTCCATTTCACACGGGATATGATTAATCTTCATGCGCGCATAACGACACGCATGTCTTGGGAAGAGGACGGATTTGCGGCGCGATAAGGGAGGCTAATCGGCAGCACATCTCATAAAAAGGGAAAAAACCCCAAGGCCTATCCACGCTTCCCATTCGCATCCTCCGCCTCCTCAATATCTCCAAGCTCCGAGAGCCCAGATCCAGTTCTTCCTCGCCCTTTCTTTCGAGCTTAGCCATGGCGGGTTCGGGCTCCAATGGCAAGTGGCAGGCCTTCACGGTCACCGACCAGGATGTGACGCCCCCGATCTCGACCGTACGCTAATCAAACATGCAATGCGTACGACCAAGATTAGGGACTCACTGATCGATATCACAACACAACACTAGGCACAAATTAAAGTCATACAACTTCATATTACAAGCCAGGGGCCTCGAGGGATCGAATACAAAGCTCGACAAGCATGAGTCAGCGGAAGCAAATAATATCTGAGTACAGACATAAGTTAGACAAGTTTTGCCTTAAGAAGGCTAGCACAAACATAAGCAGCGGATCGAAAGAGGTGAGCCCTCCTGCATGGGAACCTCCTAACTACTCCTGAGCATCGGCACTCTCCACGTAGTAGTAGGCTACAGTAGTGGTGTAGTAGTCGTGTCCGGCATACTCCATCTCCTGGGCTCCATCGTCTGAACGCAGAATCGTATCGATGGGGAAAGGGAAAGCAAAGCAGCGGTGAGTACTCATCCAAAGTACTCGCAAGACTGACATCAGAACTATGCTAAGTATGCATCATTATCAAGGGAATGGGGTATATCTGGACTGACTGCAGAAAGCAAGAATAGGGAGAAGGCCTAGTCCTATCAAAGACTAGCATCTTTAGCATCTTGCAGCATTAGAAGAGAGTAGACTGGCATATCATATATAGTCATATTATTGTAGCAATTTTATTAAGTAACCACGCCCAGAGATTCTTCCTCGACTCCCTGCGAGGAAGCAATCTCAGAGCCACAATTCATTTCAAATTAAATCACAATTATAGTTGTATAAGGTCAAGGTACAACTCCAAGTCGTCCTGTTACCGTGGACACGGCTATTCGAATAGATAATTTCTTCCCTGCAGAGGTGCACCACATATTCCCCAACACGCCTGAATCACCTCCGGATGGACACACTTTCCTGGGTCATGCCCGGCCTCGGGATATCAGCACGTCGTCGCCCCACCTAGGCTCAACGAAGAGGCCAGCCCGCCGGTCTAAATCCTAAGTGCGCAGGTTCGTGGGCCCACTTGCCCTTGCACTCTTGCACGATGCGTGGGCGGCCGGAAGCAGACCTAGTACACTCCAGTCCAAGAGCTGCACCGTCCAGTCCAATCCGGCGCGCGCCGCTCCATTGCTGACGTCCGAAGAGCTTCGGCTGATACAACGACGCTGAGTACCCATAACTTTCCCACGTGAAGGTTAGTGCGTATTAAGGCCAACGACCTAACTCAGATCAAGTACCCAACCCATTAGCATTTTATTAATGCGGGGAAAGCGCGACCCATGAAGTGCGGTCCGTCGCCCCGTCTCGAGGATGTGTGGCAAAGGCCTCTCTTGCCAGTCCACGCCTCATCATCATCAAACCGTGGGTACCCCTCAGGGCCGACCCATCACCAACATGTTTCAGTAACCCGGTCATAGTAACCGTGTGTATAAAACATCAAGGCGGAACCTAAGGAATCACCCTCAAGGGGCCCCGCTCGATGAAACCGTCAAGGTGGACTTAGAGGAATCACCCTCGAGGGTCCCACACTTGAGGGGTTGGACGACAGAGTCATCGTCGGGAGTGGTGAAGGAGGAATCACCCTCGATAACCACGACCGACTAGCTGCACTACAGAGCTAGCATCATGAGTACTTCACGAAGTGTCACCCTCGGTACTCGATAGTAGCGCTGCAGAGTCGTACAACTAAGGGGGGGGGTGCGGTGATGTGAGGGGCCTGTCTTGTTGGTCGGTTGACCGAGTCTTCGAGTCTTCGGGTCGTCGAGTCGTCGATGAAGAAGCAGGGCAACTGGGACTAAGGGGTCACTGGGGTTTCATTGATCAACCTATACTAAGCAGTTGATATGATTGCAGGTATTGTAGCAGTTTATCAAAAGCAGGCTATGCATCAGAATAGGAGCTAACTAATACAGTAGCAAAATCTAATGCAAGAATGAGAGGGAAAGGAATGGGCGATATCGGAATGCTCAAGGGAGGGGTTGCTTGCCTTGCTGCTCTGCGGCAAAGGCCTAGCCATCAGTCGCGTAGTCGTACTCGGCAGCAGCGTCGGTCTCGGGGTCTACCGGTAAGAAGAGGGGGGAGAAACAATAAATATAAAGCAGACAAATGCATCACGATGCATGACATGGCAATATGCAGGGCTAGGCATGCACTAACGCAGTATTACACATCGCAGACGGGTCGGAAGAATATCTGACGATATTTTCCGGGTCTCGGGCTACTACCGGACATATGAAATCGATGAAAAAGTTCCATGTTTGCTATGCTAGGGGCATGTGACAGACTAACGGACTACGTATTCGAATTCGTGGAATTATTCTGAGCAACTTTCATGTTCAAAACTTTTTAATCCGGACTACGGTTTATTTTATATTAATTTTTAAAGATTTAATAACATTCTGAAATTAATTTAATTATTAAATTCGAATTATCCAAAACAGTAAAATACTGTTTAATTATCCTAAACAGTTATTACTGATTAATTAAATAATTAATTAATTAATTAATCAATTTAATTAACTAATTAACTATTTATTTATTTATTTAAATTTTATTATTTCTATTTTGCTTTTAGTATATACATATATACATACATACATAAATACATACACACATACATGCATACATACATACATACATACACATATACATACACACACACTGCGCAGCACACACACACGCACACACACACAGGCACGGACGCGCGCGCGCGCGCCAGTCGGCGCGGCGGCGCGGTCGCCGGCGGTCGTCAGGGGGGGGGGGGGGGCGGCAGCGGCGAGCTCACCGCGGGGCGGCGACCGGCGGTCGGAGGGGCGGCGGGGCGACGGGGCGGCGAGGTGGCGGCGAGGTCGAGGCGGCGGGGCGGCGTCGGGGCGGCCGGCTCCAGATCCGGCTGTCGGGAGGGGGGGGGGGGGGCGGAGCGGGCGAGGCGGCCCGGGCCGGCCGTCGGCGGGGGGGGGGGGGGGGAATCGCCGCGGGGCTGGGGGCTCGGGCGCCCAGCGACGGTGGTGGGGGGGGGGGGGGGGGGGAATCGGGACGGGGTGGGGGCGCTAGGGTTTGCCCCTGGCCCCCCTTATAATAGCCGGCCGGGCCGGTCCGTTTAGGCCCAGTAGGTTTTAATTTTATAAAATCTTAGGGAATATTTGTAACCCATCCAACATTTTTAATTCTGGTTTCGCACAACTTTTAAATCCACCTTTCAGACGAATTTAAATCACAACGGAAATTGAACGGGGTTTGAACCAACGCGAGTTTAACAACAGTAATCGTGGTGACGTGGCAACATTAGCGTGGGATTACTGTAGCTTAATTACAGAGATTACCGTAGCACAAAACCAGGGCGTCACACAGGATATCCGGGATCTAAAGCAGGCCGGCTACCTCCCCGCCAACATCTTCCACCGCGCCCCGGAGAAGAACCAGGTGGTTCCCACCCCCAAAGCAGGCGAGAGGGTGGTGTTCGTTCCCCACTTTATCCGGGGACTAAGCTTTCCGCTCCACCCCTTTGTGAGGGGTCTCATGTTTTTCTACGGGCTGGACTTCCACGACCTTCCGCCAAACTCCTTCATGCACATATCGGCGTTCATCATCATCTGCGAAGCCTTTCTACGGGTTGAACCGCACTTCGGCTTGTGGCTCAAGGTCTTCAATGTCAAGCCAAAGACCATGGCCAGTGAGCATGCAGACTGCGGAGGGGCAGTAATCAGCAAGCTCCCCCGCGTCGAGTGGCCTACCGGCACCTTCACCGACACAATCAAGATCTGGCAGAAGGAGTGGTTTTACATCACTGAGCCAAGGGATGAGAGCTGGGCGGCGCCTGCTGAATTCAGATCCGGACCCCCAACGAGATTGACCTCGTGGCTCAGGAAGGGCCTTGACTGGGGGTCGGATGCTGAGGTGAAGCTGCTGCAGAAGCGCCTTACCTCAGTGATCGAGGCCAAGGTGGAGCTAGTCAACGTGGTCCAGGTCATGCTCCACCGCCGTATCCTCCCCTGCCAGAGCCGGGAATCCCCCATGTGGGCTTACCGTCCTGACGACGAGCCTACCGTGTGCCAATTCTTCCGCACCACCCCTGAGAAGCTGTGGAGGGCTTTATTCAAGCCTCAGAAAAGTTGGCTGGCCAAGGAAGAGGATACGGGCCTAAGCACCGTCAACCCACTGACCAATGTATGGTATAATTTCAATTCATTGACTCTGTTTCTTCGGCAAAAAGTCTGAACGCCTTCTCCCTCACTTTCGCAGAAGTGGCGGAGCAAAGCCGCGAAGGTTAACTGCCCGGCTCCACAACCCGAAGACCCTAGGTCGGAGCTGTTGGCGGCGATGCTTGTCGTGGCGCCGTACTCGGCACCCAAGAAGAAGGAGAAGAAAAAGAAGGCCAGAGAGGGCCTCCGCATAAAGGACCAGCCAGACGCTGCGTCTGAGGAGACCCATGCCTCCTCTACTCATGAGGAGGAGCACGAAGACGGGGGGGAAGGCGTTTCCCCCCTCACAAGAAAGAGGGCGGCGTCATCGGACGCCGCGAAGGATGGTGTCCCTCCTGCCCTGAAGAGGGCGCTTCAGGCGAGGTTGATCCTGCCCGATGATAGCTCGGATTCTGACGCAGAATCCGAGGAGTTTGAGAGGGTTCCACGAAGGAGCCTGAGGGTCAAGCCCCCCGCTCAAAGGTATGAGTCCGAAAACTCCCGGGTTATTTATGCAGGGTTTTTCAATGTTTTAAACACAAGCGCGTCTTTCGATCTGCAGCCCGCCGCACGTTCTCCCCACTGACCAAATATCGGACGGGGAGTCCCCACCCGCCGAGCTAGCGGAGAGCGGGACCGCATCGCACCCTACACCTCCAGGGGTCACGAAGGATACCGCGGAGGTGTCATCCAGCCAGGCTCCGTTGGAGCCGAACACGGGCGGAGGAGGTGACCATGCCATGGCCGAGGCTGATGCCACGGCCGCCGAAGGCCAGGAAGAGAAAACTCCCCAGGCTGCTGAGGACCAGGGGGAGAATGCTCCCCCGGTCGCCGAAGAGGAAGGGCGAAGAAATGCCCAGTCCCCTCCGAGGACGTCTCCGGAGCACTCTGTGCCTCCGGAGTTACCACCGATGCCACCAACGGCTGGGTGGCCGGTTATGGAGGAGGCGCTAGCAAGCGGCCCCATCTCCGAGGATCACCGCACTCTTATGGGTGCGGTTTTTCAAGGAATTCAGTCCGTCGATAACGGACTGAAAGAGGCCTTCAACGGTCTGTTGTCGGGCTTCCAGGTGAGTCATGTAATACCTTTTCCCGAACAACTTTTAATTTTAAGTTTGTGCTATCTTTATATATGTAGTAGCCCCCGAGCCCCGGATGGGTTTACAAAAACGCATCCGGGGGCAGATAAAAAGGAATGAATAATGACGTATAAGGTGCCATTTAGTCCTGCAATGTTCGAAAAGCCCTTAAGAGGACTGAACATAGAGCCACGTTCTTGACAGTTCGGGGGTTGGGGTGCACATAAATGAATGTAGTTTTTTGTAGGCCTCGTCATCGGCGGCGGCCGGTAATGCCGCTGAGCTGACCGAGCTGAATCGGAAGCTCAAAATCTCCGAAGAGGAGCTTGATAGCCTGAACAAGAGGTTCGACGAGGCACAAGGTAAGCCGAATTCTAATGTCTATGCTGTATATTGATAATGATCCGCACTGGTGACCCAGTGTGATTTGCTTATTATTGCTTTCACAGCTTCAGCTGTGGAGGTTGAAAGACTGAAGGCCGAGCTCCAGAAAATGAAGCAAGAGGCCGAGGAGAAGAAGACGGCCGCCGAAGAAGCAGCAGCCGCACTTTCCAGTTTGAAGGCTGCAAGCGCCAAGCATGAGGCCCGGGTGGAGGAGGTGCAGCAAGAGCTCAAGGATGCTGGCACAAAGTGCGAGGCCCTTGAGCAGAAAGGCAAGGAGCAAGCCACCGAGCTAGCAGCGCTAAAATCCGAGCTCCAAAAGGAGCGGGTGGAGAGGCGGTCCTTTGAAGAGGAGGTTCGCCAAGTCAAGGCTGTCATCGATGGTAAGCCAGATTCACTGCAATGCACCTTCGGTGGTAGCAAGTTTGCTTTGCTCACCTAGGTGTGGCGTTCCTTAGGCATCTGTGCGGATCTCTAGAAGAGTGCAGCGGACGCGAACAAGCTTTATGCTTCGTGGGCGGGGAATGATGAAGGCCGACTATTCTGGGCGCAGTTTGAGTCCCCCAAGCGTTCTCCTCTCCTCATCGAGCAAATGAAGCAACTGATGGAGATGCACAGAGTGGCGGAGCCGGCCATGAAGGACCTATGCATCCGTCTGTGGCCCGATGAGCCGTTGCCGAGCAGCTACTTCGGCTTAGTGCAAAAACTATGTGAAGCTGCGCCTCGGGTCGACGTGCTGAAGCGTTCTACGTGCATCGAGGGTGCGCGGATGGCCTTTGCGAAGACCATGGTGCATTGGCCGAAGCTCAAGCCAACCGAGATGGCTACCGCACCTCCGCCTCCTGGAAAGGAGTATAGGCGCCCCGAGCGATACTTCCCCGCAGTGATGGAGGGTGCTCGGTCAATAGAGGCTCAATGCTCCAAGGACGTTTTGTATGAATGAGCGTGATGTAATATGTCCGAAGACTTTAACGCTTTATAATTAGTGTTGCATGGTTTATCATGTCTTATAAGTAGTTTATGTTTATTTAGACTCCTATGTGTCCGGTTCATCTGAAAGCAGCGAGTCGTCGGCTTCAGCCCCCACGTAGATACTACGCGGGGTGTCTCTGTATCCGCACTTCTACCCTTAGCCGAGGTATCGGCGCCCGAAGGCGGTAGTGCGAGCGGGACAAGGCAATTGGACTATGGTGCTCTATCGCTTTCACTTAGCCATGGGAGTGTAGAAAAATGCGGGGGGCTGATAACCAGCCCCCAGTGTGATGTTCGGGGCCTAAGCCGGCATCACATGGTTTGTACTAGAACGAAACCCATCGTATAACACGGAATAACCTCTATCGATCTTTTAGTATGACACTAATGCTCAGATTTGCAGACCGGTTCTCGCTTACTATGACGGTCAGTTTTCGGCTTTCTCCGCTGAGGTGCTTGACCAGACGAGCTGGAAGCACAATCGCAGTGGTTCTCCCTTTGCCCTTTTAGCCGAACGAGCGGAACGTAAGAGGGCAAGCACAGGAGCCGGGCAACCCAACTATTGACCCAAGACATAGTTCGGATCCGATGCATATAAAGCAAAACCCAAGACGCCGAACACACGACCAGTTGTACTGGGGTGATATTCAAGGCGATTTTAAATTCGAGCCCGCGGTCTATTAGCCGGTTGCATTATAATATATACCGAATAGTTTTCGCAAGAAGCGTTACCAAGGGAAGAACAGAGGATATATAAAAGACACCGAAGTGGCTATATATAATGGTTTTGTACTTGCTCAATAATTCTTATAACTTGGATTGCCGAAGCAACTATTTACAGGTAGATGAAATATAAAATTTACAGAGGGGAAGCTGTACCAGGAGTCTTTGATTAATGACATGACGTCTTCGATGTGCCTTGTCGCCTATCCGTTCATGTTCCTCTGTGGGGGTTGCATCCCATTAAGAGTGATGCTGTCGCCGAGCGGACCTTGGGAAGAAGGTCTTGAGAAGTCGCCGAAGTATCGATGAGCTTTACGCTTTTTAGCAGGTCCTTGATGGTACCTGTGTTTTGCCCAAGGACGTGTATTGGCATTGGTCGGTCCAGCCGAATACTTACCATTTGGTGGTTGCTCCCCATTGCTACCCATGGAATCTTGAGCGCGAAGTTGTGCCTTCTTGGCACGTGTTTGGCGGTCGTTAGGGCTGTGCAATGGGGGGCGTATCCCTATTTTCGGGGAGCAGAAGAGTCTGGGAGTTCGGATTGAAACCGAACTCGTTTGTCGACCTTACGGGCCTTTATGGCCGATTTGGGTGTTTGCCGACTGTCCTCATAATGGAATTCGGCCGCCAGGGCCAATGCATGCTCCTCGGTTCGGAGGGAACGCTCTGTGTTGCCGTTGACGGTGATGACCCCCTTGGGACCAGACATCTTGAGCTTGAGGTATGCGTAATGTGGGACGGCATTAAAGTGAGCGAACGCTGTACGGTCGAGCAGGGCGTGATAGCCGCTGCGGAAGGGGACGATGTCGAAGATCAATTCCTCGCTGCGGAAGTTGTCGGGCGAACCGAACACTACTTCCAGGCTAACAGAGCCTGTGCACCGGGCTTCGACACCTGGGATCACTCCTTTAAAGGTAGTGTTCCTAGGCTTTATCCTTGACGGATCTATGCCCATCTTTTTCACCGTATCTGAGTAGATTAGATTGAGGCTACTTCCTCCGTCCATTAGGACTTTAGTGAGGTGATACCCATCGATAATGGGGTCTAGGACGAGGGCCGCCGAACCTTCGTGACGGATACTGGTCAGGTGATCTCGTCGATCAAAAGTGATCGGGTAGGCCGACCATGGGTTAAACTTCGGGGCTATAGGCTCTACGGCGTAGACCTCTCGAAGGGCGCGCTTCCTCTCCTTTTTAGGTATATGAGTGGCGTATATCATGTTCACAGTTTTTACCTCTAGAGGGAACTTCTTCTGACCTCCATTGCTCGGACCGCGGGGCTCCTCGTCGTCCTCGCTGCGTGGGCCTTTGCCCTGGTCCTCGGCTGCGAGTTTGCCAGCCTTTTTAAACACCCAACAGTTACGGTTGGTGTGGTTGGCGGGCTTGTCCGGAGTGCCATGGATCTGGCAAGGCCTCTCCATGATCTTGTCCAGCGGGGTGGGTCCATCGCGGTTGCCTTTAGGAGGCTTCTTCCTTTGCCCTGATCGAGGGTTGCGGAAGCCGGCTTTAACGGCCGTGTCGTCGGCGTCGCTAGTGTTGTGCCGGCGTTTGTTTTTATTACGTCGTGGTTTCCCGCTTCCATCCCGGACTTCAGAGGTGCCGGGGTCTTCGGGGTTGTTGGTTCGTCTCGCGAGCTAGTTATCCTCGCCCGCGCAAAAGCGGGTCATGAGCGATGTGAGAGCGGACATGGTCCTAGGTTTATCCTGACCGAGCTGGCGAGCCAGCCATTCGTCCTGGATATTGTGCCTGAAGGAAGCTATAGCCTCGGCATCCGGGCAATCGACGATCTGGTTTTTCTTGGTCAAGAATCGATTCCAGAATTGTCGAGCGGACTCTCCTGCCTTTTGGACGACATTGCTTAGGTCGGAGGAGTCCGGGGGCCGTACATAGGTGCCCTGGAAGTTAGATCGGAATGCATCCTCGAGGTCCTCCCAGCTCCCGATAGAGTTTTCGGGGAGACTGTTTAACCAGTGCCGAGCTGGCCCCTTAAGATTAAGGGGTAGGTACTTGATGGCGTGGAGGTCGTCTCCTCGTGCCATGTGAATGTGGAGGAGGAAATCCTCGATCCACACTGCTGGGTCAGTTGTTCCGTCGTATTGCTCGATGTTCACGGGTTTGAATCCTTCCGGGAACTGATGCTGCATCACCTCGTCAGTGAAGCAGAGCGGGTGGGCAGCGCCTCTGACCCGGGCTATATCACGCCGGTAGTCGGCATCTGTTCTGGCCCTGTTTTGGTCCCGAACTCTGTTGGTTCGGTCGAGCCAGGGCCGGTACTCGTCCCTTCTACCAGGGGAGTACCCTCTGGATCCATAGATGGATCTCATGCGGCCTGTTCTCTCATCCAGGTCGCGTCACAGGTCATACCTGTCGTCAGGCTCCATTGGCTCTTTTCCCCGTCTGCGGGGTATCGCCGGCCTATAACCGGCCTCGCCAGCCGTCCTATCTCGTCCTCGGGGAGGGCGGTCCGGCTGGTCGTATGGAGTGTGCTTGGGGGACGGCGTGTTGGGGAGCTCGTCGTCGAATTGTGGCAGCAACCGCCGGCGTGGGTAACTCTTGGGTTGGTCCCATAGATTGGCGCCGTGTTCTTCCTCGGCTGATAGGACCCTTGTCCATCTATCGTTGAGGGTGTCTTGTTCGGCCTTGAGCTGCCGCGCTTTTGCCTTTAGGCTCCGGGCAGTGGCTAAAAGCTGTTGCCTGAACCGTTCCTGATCCTCGTTGGTTTCGGGGATGATGATGTCCTCGTCTTCCGGGCTATCCTCCTCCTCTACAGGGGGAGGTCGTGGTCATCCTCGGAGTCATTTGGATCTTTGGGGTCGTGCTGGTCCTCTGTCCTTTCCTGGTCCTCCAACGGATATTCGGGTATGTCGGGATCGCCGAGGTCTTCCGGGGTATCGTTTTCCCTGGTGCCAGCAATAGCTTCCCTCCCCTTTTTTGTCTTTGACCGCTTACGCGGTTTCCGGCGCCTTGATGGCGCCTCACCTGAGTCATCGCCATTGTTAGCTGGTGTGTGCTCGCCGTTACCGGCTGGCGTATCCACCATGTAGACGTCGCAGGTGGAGGTGGCGGTCCATCGCCCGGTGTTAACGGGGGTGGGAGCGTGATCCTCTTCCTCCTTGTCTTCTGCCTCCTCGGAGGCGTAGTCCAACATATCGGTTAAGTCTTCGATAGTGGCTACTAAGTGGGTGGTGGGTGGGACAAAAAATTCCTCTTGACCCGCCTCAAGACCGATCTGAGTGTGGATCGGGATTGGGTCATTAGTAGTTTTCATCGACAAGATCCGATCTAGAGCTTCACCGAGTACCGAGAGCTTGATCGGGTCGATCTGCCTGGCGTGTTCGGAGTTAACCTCCACCGCGTCCGCACGACAAGTGTATTCGGCAGGAGTTGGTGCCCGGCAATCTGGCGCTATAGCCGGATCCGGACTTAAGTCCAGATCGTCACCGGGATTGGCCCCGTGAGCGGGGTTGAAAACGACATCCGAGGTTAAGGCCTCGGAGTCCTCGGGCGCGTCAGGTGAGACTGTGAGCCCGGTGAGCAAGAGATCGCCCCGAGGGTCAACAGAGAACTCTAAGTTCCCGAATCTGACTTCTTGATCAGGGGCGAAACTCCTGACCCGGCCAAGGCGTCCGGTCGGGTCAGCGTGCAGCACGATGCTGCCGAAAGCGAAGATCTGTCCAGGGACAAAGGAGTCCATGCTACGGACCTCTTCGTTGATGAAGACGTGAGCCATCAATTCCTTGGGCGATCACTGCGGAACTCTCAATGAAAGCACAAATGTCGGTGTCAAAACCGGCGGATCTCGGGTAGGGGTCCCGAGCTGTGAGACTAGGATCGATGGTAACAAAGGGACGAAGGAGACGATGTTTACCCAGGTTCGGGCCCTCCTATGGAGGTAAAACCCTACGTCCTTCTTGATTATATTGATGGTATGAAAGTTACAGAGTTGATCTACCTCGAGATCGACTAGCTAAAATCCTAGATGAGTTTCTGTGTCGTATGATCTAAAACCCTCCTGGTTTATATAGACACCGGGGGGTACCTAGGGTTTACACATGATGGGCCTCCTGCCAGGATGGAGATGGCGATTTCCTCATCTTGACTTGGAGTGCACGACGCGCCTTCGGGGCTTCCTTCTGGAACGTGGAGTCTTGATGTGTCCGGCCCTTCTTCACAGAATGGCCCGTCAAGCCGGCCTATTGAGAGATAAGCCGGCAGCCCGAGGACCCCTTAGTCCGGGACTCCCTCAAGGACCAAGGCCACTATAAATAGGGACCAACACCCACCGTAGAAGGGGCTGATCGAACCATCCTCACCTCTGAGCCCTCGCGAGGTCGCTCCACCACTATACTAGTTCATCCCCAAACCTCCTCGTGAGGCCAATCCAGAAAAAGCAGGAGTAGGGTTTTACACCGCAAGGTGGCCCGAACCTGGGTAAATCTCTGTGTCCATTTTCTCGTTCGCTCGCACGTATTCGGAGAGGCTTGGCTGTGGAGTGGCGAGCTTGAGGCTAGAGTTGGTTGATATCTTCGCACACGCCCCAGAGTTTGAACCTTCTTGGGTCTGCGGAGCCCCGATTCCGACATTTGGCGCACCAGGCAGGGGCGTGTCGTGATCCTCCCTCCAGCTTCGCTTCGTCTCCGCTCCGCCGCTGCCATGGCCGACGCCCGCCGAGTCCGCGCCGATTGCCGGGCTGCCCGCGTCGCCCAGACGGCGCCCGTGGGCCGGGGCGTCCGCGCTGCTCCGCCTCTCCTGCAGCTAACGCTGCCACTAATCTATCCGCTCACGAGCAGCAGGACTCGTCGCAGCCACCCACCGCGCGGCGCGATGGCTGCACCACTACTCCGTCCCTTGTTCCCTCCACGGCGTCGTCCTCCCACGCTCGCCACGGGCCGGCGAACGCGCAGGCCGCACTATTCATGGTGCACGAGCTACTGCGTTATCGCCCTACCCACGATCGCTACGATGAATGGCTTGGTCGCATCGCTGAGCTCGTCAGCGTCGCCGGTGAGGTCCCGGCACCCTCCCACTCATTCCGTCCCCCGCCCTCCCAGGCGGGCGACGTGGCTCATGGCGCACCTCCCCCTCCTTCTTTGCACGACACCGACCCCGAGCCCAGACGCGAAGCGCGCCCGCGCAACCTGCCACATGGGGCGTCGACGTAGTTAAGGGATGAAGCAAGCTGCCAGGTGGTTCCGCGGCCACGGGGTGATGCGTGTGAGCTCCCTGCGCCGCTGTGCTGGCATCAAGACCGTGCGCCGCTGAAGGCTGCGGCGCACGAACGCCAAGACCGAGCTCCCCTCGCACGCGCCGTGCCTGTGAGTGCAGCAGGCTGCCGCGCCTTCACCCCGGAGCTGCGCCGTGTCGCTTGGCCCGGCAAGTTCAAGCCGGACTTGCCTCCATGCTACAATGGCACCCCGACCCCGCGGAGTTCCTCCAGCCCTACGCGCTGAGCATCGAGGCGGCAAGCGGTGACGACAAAGTCATGGCGAACTGGTTCCTCATGGCTCTTAAGGGTGGCATGCTCTCTTGGCTCCTTAACCTCCCGAAGGGATCGATCTCCTCCTGGGACGAACTCCGCGAGCACTTCATCGCCAACTTCCAGGGCACCCGCGACCGCGCTCTTGCAGTGAACGACCTGCGGCGCGTGAAGCAGCAGCCGGGCGAGACCCTGCACAAGTACATACAGCGCTTCATGAACGTTTGCCTCAAAAATCCCAAAGGCGTCGGATGAGGCCATCATCTCGGCATTTACTGATGGCGTCAGGGACGTCAAGATGAAAGAGGAGCTCGCCATCCATGACGATCTGTGCTCAGCCCTGGAGATGTTCAACGTGGCGAACAAGTGCGCAAGGGCCGAAGAGGGCCGCCTCTCCCTCCTCGAGCTTCCAGAGGCAGACCCTGAAGTCAAGAAGGCCAAGGCTAAGGAGGCGAAGTGCAAGGGCCCCGCTGTGCTGGCAGAAGAGCCCAAGATGAAGCGCGGTCGTGACCATGATGAGCCCCCCAAGGGCAACCGCCCGTTCTGCATCTTCCACTACACCCACAGCCACAACACCCACTGTGTGGAGCTCAGGGCGCTCCGTGACGAGCGTCTCGGCCGCCACCCCGAGCGCGGCGACCGTGGCTATGCTCGTTGAGGGGGCTGTGGCGGAGGCCGCTGGGACACCCGCGACCCACGTCAGGACTGGCGTGACCAGCCTCGCTAGGACCGCTGGCGTGATGACCCTCGCGACGGACCCCGGTGCGATCAGCCTCGCGAGGCCCGTCCTCAGGGTAATGCTGGCCTCCCTCCGTTTTTGCTGCCGCCAAGGAGAAACGACGATAACCGGCATGATGATGGGGCTGGGGGCTTCCAGGAGCCCCGTGCGATCGCCTGCATCCTGGGCGGTGCTCAGGCCCCTGCCTCGAACCGCATCTTCAAGCAGTTCTCTCGTGAGGGGAATGCAGCCCTCCTGAAGCTCGAGGCCGCGCGTCCCCTCAGGTGGTCGCAGTACGCCATCACCTTCGACTCCAAGGATCACCTCAAGTGCTCGGCCGCCGCAGGCGCACTCCCCATGCTCTGCACGCCCACCATCAGCAATGTCCTCGTCACCAAGACCCTCATCGACGGTGGGGCTGGGATCAATGTCCTCTCTGTCGAGACGTTTGAGACGCTTCAGGTGCCCTATGATCAGCACATGTCGACCAAGCCCTTCTTAGGAGTGACCGATGGCTCCACCATTCCCCTGGGGCAGGTGCGCCTTCCAGTCACCTTCGGCAAGCACGATAACTACCACACCGAGCTCATCGACTTCAACGTCGCCCACATCCACCTCCCATACAACGCCATCCTCGGGTACCCTGCCCTCGCCAAGTTCATGGCGGCAACCCACCATGGCTACAACATCCTCAAGATGCCAGGGTGCAGCGGTGTCATCACGGTCGCCTGCAATGAGAAGGATGCAGTCTGCTCCCTCGAACGCGCTTACCAGGCCGCGGCGGCTGAAAACTCTGACGATGAGGGCGGCATCCTGCCTCCTGAGGACACCCCCAAGAAGAAGTAGCAGCTCCTCCCCAAAAGCCGCCTGCGGACAGAGACCCCCAAGAACGGCACCTTAGGCCCCGTGTCCATTGCTGGGGCGCTACTTCCTCCCACATAGGAAGGCGCGCCCGGGGCTTCCCTTAGGGCGGGCTCGGGGGCTTCTACCTGGAGAGCTTCCGACCTGACCGGTTGTAGGATCGAAAGTATGTCTAGAGGGGGGGTGATTACACTACTTGAGCAAATAAAAATTCTACCTTTTCCCAATTATAAGTGTTGGCAGATTTTAGCAATGATAGCAATTCAAGTACACCCTACACATGCATGTCTAAGAGTATAGCAGCGGAAAGTAAAGACAAGCATATGTAGTAGAGGATAGGGAGGAAGATCAAACGCAATTTGGAGACACGAAGATATTTCCCGTGGTTCCGATAGGTGGTGCTATCGTACGTCCACGTTTATGGAGTCTTCAACCAACGGAGGGTAACGGCCGCGAGAGTCCACGGAGGGATCCACCCATAAGGGTCCATGAAGTAGCAACCTTGACTATTCCATAATGGCTTCCGTCCACGAAGGACTAGCCTCACTATGGGTAGATCTTCACGAAGTAGGCGATCTCCTTGCCCGTACAAACTTCTTGGTTCAACTCCACAACACGAAGTAGGAGGCTCCCAAGCGACACCTAACCAATCTAGGAGGCACCACCCTCCAAAAGGTAATAGGCTCGATAATGTCGATGAACTCCTTGCTCTTGTGCTTCAAGATGATAGACTCCTCAACACACAATCACTCTCGCGTAGATTTGGCTTTGGTGGAAGAGATTGATTGGGTGGAAAGCAACTTGAGGAGGCTAGAGATCAAGATTCATATTGATGGAGTGGAATGGCTTGATCTCAACAAATGAGTAGGTAGCTCTCTCTCAGAAATTCTGATGGGATAAGTGGGGATCTGTTTTGAGTGCTTCTCTTGCGAGTGAGTGGTGGTGGAGGGGTATATATAGGCATCTCCAAAAATCCAACCGTTAGACCTAAAGTGACCAACTCGGTGACACCGAAGTATAAAACTCGGTGGTACCGTGTTGCTCCAAAGGTAGCAACTTTTGAATCTCGGTGAGACCGATACAAAGATCTCGGCAGTACCGATAAGGTGACCAACGGTCAGTTTCCACAACTCGGTGACGCCGATCCAAAATCTCGGAAATTCCGATTTTAAGAATCGAGGTAACAGAAAATTGGCAAGCTGAACTCGGTGGCATTGAAGCGGAATCGGTTGCACCGAAGATCTAGGGTTTGGCATGGGTCTGTCTGAGGTGGGAATCGGTGGGACCGAGTGGGAAATATTGGTAGCACCGATTTTCATGATAGGCTTGGACATACTTTTGTGGAAGAGCTTGTGGGTGTTTTTGGTGACTATCACTTGTGCACGTGGAGCATATTGTTCACCAACAGTATCTTACCCCCTTTTAATAGTATTGGCTTTCCTATGGACTCAAGGTGATTTCTCACAAAGTAAAATGTAGAGTCCTCTTGCTTGAAGCTTTGCCAATCCAATTCCTTGCATCTAGGGGCCTCTCCACAATCCTTTTGCTAACCCATCATTGAACTTTTCCTGAAATATACTTATTGGAAACAATAGTTCAATGACATATATGTTGTTATTAATTACCAAAACCAGCAAGGGAGCAAATGTGCTTTCACCGGTGCGACGAGGGAGGTGCTCGGGCACCACTTGGAGGCGTGCTTCGACGCACGCCCCCACAAGCAAGGAGCATGGCGCGAGGCGCCAGGCTCACGAGAGTTCATCACCAACGCGATCGAGGAGCTTCAGGAGGCGCGGGCCATGCGCGATGAGCGTCGCCCCACACCACCCGATGCAGCTGCCGCCCCCGACGTGGGCGGCGGGCTACGCGTCTGCGTCAACATCCCGGGCCTCAACATGGCCGCATCCCAGGGCCTCTTCTGGCCATCACGTGTTGGCCGCAGCGGGGCCTACCCCTGCAGCTACGTCCGCATGCCCTTTGGCCTCGTGAACGTGGGTGCCACGTACCAGCGCCTCGCGCAGGCTGTGCACGCGTCTCATGAGGCCCGACGCCATGCGGTCCTTCAAGAGGTCCTAGACCCTCACGATCCCCCTGGGCCTCGCGGGCCCCTCGAGCCTCCGGAGCCCTCAGGCTCATGAGGATCAAGCTTGAACAACTACCCCAACGCTTCAGCAGCATCGTTATCAGGTGACCTTTTGGTTTGTTCATTTGAGGGCGCCCCTCGGGCTGCATCATCCTCAAGCTGTTAGGGTACGCCCCTGCAACTGTATCGTTTTGCGCATGTATCAGAACTGATTCTGCATTTGATGAGTTTTCTAAATATTCCAACCTGCATGCCCGGTGCTTCGTCACCATGAATGTCGCTGCACCCTAACAACCCTGCCCTCGACCGCCTCATGATTAAGGGCTGGCACGACGTCTGTGCTCGGGTCCGTCCCTGCAGCGTTGATAAATCCAAGCGACCGAGCTCTGTCTCGCGGGCCCGTCCCGTGCACGTCACCTCCCGGGGTCCTTGGTGCTTTGTCCTCGCGTGAGATAATCGAGAGTGGGTGAGTCAGGGCGAGCGGCCCGGTTCGTATAACCGCAGTTCGGCGCTTCGCCGTCGCCGGAGCCATGCGCCGGTTGTTTTTTCCTCGGGTTTGTCGCATGAGAAGACTGGGCACGGCTTCTGTGCTCAGGTCCATCCCTGCAGCGTCGATAAACCCAACGACTGAGCTCTGTCTGGCGGGCCGGCCCCGGTCACGTCACCTCCTAGGGTCCTTGGTGTTTGGCCTTCTCATGTGATGGCCTCCGGAGATTCATTCGGCGCAGGTTACCCCCATCATACAGGTTTTGTAAGCGCGCCCCGCGCCAGGAAGTTCAGGCGCAACCCGCCTTGAGGTAGGGCCTCGTAAGTCCCGCGCTGGCTCACGAGTGCCCAGATACCACTGAAAAAAATAGTGCGCTATAGCGCCGCTAATAGCACGTTATAGCATATTGAGAATCGTCTCGCTAAATTGATCTATGTGCAATGTCTCGCTAATAGCACGCTATAGCGCGCTATAGCACGCTAATAGCATATTTTCAGGGGCGTCGCTATTTTGTATAGCACGCTATTTTTTTCCTTGCTAGATACACCTCCTCCAGTTTTGTCGTGCCAGCCACGCGTTCGAACGAAATTGGGTTGTACACGCCCGAAGATTCTAACACAGAGCTCCTTTCCCACGCCCAAGTGGAAGCCCCATGCTCCGCGCTGGCGGATGACACCGTCGCTCAACGGCTATGCCCAGGCCCAAGTGGAAGCCCCATGCTCCGCGCTGGCGGACGACATGGTCGCTTAGCGGCTATGCCCACGCCCAAGTGGAAGCCCCATGCTCCGCGCTGGCGGACGACACGGTCGCTCAGCGGCTATGCCCATGCCAAGTGGAAGCCCCATGCTCCGTGCTGGTGGATAAACAACTGAGGGCGCCCTAGCGGCTGCACCAACCTCAGGATGGCCTCTCGGCTCTTCACATGGCCCCATCACGCAACGTTCCCCTGGGATGCACGCACGAGGGGGGCTGGACAGGGGCTACGCTCAGGCCGTGCCTGGCGCGTGCCACCTCACCAGGTCCCTGGCACCTGGTCTTCTCGCGTCCCTCCAAGGCAAAAGCTGGCTAGGAAAGGTATGGGAGCTGCTCGTACATCAAGGGGGACCCCTGAGCATTGCGACTCAGGGGCCTCACTAGTCACGTAGCCCCTCGCCCCTTGGTCTCGTCCTGATGATCCGGACTCCCCATCGGCGGTCGAGGTATGCGCAGGATTGGGCCCTGCCGACGCAGAGTACTAAGGCGCTCCGAATCAACTTTGTTGTCGCCATGTTTCCTTCATGAGGGCTGCTCGCACGTCAAGGGGGACCCCTGAGCATCGTGACTCAGGGGCCTCACTAGTCACGTAGCCCCTCGCCCCTTGGTCTCGTCCTGGCGATCCGGACGCCCCAACGGCGGTCGAGGTATGCGTGGGATTGGGCCCTGCCGACGCAGAGCACAAAAGCAAGCAGGAAGGAAACAAGGCACGAAGGAAATCACAGAGTTCGAACAGTTATTACAAGCACTGAATGTTTTGCGAATTCAAACAAGTCTTACGCCTCCACGAGGCATGGTAAATGTCGCAGGTTGGAATCTAGGAGGAGGAGCCATCATCGCCAGGGCCGCCGCTGCCGCTTGTCCCAGTCACGGGGAGCTCGTCGTCAACGTCGCTGCCAACGCTTTTGTCGCGACCGCTTGCCTCCACTGCAGGGGGCTCGGTGTCGGGGACGCAGGCGAACTTCTTCACCAACGCGTCCACGGAACCCTTCATGGCCGCCGCCACAGTGACGCGAGACTCAGGGGCAACCGGGGCGATCACCGCATCGAAATCAAAGCCGGGCTCGCAGAGGTAAAGGTGGCTGAAGACACGCGTCGCGGCCATGGAGAAAAGGTTGCGGCACTCGCCCTCCAGGATGTCGTCCAACCTGGTGACCGCACCTTCGAGCACCTCAGCAAGCTTGGAGGAGAGCCCTGCGTAGCCGCCCTCAGGAGTCGCCAGTGGCTCCTTTAATCCTCCCCTCCAGATGAAGTGCAACGCGTGGCGAAGCCTGAGCTCGATGGAGGGGAAGACATCGCGCCCCGCGGCCGCCTTCTCCTCAGCAGCGGCAAGGGTCTTCTCCCTGGCATCCAGTTGGGACGTCACGTCGGAGACATGCCGGGCATGGTACGTCTGGGCTTCTACTACCTCATCCTTCAGCTTGGCCAGACGCTCGCGCTCTGCAACTTGGTCAGCAGCTGCCTGGGACAGCACGGAGTCGCGATCGGCAAGCTTTGCCTCGCAGGCCTTGAGGTCCTCCTCCCGCTGGTGAAGCCACTGTGCGTGCGTGGCTTGCTCGTCCTGAAGGGCCTTCTGTTTGGCCTCTGCCTCGCCGCAGCGCTCCGCGGCAGACGCTGCTTTGGCCAGCGCCGCGTCGCGAACCGCCTTGGCTTCGGCGGCCTCCTTCCTACTCTCCGCGGCGGCAGCCTCAGCCCGACCCCAGGCCGTCTTGGTAGCTGCGTCATCCTGGAGCCACCCAGAAATGAGCCCCAGATGCTCCCTCGCGAGGGAGCACCTGTCGGCATCCTGGAGGTCGGCCCAGATATGGCCGAACCCGGTATAGGCCTCATCCAAGGCGTCGGGCCTGATGAGAGGGCCGCGGTTCGCGAGCGCAAGGGCCTGACCGGGAGGCGGCAACAGCACATCGGCGGGCGCTTTGTCCAAAGGGGCAGTGGCGTGGCAGACTTGGGGCAGTGGAGGCTCCAGTTTCTCCTCGGGAACGACAAGGGCAGACAACTTCACAGCCTACTGGCCCACGGGGGCTGGCTCCTCCTGAAGCAGTGTCGCTGCGTCCTCGGGGGCAGATTCCACCAGAAGGGGACGGGAAGTCGCCCCCTCCACGGGCGCTGGGGTCGCCACGGCCGCAACAAGGAATGCCGCCTCGTGAACCTCCACACTCCCGGCACCCGGCCTCCCAAGCGGCATCGGCAAGGCGACAAGAGTAGGCATCACACCCGCATGCCCGGGTGCGGTGTTGCCGGGGTGCCCAAGGGTCGCGCTGAGTTGGCGTGATGCGCTTCCGCCCCCGCCGCGTCCGTGGCCAGAGGCCGATGGCGTCCTCTGGACAGGGGGCTCCTTTGGCTCGGTGCTCGCCTTCCTCTTCTTCGACACGTCGTCCCTGGCCATTGAGAGGAGAAGGTGCCGTGAGTACGCACACAATCTAGAATCGACCAAAGGCAAGGCAGGTTACTTACTCCTCGGACGCGATCCACTTCCTCTTCCTCTCCACATCGCCGATGGTCGGGATGCTCCCGCCCTTCTTCGGCGTGGCGCTGCCACCCGGAGAGGTGGGAAGATCGCCCTGAGGGGCCACGGACGGAGAGGCCACGTCTGGCCCAGTGGCGGCCGCCCTGTCTTTCGGCTGCGGCTCGGACGGGGACGAGACTGGCGTCTCAATCGCCCTGCTGGAGCAGGGGGGGTCGTCCAAAGGAGGCGCGGCCGCGCGATTCTTCGAGTTCGCCCGGCCAGATGCCTGCGTGGTCTGAAGGGCAGGCCCTGACCTCCTGAGGACCCTGGCAAAGCGCCGGGAGTCCGCAGCCGGGGCCTCGTCATTGTCGTCGTTGTCTTCAAGGTCCCAGAGGAGCTTGCTCTGCGACAGGGGGACACCTCTTCCAGGTCCTCGTCCTCTGTCTCCTCTGAGTCTTCCCCGTCGCTCGTGTCGCCGGAGGACACCGGCACGGGGGAATTGGGGCGCTCGGGCAGCGTGAGCCCCTGCTCGTCAAAGGCGGGCATGGCGGCAACCAGCTCCACCCTGTCGTCATGGCGGTACAGCGGGGCGTAGGCCTCGGGGAGGTCCCCAGGATTGCTGTGGAGCAGGGTAGCCACGGCCCTGCCTAGCTCCTCGCCTGTCAGGCAGGCGGATCGAAGCTTGATGTTGTCCCCCGCACCCTCGTACTCCCACATGGGCCTCGAGTCCGACTGGAGCGACGCCAGACGCTGCGTCAGGAACTCCTTCACTACCATCGCCCCAGTCAGTTGGTTGGCCTCCATGTCCAGGGAGATCTGCTCCAAGACGAGCTTCGCACGGGGATCGGTGAGCTTCGCGGAGCCCCATGTGAGGGTCTTCTCGGGCTGCTCTGTCGGGAGCTCCAGGCGCGGATCGAGGCCCCAGGCATCCAAGAAGACCCAGCGGTGCCTGAAGCCTTCCACCTTCTTCCCGGCCTTCAGGAGCATATTCCCGCTCTGGACCACGACGAAGGAGGCGCACGCCGATCGGTGCGCACTGTCATGGAGCCGCAGGCTGAAGTAGTGGAGGAAGAGGGCCACTGAGGGCCTCACGCCTACGAAGGCCTCGCAGTAGAAGGCAAAGACAAACAAGAGCAGGATGTAATTGGGCTATAGATGGAGGGTCTGGATCCCATAATGCTCAAGGATGGTGGAGAAGAACCCCGAGAATGGCGGGACGAGCCCGGAGAAGACATTGTGGAGGAAGAAGGGGTAGACTGTTTTCGCCAAGGTGCGCTGCTCCGCAGAGCCGCACCAGATCAAGGTCTGCCTCCACTCATTGGAGTCGCCCGCTGTCAATGGAAGTGCTGGGGTGAGGTCCCCCTCCTTGGCGATGGTGGATGCCGTAAGAGCCGGCAAGGGGGAAGAGGAGGCCGAGGCCTGAGCCTCAGACTTCGACTTCCTGGCGGGCGCCATCTGAAGAAGCCTTGGGGTTAAGGGAGCAAGAGGAAGGACGGCGCTGCGCCAAGATTTGGAGGAGGCTCTCGTGAAGGACAGGGATCTGAGCAAGGGAGCAAAGGTGCAAGGAAGAAGAGCAATGATGGCTCGGTAGTGGGCGCCAGGCTTTTCTCAGCCTGGGTAGTTGCCGAGGTGACGTGGGAGCGGAAGCGTCCGCGCCCTGCCACGTGCCGCGCGTCGAGCCTGGCCCATAGGCGATTGGGGGCCCGCGGCTATTTCGCCCGTCGCTCCTCGCCTTCGCCTCGAAGCTAGGACAGGCATGCCTTGGGCCCGGGGGCTACTGTCGACATTCAGGGATCGGGGGTACCCAGACCTGCCTGTCTGCGGCCCAGCGCGTGGCCCACCTCGTCGGCCCAGTACGTCTGGTAGCAAACCCCCTAGGCAAGACCCTCGCGAGGGCCCCGGCCTCGCGAGGCGAACAACGCCAAGACCTCCAGGGGAGCGGCCTCCCCAGGTTGCCTCCCGAGGAGCGGAGATTCCTATGCAGGTACATGGCCTCAGGAAGCTTTGATGACGTGAGCCATGACGACCAAGGCTAGGCGGGCGCCAGCGGGCGCAGAGGAGACAGTTTCGTCTTTCGTGCTAAGGAGGCAAGGACGTATGCGGGTTCCCAAGGAATCCCACAAAGGTTTCCGTTCCAGTGCAACAAGACCAAGACCACGAGCTCGGCAGGACGGATGTCATCACCGAGCCCACCTCTGCGTCACGCCCAGAAGCTTTGCAGGTGAAGACCACCTTTAGTCAGGATAAGATGTTCCTATTGTCCCCTTTCAAAATTGGCCGTTGTGGGATCCCTTCACGCCTGTGCGATAAGGGAAGAGGACCAAGGCCACTATAAATAGGGACCAACACCCACCATAGAAGGGGCGGATCGATCTTTCCTCACCTCTGAGCCCTCGCGAGGTCACTCAACCACTGTACTAGTTCATCCCCAAACCTCCTCGTGAGGCCAATCCAGAAAAAGCAGGAGTAGGGTTTTACACCGCAAGGTGGCCCGAACCTGGGTAAATCTCCGTGTCCATTTTCTCGTTCGCTCGCACGTATTCGGCGAGGCTTGGCTATGGAGTGCCGAGCTTGATGCTAGAGTTGGTTGAGATCTTCGCACACGCCCCAGAGTTCGAACCTTCTTGGGTCTGCGGAGCCCCAATTCCGACAATTGACTTGTCAAGAGTACACGGGGTCACCTGATCGGAGTCGCATCAAGCATACAGGCAGGTGTAACCGAGATTTGGACCAACTTCCTGGTTAGCTATTCACAAGAATCGGTACCACCGAGTTTTGTGAATCGGTCTCACCGAGTTTTTGGACCAACTCTCTGGTTAGCCGTTGTCAAGAATTGGTACCACCGAAAATTGAGAATCGGTCTCACCGAGTTGTGCATTCTGACCATTGGTCATCTAATCGGTACCACCGAGATTTATGTATCGGTCTCACCGTGATTCAAAAGTTGCTACCTTTGGAGCAACTCGGTACCACCTAGTTTTACACTTCGGTGTCACCGAGTTGGTCAGTTTAGGTGTAACGGTTGGATTTTTGGGTATGCCTATATAGACCCCTTCACCACCATCCACTCGAAAGTGAAGCACTCAGAACTATTCCATACTTGCCCCATCCAATTTTCTGAGAGAGAGCCACCTACTCATGTGTTGAGATCAAGCTATTCCATTCCTACCATATGAATCTTGATCTCTAGCCTCCCCAAGTTGCTTTCCACCAAATCAATCTCTTCCACCATAGCCAAATCTGTGAGAGAGTGATTGTGTGTTGAGGAGTCTATCATCTTGAAGCACAAGAGCAAGGAGTTCATTGACATTGCCGAGCCTATTACCTTTTGGAGGGTGGTGCCTCCTAGATTGGTTAGGTGTCGCTTGGGAGCCTCCTACTTCGTGTTGTGGAGTTGAACCAAGAAGTTTGTACGGGCAAGGAGATCGCCTACTTCGTGAAGATCTACCCATAGTGAGGCTAGTCCTTCGTGGACGGAAGCCGTTATGGAATAGTCAAGGTTGCTACTTCGTGGACCCTTATGGGTGGAGCCCTCCGTGGACTCTCGCGACCGTTACCCTCCGTGGGTTGAAGACTCCATAAACGTGGACGTACGATAGCACCACCTATGGGAACCACGGGAAAAATCTTCGTGTCTTCAAATTGCGTTTGATCTTCCTTCCTACCCTCTACTACATATGCTTGTTGTTACTTTCCGCTGCTATACTCTTAGACATGCATGTGTAGGGTGTACTTGACTTGCTATCATTGCTAAAATCTGCCAACACTTAAAATTGGGAAAAGGTAGAATTTTTATTTGGTCAAGTAGTCTAATCAGCCCCCCTCTAGACATACTTTCGATCCTACAAGTGGTATCAGAGCTTTGGTCTCCATTGCATTGGTCTCACAACCTAGGAGAGTATGGCGTCTAGTGAGGGAAATTATCATTGTAGAGGTCCGTACTTTGATGGCACAAATTTTGCTAGTTGGAAGCACAAAATGATAATGCATATTCTTGGTAACCCCGCCATTTGGGCTGTTGTTCGTGTTGGCTTGCAAGGTGAATTGTTTGTTGATGGAAAGGAACTGGATCGTAAAGCGACCGCAGATGAATTGAAGATGTTGCAATACAACTCTCAAGCATGTGACATTCTCTTCAAGTGCCTATGCCTCGAAGAATTCAACAGAATCAGCCGTCTTGAGAATGTAAAAGAGATTTGGGATACTTTTGTTGATATGCATGAAGGTACCGAATCCGTGAGGGAATCCAAGTTGGTTGTTCTTGAAAGTCAGCTTGACAAGTTCAAGATGAAGGATGGTGAAGGAGTCGCAGAGATGTACTCTAGGCTAGCTCTCATCACAAATGAGATTGCCGGCTTAGGAAGTGAAGAAATGACCAACAAATTCATCATCAAGAAGATACTTAGAGCTTTGGATGAGAGATACGACACCATGTGCACATTGATCCAAATGATGCCCAACTACAAAGATCTCAAGCCTATGGAAGTCATTGGAAGGATTGTTGCTCATGAGATGACACTCAAAGACAAAGAAGAGCTTCACAACAAGTCTAGCGGTGCTTACAAAGCCACAAGTGATGCTCCCGCAACTTCAAGGGACAACCTTGTCACCAATGAAGAGATAAGCCTCATGGTCAAGAAATTCAACAAGTTCTACAAGAATAGAGTTAAAGAACGAAGCTCCAACTCAAGATATGAACAGAAGCGTTCGTCAAGTCGTGACCGAAACTGCTACAATTGTGGGAAGCCCAGACACTACTCAAATGAGTGCACGGCTCCCTACAAATGAAGAGAAGAGTCACCTAGAAGACGAAGCTCAAGGAATGAATCACCTCAAAGAGAGAGAAGGAGTAGAGATGATCGTTATGAACGAAGACCCTCAAGGAGAAGTAGGGACTCGGAGAAGAAGGACAAGTACACCAAGAGCTACTCAAGAAGAAGACATCAAGCTCATGTTGGTGAATGGGTTTCCGGCTCCGAATCCGACAACAACTCCGAGAGAATCTATCATTCCAACTCCGACTATAGTCAAGATGAAGGTGTGGCCGGACTTGCACTAGTGACTACCAACTCCTATGATCTATTTGATTCACCAAATGAAGGGAATGGAAGTTGCTTCATGGCTAAAGGCCACAAGGTATCACACCCCGAGTATCTTGATTTCAATAGTGATGAAGATGATTTACTTGGTGATGATGAATTGCTCTTTGATAAAACTAGTGATGTTAGTCAAAATGAACTTGATAATTTTCATACTAGTCAATATAAGTCGTGTGATCGTGATAAAATGGAAATAGAACGACTAACTAAAGAAATAAACACTCTTAACTTAGCCCATGAATCTACTCTCGAAGATCATAGAGAGCTTGTAAGGACTCATGAGAAGCTACGCTTTGAGAAGCTAACCTTGGAGCAAGAACATGAGTTTCTTAAAGCTATCAATGACGATCTCCGAAAGAAGACTTCATCTTATCTAGCCAAACGATTACTCTTGTCTACATTCATGCCACAAGTTAAACCTAGACAAACTAGTAACAAAGGCAAGAAAGGTTCTTCATCTAGTAGCAACAATAAAAATGGTAAATCTAATGATGTTGCTTCTAGTAGTTCTATTGATTCCACTAATGATGATTCTCTTAGCCAAGTTACACTTGAGAAAGAAAACAATTTATTGAAAGGGATTATCGAGAAAGGTATCTACAAGAGTCTTGCCGGGTGTAAGCAATTTGAGGAAATTGTACGCAAGCACGGAGGATACCGGAAGAACCATGGCATTGGCTACTTCAACGCTAATGGAGTTGAATGGGAAGAAGGTAAATACCCCAAGCCCAAGTTTGTTCCTCAAAGGGAGAAGTATGAACATACTCTTCCCAAGGGAACAAACACTCAAGATGACCTTCCACCACAAGACCACAAGATCAAGGGCAAGGACAAGCTTCAAGAGGACATTGACTCATATGAAGATGAATCCCAAGCTTTGGTGGAGTGGGTTCCCAAGGCTACTTCAAGCACAACTTCTACAAGTGCCACTTCAACACTAAGGATCCCCATCAAGTTGATGTGGGTCCCCAAGAAGAAGAACTAGAGAAGTTCTTGAGGGGTGACTCCGCCAATGAAATTCACTCACATTCATAATTGGAAAGAACTAGTTGCAATCAACGTCAACATCATGCAATAGTTCAAGGAGTCACACATTCCCTCAAAGGTAAGCAAGGGACAAGGTAATCAACAAATCCATGGACATCATCATGTATGATTTGCACTCCATGTCCATAGATATCCTTCTATTTGTCTCTTGTGTGTTGGTACTAACCCAAGTAGGTGAGAAGAGTAAGGAAACAACAAGGATGCTCCCAACTCTTGGTGATCTTCATCAACCTTGAGCATCCACCACTACATCACCCACATGAAGTCTTCTACGACAAACCCAAGGTTAGTTTATCCCTCCTATGGGGGGATGTCACATCAAGGGGGAGCTTTACTCTAAGACTTGAGTTAAGGCATCTCTTAGAATGTGACAACATTAAATGCTTTATGTAAAAGTGGTAACCCCACTTGTGCTTAAACGATGAGTATGACCTATGATCAAGTATTCTTACTTGGATCCTAAGTTAATATACTCATATATGGATGACTCCATCATTGCCAAAATGCTTGATAGATGCTAGTATGTATGTGCATGTTTGCCATGATTTCATTTGACATCTTATTGTGTGAGCATGTTGGTCTGCATTTCTTTATTCATTCGAGGACATCCAATTGTTGCTATTTGGCTTTTGATTTTTCTTTTGCCAATTGGATGGACAAGAATGCCTAGGACCACTCTCTAGATATCTATGCTTTCTCGTCTTATATAACATTCTTGCTGCATCACAAAATTTGAACAAGGACTTTTCGATCTCTCTGTGTGAGGAGCACTTGGAGTTTCGTATCGACAAAGGACTGACCATTAAAACCTCCCAAATGCATCTCGGTGGAACCAATACCAAAATCTCGGTCTCACCGAATGCCTACGGTTGATCTGGTTTTCCATCTCGGTAACACCAATTCCTTATTCTCGGTTACACCGAGTTTCCCTGTCAACTGACAGTTGAGAAACTCGGTGGCACCGACAATTTCGAACCGGTCTCACTGACAGCAAAGGGTATATTACCTGGCGAACCCGACTTTTGAAATTCAACCGCAAAAGTCTGTTTCCTCCAACCCTAAGCTGCCTCTCTGGACCCCTTGGTCGTCGCCCTTTCCTCCCCATGCACCTCCGCTGTTGGGAATCTCCGCTGCCGACGGAATCTTCACCGCCATCGTCGCCTTAGCGGATCCTTCACCGAGTTAGGTTATGGATCCGGCCCTTTCTACGCCCCCCTTCCAATTCACGCGCATTAGAGTAACTTTTATCGATAATCCACTGATTGCAATCCTCTCAATCCTCTAGAAATCTCATTAGCTTAGTGAACGCAAGATTTTTAGGTCTAGTCGTCCGCAAAACCGAATCTCAGTGATACCGAGTCAGAAAAATCGGCTCTACCGATTTTTGTTTTGGACTACTGAGGACAGTCTCGGTGAAACCGAGTGGCAATTTTCGGTACGACCGAAATTGCTGCCAAGTTTCTGTAAAGAGTTCGGTGCGTCTCAGTGGTACCGAAACGTTTGACTCGGTGACACCGAAATCCCTTTTTGCTGAAAGCTTTATCTAAGAATTTCTTTGTTCAAACCTTTGAAAAATCTTCGGCAATTTTGTGATGACTCAACCTATCCACTCTTCTATACTCTATTTCACAGGGTCAGAGATGTCAGGCTTAGATGAAAGTGAGAACAATTTCAGAGAGCAAAGTGTTGACATGAGCTCAGGCACTAGTCCCGAAGGGAGCTATGATGATGTTCCTAGGTCACCAGATTTTCCCAAGGCTGCAACTAGGGCAAGAAGGAATCTTAACTCAGATGAGGAGGATGAAGATTTCATACCTGAGGAGCTGTCCAAGAAGGATGACACTGCCAAGAACACTGCTGCTACCTCTTCATCCAAGAAGAAGAAGGCAATAAGGAAAGAGTATGCTAGCTCAGGGACAGTGAGAGCACCAGAGAGTGCTAGGGCAACAATGTCTGTTGAGCCCTCCAAGAAGTCTATGCCTAAGAAGGCAAGGGAGAAGAAGAAGAGCAGGAAGAGGATCATTCTTGTCATAGGCAGGCCTACCTCAATGTATGAGGACCCAGCAGAGGCTGCTGCTGAGGAAGAGGAGGAAGAGCCAGCTGCTAAGGCTCCTCCTAAGAAGAAGAAGAAGCTCATGGCTGATGCTATGCCTAAGGATACATCATCCAAAGGCACCAAGACTGCCCCCAAGAAGACTGCTGCAGATAAACCCAAGAGGTTCTCCAGAGACATCCCAGGTGCTTCCAAGAACAAGACTTCTACTTTTAGGGAAGCTGAGGATGATGCTATGTCAGCTTTGATGAAGCTAAGACCACACCTTCCAGAGCACAATGCCAGTCACTTGCTGGCTGAGGATATGAAGAAAAGGAAGGACTCTGGTTTGAGAGAATGGAGAGCTGTTGATCCATATTCACAGAGGAGGAAGACTGCTGTGGACTACAGGTTCTATACAAAAGAACAACAAGATTTCTATGAAACTATTTTGCTTGATAAGAGCCATTCTGTGAGTGACATGAGATTTGTGGACTGGAAATACATCAAGGAGAATGAGGACTACTTCCCAAGTGTGCAAGACAACTTCCATTGCATTGGACTTGATGAGTTTGTTGGTAAGGAGTTTACTGCTTGGAACGATGAAATGATCATGCAATTCTACTCCACTGCTCATTTCTATGGAGATGGTAGAATTGTATGGATGACTGAAGGAGCAAGCTATGAATCCACTGTTGAGGAATGGGCTACCATCTTAGGAGTCCCAGAAGTGGAAGCTGGTGACATTAATGTGTACAATGAGCCCAAGGCAAGTCACAATGCCATGAAGAACATGTACAATGAGATCCTTGCTGCACATGTGAAGTCTCACAAGCTAGGATCTATCTATTTCCTCCAGGCTGGTCTACGCACTATCAACACCATCTTGAGGCATACCTTAATGCCTAAGTCTGGAGATGAGAAGATGATAAGAGGATACTCCATCAACATGCTGCTCCATCTAGATCAACATACGAGATTCAGAGTGATGGATCTGATAGTGGAGACTGTGAAGAGAGTTGTTGCTGATCAGAAGCGTTCATGTTGCTATGCACCCTATATCCAGATGCTTATCAACTCCAAGCCGGAGAAGCACATTTTTGCACTTGACCGACCACATTTGCCACTATTGCCAAATCTAGAAGACAACGTTGTGGTGATGGACCCAGATCATCCCACCTCAGCTACAACACAGGCACATGCAGAGGCTGCCAGAGACTCCAGTTCTCAGGTGCCAAGGTCTAGGAGTGAGCAGATGGATCTCCTACTCAGCTCTGTGCTCAGCATGCAGAAGGACATCATCGAGATATTGAAGAACTAGGCGAGCCTCTCGAGGATTGTTGACAATAAATTTCATATTCTCAACAACAAAGTGGATGAGCTCACAGTGACTATGAATGAGCTCAAGAAGGAAGTTGATGCATTGCCTAGTCCTCACTCTACAGATAATGATGATGATGATGAGGATCGTGAACCTCTCAGGCCAAGCACTTAGTTCACTACTCAGGCTAGATCAGCTACAGTGCCAGCTCCAGAGTTGCGACCTTCTTCATCAGCACCTGCTACAACTTCTTCAGCTCCATCAGCTCCTCCAGTTCCTCCAGTTGCTACACCGACTCGATCCATGACGTCTGCAGACATCTTTGCTGAAGCCGTTCCCTCGACTCCTTCATCAGCCACCGGAGGAGATCAGCCCCAGAAGAACGATTAGCTATATACCCTTGAACTTTTTGGTAACTTGTTGACAAAGGGGGAGAAGATGTATATAGATGTTTAGGCTTCGAGAGAGAGAGCGTTGCTTTTTTATCGCTTTTCAACATTGATCTTTTGGTTGGTTTGCTTGTGTTAAGCTTTGTTGGTGTTTGATCATACACTTGATGTGTATTGCTACTATTTCCTATCCTTGTGATGCTTATGATATGATCATTCACCTTTGCTTGATTGTGTTGTGCTATGATATTCATTCTTATAATTCTCGCACACCACCAAGTTGTATGTGACATGAAAGAGTGCCCCATGTACCTAATCGATTGTGCATTTGCATTCAAACGCAAATTTAAAATAATGCACAAATTTAGGGGGAGCTCTTGCTTATCACATACTTCTCAAAGCAATGATTATATTCATTGATTATATCATATGTCGAAGCTTTGATCTATGTGTTGTCATCAATTACCAAAAAGGGGGAGATTGAAAGCACATTTGCTCCCTTGGTGGTTTTGGTAATTAATAACATATATGTTATTGAACTAATGTTTTCACTAAGTATATTTCAGGAAAAGTTCAATGATGAGTTGGCAAAAGGATTGTGGAGAAACCCCAAGATGCAAGGAAATGGATTGGCAAAGCTTCAAGCAAGAGGACTCTACATTTTACTTTGTGAGAAATCACTTTGAGTCCATAAGAAAACCAATAATATTAAAAGGGGGTAAGGTACTGTTGGTGAACAAGATGATCCACGTGCACAATTGATAGTCACCAAAAACACCCACAAACTCTTCCACAAATACTCTGTCTAGAACCCTACCACTCAAATCGATAAGACCAACAATTCCTATTCGGTCTCACCGAGATTCAAACCCTAGACAGATCCTTAGCCAAACCCATCTCGGTACTATCAACATTCCACTTCGGTGCCACCGAGTTCAGTTGCCAACTTTATGGTTAGCTATTTTCAAGCATCGGTACCACCGAGTTTTGTCAATCGGTCTCACCGAGATTTGGACCAACTTCCTGGTTAGCTATTCACAAGAATCGGTCTCACCGAGTTTTGTGAATCGGTCTCACCGAGTTTTTGGACCAACTCTCTGGTTAGCCATTGTCAAGAATTGGTACCACCGAAAATTGAGAATCGGTCTCACCGAGTTGTGCATTCTGACCGTTGGTCATCTAATCGGTACCACCGAGATTTATGTGTCAGTCTCACTGAGATTCAAAAGTTGCTACCTTTGGAGCAACTTGGTACCACCGAGTTTTACACTTCGGTGTCACCGAGTTGGTCACTTTAGGTGTAACGGTTGGATTTTTGGGGATGCCTATATATACCCCTTCACCACCACCCACTCGAAAGTGAAGCACTCAGAACTATTCCATACTTGCCCCATCCAATTTTCTGAGAGAGAGCCACCTACTCATGTGTTGAGATCAAGCTATTCCATTCCTACCATATGAATCTTGATCTCTAGCCTCCCCAAGTTGCTTTCCACCAAATCAATCTCTTCCACCATAGCCAAATATGTGAGAGAGTGATTGTGTGTTGAGGAGTCTATCATCTTGAAGCACAAGGGCAAGGAGTTCATCGACATTGCCGAGCCTATTACCTTTTGGAGGGTGGTGCCTCCTAGATTGGTTAGGTGTCGCTTGGGAGCCTCCTACTTTGTGTTGTGGAGTTGAACCAAGAAGTTTGTACGAGCAAGGAGATCGCCTACTTCGTGAAGGTCTACCCATAGTGAAGCTAGTCCTTCGTGGACGGAAGCCGTTATGGAATAGTCAAGGTTGCTACTTCGTGGACCCTTATGGGTGGAGCCCTCCGTGGACTCTCGCGACCGTTACCCTTCGTGGGTTGAAGACTCCATAAACGTGGACGTACGATAGCACCACCTATCGGAACCACGGGAAAAATCTTCATGTCTTCAAATTGCGTTTGATCTTCCTTCCTACCCTCTACTACATATGCTTGTTGTTACTTTCCGCTGCTATACTCTTAGACATGCATGTGTAGGGTGTACTTGACTTGCTATTATTGCTAAAATCTGCCAACACTTAAAATTGGGAAAAGGTAGAATTTTTATTTGGTCAAGTAGTCTAATCACCCTCCCTCTAGACATACTTTCGATCCTATAGACCTGGGTGTCCACCATCGTTGCGCCCTTGATGATTCTGGAAGGATTGGTTGCAGAATTCCTACATGATGTAATTAATAGTTTTCCCATGAGTGGGTAGCCGGCTTATCCTGGGTACTATGTTTGGGACACGGTCCCTTGAGCGCCTCCTCGTAATTACGAGGCTTATTCCCATTATAAGTCCCTCCAGGGCGACCATTACGGCGTTGGTTTTTGAAACCAACATTGGTTTTGGCAACGAAGTCTGACCCGCCATCTGGCTGCTTCCACTTGCCATTGTTATTCTGGGTTCCCTGGTTACCACTGTGATTATGCTGGCCTTTACCACCTTCACCTTTCTTTCCTTTGCTAGTATTGTCCTCATCTGAGCCGGGATCCTTTGTGTTGTCTGACTCGGCGTATCTGGTGAGGACATCCATTAAGTCGCCCATATCCTACACCTTACGCTTAAGCCGCCCGAGCTTCTGGACCAGCGGATGGAAGTGGCAATTCTTTTCTAGGATCAGGACGGCTTGAGCCGCCATAATGCTGTCTGACGAGTGTATGATTTCTGCAAACCGATGAGTCCAATGATGGGCCGACTCGTCCATGCGCTGGACGCAATGTTGAAGGTCCTCTATCGTCATCGGCTTCTTGCACGTTCCCTGAAAATTCTTGATGAAGCATTCCTTAAGCTCTGACCAAGTGTTGATGGAATTGGGCGGTAAATTCTTCGGCCATGTTCGATTCGGTCCTTCCAGCATCATGGTCAAGTACTTGGCGCACACGGCGTCACTGACATCCAACATATCCATTGCTAACTCGTAGCTTTCGATCCAAGCCGCCGCCTCAAGATCCGCTGTATAGTTTGGCACCTTGCGAGGCCCCTTGAAGTCTTTGGGCATATGCTCGGCGCGGAGGGCCGGGGATAGGCAAGGTATCCCAATCGTCCTACTGTTTGTCCCAGTCTCCGGTTGAGGATGAAGCTGTTGAATTGCCCGTGCTGCTGCTTCCGCCTCTGCCTGTCGCGTACCCCTAGCCGCATCAACAATCGTGTGAGCCCCTGATGGAACAGACCGGGTCGGGGAAACTTGAGGCTGTTGCCTGCGCCCACTGCTAGAAACAGCCGGAGACTCCACATGGCAACTCTTGCTGCGGCTAGCATATGGGGTGGAGTGCATCTGATTGCGGCTATAAGAATACTGTGCTTGCTATACTACTGATGTGTTAAGCATCTCTATGGCATTCCTTGCCTCAACATCAACAGGGGTATTTCCATGAATATGTAGTGCTTCCAGGTGCCGGGTCGCCGCCAGCACATTGTCAACAAGGTTGGAAAAGTGACCCCGTGACGTCTGGAAACGTCGTGGGGGCGAGTGAGTTGGTGGTGGCTGAGCCCCCGGAGTCTGCTGAGGGGTATTAAAAATTTGCTGCGGCTCGAGATTCATTGGTAGCCGGCTCTGGTGTCTCCTCTGGTAAACCGCCTCAGATGCATCTCTCTGAAGTCCTAACTGCCAAGCCTTGGCCTGTAGTTCTGCCATCCTGGCGTTCTCAGCATCGATTTCCCTCTGTACCTTGGTCATCTGGTCACGTAGTTTGGTTAATTCCGTGTTGTGCTCTTCTTGATTTTTCGCAGTGACAGGACTCTCCACGAGTTTGGCCATCTCAGCCATTAAATCTGTCATGGCTTGAGCCGGCATCTGTCCAGTCCCGCCAGATCTACCCGCCGTTCGAGACGCAGACGAGTTCTGAGCCGCCGCGGTTCCTGCCATGTAGACATCAACCTCGCGAGGCGAATCAAGGAATTCCTCAGGGGCTTCAATCTCTAATGAATGCCCGAGTCTGCCATCATAGAGAGGACAGATCGATTTAGTTTCTCCCATGGAAGACTCGCTATCTCAGTTGACGAGGATGTCACCGCTGCCCGCCGGCTTATCCGGGAGGCAAACTCCCTGAGTGAAGCCGACGAACACATGACGTCGGCCGGCTTGATCCTGGCCGGGTCGGGCGCGCCGGGCCGGTTCGTCGATGTTGGTGCAGATGTCCGACTCGGAAACCGTTGCGCCGACCCTGCCAAGGGGGACCCGGCATTCGTGCTTAGTTGAGCCGGCTTCGGTGCCCCAGACTGGATCGTCGATGTAGATCTTGTCACGGCGACTCTTTATCATCTGATCAACCGCGAATTTCCCGAACCCTGGATAGGTTCCCTTCGAGAACTCAACTCCACCGGGCGAGAGCCCCACGGTGGGCGCCAACTGTCATGGTTTTGTCACGTCAGATGTCCTCGTGCAAGGACTTAGGTGTGAGGCCATCGCCGCTAGGTGGCGACTCAAAGGGGTTAAACGGGAATGGGAGGCGAGTTTACCCAGGTTTGACCCCTCCGATGGAGGTAATTGCCTACGTCCTGCTTTGTGTCTATATTGATGATGATCTCGATTACAAGGGTGCGGAATCGCTAACCTAGCTTTCGAGGGTGTCTAACTTGAGTATTTCGGCCCTAGGGGCTCGCCTTTATATACAGGTCGAGACCCTAGGGTTTACAACAGAGACCGAGTCATATTACAACTCGTGACCTATCATGTCTCTAACATGCCTTGCCTCTCAAGCAAGGAATCTTCTGGCGTCTTCTTCCCTGTGGGCCTTGAGTCACCGTCTCCACGCGCTTGGGCCGCCCCGCGGCTTACTTAGTAACCGCCTTGTTCGCCTTATCTTCACGACACGACCCATCTTGAATATGACTCCAGAGCCGCCATTACATTGACCCGACCCAATAGGAAGGGTTATACCGCGGGGTTATATCCCCAACAGTTACCTTGTTGATACCTTTGGCCATGAGGCACTTGGCAATGTGGTTCTCGTTGGGGGAGTCAAAGAGAGACACCTTGGTTAGGGAAGAAGTTGCAATGGCCACCGTGGCCATTTCCATTCCTTCACCGCTTGCATCTTCATCATCATCATCATCGGGGATGTACTCTTCCTGTGCCACCAACACCTTTTGAGGCACCTTCTTGGTGAAGTTGTTCTTGTTGGGGAAGGACTTGGCCTTGTCTTTGTGAATGAGCTTGCCACCATTGTCTTCTCTCTTCTCATACGGACAATCCACCACAAAGTGACTCACATTGCCACAATTATAGCAAGTCCTCACACGTTGCTTTCCTTTTGAGCCACTTGAGTTATTCTTGGAGAAGTCGGGCCTTGAGTTTCTCTTGTTGCCCCAAAATTTCTTTGATGCAAGAGCCATGTGCTCGTGGTACGCATATTTGGTGTCTTTGGGGCAACCCTCCTCTTCTTCCTCTTCTTCTTCTTCCGGAATTGCCTTGGCCTTCAAATCAAGGTCGGGTGAAGCTTTTTTTGATCGTTGGACACGATCTAGAGCGTTGTCGGCGGTCTTGTTCAAGATGTTCATAGCAATAAATTCATCCAACACATCACTCGAGGACAAGGTGTAGAAGTCCGGTCTTTAACGGATCACAGAGGACATGTCCTTGTTGAATGGCATGATTGTATTGAGAAACTTATGCTTGATACAATTTTCATCCGTATCCTTACTCCCATGATCTTGAAGAGAGACCGCGAGAGTTTTCAATCTCCGATAGAGCTCACGGGGATCATCATCTTCATTCATCACAAAGTCATCGACCTCATCAAGAACCACCTCAAAGTTACACCGTTGAATACTCGAGCTTCCCTTATATATTGAGAAAATATGTTCCCAACAATCCTTTGCATGAGTGATGGAACGCAAGTGAGCTAGATCTTCAGGAGGCACTGCAGTTTGAATGATGAACAAGGTGGAGTGATTGCATTGAGTGTCCACCTCTTGTCTTGGAGTGATATTGTTTGGATCATGTCGGTAGTAACCTTGTTCAATGATTCGCAAAAGATTTGTTGAATGGTGATGCAAATGAGACTTGATACGAAAAACCCAATTAGCGAAATCATTTTTCACAAGTTTAGGAGGAGAACCTAGGTTGTTAATGTGAGGTGTGTGGACTGGTCCTCCATAGACCGGGGCAGGGGGAGCCGAGGCATGGGTTCATGTCCCATTCTTTCCTTGAGGCAACTTATCCTTATCACTACTAGCCCTCTCCTTACCGGAGTTGGCATCCGACTCTGAGTTAGTGGGATTAACCACTTGCAACCGATCAGTAGAAAGTTTGAGACCATCAAGAAATTCTTTACACAGGGATTTGACCTTGGTCGTCATAGAAGATTTAAGTGAGGCAATTGCCTCATTTAAATCCTCACAAGAGACCGTGTTCACACCCTCGTCCTCGGGTAAGTCATCAACCCTATGCCCATTATTAACCATACTCTTCGGGCGGTAAAGCCCTTAATAAAGACACGAGGCTCTGATAGTAATTGAAAAGATCGATATGGTTGACTAGAGGGGGGGGGGGGGGTGAATGGGCAGCTACCAATTTTTAGCTTTTCTTAACAAATTAGGTTTAGCAACAAATAGGTTATCTAGATATGCAGCTAGGTGAACAACCTATATGATGCTAACAACAACAATAATACAAGCAAGCAAAGGATAACAAACAAGTAAAGCTTGCACAAAGTAAAGGTAAGAAATAACCACAAGTGGAGCCCGCGGAGACGAGGATGTGTTACCGAAGTTCCTTCCCTTTGAGGGGAAGTATGTCTCTGTTGGAGCGGTGTGGAGGCACAATGCTCCCCAAGAATCCACTAAGGCCACCGTATTCTCCTAAAGCCCTCACACTATGCGAGATGCCGGGATTCCAATATTGGTGCCCTTGAAGGCGGCGACCAAACCTTTACAAACAAGGTTGGGGCAATCTCCACAACTTAGTTGGAGGATCCCAACAACATCACGAAGCTTCAACACAATGGAATGTGGCTTCTAGGTGATCTCTTCCATCTAGGGTGCTCAAACACCCAAGAGTAACAAGATCTGTAAGGGATTAGTGGGGGGAATCAAATTTCTCTTGGTGGAAGTGTAGATCGAGGCCTCCTCCTCCAAACCCTAGAGCATCAACAAGATTCGATGGCTAGGGAGATAGACCGGGCAAACATGAGCTTAGGAGCAACAATGGCGCTTTGGGGAAAAAATGTTGGTCAACTTGGGGGGAAGAAGACCCACTTATATATTGGGAAGAAGAATCCAACTGTTATGCCATTCTGCCCGTGCATAAGCAGTAGTACCTCTATGGTGAGTGGTACTTCCGCTTGCACTGGAGTTACTCCCACATAGTGTAACCAAGATGATCAGGGATGCGGTAGTGCCACCGGAGCGGTCCTACCGCTCCCACCAGCGAAACTTCCGCTTAGTGCTACAACAACGGGAGAACTAGCGGTAGTGTAGTGGGGTAGCACAGTAGTACTGCTTGGAGCGGTACTACCGCCTTCTACGGCTGCTCAAATTCCGCTCGGAAAATCAAATAGACCAGAGAGAAAATACAAGCGGTTGTTCCAGCGGAAGAACATCCCGGGTGTACCGCCGGAGTGGCACTACGCTTTGCTGGAGCGGTACTTCCGCTTAAAACCTGATCTGCAGGTGTGGGCAGAGGAAGTGGGGCAGTGATGTAAGAGGAAGTATCAGTAGTACTGAACAGTAGTAGCACCGCTGGAGTGGTACTACCGCTGGTCAGCACGGTACTACCTCTTATCAGACTCTAGGCAGTTTAAGGCAAGGAAGGAAGAAACTCCAGATGCTGAGAAGAAAGGCGGGTGCAAAGTGACTGTGTACGTGATGATTCCACCCAAACCTTTCCGAAGCGGGCCTCCTCTTGATAGTACGGATTTCCTACGAATCAAGTCCACCAACACTAAATCGTCAGAAAATAATCATCTTCTCTTTAAACACCAAGGGGAAATAAACCATCTCGTGCCACCTGATAATATCTGAAATCTAAATGCACACGGTTAGTCCGCAAAGGGCATTGTCATCGATCACCAAAACCACTTAGGGAAAATTATGTTCTAACAACAAGCAATATGTTCAGACCCCGTTTTTTATCCTTAGTGGCAAAAATACAAATATGTGCCTCGCTACTTCTTCTGTCAAGAGGTGAGGACACCTCAAGATTGAACCCACTACCATGCACCACTGCCGCTCATGATCTACCCATCTACTTGCCCAAAGCAAACTCATAGATCAGAAAGCATACATAGCTATAACAATCACACATAATAAAGTTATGATTTAACTCAATTACTTTCAATGAATAATCTGACCATAAACCCAGAATTCATCGGATCCCAACGAACACACCGCAAAATAGGATTACATCTGATAGTTCCTCAAGAAGAACATTGTATTAAAAATCAAAGAGAGAGAGAGAGAGATAGAGAGAGAGAGAGAGAGATCTAGATAATCACTATGGACCCGCAGGTCTGTGTTGAACTACTCACACATCATCATGAAGGCAACAAGGTTGATGAAGATAAACTCCGTGATCGATTCCCCCTTCGACAGAGTACCAATGGAGGCCTCTAGATGGGATTCGCGGAAGAACAGACACTTGCGGCGGCGAAAAAATTGTTTCAGGCCACCTTCTGGTGTTTTGGGGATTATTAGGAATTTATATTAGTGGAATTAGGTCATGGGGATCTACGAAGGGCCCATAAGCTCACATGATGCGCCCCCCATAGAGCGCGCTGCCTCGTCTTGTGGCCCTCTCGTGTGGCTTCAGATCTCCCTCCGATGCTCCCTAGGTTCCTTCTGGTCCGGAAAAATTCACCATGAAGTTTCGCTTCAATTAGACTTTGTTTGGTATTGTTTTCATGCGAAACAAGAAATTGGCAAAAAACAGGAACTGACACTTGGCACTAGATTAATAGGTTAGTTCCCAAAAATGATATAAAATGGCCTCTAATGTATATAAGATTGATAATATAATAGCATGAAATAATAAAAAATTGTATATATGTTGAAGACGTATTAAGTATCCCAAGCTTAATTCTTCTCGTCCATGAGTAGTTAAATGATAAAAAAGATTTTTTGATGTTGAAAGCTACCTAGCATGGTTTATCATGTAATCTCTCTTTACGGAATGAATATAGGCAAATGATGAAGTAATCGATATCAACATAATAATACCCATGAATATAAGAACATAATCATTAATGTTTCAAAATATATGAGATTAACGAATTTATCTCTACTCATTGAATTATGTTAGCAATGGCATGACTCTGTCTTCCTAACACAAGTACAAATCATGATCACCCCGGTGTTAAGCCAGTCATTTGGCTCATACTTTTTCACATGCTTCAACATTTTCAACTTTACTCAATACATGAGTGTGAACCATGGACATAGCACTAAGGGTGTAATAGAATATGGTGGTAGAGATCAATAAGGGAAGACAAAAGTTTGGATAGTCTCGCACCAACTAGGCGGATCGTTAGGTTGTGGAGATGCCTTCCAATGGATATCGGTGCGAGGAGTAGGGATTATCATGCAACTTTTGATGCACTAAGTGTTGTAATTTTCTGAAAGCTCAGACTGAAACTAAGTGCGTGTGCACCTAACTCACTTCCTCATGAAGACCTAGGGTATTTGAGGAATCCCGTTATCAAAATATACAAGCCAAGTTCTATAACGAAAATTTCCCACTAGTATAGTAAAGTGACAAGTCATGAGACTCTCTATCTTAAGAACATGGTGCTACTTTGAAGCACAAGTATGGTAAAGGATAGCAACATTGCCCCGTTTCTCTTTATATTTTCTCATTTTTATATCTCTCATAGTCTGAAAACTCATCCTCATTCTTTGGAGGAATCATTAGCCTCCATCATCCAATGTTTTTCCTCACTAGGACAATGCTCTAAATATGATGATCATCGCACTTTTATTTACTACAACTCGATAGAACCTATTACAAAATCTGACTCTATGTGAATGCATCTAGCTGTGTACCAGGATGTGTAATGATCTAGCGTAACATGTATTACAATGATGAACAGTGGCTTTGCCACAATATCAAGCCAACTCTATATGATCATGCAAAGCAATATGACGATGGACACATATGTCATGTAATGGAACGGTGAAAGTGCATGACGATATATCTCGGAATGGCTATGGAAATTCCATGATCGATAGGTATGGTGGTTGTTTTGATGAAGGTATAAGGAGGCTTATGTCTGATAAAGCATATCATATCACGGGGTTTGGATGCACCAGCGAAGTTTGCACCAACTCTCGAGGTGAGAAAGGGCAGTGCATGGTACTGAAGAGGCTAGCAAAATTGCGGAAAGTTTGGAGTGTGTATAGTCCATGAACTCACATTAGTCATAAAGAACTCACGTACTTATTGTGAAAGTTTTATTAGCTCTCCTAAAGATAATTTCTACCAGTGCGCCACTTGGGAGGTGGTTGGGAGGAGTTAACCATCAAGTTCCCCCGACTCAAACAACACAAGGATTTCAACGAGTAATAAAAGTTCTCCAACATCCCGATGATTCCATGACCGACACTTAAATGAGTAGTTTAATAACAAGCTTTAATATCAACATCTTTACTAACCAATGATCATCAATCTATATCCTTCCATATTAGTATGTCAATATAAACAACCCACACAAGCCATATTAACTGAAATACATGCAGGTTTTCATTATATCCCTCTTATATACCTATCATTTTCCGACTAAACATATAATCCTTGCAAATTACTACTTCCTATTTCAGAGACTCTCAAACATATTTAAGTGAAGAAAAAGAGTACTAGTGATTTCTATATAATATAATTTCTGACGTGCTCTAAAGATATAAGTGAATCACATGAGAATAATTGCCTTAACTCAAAAGATATAAGCGAAGCATAATGAGCATTCTAATAAATTATGACGATTGCGTGTCTCTCTCAAAAGGTGTGTCCAGCAAACAATGATTGTGGAAAACTAAAAAGAAAACAAACTAGAATACACGACGCTCCAAGCAAAACTCATATCATGTGATGAATAAAAATAGACAAAAGAGGGGATGCCATCTGGGGCATCCGATGGATTGTAGACGAAAGAGGGGATGCCATCTGGGGCATCCCCAAGCTTATACGCTTGAGTCTTCCTTGAATCTTACCTTGGGGTGCCTTGGGAATCCCAAGCTTAGGTTCATGCCGCTCCTTATTCCTTTATCAATCGTGATATCAACCAAAACTTGAAAACTTCTGCACACAAAACTCAACAGAAACCTCGTGAGATCCATTAGTATAATAATAAGATCAAATACTTTAAGTATTGTAATAAATAGATTCAAAATTGTTCTTGCATAATACATATTGTATTCTACCTTTCCCATGACTTATATCCACGATACAATCCATAGAATCATTAGAATTAAGCACACTATGCAACTAAAAATAGAATCTGTCTAAAACAGAATAGTCTGTAATGATTTATACTAAAACCATACTTATGTACTCTGACAATTCGGAAATATTAGGACAACCTGAGCACTTTGTATCTCAATACTTTTTAAAAATTTCAGGAATTTATCACATTCATAAAAAAAATCAAAATTCAAATACTTGGCATAAAAGTTTCTCTTTTTGCACCACATCAATTCCACTATCAACGAAATTACCCCAAAGGCTTTACTTGGCACAAGAACTAATTGAAAGATAAAAAACACAATAATTACAGCAAAAACAACCATGTCATCACACAAAAACAGAATATAAAAGTTTTGGGTTGTCTCCAAACAAGTTCTTTATTTATAGCCATCTAGATATGTATGAGATTTTAATGATGCTCACATAACCGATAAGAATTGAAACACGAAGAGAGCATCATATAACATATGAGAAACACATCTAAGTCTAACCCTCTTCCTATGCATAGGCATTTTATAGGAAAGCAAATTATCAAGACAAGAAATATCTAGCATATGCAAATTAGAAGAATGAAGCATTAATAATTTCAACACAAAGAGAGGTAAGAGAGTAACATGAATATTTCTATAACCATATTTGCCTCTCTCATAATAATTACAAGAAGGATCCTATTCAAATTCAACAATATAGCTATAATATAAAATATTCTTGATACGTCTCCAACATATTGATAATTTATGAAGTATTCATGCCATATTTGCTCAAGTTCTACATGGTTTTGGTGCACTTTTATATGTCTTTTACGTTCTAAAATATTGACCTAGTGCCCTGTGTTAGTTTCTATTTTTTGGCTATTTTTTGTTTCGCAGAAAATCCATATCAAACAAAGTCCAAATTCCATGAAATTTTACGGTAGTTTTTGATGGACCAAAAGGCACCCACGAAGTGTCAGAGATGAACCAGGGGGTGGCCGAGGGAGACACGAGCCTGGGGTGCACCGCCCCCTAGGGCGTGCACCCTGAGCTCGTCGGTCCCTCGTGGACCCCCCTGGCATGAAACCAACGCCAACAAATCCTATAAATCTCCAAACCCCCAAAAAGAAATCTAGAACTTCCATGCCACCACCGCAAGCCTCTATTCTGAAGCGATCTCATCCGGAGCCCTTTTTTGACGCCCTGTCGGAGGGGGAAATAATCACCGGAGGCCATCTTCATCATCCCGATGGTATCCATGGCGAGGAGGGAGTAGTTCACCCTCAGGGCTGAGGGTATGTACCAGTAGCTATGTGTTGGATCTCTCACTCTCGTGTTGTTGATTTGGCACGATCTTCATGTACCACGAGCTTTGTTAATATAAGTTGGATCTTATGGTGTTCTTCCCTCTCTATATCATTGTGATGAATTGAGTCTTTCCCTTTGAGATTTTGTTATTATCACATTGAATATTTTGGATTTGAGAACACTTGATGTATGTCTTGTATGTGGATACCCGTGGTGACAATGGGGTATTCTATTGAGTCACTTGATGTATGTTTTGATAATCAACTTGTGGATTCCTGAGGTGATACTTGGGTAATCTAGGCACATAGGTGGATATACGTTTTCATCCTACTTTATCTGATAGAAACTTTGGGGTACTCTTTGAAGTTCTTTGTGTTGGATTGAATAGTATGAATCTGAAATTGTTTGTTGTTATTTTAGTATGAACTCTAGAGCTGTTTGTGACACTTATAGGGATGGCTCAATAGATTGATCAGAAAGGATAAGTCTGAGGTGGTTTGCTACCTACAACAATTTCATCTTATGGTCTCTGCTATTGATAAGAAATTTGGAGTGATTCTTTGTCGCACGTTGAGGGATGGTTATATAATTCAGTTATATTAGCATCGTTGAAAAATTGCACTAGTAAAAGTATGAACTCTAGGACATGTTTCTAAGCATTTCAATACCATTTGTGATCACGTTTTGTCACTTGCTACCTTGTTGTTTTTATTCATTCAGATTACAAAATCTTATATCTACTATCCATACTACACTTGTATCACAATCTCTTCACTGGACTAGTGCACCTATACAATTGGCCATTGTATTGGGTGTTTTGGGGACACAAGAGATTGCCTGTATTTGATTGCAGGGTTGTTTCAGAGAGACCACCTTCATCCTACACCTCTCAAGGATTGATACAGCTTAGGACATCCACTTGAGGGAAATTTGCTACTGTCCTACAAAAAACTGCGTTTGGAGGCCCAATAGAGTCTACAAGAAAAAAAATAGCATAGTAGACATCAAGCTCTTTTCTGGCGCCGTTGCCGGGGAGGTGAGTGCTTGAAGGTATATCTTTGTATCTTATAATTTAATCTTTTAGTTTCTTATTTTATCACTAGTTTGGTTTTTATAAAAGAAAACTAAAAAAAATCAAAATGCGGTTGCCTCAAATTCTTTGTCTTTATAACATCTTTCTTGAAAATATGGATTCCGATAATTATGATCAATTGTTAGAAGAAGAATTCAATAAAATGTATGGCATAAATTCTTGAATGATAAGCATGATTGTAATGTTGTTAGTATGCTTGCTATAAATATCCATGATGCTAATGATATGCAAATACATAAGCTTGGGGATGCTATATTTGATGAATATTATCTTTTTAGTCCTCCTACTTTTGATGAGAAAATATATTACGATGAAAGCATGCCTCCTATTTATGATGATTATATTGGTGAAAGTGGGTTCGGAAGAGTGTCAACTCTAGGTACTAATGATCCCACTATTTTGGAGGGCATTGAATCTTATGGAAATAATTATGAAATTGGATTTGTAGAGGTCATGACTTTATTTAATGTTGATTCCACTATTTTGGAAGAGGTTTCAATTTATTACTACAACAAAGTTGCTATCTATGATAATTATTGCGATGACATGTATGTTACTCCCTCCAGTCCGGTGTATTGGGCTTGCTAGGAAGAGCTCTATGACCAAGGCATGAGATGATTGGGCAAGGGTTGTTAGTACTTCCATAATTTTTAGCCAATTAGATCACAATTAATCCTCTCTTTAAAGTAGTCCATTAAAATCCATGCAAAACGGTTTCCCACTAGCCAATTAGAAATGGCGTGCATCACATTTAAGGAGGAATGCATGTGGACAGAAGCGTTGTATGAGGAGAATTAAACCGAATTTAATGCTATCCGGGCCTTAGAGGAGGATAAAATGGAAGCAATAGAAATTGCTAGTGAGCCTAACACACCGGCCGGAGGGAGTATAAAGAGTAATTATGACCATGAAACTTGTCATCATGATTTTAATGTTCCATTTGGTTATGTCAATCAAATATCTCATGATAGTTATTTTGTTGAGTTTTCTCCCACTATTATAAATGAAAATAAATTTGCTTATGTGGAGAGTAATAAAATTTCTATGAGTATCATGAAAAGAATGCTCTATGTGATAATTATATTGTTGAATTCATTCATGATGCTACTGAAAATTATTATGAGAGTGCCAGATATGGTTATATGTATTTCAACAACATCAAGTTTCATTTCTTTATGTTCAATGTTTTGAAGTTGCACTTGTTTTTCCTTCCTATGCTATTTAATTCTTGCTACAATAAATTGGTTGATTACAAAATACCTATGCATAGGAAGTGGGTTAGGCTTAAATCTTTTCATATGCTTCATGATGCTCCCTTTGTGTTTCAATTCTTTACTTTTGTGTGAGCATCATTGAAATCATCATGCCTAGCTAAAAGGCTTTAAAAAAGTGCTTGTTGGGAGTCAACACAACACTTATCTCAGGATTAAGCTACTATAGTAATCATGATTAAGCTAACAGTGAATGCTCTATTTTTATTATATTAACCCATCTCATGAGTTTCGTTAAGTTTTGTGTGATTGAAGTTTTCAAGTTTTGGGTGAGATACCGATATGAGGAGAAGGAGAGGCAATACACTAAGATTGGGGATGCCCAAGGTAATATTCAAGGAATACTCAAGCGTCTAAGCTTGGGGATGCCCCGGAGGCATCCCCTCTTTCATCTTCAACACTATCGGTATATCTTACTTGGAACTATATTTTTATTCGTCACATAATATGTGTTTTGCTTGAAGTGTCACTTTATTTTGTTGGTCTTTGTTTGATGCTACTTATAATCAAGTTTTTCATTAAAAAAATTCAAGATTTTCCTTTAGGAGATTTGAATTGCATGTTTGATTGGTGTTGTATAAAAACTGAAACTTTTGCTGTATTGTTTGAATTTTCATATTTTACTGGAAAATGGAAAGTTTACGAAATTTTTATACAATATTTTCATATAAATTCTTTATTATTTCCTATTTTGTCAGAATTTATGGAGTTACAGAAGTACACTTTTGGAATTATTTGCTACAGACTTTCCTGTTTAGACAGATTGTTGTCATAGTTTTGTTATCTACTTATCTTATAGTTTTCATAGCTTATATTGGTAGATATAAATTGTGGAAAAGATAGTATATAGTAGATAATGTTTGAAAATTATTATGAAACTTGTATTTTCAGTACATGAAGTGTTGATTTATTCTTATGTGCACTAACCTATCTCATGAGTTTTTGTCAAGTTTTGTGTGGATGAAGCTTTTAAGCTTTAGGAGAATCCGTGATATGAGAGGAATTCACGAGACACAAGAGCTCAAGCTTGGGGATGCCCCAGGCTCCCCAAGTCAATATTACAAGAATTGTCATGCATCTAAGCTTGGGGATGCCATGTTGGGCATCCCACATATCTTCGTCAACAAATATCGGTTGGCCTATGTTGAGCCTAAGTTTTTATTTGTTCACATGATATGTGCTATTCTTGGAGTGTATTTTTGTTTCATTTGCTGTTTGAATAAAATCCTTGGATCTAAAACCTTTATCGAGAGATAGTATTTGCATAGCTACTTAATTGTTTAACTACTCTTTAATCTTCACTTATATCTTTTAGAAGTAGTTTGCCATTCCCTCTTTTTCTTCACTTATACCCTAAGAGTAAATTGTGAATGAACTGAATATCATAAATCTGAAATTATATATGCTTCATATGATTGTCCCATGGGGAGTAGTGACTTCACATAAAATAAGTATAATTGGTAAATTTTGTTGGAGGTTTGCAAACTAGCATCGGTCATTGATTCAATTCATGAAAGGATAATGAAGGAAGAGAGATTTCACATGCAAATATACTATCTTGGACATCTTTTATGATTGTGAGCCCCCATTAATTATTCCCAAATTTGATCAAGTAGTTGATGTTGGACAAGGAAGATGACATAATGGTTTATGTTCGCTTATATTCACATAGAAATTATATTGTCATGGATCATCTAACATGTGGTGATTGCCCATAATCTTTTGCTAGCCAAAACTTCGTACTAAGTAGAGATACTACTCGTGCATACAAAAACCATTAAACCCATTTTCTTGCCAAGAAAGTCAACTATACCTACCTACAGATTGAATAAGATCCTTCAAGCAAGTAGTATTTGGTGCAAAGCCAATAAAAATTGCTCCTAAATAATGTACGTTCTATTATTGTAAGGGAAATAAGCTTTGCACGATCTTGTGATGGTGAAAAAATAATAGCGACAGATTGCATAATAAAAGTTTCTATCACAAGGGGCAATGTAAGGTGATGTTCCTTTGCATTAGGAGTTCGGGCATCCAAAAACAAAAAACGCATGACAACCTCTGCTTCCCTCAGCGAAGGGCCTATCTTCTATTGTTTCATTATGTTTAATTTTATGCAAAGAGTCATTATTGTTATCTTTCATTCCCTAATTACTATCTAACTAGCAAGCATCAAATGGTGGGGAAAGATCCATGCACATTTATCCAGTTGAATGTATGTGAACATGAATTATTATTGTTGACAATTATCCCTCAGGTAGGTAAGTTTGGTGGTGAACATTAACCCCCAATCTTCCTCTGCGTCTGGTAGAAACTGTTTGTTCTAAAAATATGCTCTGAGTGTCAGTAATCATCGAAGACTATATGATAGTTGAGTAAATGGAGTTTACTAAAACAAAAGCTCTTACATAGACCCTTCCTGGAAATATGATGAATTGTAATTGCTTCGATGACTAAGAACATAGTTTCTTAGTTTTCAAGAAAGGTTATGGTTTATACTTTAAACATGTGAATAGCTTGTTACTTCATCATGAGAACTTTTATGCAAAATAAGCCACTGTCTATAATATATAATTATGCTAGAAAAAAGTGATTGAAATTATCATTGATCAAACTTATACGCTATGCTAGCGTTCAAACTTCATAAATTATTTCTTTTATCATTTACCTACTCGAGGACGAGTAGGATTTAAGCCTGGGGATGCTGATACGTCTCCAAAGTATCAATAATTTATGAAGTATTCATGCCATATTTACCCAAGTTCTACATGGTTTTGTTGCACTTTTTTGCTATTTTTTCACAGAAAATCCATATCAAATGAAGTCCAAATGCAACGAAATTTTATGGTGATTTTTTGTGGACCAAAAGAGACCCCCGATGTGCCGTAGATGGACCAGGGTGTGGCCGAGGGAGCCACGAGACTGGGGGCGTGACCCCTGAGCTCGTCGGTCCTTCATGGACCCCCCCCTGGCGTGAAACCAACGCTAAAATTCCTATAAATCCCAAAACCTGAAACCTAGAACTTCCGCGCCACCGTGGCAAGCCTCTGTTCCAAAGCGATATTATCTGGAGCCCTTTTCCGGCGCCCTCCTGGAGGGGGAAATCATCACCGCAGGCCATCTTCATCATCCCGGCGGTATCCATGGTGAGGAGGGAATAGTTCACCCTCGAGGCTGAGGGTATGTACTAGTAGCTATGTGTTTGATCTCTCTCTCTCTCTCTCTCCCGTGTTCTTGATTTGGCACGATCTTTGGAGTGATTCTTTGAGGTGGTTTGCTACCTACAACAATTTCATCTTATGTTCTCCGCTATTGATAAGAACTTTGGAGTGATTCTTTGTCGCACATTGAGGGATGGTTATATGATTCAATTATGTTAGCACTGTTAAGAGATTGCACTAGTGAAAGTCTGAACTCTAGGCCTTGTTTCTAAGCAATGCAATACTGTTTGAGCAAACTTTTATCACTTGCTACCTTGTTGTTTTTATTATTCCGATTACAAAAACCTATATCTACTATCCATACTACACCTGTATCACCATCTCTTTGACGAACTAGTGCACCTATACAATTTGCCATTGTATTGGGTGTGTTAGGGACACAAGAGATTGCTTGTATTTGATTGCAGGGTTGTTTGAGAGAGACCACCTTCATCCTACACCTCTCGCGGATTGATAAACCTTAGGTCATTGCTACTTGTGAGCTGCGTTGGATTTTTCACTGAAGAGGAAGGGTGAAGCAATATAGTAGCAATAAGTATTTACCTCAGTGAGTAGCAAGGTTATCGAACCAGTACGAGAATCAAGGCAACTTCCCGTCGACAGTACCTACACACATAAAACCAAACACTTGCACCCAACGCGGGGCAAGAGGGTTGTCAAGCCTCTTGAACTCGTTACTTGCAAGGATTACTTCTTATATTGATAGATATATAAAAAGTAAAAACAAATAAAGGTAAATAATTGCAGCAAGGTAGCCATAGTTTTCACTAGAGGCTTCTCTCTCGAATGAATAATATATGGTGGTTAGACAAATTAGTAAATTACTATTGGGCAATTGATAGAAAAGCACATAGTCATGATTTATTCATGGCAATGATCATGTATATAGGCATCACATCCGTAAGAAGTAGACCAAAACGATTCTGCATCGACTACTATTACTCCACCAATCGACCGGAATGATTCTGCATCTTTGGTATTAAGTTGATGACAAACAAAGTAACGCATTAAGCAAGATGACATGATGTAGATAAGACAAGCAATATGGTCAGACCCCGTAGTTTTATCCTTAATGGAAACAATACAATACGTGACTTGTCCCCTTCTATCACTGGGATATAGAGCACCGCAAGATTGAACCCACTACAATGCACTCCCCTCGCTAAAGATAAATCAATCTGGTTGGCCAAACCAAACAGATAGATCGGGAAGAATTACAAAGCTATAACAATCACGCATAATAAAGTTCAAAAAAGACTCAATTACTTGCAATGAATAATCTGATCATAAACCCACAATTCATCGGATCACTACAAATACTCCGCAAAACAAAAATTAGATCGGATAGATCTTCACGAGAATCACGAAGAACATGGTATTGAAGATCAAAGAGATAGAAGAAGCCATCTAGCTACTAGCTACAGACCCGTAGGTATGTGGTGAACTACTCACACGTCATCATGGAGGCAGAATGTTGATGTAGACAGCCTTTGTGATCGATTCCCCCTGTGGTAGAGTACCGGAAAAGGCCTTCATATGAGATCACGGAAGAACAGAGGATTACGGTGGCGGAAAAAGTGTTTCGGGTGTTTGTCTGTTTGTTTTGGGGTAATTGAAAATATATAGAAGTGAAATTAGGTCAGGAGGTGCTACGAGGGGCCCACGAGCTTGGGGGACACACCCTACCCACAGGGCGTGCCTCTGAAGCTTCTAGAGTCTCTTTATGTCAAAAAATAACTCCTGTAAATTTTCATCCAATTTGGGCTCCATTTGTTATTGATTTTCTGAAAAGTCCCAAAACAGACAAAAAAACAGGAACTAACACTGGCCACCGGGTTAATTGGTTAGTCCCAAAAAATTATATAAAATATCATATAATTGCATATAAAGTATCCAAGATTAATAATATAATAGCATGAGACAATAAAAAATAATAGATACGTCGTAGACGTATCAGTATCCCCAAGCATAATTCCCATTCGTCCTCGAGTAGGTAAATGATTAAAACATAATTTTTCATGTGGCATGCTACCCAACATGTAATCTCTTTCAGGTATAGATATTGAGAAATGATGAATTAATTGGTATCGACATAATAGTGTTGATGACCCACAAGTATAGGGGATCAATCGTAGTCCTTTCGATAAGTAAGAGTGTTGAATCCAATGAGGAGCAAAAGGAAATGATAAGCAGTTTTCAGCAAGGTATTCTCTGCAAGTGTTGTAAGTAAAAGTAATAGATAGTTTTACAACAAGATAATTCGTGACAAGTGACAAGTAGCAATAGTAACAAAGGTTCAGCAAGGTAGCCCAATCCTTCTTATAGCAAAGGACATGCCTGAAAGTACTCTTATATTAAGCAAGCTCTCCCGAGGACACATGGATTCTGTCTAATCATGTTCATCATGTTGAGTTGATTCGCGTTCGTTACTTTGATAATTTGATATGTGGGTGGACCGGTGATAAGGTGCTGTTCTTACTTGAACAAACAACCTACTTATGATTACCCCCTCTCGCAAGCATCTGCAACTATGAAAGAAGAATTAAGATAAATCTAACCATAGCATGAAACGTGTGGTTCCAAATCAGCCCCTTATGAAGCAATGCATAAACTAGGGTTTGAGCTTCTATCACTCTCGCAACCGATCATCTACTTGTTACTCCACAACCAATCATCTAAGTGTCATGTAGTCGATGTTCACATGACACCACTAAGAGAAGCAACAACATACACATCATCAAAATATCGAACGAATACCATCTTCAATGATTATTTACACCAAGATTTCTCCCATGTCCTCGGGAACAAAATTAACTACTCACACATCATCAACATGTTCAAGACCTAAGGTGTAATAATGGAGATCAAGGATCCGAACATAATATCTTCCACCAAGTAAACCAACAAGCATCAACTACGAGATGTAATCAACACTACTAGTAAGCCACAGGTACCAATCTGAGGTTTTGAGACAAAGATTGAATACAACAGATGAACTAGGGTTTGAGATGAGATGGTGTTGGTGAAGATGTTTATGAAGATTGGTCCTCCCACGAAGGAGGAAGCGTTGGTGATGACGATGGCTGCGATCTCCCCCTCCCGAAGGGAAGTTTGCCCCGTAGAATATCTCTGCCGGAGATCAAAAGGGCCTTTGCCTTGGTTTCCGCCTCAAGACGATGGCCTTCGTCCTGAAAGTATCCTTATGATTTTTTCTAGGGTACAACACGTCATATAGGAGAAGAGGGGGGGGGGGTCGACAGACTTGGTGGGGCCCCACAAGGCGCCCAGGGGAGTGGGCGCTCCCTGTTGGCTTGTGGCCAGCAGGTGGCCCCCCTCTGGTATATTTTTGGCCCAAAAATTTCTTATATATTTCATAAAAATTCTCCGTGAAGTTTCATGTCATTTGGAGTCTAGTGAATTTTCAGCCATTTTCTTGGTTTTCAGGTCTAGAATTTCAGTTTCAAGTGATTTCCCTCTTTGTGATGTACCTTCCATATTCAGAGAGAGATGGCGTAGGAATTGTATCATAATGAGGAATAATGCACAATAATAACATAAAAAAAATTCATGACGCAAAATGGACGTATCAAATATCCATGCACATAAGAAGCATAATCATTACTGTTTCAAAATATACGATCAGTATAAAATGTTATCCCTACTCATTTTAGCATATTAAGCATGGCATGACTCCGTCTTCACCACATAAGTATAAATCATGAGCGCCCCAGTGTCAAACCAAATCGGATCGTACTTCTAATGTGCTTTAGTATTTTCAAGTTCATGCAATACATGAGCGTGGATATAGCATATGGGTGGAATAAAATATGATGGAAGAGATCAAATGAGTCAAAAGGAAGAAAGTATTGCATCAACTAGGCAGATTAACAGGCTATGGAGATGCCCATCAATCAATATCAATGCGAGGAGTAGGGTTTGCCATGCAGCGAATGCACTAGAGCTATAAGTGTATGAAAGCTCAAATAAAACTAAGTGTGCATGCATACAACTTGCTTTCTCATGAAGACCTCAGGCATTTGAGAAAGCCCGTCATCGTAATATACAAGCCAAGCTCTATAATGAAAAATTCCCACTAGTATATATATGAAAGTAACAAATCAGGAGACTCTATATATGAAGAACATGGTGCCACTTTGATGCACAAGTGTGGTAAATGGTAGTAACATTGTCCCTTCTCTCCTTTTCTCTCATTTTTTCCATGGTGGGCTCATTTGGTCTCCCCCATTTTTTATCTCTTTTTTTGTTCGGAGTCTCATCCCGACTTGTGGGGGAATCATAGTCTCCATCATCCTTTCCTCACCGGGACAATGCTCTAATAATGATGATCATCACACTTTTATTCACTTACAACTCGAAATTACAACTCAATAAAGAACAATATGACTCCAGATGAATACCTCTGGTAGTGTACCAGGATGTGTAATGATCTAGCATAACATGTAGTCAATGATGAATAGTGGCTTTGCCACAAATACTATGTCAGCTCTATATGATCATGCAAAGCAATATGATGATGAACACACAAGTCATGTGACGGGACGGCGGAAGTTGTATGGCAATATATCTCGGAATGGCTATCGAAATGCCATTTAAGAAAGCTTATGTGTGATAGTGCGTATCATATCACGGGGTTTCGATGCACCGGTGAAGTTTGCACCGACTTTCGAGGTGAGAAAGGGCAATGCACGGTTCCAAGAGGCTAGCAAATTACGGAAAGGTGAGAGTGCATATATCCATGGACTCACATTAGTAATAAACAACTCATATACTTATTGTAAATCCTTATTAGCACTCTCAAAGCAAAGTACTACCACATGCCCCTAGGGAGGTGGTTGGGAGGAGTTAACCATCGCCCCCCCCCCCCCCCCCCCCCGATTCAAACAACACGATAGGATTTCATTTTAGACATAAAAATGCTCACACCTCATCACCATTCCATGACCAATATTTAGATGGCAAGTAAATAACAAAATTTAACACCGATATTTCTACTAACCAATGATCATGAACCGATATCCTTTCATATTACTACATCAATGTATTAAACCACACGTTTCTTATTTGCTGAGCTACATGAAAGTTTTTAACATATCCCCATTGAATACCTATCCTTTTTGAACTAGTCTTATAACATGTGAAAATTACAATTCCTATTCTTTATACTATTAAAATATTTAAGAGAAGCATAAGATTGCAACTATTTCCATAAAATATGACCACCGCCGTGCTCTAAAAAGATATAAGTGAAGCACTAGAGCAACTGCCTAGCTCAAAAGATATAAGTGAAGCACATAGAGTATTCTAACAAATTTAAATATGTACCTCTAAAAAGGTGTGTCAAAAAATGATTTTGGCAAACTAAAAAGAAAATAAAACTATAATAGATGACGCTCAAAGCAAAATTCATATCATGTGATGAATAAAAATATTGCTCCAAGTAACATACCAATAGATTGGAGACGAAAGAGGGGATGCCTTCCGGGGAAGCTCCAAGCTTATTTGCTTGGGGTATTCCTTGAATATTACCTTGGGGTGCATTGGTCATCCCCAAGCTTAGGGTCTTGCCGCTCCTTATTCCTTCGTCCATCATGGTCTCACCCAAAACTTGAAAACTTCAGCAGACAAAACTCAAGAAAACCTGATCCGTTAGTATGATAGAAATATCAAAAACTTTAGGTACTGTTATAAATTGATTCATATTTAATTATTGCATAATAGTTACTGTATTCTAAATTCTCCATGACTTATACCCCCCGATATAATCCGTAGCATCATCCAAACAAGCAAACTATGCCAGCAAAAACATAATCCGTCTAAAACAGAATAGTATGTAGTGATCTGTCCTAGAACCATACGTCTGTAACTCCAAAAATTCTGGAAAATTAGTTAAACCTGAATAATTTATATATAAATACTGTGTAAAAAATTCAGATCAAAATGACGCTTCAGTAAAATTAGAAATTCTGCACTGGGCGCAAAAGTTTCTGTTTTTGCACAGAATCGATTCAACTATCATCCAAGTCATTCCAAAGGCTTTACTTGCCACAAAACTAATTAAAATATAAAAACACAATCATTACAGTATCGACAATTGTGTGATCACACTAAAACAGAATTTAAAAGCAAAAAATTGAGATTACTATTGGGTTGCATCCCAACAAGCGTTATTGTTTTATGCCCCTAGCTAGGCATAATGCATCGTTTCAAGTATTGTCCTCCTCCTCATCTTTCAATTCTTTTAGAATCAAATCATCAAATACCTTTCTTAGAAACTTCATGTACTCATATTGCACCTTCCTAGTGGGTGAACTTAAGTTATTGAAGGGACTATGTTTGGTAATTTTAACATTCATAACTTCAACCTTGGAATCATCACCATAAAGATCCTCATATAAAACATGGATTTCATCATTAATAGGTTCTCTAGCCATGCTTTCAAAAGATTCGTCACTAAATACTTCATCAATTCCCTTAGTGATCCATTCAAATTTATCACAAGCATTATGGTATAAAGAGTTAATTAAAACTTCGTCAGGAACTTTCCTCCTCAAGTTCTCACCATAACCATGATAATCCTTAGATTCTAGTCTATGCATTGTATCTTCATCATGAAGTATTTATTCTATTGGAGATTGTTTAGAATCTATTTTATAAAAGGCAAAGATTTCCCTAGCTTGCCAAATTATGTAATGAAATTCATGCATAAGAATGATAGCCACAACTTTCTTGATTTTAGGATCATGTATGCTAGGGAGTCTTAGGAACATTTTTTGTAAGAAGGGGTGGATGTGCACAATTTTCTGTTCTAGTTTAACTATAAGCATAGCAATGGCATCCACATAGAAATTTGTTTTATCAAGTATAGATCCTCTAATGATTGGCATAACTCCTATGGACTCAAATAATTCTTGAATGACATTCACTACTGGAAACAGGATATTTGCCATCAGCTCGCTCTTTGCCGTCTGCCAGCTTATGGCAAAGACTGTCTTTGCCGTCAGCTTAGCATAAGCAGACGACAAAGACTGTCTTTGCCATCAGCTTAGCATAAGCAGACGACAAAGAAAGGACTCATGGCAAAGACTATTTTTGCTGTCAGTTCCTTCTTTGTCGTCTGACAGCTGACGACAAAGAGCAAAATGGCAGACGGCAAAGAGGGATGTGGGCCCCACCAAAAGAGCTGTGTTGGCTAACCGTAACGGTCGCCATCGGTTCCTTCTTTGTCATCTACCAGCTGACGGCAAAGAGCAAAATGGCAGACGGCAAAGTGGGAGGTGGGCCCTCAACTGAGATCTACGTTGGCTAACCCTAATGGTCCCCCTCTTTGCCGTCTGAGTTGCCTTAACAGCCAGCCCCGTCAATCTCTATCTCTCTCGCTCAAACCGAACCCGGCCCGCTCTCTCTCTCTTGTTCTCTCACCGCCGCCCGTCGCCCGACGCTTCCCCGCCCCACTGCCACGACGCTCCCCCTCACCACCACCCAGCCGCCCCGCTGCCGCCCTCTGCCCAGCCGCCCCATGCCGCCGCCCTCTGCCTCGACGCCGCCCGCCCTCTGCCCCGCCCTCTTCCCCGACCCCCCTCCGGTGAGCCCCCTGCACCACCCCCACTCCCCTTTGTTTTTTTCATCAATAAGGTTTTTTTTGCATCAATTAGGTTAGTTAGGTTAATCAGGTGTATTATTACTTCGGTTAGTTAGGTTAATTAGGTGTATTATTACTTAGGTTAATTAGGTGTATTAGGTTAATTATGTTAATTTGGTTAATCGGCGGGGGCGGGTCTATGAGTGCGGCGACACCCCGACACGACACCCCGACGAGGCCCCTCCGGTGAGCCCCCGGCATAACACCCCGGCACGACACCCTGGCGGCACCCCGACACGACACCCCGGCGACGCCCCTTCGGTGAGCCCCCAGCACGACACCCCGGCACGACACCCCCGACGATGCCCCTCCCGTGAGCCCCCTGCATGACACCCCGACACGACACCCCGATGACACCCCAGCATGACACCAGGCACCTGCACCTACGTGTGGCGACGGGAAGATGTCACTGATAGATCGCCATTACAATCTCCTGCGCAGCTGTTAATACGCCGCCCCCGACGCCACTCACCCCCGACCCCAGACACCTCTTCGGCCTCCTGTTGATTGAAAAGGTGCTCTTCGGCCTTCCAAAGGCCGACGGGGTCATAGTTTTGTCAATTATGAGTTAGGTCATATATTTTCCGATTTTGTTATAAAAAACATCATATTTGTGTTGATTGGGTGGATTTAAATCTGCAGTTGTTTCGTTGCTGCGAGGGTCTGGTGTTCGACGACCTCCCCGTGCGTTCGACGAGCTCCGCCCCTGCGTTCATGGGTGAGCACAGATGAAATCTCCTCCTCCCCCCTTCATTTGCTCTGTTCCGGTCTTCGTGTCGAAGAAACTTGCTAGGTATAGGTAGATTAAATCATCAGTATGCGTGACCAGTATGCGTCTTCCGTTCGAGAGGGTTACAGTTATAAATATGCATGCATTTGCATATATATAACCGTGATTCTTTCGAATTGTCCAACATTATCCATGGACAGCCCGAGTATGTGTAGATTTGGTTCGTTTTCCCATGTGCTCTGCTCCGGATCCAATGCATAATTTCGTCAGTGCCTCCCTGTTGTTCTCCGGGTACACATCCTCTCTGTTTATTGTCGAGACGTGTATTAGGAGAACAACGGGGAGGTGCTTCCGAAATTTTGCGTCGGATCCGGAGCAGAGCATGGGAAAATGAACCCAATCTACACATACTCGGGTGGGATTAGGACCTATCTTTACCTATTAGCGTGTAGGTTGCATGGACGTAATAAAACTGACAAACTTGATTAACTGAAGAATATATATGTTGAATGATCGTGCGTGGATGAGTGATCGTGCATGGATGTACACCGGTCACACTAGTCAGAAAGACATGGCCAATGAATGGTTAACAAAAACCAACGGGTTTGTGAAAGCTACATTTGCAAATGGCCAGAGAAAAACCTGGTGCCCCTGTCGTGGGTGCGACAACTTTAAACAACAAACAGAGGATGTAATGGGTAAACACCTGCAGAGGATGGGTTTTACGCCCGATTATACGGTGTGGACATTTCATGGTGAGTTTGCCCAACGTACCAGAGCCGAGGTGGTTCATCGTCGCACCGACGAGCATGGTACCGGGATCGAAGACATGGTGGAATACTTTGATGATGCTCGGGATTCGGACGATGAGATGGACGAATCTGCAAAGGCCTTCAATGAAATGTTGGAGTCTTCAAAATGTCCTCTCCACGAGCACACTGAGCTTTGTCAGCTAGATGCCATCGCACAAGTAATGGCTCTGAAGGCTCAATTCAACTTGGGCAGAAAATTCTACGACGCGATGATGACACTATTTGGACCCTTTCTACCCAAAGGCCATGTAATGCCTGCAAACCTGTACCAGTCGGACAAAATCCTCCGTGTACTTAACATGCCCTATGAGAAGATAGATGCCTGTGAGAATGGATGTGCCTTATTTAGGCTTGAGTATGCGGACTTGAACTATTGTCCCATTTGCAAGTCTTCCAGGTATGTTGTGGTAGACAACAGTATAGGTTAGAAGAGTCAGACGAAAATCCCCGTTAATGTTCTTCGGTATATGCCAATCATACCAAGACTTCAACGCCTTTTCATAGTCGAAGAGACGGCCAGAGAGATGACATGGCACAAATTGGGCGAAAGAACCAAACAAGATGTAGATGCGAATCAGATGTTGGTACACACTCCAAACGCTTTTGCGTGGAAGCACTTCGATGCATTATATAAGGATAAAGCGGCAGATCCAAGGCATTCTCGAGTCGCCATCAGCACGGATGGGTTCAATGTGTTTGGAATGACGGCAACCCAATATAGTTATTGGCCTGTATTTTTCATTCCACGCAATCTCCACACCGGAGAGATTATGCAAAGAAACAACATTTTCCTGATAATGTTCCCACTACCCACATGACAGATTTTAGTTTTTAAGAACGTGAGAATTTTGACCTGAGGATCTTGATTTTCAGGAGGATCATGATTAGAATAAAGAGACTTAGGTTTTTCCTCATAAGATTCCTTAGCACTATCTTCACTAGCACTTTCGACAATAACTTTCACAAACTCATTCATGATAGCAACTTCAAGCAAAATAAGGAAACAAGGAAAATAGAAATATTTTTTGTGTTTTTGATTTCTTTGTGAAAGCAAATAAAACTTAAATATAAAAATAACAAGTAAAAACTAGAACAATTGAATGATAGTTTGTGTGAAGGAACCTCGTGAGAATTTGATTGTACCTCCCTCGCAACGGCGCTAGAAATTCTTTCTGCTACTTGTGAGTTGCATTGGGGTTTTCCCCGAAGAGGAAGGGTGAAGAAATATAGTTGCATTGGGTTTTTCCCTGAAGAGGAAGGGATGGATGTAGTAAAGTAGCAACACGTATTTCCCTTAGTAAGAACCAAGGTTTATCAAACCAATAGGAGGATCAAGCAACCTCCCATCAACAGTACATACACACAAGAACAAAATACTTGCACCCAACGGAGGCAAGGGTTTTCAATCCCCTTGTACTCGTTAATTGCAAGGATCAAATATAATAGTGGTTGATAGATAATTATATAACTAAAATAAGATAAATGGTAAATAATTGCAACAAGGTAAATAGGTTTTTAGTAAATATATTGGATAGACCCAGGGGCCATAGTTTTCACTAGAGGCATCTCTCTCAAGAAGATAGCATACGATGTGTAGACAAATTACTGTTGAGTAGTTGATAGAAAAGTTCATAGTTATGACGTTATTCATGGCATGATCATGTACATCTGCATTACGTCCGTGACAAGTAGACCAAAACGATTCTACATCTACTACTATTACTCCACCAATCGATCACTATCCAGCATGCGTCTATGGTATTGAGTTCATGACAAACAGAGTAACGCTTTAAGCAAGATGGCATAATGTAGACAAAGTAAGGCAAGAAATATGTTCAGACCCCGACGTTTTATCCTTAGTGGCAACAATACAAATAAGTGCCTCGATACCCCTTCTCTCATGAGGTGAGGACACCGCAAGATTGAACCCACTACTGTGCACCACTCCCTCTAATGATCTACTCTTCTAGATGGCCAAAGCAAACTCATAGATCGGAAAAGCATACATAGCTATAACAATCACACATAATAAATTTCAGATTTGACTCATTTACTTTCAATGAATAATCTGATCATAAACCCACAATTTATCGGATCCCAAGAAACACACCGCAAAAGAGAATTACATCGGATAGTTCCTCAAGAAGAACATTGTATTGAAAATCAGAGAGAGATAGAGAGAGATCTAGCTAATAACTATGGATCCATAGGTCTGTGGTGAACTACTCACGCATCATCAAGGAGGCAGCAAGGTTGATGAAGATAACCTCCTTGATCGATTCCCCCTCCGACAGAGTACCGGCGGAGTCCTTTAGATGGGATCATGGAAGAGCAGAGGCTTGAAGCTGTAGAAATATTGTTTTCGGTGTCCTTCTGGTATTTTTGGGACTTTTAGGAATTTATAGAAGTGGAATTAGGTCAGGGGACGTACGAGGAGCTCACATGGTGCCCCCTAGGGAGGCACCGCCAGGGCTTGTGGCTTCAGGTCTCCCTCCGATGCTCCCTGGGTCCTTTCTGGTCTAGAAAAATCAACGTAAAGTTTCGCTTCAGTTGGACTTCGTTTGGTATAGTTTTTTTGCGAAACAAAAAACCTGAAAAAACAGGAACTGGCACTTAGCACTGGATTAATAAGTTAGTTCCCAAAAATGGTATAAAATGGCCTCTCAAGTATATAAGGTTGATAATATAATAGCATGAAACAATCAAAAATATAGATATGTTGTGACGTATCAGGACCCTAGACATTCCTTTATATAGGCAGTAGAGGTCTAGGATTTACATGATGGTAGATGCGATCTAGTGTGTTGCCCTCCTCTAATCTTGAAGAGCACAAAGGTCATCTCTACCTCCCAGGGTTTCCTTCTCGCCTTGGGCCTAACGGGCCCCTGGTCGTTGATGAGGCTGGGCTCCCTTAAGTTAGACACCCCAGGTACATGGCCCCATCAGTAGCCCCTGAGCGTGGCGGAGGTCATAGGAGATGACCATGAGACCTTCGGCGGTCTCCCATATTCTTTGGAGTTTCTTTATGAGCTCCCTTCTGCAGGGAGTCAGAGCGATACGTCACTAGTGCCTCTGGTTGATTGAGGGGCGGAGTCCAGCCCATACCACTTCCAAGTGTCGTCCAAAGGGTTGTCATCGAGTAACCCACGAATCTTGGGGTGTAACTGCGACGCCACCGTGACTGTCACCCCATCTTTCTGCATAATAGGAATTTTTTGAACCGGAAACAAAAACATCTATCCCGCCAACACGAGATGCTGCTCCAATTTTCGGGCGTCTATAAGAGAGAGGAAAACGAAGAGTTTTTTATATCACACTGCCTCTGCTCATTTCAACCTTTTCATACGCCTCCGTACTTCTAGAGGCATCGCCACCACTTTGTTTTCATTCTCCTGTCGCACCCCTCACCGCTGATGGACATGACAAGGAGTGTGAAGGGGGAGCAGGCTCCCAGCTAGAAACCTTTGTCGAGTGCCGCTGCCAAGAAACGAAAGCGGATCACCTTCAAAGGTCGAAAGAACTCGGTGTGCACTGCTCGCTAATCGACGGGATATAGTTCCCCTCAATAACCATGGAGGGTGAAATCCATAGTTATAGGGATCAGCTCTTGATGCCATCCGATCTGAGTCTCCGGCTTCCCACCGGAGAGGATGCGCCAGAGCCCCATGAGGGCGAGCACATCTTATGCCTAGGTTATTTCAGGACAGAACATGGATTACCGCTCAACGGCTTTGTCCAGGGCGTTCTGCGGTTCTTTGGCTGCCAGGTGCACCACATCCGGCCTAACGGGGTGCTCCACATCGTCAATTTCATCACTTTCTGTGAATGTTACCTTGGGATGAAAACCCTCTTCGAGTTGTTCTATCACTTCTTCTGGGTCCACGTTCAGATGAATGAGGGCGCTGTCTGTGACATCGGGGATGCCATCTGGCAGCTCTGTCTCAACTCCATATTCTTTTCCTTTGATCTTCCAAAATCTATTCGTGAGTGGCACAAGTCCTGGTTCTTTGTGAAGGGCCTCAGCAGGTGTCGGCGTTCTGGGAACGGGGGTACTCAGACCTGCCTCCCTGCGGCCCAGGGCATGGCCCACCTCACGAGCCAAGCATGGCCCAGCGCAACCCCACTTGAGACAAGGCCCTCGCGAGTACCCGAGCTCGCGAGGGTGGCGGCACCAAGACCAGCGAAGGGTGGGCCTCCTCAGGCCCTCTCCGGAGCGGCGGAGATCTCTATGCAAAGCCCGGCCTCAGGAGTCAAGGATGACGCAAGGAAGGGCAGGCGGGCGCCAGCGTGCCAGGCGGTGCAGTTTCCCCTTTGGTGCAAAGGGGGCAAGGACGTACGCGGGTTACCAAAGCGCCCCCAAAGGTTTCCATTCCGGTGCAAGAAGACCACGACCACGAGCCCAGCAGGACGGATGTCATCGCCGAGCCCACCTCTGCATCATCGACAGCTACTTTGCAGGCGAAGACCACCTTTGGACAGGGCGGGGATGTACTCCTGTCCCCCTTCAAATTTGGCCATTGTGGGATCCCTTCCCGCCATTGCGATAAGGGAAGAGGACCCGGGCCGCTGCTATAAGTAAAGGATAGGATGCACCGTAGAGGAGGAGGAGGACGAAGAGGAAGGGAGAACAACAGACAAGGAAAAGAGCCAAGAACACCACTCGAGCGCCCTCACGAGGCTCCTCACCACTGTACTAGTTCATCCACCACACCTCCTCATGAGGCAATCCACCAAAGCAGGAGTAGGGTATTACACTTCGTAGCGGCCCGAACCTGGGTAAATCACTTTGTGCATCTTCTTCCTCGTCATCGTGCGAGTTCATCATCCTAACCATCGTGTAGCGAGCTAGGTAGGCCGAGGCTGCAGGGGATCTTCGCACACGCCCCTGTGTTCGAACCTTGAGGTTTTTCCAGAGCCCAAAATCCAACATTTGGCGCGCCAGGTAGGGGGCGTGTCGAAATCTTCTTTGAAGCCTCGCTCTTCCCTCGCCGCACCGCTCCGATGGCCAGCGCCCAACAAGCTTCCTCCGGCCATGGCGGATCCGTTTCCGCCAACCCCACCGCTGCAGACCAAGACCCACGCCCCAGCGGCGCGATGCTGGGCGGTCAGTATCAAGCCGCCAGTGTTGTCTCTACCGTCGTCGCCCCTGGTGCCACCCAAGCGCACGGCGGACGGGCGGCGCCCCCGGCACCGACATCGTGCTACACCAACGTGGGACACCTCGACGCACACGATGCGTTGCTGATGGCAAGCGAGATGCTTGGCCACCGCCCGACGCACGAGGGCTTCGACGCATGGGCCGACCACATCGCTGAGCTGGTCGCCGTCGCGCGGAGGGCCATGGCTCCTCACTCTTTTTCAAGGCCGCAGGCGCCAGGCGCCGAGGTCTAGTTCGCCGCGCCTGTCGCCCAGCCCACCGGTGGTGTGCCCCCTCGGGCCCTGGGCGAGCCTGAGCGGGGCCCGCCGCACGCCGTGCTCCTTCTCCTCAGAATGCCGGTCACCGGTTTCGGGGTGCAACCTGGCCCCAACGACGGAGCGCACGGAGGAAACAACGGGGCGCCCCACACGCGCACCGACACGCTCCTCCGTGACCCTACGGACCGTCAACAGCCTGGGTTAACTAGGCGGGAGTGCGCCATCCTCCGCAGGGAGCACGTGGCGCAGGCGTCCGGACAAGCAAGCAACCACGGCGAAGGCGCATCGGATCGCCAAGGTAACAATCCCCGTCAGGAAGCACGCGGCCCACCCAGCGGCGGTGACAGAGGTAAGCAACTTCGAGCTGAGGCTCGTCGCAGGAGGGTCTGCGGGCTGCGCGCACAGGACGGCGCCCCGCCGCCGCCCGGAGGGGCCGTCCCCGGCGCCCCGCCGGATGGGTTAGGAGGGGAACCGGGCCCTTATGTAGAGCCCTATGTACCAAGCTACGTCGTACCTCCAGACGGTGGGATGGATCAGGCGCCTACCGCAGGCGCCAACGCCCCCCCAAGAATAGAGGGTACCCTGGGCATCCTCCCCGAGCCAGGCCTGTGGGCTTCCCCCGACGGAGCACCTGGCCTGGACAACGCGAGCGGGAGAAGGAGGGAGGACGCCCCCAGGCCAGCGGGGAACGGCACAAGCCGTCGCCCTCGCGAGCAAGCAACACCGAGCCAAGCCCCGAGGCCTCAGGAGAAACGGCCTGGGGGGAGCAGCAAGACACAAGTAGCGTGGGCCACCCGCGGCAACCAGAGCGCCAGCGCAGCCTCGGGAGGCTGGGCCTCATGAGGCCCTCAAGACACTGTCCGGCCGGCGCCTCGACGCTTCACGAGGCGGCTTCATCGACAAAACACCTTTATGGCTGCGTCGGATGCATTGTGCTCATGTTTGGGCCACGGGAGCGCAATCCTGCGGCTACGCGGGGAACAATGCATTCTGGTTTGGGTCATAGAGGCGCACAACTGAGCAGAAATGCATGGGATGGCTCTTGACGGAGTTGGGAGCAACCGGGCCGTGCGCCTGGGGGCTTGCCCAGCTATCTACGGCCGTGACACTCTCACGTAATAATGAGTGGGCTGTATACGCCCGGAGACCCCTGAGGATGCGGAGGGGTTCCATCCCACGCCCAAGTGGAAGCCCCATGCTCCGCGCTGGCGGACAACACTGCCCACCAATGGCTATGCCCATGCAACGTGGATGCCCTACGCTCCGCGCCGGGGGAAGACGAAGGCGAAGACTAGCCTAGGTGCCGGACGCGGCAGTTGCTTGCTTCTTTTTGGTGTTCGAATTGCCACTTTTTGGAACGAAGTTTGAGAATTTTGGAACTCTATTTTTAAAATTAAAAAGGGGCGGGGACTTTTCTCTCATCGTTCTCTCCTTTTTTCCGGTCTTGGAGTCTCTTTCTCTGAGTTGGTGTTTCGCAAGGGCCCGTGCACTCCGGCCCTCCCGAGGCGCCTCGGAACTGGATAGCAAGGCCCTGTCGCCTCAGGGACTTGCATCTTTTGGCGGTCGATCCCCACTCGGGGGCTCCGACCACAGCGCGGCACCGCAGCATGGGGCCTCAGGAGGTCCCAGTGCCTCCTGAAGCGGCAGCCGACAGGATGGAATAGGGGTCGCTCGAGCATCAAAGGGGGCTCCTGAGCAGCGCGCCTGAGGAGCCTTACCGGTCATATAGTCACTTGCCCCTCGATGTCGTCCTGGCGATCCGGTCGGCATCGAGGGTGTCGAGGCCTCACCTCGTAGTCGCGTCCTGGTGATCCGGACGCGCCTACGGTGGTCAAGGAATGTGCGGGACTGGGACCTGCCGACGTAGAGCTGCTTGAGCGTCAAAGGGGGCTCCTGAGCAGCGCACCTCAGGAGCCTTACCGGTCATATAGCCCCTCGCCCCTTGACGTCGTCCTGGTGATCTGGTCGGTATCAAGGGTGTCGAGGCCTCACCCCGTAGTTGCGTCCTGGTGATTCGGACGCCGCTTACGGTGGTCGAGAAATGTGCGGGACTGGGACCTGCAGACACAGAGTGCCGAAAGGGCCCCCAGACTGTCCCACAAACAAGGAGGAAGCGTCCCAGGTGGAATCACGGGTTATCTGGATGACCCGGCCGCGCCTCGCGACGCACGAGATCGTCACCGCCCTACAAGCTAAGTACACTACCGAACCAAGCAGGAGCCTCCAGATGTAATGACCACCCGAGGACGGGATAAGGGTTGTGCGCACTAATGTGAGGATGCAGGTACTGCGGGCCACCACGCGCGGCTACCGAGGCCCCTGAGGCCTGAGGCGCGAGGAAAAACGGCGCGAGGGGAGGGACCCCGCCACGACGAGCAGCCAGGCCATGAACCCAGGGAGAGGCGGCCACGAGCTGCCCCTCATGAGAGAGAGCCTCGCGAGGGCCCCGCCGGCCGTCATCACCGAACCACATCGGCAGCGACGCCAAGCCCCGCGCGAAGAAACTAAGTCACGTCACGGCAAGCAGGCATCCAGCGATTTAAGAAAAGGAAGGACGGAGACAAAGGTAATATGCAAAAGGCTAACGCCCTCCGGGGCCGAGTTCTTCTTAATATTACAGGAACCATGAAAGGGAAGCAGAGGATGCCTAGAGGCAGGGGTCGCTGTCGCCGGCCGCGCCGCCGGCCGCCTCGGCGTCGGAATCGTCCTCCCCGCTGGAGGCAGGCACCTGGATGAACCGCTCCACCAGGGACTCCACGTGCGGGCACACCTCATCCCGGAGGGGCCTCTGGAGCTCGTCAGGCACCCGCTCCCCGACGCGTCGGAGGTCAAGCTCCGGGGCATGGCGGCGCAGGTTGGAGAAGACGCACGTCAAGGCAAGGTCCAGGAGGTCACGCGCGTCGGACTCGTTGTCCGCGTTCACACGGGAGACGTCGGTCTCTAGCGCCTCCACCACCCTCTGGAAGAAGTCAAGATAGCCCCCGTCGCCGCACACGCACGGCAGCGCGGGGGCTTCCCTGACAAACTGGCTCAGCGCGCCGGCCGCGCGGCGGGCAATGCCAAGGTACTGCTTGGCGCGCTGGGACTCCAGCATCTTGGCATGCGTCGCCTCGTCCTGTGCGGCCTGCACGGCGTCGGCTGCCTCCTTGACCTGGGCCTGGAGAGACGCCAGCTCCGCCCTGGCCTCCGCTTCGCCCCTGAGGGCGGCTTGGAAGGCGGCCTCGGCGGTCGTCAGCTGGGCCCGTAGCGCGTCCACCTCCTCCTGGAGTTCGCCGAGCCTGCGCTTCTTGGCCGCACGCGCCGTGGAAGAAGGAGGGGATCAGGCCTGGAGCACTGGACAAGACAACTAAGAAAGAAGGAGGCGGCGGAGTACTCACTCATCGACCATGGCCCAGCGCCGACAGACTTGCGCCGACCCCGGGGGCCCCCTGCCGCTGCCTCCGGAAGAGGGCGGGGGAGCCGACGATCCCGCGCACTTCCCCGCACCTGCAGCACTTCCTCCAGACGCCATGGGAGAGGAGAAGCTGGGAAGAAGAGAGGGTTTTTTCTGGGAAGAAGCGAGAAGACACCTCGAGACTGCAATGCCCCACCCCCCTAGGGGCGGGGCGGATTTATAGGCGTGACTGCAGCCGCGAAGCATCGTGGGAGATCAGGCGACGTGCGCCTCTCGGGCGCTGCGGGGCAGTTCGATCAGCGCGTTGCCGTCCGCGTCGCCTCGCCTGCCGATTGTCGGGTCACATCCGCGTGGCCCGAGGAGTGGAGGCCCGAGGGAGCAGCAGCATTCAAGGAAGGGCAATGATGGCCGGTGCAGCACACGGGTATCGCATCAGTTTGACTTGGGGCGGTTCCTGACACCCTCGGGGAGCGGGGGCATCGCCGCCCAGGCGCTCGACGCGTGTAAAGCCTGGCCCGCAAGCGTTTGGGGCCCACGGCACTTCGGGCCATCCTCAAGGGCTTCGCCCGAAAGCCATCTCGAGCGCGCCTTGGGCCCGGGGGCTACTGTCGGCGTTCTGGGAATGGGGGTACCCAGACCTGCCTGCCTGCGGCCAAGGGCATGGCCCACCTCACGAGCCAAGCATGGCCCAGCGCGGCCCCACTTGAGACAAGGCCCTCGCGAAGAACCGAGCTCGCGAGGGAGGCAGCACCAAGACCAGCGAAGGGTGGGCCTCCTCAGGCCCTCTCTGGAGTGGCGGAGATCTCTATGCAGAGCCCGGCCTCAGGAGTCAAGGATGACGCAAGGAAGGGCAGGCTGGCGCCAGCGTGTGATGTCTACTACGCAATCTTTTTCTTGTAGACTCGTGTTGGGCCTCCAAGCGCAGAGTTTTGTAGGACAGTAGCAAATTTCCCTCAAGTGGATGACCTAAGGTTTATCAATCCGTGGGAGGCGTAGGATGAAGATGGTCTCTCTCAAACAACCCTGCAACCAAATAACAAAGAGTTTCTTGTGTCCCCAACACACCCAATACAATGGTAAATTGTATAGGTGCACTAGTTCAGCGAAGAGATGGTGATACAAGTGTAATATGGATGGTAGATATAGGTTTTTGTAATCTAAAAATATAAAAACAGCAAGGTAGAAAGTAACAAAAGTGAGCACAAACGGTATTGCAATGCTTGAAAACAAGGCCTAGGGTTCATACTTTCACTAGTGCAAGTTCTCTCAACAATACTAACATAGTTGAATCATATGTAAATCCCTCACATGCAACAAAGAGTTCACTCCAAAGTCACAAATAGCGGAGAACAAACGAAGAAATTATTGTAGGGTACGAAACCACCTCAAAGTTATCTTTTCCGATCAATCTTATGAGCTATCCCTATAAGTGTCACGAACAGCCCTAGAGTTCATACTAAAATAACACCTTGAGATACACAGCAACCAAAACCCTAATGTCACCTAGATACTCCAATGTCACCACGAGTACCCATGGGCTTGATTATACGATATGCATCACACAATTTCAGATTCGTCATGTTCAATCCAACACAAAGAACTTCAAAGAGTGCCCCAAAGTTTCTACCGGAGAGTCAAGACGAAAACATGTGCCAACCCCTATGCATAGATTCCCAAGGTCACGGAACCTGCAAGTTGATCACCAAAACATACATCAAGTGGATCAATAGAACATCCCATTGTCACCACGGATATCCCATCGCAAGACATACATCAAGTGTTCTCAAATCCTTTAAAGACTCAATCCGATAAGAAAACTTCAAAGGGAAAAGTCAATTCATCACAAGAAGATAGAGAGGGGAAAACTCCATATGATTCATCTATATTAATAAAGCTCGCAGTACATCAAGATCGTGTCATCTGAAGAACACGAGAGAGAGAGATCAAAAACATAGCTACTGGTACATACCCTCAGCCCCGAGGGTGAACTACTCCCTCCTCGTCATGGAGACCACCGAAATGATGAAGATGGCCTCCGGGGATGGTTTGCCCCTCCGGCAGGGTGCCGGAACGGGCTCCCGATTGGTTTTTCATGGCTCTGGAGGCTTGCGGCGGCGGAACTCCCGATCTAGGTTTGTTTCTGGGGGTTTCTATAGTTATAAGAATTTTTTGCGTCGGAAACAAGTCAAGGTGGGCCACGAGGCGACGACAAGCCAGGGGGGCGCGCCCTAGGGGGGGGGGGCAGGCTTGTGGTGGCCTCGTGGCTCTTCTGGCCCAACTCCAACGCTCCCTGGGCTTCTTCTGGTCCATAAAAAATCACCGTAGATTTTTATTCCGTTTGGACCCCGTTTGATATTCCTTTTGTGTAAAACTCAAAAACACGGAAAAAATAGAAACTGGCACTAGGCTCTAGGTTAATAGGTTAGTCCCAAAAATAGTATAAAATTGTAGTAAAATGATTGTAAAACATCCAAGAATGATAATATAATAGCATGGAACAAGCAAAAATTATAGGTACGTTGGAGACGTATCAGCATCCCCAAGCTTAATTCCTACTCGTCCTCGAGTAGGTAAATGATAAAAACAGAATTTTTGATGTGGAATGCTGCCTAACATGTTCATCATATTCTTATCTTCTTTGTATAGCATGGACATTTGGACTAGTAAATGATTCAAAGCAATAGTCTAGTTTTAACATAATGACTTCAATACTCAAGCATGTCAACAAGCAACCATGTCTTTCAAAATATCAACACTAAAGAAAGTTATCCCTAGCCCATCATGCTCAATCATTGATCCATTCATGAAACACACTCAAATATTAGCTATGCCCAATGCTCAAGTACGATCATAGTGCTCCCTAGTAGGTGCTTATAAGAGAAGATGGAGACTCAAAGCAAAAATAAAAATTGCATAAAGTAAATAGATAGGCCCTTCGCAAAGGGAAGTAGGGATTTGTAGAAGTTCCAGAGCCCTTTAAATTGAGAGAGAAAAATATTTTGAGTGGCATGCTTTTCCTGTCAACGAAAATGAGAAAGTAGCTCACAATACTTTCTATGCTAGATACATTATAGGCGGTTCCCAAACAGAATGGTAAAGTTTTTACTCCCCCTCCACCAATCAATCACACTCCACGGCGAGCCGAATCCACGGGTACCGTCCATACAAACAACAATTCTGAGGGAGTTTTGTTTCATTATATTTTGATTTGATTTTTGAGCATGGAACTGGGCATCCCGAATACCAGCCACTTTCTCGTGAATGATAGTGAATCAACACATATCGTGAGTATAACACACCTAGCATGGAAAAATATTGGATACTCCCCACCGTTTCATGAGCGGTACGGGCACACAAAAGAGAAAATTTATTTTGAAAATTTAGAGATGGAACCTACAAATTTGCTTGGAACGGCATGGAAATACCGCATATAGGTAGGTATGGTGGACTCATAAGGCAAAACTTGGTTTAAGGATTTTGGATGCACAAGTAGTATTTCTACTTAGTACAAATGGAGGCTAGCAAATAGATTGGGAAGCAACCAAACCAAGAAACGAAAATTCACATGAGTGAGCATTGAACATAACTAACACCGAATAATGCACCACAAGTAGGATGTAACTTCATTGCATAACTATTGACTTTCGTACTTGCATAGGGAATCACAAACCTTAACACCAATATTCCTACTATATCATAATTACTCACTAACATGACTCACATATTACTATCATCATGTTTCAAAACTATTACAAAGAATAAAGTTTAATTTGTCCCATGATCTTCATGAAAGTTTTTATTATATCCTCCTTGGATATCTATCACTTTGGGACTAGTATCATATATTGCCCTTGCTTTTTGGCAAGCTCAAACAAATTTAAGTGAAGCATATGAGCAAATGACAAGCTACTCTCAAAAGATATAAGTGAAGATCAATGCGTAGTCAACAATTAAATAACTATGTGAAGAATCTCTCATCTAAGAATTTCAGATCTTAAGTATTTTATTAAACAGCAAGCAAAAGAAAAATAGCACTCCAAGAATAGCACGCATCATGTGAACGAATAAAAATTTAGGCTCAACATAGGCTAACCGATAATTGTTGATGAAGAGAGGTGGGATGCGTAGCATCCCCAAGCTTAGATGCTTGAGACTTCTTGAAATATTTACTTGGGTTTCCTTGGGCATCCCCAAGCTTGAGCTTTTGTATCTCGTTCAATCCTCTCATATCATGGTTTCACCTATTCTCAAAAACATCTTCGACACAAAACTTGAAAAGAACTCGTGAGATAGGTTAGTACACATAATAATAAATCAGCTCTTTATGTACTGCCAAGATAAGTTTCATAATAATTTTCAAACATTAGTTACTGTATACTATCATTTCCACAATTTATATCTACCAATATAGGCTATGGAAACTATAGGATAAGTAGATAACAAAACTATAACAGCAATCTGTCCAAACAGAACAGTCTGTAGAAATTTATGAAAACAGTGTACTTCTGTAACTCAAAAAATTATTAAAGTTTAGGAAATGCTATAAAATTTATATGACATCACTGTGTAAAAATTTCAGAAACTTTCCATGTTCCAGTAAAATATGAAAATTCAAACACTACAGCCAAAGTTTCTGTTTTTACACAGCACTCATCAAAACATGCAATGCAAGCATCCTAAGGCAATTCTTGGAACTTTTTATTGAAAAAAAAGATTATAAAAAACACCTAACAGAAAACAAGAAAATAAAATGACACTCCAAGCAAAACTCATATTATGTGACAAATAAAAATATAGCTCCAAGGAAGATATACCGATAGTGTTGAAGATGAAAGAGGGGATGCCTTCCGGGGCATCCCCAAGCTTAGGCGCTTGAGTCTTCCTTGGATATTACCTTGGGGGTGCCTTGGGCATCCCCAAGCTTAGGTTCTTTTCACTCCTTATTCTCCTCATATCGGCGTCTCACCCAAAACTTGAAAACTTCAATCACACAAAACTTAACGGAACTTCGTGAGAAGGGTTAGTGTAGTAAAGATAAATCATTCACTTAGGTACTGTAAAGACAAGATTCATAATTGTTCCCACGTCATATATACTGTATTCTATCATTCCCATAATTTATATCACTCAATATAAGCTATGGAAACACTAAAACAAGCAAACTATGCATGCAAAACAGAATCTGTCAAAAACAGAACAGTCTGTGAAGATCTGTAGCGTAGACATACTTCCCTGACTCTAAAAATTATGAAAAATTAGAAAAACCTGAAGAATTTGTATATGAAAACTGTGTAAAAATTTAAAATCATTATCAAGCTCCAGTAAAAAATGAAAATTCCTGTACTGGATTCAAAAGTTTCTGTTTTGGTTCAGCCTCAATTCTACTCATCTTGTGAGTCATCCCAAAGGCTTTACTTGGCACTTTATTGAAATAAAAGGCACAAAACATGATTAGTACAGTAGCTTAATCATGTGAACACACAAAAACAGTAGGTATAAATATTGGGTTGTCTCCCAACAAGCACTTTTCTTTAATGCCTTTTAGCTAGGCAAGATGATTTCAATGATGCTCACATAAAAGATAAGAATTGAAACACAAAGAGAGCATCATGAAGCATATGACTAGCAAATTTAAGCCTAACCCACTTCCTATGCATAGGGATTTTGTGAAAAAATAACTTATGGGAACAAGAATCAACTAGCATAGGAAGGTAAAACAAGCAAAACTTCAAGATTTTCAACACATAGAGAGGAAACTTGATATTATTGCAATTCCTACAAGCATATGTTCCTCCCTCATAATAGATTTCAGTAGCATCATGAAGGAATTTCACAATATAACTATCACATAAAGCATTCTTTTCATGATCCACAAGCATAGAAAATTTGTCACTCTCCACATAAGCAATTTTCTTCTCATTCATAATAGTGGGAGCAAACTCAACAAAATAACTATCATGAGATACTTGATTGACATAACCACTTTGAATATTAAAATCATGATGACAAGTTTCATGGTTACTATCAGTCTTTATAGCATACGTGTCATCACAATAATCATCATAGATAGGAGGCATGCCATCATCATAATAGTTTTGCTCATCAAAACTTGGGGGAGTAAAAATATCATATTCATCAAACATAGCATCCCCAAGCTTGTGGCTCTGCATATCATTAGCATCATGGATATTCAGAGAATTCATACTAGCAATATTGCAATCATGCTCATCATTCAAGGAATTCTCATTAAGTATTTTCATAAATTCTTCCTCTACCAATTGAGCACAATTTTTCAAACCATCATTTTCACGAAAGACATTAAAAAGATGAACCAATTGATGCAACATAAACTCCATTTTTTTGTAGTTTTCTTTTATAAAACCAAACTAGTGAAAAACAAGAAACTAAAAGATTCAATTGTAATATCTAAAGATATACCTTCAAGCACTCACCTCCCCGGCAACGGCGCCAGAAAAGAGCTTGATGTCTACTACGCAACCTTCTTCTTGTAGACTCGTGTTGGGCCTCCAAGCGCAGAGTTTTGTAGGACAATAGAAAATTTCCCTCAAGTGGATGACCTAAGGTTTATCAATCCGTGGGAGGCATAGGATGAAGATGGTCTCTGTCAAACAACCCTGCAACCAAATAACAAAGAGTCTCTTGTGTCCCCAACACACCCAATACAATGGTAAATTGTATAGGTGCACTAGTTCGGCGAAGAGATGGTGATACAAGTGTAATATGGATGGTAGATATAGGTTTTTGTGATCTGAAAATATAAAAACAGCAAGGTAGAAAGTAACAAAAGTGACCACAAACGGTATTACAATGCTTGAAAACAAGGCCTAGGGTTCATACTTTCACTAGTGCAAGTTCTCTCAACAATACTAACATAGTTGAATCATATGTAAATCCCTCACGTGCGACAAAGAGTTCACTCCAAAGTCACAAATAGCGGAGAACAAACGAAGAAAATATTGTCGGTTACGAAACCACCTCAAAGTTATCTTTTCCGATCAATCTTATGAGCTATCCCTATAAGTGTCACGAACAGCCCTAGAGTTCGTACTAAAATAACACCTTAAGATACACATCAACCAAAACCCTAATGTCACCTAGATACTCCAATGTCACCACGAGTACCCATGGGCTTGATTATACGATATGCATCACACAATTTCAGATTCGTCATGTTCAATCCAACACAAAGAACTTCAAAGAGTGCCCCAAAGTTTCTACCGGAGAGTCAAGACGAAAACATGTGCCAACCCGTATGCATAGATTCCCAAGGTCACGGAACCCGCAAGTTGATCACCAAAACATACATCAAGTGGATCAATAGAACATCCCATTGTCACCACGGATATCCCATCGCAAGACATACATCAAGTGTTCTAAAATCCTTTAAAGACTCAATCCGATAAGAAAATTTCAAAGGGAAAACTCAATTCATCACAAGAAGATAGAGAGGGGAAAACTCCATATGATTCATCTATATTAATAAAGCTCGTGGTACATCAAGATCGTGTCATCTGAAGAACACGAGAGAGAGAGATCAAACACATAGCTACTGGTACATACCCTCAGCCCCGAGGGTGAACTACTCCCTCCTCGTCATGGAGACCGCCGGGATGATGAAGATGGCCTCCGGTGATGGTTTCCCCCTCCGGCAGGGTGCCGGAACGGGCTCCCGATTGGTTTTTCGTGGCTCTGGAGGCTTGCGGCGGCGGAACTCCCGATCTAGGTTTGTTTCTGGGGGTTTCTATATTTATAAGAATTTTTGGCGTCAGAAACAAGTCAAGGTGGGCCACGAGGCGACGACAAGCCAGGGGGGCGCACCCCCCAGGCTTGTGGTGGCCTCGTGGCTCTTCTGGCCCAACTCCAATGCTCCCTAGGCTTCTTCTGGTCCTTAAAAAATCACCGTAGATTTTTATTCCGTTTGGACTCCGTTTGATATTCCTTTTCTGTAAAACTCAGAAACACGGAAAAAACAGAAACTGGCACTAGGCTCTAAGTTAATAGGTTAGTCCCAAAAATAGTATAAAATTGTAGTAAAATGATTGTAAAACATCCAAGAATGATAATATAACAACATGGAACAAGCAAAAATTATAGATATGTTGGAGACTTATCAGCGTGCCAGGCGGTGCAGTTTCCCCTTTGGTGCAAAGGGGGCAAGGACGTACGCGGGTTCCCAAAGCGCCCCCCAAAGGTTTCCATTCCGGTGCAACAAGACGATGACCACGAGCCCAGCAGGACGGATGTCATCGCCGAGCCCACCTTTGCATCATCGACATCTACTTTGCAGGCGAAGACCACCTTTGGACAGGGCGGGGATGTACTCCTGTCCTCCTTCGAATTTGGCCGTTGTGGGATCCCTTCCGGCCATTGCGATAAGGGAGGAGGACCCGGGCCGCTGCTATAAGTAGAGGATAGGCTGCACCGTAGAGGAGGAGGAGGACGAAGAGGAAGGGAGAACAATAGACAAGGAAAAGAGCCAAGAACACCACTCGAGGGCCCTCACGAGGCTCCTCACCACTGTACTAGTTCATCCACCACACCTCCTCGTGAGGCAATCCACCAAAGCAGGAGTAGCGTATTACGCTTCGCAGCGGCCCGAACCTAGGTAAATCACCGTGTGCATCTTCTTCCTCGTCATTGTGCGAGTTCATCATCCTAACCATCGTGTAGCGAGCTAGGTAGGGCGAGGATGCGGGGGATCTTCGCACACGCCCCTGTGTTCGAACCTTGAGGGTTTTGCGGAGCCCGAAATCCGACAGCAGGACCTGCCGACCTTGGGCTCCGCTAACCAAGTTGACGCTTGATGCCAAGGCATTGGCGGAGGCCACTGCTCATCTGAAGAAAGGTGGCCTGACAGGAGGTCACATCGTGCGGACCTGGGTGGTGCGCCACGTTTTGCCGCTGCAAGCTCGGGACCTTCTGATGTCCCGGTATGTAGGCTCGAAAGATCGCGCACGGGTCTCCCAGGAGCAGCTGGACTCGGAGGCCATCGACGTCTACCTCGGCTTCTTGGTGGGACTTCACGCCATCATCAAGTCGCACAAGAAGACTGTCAAGCCCTTTTTGGCCAACCCCCACCGGGCAGCATGAGTGTTTCTTAATAGCTCTGTTACTGGTAGGGGTCAGAGGACCTCGTCATGATTTCTTGTTCGTCTTTGTCATTCAGGAATTTGTTGCTTTTGAGGAGTTTCACTAAGAGCCTCCGTTGCCAGGTGATGAGACTACTTTATGTGATAATTTTAATAAGTATTGTATGCCTACATTGTAGGCTTTGTGGAGTTTTACGACATTCGTGCACCTCTTTTTGTTGATAATCCCTCAGGTAATGCTTTCAGGACCAATTGGCATAATATGGAAAAGATACCCAGGAATGGTAGTGAAATTACATATTTAAAGTGATAATCACTTACCATAAAAGAATCAAGCAAGGAGACCAAAGAAAAAATCATCGCAGTGGTTCACATTAAAACACAATGTTCCATATGCCCGCGCTCGCTCATATGGGCTGTTGTATGGAGTGTCGCCACCACCGCTAGATCAACCATTTCCACGCCGTGAGATCAGATCATAGATCAAATGCCCAAAGATACCAGAAACTCGTCCAAAAGGCAGAACTCTAGCCTCCAGAGTTCATCTAGGGGAGGGATTCACAAGGAGGAGAGGGCCAACTTCCTCACGCGCATACAGGGACTTCAAGATCATCACCACTGTCATCATCATTATCAACATCATCATAACCACTATCATCGTCATCATCATCCACATCCTTATCACTGTAACATCAAGAACTCTAGTTGATTGTCTTGTGTGTTACGAATCATCTATCCATGTGTTCCATCGCTCTATTCATGATGTTTGTGTTCCTCATGTGTGAGTTGAACCCTAGTTCTCGGGGATATGGATGAACCTTGGTATGTGTAGGATCTGAAACATTATTTTGGATATGAGATTCCATGTTGCATGCTTAGTATAATAACTTCGTGAATGTTGTGAAGGGGACCCACTTAGCATTTGTGCTTTAGGGCCATGAAGTATATCATTTTCATTGTAAAGGGCTAGGATGTGGGGGGAATTCGAGGTGACAGTAAAAGCCTATTGCTCCTAACCTTACAGAGGTCATGTCAACGGGGTAACCCTCAAGTAACATGAGTTGTAACCCTATGAGGGAGACTATGATGGTGGTGTGCGTGGCAAGAAGTCTACTTCAAGTAGAACATGTTTCGTACCCGGATCCGCCCACCATAATCATCAACAGTGGCTCAAGCATTCATACCATACTATGCCAAAGCGTAGGTGCCCTAGAAACATACCAATGGGGATTTTGGAATCCTTACGAGTGCCTTAGTCCTCTATTGTTTCTTCTGTCATTTAATAGACGCTCTCTCCTTACTTTTATGCTATTTATTTCTGGTTTGTTCTATTACACAACTACAATTTAATTCTTCCCTCACTTTTCTTTAAGTCTAGAATTATCTGCAGGCATAAAACTACATAATTCCCTACAAGAGGCAAAAGTCTGATTCATGTTCTCCATGTGGGATCGATACTCTTACTTCAAAAAGTCTACAACTAAACCATGTGCACTTGCAGGCCATCAACCTTTTTCTGGCGCCGCTGCTGGGGAGCTAAGCGCTTTGTCTGGAGTTTTGAATTATTTTGTGTTCTAAGAATTTTTTTAGGGTGCGAGCAACCATTGTCCTCGAAGAACAAGTTTTATTAGGTAGGTGTGGAATTAGTTACAGGATCAACTTAAAGAGAGAACTTTATATCTATTGGTCCTGACCTACCTGGTAAAGTATTTGAGATAAACCATGGTTAATTGATATGGTGAAAGAAAATATATTCCTAGGTTATGGATTTGAAAGTCCTTAAAAATATATTGAAAACATTAACACTACATGTGGTACTTTTCAGTTGCAGGACTTAACCAATGAGGAGATCAAAGCTAAAATATTTCCTTATTCACTAGAAAAGGGAGCTGCAGAATGGCTTTCACATCAGCCCTTGAGCACCTTGAGCAATTGGAAAAACTTATTAGTTGCATTCTATGCTCATTATTACCCTCAGGGGAAATTATATAAGATAAGAAGCAAGATCATTAGTTTTGGACAGCGTCCAGGTGAAAAACTAGTAGATGCCTATATAAGGTATCGCGGTATACACTCTGAATGCCCTAAACAACATTATCCCAACTGTCTAATTATGAAATTCTCTTATGGTGGACTTGATTCAAAGAGTAAGCAGGCACTAGCTATTGCTTCTAAAGAATCTTAATGGGGACTAAGATTTCACAAGCATGTAATCTACTTGATAGAATCTGACATAATGCTGAAAGTTGGTACTTGTGTTCATAAGAAAAGACAAAGATTGATCCTGCTTATGATAGTATTAAATATTTTCTTAGAAATAAGGAGATGAAAAATCATCGTCGTGAGGTTAACATTGGAACTAACCCTGCCTCACATATTTTGAAAGATGTTTCTGAGCTGTTGCATTTACCAAATACAAGATTTGTAAAGAATATCTGGGAATCTAAAGCAATTAGCATGGTGGAGACAATTAAGAAGAAAACTACTCCGTCCCAAGACCGAACGGAAGCTTATTTTAAGTATAAGCGCACAGAGAAGGGAGAATCAATTTCAGCTAAACATAAAAGGACCATTAAGGTTGAACAATATGGGACTCCACCGTATGTTGATATCATGAAAGAACTTGCTACACCCATAGCAGTGGTTAACAAATAAGTTTACCTAGACCGAGATACCACTTCCTACCTCAAAGGGTGAATCGAAGGTAAGGATACATTTAAACATATTTTATCATGTTCCTTTGGCGTCAAGTTTTATTTTGGATTGTGCAATCCTGGATCCCCAACCAATATTATTATTTACACTCTTTATGCAAAAATTTATGATGAAAGTTCTCCCCAAACTCTTGAGCCAACTGATGTTGTCATTAAGCTTGTAGATAAGACTGATAGAATACCTTGTAGCATCCTTAATGATGTCAATAATAGGCTCACTTATCTATTCTATTGATAATATCTATGTACTAATGATTTCGGAGGATAAAGATTGCCATTATTTTTGGTACTTCTTTTCTAAATGTTGCCGGAGCATATATAAAAATAAACCCATCTCTATGAAATAGGGGATGAGATGATTAAATTCCCATTTGCTTGTCTTAAGAAAACCGTATCAAGAAGAAGCTCAAGATGAGGATGAACAAAAATTGAATCAATTAGCTGAGATTCATCTCCAAACTCTGGAAGATGAAGTTGAAAGGGTCTTAGTAAAGCCAGAGTCTTTATTTGAAGGAGACGAAAAGGAAGAAATTAAAATGATAATGGATGCCACTCTGATAGTCAACCCATGCCTGAATAAAGTATATGAGGTACTTGAAAGAAAAGGAGATGAGGACCTGCCCTCTGCTATTCTGAAGCCATTACACAAAGGACTAAGGTATGGGTTCATGGATGATACTAAAAGATTTCTTATTATTGTTAATGCCGACCTTTTAGGAAAAGAACGAGAGAAGTTATTTGCGGTACTATCTAAGCACCGCAAAGCTTCGGGCTATTCTATGAAAGACATAAAGGGAATATATCCCTCTAGCTAAACCGGTGATTGTAAGTCAACGAAGACTGCATCCTGCCTCTAAGAATCTGGTAAGAAAGGATGTAATACGTCTTCTTGATGTTGGGTAATTTACGCCATCTCTAACAGTAAGTTGGTAAGTCGGTTTCATTGCATTCCTAAAAAGGGAGGAGTCTCCTTAATAACTAATGAGAATAATGACCTAGTTCCGACTAGGGCTATTATGAGATATGGGATGTGCGTTGATTTCAAGAAATTAAATAAATGGACTCGAAAGGATCACAACCCACAACCATTCATAAACGGTATATTGGAGAGGTAGGCTAACAACTCTTATTTTTGTTATCTTGATGGATATTCTGGATTTTTGCAGATATCTATACGACCTGAAGACAAAGAGAAAACCACCTTCACTTGTCCATACTGTACTTATGTATATTATAAGATGCCCTTTGACTTATGTAATGGAGCACCCTCTTTTCATAAGTGCATCTCCAAAAATTTCCCTGACTTTGTGGAGGAAATTATCGAAGTATTTATGGACAACTTTACTGTGCAAGGCACTTCTTTTTACAATTGCCTCTCTAATCTCACTAAAGTATTGTAGAGATGTGAAGAAACATGTTTTGAGCTGAATTGGGAAAAGAGCCACTTCATGGTAATCGAAGGAGTAGTGTTCGGACATAGAGTTTCCGTGCGACAGATCAAGAAAGAATAGAGGTAATAGAACACTTACCTTACCCTCAGGATGTAAAAGGCATGCAAACCTTCATGGGTCATGCTAGTTTCTATATAGGGTTCATTAAAGACTTCTCTATATTATCAAAACCTCTAATTGGCCTTTTGTAGAATGATATGCCTTATTATTTTGAAAATAGTTATGTGTAGGCCTACGAGAAGCTAAGAGACGGTTTAATCACAACACCAATCATCCAACCTCCAAAGTGGGATGAACCCTTCGAAATTATGTGCGATGATAGCAACTATGCTATAGGGTCTGTCTTGGGACAACGAGATGATAAAAAACATAATGTTATCTTCTATGCTAGCAGGAGTCTTGATGAAGATCAAAAGAATTTAGCTACAACAGAGAAATAATTACTTGTTGTGGTTTTTTGCTTGGGATAAATTTAGGCCTTATATTATTAATTCAAAACTAATAATTCATATGATCATCATGCCTTACATTATCTTCTTGCTGAGAAGAGCCCCGATTGATTCGATGGATATTACTACTTCAAGAGTTTGACTTGTAGATAGTAGACAAAAAAGGAGAAGAGAACCCAGTAGCAGACCACTTATCACGCATGGAAAGAATATCTTAAAATCCATTTCCAATAATTGAGTCCTTTCCAGGTTAGAGTTTGGCTATGATTAAAAAGATAGAACCTTGGTTTGCAGATTTTGCTAACTTTATTGCAGGGAAGTGCATGCTACCAGATATGAATTATCATCAGATAAAAATGTTCTTCAGTGAACTGAAGTATTATTTATGCGGATGACCCTTTTCTCTATCATCACGGACCGGATGACATGGTTAGGCGTTGTGTCCTTTAGCATTAAATGAATGCTATACTAGATAGTTGCCATACCATTCCTTATGCAGGACATCATGCAGGCGACCGAACTATTGCCAAGGTTCTTCAATCATGATTCTACTGGCCTACACTCTTTAGAGATGCACACAGGTTTCCTAAGAATTGTGATGCTTGTGAATATACAGGTAACATAGGCAGGATACAAGTAATGCCCATGAATTATAGTTTGTGTGAACCTTTTGATGTTTGGAGATTGGACTCCTTGGGGCCTTTCCCTGTTTCAGATGGGCATACTCACATTCTTGAGGCTGTAGATTATATTACCAACTGGTTTGAGGCCATCCCAACACATCATGCAGATGTGGCTACCTCGCTAAAGATGATAAAGGACATCATCTTGCCTAGGTTCAGAATTCCTAAAATTCTTATTACCGACTATGGATCTCATTTCATACTGGGAATTGTTGGGAGAGTAATCCATAGGTATGGAGTGACTCATCGAGTGGCTTCATCGTATCACCCTCAAACAAATGGTAAAGTGGAACTTTTGAATCGTGAGATAAAGACAATACTGCAGAAGACGAAGCATAAGTCCGGGAAAGATTGGGCAGTAAATCTAAACGAAACAGTATAGGCTTACCGCGCCACTTACAAGAACCCCATGGGTACATCAGCATAACATATGGTATATGGTAAGGCATGTCATCTACCCTTGAACTTAGAACATAAAGCTTATTCGGATATCAAAAATATCAATTTCAATCTTAAGGAAGCAGGAGAGAAGAGATTGATAAATATACATGCTTTAGGGGAGCTTCAGAACAGTGCTTACAAGAGTGCCTGGTTGTTTCAATAAAAAGTTAAAATGTGGGGCAATCGTAAGATACTTAAATGAAAGTCTGTTGCAGGGACAAGGTCGTCCTATTTAGTTTCCATCTCAAGTTGTTTCCAGTGAAACTCTGTGTCAGGACCGGTTTTCCACGATATTGATTTCCCAGTAAATGGCCCTTATGCTCACCAGCCCCAGGATTACTGTTAGCTGATGAGACACAATCTTGATACAGAAATTCCAAGCAAAATACAAAATATGGAGTACACGACCATTCTGGTCTATGAGTACAACAAAAGGTTTCTAGTGGTTGATGGTGGAAGCGGTTTTGCGGATCATCAGCGTCTATGGGACTCCATTTCCCACAGAAACAGCTGACCTGGATACATCCTATCTTCGCGTATCTGCTATCTTCGATGCCTAGGTTCCGGGCTGTCGTGGTTGCGCTCCTCTCCAAGCAAGAAATATGGCCAAGACAATAGCCAGGGACAAGCCAGTGAGTACTTTGAATGTACTCGCAAACATCATGAAAACAGGTATAATATAACAGACGATAATCACGCACTAAAGTAATCCATGATCACTTAGTCAGTCACCAAATAAAATTCATGACGCAAGGCTTATAAGGAAAAATAAATAATATGCGTGCCACAGTCGGGCGTCTGAGCGACACCACGTAAAGGGCTTATAAAGAAAATAAATAACAAGCATGCCACAGTCGGGCGTCTGAGCGACACCACATAAAGGGCTTATAAAGAAAATAAATAACAAGCATGCCACAGTCGGGCGTCTGAGCGACACCACATAAAGGGCTTATAAAGAAAAATAAATAACAAGCATGTCACAGTCGGGCGTCTGAGCGACACCACATAAAGGGCTTATAAAGAAAATAAATAACAAGCATGCCACAGTCGGGCGTCTGAGCGACACCACATAAATGGCTTATAAAGAAAATAAATAACAAGCATGCCACAGTCGGGCGTCTGAGCGACACCACATAAAGGGCTTATAAAGATAATCACAATGAGTATCCAGGAGGTAGAACCATCCCAGGGATATTCAATAATTCAAATAATATGAATGGTTAGTCCACAATAATAACAATCATAATCATCATTTGTCACATGTCAAGATCAATGTTCCGGTTTAGAAGTTTTCCCTCCGAAGACCGACACTAAGACCGACACTTGACCCATCCCAGACTGTAGTCCTTAACCGCGGACACGGCTATTCGAATAGATATAAACTCTGCAGAGGGTGTACTCTTTACCCACAAGTAACGGATTCCTTTAGTCCACCGGGACTAATTCCGCTTACGGTCTTTTAATTAAAAATACACCTGACCCGCACACACCAGCTTAACTTACCGGTGTCTGGAATCACCCACGACACCCGTTAAGCAAAACTCTAAGTGGGGAGGCTACAACCTCGACTAGCATGGGATCACAAAATTTATAACGCATGCAAACTAGGGGAGCTACCCCCTCGGCTCCAACCGGAAACACCCATGCCCCCGGACCAGGTGGCATGCCTACCGGATGCAGCCGGTATCTTCCACCATGGCCTCTCTGTACGGTGTGTGCTAAGAAAGGGGTTGACAACTTACTGAACCGTACCCTACCTGAGGCAGGGACAAGTGGTAGCACGAAGCAAGTATGGGGGTTACTGGCACAAGACTCGATCTACGGTCAACTCAGGAGGTTAAAGTGTTTCCTGCATGATTAGCATAACAAATATATATTCCACAACAACAGACAGAATCACCACTCATCATACCTCACCCTGCCTTACTGAATATATTCGTCTCAACGAAATATCAGTAACAAGCTCGTGTCTACCCAAGACAGAGACTTTCCCGGATTCCGTCAGGTAGGCATGTAAGGCATACGAGGGTGAATACTGTCACAAGCATATCAATTCCAACAGCAAGGAATTTTCATCACGCCTTAGTAAACGTGATCACCTCATCACATGAAATAACGCATACTTCATGTCAACTTGGTGTTGTAGTCACATCAAACAACACACAACAAATATTATGCCAGGGTTCAGAATGCTTGCCTTCAAGTTGTGGAGAGGTAGTGTGCATCACAAAACTTTTGAAAGTTTTCTTCTCTCTCCATTTCCTATTTTGAAAATATTTGAATCAACACGCAATTCAAAAACAGTACAAAAAAAATGTTTGGAAAATTTTAAAATAATTTCTAAAATAAACTAGGTGCAATTTGAGAGAGGTGGGAAAAAGAATGAATTCAATTGGACTTTTATTTTAAAAGATATAGCCAGTCAAAGTCTGATCAAATTCCTATTTTTAAATAAAACAGATAAAAGAAAATGATTCGGACGAAATACGCTTTCGGGAAAAGAAGACGTACTTCGGGGGTTTACGTTTTCACTTAAGACAGCTCTGGCTCGTCTCTGTCACTGACGAGCGGGGCCCCTCGGACAGGTTTGACTGTGGTCAAACCGGTCATCTCCCTCATCCAGCCGAGGGGAGGAGAGGTCTCCGGCGACTCTCGCCGGCGAGTCAGGGCTCTACTCCGGCAACCGAGGTCACCACTGCGCTCAGGGGCTCGAGGCGATCCAGAGGAGGTGGGGCTTGATCATCGGAGAGCCGGGAAGCTCCTGATGGCCTCGAGGCCGGCGGACGGCGGCACGGGTCCGCAAGGGTCCTTGCCCACGGGTCATCTCCAGCGGCATCGAGAGGGGGGATGGGTTAGCTAGGTCTATCTATAGCTAAGGGGGAAGAGAAGAGGGAGGAGAAAGCTCTGGTGGCGTCGAATTTAACGGCGAAAGGCGGCGGCCGAACCTGACCGGAGGTGGTGAAGGTGGCAGCTCCGGCCAAATTAACATGATGGGGAACTCCCTACGGCTGTGCAGAGGCGGTTGGAATGGCTAGACGTGCTCGGGGGCTCCTTATATAGGCAGGCAAGGTTGGCCCGCGGCTGCAGTGGATAAGAACGCCGGTGACTGTCGCAGGGGCGACGTGGCGGAGATTGGAGCTGGTCGACGCATTCCGACGAACTCCCCACTGCAGAAGGGGGCGAGCTGGCACGCGTGCGTGGCTTGGGCGGCGCTGCCAAGGCCGGGGCCTGCTGCGGCCGTCCGCTAGCTGCCATGGCCGTTCTGACGGCGGCGCTGCGGGGCTCCAGGAGGTGGCCGGGGCGACTATGCGATGAGGGAGGGGTCGGGGCGAGTTGCTGCAAATGGGAATGGATCAGAACGAGCGCGGGGAGGCGGCAGCGGGACGCGGCAGCTCGGGCGCACGCACGTGCAAAACGTGCGTTCTGCTCGCGCTCTGGACACGCACGCCATGTGCTCGGCCAAATGCCAAAGTGTGCCAGGAGGCTTCTCTGCCCACGGGGCTCTACAGGGATGGATTGTTGGCTTAGGCAAAGCTAAAGGACAAGCTGATATAGCCAGATAAGTGAACCTCCAATGCAAAGTTAGAATCATGACCAAACAGTTCATGCACTCCAACTGTTCGACAAAATGCTAGGGGCATCCAGAAGGTTTTGCTAGTGACCAAAATTTCCAGATCAGAGTCTCTTTAGATGATAAAAAGGAAGGCAGGGTTAGTTTGGCCAAAGCAGAAACTTGTTAGTGCAAGTTTTGCAAAACTACAGTTCTGGACAGAAAATAAAGGCTATTATTGCATGCATTTAAAATCTTCTAATGGGTCTGATCTCCTGGACTTAAGGGTTTGATAGGGTGGACTACAAGCAGGAGAAATATCATGGGCAAGATAAAATGGGGTTGCAGTACAAACTACCAAACTAGACCAGAACACAAAAGAGGATGGTTTGCTCAGATTTTCCAAAACACAAGGCTGTTCCTTTGCATAAATCTGATGTAGGAACCTCACATGTCTTCTACAATTTTTTGTAGAATTTTTAAATGAAGTTATCCACTGGTTGTAGTGCAAAAGAGGCTCTAAAATTATGAGAAACCATTTTAAAAGAAATAAAGCTCAGGAAAATAATTATAGAAATATTTCCACTGATCATATATAATAAAAAATGAAATGTTCTTGAGTAGGCACTCAAGTCGAAAAATATTTTTGAAAAGTTTCTACTTGGAGAGAAAACTCCACAACTCAGAAGAAAGAAGTGATCCTGAAATCAATAGATGATCCAGAAAATAAAAATTTAATTACCTCGAATTTTTTTAATTAATAAAACATGATTAAATTTTTGTGGTGTTACACTCAGGTCTCACTGGGAAGGGCCATATGAGATTAAAGAAGTTTATAATTCCAGGGCCATTTAGTTAAAAGTGGGGAATGGACCATGGATCGTGAATGGACAACGCCTGAAGGTATACCTCGTAGATGAACAAAAATAAGAAAGAGAAGTGGAGGAGGTAAGCTTTATCATGATCAAGCCGAATCACCCCGAAGGAAACGAAAGGTATGAAGAAGTATTACTATAATATAGATGCGAGCATTGGTTTAGGCATTATTTTCTTGTCTAGTTACACCTATTTCATCTAACACCTGAGTCATAGAAGTTTTTCATCCATAGTCGGGAGTATTCGTTATTTACTTTTTAGGGAGATAAAAATTTTCTAATGAAAGAATTGAATAAGGCGCCCACAGATTAAAAGATGACGTATCATACGACCGCTAATAGTCATATAGGAGGTCACATGGATGGAGGACGGAGGCGACGAGAGGCATTGAGAAGACAATGACGTTTCATGCGATTGCGTGTGCTCGTATGAGCGGTTGCATGGATCCTTTCTGGCAAGGGGTTTAGTGACAGATCAAACAATGGCTTATCGCCCAATCTTCTACGATCGTATTAGTGGTTGCAAGGATGCATCGCCATTACAGGTTTAAAAAAAGAGAAATAGTTCGGCAGCAGGTCATACGAGCACTCCCGCTCATATGGAAGGCAGTCTTTTTGGATGTTTCCATGATTCTTTCCTAATTTTGTTTTGATCTCTTTCTAACTAACCCTTATACCTAATCTCGTGATTATCTGTAGAGATAACCTTTATAAAGGGTGAATGGGCACGTCCTTGAGCCTAAAAACCATCTAATCTCACATCTTGTTTGCTTGCTACCTCCCCCAAGAGCTCTTCATCGCAGATTAAAGATGCAAGTTTAGTCATGAACAACGAGTTCTCATCTGTTGTTCCCGCATCATCCCCTTCCCCAACTTGGATGATGTGGTGCCCTCATAATGGGAGGACTTGAGGAGGCTAAGCCTCAAGGAAGAGCCGCGCTCGGAGGAGAAAGACTCGGCGAGAAGGTCGAGGTGGTGGAGATCAAGGAGGAAGAACCAGAGAAAGAAGGGGATGACGATGCAACTCGAGATGAGTATACTCCTAATCCCTAACCATTCAATATTTGAGGATATATTCCATTATATCCTCCGTGGCCCTCTCAGAATGAGTAGCGAAGGTAGCCACCAACCCGAGAAGAGATGAAGGAGAAGACCAAGGAATTGGACAAGGTTTCGAAGGCTTGCGTAAACATGATTGGAGAGGGTATTGACTCTTATTGGTTGATGAGAAAAGATCTTGAATCAAGTGTCGATGTCCTCTTCCATAAGACCGGACTCATGATTGGTACTCTTAATATGAACATTGGACGGCTTGAGTTTTTGACCCAGGTCGTGGAGGATTAGTACGCCTTGATTGAAGAGATGAAGGGATGGTTCAGGAACATCTTGACTGATGGAGCAAAATATCGTTAGATCCCTTGGTAGGGTTCGTGATGAGATCAGAAGTACAGGGGAGGAGTCTACACTCATAGTTTACCCAGGTTTGAGCCTCTGAAGAGTAATACCATACGTCATGCTTCTTCTCGTTATTCATGATGAGGGGATACATTGCGCAGAGAGTTACAATGGTGTACATGATTGCTACCGAGAGTTCTATATGAGATTGCCTCCTTAATGTAGCCCTAGACCTCCCTTTCTATAAGAGGAGAGGTCTATGGTTTACACGTGGGGGGGGGGGGCAGGTAGGTAAATCTGTTGCGCCGGCGACGTCTTGCCTTGGAGATCACGAAGGTCTCTTCTAGCTTCTCTAGGATACCTCTCCAGCCTTGGGCATAGAGGGCCCCGTAAGCTACCCGGCACTACTGCAGGATGGTCCAAAGACGACACATCAATCAGAGACCCTTCGACGAAATGGTGAGCGATCCACCAATCACAAACAGTATTGTTCAAGCTCCGTCGCAAATGGCACGAACAGCGTGCGATGGTGGATCCATCAAATACGATTCAGAAAATAGTTACGTGTGTGATCCACGGCAGACAGTTTATTCTTATGAACTGTTTGGGATTAGCTAAGATAACAGAAACAGTTAACAAAACAACGTACATGTGTGAAGTACGGCACACAGTTCACTCAAAAAAACTGTTTGCGCTGATCCAGCAGAACACAAACGGGTTAGCGTAAGAAGGTGTGTGTGATATGCAGCAATCGGTTCATTCATCGGAATTGTGTGGGAAGACCAATAATAACCGAAACGATTCATCCAGACAAGTTGTGTGTGTTGTGGGCAGACGGTTGTTGCCAAAAAATTGCCAGCAATTGATGAAAACATTACCAACGGTACGTACGGAAGTGTCATTTGCCCGTATTAATATCGCAGACGTTTTATTATTATTACCAGTCTGACTGCGCATCACCTCTTCTTCCTCTCTCACGTCTTGTCACCACGTTTTTGCCCAAGGATTCCAGTGCACGCTTCGGCACCGCATCGTCGTTTCCCGCGCGGAACCGCGCATGTTCCCGCGCAAGCTTCCCCATCGGTTTCCCGCTAGAAGCGAATGAGCATAAGAGCCTGCGCGCGTCACACGCGGATGCACACCTAGTGCAGCCTAGCCCATCTACGAAGCATGCCAACCCGACCAAGCGCCGCCTCTGCCATCAACCTCCTCGACGACAAAAATGATCCGGTGCAGGCGCAATGGCCTGTCGAGGCCGATGGCATGTCCGGCGATGCGCTGGACAACGCTGTGCTGCACGTCATCGCAAGGGTTGAGCAGACCCTTGGCACAGGGCGCGGTAGCGCCGTTGAGCAACATAGCCGCCTCATCGCCGAGAGATTGCAGCGTGCCGCACAAGAAGATCATCGGTGGTGCTCCGTAGAGCAAAACATGCGCGTCCGCGCCGAGAGGGCAAGGCGCGCCGCCTAGCAAGACCGATGGAGGGCCGCAGAGCAAGAGGTGCAGCGTGCGACAGAGCAAGAGCGGTTCCATCCCCGCTTGCCTGCTATCCCACCCGACATGACGTTGCAGTTGTGTCCAAGGCACGTGAGTAGCCCTATTTCTCGCCAGGAATGGGCAGCGGCCGTCTGCGCCGTACTTGCACCAGAGCCCGGCCGCACCGTCCTTGCACCGGACGCCGGTCGCGCTGTTCGCATGGGTCGCGCCGTTCGCCTTGTCCGCGGCCCCCTCGATGCTAACCGGCTCGTCGGTAGGCTCGAGCGCCTTCTTGGCCCAGGTGTCTAGCGGGGAGCAGTAGAAGAAAATGGCCATCACATCCTCGAGATGGTAATCTCCGACGAAATAGCCAGCTTGGAGCTCGAGATCGCGCTACAACTGTATCGCGAGCGTGTAAACCGCATGGACGAACGCCTCACCGAGTTCAGGCACAGCCAAGAGCTTCCGTAGGTTAGGGTGTAGTCATGGACGCGTTTTATTTTGTTGAATCGTTTAGATGTCGATCCCAATGTCTGGACAACAATCATAATATTGATATGTTTCGATGTATGAATGATTTATGTTCTATTGTTATGTTTCAATATGTGTAAAATGCTAATAGTTAGAGCAAGAAAATTAGTATTAAAACAGATAGAAATGTGAAACTAATAATATATATTAATTGTTGAATAGCTCATTGAAGACATGATACATATACAGTATATATCATCACATATATGTGATAATAGTATTTAACTAATACGTACGATCAATAAAAACTAAACTAATAATAACCCCTCCTGGAGCGGGGAGCAGTAAAATGGCAGCCTCTCGCCAGCAGCTCCCTCGTGCGTTGTGGCTTCCCAACGCGGAGGGATTTCGCCACCTCCTTCGCCTTGCAGCGCTCAACGTGTCGATCAGCCTCTTGCTGGCGGAGGCGCACGACCATGCAGGACAGTTCAGTGGGCGCCCATTGGAGCTCTTTGGCGGTGGCATGCTCGAGCTTATCGGCCCACGTCCACACAACGGTGAGGCGCCTAGCGCCTCTGGCTTTCCTTGCATGGTACCAGCCATCTTCGTACACCTCCACCGCTCGTCGACTCGCCCGCCGCCAAAGCTCCAGCTCCTCCACCTTCCTGGCTCTCTCAGCCGGTGGCAGCGCCCTCCACAAAGCCAGATCGTACTGGCCCCAAAACAAATCTTTAGTTGGGGGGTCTTGCACGATCTCGTCTATGGGCGCGAAGGGGTCGTCCTCGTTGCTGCATTTTGCCATGTCCTCATGGGGTGGCGCCTCCTCCTTTGCTTGTGCACAGACCGGCCGTGCCATGGCAGAGTTTTGTGCGAGGGGTGGGATAGAGAGATGAGAGAATGCAGGTGGGATGACGTCTAGAGGGGCAGCATTTATAGGCGGCTGGAATCTTGATCGACGCCAGCAGTGATTGCACATGATTTCCTAGTAAACAGCCGTGTGTGAATTAACATCACCGACGGTTCCCAATGCATGACCACGTGCGATTAATAGCCCATGAAAATTGGCTTCCAAAACTCGAAACGCGAAACACGGCGCCAATCATGTGTGACCAGTTTGTTTTGCCAAATATTTACATTTTATATCCAAATGTAATGCATGCGTGCCATTTGTGTTACGGAAGCAAGTCCGAGAGCAGTAACCATGACATCTTGGTCCCATGGCAGGAAATCATGCATATTTTCATGTACTTTAGAATTCAAAGCATTTTTTTTCATTTTTTTTGTTACAACCTAGATTCTCAATGCTTTTGTGTCCAAACCGTCACTCAAGAAGTTTGGAACTCCTTCAAATTTATTGCAAGCAGCATATATAGGGAAGCAAGTAGTACATAAATATGATTTTCCAGCGGTTTTTGCTTCATCTAGCTTGTTCATGTGTTTCAGTTTTGAACTATGGCCATTAAATTTCTATAAACTAACTGAATGTATAAAAATGCCAATAGAATGCCCTTTTCAGAAAAAAAAGGATGCTGGTCATATTCGTGCATTGTATCGATAAAAAAAACTAGGTCGAATGACACCGCGATTGGCGGTTCGTCATCACACATGGCCCCACGTTCCCTCTCGGAACCATGCGCTTTCTTGTGATGCTCCGGTTTGTGAGAGGCTTGTGTCTAAAGCTAGGGATTTCTTAGGCGAGTAGAGTCACATCTCCGTCCCCATCACCGCCCTCCCTTCCCCGTCCCTGTCTACGTACCCGTGCGCGGGGATAAAAAGTTTCCCATCCACGTCCCCACCAAGTTCTTTATCACAATGGGGAAACTCACACATGCATTTAAGAACAACCTTCACGTATTTCAGTAGAAAAAATAGTATTTCAACGCAATAAACAATATGTTGTGCCTAGGTTTTGGATTTCTTAGGGAATTTTGGGCCAAAGGGGTGGGATGTGTGTAAATTTGGGTGACCGAGGCCACAAATTACATGGGGGCTACTAATTTCAAATCCCGCATGTAAGTACTTCTATTCATGGGTAAGGCTGGTAATGCTATCCCATCCTCATCCCCGTCCTGCACGCTCGGTAAGGTATTTGATCCACCAACTTCTAGATGGGCATTCTAGCTGGAACCCGTGCCCTAATAGATCAATTACCCATGGGGACGCGGGTAACAGTTAACATGTGTCAAAGCTTATCTCAAACAAGCCGTTACTTTGATCACGTCATCTTGGCTCCATGTCGGGAAATCATGCATATTTTCATGTACTTCCATGCATTTTTTATTTTTTGACTTTAAAAAACTAGATTCCCAATGCTTTTGTGTCAAAACCGTCACTCAAGATGTTTGGATCTCCTTCAAATTTATTGCACTTGGCATATATACGGAAGCAAGTAGTACATAAATATGATTATCCAGCATTTTTTGCTTCATCTTGCTTGTTCATGTGTTTCAGTTTTGAACTATGGCCATTAAATTTCTGGAAACTAACTTCATGTGTAAAAATGCAAATTGAACCCCGAATATTTCCTAATTTTAGGATGACGGTCGTATTCGTACATTGTAACAATGAAAACAAACTAGACTGAATGAGGCAGCAATCCGGTTCGTCATCACACAACGCCTCATGTTCCCTCTCAGAACTATACGAGCCTCCGTGTGATGCTCCGGTTTGTGAGAGGCATGTGTCAAAGCTTATCTCGAACAAGCCGTTACTTTGACCATGACATATTGGCCCCATGGTGGAAAATCATGCTGATTTTTGTGTACTTCATAGCATATATATTTTTTAATTTAAAAACCTAGATTATTCTCAATGCTTGTGTCCTAACCGTTACTCAAGATGTCTAGAACTCCTTCAAATTTGTTGCACGTGTCATATAGACGGAAGCACTAGTACATATACAAATTTGATTTTTTTCCTGTAGTTTTTGCTTCATCTTGCACATGTCCATGTGTTTTAGTTTTGAATTATAGCCACTAGATATCTAGAAACTAACTTCATCTATAAAATAATCATTGAACCCCGTAAATGTCCAAATTTTAGGATGACGGACGTATTCGTACATTGTAACGAATTAAAAAAAGCTAGGCCAAATGAGACAATGACTAGCGGTTCGTCATCAAACAAGGCTCTCATGTTCTCTCTCGGAACCACGACTTGTGTGATGCTCCGTTTTGTGAGAGGCATGTGTCAAAGCTTATCTCGAACAAGCCGTTATTTTGACCATGCTATCTTGGCCCCATGTGGGGAAATCATGCAGATTATTATCATGTACTTCAAAGCATTTTTTTCATGTTTTGAATTTTAAAATCTAGATTCCCAATGCGTGCACGTGTGTCCAAACCATTACCCAAGATGTTTGCAACTCCTTAAAATTTATTGCAAGCGGCATATATAGGTAAGCAAGTAGTACATAAATATGATTTTTCCAGTAGTTTTTTGCTTCATCTTGCATGTTCGTGTGTTACAATTTTAATTATGGCCGTAAAATTTGTACAAACTAACTTATTGTATAAAATGCCAATTTAACCCTGAATATTTCCTAATTTTAGGATGTCGTTAGTGAATTTTCATGGTAGGGATCATTTTCTTACAAATAAAACAATATCCGTTACCGTTGTACCCCAAAATAGTTTTACAATTCAATACAAAAAGTGAACTACGTACACACGGTTTCATACAGGAACCATTTGCGATGAAAATTCACGGATCTATTTATGTCTCACGAGGGAAGCTTCGTCGGTTTCGTCTAGCTCGTATTCCATTCACCCTCGATCCCCATTCCCCAACAAACCCTATCTGCAAAGAATGACGCCGTGGGAACGCTTCGTAAGTGTGCGTACGACAGCCCCCTCAGCCCCGAACGCTCCCGCCTCTGCTAGGAACGCGACCGCCTCGGCCGATAGCGCGGCTGCCTCAGCCGAGAGCGCAGCCGTATCCGCCTTAAGCACGGCCGCATCCGTCGAAAGGGCCTCTACGGCGGCCGAAAGGGCGTCTATAGCCGCGGAGATGGCAGCTGCAGCTGCGATGACGGCGTCTGCAAACGCAAAGAGCGCTCGAGCAGCGTGCCATGCCGCGGAGGCCGCCCTGGCCCGGGTCAAGGCCATCGAGGCCTATATCATCGAGAACGCCCACGCCAAGATACTCCAAGCTTCGCCGGAATCCAGCATGCACCACACGTCCGAAGAGGCGGCTGCTGCGGATGCCGAGATGCATGCCGACGATGCGGCGGCGGAGGCCACGGAGCCCCTTTCGCACGAGATCTCCGAGCATGACCTGGAGATGCGGGAGCCGTCCGAGAGCGCCGCGTGCTAGGAGGAGTTGCGCGTGGCTCAGGAGGAGGTCGAGAAGTGCTTGTCCATCGAGGAATCGGCAGTGGAGTACCAACACGAGCTATGGCAGCGCCACTACTACAAGTACTACGAAGATGAGGGCGACGCCGATGACGAGGACAATGTCAAGGATGAGCACGTCGCCGCAGTCAAAGTCAGCCTGGGGGATGCGGCTTCCAGCACCGGCGGAATGTCGCCCAACAAGTCGTGGACATCTCATCGAAAAGCGGCGAGGCATAGGGCGGCTGCTCGTCGGTGTCTTTGTTAAAATTATGCGTATTACTAATAGCCTTTGTTCAGAGAGCCGATCTTTTGTAAGAGCTATGTCTAGTTCAAGCAGCTTGATTATTTAGTGAACTTGCTCGGTTTAGTAACTGTGAGCTATGTGTGTCCGCTAATTTGTATACCCAAGTTAGCAGTTGATGTTACATTATGCAATGACGTGGATGTGCACTATAACCAGGGAATACAGGGGGAGGGGCGAAATTTTGTATGTTTTGTGTCATCGCACACGATAAAGGAGAAACATCGTGTCTGATGAATCTTTGCGTGCCAGGATTCCCTGCAACGAGCGAAAAATTTCGCCGACCACCGAAATATCTGCCTCCCCACCCCTTCCCCCCCCCAAAGGGCCACATTTCCCCTGCAAGCCCCCACCCCCCTCCCCCCCGTGCCGCCGCCCACATCTCTCCCTCTAGCTTCCGATCGCCACGGACATGCCATGGTCTCCTCGAGTGACCCCTCAAGCGGTATCTCCGACGATGACGAATCTCTCACCAGCCAGGTATTCGTCTCTCTTCTCTCTAGCTCAACTAGGCTTAGGGTTTTGTTTTGGAATTGGAGATTTTAAAACGGCAGGCCCATTTGCGCCATTTCTTTCTCTTGTAGCTCCCTAGGACAATCACTTCCAAGGAATGGAGATGGGTAGCTGAAGACCTGCCTGTTCATGGTCAACATCAATTTCAATCCGTGAAGTTACGAGCTTTTCAATCTAGGTACAGTGGTTGGAAGTTTCTGGGACGTGCAAAGAAGGTAAGCCTAACTCTCGTTGTTAGAAATCATTTGTTATATTAGGTGTGATTCAGACACTTCCCGTGTGCTATTTGATTCTAGATGTGATTAAGACATTGTCATAGTTTTAACCTGAAGGCATATTGACAGCAAGAAAACTATGTGCTACATGAGTTATCATTGCATGAAAATTTATAGCCAGTTAGTACACATGAAGGACTTCATTTCATTCAGTACGAGCATGGTCTAATTATGCACAGAAACATGGCTAGCATCAACACTGTTCGAGCGTACACACACCTCGGTTGTCAGGTGGCTGAACCACCTGAAACATGGCAATAAAAAATAAACAAATTCTCAGACTTAGTGAAAAAACATGGTGCAAGATAGTAGTTTTTAACAGATTGGAATGTTTGACAGCATAATGTACATACCTGTCACTATTAATTTGATATCATTCAAACACTGCCGATGTGCATCCTGTAGTACAAAGACTGTTGCATTTATATTTAGCTTCCTGGTAAAATTGGCAATTTGTTTTACACAAGATAGAAATAGAGGAGGGATGAGTACCAGAGCATCCTACTACGAAGACTCTTCGAGCAGAACCATGGCATGGCCGACGAAGACCCATGTAATCCCGGTTCTGACCACATGTCTGAAGCGGACCTTGAAAAGCAACTTTCTAGTAAGGAAGTAGACTCATTTGGGAAACGCAAGTACAAGCATGGCCAGCCATTCCTTGTTAGCGAATACTTTGACGAGTGCAGTTCCAGTTGTCGCAAGTTACATAAGTATTGCATGGACATAATGTCGGAAGGAGAAGATACTAACATTCTTCAAGTGCACTACGACAGCTGGCATTTCTCTCACGATGCAGGTATCATCAGTGTGGAATTCGATGACTTTCATCTCTTCTTCAACTTCGATGAGCTTGCTGGCACTCTTGTCAATTGATTGATGTTGTATGTACTTCACAAACTCTGTGATCAACTTCTCCATACAAGGTTGTAAATGAAAAAAAGCTAACTGTATTGTATTCCTCTCAGGGTATTGATGGTACAGAGATCAATAAGGGCGCATTAGCATTTCATAGATCCTCATTTAGGAAACGGCGTTTTGTTACAAGATAATGGCTCACGCAAGGCTTCCATTCATTATGTCGCCAAGATCTTGTTCAACTTACAGATAGGAGAATTCTTCATGTGGCCATATCATGAACGGTAAGTTAAATATACAACCACACATACATTGATCGTCTTTCAGTTTTAGACATAGTTCGTACGTTCAAGGTTTTCTTAAACTGTAGAGGTCACTGGATCTTGGTGGTCATTGTTCCAAAACGCAACACAATTTACTACATGGATTCTCTCAGAGAGTCAAATGCGCCTCAGTATCTGAGTCATCTTCAGGATTTCATGGATAGGTATTGACTTCTTTGATTTTAATGCGTTGTGTTCATATCTGGTTCCAGAATTGAGTGTGTGAAAATTCATCTTCATTTGTTGTGTATTGTGAATGAACATACCTTTACGAGGGAATCAGTTCGACCGCCAACTACCTCTGCTGCACGTGATCGTTTCTCCGGTAAGACAACGAAATCCGTTATTTTCAGAAAATGCTAGTCAGATGTTCAAGTTTCTAAGTAAACCTCTTTCTATTTCTCTCCATAGAAAAAAGAAGAAACAACTTACACCGGTTAGGTTTTGTTCCTAATAGGGCAAATACATGACTAATAGTATACAAAAAATTTTAGTGGCCTCAGCAATAACAAGGTACCAGCCTATGTGGATACTACGTCTGTGCACACATGATGAACCTTTGCAGACGTGTTGAATGTGGTCTCGATGCTGACAGGATAAAACCAGTAAGTCTGCTTCCTAATTACTATCTTCTACTCCACACGTATGTCACATTCTGAACTAAAAGTCCTGCAGTTGATCTTCGGACCGATGACCTCTTCACCGCTCGCCGCAGATGAATTGTTGTCTGTTAGGAAATTTATCAGCACCTTCTTTGTGAAACACTATATCAAGCCCGATGATGGCGTCAAAGATTTCCGGGTTCATACCCCCTAATAATAAGTACGCATTCATATAGTGTTATCTGCTAAACATATACACATGGATGCATTATTTTCCTTGTGAACACATCTTCGTATTTTGTACACTATGATTATGTACTGCATATGTCGGTTTAACAGCTGTGGAATTTAGCTAGCATTTGCTCAATTGCATATTGTCGTGAATTATGACGAATCCTATCCTTGTGGACACTATTCGTTGAATTGCATATTGTGGCGAATTATGATGAATGTTCTTCATGTGGACACTATTTGTCGATTGCATATTTTGGCGAATTTGCTATTTGCAGGATGAATTAAATGCGATATTTTACAATAACCTGACAATTTCAGCGCACGCGGTTCAAGCAACTAAGCGTGTGCGGTCCAGAACGGAAAGCACACACAACTCATAGCGCAACCGCCTGTGATCCACAGGAAAAGCACATGTGATATAATCTAAAATGTTGGTGATACATAAGTAATCGCAAACGGTTTGCAGCACTTGTACGTGTCCGATGATGCCATGCATGGCAGATGGTTTCCAGAGAAATCTCGTGTGCGATGATGAATATATCACACATAGTTTATAAAATGGCCCGTGTGGATTAGGTAACGTTTCGCAAACGGTAGAAGGCCAGACTCCGTTTGTTTTCCATGAGCAATTAGACGCGTTTGACTCGTTTTGCACGTGTGTGATTGATCCCAAATCCCACATGTAAGCCCCAAACATTATGTGTGCGATATGTTCCTGCACCACACACGATTATATTTGCAAATCGTTTGCGTTCGTTGGTCACCATCGCCGACGGGTTTTCCGTATCATGTGGGATGGACCCCCTTATTGCCCACACATGCAAGGCGACGGTTTAGAACTACGTCACGGAAAAGGGTTAAAAACCGTTTGTGTAGCACGTCGCTGCACCAGTGCGAGACCGACCTACCTTACGTCAGGTACCCCGGGTACAGAACCCCGTCATTGACCGTCTGTAAGGGTACCGAGGAGTGAGCATGAAACACTAAGTGCCTGGATCTCCTCGGCTTGCTTATAACCTTGGCGGAGATTCACGTGCACTTTGTATCTTTATCTTTCTCCATATCTTTCCTGCAAGTTGAAATTATGTTTTTATTTTCCTTCAATCTTGAATTGTCAACCTCTCTTTAGAATAAGGGATGGTCCTTTTCAATGAGCTTTTTGATATCTTGATGTGGAATCATTATTGCTTACTTGAGAATTTGCAGGATCTAAATAGTAGCACATAGTTACTTGCATGATGATCATTAGTACTCCACATTCTGCTTGTAAAGTTTTTGAAAGGAGAAGAAATAACTATATATTCTAGTTCATTGAAGGTTCATTTTACAGCGTGGCAAGTAGAAAATAAATGAATCCTCTTAAAAGTTTTAAAATGTCTTTGTAAAATAAGTTCTCCCCAGATTCATGTTTAATTAGCATATCACATAAAAAGTGAAGTGATGCTATTAAACATGTCCCAATGACAGGATACAAAAATGCTTAAAAGTGCATTGAATTTCTGAAAGAAAGGAGGATAAAGAATCTTCATATGCTTGCCTGGTTGAGATAATAATCAACTAGGATATGAAGTTGTTACCTGTCTACAATAAAATATAGTATCAAAGTGTGGATGCCTACATGATCATTATCAAAGTGAAGATGAGCTATCATTTGCCATAAACCCTCTTATCCTTACTCGTTCCTATAAACATTAATGGACTCATGCTTCTTTCATATTCGTATCTCATAAATATCAAGTCAACATTGTTCTTTACAAGCTATGGTAGTTGCTCAGGGACGAGCAAGACTTAATCTTGGGGGAGTTTATCAGTCCAATTTATGTGATAATTTTACTAAGTATGTTATGCCTACATCGTACGCTTTGTGGAGTTTTACCGCGTTGATGGACCTCTTTTTGTTGACAATCCCTCAGGTAACGTTTTCTGGACCAATCGGCATAATATGGAGAAAATCCCCGAAAATGGTAGTGATATCACGTAGTTAAAGTGATAATCACCTACCATAAAATAATCAGCAAGGAGGCCAAAGAAGAAATCTTCCTAGCGGTTCCAGATCACAAGAGGGTGTCCCCTACGACCGTGCCCGCTCGTATGGTCGGTCGTATGTAGTGGCGTTGTGGGAGAAGGGCTTGAGCTAGGGTACGCTCTCTAAAAACCTGGTTCGAACTCTGGGGCTTCTTTGTGCAGCTATCTAACAACCCAACGGTGACTAAGGTTACGGGGAACGGAGATTCACAAGAGCACACACAAGACACAACGGGGGACATGCAATTTATCCGGGTTCGGGCCACCTTGCGGTGTAAAACCCTACTACTTCTTGGTGGAATTGCTCTTGGAAAGGCACCTGTGTTACAAGGTGGAAGACGATCGGACCAGTGAATGATTGGGGTCAGAATTAGCTATATATCAAGGTGTCCCTCTCTAGGGTGGCATCATTGTCCCTCTTATCCTTGCTGTTGAAAAGAATAGAGAAGGATTAGTGGAATTTTTGTTGTATTGCTTGAGCCTCGTGGGAATATATATAGGAGTACAATGACCAACTTGGAGTACAAGACAAGGCAGGACAAATCCTAGTCTATCTCATATTTCCTAACTAATCAATATACTCGACATGCCCCCGCAGTCACAACGGTAGCGATGCAGACGGTGAGACTGGAGAAGAATCCGAAGGTAAGCCGATAGTCGTCCCCCCACAGTCGTAACGGCCGATGCATCGCGGAAGTCGTGGTTGGAGTAGAAACCGACGAGGTTGCTCAAGCAAGGCGGTAGCCCTTTGTGCCGATGTCGAAGTAGCCGAGAGCATAGGGTGGTGTAGCCATGCGCAGAACGCCGTGGTCGATGTCGAGTCGGGGTAGCCGGTGCGGCGCGGCCCCCGGCGGCGGGCGGCTAGGTCTAGGAACTTGTGGCAGATACCATGTTGAAGAGAATAGAGAAGGATTGGTGGAATCGTTGTTGTATTGCTTGAGCCTCACGGGCATATATATAGGAGTACAATGACCAACTTGGAGTACAAGACAAGTTAGGACAAATCCTAGTCTATCTCATATTTCCTAACTAATCAATATACTCAACACTTGCCTTTGTCCTCTTCCCCGAAAGTATCGGTGGGAAAGGGATGCCACAAGGCGGCAATTCAAAGGGGGACACGCGCTCAGTCTATCCTGACAAAAGTTAGTCTTCGTCTGCAAAGGAACCATCCATGACGCCTATGGTCAAGGTGATGACCTTCGTCCTAGCGACCGGTGTCATCTCAGTCGCCTTGCACTAAAATGGCAAGCATTGGGAAACTGCTTTGGAAGAGGGAGCGGGTGCTTCCCTTTAATCACCAGAAAGGAAATCATCTCTATCCGAGCCCGCTGGAATGGTTCTGTTGTCCTTGCCTGCGCGGGTGCATCACCAACGTGGCGGGCGTGCAGCCGTGCGACCAGCGCCGCTCGAACCCTCCGGGCGGAGGGCCTCATGGGGAACCGCCTCGCGAGGAGGGCCTCACGAGGCTGCCTGCCGCAGAAGACACTTGACTTGAGGAGTTCTTCCTCACGGGGTGGGGGCCTCGCGAGGTGCTTCACCTGTGGAGATCTGGAGTGGGCCGCCTACTGGCCCTTTCACCAGGTGTCGCTCCTGGGCCTCGAGCAGACGGGCCGTGGTACCCTGGTTCCCACTCGACCGATAGTAGCCCGCGGGCCCACAGCGCACACGTTCCGCTTGTTGAGGACTGAAAAGGCATGGGGCAAAACAACGCGGGCCCTTAGTTGACTGCCAGGGGCCCAGACAGGCACGCATGGTAGGACGATCCGATGGGACGCCCCAACTTCTCCCACGACGCCTCGGTAACTGTACGGGCCAATAAAATCCTGCCCGCGGAACGTGGGTGTACTCATTGCATTCCTTTGCTCCATTCGCCTCCTCTGCACACCGCTCCCTTTCCTTGTGCGAACCGCCTCTGCTTCTTCTTCCTCACGCCTCCAATCTTAATCCGCCTCCATGGCTCCCAAGAAGAGTGGCGACGTCGTCGAGTTGGGACTGCAGCTCGCCTTGCTGCCGTACACCATCATCAACATGAAGAGGCTGGACAAGATCATCCCCATGACAGCCAACGAGTTCAACGAGCACAAGGCGACGAAGATCTGGCCAGGCTTGAAGTCGGCCCGGTCTTTTTCAGCCACCGCATTCCACTTCTTCCTCCACACCATCTTTGGGGGTTTGCTCCCTCCTTTCTCCGATTTCTTCTGCGCCATTCTCTCCCACTATTAGATCCAGGCGCCCCATCACCAGCCAAACTTCGTCATCCTCTTCATCATCTTCGCCTTCTTCTGTGAGGGATTCCTGGGGGTGATGCCCTCCGTGGCACTCTTCCGGTTGTTCTAAGGCCTGCGGCTGACCGCCGTGACCCAGCGCTCGTGGTGCGTCTTATTCTGCATCGTGGACGGGATGGCAGACTACCTCATAAACATGAAGGTCTTCAAGAAGGTTGAAGGCTTCAGGGCATGCTGGGTCTACATGGATGCGGGTATGTGTAGCCCTCTCCTTACGGTCCCAACTGCGCCCGCCAAGAAGAGCTCAGGCTAGGAGCACTCGAAGCTCTCTGGCCGTGGGCTGCGGCCGCTCCTCGATAGATTGGGGCCTTGAAGGAGGGAGGCCTCACGGGGGGAATGGTCGCCAGGGAGTTTGTGCACCGCAGAATCACCCCCCTCGAGAAGCGCTCACATCCGACGTGGGCCTACATTCACCGCAAGGACACGACCAGGCTGAGCCATGATAGCCTCATAGATGATGTGGTGGAGGGGGTCATGAGTATCCTCTTCACTGATGCCGTGCCGGAGATGCGTGAAACTGGGCTCCCATTGTATTGCCTTGGCAATGGGGACGACATCGCGGCGCATATGTCGTGGTTCAACAAGTGGGGATTGGTCCCCGAGGGGCCTCGCGAGAATCCCCTCCTGGTGGTGCCTGGCTTGGGCGACCGCGAGGACGCCGGGCGTTCCATGAGTGCTGGCGTGGAGACCAGCGAGCGAGTGCAGCAGAGGAGCCGCCGCAAGCTGGTGCTCGACATTAGTGACATCAACAATGATGTTGCACAATTTGTGATTGCGCCCTCCTGGCGCGCCGGCACGGGAGCTGATGATGAGGTGGCCGGCGAGCCTCGTGGGACAGAGACCCAAGAGGCAAGGGGGCTCATGAGGAGGAGGCAACCCGCTCTGGTCCAGCGGGGACGTGCTCCAGTGGGCCTCAAGGTGATCCCTCTGCAGCAGCAGCCTCCCCCGCCCAAAGCTCAAGAAGAGGCGTTGGATCGCCAAGGACGTATAAGTTTCCATACACCGCTCTTTTCCTTTTGATTTGTACCTTCTATCCCTTGAAGCGTGGGGTTGACTTGATGATTTTGCAGGGCGCTCCCATCCAAGAAGCAGAAGGCCACGACGCCTACGGCGTCAGCGCCGGTGGCACATGCCGAGGGGATGCGTGTGCCTCCCACGAGCCCTCAGGGGCATGAGGAGGTCGTCCACCAGCCCGAGGCTGCAGTGGTGCGCACTGAGGCGGAGAAGGAGCATGCGACAACTCCTGTGCCGCCTGGACACTTGGTTCTGCCGGCCGGAGGGAGCCAACCTCAGGACCAACTCTCAGCAGGAGAGGAGGTGCCTCCGGAGGCACTTGGCGCTGACTGCTCACAGGCTGGATAATATAAATTTTGATTATTCGATGCTATTATATTATCACTCTAGGATACTTTATATGCAATTACATGCTATTTCATATCAATTTTCGGAACTAACCAATTAACCCAGTGTTAAGTGCCGGTTATTGTTTTCCGCTTATTTTTGGTTTTCCAAGAAATCTGTACCAAACGAAGTCCAAATGCTATGAAACTTTTTGATGATTTCTTCTGGACAGAAGAGAGCCAGGAAGCTTCAGGAGGAGTGAGGAAGCCGCATGAGGAGGCGACAAGGCACCAGGGCGCGCCCTGGGGGGGTAGGCGTGCCCTGATGCCTTGTGGGGCCCTCGTGGCTCTGTTTTACCTAATTCCCCTTCTATAAATTATAAAATATTAGGAAACCAACAAAGAGCCACCCGAACCACTTCCCCCCCCCCCCGCCGCAAGCCTCTGTTCCGTTGGGAGGCCATCTGGAGACCTTTTTCCGGTGATCTGCCGAAGGGGGAATTGATCATAGAGGCCATCTACATCAACCTTGCTGCCTCCATGATGATGCGTGAGTAGTCCACCGCAGACCTACGGGTCCATAGCTAGTATCTAGATGGCTTCTTCTATCTCTTTGATCTTCAATAAAAAGTTCACCATGATCTTCGCGGTGATCTATTCGATGGAATCTTCTTTTCAGGTGTGTTTGTTGGGATCGGATGAATTGTGGGTTTATGATCAGATTATTCATGAAAAGTTATAAATTCTTCTCTGTATTTCAATATGCATGATCTTATAGCTTCGTATTTCTCTCCGATCTATCGGTATGGTTTGGCCCACTAGATTGATTTATTTTTAGTGGAAGTGGTGCGTTGTAATGGGTTCAATCTTGCGGTGCTCTATCCTCATGACAGAACGGGTAAAGACATGTATTTGTATTGTTGCCATTAAGGATAAAATGACGGGATCTGAACATATTGCTTGTCTTATTTCGTCTACATCATGTTATCTTGCTCCAAGCATTACTTTGTTTGTCATGAACTTAATACCATAGATGCATGCTGGATAGCGGTCGATTAGTGAAGTAATAGTAGTACATGCAGAATTGTTTCAGTCTACTTGTTTATGGACATGATGTCTATATAGATGATCATTGTCGTGAATAACATGTCATAACTATGCACAATTCTATCAATTGCCCAACAGTAGTTTGTCTACCCACCGTCTGCTACTTTCGAGAGAGAAGCCTCTAGCGAACACTATGGCCCCCGGATCTACCTAAACATAAACACAAAAACTTATAAATTACCATGCCGCATACTATTTACTTTAATTTTATTTATGTTTCATATTATCTATTATATCAAGATTTAATCCTTCCAAGTAATGAGTTCAAGGGGCTTGACAACCCTCTTGCCCGCGTTGGGTGCACATGTTTTGTTTTGTGTGTGTAGGTGTTGTTGAAAGGAATTTGCTTGGTTCTCCTTATTGGTTCGATAACCTTGGTTCTCACTGAGGAAAATACTTATCTCCACTATAAGGCATCTCCTCTCCTATTCGGGGAAAATCCCAACGCAGCTCACAAGTAGTAGGAATAATTTTTGGCGCCGTTGCCGGGGAGCATCATCAAATTCTCATCAGGTCCCTACACATAAATTATGTTTCACTTGTTATACTTTTTATTTTCTGTTATATTTTACTTTATAAAAATATCAAAAATACAAAAATATTTCTATTTTCTTGTTTGCTTAGTTATCTAGTTCACTAGTTAGTTTACTTGTTTGCTTGCTAATTTACTTGCTCAGCCACTATGTCTCAAGAAAATACCAAATTGTGTGACTTCCCAAATACTAATAATAATGATTTTATCAGTACACCAATACCATCCATCACTAGTGCGTAATATTTTTATATTAATGCCACTTTGCTAAATCTTGTTATGAAAGATTAATTTTTGGGATGTCGTAATGAGGATCCCGCTTCGCATCTTAATACTTTTGTTGAATTATGTGATATGCAAAAGAAAAAGGATATGAATATTGATATGGATAAACTGAAATTATTTCCTTTCTCATTAAGAGATAAAGCTAAAACTTGGTTTCCATCATTGCCACGCAATAGTATTAATTGGAACATGGGATAAGTGTAAGGATGCTTTATTTGCCAAGTATTTTCCTCCTGCTAAGAATATGTCTCTCCGAAACAAAATTATGAATTTTAAACAACATGAGAAAGAACATGTTACACTAGAATGGGAGAGAATGAAAATGATGATTAAAAATTGTCCCACTCATGCCTTAAACTTATGGATGATAATACAAAATTTATATGCGGGACTAAACTTTGTGTCGAGAAATCTTCTAGACTCTGCTGAAGGTGGTAACTTTATGTAGATTACATTGGGATAAGTTACTAAATTACTGGATAATATCATGTCAAATTATTCTCAATGGCACATTGAACGAGCTCCAACTGGTAAGATGGTAAGTTCTGTTGAAGAAATCGCTACTTTGAGTGATAGGTTGGATTCTGTTATGAATATGTTTGCAAACAATAAATCTCATGTTGATCCTAATAATATGCCATTATCTACTTTGATTAGGAAAAATAATGATGCTATTGATGTGAACTTTGTCTCTAGAAATAATTTCAGCAACAATCCTTATAGAGGTAATTTCAATCCTAAAACGTATACCGATAATTCCTCTAATAATTATGATTAATCTTCCAATAATAATAATAGGATGCCTTCTGATCTTGAGAACAAAATTAAAGAATTTATTAATTCTCGAAAAGTTTTCAATACTATGATAGAAGAGAAACTAAATAAAGTTGGCGATATGGCAAGAAACATGGATATGATTGCTCATGATATGGAAACTGTTAAAAGTAAAACTTTGCCACCCAAGCATGATATTAATGAGTCTATTAAATCCATCCAAATATCTGTTGATGAACGTAAGGAGAGAACCGCTAGGTTGAGAGCTAAGCGAGAATTCCTAGAAAAAGCGTTTCCTCCCGTTTTATATCGTAATCATGATGAAGATGTTAAAATGATTGGCGTTTCTCCTATTGAATATTTTTTTTCTAATCTGAAAGTTGATGATAAAGGGACTGGAGATGAGTCAACTTTAGCTAGAAGGCTTCCCGTTTGTTCGGAGGGTGATGATCTTATTGACAAAAATGAAAAAAGTGTGTTTGGAGAGGCCAAAACTTTAAATAGTGATGCACCCACTACTTTGGATTACAAGGACTTTATTTATGAAATTTCCTCTTCCATTGAATGTATTTCCTTGCTGCAATCCATGCTCACCTAATGTTTAGGAACAAAATAAAGCTTTCACTAAACATATCGTAGACGCTATGATAAAAGCTCATGAGGAGAAACTTGAGTTAGAGGTTTCAATACCTAGAAAATTACATGATGAATGGGAACCTACTATTAAAATTAAACTTGAAGATTATGAATGCAATGCTCTGTGTGACCTTGGTGCTAGCGTTTCTACAATACCTAAATCTATATGTGATGTTCTAGGTCTCACCGATATGAATGAATATTCCCTTAACTTGCATTTAGCAGATTCTACTATTAATAAACCATTGGGTAGAATAAATGATATTCTTATTCTTGCTAATAGAAATTAGGAGCCCGTGGATTTCATTGTGCTTGATATTGAATGCAATCCGTCTTCTCCAATTATACTTGGTAAGCCTTTCTTATGAACTATAGGTGCTATTATTGACATGAAAGAAGGTAATATAAGATACCAATTCCCATTAAAGAAAGCGATGGAACTCTTCCCTAGAAAGAGAATTAAACCACGTTATGAATCTATTATGAGGGCCACCTACAGAATTAATTTGAAGGATGCCAACACTTCATACTATGCATTATGCCTAGCTAGGGGCATAAAACAATAGCACATGTTGGGAGGCAACCCATTTGTTATCTCTAAATTTTTGTTTTACTTTCTGTTCTGGTGTGTTTATATGATTATTTTTACTGTAATGATTCTGTTTTTATGTTTAAATTGGTGTTTGTGCCAAGTAAATCCTTTTGGATGATCTGGAAGATAGTAGAATTGATACGGTGCAAAAACACAAACTTCTGTGTCCAGTGCCGAATTTCTCTGATTTTACTCGAATGTCTTTTTGATCTGATTTTTTTACATAGTATTGGTATACAAATTGTCCAGGTTTTATTTTCAGAATTTTTGGAGTTAAAAAAGTATAGTTTTCATATGATCTTTATAGACTGTTCTGTTTTAGACAGATTCTGTTTTTGCTTGCATAGGATGCTTGTATTGTTGGTGCTATGAATTGTCGGGGTGTATAAGCCATGGAGAAGTTAGAATACAGTACCTATTATGCAATAATATGAATCAATTTATAACATTACCCAAAGTACTTGATATGTTTATCATACTAACGGATCTCACGAAGTTTTGGTGAGTTTTGTGTGCTGAAGTTCAAGTTTGGCTGAGAGAACGATGGATGAAGGAATAAGGAGCGGCAAGAAGCTAATGTAAAAGCCCAAGTGCAACTTTCCAATATTGTAACCATTTCCATGTGTGAACCTATGTATGACTTGCCATTGTTGGTTTGGATTTCAAATGCATAATGTGCCTCATGTCATCATGTCATTCATTTTATCTTTGCATCATCGCATAAAACACTCTTGTGTATCATAGTGTGTTTGAGTGAGTCTATGTGTTGCTTGATTCAACTTCAAATTATTTTCAGCCAACAAAATCCCTTACTCCTTCCTATTTCTTCATATGTTTGCAAGTGTGTTCCCACTGCCATATTTTAATGTTCACTATTTTCTAAAACTCCTAAAATTTGCCATCAAGCCCTCCTCCAAATTTCAGCCTTTTTCAGATTGTTTTGGTTGGATTTAAAAATGCCTCAAGTTTGAGTTTAGTTCAAACTTGATTTATTTTTCGATCTCAAAAAATTCCCAAACCAATTTTGTTAAATGAAGTATAATTCCAGGGTCCTAAAAGAATTTTTGTTCCAGCCAAATACCTCTCCAATTACCCCTGGGCATTTTTCCTTTCTTTTTTGTTTTGAAATAGAGAAAATCAGAGGGAGAGAGAGAGAGAGCTCAGCACGCAGCCAACCCACCGTGGGCCTCTTACCTCCCGCAGCGAAGCCCACCTACCAGCGCAGCCCACTAGCAAGAAGGCATCGTCAACCTCCTGTACGGAGCACATCCAGGATGCCACGTCCACGACCTTGTTGATTTGACGACCGTCTGACGCCCTAGAGCCCTATCAAACTTGTCCCAGACCTACCCCTAGGATTCCTCGACCCATTATGTCCCTAGCCGCCGCCAGGTAAGGTAGTCACGCGCCACACCGTCGCCGCGCCCGCCATGCTCCGGCCGAGCTTGAGCTCGTGCTCGGGGTAGCCCTCCGCGCGCGTCCCCGACCTCTCCATAGCCATGGATCGAAGCCCCGAAGCCCCCTCCGTCTCCTACATTGACTCTTGCGACGCCACGGCCTCTAGACCAGCCTCTTCGACCTCCTCTTCTTCCTCTTCTTACAGGACCAAAAGACTGGCAAGTTCTGCGTGTCTCCATGCCGTCTCCATCACTCACCCGGTGACACCTTCATGTCCAGTGGAAACTAGGTGAGCAGCCACTCCCCCTGCTTCTTGTCGTCGTCCATCGTTCCCAATAGGAGTCGCTACGTCCGTGCCAATATCGTGTTCTCAGTGCTCCGGCCAAAGCTCAGTTTTTTTGTGTTGTTGGTGTGCCGCGTCGTGTCGAAATCCCCTCCGTTCCGGTTCGGCTCGTGTGCATGTCTCGCGCATGCAGCAGCTCGCCCGCAAGCCGCGCGTGCTCACACCCCTGCCTTGCTCCTCGCCATGGCCCTGAGCGAGCAGAGCTCAGGCTCGAGTGCCCCTGCTCGCCCTAGCCTCCCGTGCCCACGCATCCACGCTGCAGCTGCGAACCAAGCCCCCTACTGATCCCGCACCCCCGCCGAGACACCACGGCCTCCGCGGTCGCTGGCTTGCTCGTCGGTGTCGAAGTCCTCTTCTCTGTCTCAGGGAAGAAGAAGGCCCAGCGCCTAGGCCTGGTTCTTATGTTGCTGAGCCCTATACTGTTCACAAACCACCACCTAGCCTAGTGGTAGCGCTTCCCCGCTTCTTTCCAAGAGACTTGCGTTCAAATCCCTACCGGCGCACATTTATACACTCATTTGTTTTCATATTTTGTCTCAATGACAGCTGGGTCCGGCTGTCATTCCCTCAACCATTCCAGCGTGGCCCCGGTCCCACCAGTCAGCCTGATGGCTGGGTTGGGCCTGGGTGCGCCTAGTTTTCCCCTTTTGTTTTATTGATTTATTTTATTAGTTATTGGATTTCTCTGTTTTTCTGAAAATATTAAAACTTGTATAATTATTTGTGACATATTTTCCTACAGCACCATATACTTATTATATATGAAAATGAGGTAGAAAAATCCAAGGAATCCATATGTGCCATTAGTTTTGTCATTTGACCAAGTTTGTGTGCATGTAATTTTTGCTATGATGACATTTTGTTTCTTTTGTGTGATTTAATCCATGCACCACTTGAAATAATTTTGAACATGAGATAGGACCTTTGACATGTCTACTGGTCCCTGCTATTTTTGGTTGCCATGAAAATCGATGTTTAGTTTCTTGCTGCCAACATGTCACAAAATACTGCTGTTTTGAGAGTCCAAAATAATTCTAAGTCTGAAACTGCTATATTTTGTTGCTATGTTGCCATGTGAATTGGCAGTGATCTACAGCTCCTTTTGTGTTACCCCCATGGAGTGTTTTCCAATGCATGTTATGCTCTACCATGTTGAGCCATTAGTTTTCATTTATATATTTTTACATCATAGTTAATTATGCTGTCAAACATGTCAATCTGTTAAAAAACTGTTGTAATTGATATCTTAGGAGTAGACTAGCTTTTGTTTCTAGCTTTTTTTAGATTTCTTTCTGTTTTTTCTTTTTCTTTCTTTCTTCTTTTGTTTTAGTTTTTTCGGCTTACCTCAAGCCTATCAGACAGACTTTGGTTTTCTGCTTCTTAATTAATAAAAGTTGTAGTGGGGTTTTACCCTACTGTTTATAGTAAAAAAAATCTGTTAAAAAACTGCTGCTACCTTACTACCCTGTTTTTTTCAAAGTCTTGGAAACTTCTTATTTTGGATTTCTATATTGTGTTGATGCTAGCCATGTTTCTATGCATATTTTGATGATGCTCCTGTGGAGTGATTTGCAGTGCATCATGTGCACTACCATGCTGTAGATTTTCATGCCATGATATGTCATGTAGCATACATTTTCCTTGCTGTCAATATGCCATTAGGTTAACACTGTTAGTGAAAAACTGGTATTTTTCTAAAGGACTCTAAATGTTAAGTTTTATAGTCATGTTGTGAGCTTCATACCATGTGATCCATGGCCCTTTTGAGTATGATTCCTTTTGAGGAAAAGAAGTGTATGTTGCATGCTACTGCCCCATGCTTTGTTTGTGCATTTTAGAATCCTATAGCTTGTGGTTTTGATGTGTGCAAAATGCTATGTCGCTGTTTTGGGCAGATTGTGTTGCATAATTGTTTTGGACTTTGTGGGAATTCTACCCACTTGTTTTTCTTGATCTTTAGGTCCATTTCATCTACAATTTCATTTCCAATCCAGTGGCATATTTGGGTGATGAGACTGAGTTCGAGGATCCTGTCGAGAACCCTTATGAGGAGCCAGTTCCGTGTCGCACTGATTACCCTCCAGGCAAGATGATCATTACCCAGATCCCGATACTATTTTCACTATGCTACTTTTATCACTTCTGTCGTTATGTCTCATTACCTACCACTTGAATATCAAGCCTCCCAACATTGCCATGAAAAATCTCTAGCCCGTCCACTTCCTTGCACTTGTGCAGCGACGTGCTATACAAACATTTTTAACCCCTTTCCGCGATGTACTTTGAAATCGTCACCTTGCATGTGTGGGCGATAGGGGGGTCCATCCCACACGACACAGAACAATCGTTGGCCATGGTGTCCAACAAACGCAAACGTTTGGCAAAACTAAGCGTATGGGATGTCCGTATCTATCACAAACGAGAGTCACCGGTGAACCGTATGAGATATGGTGGACTTCCCATACGGCCCATCCTTGCAACTCGTGTGAGATCTCACTAATATCACAAACACTTATATTGAACGAACCGTTTGCGATATTTAACTAAGACAATAATTTAACCATCGTACAAGTATCGGATAGGTTTAAGAAACGTCTGAATGTCGTACTCGCGTCCGACAAGATAAGTATCGCACGCGCTATTCTGTGGTCCAACGTTTGCGATGCATACTACATCACACAAAGTTTATCATTTTAAACTGTGTGCGATAGAGATTCTATCACCAACGTTGAATTTGGTTGCACCGTTTGTTATATTATCTGACATCACACACAGTTTGCAAACGGCAACTGTGTGCATGGGCGCACACGTTTTCTATCTGTGAAACGTGTCGGATCATGAGGTATATCACAAACGTTGAGACTTACAAACCGTGTGCGGCGTCATGACCTACAGAGCATTTTATTATTATTTTAATCTCTACAATGTAAAATTGTATATAATTTGAATTTGAAAGTAGGGAGTAGCTTTTTACATATACATAGATAGGTACATCAACCAATGCACTATTCCATTCACAGGTACATACGTTCAAGACTTATGTCAACGAAAGAATTACATAAGCACCAAATAAAGAATGATGAACGACGGTTGAATACTTGTATTGAAGACGGCAAAGAAAGAGGCAAAAGATATTCTGATTGCTCTAAAAGGTGAAGCGGAATGCCCGTAGTGTGCCCTCCTTCATGTCGTATGCACACACAACTCTAGCCCAATCCCTTTTGATGGCCGACCGCCCATCCTTCAATATCTTCATGACTTCCAGACAGTCATTATAGTCTGGTAGAAATACATGTACATTTGCATGTCCAACAATCATGTAGTTTGAGAGGTGATCTTGCAAAGACTGCGTTGGGAACCACTGCAAAGGAAAAAGATATAGAGATTGTCATCTAACAACTCATTATGTGCAGTAAAAAGGGTACATAGTTCTGAGTTAATATACTTCATATCACTGTTGTCTTGGACAACTGTAAATAAATAGTTTAATTGCCACATTATGACCCATTGTACTAGCAATCTTTATTAGTTACCTCACATGATGCTCTCTCCGTCCCATTATATAAGATCTAATTACATCCAATGCACGAACATATTGGATGTATTAGCGTCTTATATTATGGGGCGGAGGGAGTATAACATGGGAAACAAATATAGCCATCTGAACCAAAAACCACTAAAATAGGCATATGCTCAGTACATCAAGCATAACAACAACCAAATAAAGTCATTCATAATGGGATTTTTGAATTTGCATAGATCAAAATCTTGCACTTAAACATCGAATTGTATAATTGAACATCACAGAGTGAAAAAAACAGGGGGTGTATTACCTACACCAGGCTTAACAGGAAATAAATATGGCCATTGAACTGGTATTAATCAAATTGTACTGGACATTGTGAATAACTAAATAAACAAGGCAAACTACAACAACCAAATAGTCATTCATATCGGTATTGTTGAAATTGCATAGAACGTAACATGTGCTTAAACATCAAATTCTATGATTGAACATCACATTGTTAGAAAAACGAAATAAACAGGGGCATGTTAACTACACCGGCTTTAACAGGAACCAATTGTATGATTGAACAACCAAATCTAGCAATTGAAGCTGGACATATGTTCACTACAAACAACCAAAAACAAATAAACAAGGTATATGCTCACTACAGACAACCAAACATAGGTGTTCGTGAAATTGAACTGAACAATTCATACTCCAGCGTACGGCACACCTGTCGAAGACAAGTTGTCGTCATCAATGAGGCCTGACTTGGCAGCTGACAAAGCCAAAACATCGCCATAGAACGCGACTTCCATAAATGACAAAAGGGTCTTGTTGGTGATGAAGGAAAATTCCTGACAGCAAAGCAGAGTAGATCAGATGCATACTAAAAACAACCAAATATAGGTATATGCTAACTACAGACAACCAAATATAGGCAATGAAATTGAACTGAACAATTCATACTCCGGCATATCAAATTGCACTTTTGAACATTACAATTCATACTCTAGCATAGCAAATTCCTGACAGCAAAGCAGAGTAGATCAGAGGCATACTACAAATAGCCAAATATAGCAATTGAAACTGGACAAATCATAACCACAAACCACCAAAAAACCTTTAATGGAAGCATATGCTCACTACAACAGACTTAACAACAACCAAACAGTCATTCATATCAGTATTGTTGAAATTTCATAGAAGATAGAACGCACCATGTGCTTAAACATCAAATTGTATGATTCAACATCACATTGTGAGAAAATTGAAATAAACAGGGGCGTGTTAAATACCCCAGCTTTAACGGGAACCAATTGTATGATTGAACAACCTAATCTAGCAATGAAACTGGACATATGTTCACGACAAACAACCACATATCACGCTAAACAAGGTATATGCTCACTACAGACAACCAAACGCATCAGCACTAAAATTGAACTGAACAATTCATACTCCAGCATATCAAATTGCACTTTTGAACAATTCATACCCCTTGGAAGAGCCTGGACTGGGGGTGCGCACCGTGCGCTCCCTGTGGTGGCAGTTTAGCTGCTTGCCTTTGGAAGAGCACGTCTGCAGGGTGACGTCCTGATGTCGTGGATGGGCTATTTCCCCTTGGAAGAGACGGATAGGGAGCCCTTGTCGTCATCGTCAATGAGGTCTGACTTGGCAGCTGACGATGCCGAGCCACCGCCACTAGAACGCAACCTTCAGAAATGACAACAGGGTCTCGATGGCGATGAACGCAAAATCCCAACAGCGAAGCAGAGAAGATCAACGGCGGGGGGAGGGGGCATGGAGGAGATCCAAAGAGGTCGAACCCGAAAGGGTGGGGTGCGTCACTTAACCTGTGTCATAGCCCACGTCAATCCATCGATGTTGACGAGCTCGATGTCGTAGCCGGCTGTCGGGACATACAGACATGCGCGAGCCCGCTTATTAAAAGCTCTGGGCCAGTCATCGTACTGAGCTTCCCCGGGGGGCCTCGGCGGCCCCTCGCCTTCGTCCAGCGGATAGACCTCGTGATACCTCTTTTTGGCCATTCGCTCGTCCAGCTCCCCGAGAAGCATAGCCAGGTTGAGGCAGCGACGCTGTGGAGTGTGGGTGAGGATGGGGACGGGGATCTACGGCAAATAGGGTGCTTCGTAGGCCGAAACTACGGGGTGGACGAGAGTTGTGCGTACATTCGACATGGAGGAGCACTACTATCGATTGCACGGACAACTCTAGTCCAACCCCCTTGTGATGGATCTTCATGAGGACTTCGAGATAGTCACGGGAAGGCCTACAGAGGATGACGGTGGAGTCGGGGGCGGCGGCGGTGGCGGGCTAGCTAGGGTTTGAGCGAGGGAGAGGAGTGGTGCGTGCGGGAGCGGAGGTTTTCCTTTTTTTACATAATCTGAGCAGAGGTTTTGTGGTGGGAGGGGGGGCAGGTGGTGTTTGAGGAAATGCCTCATGGCTACTGAAAATTTTACTAGGCGGGAATGCCAGGATGCCAGGGCTACTGAAAATTTACATTACGGGATTGAAGCGGCGCGGCCAGGGCGGGAGCAACAAACATCGCACACAGCAGAAACATAATAAGTGTGTGCTATCAAATAGGAAAAACCCGCGGAACCGCCATTTTTCAAATGGCTCAAGGTGGTATATATTTTTACGAGGGAAGTCTCGTCGAACCCAATCATGTCCGGCACCCACCAGTGGACCGTGCTGATGTGCCATCGGCGGAGGAAATGGTTTCTATTGAGTGTACAATCGCAAACAGTTGTTACATTCGAATCGTTTGCTATTTACTCCTAGACTAATAATATATAGGAGCATTTCGTCAAAAAAATGTGGGAAAGGGGTCAGAACACATACACGCCTGCATGTGGAACAAAAATATGTATGCACAGGGTGGTTTGATCATTCAAAATACCCAATGCGCAACTTTGATGTGGCACATTTCTCCTCCGTCGCCACTTCGTGTCGGTGGAGGGGGAATCCTAGCCATCAATACATGCCCCCAAACAGGTCTTGCGTATCACTCATGCCGTAACACGAAAATGAAACATATACATGAATCCAGCATGGTCAAACCACCCCATCTCTTTTTCGGTCAAAGGTGGACTATGGCCCATGCGCCTCGCAACACGGACACCCCGACCAAAGAATCAACATTTTGGTCAAACCTCTCCCACTGTCGGTCGAAAGGATGGTATCCACTGAGGCCCATGAATGGGCGTGACGCCGATAACCATGCGGTGGAGTGTCGAAGATAGCCATCACCTACTGGTGGTGCAAACATATGTACGGAAATGTTGTGTTTGCGTTTGAATTCATTGATATATACCTCATGTGCAACTTTGATGTTTCACATGCTTTGGAACAGGATAGACCCCCCCCCCCCCGAGCGAGTGTTCATGACGCGTACAACTAGTATGGCGAGCATCGATGGGAACAATTCACGCATACGTACGCGTGTGCTCAGACTTGGGTAAGGAAACTCAAATGACCTATATAATATATACCATAACACAAAACAATTGAAGAATCCACCATGGTATACTCTCTCTCGTTGTCAGTCAATGTGATTGACATCCACACAGGCCCAGGAATGGACTTTCCAACGACAACCACATGAAGGAGTATCCAAAGACAATCACCGTCTAAGCGTGGATCAAACATATGCATGGAAGTGTTGTGTGGTGTTTACATACCCAGGACACAAACTTTAGCATGGCACACCTTCCTCGGGAATATTAAAGTCCGCACGGAAAGCGTGGTTCATGACGCGTAGTATATATATACCCACCCCCATTCGAGCCGATGGGAGAGACATTCATGCGTACACTACACGCACTCAAATTATACCATATAATCTCACACCCATGGCCTACAGCAAACATCGACCAAAAAAGAATCCACAACAATTAACCTCTCTCGTTGCGGTACAAAAGTACGCGAGGCCACAGATGGGAGTGACACTAATAATTGTGCGAGGGGGCGGTGTCCGAGGACAACCACGGCCTCCATGCTGCCCTAACATATGTACGAAGGTATTGTGTGATGTTTTGAACACCCAATGCACACCTTTCATGTGGCACCTTCGCAAATTGGAAAAAAGGAGGTTCACAACTTGTACAATGAGCACACACGTGCACACATGCGCCCCAACTTTCGTCTGTAATCTCACCATGATATTCGCCGAAACACGGACTAAGATGAATCCAGCTTTGATCAAACCCCTCTCGCGCGCGCCATCCAAGTTGATAGACCACGCGGGGGCAACGAATGGGTGTGTCGGTGGTTAACGCATGAGTGAGTGTACGAGGACCACCACTGCATGCATGAGACACAAACATATGCATGAAAAAGGTCATGATCAAGATGCTTTAAATATATACCCAATGCATGACTTTAGAAGTGGCACGTGTGCCTCACCTGAAGCTGTCATGGTTAAAACCGTTACCCGCATACCCATGGGTGTTTACTCTATTAGGGCACGGAGAAGTGCCAGCTTGAATTCCCATGGGGAAGATGGTGGGTCAAATACCTTACCTAGTGTGTAGGACGGGGATGGGGATGGGACATACATAGCATTACCCGCCTTAACCATGAAATAACTTACATGTGGGCTCTGAAATTAGTTGACCCCACGTAATTTGCGCCCTCGGTCACCCAAATTTCCACAGATCCCACCCATCTAGCCCAAATATCCCTATGAAATCCCAAACTTAGCCACAACATATTGTTTATTGCGTTGAAATACTGTTTTTTTTACTGAAATACTATCGAATGTTGTTCTTAAATGCATGTTGGGTTTCCCCATGGGGATAAAGAAGTGGCGACGGGGATGGGAAAATTTTTATCCCCACACATAGGTACGGAGACGGAGACGGGAATGGGAGGGCGGTGATGGGGATGGGGATGGGAAACTTTTTATCCCCGCGCACGGGTACAAAGACGGCGACGGGAATGGGAGGGCGGTGATGGGGACGTGGATGGGACTCCAATATACCTGCCTGAGTAATCCCCATTGTTAGCTTGATGCCTAACTAACTAGACAACCCCACGTGGTGGCGCGCATACGACGCGTATTGTGTGATGGACCCCACAACCCCCCTCGTCCCACCTCACCATCGTCACTTCGAGGCATGCATGTCAAACTTTTTTATGTAGTGCACATGTGACAATAGGAGTGCAGTGTTAAAATTTGATTTTTAAAGAATATTAAGACATTTTATACATTAAATTGATTCCTTAGTTGTCGGCGTTCTGGGAACGGGGGTACCCAGACCTGCCTGCCTGCGGCCCAGGGCATGGCCCACCTCACGGGCCAAGCATGGCCCAGCGCAACCCCACTTGAGACAAGGCCCTCGCGAGGACCCGAGCTCGCGAGGGAGGCGGCACCAAGACCAGCAATGAGTGGGCCTCCTCAGGCCCCCTCCGGAGTGGCCGAGATCTCTGTGCATAACCCGGCCTCAGGAGTCAAGGATGATGCAAGGAAGGACAGGTGGGCGCCAGTGCGCCTGGCGGTGCAGTTTCCCCTTTGGTGCAAAGGCAGCAAGGACGTACGCGGGTTCCCAAAGCGCCCCCCAAAGGTTTCCATTCCGGTGCAACAAGACCACGACCACGAGCCCAGTAGGACGGATGTCATCACCGAGCCCACCTCTGCATCATCGACATCTACTTTGCAAGCGAAGGCCGCCTTTGGACAGGGCGGGGATGTACTCCTGTCCCCCTTCGAATTTGGCTGTTGTGGGATCCCTTCCCGCCATTGCGATAAGGGAAGAGGACCCGGGCCACTGCTATAAGTAGAGGATAGGCTGCACCGTAGAGAGGGGACGAAGAGGGGAGAAAGGGAGAGAGAACAACAGACATGGCAGAGAGCCAAGAACACCACTCGAGCGCCCTCACGAGGCTCCTCACCACTGTACTAGTTCATCCACCACACCTCCTCGTGAGGCAATCCACCAAAGCAGGAGTAGGGTATTACGCTTAACAGCGGCCCGAACCTGGGTAAATCACTGTGTGCATCTTCTTCCTCGTCATCGTGCAAGTTCATCATCCTAACCATCGTGTAGTGAGATAGGTAGGGCGAGGCTGCAGGGGATCTTCGCACACGCCCCTGTGTTCGAACCTTGAGGGTTTTGCGGAGCCCGAAATCCGACATTTGGCGTGCCAGGTAGGGGGCATGTCGAAGCTTCCCCACTCGCGGCGACAGTCGAATCCTGGATCGGCAATCCCATGGCGGACGAGATCCTCGACGCCGGCCGGCCCATGGCACGCGGTGGCGCCATGACACGTAGGGCCGGCCCCGTGGTCGCGTGCATCCTCAGCGGATCACAAGCGCCCACCTCCAGCCGCCAGGTCAAGTAGTTCTTCCGCCGCGCAGGGGCGATTCGGCCGCGGTCCGAGCCCACACTGCCTCGGACGTGGCCGGAGACCGACATCACCTTCGGCCCCGACGACCACCCCAAGACAACGACGGCCGCCGGAACGCTCCCCATGTTCTGCACACCGACCATAAGTGGTGTGGCCGTCTACAGGACCCTCATAGACGGTGGCTCCGGCCTCAACGTCATCTCCGTGGTGGCCTTCGACGCACTGCAGCTACCCCGTGACCAACTCGCACCTACAAGGCCCTTCTCTGGGGTGGTCGGAGGATCCGTCGTCCCCTTGGGGCGGGGGCGCCTCCCCATCACCTTCGACACCTGCTCCAACTTCCGCACCGAGCAGATCGACTTCGACGTCGCCCACATCCACCTCCCGTATAACGCAATACTCGGCTACCCCGCCCTCACCCAGTTCATGGCGGCAACGCACTCGGGCTACAACGTCGTCAAGATGCTCGGGAGCGGCGGCATCCTCACCGTCGCTGGGAGCGCCAAGGACGCGTCCCACACCCTCAAGCTCGCCTACAAAACGGCGGCCGCGGCGCGCCCCATTGCCGGGGACGCCGCGCAAGCCGCGGAGGACTCCGGGGGTGCCCTCGACGTCGCGCTGGTAAAGAAGAGGCAACTGTTCTCTCAGAGCTGGGCGGAGACGAAGCAGGTGCTGGTGGACGAAGCAAACCCTGGCCCTACCTTCACCATCGGTGCCGACTTGCCCCAGGAGCAAGAGGAGGCGTTGGTGGCCTTCCTCCGTGCAAACAAGGACGCATTCGCGTGGAGTGCCTCCGACCTGGTGGGGGTCCCGAGGGACGTGATCGAGCACCACCTCATGGTGTGCCCGAATGCACGTCCGGTGAAGCAAAAGGCAAGGAGACAAGCTCAGGAGAAGCATGCGTTCATCGCCCAAGAGGTCGGCAAGCTAAAGGAGGCCGGGGTCATCCGGGAGGTGCGTTACCCAGAGTGGCTTGCCAACCCGGTGGTCGTCCCGAAGAAGTGCGGGAAGGAGCGTATGTGCGTCGACTTCACGAGCCTCAACAAAGCCTGCCCCCAAGACCCATTCCCGCTGCCACGCATCGATCAGATCGTGGACTCCACCGTGGAGTGCCACCTCCTGTGCTTCCTGGACGCTTTCTCGGGCTACCATCAGATCAAAATGGCGGTGGAGGACGTCGAGAAGACAGCCTTCCTCACCTCGTGCGGAGTATTCTGCTACACATGCATGCCCTTCGGGCTACGGAACGCCGGGGCGACCTTCCAACGGCTGATGCACATCGCCCTGGGTCCGCAGCTCGGGAGGAATGCAGAAGCTTACGTCGACGACATCCTGTTCAAGTCCAGGGAGGCCAAGACCCTGATTGAAGACTTGGAGGAGACGTTCGCCAGCCTGAGGGAGGTGAACCTGAAGCTCAACCCCGAGAAATGCGTCTTCGGGGTCCCATCGGGCAAGCTGCTCGGTTTCCTGGTGTCGCACCGGGGAATCGAGGCGAACCCGGAGAAGATCAAGGCCATAAACAAGATGAGCGCGCCCCAGACCCTCAAGGAAATGCAGAAATTGGCAGGATGCGTGACCTCCTTGGGGCGCTTCATCTCCAAACTCGGCGAACGGGCCCTGCCGTTCTTCAAGATCATGAAAAGGAAGGGCCCATTCGAATGGACTCCGGAGGCAGACGCAGCCTTCGAGGAACTCAAGTACCTCACAAGCCCGCCAGTGATGGTGGCACCTCGATCTCGGGAGCCCCTGCTGCTATACCTGGCTGCCAACCCCCACTCCACCAGCGCTGCGTTGGTGGCGGTCAGGGAGGAGCATGCCGACATGCGCGCCACATCAACGGGCGCCGGCGGGCCCCCCAACATGGAGCAAGGGGGCTCGCAGGGTGCCAAGGAGCCCGCTCCTCTCCAAGACGGTGCTCATGAGGCCCCCGCCATCCCGACGGCCCCTGAGGCGCTCGATCCTCATGAGGCCCCGGCCGCTCCGGCAGCCCCCGAGGCGCTCGAGCCTCTTGGGCCCACCACGGAGCAGGACACCGCAGGGGGCTTCACCCTTGTCGAACAACCAGTCTACTACGTCAGTACGGTGCTGCGGGACGCGCGCTCACGCTACCCCATGCAACAGAAGCTCCTCCTAGCACTTCTTGTCGCTTCGAGGAAACTGCGCCACTACTTCTAGGGACATCCCATCAAGGTCGTCTCTGCGTACCCCTTGGAGAAGGTCCTACGCAACCCCAACGCGGCAGGAAGAGTCGCCGAATGGAACATCGAGCTGCAGGCCTTCAACATAGAGTTCAGCACGACCAGGGTCATCAAGGGGGTGGCCCTAGCAGACTTCGTGGTGGAGTGGATAGACACCCCCGACAGGGGGCTGGACGGGAGCCAGTCCCTCACCCCTGGCGATGAGGCACCTGAGGGTTGGATCATGCATTTCGACGGAGCTTTCGCGCGCATGGGAGCAGGGGTTGGAGTCGTGCTCACCTCCCCGGCGGGGGACGAGCTCCGGTATGCTGTGCAGCTCTGTTTCCAGCGTGGAGAGAAGGTCTCCAACAACATCGCGGAGTACGAGGGCCTCATCGCCGGCCTGAAGGCGGCGGCATTGGGGATTTGGCGCCTCACCATCAATGGCGACTCCCAGCTCCTCGTCAACTTCTCCAACAAAGAGTATACACCCAAGGACGAACACATGGAGGCATATTTGGAAGAGGTATGTAAGATCGAAAAACGTTTTCAGGGCTTGGAATTACAGCACATCCCGCGCGGCGCGAACAAGGAGGCTGATGACATCGCCAAGAGGGCATCGCGCCGCGAGCCCCAGGAGCCGGGCGTCTTCGAGGAGCGACTCTTCAAACCTTCCGCAGCGCCCTTAACCGAAGGCTTGGCGCCACAGAGTGAGGAGCTCCCCCCAGCACCACCCTTGGGGGCTCCGGACTGTGGCCCGGCTTCAGGAGGCCGACTGCTCCTAGCACTGGAGCCTCAGGTCGATGACAGGATACAAGAGTTCAGGGCGTACCTACTTCACGGCACGCTGCCAGAAAAGTAGGAAGACGCGGAGCGCGTGGCGCGGCAGGCCACGGCGTACTGCCTGCAGGACGGCGACCTGTACGGCAGGCGCCCGAAGGGCATCATGCTGCGGTGCGTCTCCAAGGAGAAGGGGTGCGAGCTGCTGGCTGACATTCATGGGGGAGACTGCGGGCACCACTCCTCGTCGCGCACCCTTGCAGGAAAGGCATTCCGATCAGGCTTCAACTGGCCCTCGGCGCTTAACGACGCCATCGAGCTGGTCCGGTCTTGTGAGGCCTGCCAGTTCCACACCAAGCAGATTCACCAGCCCGCGCAGGGCCTCCAGACCATCCCGCTCTCCTGGCCTTTCGCGGTATGGGGGCTGGACATACTGGGGCCCTTTCCACGGGCAGCGGCAGGTACCGCTACCTCTACGTCGCCATCGACAAGTTCACCCAGTGGGCGGAGGTGGAGCCCGTGCGCACCATGCCAGCCAGATCAGCCGTCAAGTTCATCAAGGGCCTCGTAAGCCGATTCGGCGTCCCCAACCGCATCATCACCGACAATGGTTCGCAGTTCACAAGTAACCTCTTCAGGAACGCAGATATGCTATGCCTCGGTAGCCCACCCACAAAGCAACGGCCAGGCGGAGCGCGCCAACGCGGAGGTCCTGCGGGGCCTCAAGGCAAGGAGCTTCAAGAAGAAGCTCGAAGCTTGCGGCAGGGGTTGGGTCGATGAGCTTCAGTCCGTGCTGTGGTCCATCCACACCACGATGACTAAGCCCACCGGCGAGACCCCGTTCTTCCTCGTCTACGGAGCCAAAGCCGTCCTTCCACACGAGGTCAAGCACCGGTCCCCACGAGTCTTGGCATTCGACGAGGAGCGTCAGGATGCCGCTCGAGGAACATACCTCGTGCTCGGGGAGGAGGCACGCCGCCGAGCCTCGCTCAGAGCTGCGAGGTACCAGCAGGCGCTGCGGTGCTACCACTGCCGTAACATCCGCTCTAGGACCCACAAAGTTGGAGACCTCGTCCTGAGGCGGGTCCTCTCCAGGGAGGGCTTGCACAAGCTCTCGCCCATGTGGGAGGGCCCGTTCAAGGTCGCTCACGTCTCCAGGCCTGGCGCCGTGCGCCTGGAGACTCAGGATGAGGTCCCCATCCAGAATGGCTGGAACATCCAGCACCTCCGTAAGTTCTACCCGTGACACTCTCACGTAATAATGAGTGGGCTGTATACGCCCGGAGACCCCCGAGGACGCGGAGGGGTTCCCACCCACGCCCAAGTGGAAGCCCCATGCTCCGCGCTGATACGTCTCCAATGTATCTATAATTTATGAAGTATTCATGCCATGTTTACAATAATTTTATATGATTTTGGTATGATTTGATTAGAACTAACCCGGACTGACGTTGTTTTCAGCAGAACTACCGTGGTGTTGTTTTTGTGCAGAAATAAAAGTTCTCGGAATGAGCTGAAAATTTACGGAGAATATTTTTGGAAAATAAAAAAAATAATGGAGCGAAAAATCACCAGAGAGGAAGGCCGAGGAAGCCACAAGGGTGGGGGGCGCCCCCCCCTAGGGCGCGCCCCCCTTGCTTGTCACCTCCTCGGGAACCTTTTGGACCTGGGACCAACGCCAAAAACTCTTATAAATATAGAAATCCCCGAAAAGAAACCTAGATCGGAAGTTCCGCCGCCGCAAGTCTCTGTAACCACGAAAGATCAATCTTGGCCCTCTCCGGCACCCTGCCGGAGGGGGTCACCATCACCGGAGACCATGGAGGAGGAAGAAGGAGGGGCCATCATCACCATGGAGGCCAAGGACCAGAGGGAGTGTTGGAAATATGCCCTAGAGGCAATAATAAATTGGTTATTATTATATTTCCTTGTTCATGATAATCGTTTATTATCCATGCTATAATTGTATTGATTGGAAACTCAAATACATGTGTGGGTACATAGACAACACTGTGTCCCTAGTAAGCCTCTAGTTGACTAGCTTGTTGATCAAAGATGGTTAAGGTTTCCTAGCCATGGACATGAGATGTCATTTGATAACGGGATCACATCATTAGGAGAATGATGTGATGGACAAGACCCAAACTGTAAACGTAGCATATGATCGTGTCAGTTTATTGCTATTGTTTTCTGCATGTCAAGTATCTGTTCCTTTGACCATGAGATCATGCAACTCACTGACACCGGAGGAATACCTTGTGTGTATCAAACGTCGCAACGTAACTGGGTGACTATAAAGGTGCTCTACAGGTATCTCCGAGGGTGTCTGTTGGGTTGGCATGGATCAAGACTGGGATTTGTTACTCCGTATGACGGAGAGGTATCTCAGGGCCCACTCGGTAATACAACATCACAATGAGCCTTGCAAGCAATGTGACTAAAGTGTTAGCCACGAGATCTTGTATTACGGAACGAGTAAAGAGACTTGCCGGTAACGAGATTGAACTAGGTATAGTGATACCGACGATCGAATCTCGGGCAAGTAACATACCGAAGAACAAAGGGAACAGCATACGGGATTAACTGAATCCTTGACATAGAGGTTCGACCGATAAAGATCTTCGTAGAATATGTAGGAGCCAATATGGGCATCCAGGTCCCGCTATTGGTTATTGGCCGTAGAGGTGTCTCGGTCATGTCTACATAGTTCTCGAACCCGCAGGGTCTACACACTTAACGTTTGGTGACGATTAGTATAATTGAGTTATTATGTTGGTGACCGAAAGTTGTTCGGAGTCCCGGATAAGATCCCGGACATGACGAGGATCTCCGGAATAGTCCGGAGGTAAAGATTGATATATGTGATAATAGTGTTTTGATCTCTGGAAGGGTTCCGGAGTTCACCGGAAGGGGTTCCGGATGTTTACCGAAGTGTTCGGGTGCAGCAACACTTTATATGAGCCAAAGGGATAAAGCCCACAAGGTATTGGAAAGTGCAAAAGTAGTTTTGCTGCCGCGTAAGCGGTACTACCGCTTGGTGAAGCGGTACTACCGCCGGAGCGGTACTACCGCTTGTGTGAAGCGGTACTACCGCCGGAGCGGTACTACCGCTTGTGTGAAGCGGTACTACCGCTTGTGCGCGGCTGTGCACGATTCGGCAGGGTCCGAATTGGACTCTTTTCCTGCGGGCCAAACCGACCTTGTGCGGGCAAAACCGACCCGGAGGAGGCTTTTACTCCAAGTTTAGACCCCAAGGCTCAACATATAAATAGAGGGGCAGGGCTAGCACACGGGACACATCAGGATTTCCCAAGCCGTGTGCCGGCAACCCTAGCCCTCTAGTTCCGCCGTCATAATCTCCGTAGCGCTTGGCGAAGCCCTGCAGAGATTGTTCCTCACCACCATCACCACGCCGTCGTGCTGCTGGAACTCAACCACTACTTCACCATCGCTCGCTGGATCGAGGAGGTGAAGGCGTCATCAAGCCGTACGTGTGTTGAACGCGGAGGTGCCGTCCGTTCGGCACTAGATCGGAAGGATCGTGATTGGATCGCGGGACGCTCGGCGATTTGGATCGCGAAGACGTTCGACTACATCAACCGCGTTTATTAACGCTTCCGCTTAGCGATCTACAAGGGTATGTAGATTCACTCTCCCTCTCGTAGATGCTCATCACCATGGATAGATCTTGCGTGTGCGTAGGAAAATTTTTGTTTCCCATGCAACGTTCCCCAACAGTGGCATCTGAGCTAGGTCTATGCGTAGATGAGATCTCGAGTAGAACACAAACGAGTTGTGGGCGTGGGTGTATACATATTGCTTGCCGTTACTAGTTGATACTTGATTCCGCGGTATTGTGAGATGAAGCGGCCCGGACCGACATTACGCGTACGCTTACGCGAGACTGGTTTCACCGCTGCGTGCACTTGTTGCATAAAGGTGACTGGCGGGTGTCTGTCTCTCTCACTTTAGTTGAATCGGTTCAATGAAGAGGGTTCTTTTAGAAGATCAAAAAGCAATCACTACACCACGTTGTGGTTTTGCGTAGGTAAGAATCGTTCTTGCTAGATACCCGTAGCAGCCACGTAAAATTTGCAACAACAATTAGAGGACGTCTAACTTGTTTTTGCAGGGTATGTTGTGATGTGATATGGCCAATTACATGATGAGATATATGTGATGTATGAGATGATCATGTATTGTATAGAATATCACGACTTGCATGTCGATGAGTACGGCAACTGGCAGGAGCCATAGAGTTGTCTTTAATTATTGTATGACCTACGTGTCAATCATTAAGCGCTATGTAATGCTTTACTTTATCGCTAAACGTTAGCTATAGTCGTGGAAGCAACAGTCGGCGCGACAACCTTATGGCGGCACGTTGATGGAGATCAAGATGATGGAGATCATGGTGTCATGCCGGTGACGATGGAGATCATGCCGGTGCTTTGGAGATGGAGATCAAAAGCACAAGTTCATGGCCATATCATGTCACTTATGATTTGCATGTGATGTTAATCCTTTTATGCATCTTATTTTGCTTAGGACGACGGTAGCATTATAAGGTGATCCCTCACTTAAATTTCAAGATAAATTGTGTTCTCCCCAAGTGTGCACCGTTGCGAAAGTTCGTCGTTTCGAGACACGCCGTGATGATCGGGTGTGATAGACTCTACGTTCGCATACAACGGGTGTAAGCCATGTTACACGTGCGGAACACTCGGGTTAAACTTGACGAGCCTAGCATGTACAGACATGGCCTCGGAACACAAGAGACCGAAAGGTCGAACATGAGTCATATAGTAGATATGATCAACATGAAGATGTTCACCATTGAAACCACCTCAACTCACGTGATGATCGGACTTGAGTTGGTGGATTTGGATCATGTTACACTCGAATGATCGGAGGGATGTCAATTTGAGTGGGAGTTTTTAAATATGATTAACTAAACTCATTATCTAAGAACAATAGTCTAAGTTGTCTTTGCTATATTTATGTTGTAGATCATGGCTCGCGCAGTAGCACCCCTGAATTTTAATGCGTTCCTAGAGAAAGCTAAGTTGAAAGATGATGGAAGTAACTTTGTGGACTGGGCCCGTAATCTAAAGATTATCCTTACGGCTTCCCAGAAGGCTTATGTCCTTGATGCACCGCTTGGTGATCCACCCGCTCCAGTTGAGTCTCTAGACGTTGTGAACGCCTGGCAGGCTCGTTCTGATGATTACTCAATAGTTCAATGTGCAATGTTGTATGGCTTAGAACCGGGACTTCAAAGACGTTTTGAACGTCATGGAGCATATGAGATGTTCCAGGAGTTGAAGTTTATCTTTCAGAAGAATGCCCGGATCGAGAGATATGAGATCTCCGATAAGTTCTATGCTTGCAAGATGGAGGAGAACGGGTCTATCAGTGATCACGTGCTCAGAATGTCTGGGTACTCCACCCGTCTGGCTGAGTTAGGGATGCCCCTTCCGCCAGAGGCTATCACTGACAGAGTTCTTCAATCATTGCCGCCTAGCTACAAGAGCTTCGTGTTGAACTATAACATGCACGGGATGAACAAGTCAGTCGCCGAGCTGTTTGCGATGCTGAAAGTCGCTGAGTCTGAAATTCAGAAGGAGCATCAAGTGTTGATGGTCAATAAAACCACTAGTTTCAAGAAAAATGGCAAGGGTAAGAAGGGTAACTCCAAGCAGAGTGGCAAAGCAGTTGCTCCTCTCGTGAAGAAACCCAAGGCTGGACCCAAACCAGAAACTGTGTGTTTTCATTGCAAGGGAACTGGACACTGGAAGCGGAACTACCCCAAGTATTTGGCTGACAAGAAGGCGGCCAACAACAAACAAGGTATATATGATATACATGTTATTGATGTGTACCTTACCAACTCTCGTTGTAGTGCCTGGGTATTTGATACCGGTGCGGTTGCTCATATTTGCAACTCAAAACAGGAACTGCGGAATAGACGGAGGCTGGCAAAGGACGAAGTGACGATGCGCGTGGGAAATGGTTCCAAGGTTGATGTGATCGCCGTCGGCACGCTCGCTCTTCGATTACCGTCGGGATTAGTGATGAACCTAAATAAGTGTTATTTGGTGCCTGCGTTAAGCATGAACATTATATCTGGATCTTGTTTATTGCGAGACGGTTACTCATTTAAATCAGAGAATAATGGTTGTTCTATTTATATGAGTAATATCTTTTATGGTCATGCACCCGATGTAAGGGGTTTATTCTTGTTGAATCTCGATAGTAATGATACACATGTTCATAACATTGATGCCAAAAGATATAGAATTGATAATGATAATACCACTTTCTTGTGGCACTGCCGTTTAGGTCATATTGGCGTAAAACGCATGAAGAAGCTCCATGCTGATGGACTTTTGGAGTCACTTGATTTTGAATCACTTGACACATGTGAGCCATGCCTCATGGGCAAGATGACTAAAACGCCGTTCTCTGGAACAATGGAACGGGCAAGTGACTTATTGGAAATCATACATACTGATGTGTGCGGTCCGATGAGTATTGAGGCGCGCGGTGGTTATCGTTACTTTCTCACCTTCACTGATGACTTAAGTAGATATGGGTATATTTACTTAATGAAACACAAGTCTGAAACATTTGAAAAGTTCAAACAATTTCAGAGTGAAGTTGAGAATCATCGTAACAAGAAGATTAAATTCCTACGATCTGATCGAGGAGGAGAATATCTGAGTTATGAGTTTGGCAGTCACTTAAGACAGTGTGGAATTGTTTCACAATTGACACCGCCTGGAACACCACAGCGTAATGGTGTGTCCGAACGTCGTAATCGAACCTTATTGGATATGGTGCGATCTATGATGTCTCTTGCCGATTTGCCACTATCGTTTTGGGGTTATGCATTAGAGACAGCTGCATTCACTTTAAATAGGGCACCATCGAAATCCGTTGAGACGACGCCATATGAACTTTGGTTTGGCAAGAAGCCAAAGCTGTCGTTTCTTAAAGTTTGGGGATGTGATGCTTATGTCAAAAAGCTTCAGCCTGAAAAGCTGGAACCCAAAGCGGAGAAATGCGTCTTCATAGGATACCCAAAAGAGACAGTTGGGTATACCTTCTACCTCAGATCCGAAGGCAAAGTGTTTGTCGCTAAAAACGGAACATTTCTTGAGAAAGAGTTTCTCTCGAAAGAATTGAGTGGGAGGAAGATAGAACTTGATGAGGTTGTTGAACCTTTACTTCAACCTGAGAGTAGCGCAGCGCAGAAAGTTGTTTCTGTGGAGCCTACATTAGCTGAAGAGGAAGTTAATGATGATGATCATGAAGCTTTGGATCAAGTTGCTATCGAACCTCGTAGGTCGACAAGGACGCGTACTGCTCCCGAGTGGTACGGCAACCCTGTCTTAGAGGTCATGTTGTTAGACAACAATGAACCTACGAGCTATGGAGAAGCGATGATGAGCCCGGATTCCGAGAAGTGGTTAGAGGCCATGAAATCCGAGATGGGATCCATGTATGAAAACAAAGTATGGACTTTGGAAGTATTACCTGAAGGGCGTAAGGCCATTCAGAACAAATGGATCTTTAAGAGGAAGACGGACGCGGACGGTAATGTCACCGTCTATAAAGCTCGACTTGTGGCAAAGGGTTTTTCACAAGTTCAAGGAGTTGACTACGATGAGACCTTCTCACCCGTAGCGATGCTTAAGTCCGTCAGAATCATGTTAGCAATAGCTGCCTTTTTCGATTATGAAATTTGGCAGATGGATGTCAAAACAGCGTTCCTTAACGGTTTCCTTAAGGAAGAGTTGTATATGATGCAACCAGAAGGTTTTGTCGATCCAGAGAATGCTGACAAAGTTTGCAAACTCCAGCGATCCATTTATGGACTGGTGCAAGCATCTCGGAGTTGGAATCTTCGTTTTGATGAGGTGATCAAAGCGTTCGAGTTTATACAAGTTTACGGAGAAGCTTGTATTTACAAGAAAGTGAGTGGGAGCTCTATAGCGTTTCTAATATTATATGTGGATGACATATTGCTGATTGGAAACAATATAGAAATGCTGGAAAGCGTAAAGGAATATTTGAACAAGAGTTTTTCAATGAAGGACCTAGGAGAAGCTGCTTTCATATTAGGCATCAAGATCTATAGAGATAGATCAAGACGCTTAATAGGACTTTCACAAAGCACATACCTTGATAAGATTTTGAAGAAGTTCAAAATGGATCAGTCCAAGAAGGGGTTCTTGCCTGTTTTGCAAGGTGTGAAGTTGAGTAAGACTCAATGCCCAGTGACTGCAGAAGATAGAGAAAAGATGAGTGTCATCCCCTATGCTTCGGCCATAGGCTCTATCATGTATGCAATGCTGTGCACAAGACCCGATGTCAGCCTTGCCATAAGTATGGTCGGAAGGTTTCAAAGTGATCCAGGAATGGAACACTGGACGGCGGTCAAGATTATCCTGAAGTACCTGAAAAGGACTAAGGACATGTTTCTCGTTTATGGAGGTGATCAAGAGCTCGTCGTAAAGGGTTACGTCGATGCAAGCTTTGACACTGATCCGGATGACTCTAAGTCGCAAACCGGATACGTATTTATTCTTAATGGGGGTGCGGTTAGCTGGTGCAGTTCCAAGCAAAGCGTGGTAGCTGATTCTACATGCGAAGCGGAGTACATCGCTGCCTCGGAGGCGGCGAAGGAAGGTGTCTGGATGAAGGAGTTCATGACAGATCTTGGAGTAGTGCCTAGTGCACTTGACCCAATGACTCTGTTTTGTGATAACACTGGTGCCATTGCTCTAGCCAAGGAACCAAGATTTCACAAGAGGACCAGACACATAAAGCGACGTTTCAATTCCATCCGCGATTACATCAAGGAGGACGACATAAATATTTGCAAAGTACACACGGATCTAAATGTTGCAGATCCGATGACTAAACCTCTTCCAAGGGCTAAACATGAACAACACCAGAACTGCATGGGTGTTCGATTCATTACAATGTAAATCACATAGTGATGTGAACTAGATTATTGACTCTAGTGCAAGTGGGAGACTGTTGGAAATATGCCCTAGAGGCAATAATAAATTGGTTATTATTATATTTCCTTGTTCATGATAATCGTTTATTATCCATGCTATAATTGTATTGATTGGAAACTCAAATACATGTGTGGGTACATAGACAACACTGTGTCCCTAGTAAGCCTCTAGTTGACTAGCTTGTTGATCAAAGATGGTTAAGGTTTCCTAGCCATGGACATGAGATGTCATTTGATAACGGGATCACATCATTAGGAGAATGATGTGATGGACAAGACCCAAACTGTAAACGTAGCATATGATCGTGTCAGTTTATTGCTATTGTTTTCTGCATGTCAAGTATCTGTTCCTTTGACCATGAGATCATGCAACTCACTGACACCGGAGGAATACCTTGTGTGTATCAAACGTCGCAACGTAACTGGGTGACTATAAAGGTGCTCTACAGGTATCTCCGAGGGTGTCTGTTGGGTTGGCATGGATCAAGACTGGGATTTGTTACTCCGTATGACGGAGAGGTATCTCAGGGCCCACTCGGTAATACAACATCACAATGAGCCTTGCAAGCAATGTGACTAAAGTGTTAGCCACGAGATCTTGTATTACGGAACGAGTAAAGAGACTTGCCGGTAACGAGATTGAACTAGGTATAGTGATACCGACGATCGAATCTCGGGCAAGTAACATACCGAAGAACAAAGGGAACAGCATACGGGATTAACTGAATCCTTGACATAGAGGTTCGACCGATAAAGATCTTCGTAGAATATGTAGGAGCCAATATGGGCATCCAGGTCCCGCTATTGGTTATTGGCCGTAGAGGTGTCTCGGTCATGTCTACATAGTTCTCGAACCCGCAGGGTCTACACACTTAACGTTTGGTGACGATTAGTATAATTGAGTTATTATGTTGGTGACCGAAAGTTGTTCGGAGTCCCGGATAAGATCCCGGACATGACGAGGATCTCCGGAATAGTCCGGAGGTAAAGATTGATATATGTGATAATAGTGTTTTGATCTCTGGAAGGGTTCCGGAGTTCACCGGAAGGGGTTCCGGATGTTTACCGAAGTGTTCGGGTGCAGCAACACTTTATATGAGCCAAAGGGATAAAGCCCACAAGGTATTGGAAAGTGCAAAAGTAGTTTTGCTGCCGCGTAAGCGGTACTACCGCTTGGTGAAGCGGTACTACCGCCGGAGCGGTACTACCGCTTGTGTGAAGCGGTACTACCGCCGGAGCGGTACTACCGCTTGTGTGAAGCGGTACTACCGCTTGTGCGCGGCTGTGCACGATTCGGCAGGGTCCGAATTGGACTCTTTTCCTGCGGGCCAAACCGACCTTGTGCGGGCAAAACCGACCCGGAGGAGGCTTTTACTCCAAGTTTAGACCCCAAGGCTCAACATATAAATAGAGGGGCAGGGCTAGCACACGGGACACATCAGGATTTCCCAAGCCGTGTGCCGGCAACCCTAGCCCTCTAGTTCCTCCGTCATAATCTCCGTAGCGCTTGGCGAAGCCCTGCAGAGATTGTTCCTCACCACCATCACCACGCCGTCGTGCTGCTGGAACTCAACCACTACTTCACCATCGCTCGCTGGATCGAGGAGGTGAAGGCGTCATCAAGCCGTACGTGTGTTGAACGCGGAGGTGCCGTCCGTTCGGCACTAGATCGGAAGGATCGTGATTGGATCGCGGGACGCTCGGCGATTTGGATCGCGAAGACGTTCGACTACATCAACCGCGTTTATTAACGCTTCCGCTTAGCGATCTACAAGGGTATGTAGATTCACTCTCCCTCTCGTAGATGCTCATCACCATGGATAGATCTTGCGTGTGCGTAGGAAAATTTTTGTTTCCCATGCAACGTTCCCCAACAGGGAGAACCTCTCCCTACCCAGGGGGAGGCCATGGAGGAGGAATCACAAGGGGGAGACCCTCTCCCCCTCTCTCCCGGTGGTGCCGGAGTGCCATCGGGGGAACCATCGCCGCGGTGATCGTCTTCATCAACATCATCTTCTTCATAACCATCCTCATCTCTTTTCAGCGGTCCACTCTCCCGCACCCCACTGATATCCCCTACTTGAACATGGTGCTTTATGCCACATATTATGATCCAATGATGTGTTGCCATCCGATGATGTTTTGAGTAGATTTCTTTTGTCCTTTGGGTTAATTGATGATCTAGATTGGTTTGAGTTGTATGTTTATTTTGGTGCTGTCCTATGGTGCCTTCCGTGCCGCACACATGTGAAGGATTCCCGCTGTACGGTGTTGCAATACGTTCATGATTCGCTTATAGTGGGTTGCTAGAGTGACAGAAGCTTAAACCCGAGTAAGGGGGTTGTTGTGTATGGGATAAAGGGGACTTGATGCTTTAATGATATGGTTGGGTTTTACCTTAATGATCCTTAGTAGTTGCGGATGCTTGCTAGAGTTCCAATCATAAGTGCATGTGATCCAAGTAGAGAAAGTATGTTAGCTTATGCCTCTCCCTCATATAAAATTGCAACAGTGATTACCGATCTTGTTAACAATTGCCTAGGACAATTCCGCACACCGACCCATCATTATTCCACACTCGCTGTTTGTAATATATTGTAATATATTCTAACTTTATGATAACAGCACCTATTTTTATATTTTAGTTCTCCGATATCATGCAAAGCTATTCTCTTCATACCCACAACGTAGTTTTATTTCTCGTTTCTAGTTGGAAGCAAACGTTCGGCGTACGTAGAGTCGTATCAGTGGCAGATAGGACTTGAGAGAATATTGATCTTACCTTTAGCTCCTTGTGGGTTCGACACTCCATACTTATCACTTCCACCTTTGGAAATTGCTACGATGATTCCTTGCACTTGGGGATTATCAAGCTCTTTTCTGGCGCCGTTGCCGGGGAGCAATAGCGTGGGGTTGATATTCTCGTGTGTGCTTGTTTGCTTTCTTCACTAAGTAGATTTTGTTTTCCTTTTTTGCTTTCTTTAGTTGTGGGTGAAACAAACAAAATAAATAAATAATGAAAAATACAAAAGGAATTACTTGCCTCTTATGCCTAAGAAGTTTTTTAAAAAGATAAGTGATTGGAAGGTTGTGCATTGGAGAAGTGAGGGTCGACCTTGAACACTTGTGTTCATGCTCATGGAAACAATGTAGAATATTTCATGGAAGCTTCTCAAAAATAATTATCCCCTTGTATTTATCCATTGTATTATAAAAATAATGTGCCAAGATTTTCTTTTAGGATGATTAGATTGCTTGTTTGCTTTGTGCGGTGCAAAAACAGAAACTTTGATTGTAGTGCATGAATTTACATTTCTTACTGGAATGTCAAAAGTTTCTGAAATTTTTACACAGTACTGCTATACAAATTGATTAATTTGTCCTAAATTTTCAGATTTTTTTTGAGTTACAGAAGTATACGAAGTTTTCAGATTACTACAGACTGTCCTGTTTTTGACAGATTCTGTTTTCTATGCATTGTTCTCTTATTTTGATGAATCTATGAGTAGTACCGGGGGGTATGAACCATGGTGAAGTTGGAATACAGTAGATATAATGCTAATATGAATTTTGAATGAGTTCACAACAGTACTTAAAGTAGTATTTTGCTTTATTATACTAACGGATCTCACGAGGGTTTTGTTAAGTTTTGTGTGAATGAAGTGTTCGAAGATCGAGGAGGTATTGATATAAGAAGAATACGGAGAGACAAGAGTTCAAGCTTGGGGATGTCCAAGGCACCCCAAGTAAATATTTCTAGGAGACTCAAGCATCTAAGCTTGGGGATGCCCCGGAAGGCATCCCATCTTTATTCTTCAACAATTATCGGTATACCTCGGTTTTTGTTTTGTTCACATGATATGCGTCTTTAGTGTTTTTCTTTTCCTTTTATGCACCCTTCTAGTATGAGTTAGTCCTTCATTGATTTATAGAATGCTTCATGCGCTTCACTTTTATCTTTTGAATATGGCTTTGTAGAATGCTCTTTGTGTTTCACTTAAATCTTTTGAGTATGGCTTTATAGAATGCTTCGTGTGCTTCACTTATATATTTTGAGCTTGGGTATTGGTTAATCTTTATTAATTGTAGAATGCTCTATGAACTTCACTTATATCTTTTAGAGTATGAATAAAATTACCATCGAAATTGGGCTTGGAAGTGTACCATTAAAATGTCATGCCTAGCTAAAAGGCATTAAAGAAAATCGCTTGTTGGGAGACAACCCAACACTTTTACTTTCTGTTTTTGTGTGTTCACATGATTAAGCTACTGTAGTAATCATGTTTTGTGTCTTTTATTTCAATAAAGTGCCAAGTAAAACCTTTGGGATGACTCACAAGATGAGCAGAATTGATGCTGAACCAAAACAGAAACTTTTGACTCCAGTACAGGAATATTCATTTTTTACTGGAGCGTGATAATGATCTGAAATTTTTACACAGTCTGGATATACAAATTCTTATGGTTTTCCTAATTTTTCAGAATTTTTACAGACAGGAAAGCATGGTTATACTACAGATCTTCACAGACTATTCTGTTTTTGACAGATTCTGTTTTGCATGCATAGTTTGCTTGTTTTAGTGTTTCCATAGCTTATATTCAGTGATATAAATTATGGAAATGATAGAATGCAGTAGGTATTATGTGAGAACAATTATGAATCTTGTCTTGACAGTACCTAAGTGAATGATCTTTATTTATTACACTAACCCTTCTCACGAAGTTCCGTTAAGTTTTGTGTGATTGAAGTTTTCAAGTTTTGGGTGAGATATCGATATGAGGAGAATAAGGAGTGGCAAGACACTAAGCTTGGGGATGCCCAAGGCACCCCAAGGTAATATTCAAGGAAGATCCAAGCAACTAAGCTTGGGGATGCCCCGGAAGGCATCCCCTCTTTCGTCTTCAACATTATCGGTAACCTCACTTGGAGCTATATTTTTATTCGTCACATAATATGTGCTTTGCTTCGATCGTCATTATATTTTGTTATTTTCTGTTAGGCATTATTCATAATCTTGTTTTTCAATAAAAAGTTCCAAGAATTGCCTTAGGATGCTTGCTTTGCATGTTTTGATGTGTGCTGTGTAAAAACAGAAACTTTTGCTGTAGTGTTTGAATTTTCATATTTTACTGGAACGTGGAACGTTTCTGAAATTTTTACACGGTATTTTCATATAAATTTTATAGCATGTCGTAAAGTTTCATAATTTTTTGAGTTACGGAAGTACACTGTTTTGATGAATTGCTACAGACTGTTCTGTTTGGACAGATTGCTGTCATAGTTTTGTTATCTACTTATCCTCTAGTTTCCATAGCCTGTATTGGTAGATATGAATTGTGGAAACGATAGTAAACAGTAGATGATGTTTGAAAATTATTGTGCAACTTGTCTTGGCAGTACATGAAGTGTTGATTTATTCTTATGTGTACTAACCTATCTCACGAGTTCTTTTCGAGTTTTGTGTGGATGAAGTTTTTGAGAATAGCTTAAACCATGATATGAGAGGATTGAACGAGATACAAAAGCTCAAGCTTGGGGATGCCTAAGTCACCCCAAGTAAATATTTCAAGAAGTCTCAAGCATCTAAGCTTGGGGAAGCTACGCATCCCATCTCTCTTCATCAACAATTATCGGTTAGCCTATGCTGAGCCTAAATTTTTATTCATTCACATGATGCGTGCTATTCTTGGATTGCTATTTTTATTCTGTTTTTCTGTTTGAATAAAAGCATTGGATCTGAAATTTTGAATAAGAGAGAGAGTCCTCACATGGCTATTTAACTAATTAACTACGCATTGATCTTCACTTATATCTTTTTGGAGTAGTTTGTCATTTACTCTCGTGCTTCACTTATATCCTATGAGTAAACGGTTGAATGAATTGAATATCATAAATCTGAAATTAAATTTGCTTCATATACTTATCCCATGGGGAGTAATGACTTCACACATAATAAGTATAGGTGGTAAAATTTATTGAAAGTTAGCAAACACCGCATTGGTCACTTGAACAATTCATGAAAGAATATTGAAGGAAGAGAGATTCCACATATAAATATACTATCTTGGACATCTTCTATGATTGTGAGCCCATTAATTATTTTCAAACTCGAGAAAATTAGTTGAAATTGAACAAGGAAGACAACTTAATGAGTTATGTTTGGGTATATTTGTATAGAAGTTATATTGTTATGGATCCTCCAACATGTGGTGCTTGCTTCCACCTCATACTAGCCAAAACTTCCGCACCAAGTAGAAATACTACTTGCGCATCCAAACACCCTTAAACCAGTTTTGCCATGAGAGTCCACTATACCTACCTATGGATTGAGTAAGATCCTTCAAGTAAGCTGTCATCGGTGCAAAGAGCAATAAAAATTGCTCCTAAATATGTATGATCTTTTATTGTAAGGGAAAATAAGTGTTGTACGAACTTGTGATGGTAAAGAAAAAAAAGCGATGGACTGCATAATAAAGGTTGCTATCACAAAGGGCAATACAACGTGACGTTCCTTTGCATTAAGGGTTGCACATCCAAAAACAAAAAGCGCATGACAACCTCTGCTTCCCTCTACGAAGGGCCTATCTTTTACTTTCTAGTACTTACCTTTATGCAAGAGGCATGGTGATCTTCACCACTTCCTATATTTCGCCTTTTTCTCTTGGCAAGCGTCATGTGTTGGGGAATGATCTGGACATATATATCCACACAACTATATTTGATCATGAATTATTATTGTTGAAAATTATCTATATGATAAATAAGTTGGGAGGCGAAACATTAAGCCCCTATCTTTCTCTGTGTTCGATGGATGCTATTTGTTCTAAAAATATGCTTTGAGTGTCAATAATCATGGAAGACTATATGATAGTTGAGTATGTGGAATTTGCTAAATCAAAGCTCTTACATAGACCCTTCCTGAAAATAAAATGAATGGCAATTGTTCGATGACTTGGAATATGGTTTGTTAGTTTTCAAGAAACTTTCCAGTCTATACTTTAATATGCGAATAGCTTGTTACTTGATCATGAGAAGTTTTATGAGATGAGCTACTGTTTATGGTCTATATTGATGCTAGAAAAAGTGATTGGAATTATCATTGATCAAACTTGTGCACTTGCTAGCATTCACACTTCATAAATTATTTCTTTTATCATTTACCTACTCGAGGACGAGCAGGAATTAAGCTTGGGGATGCTGATACGTCTCCAACGTATCTATAATTTATGAAGTATTCATGCCATGTTTACAATAATTTTGTATGATTTTGGTATGATTTGATTAGAACTAACCCGGACTGACGCTGTTTTCAGTAGAACTACCGTGGTGTTGTTTTTGTGCCGAAATAAAAGTTCTCGGAATGAGCTGAAAATTTACTGAGAATATTTTTGGAAAATATAAAAAATACTGGAGCGAAAATTCACCGGAGAGGAAGGCCGAGGAAGCCACAAGGGTGGGGGCGCCCCCCCTAGGGCGCGCCCCCCTGGCTTGTCACCTCCTCGGGAACCTTCTGGATGTGCGACCAACGCCAAAAAATCTTATAAATATAGAAATCCCCGAAAAGAAACCTAGATCGGAAGTTCTGCCGCCGCAAGTCTTTGTAACCACGAAAGATCAATCTTGGCCCTCTCTGGCACCCTGCCGGAGGGGGTCACCATCACCGGAGACCAAGGAGGAGGATGAAGGAGGGGCCATCATCGCCATGGAGACCAAGGACCAGGGGGAGAACCTCTCCCTACCCAGGGGGGAGGCCATGGAGGAGGAAGCACAACGGGGAGACCCTCTCCCCCTCTCTCCCGGTGGTGCCGGAGTGCCATCGGGGGAACCATCGCCGCGGTGATCGTCTTCATCAACATCACCTTCTTCATCACCATCCTCATCTCTTTTCAGCGGTCCACTCTCCTGCACCCCGCTGTAATCCCCTACTTGAACATGGTGCTTTATGCCACATATTATGATCATATGATGTGTTGCCATCCTATGATGTTTTGAGTAGATTTCTTTTGTCCTTTGGGTTGATTGATGATCTAGATTGGTTTGAGTTGTATATTTATTTTGGTGCTGTCCTATGGTGCCTTCCGTGCCGCGCACACGTGAAGGATTCCCGCTGTAGGGTGTTGCAATACGTTCCTGATTCGCTTATAGTGGGTTGCTAGAGTGACAGAAGCTTAAACCTGAGTAAGGGGGTTGTTGCGTATGGGATAAAGGGGACTTGATGCTTTAATGCTATGGTTGGGTTTTACCTTAATGATATTTAGTAGTTGCGGATGCTTGCTAGAGTTCCAATCATAAGTGCATGTGATCCAAGTAGATAAAGTATGTTAGCTTATGCCTCTCCCTCATATAAAATTGCAACAGTGATTACCGATCTTGTTAACAATTGCCAAGGACAATTCCGCACACCGACCCATCATTATTCCACACTCGCTGTTTGTAATATATTGTAATATATTCTAACTTTATGATAACAGCACCTATTTTTATATTTTAGTTCTCCGATATCATGCAAAGCTATTCTCTTCATACTCACAACGTAGTTTTATTTCTCGTTTCTAGTTGGAAGCAAACGTTCGGCGTACGTAGAGTCGTATCAGTGGCAGATAGGACTTGAGAGAATATTGATCTTACCTTTAGCTCCTTGTGGGTTCGACACTCCATACTTATCACTTCCACCTTTGGAAATTGCTACAATGATTCCTTGCACTTGGGGATTATCACGCGCTGGCGGACAACACTGCCCTCCAATGGCTATGCCCACGCAACGTGGATGCCCTACGCTCCGCGCTGGGGGAAGACGAAGATGAAGACTAGTCTAGGCACCGAACGCGGCTGTTATTTGCTCTTCTGATGTTGAATTTGCCAACTTTTCTAGAAACAAGCTCGGGGTTTTTCTTCAACCATGTTTTCGAAAAAGAGGTCAGGGATTTATTTTCATCGCCATTTCCTATCTTGGGTTCTCTCTCTTAAAGTCGAACACTCGCCTGCTTCCATCCCCCTCGCACCCCGCGAGCGGGGGCTGGGGGGGCACGGTGCTCACACCTCGCCAAGGCCTTGCCGCCCGGATCCTCGCGTGGCACTCCCGGGCGAGTCAGGAGGCGCGCATCGCTTCATACTCGCTCGGGGTCTCCACCCACGGCCCGACGCGCCGTCTCGGAGCCTCGGGAGGCCCGTGCCTCCCGGGGCAGGAAACAATTTTTTTTGGGGAGTCGCTTGAGCGTCAAAGGGGGCTCCTGAGCAACGCGCCTCAGGAGCCTTACCGGTCATATAGCCACTCGCCCCCTTGATGTCGTCCTTGGTGATCAGGTCGGCATCAAGGGTGTCGAGGCCTCACCTCGTAGTTGCGTCCTGGTGATCCAGACGTATATTACGGTGGTCGAGAAATGTGCGGGACTGGGACCTGCCGACATAGAGCTGCTTGAGCGTCAAAGGGGGGTCCTGAGCAACGCGCCTCAGGAATCTTACCAGTCATATAGCCACTCGCCCTTTGATGTCGTCCAGGCGATCCGGTCGGCATCAAGGGTGTCGAGGCCTCACCCCGTAGTTGCATCCTGGTGATCCGGACGTACATTACGGTGGTCGTGGAATGTGCGGGACTGGGGCCTGGAGACACAGAGTGCCAAAAGGGCTCCCAACCTGTCTCACTCGTAAGAAGAAGAAGTCCCCAGGACGTCCGGACTCCCCAAGCGCCATAGCCAAACCTCCCCGGCGAAAAGCGTACCGCGAGCACGTCAAGCTAAGTACCCTGACCGTGATCAGCAGAATGTTTCAATTAACAATGACACAAAAACCAGGCGCACAATAAGGGTACTAACAAGGGCGCAAGTGCCGAAGCTCATTACACGCCCACAGGGCCCACCTTGGTTCTTTGATTACAGGAAAGGAAGAAGAGGAGGAGAAAGAAAGTAAGGAAGCCCCCTCGGGGGCTCCCGCTCCGGGAGCCCTGGCGTCGGCGCACCAGCACTCAGTCGGAGTCCTTGTCTTCCTTGACGGGCCCGTAGGGGCGCGCCGGCGTGGCCGCTTCTGGAGCAGAGGAGTGACACCGCGGCGGCTGGCTACCCCCTGAGGTCCGGGCACACCGGCGCGGTGGCGCGCCATAGCTGCTGTCGCTGCTGTCGCTCGGGCTCTCCTTGGAGGGGGTGTCGCTGCTGTTGGAGACGCGGCGCCCATCGTGAAGGGCAAGCTCATCTCCAAGATCGCCACGGCCGTCGTCTTTCGGGCAGCACCCCAGGCGCTCGCCCTCTCCCCCGAAGATCTTGACGAAGAGCGTCGCCACCCCGTCATACTTGAAGTGAAGAGTGCGCCTCCCCACCAAGCCACGGGCGCGAGCAAACGTCTGCCACCCGTGGTTCAGGTACACGTAATCCCCGGGGGTCACCTCGACCTCCACCCACGAAGCTGCGCTGCAACAGCCGTTGGCCTACATCCATAGGCCAGCAGGCCCACCGGCCGGCATCGCCTCCGCGAAGAAGCACGAGAGTTGAAGCCAGGCGGCCTCCGGCCTCTCCGCCTACACCACAAACTCCTGGGCCGTGTCGGCTGAATGGAGCCGTGGGCGCGGCGGTCGGGTGGCCACCGCGAGCCTCCCACCGCAGGCGCTACCACCTCGACTACTGTGGCCGCCCGCGCTAGACGGAGCCCCCCCCCCCCCCCCGCGGTTGCCGATGGTAACCCCGGGCCGCGTTGGAGCACGCCCGCGCCCCCGGGGAACCCCCACCGGCGTCGCAGCCTGCTTCCGGGGACGACCGCGGCCCTTCTTGGGCGGCGGTGAGGCGGGGCTCTCCTCGGAGGCCTTCCCCTTTTCGGCGGCGAAGAACTTCCTCTCTGAAGCCATGACGGGGAGAGCGGCGGCTTGGAGATTAGGAGGCGAAGGAGATGAAGATGAGCTGAGGGTTTCTTCTCGCCCTCACCCACTTATATACGGCTGGGGGCCAACCGGTAGCCCCTCGCATCTCGGGCAATAATGGCGCCGCTGCGCGTCCCAGCGCTTGTCAGCCAGAGCGTCGTGGGGAGTTCGGGCATTGGGCGCTCCTCGGGCGCCGCGGGGCAGGCCCAGGTGGCATGCGGCTCTCCTCCACGTCAATTCGTCAGTTCCTGAAGGGTCACATCCGCGTGGCCCAAAAGGAGAAAGCCAAGGGAGCAGCCGCGTTCAAGAGAAGGTAATGATGGCCAACGCAGCGTGCAGGCGTCGCGTCAGTTTGACTTGGGAGGTCCCTAACGACCTCCGGAGTGGAGACGGCAGTCACTGGGCACGCGATGCGTGTCGAGCCTGGCCCGCAGGCATTTTGGGCCCGCGGTGCTTCGGGCCATCCCCAACGGCTTTGCCCGGAGGCCAGCTCGAGCGCGCCTTGTGCCCGGGGGCAAATGTCGGCGTTCTAGGAATGGGGGTACTCAGACCTTCCTGCCTACGGCCCAGGGCATGGCCCACCTCACGGGCCAAGCATGGCCCAGCGCAGCCCCACTTGAGACAAGGCCCTCGCGAGGACCCGAGCTCGCGAGGGAGGCGGCACCAAGACAAGCAATGAGTGGGCCTCCTCAGGCCCCCTCCGGAGCGGCCGAGATCTATGTGCATAACCCGGCCTCAGGAGTCAAGGATGACGCAAGGAAGGACAGGCGGGCGCCAGCGTGCCAGGCGGTGTAGTTTCCCCTTTGGTGCAAAGGGAGCAAGGATGTACGCGGGTTCCCAAAGCGCCCCCAAACGTTTCCATTCCGGTGCAACAAGACCACGACTACGAGCCCAACAGGATGGATGTCATCGCTGAGCCCACCTCTGCATCATCGACGGCTACTTTGCAGGCGAAGACCGCCTTTGGACAAGGCGGGGATGTACTCCTGTCCCCCTTCGAATTTGGCCATTGTGGGATCCCTTCCCGCCATTGCGATAAGGGAAGAGGACCCGGGCCGCTCCTATGAGTAGAGGATAGGCTGCACCGTAGAGAGGGGATGAAGAGGGGAGAAAGGGAGAGAGAACAACAGACAAGGCAGAGAGCCAAGAACATCACTCGAGCACCCTCACGAGGCTCCTCACCACTGTACTAGTTCATCCACCACACCTCCTCGTGAGGCAATCCACCAAAGCAGGAGTAGGGTATTACGCTTCACAGCGGCCCGAACCTGGGTAAATCACCGTGTGCATCTTCTTCCTCGTCATCGTGCGAGTTCATCATCCTAACCATCGTGTAGTGAGCTAGGTAGGGCGAGGCTGCATGGGATCTTTGCACACGCCCCTGTGTTCGAACCTTGAGGGTTTTGTGGAGCCCGAAATCCGACATTAGTATTTAATTTGTAAATTTCAAATTTGAACTATATGCACACGCAGTTGTGCGCCCGAATGGATTAGAAATTCATTTTTTTGGTCTTGGGTGCATGTTTAGTCCCCATGGACGGAAAAACAATAAATTTGAAACATCTCGGGGCCGCAAACATTGACTCTTGGCTTTCAAATTCCAGCAAACGCCCAGCTAAGCTAGAATTCATGAAACATTGACATGGTTTCATGATAGGGACCCTATAGGTCTTGGTAAATAAATCGTCCAATTTGAGAGAAGTTTTCATCTAAGCTTCTTGCAAACGGGGGCTGACTAATAGATGCAACACAGAACCGTCACATTTACATCGCAAACGGTTTATTATTCCTAATTGTTTTTATTTAGTCCGCGTATTAGCGTTGGTTAAAGTCAAGCTTTGTAAACTTTGACCAAATTTAGAAAAAAATGTTAACGTTTACAATTAAAAATTATTACCATTAGATTCTTTATTGAATGTACTTTCACATCATATATATGTGTCATGGTAATTATTTCTATTTCTTTCTTTAAAGTTGGTCAAACTGTATCAAGTTTGACTTCAGTCAACTCTAATATGGAGACTAGGTAAAAACGGAGGGAGTAAGTGTCGTAGCTTTTTGCAACAAAACAATACACGCCCCGCGATCCGTGCACGCAGATATGATTTGACGTGACGCATGCAAGCAGGTCACCTCGCAGGCTGACCAGGATGTGTGCGAGAAGGTGTGTGAATTGATGGGAGGCGTGTTCGTTGCGCAGTTTCGTAGGGAGATGCGCTGTCAGGCGTGTGAATTGACGGTGCGCACGCCAGCAGTCCGGTGTGTAGGCGGCTCACCGGGAGGCGAGCCGTCCCTTTAAACCGCCGCCCGCCTCCCTCTCATGTCCCAAGTACCCTTTATTAACCACGCCCGAGCCGCTGGTTTTAACATTCTCGCTACATACAATCCTCTCTCACACCCTACATCCTCGCCGCCATTCTCAATCATCATCACCGGCCTCCCTGCACCATGGGAGGGAGTAACCACGTCGGTGCCGGCGAAGCACCCGAGCACAGCGTGAAGGTGGGCACAAAGATTGCTGTCGTCGGAGATGACGTATCGCGCGGACAGCAGCGCGGCCTTGACGTTGTCGCCGCCGCCGTGCTTCCCCAGCTGGAGCCGGTGGTCCACAACGACTCCGATGAACACTCTAGCGACGACAACGACTCGGACGGATAACCGGTTGGTCATATATACCCATTTTTTGGCAAATACATATAAAAGGCTGATTGTTTTGCTACCAACATTTGACATTGCTGCCAATATTTGGCAAAATCAAAAGTTGTCAAAATTTCGCAACCTTTTGTGAGATTGATAACGAGAATTGTTATGCAACCAATCTCTAGCCAACATTTGGTAGTTGCTAAAATAAGGCATGCCAACTTTTGGCATCAAACAAATTAGCTTCGATTTAGGGTTCACGTTATCGCATGAAATATTATGGTTCATAAACTCTGCCTTGCAAATTCACATTATAAAATATACGGACGTCACATTTTTTACTACGGTGCTATCCGACGATGTGGACAGCGAGGATGAAGATGTCCAGGAGAGGTTCAAGAGGCAAACACTGAGAGAGCTTATGGCTGGAAAGCATGACAGGCGTGTCAGGAAGAATGGGGGCTATGGATGCCCGTTCTGCAACCATAAGATTAACAACACATACTCTAGTGTTCTGGCGCATGCAAGAGGACGAGTCGTTGGCTCCTTCAAGCAGAAGTATTCTCACAGGATAGCGCACGCCGCGTACACCCAGTTCCTTGAGAATCTTAACGATCAATCATGAAGATGAGATGTTGGATTGAATCTATCTAGTTTGTGTGTATTATATCTACGCTTGTGTGTTATATTTTTTCCCGAGATTGAAACTGTGTGACGACTTTCATTGTGCGGTATCTCCATCACACCGGAGTGCTAGTTTACTTGAGTTGAGAGTAATATTTATATAGGATTTATCACACACGGTTGGATCTAATAAACCGTTTCCTCCGAAGCACATTATTCTTGGACAGAAAACCCTCAGCACCACTTCAAAAAAAAAACCTCAGCACCCACACGTCACAAAACCCTCACCTGCTCCCCTTCCCCTCCCCCTCCCCAGCCCCTTCTAGTAGCACCTACACTAACGCTAGTACTCCGGGACTCTCCATGCATGTCACCTCCTATCCCCGAGGCAACCACTTAGCTCGACGCCTGTCGCCGCCGCCGGCTGCCGCAAAACGCCACCGCATATCCCCACTGCCGATTGACGCGGCCTATCGGCACTGACTTTCTCGACGCTGCTCGCTGTCGGCCCAGCTCGCCCGATTGGGGAATCTTCAGTACTAGTTTTTTCCCCCATGAAGAACCAGGTAACTAATCTACTGAAATATTTCCGCTCATCTCTTATCCCAGTCCATCGGCCCCTTTTAATCACCCGTCCGAAATCGCCGTGGATTCATGTTTCTTCTAGCTGATTCGAGGGTTTTCATTCATAGAGTGTATTGTGCAAGGACACATCAGGGCTATGCGGCCTCGGCCAAAAAACTGAGGAGTTCCATCTCACCATACCAGACGACTTCATGAAGGGCACGGTATGTTCAATCTCACACTACCTGTGTTGACATGCATGGCCTATACTTTTTCTGAACCTATACTATGTATTGCTACATTTGGGTAAAAGGCGCCACATGCAGCATTTGTGTCAAATGTGATTTCTTCTCTTCTTCTTATTCTTCTCCTACTATATTAGGCAAATTAATGATGTATTGTACTTTCGATTACTCTCATATATATTTGCATGACATCATGGTTACATTATCTCTTTACTTGTAATTTCTTGTCCTTTCATATGAACTGTTGCACTGTTCTTTTAACTACTACTCCCATACTATTATTTACCCTGTTCTTTAACAATCTTATCAATTCTTGCAGTACATCCCATGCTTTGCAACGAAAACTGTAAAGCTAAATCTTGGCCTTTACATAAATGAAGACTCCAGGGATGTCATATTGAGCACAAACCATGGATTTACAATCGCTGTTTCTATAAAACTGGATGAAGATTGTCACTGCTATTTTGAAGAAGGCCTTTGGGGAGAAATATCTAAGTTTTATGTACTGAAAGCTGGCACTAAAATTACACTCCACCTAAAAGAGCCTTACCATACGATAAATGCTAACTTCCCCAACGACATTCTCCGTCCATGCTTTGTTGGAAGTAAGTCTTATATCTAGTATCTGCATGTTGACTTGCATAACAATATCAATGTAACTGTGTAGTATTTCAGCAACCAATTGGGATTTCATTTTCTTAATCTATTATAACTATTCCTACCTAGTAACTTCTAATTACCAATGCACTATTCTTCTGCACTGATCTAGCTACATAATCACTATCCTCCCACTGCTCTACTCTTGACAAAAAGATACGCCGGCGGCCATTCTCTACACATGGATGTCGAGGTTGCCAACAAGCAAAGGCGGGCTGAGCTAGAAACACAAGCGCCTCTGATAGGCCCAGACCTCATCAGCAGCCTCCCCGATGATATGTTGAGAGTCATCATCTTCCTCCTCCCTATCGAAGATGGCGTGCACACAACCATCCTATCCGGGCGGTGGTGCCCCCTATGGTGTTGTGCCCCTCTCGGCCTCGTCAGTGAGCACATGCTCTACACTGGCTATCGCAAACGCTTGTATGCATTGTCCCAGATCCTCGGCATGCACTATGACCCAATCAAAAGCCTTACTATGGGCAAGTTTTGTTCCAATGGCAAGGACCGAGCCAAGATTGACAAGTGGTTCTTATCGACCGCCCTAGATCATCTTGAAGAACTCACTTTTAATGATGGACATATGCGCCCACTGCCACCGTCCGCGTTGCGCCTCGCGCCAATGTTGCGCATCGCCAGGTTCATGAACTGCCATTTCCCCCAGATTAATGCCAATGCCGCTCTTTTGCTACCTCGACTGAAGCACCTTGAGCTCGTCACCGTCAGCATCCCCAACGAAAACATGAAGCGCGTGCTCCGCAGCTGTACTGCGCTCGAGTACCTTCATCTTCAGGCGATCAATGGGTTGAGTAGCCTCCACATCACCTCCATGAGTCTCCGGAAAATTTGTGTGTATTGCTGGTGCTGCAACAGGAGATAGCACAAGGTGAATCACCAAATGGTCATTGAGGACGTGCCTTTACTTGAGAGATTACTTGTTGTTGATCAACAAGGTCCAACAAGAATCAGGGTCATTCAAGCGCCGAAATTGACAGTGTTTGGCTACTCGTCCGTCAAATTATCTGAACTTGTTTTTGGATCACTAACCATCCAGGTACAAGAGTCGCCCTCTTCTCATTTTTGAATTAACATTTTTTTCTCTATTCAAGATGTATGTTCATGTGTCATCCAGAAAATTATATCGACAAGCTCGATCCTGTATCTATGCACAGTAAAGGTCTTGGCAGTAGAATCTATCGGCCCCGACCTGGACCAAGTTGTCAGATTGCTGAGATGCTTTCCGTGCCTAGAAAGCTATATATCGAGGTGATGCTCTTTCATGTTAAATTTTAACCACAAGGGAGTTCAATTTTTGAAACCCTGCAAATCATAAGAGGTCCCTTGTGTGTCCAAGAACTAATACATTCTCTTCTTTTGCAGATACGGTTAGGCCCGGTAGTGGATCATGTGATACAATATAACAATCCCATCGAATGCCTTGATATCCATCTCTCAGATATTACTTTGAACTCCTACCGAGGGACCTTACCGGAGATTATATTCGCCAGGTTCTTTGTTGTGAGAGTAAGTGTGCTAAAGATAATGAGATTTTCCATACATTTACCGTGCAAGAAAGAATGGTTTGCTGATCAGCTCCGGTGACTAGGACAGAATGGAAAAGGCTCTGCAGAAGCTCAATTTCGTTTTGTAACTTCAGTTGACAAACTATTCGGAAGTCCTTATTTCAAGCCCATAAATGACATGTAAGTGGCGGATCCCTTTGCAGAAATATTGAAGTTGCCAAACTAGTAGTAATATCAGTATGAACCTAACATATATGTTCATGTTTAGCTGATCAGCACAGGCGTCTACAGCTGCATGACAAAGTTTCTGCATAAGCTGAATTTCATTTCTATTATCGGTTTGAACCTTGTAATCTTTGAATTTGAGCCTTGTAATGCTTGAATTTGAACCTTTGTACTATTTCTGTCATTTGTGATACAACCAATCAAATGGCATCTTATGAAGGAGGCTCGTATGTTGGTAGTACCATCTTTTCCTTAGTATGCAATGTACGGTTAATATCTGGACATTAATATGCAGATGACAATTAATATTCTGACCTTAAGAAGTAGAACCACGGCCGAGGGTATCCTGCGCGGCTCCAATGGCACTCGCAGCGGCTGCCGACGATGAGCGCCAGTTCACCATGCATGCCGTAGTGGACACCAACAAAGTGGTCTGGTTCGACCTCGCGTCCCACCGCGTGCTGTGCTCTCGCGTCCCTCCGCGTGCTTTGCTCTCGCCCCCCCCCTCCCACGCACGCTCTGCTAGCGGTTGGGGCCGGCCCACGATCAAGTTCGGGGCTCCATATGCATGCGGTTCCGCCATGCGCGTCGCCCCATGTAGTTACGTGCTTCCTCGACTGAATCACGCGCTGCAAAAAATGCCATCCAGAAGTGCCGGTTTTACAGGACGTCCGGCCCCCATTTATACACACGGCCAATTAACCATAGTCTCTTCACGCTTTCGATTGCGTCCACAACACAATACGCATACCCTCGACGACACATACATAGAGGATGTCCAGCGGCACTCCAATGGAGTACGGCGAGCATCATGTGGAGACCCACATGAGGAAGACGGACCTCATGGTGGTGTACACCAACGACCCGGGCATGGTGGAGGACTCCATCAGCACTATTGAGCAGTTGCTTGATGCGGATGACAAGTACAAAGTGGTCGGATTCGACCTCGCTTACACCGGTGGTCGTGCCGGGCATGATTAGAAGGTTGCCGTCGCCCAATTGTGCGTCGGCCATCATGTCCTCCTCTACAACTACTACCTGGCCACAGTGCCTTGCGAGCGTTTCACCAGGTTTGTCAACAGCCCCAACTATAGGTTCGCTACGATGGACACCACCAATGATCCAAAGGTGCACAAGATTTCGGGATTGGCCTGCCAGAAGCTTGTCGACATCTGCGGCCACTACAAGGTCTGGGGCAGCAACAAGAACATGGACTCCCATTTTGACCTGGCCGAGGCCATCATCGACCCCTACTACAGAGAGATGAAGGCTGAGTGCGACAAGAACAAGCCTGTCTGGCACAAGGGCTGGGTGAAGAAACTAGATGAATATCACCTCCAGACCGTGGCCAAGCAAGCGTACACTTGCTACAAGATGTTCAGGTGGATTGTTAACATGAGGAAGTGCCTCCTACCTAAAGACGATGTGGGATCGAGCCACAAACAGAGTGGTGGCGGCAAGCGTCACATGAAGTAGATGATTTGATGATCGTTGCTCATACTCCCTCTACGCCGAAATATTTGTAGTTTTGGAGGGATAAGTTTATTATGCATGTAATAGTTTATTGAGGTGTGTGTGCCAATGTTATGTGTGTAGTCACTTATGTATTTGGATGCTTAATTAGGTTATGGCAATCATGTTGTTATGTGTGTAATTGTTTATTGAGGTGTGCCAATGTTATGTGTGTAGTCACTTATGTATTTGGATGTTTAATTTGGTTCTGCAATCATGTTGTTCTAAACAGAAGCATAGATGTTTGTGGGCAGATTGAGCAAATCACATCGCATGCGGAATAAACAACCATATCCGTCGGTGATGATTTCATCAGTCCCTGACAGTTCTTTATCCGGAACTGTTTGCCCACAACACATCTGAATGACCTGTGTATGTTGTACATCACACACATCTTGATCTGAGCAACCGTTTGTGTTATTTTTGCTTATTGCACACAGTTCATCCCAATGGCCTGTATGCTGTCTATCACACACATCTTGATCTATGTAAGCATTTATGTTATCTTATCTCATCACAAACAGTTCATCCGAGTGACCTATATGCCATCTATCGCACACGTAATCATCTGGACAATCATTTGTGTTCTGCTGGATCAGCGCAAACAGTTTGTCAGGGTGAACTGTATGCCGTACATCGCACATACTTGCATTTTTCTAACCGTTTGCGTTATATTGTACAATCGCAAACAATTTATCTGGGTCAACTGTTTGCCACAGATCGCACACACAACTTTTTTTGGGATCGTATTTGATGGGCCCGTCATCGCACACAGTTCGCGTTATTAGCGATGGAGCTATAAATATACCGTTTGCGATTTGGTCATCGCACACAGTTTCGTTGAAGGGTATCTGATTGCTGTGTCGTCTTTGGACCATCCTGCAGTAGTGTAGCAAACCATTGTTTCGCTAAGATATCGCTCGCTCAGCCCCTTCTTATAGCGTTGCTAGTTGAAGGAGCAGGATGTTTTCCATGTGATAACCTGGATATCTTGGGATATCATATTATTGCTATTTAATTTAATGCACATATATACTTTTTAAAGGTGGAAGACTTGGCCTTTTTCTCGGTGATTTGTTCCACTTTTGCCGCCATAGTTTCCGTTTACTTGTGTTATATTCCATATTGAGCGCTCCTAACATGCTTGGGGTTGTTATGGGGACCCCATTGATAATTCGTTTTGGGATAAAACTCTTCCGGCAAGGCCCAACGTTGGTACTACATTTTCTTAATAACTTAATAAAAATGCATAGGGCTTAGCTACCCCGTTGATAATTAATCAACCCCCGGGCTAGTGCTCCTCATGAGTGTTGGTCCAAACTTGAGGACTGTGCGGGGCCATCACAGGGCAACTTGGGTGATTTCTATCAAGCCACCGTATGCGTTGCTTATCCGTCGTGTCCCGAGAACGAGATACGCGGCTCCTATCGGTTTCGTCACCACGTTGGGTAGTCTTGCTGGATTTGTTTTCCCCTTCTCGAAGGTATTGTGCACCGGGACTCCGAGGATACCTTGGGCTATCTCGAAGTTGAGGTTTTCCACCGCAGCTTGTGGCTAGTTTGTGATGAATTAGTTGGAGCACCCCTGCAAAGTTTAAATCTTTCTGAGAGCCATGCCCTCGGTTATGTGGCAACTTGGAAATTGTTTAACACCCGCATATAATAAACTTGAAGTAAACACAATTAAAATACACCAACCGTGTGTGTAACCGTTATTGTCTCTTTTCGAGGGAGTTCGGAAAGAGAACACAGTGGGGTTATGTTTGACTAGTAAGTCGGTGTTCAAGAACACTTCTTGATCATAACTAGTACTCGTGCGACATGCGTAGATTCTCATCTCAATCTTGTACTCGTAATTTAGACACTCAAATAAATGCTTAGTGCTACTACAAACCTCACCACTTAACTATACCTTACCCATGCGCTTATATAGTCTCGGTACCTGGGTTAATGAGATTGCAGAGTCCCCGTGGCTCAAAGATTTGTACAACAATATAGGTACAGGTATATATGAGTTTGATCCGGCTGACGCTTCCCAGCTCCAGTGGGAGTTCGACGAGGAGCGTCGGCGCATGTATGTCACTTACCCGGACGAGTAGGGGAGCTACTTGGTCGTCCTCCTGGGCTTAGCGAGATAGATGTCATTTGCTTTTATCATTTCATTTCGTCCTTAGTCGGACCCTGCACTTTTGGATGATTGTATGGATTATAAAATTTAGCATGTGGCGAGTGTAAGCTAACCCATATACTCATCTCATCTCTTACATGTATTGCAATGATATCTATACTTCCGCAACGACGAGGTGTGCTTCTATCCCTATCAAGGCCTTGGGCCCGAATAAGGATAGTACCGCATCTTGGGCATTACAAGTTGGTAATTAGAGCCATACCGACAATAGGAGCCCCTTGCTTGATCAAACTTGTTTGAGTCGAGTCTAGTAAAAAATGTTTTGAGTCTTGTTATATATTGGAGGGTAGGATTCTTTTTACTCTTCTTCTATGCTCTAGTGAGGAATCCTGATGTAGGAATTTTAATTCTACCCCTCTTCTCACTCAAAATTTTTTAGGATCACGCGGGTATTTTGGAGCCTCTATGATGCTGATGTGACGGAACTATGTACTTGGTGCCTCCTGTCTGAATTGACTTTGTTCCGGGGAGTAGAGCTCCAGGGGGTTCTCGATACATCGTTATCATTCAGTTTCCTTAGTATCTCAGGACGAGGATGTTCGAAACACTTGAATACTTTTCTTGGTGGCAAATAGTGTCGTGAATTTTCCCCAGTACTGGTGGAGATAGCTCGGATGATCTACCAGGTCTAGTATCGTTTTTTTCGAAGGTCTGAGGTAGACGAGTTTGCGGAATCTCTTAGATATGTGTTGAGGGTTGCTGGTGCAGTTTTGCAGCTGATTACCTTGGGTATGTTCCTGGACCCACAACCTAATAACATAGCCAAGAAAAAAAATCCGGAAATTCACAGGTAGGAATTCCAGTAGTCACCTAGAAAAAATTCTTCTAACATATGTATGAGGGGTTATACATTTGGTCCGAGCCATTTTTAGCTCAATACTTTGTTGAATTGCAAGTGGCATTCAAATCTCATGATGTTGTCGCTAATCTGTGGAAGCATTCAAACTAATTTTAGTTGAATGCGAATTGCTAAGACTTCATGTTACAATATTTCGAGCCTTTGATTCAGCTTATTAGCTTCATCTTGTCAACTATGATCTAATATTCATGTCCATCTTTAGGATGTCTCCAGTAACTCGTGGAAACCCGGGTCGTGAGGGGGATGATGCTAACCCTCCACCACCCCCACCTCCACCTCCGGAGGCTTGGCAAGCTCTGATGGCCGCGACCAATGCGAATACTCAGATGTTGCTTCAGATGATGCAAGAGAGGAACTAGGGGTATCAAGGCCATCAAGGAAATTTCAAAAGTCAACCACAGTTCGCAACTCTCAATCAGTTCATTGCCGATCAACCCAAGTCCTTCAACAACTGTGTTCACGCTCTCGATGCCGATGATTGGCTCGTCGACATCAACAAGCATTCCAAGTGCAGCAATGTCAGGCCTGAGGACTATGTCAAGTTTGCAGCATTCCAGCTTAAGGACCAGGCAGCAGAGTGGTGGCAGCAATACAAAGATTCTAGAGCTGGTCAAGTGGTTACCTAGGCCGAGTTTTGTCATGACTTCAGAGCTCATCATATCCCGACGAGTGTTGTCGAGGGTATGCGTGAGAAGTTCAGGAACCTCAAGCAAGGGAGTATGACTATCTATAAGTACAATACTGAGTTCCAAAATCTTGCTCGTTATGCCAAACAGGACATGCCGGATGAGAAGAGCAAGATTTACCAGTTCAAAGGTGGCCTCAGGGAAGATCTTCAGCTTGCTCTTGTTCTTGCAGAGCCCACTGGGTTTGATCAGTTTAACAATTTGGCTCTAAAGCTTGAAGAAGCTCAACTCAAGGCCGAGACTTCCAAGAAGCAGCTTAGTGAAAGCACATTTGCTCCCTTGGTGGTTTTGGTAATTAATAACAACATATAAGTCATTGAACTAATGTTTCCACTAAGTATATTTCAGGAAAAGTTCAATGATAGGGATGGCAAAAGGATTGTGGAGATTGTGGAATTACCCCAAGATTCAAGGAAATGGATTGGCAAAGCTTCAAGCAAGAGGACTCTACATTTTACTTTGTGAGAAATCACTTTGAGTCCATAGGAAAGCCAATACTAATAAAAGGGGGTAAGGATCTGTTGGTGAACAAAATGCTCATACGTGCACATGTGATAGTCACCAAAAACACCCACAAGCTCTTCCACTAAAGTCTGTCCAAAGTCAAATATCCAAAATCGGTGGAACCAACACTTTCCACTCGGTGCCACCAATTCCCAAACTCAGACAGACCTAAGCCAAACCCTAGCCCTTCGGTGCAACCGAGTTTAGGTTGCCAACTTTCTGTTACGCAAATTCACAATATCGGTACCACCGAGATTGTTGGATCGGCGTCACCGAGATTGGGCAATCTGACCGTTGGTCACCTTATCGGTGCAACCGAGTTTCCTATATCGGTCTCTCCGAGATTCAAAAGTTGCCACCTTTTGGTCACTTCGGTACCACCGAGATTAACACATCGGTGTCACCGAGTTGGTCATTTTGTGTGTAACGGTTGGATTTTTGGGGATGCCTATATATACCCCTTCACCACCACCCACTCGAAAGAGAAGCACTCAGAACTATTCCATACTTGCCCCATCCAGTTTTCTGAGAGAGAGCCACCTACCCTTGTGTTGAGGTCAAGATCGTCCACTCCAACCATATGGATCTTGATTTCTAGCCTCCCCAAGTTGCTTTCCACCAATCCTATCTCTTCCACCAAGCCAAATCTGTGAGAGATTGATTGTGTGTTGAGGAGTCTATCATCGTGAAGCACAAGAGCAAGGAGTTCATCATCATTGCCGAGCCTATTACCTTTTGGAGGGTGGTGCCTCCTAGATTGGTTAGGTGTCGCTTGGGAGCCTCCTACTTCATGTTGTGGAGTTGAACCAAGAAGTTTGTAAGGGCAAGGAGATCGCCTACTTCGTGAAGATCTACCCATAGTGAGGCTAGTTCTTCATGGACGGAAGCCGTTATGGAATAGTCAAGGTTGTTACTTCGTGGACCCTTATGGGTGGAGCCCTCCGTGGACTCTCGCGACCGTTACCCTCCGTGGGTTGAAGACTCCATAAACGTGGATGTACGATAGCACCACCTATCGGAACCACGGGAAAAATCATCGTGTCTACAATTGCGTTTGATCTTCCTACCCCATCCTTTCTACTCATGCTTGTTGTTACTTTTCGCTGCTATACTCTTAGACTTGCATGTGTAGGGTGTACTTGACTTGCCATGAAATGCTTAAAATCTGCCAACTCTAAAATTTGGGAAAAGGTAGAATTTTTATTTGGTCAAGTAGTCTAATCACCCCCCTCTAGACATACTTTCGGTCCTACAAGTGGTATCAGAGCTTTGGTCTCCATTGCATTGGTCTCACAACCTAGGAGAGTATGGCGTCTAGTGAGGGAAATTATCACCGTAGAGGTCCGTACTTTGATGGCACTAATTTTGCTAGTTGGAAGCACAAAATGAAAATGCATATTCTTGGTCATAACCCCGCTGTATGGGCTGTTGTTCGTGTTGGCTTGCAAGGTGAATTCTTTGGTGATGGAAAGGAACCGGATCGTGAAGCGACCACAGAAGAATTGAAGATGTTGCAATACAATGCTCAAGCATGCGACATTCTCTTCAACTGCCTATGCCCCGAAGAGTTCAACAAAATCAGCCGTCTTGAGAATGCAAAAGAGATTTGGGATACTTTGGTTGATATGCACGAAGGAACCAAGTCCGTGAGAGAGTCCAAGTTGGATGTTCTTCAAAGTCAGCTTGACAAGTTCAAGATGAAGGATGGTGAAGGAGTCGCAGAGATGTACTCTAGGCTAGCTCTCATCACCAATTAGATTGCCGGCTTAGGAAGCGAAGAAATGACCGACAAATTCATCATCAAGAAGATACTTAGAGCTTTGGATGAGAGATACGACACCGTGTACACATTGATCCAAATGATGCCCAACTACAAAGATCTCAAGCCTACGGAAGTCATTGGAAGGATTGTTGCTCATGAGATGACACTCAAAGACAAAGAAGAGCTTCACCACAAGTCTAGCGGTGCTTACAAAGCCACAAGTGATGCTCCCGCAACTTCAAGCGACAACCTTGTCACCAATGAAGAGATAAGCCTCATGGTCAAGAAATTCAACAAGTTCTACAAGAATAGAGGCAACGAACGAAGCTCCAACTCAAGATATGATGAGAAGCGTTCGTCAAGTCGTGACCGCAATTGCTACAATTGTGGGAAGCCCAGACACTACTCCAATGAGTGCACAGCTCCCTACAAACGAAGAGAAGAGTCACCTCGAAGACGAAGCTCAGGGAATGAATCACCTCAAAGAGAGAGAAGGAGTAGAGATGATCGTTATGAACGAAGACACTCAAGGAGAAGTAGAGATTCGGAGAAGAAGGACAAGTACACCAAGAGCTACACAAGAAGAAATCATCAAGCTCATGTTGGTGAATGGGTTTCCGGCTCCGACTCCGACAACAACTCCGAGAGAAGCTATCACTCCGATTCTGACTATAGTCAAGATGATGGTGTTGCCGGAATTGCTCTAGTGACTACCAACTCCTTTGATCTATTTGATTCACCAAACGAAGGGAGTGGAAGTTGCTTCAAGGCTAAAGGGCCCAAGGTATCACACCCCGAGTATCTTGATTTTGATAGTGATGAAGATGACTTGCTTTGTGATGATGACTTGCTCTTTGATAAAACTAGTAATGTTAGTCAAAATGAACTTGATAATTCTCATGCTAGTCAAGATAAGTCAATTGATGATGATAAGATGAAAATAGAAGAACTAACTAAAGAACTAAACACTCTTAAGTTAGCTCATGAATCTACTCTTGAAGATCATAGAGAGCTTGTAAGAACTCATGAGAAGCTACGCTTCGAGAAGCTCAACTTGGAGCAAGAGCATGAGTTTCTTAAAGCTATCAATGACGATCTCCGAAAGAAGACTTCATCTTATCTAGCCAAACGACTACTCTTGTCTACATTCATGCCTAAAGTTAAAACTAAGCAAACTAGTAACAAAGGCAAGAAAGGTTCTTCATCTAGTAGCAACAATAAAAATGCTAAACCAAATGATGTTGCTTCGAGTAGTTCTATTGATTCCACTAATGATGATTCTCTTAGCCAAGTTAGACTTGAGCAAGAAAATGCTTTATTGAAAGGAATTATAGAAAAGGGTATCTACAAGAGTCTTGCCGACTGTAAGCAATTTCAGGAAATTGTATGCAAGCACGGAGGATACCGAAAGAACCATGGTGTTGGCTACTTCAACGCAGATGGAGTTGAATGGGAAGAAGGTCAATACCCCAAGCCCAAGTTTGTTCCTCAAAAGGAGAAGTATGAAAATACTCTTCCCAAGGGAACAAACACTCAAGATGACCTTCCACCACAAGACCACAAGCTCAAGGGCAAGAACAAGCTTCAAGAGGACATTGACTCATATGAAGATGAACCCCTAGCTATGGTGGAGTGGGTTCCAAAGGCTACTTCAAGCTCAACTTCTACAAAGGCTACTACAACACCAAGGATCCCGTTCAACTTGATGTGGGTCCCCAAGAAGAAGAACTAGAGAGTTCTTGAGGGGTGACTCCGCCAATGAAATTCACTCATATTCATTATTGGCAAGAACTATTTGCAATCAACATCAACTCTATGCAATAGTTCAAGGAGTCACACATTCCCTCAAAGGTAAGCAAGGGACAAGGTAATCAACAAATCAATGGACATCATAACACATGTTTTGCACTCCATGTCCATAGATATCCTTGTATTGTTCTCTTGTGTGTTGGGACTAACCCATGTAGGTGAGAAGAGTAAGGAAACAACAAGGATGCTCCCAACTCTTGGTGATCTTCGTCAACCTTGAGCATCCACCACTACCTCACCAACATGAAGTCTTCACCGACAAAACCCAAGGTTAGTTTATCCCTCTTATGGGGGGATGTCACATCAAGGGGGAGCTTTACTCTAAGACTTGAGTCAAAGCATCTCTTAGCATGTGACAACATTAAATGCTTTATGTAAAAGTGGTAACCCCACTTGTGCCTAAACGATGAGTATGACCTATGATCAAGTATTCTTACTTGGCTCATAAGTCAATATACTCATATATAGATGACTTCGTCATCGCCCAAGTGCTTGTTAGATGCTAGTATGTATGTGCATGTTTGTCATGATTTCATTTGACATTTTATTGTGTGAGCATGTTGGTCTGCATTTATTTTCCCATTCGAGGACATCCAATTGTTGCTATTTCACTTTTGATTTATCTTTTGCGAATTGGATGGACAAGAATGCCTAGGACCACTCTTTAGCTATCTATGCTTTCTCACCTCACATTCCATTCATGCTGAATCACAAAACTTGAACAAGTACTTTTCGATCTCTCTGTGTGTGGAGCACTCGGAGTTTCGTATCGACAAGGACTGACCATTAAAACCTCCCAAGTGCATCTCGGTGGAACCAACCCAAAATTCTCGGTCTCACCAAATGCCTAGGGTTGATCTGGTTTTCAATCTCGGTACTACCGATTCCATATTCTTGGTTACACCGAGTTTCCCTGTCTGCTTTCAGTTGAGGAACTCGATGACACCGAAAATTTAGAATCGGCGTCACCAACAGTGAAGGGTATATAAGCTGTGGTCCCGACGGTTCAAAAATTCAATCTTCAATCGTCGCGCCCCAAACCCTAAGCTGCCGCAAAAGGACCCCCTGGTCGTCGCCCTTGTCTCCCCGCGCTCCTCCGCCGCTGGGATCCTCGCCGTCGACGGGCATCTTCGCCGCCGTCGCCGCCGTAGCGGATCCGTCACCAAGCTAGGGTACGGATTCGATCTTTCTTTGCGCTCCCCGTCCGAATCTTGTGCATTGAAGTTATTTTATCTATAAGCCACTGTTTGCACGTCTTCCTATCCACGAGAAAATTCCATAGATTAGGGAATGATCGATTTTCTAGGGTTTACCGTCCGCCCGATGGAACTCGGTGGAACCGAAGCGAACAAATCGGTGTCACCGATTTGCCTGTCTGTGCTGCTGAGAACTCTCTTGGTGAAACCGAGTACTTTTTTTCGGTCTCACCGAAAAGAGTGCCAAGTTTCTGTTAAGGAGAAAGTCAGTCTCGGTAGCACCGAAATTTTTGCTTCGGCTGTACCGATTTTCATGTGACAGAATGTAAACCTTGAGAATCTTTTGTTCAAACTTTCAAAAACCAGCTGAAAATTTTGTGATGACTCATCTTCTTCTGCTCCTCTATACTCTATTCACAGGGTCAGTATGTCAAGTGCTGAGGACAGTGAGAACAACTTCCAAGAGGAGAACATTGTCATGAGTTCAGGCACTAGTCCTGAGTCCAGTTCCTCTTCAGATCCAGGCACTCCCAGTTCTCATGGGTTGCCCAAGGCTGCTACAAGAGCCAGGAACAAGCTGAATTCGAATGAGGAGGATTCAGATTTTGTGCCAGAGGAGATTCTTGCCGAGAAGCAAGAGAAGGCTGCCAAGAGAGATGCTAATGAAGCCACCTCTTCAAGGAGGACTGTCAGCAAGGTCTATGCTAGCTCTGAAGCTATGAGAGCACCTGATGGTGCTAGGGAAAAAATGGCTATTCACCTTGAGTCACCCCCAAAGAAATATATGCCTAAGAAGGCAGGGGAGAAGAAGAGAGCTAGGAAGAGGATTATCTATGTCACTGGTAGGCAGACCTCCATGTTTGAGGACCCTGAGGAGGCTGCTGGTGCTGCTGCTGAGGAGGAGGAAGAACATGTTGAGAAGGCCCCTCCCAAGAAGAAACAAAAGAAGCTTATGTCTGATGCTATGCCAAAGACTGGCACATCCAAGAGCACCAAGTCTGCCCCCAAGAAGGCTGCTGCTAAAAAGCCCAAGAGGTTGTCCAGGCAGATTCCTACTTCTGAAAAGAACAAGGGAACTACCTCCAGAGTTGAGGATGAAGATGCTATGTCTGCTTTGATGAAGCTTAGACCACACCTTCCAGTACATAATGCCAGCTATCCACTTACTGAAGATATGAAGAAGTGGAAGGATTCTGGTTTGAGGGCATGGAGAGCTGCTGATCCATATACCCAAAGGAGGAAAACAGCTGTGGACTACAGATTCTACACCAAAGAGCAACAGGATTTTTATGAGACTGTGCTGTTTGACAAGAGTCTAGCTGTGAGTGACATGAGGTATGTGGACTGGAAATTCATTAAGGAGAATGAAGACTACTTTCCAAGTGTCCAAGACAATTTCCACTGCATTGGTTTGGATGAGTTTGTTGGCAGAGAGTTTACAGCATGGAATGATGAGATGATCATGCAATTCTACTCCACTGCACATTTGTATGGAGATGGTAGGATTGTATGGATGACTAAAGGAGCAAGATATGAGTCCACTGTTGATGAATGGGCTACAATCTTGGGAGTCCCAGAGGTACAGGATGGTGACTTGGATGTATACTCAGAATACAAGGAGAGCCACAATGCTATGTCTAACATGTACAATGTGATCCCTGCTGCTCATGTGAAGTCTCACAAGTTAGGATCCATCTATTTTCTCTAGGCTGGCCTTCGTACCATGAACACCATTCTGAGGCATACTTTGATGCCCAAGTCAGGAGATGACAAGATGATCCGAGGCTACTCCATCAACATGCTAATCCATCTTGACAGACACACCAGGATTAGAGTCATGGACTTGATTGTTGAGACAGTTAAGAGGGTTGCTGCTGATCAGAAGCGCTCTTGCTGCTATGCACCCTATATCCAGATGCTTATCAACTCTAAGTTGGAGAAGCACATATTTGCTCTTGACAGGCCCCACTTGCCCCTACAGCCAGATTTAGAGGACAACATTGTGTTGGTGGATCCAGAACATCCCACATCTGCTGCAGCTCAGGCAGAGGCAGAGGCAGCTAGAGCCACTAGTGCTCAAGTCCCTAGATCCAGGAACGAGCAAATGGATCTTTTGATCTCATCAGTTCAGGGCATGCAGAAGGACATTAAGGACATCTTGAACAATCAGAACAACATTGTCAGGATATTTGAGAACAGGATCAAGACCCTTAATGATAAGGTGGATGGGCTGACTAAGACAGTCAATGAGCTCAAGAAGGAAGTTGACTCAGTGCCTCTTCCTCATTCTTCAGATGATGATGATGATGATGAGGATGACTCACCTCTCAAGCCAAGGCACACACTTCACTACTCAGGCCAGATCAGCCATCGTGCCAGCTCCAGACTTGAGGCCCTCTTCATCATCTCCTGCCACTGTCACCTCAGCTCCTGCTCCATCAGCTCCAGTTCCTCCAGTTGCCACTCCAACTCCATCCATGACATCTGCAGAGATCTTCGCCGACGTTGTTCTCTCGACTCCTTCACCAACAACCGGAGGAGATCAGCCCAAGAACGCTTAGATATATGCCTTTGAATTTTTTGGTAACTTGTTGCCAAAGGGGGAGAAGTGTATATAGATCTTTAGGCTTTGAGTGAGAGAGCGTTTGGTTTTTATTGTTTTTTCAAAAACAATTTTCTTTTGGTTGCTTGTGTTGAACTTATGTGTGTTTTGATCATACACTTAATGTGTGTTGTGCTACTATTTCCTATCATCTTAATGCTTATGAGATGATCATTATCCTTGTTTGGTTGTGTTGTCCTATGATGTTCACTCTTACTATTCTCGCACACCACCAAGTTGTATGTGACATGGAAGAAGTACCCCATGTACCTAATCGATTGTGCATTTGCATTCAAACGCAAATTTAAAATAATGCACAAATTTAGGGGGAGCTCTTGCTTATCACATACTTCTCAAAGCGACGATTACATTCATTGATTATATCATGTGTCGAAGCTTTGATCTATATGTTGTCATTAATTACCAAAAAGGGGGAGATTGAAAGCACATTTGCTCCCTTGGTGGTTTTGGTAATTAATAACAACATATAAGTCATTGAACTAATGTTTCCACTAAGTATATTTCAGGAAAAGTTCAATGATAGGGATGGCAAAAGGATTGTGGAGATTGTGGAATTACCCCAAGATGCAAGGAGATGGATTGGCAAAGCTTCAAGCAAGAGGACTCTACATTTTACTTTGTGAGAAATCACTTTGAGTCCATAGGAAAGCCAATACTATCAAAAGGGGGTAAGGTTCTGTTGGTGAACAAAATGCTCATACGTGCACAAGTGATAGTCACCAAAAACACCCACAAGCTCTTCCACAAAAGTCTGTCCAAAGTCAAATATCCAAAATCGGTGCAACCAACACTTTCCACTCGGTGCCATCGATTCCCAAACTCAGACAGACCTAAGCCAAACCCTAGCCCTTCGGTGCAACCGATTCTGCTTTGGTGCCACCCAGATTAGGTTGCTAACTTTCTATTATGCAAATTCACAATATCGGTACCACCGAGATTGTTGGATCGACGTCACCGAGATTGGGCAATCTGACCATTGGTCACCATATCGGTGCAACCGAGTTTCCTATATTGGTCTCACCAAGATTCAAAAGTTGCCACCTTTTGGTCACTTCGGTACCACCGAGATTAACACATCGGTGTCACCGAGTTGGTCATTTTGTGTGTAACGGTTGGATTTTTGGGGATGCCTATATATACCCCTTCACCACCACCCACTCGAAAGAGAAGCACTCAGAACTATTCCATACTTGCCCCATCCAGTTTTCTGAGAGAGAGCCACCTACCCTTGTGTTGAGGTCAAGATCTTCCACTCCAACCATATGGATCTTGATTTCTAGCCTCCCCAAGTTGCTTTCCACCAATCTTATCTCTTCCACCAAGCCAAATCTGTGAGAGAGTGATTGTGTGTTGAGGAGTCTATCATATTGAAGCACAAGAGCAAGGAGTTCATCATCAATGCCGAGCCTATTACCTTTTGGAGGGTGGTGCCTCCTAGATTGGTTAGGTGTCGCTTGGGAGCCTCCTACTTCGTGTTGTGGAGTTGAACCAAGAAGTTTGTAAGGGCAAGGAGATCGCCTACTTCGTGAAGATCTACCCATAGTGAGGCTAGTCCTTCGTGGACGGAAGCCGTTATGGAATAGTCAAGGTTGCTACTTCGTGGACCCTTATGGGTGGAGCTCTCCGTGGACTCTCACGACCGTTACCCTCCGTGGGTTGAAGACTCCATAAACGTGGATGTACGATAGCACCACCTATCGGAACCACGGGAAAAATCATCGTGTCTACAATTGCGTTTGATCCTCCTACCCTATCCTTTCTACTCATGCTTGTTGTTACTTTCCGCTGCTATACTCTTAGACTTGCATGTGTAGGGTGTACTTGACTTGCCATGAAATGCTTAAAATCTGCCAACTCTAAAATTTGGGAAAAGGTAGAATTTTTATTTGGTCAAGTAGTCTAATCAACCCCCTCTAGACATACTTTCGGTCCTACACTTAGAGACTCTTACCCTTCTTCTTCCTCCTCTCAGATTGTTCCTAAGCAGCAGAAGTATTGGGTTCCTACACCACCTCCTTTCCGTCCTCCTAAGTAGCATGGTGGTCATAGTTCTCCCCACCCACCCAACCCAGGATTCGAGTAGAGACCTCAGGATCCAAGGTCAGGAAGTGCTCCTCCTCCAACAAACTTCCATTCGCTCTCAAATGTTACTTGTCACAAGTGTGGTCAGAGGGGCCGCTATTCCAACAAGTGCACTAACTAGCGGCGTCTTTCGCCTCTTCCTTCCGCCAGGCCTCCAGGAAATGCTATGGTGAAGCACAATCCCAAGTTAGTGAGAGTGAACATGGTCAACTCAACTCAAGCAGAAGAATCCTCAGAAGTGATTATGGGTAATATCCTGGTTAATTATATTCCCGCAAAAGTTTTATTTGACACTGGTGCATCACATTCTTTCATGTCAAGAACATTCTTCTCCAAGAATGACTTCAATTCTGAATATTTGAGCAAAGCATTGTGTGTTGTTTCACCCGTCACTCTGATGAGCGCAAACAAGGTGGTTCCAGATGTCTCTATCAAGATGGGCATCTATTCCTTTCTAGCCTCTCCAATTTTTCTCTGCAATTTCAATATTGATCTAATTCTTGGCATGGATTTTTCTTGGGATGAACAAGGCTTATATAGATTGTGCAGCAAAAGAAGTCAAATTGACTTATTCTTCTGAAGACGTGATCATTTTTATGCTCGCGATGACACTATACATCTCTTTTCTTTTAATGAGAAGGGTGAAATCTCAGCCATATCTCAAGTTCCCATCGTTTGTGAGTATGAAGATGTCTTTCCAAGAGAATTGCCAGCAATGCCTCATCACCGGCTAGTAGAGTTTGTGATTGAACTCGAACCTGGAATTGAACCGGTATGCAAGCGTCCTTATAAACATGGCCCTAAAGAGCTGAAAGAATTGAAGAAGCAACTAGATGAACAAGAACATATGGGTTTGATCAGACCAAGTTCTTCACCTTGGGGTTGTGGTGTTCTATTTGTCAAGAAGAAGGATGGTACGGAACGACTATGTGTCGATTACCGTCCATTGAATAAAAAGACAATCAAGAACAAGTATCCACTTCCCAACATCAACCAATTGTTTGAGCAATTGAAATGGGCCAAGGTTTTCTCAAAGCTCAATCTTCAAATGGGCTAACATCGAATCCGTATCCGTGAAGAGGATATTCCAAAGACTGCTTTCAGGACATGTTTTGGCTCTTATGAGTACCCTGTGATGTCCTTTGGTCTTGCAAATGCTCCTCCAACATTCTCCCGCATGATGAAGTTCATCTTCTCTCCGTTCGAGAATGTGTTTGTCTTGGTGTATCTTGATGCATTTTAGTCTTCTCCGAGACCGAACAAGAACATGCAGAGCATCTCCGGCTTGTGCTTGACAAGTTAAGAGAGCATCGGCTCTATGCAAAGTTCTCCAAGTGTGAATTCTGGCTCAATGAAGTGATGTACATTGGGCATATCATCTCTGCCGAGGGCATCAAGATGGATCCTGAAAAGGTTGAGGCCATTGTGAAGTGGTAGCCTGCTCAAAATGTCAAGAAGCTTCGAAGCTTCCTAGGGCTTGCAAGCTACTACAGAAGATTTGGTGGAGAACTTCTCCAAGATTGCTAAGCATATGTATAATCTCCTCCAGAAGAATGCCAAATATGCGTGGACTCCTGAGTGTGATGTGGCGTTCAATACACACAAGGAAAAGCTGACTTCAGCTCTAGTTCTCACTCCTTCCGATGAATCCAAACCATTCCAAGTGTTCTGTGATGCTTCTCTGCAAGGTCTTGGTGGTGTTCTCATTCAAGACAGAAAAGTGGTAGTGTATACCTCTCGTCAGCTGAAGCCTAGTGAGAAGAACTACCCCACTCACGATCTTGAGCTGGCGGCAATTGTTCATGCTCTGATGACCTAGAGACACCTCTTGTTGGGAAGGCCGGTTGAAGTCTTCACCGACCACAAGAGCCTAAAGTACATTTTCACTCAACCCAATCTCAATCTCCGGCAAACACGTTGGGTGGAAATGATCTAGGAATATAACCCCAGCATTGAGTATACTCCAGGCAAAGAAAATGTGATTGCAGACGCTTCAAAAAGGAAGGCGTCGTACAACAGTCTTATTCTCAAGCCTTTCCACAATGTCAACCTCCAAGTAATACCTCAAGGGTTTCTTGCCAACCTTCAAGTTTCTCCGACTTTGGAAGATCAAATTCGCCAAGCTCAACTTCTTGATGCTATGGTGAAGAAGGTGAAGTTAGGCGTGGCCAAGAGCATTCCAAAGTATAAGTGCTTCCGTGTTGATGACAAAGACACCTTGTTCTTCAAGGATCGTCTTGTGGTTCCAAAGGGAGAGCTCAGGAAAGTCATTATGGACGAAGCTCACAATTCCCTCCTCTCGATTCATCCAGGCAGTTCCAAGATGTATCAGGATCTCAAGCAAACCTTTTGGTGGACACACATGAAGCGTGAAATCACTTAGTTTTTGAATGAGTGTGATGTGTGCCACAGAGTGAAGGCGGAACATCAACGTCCAGCAGGTCTCCTTTAGCCTTTGCCAATCCCAGAGTGGAAATTCGATCAAATTGAGATGGATTTTTTCACTGGGTTTCCTAAGTCCAAGATAGGTAATGATGCCATCTTTGTGGTCATCGACAAGCTCACTAAAGTCGCCCACTTCCTTCCGGTCAAAGAATCTATCACGGCAGCTCATCTGGCAGAGCTGTACACATCAAGGATAGTTTCTTTGCATGGTATTCCTCAGCTTATATCTTTAGGCCGTGGAAGCATCTTCACTTCCAAGTTCTGGGATTCCTTTTAGTCAGCCATGGCCTCCAAGATCCATTTCAGCACAGGTTTCCACCCTCAGACAAGTGGTCAAGTAGAGAGAGTCAATCATATCCTTGAAGACATGTTGAGGGCATGTGTTATCTCTTTCGGCATGAAGTGGGAAGATTGCCTCCCATTTGCCGAGTTCTCCTACAACAATAGTTTTCAAGCAAGTTTGGGCAAGGCCCCATTCGAGATTCTCTATGGCAAAAAATGTGGTACCCTGCTCAATTGGTCTGAAACCGGTGAGTGTCAAGTCCTTGGCAATGATATATCACTGAAGCAGAAGAGATTAGACGTGTCATTCGTGAAAACCTCGAAGCTACTCAATCCCGTCAGAAGAGCTATTATGATAGCAAGCATCATGACATGGCCTTTCAAATCGATGACTTTTTCTATCTCCGAGCGTCTCCCATGAAGGGCACTCAACGCTTTGGCATCAAAGGAAAGCTTGCTCCATGCTTTGTGGGTCCTTTCAAGATTGTTGGCAAGAGAGGCGACCTTGCCTAGTAACTCGAGCTTCCTTCCAATTTCTCAAATGTGCATGACATCTTTAACGTCTCTTAGCTCCACAAGTGTTTCAAGACTCTTGAGCGCACCGTTGATTTCCAAGACATTGATCTCCAAGAAGACCTATCCTATCATGAGCATCCAGTCGCTATCCTTGAAGAGACTGAGCGCAAGACTCGCAACAAGTCTATCAAGTTCCTCAAAGTGAAGTGGTCACAACATTCCGACAAAGAAGCTACTTGGAAATGTGAGGACCTTCTCCGTTCTGAATATACCGACTTCTTTCATTCCTAGATCTCAGGACGAGATCTTCTTGTAGTGGGGGTGAGTTGTAATTGCCCAAGTGCAACTTTCGAATATTGCAACCATTTTCGTGTGTGAACCTATGTATGACTTGCCATTGTTGGTTTGGATTTGAATTGCATAATGTGCCTACAGTCATCATGCCATTCATTTTATCATTGCATCATGGCATCAAACACTCTTGTGTATCATAGTGTGTTTGAGTGAGTGTATGTGTCGCGATGATGTGGCTTGTAATCTTGTGGTGTAGTCTTGCTTGATTCAACTTCAAATTATTTTCAACCAACAAAATCCCTTACTACTTCCTATTTCTTCTTATTTTTGCAAGTGTGTTCCTACTGCCATATTTTAATGTTCACTATTTTCTAAATTCCTAAATTTTTCCCTCGAGCCCTCCTCCAAATTTCAGCCTTTTTCAGATTGCTTTGGTTGGATTAAAAAATGCCTCAAGTTTGAGTTTAGTTAAAACTTGATTTATTTTTTAATCTCTAAAAATTCCCAAACCAATTTTGTTATATGAAGTATAATTCCAGGGTACCAAATGTATTTTTGTTCCAACCAAATACCTCTGCAATTACCCATGGGCATTTTTCCTTTCTTTCTGTTTTGAAATAGAGTAAATCAGAGGGAGAGAGAGAGAGCTCAACGCGTAGCCAACCCACTGTGGGACTCTTACCTCCCGCAGTGAAGCCCAGCTACCAACGCAGCCCACTAGCGAGAAGGCATGGTCAACCTCCTATACGACGCACATCTAGGATGTCACGTTGCCGACCTCATTGATTTGACGGTCGTACGATGCCCTAGAGCCCTATAAAACTTGTCCTAGACCTACCCCTAGGATTCCTCGACCAATTCTGGCCCTCTCCTTCCCTCACTGCAGCCAGGAAAGGTAGCCACATGCCACGCCGTCACCGCGCCCGCCATGCTTCAACCGAGCTTGATATCGTTCTCGGGGTAGCCCTCCGGGCGCATCCCCGACCTCCCCGTCGCCGTGGATCGAGGCCCCGAAGCCCCCCCATCTTCTGCATCGACTCACGCAACGCCACGGCCTCTGGTACGGCCTCTTTGACCTCGTCTTCTTCCTCTTCTTCCCGGACCGGAGACTGGCAAGTTCCTCGCGTCACCACGCCGTCTCCATCGTGCACCCGGCGATGCCTTCATGTCCAGTGGACACTAGGTGAGAAGCCACTCCCCCTGCTTCTCCTCATCGTCCATCATTCCTCGTAGGAGTCGCTACGTCCTTGCCAATATCGTGTTCTCAGTGCTCCGGCCAAAGCTCAGTTTTTTTGTGTTGTTGGTGTGCCGCGTTATGCCGAAATCCCCACCGTTCCGGTTCGGCTCCTGTGCATGCCTCGCGCACGCAGCAGCTCGCCCACAAGCCGCGTGCACTCACACCCCTGCCTCACTCCTCGCAATGGCCCTGAGCGAGCAGAGCTCACGCTCGAGTGCCCCTGCTCACCCTAGCCTCCCGTGCCCACGCAGCCGCGCTGCAGCCGTGAACCGAGCCCCCTACTGATCTCGCACCCCCGCCGAGATACCACAACCTCCGTGGTCGCTGGCTTGCTCGTGAGGGTCAAAGTCTTCTTCTCTGTCTCAGGGAAGAAGAAGGCCTAGAGCCTAGGCCTGGTTCTTATGGAGCTGAGCCCTATTCTGTTCACAAACCATGACCTAGCCTAGTGGTAGCGCTTCCCCTCTTCTTCCCAAGAGACATGAGTTTAAATCCCCACCGGCGCACATTTCTACACTCATTTTTTGAGATTTTGTCTCAATGACAGCTGGGTCCCGCTGTCATTCCCTCAAACATTCCAGCGTGGCCCCGGTCCCACCAGACAGCCTGATGGCTCTGCAGGGCTTGGGTGCGCCTAGTTTTCCCCTATTGTTTTATTTATTTATTTTATTAGTTATTGGATTTCTCTGTTTTTCTGAAAATATAAAAACTTGCATAATTAATTGTTAAATATTTTCCTACAACACCATATAATTATTATATATGAAAATGGGGTAGGAAAACCCAAGGAATCCATCTGTGCCATTAGTTTTGTCATTTGACTAAGTTTGTCTGCATGTAATTTTGGCTGTGATGCCATTTTGTTTATTTTGTGTAATTTAATCCATGCACCTTTTGAAATAATTTTGAACATGAGGTAGGGCCTTTGACATGTGTACTAGTCCCTGTAATTTTTGGTTGCCATGAAAATCCATGTTTAGGTACCATTTTCTTGCTGCCAACATGTCACAAAATATTGCTGTTTTGAGAGGCCAAAATAGTTCTAAGTATGAAACTGCTATATTTTGTTGCTATGTTGCCATGTGAATTGCCAGTGATCTACAACTCCTTTTGTGTTGCCCCCATGGAGTGTTTTCCAAAGCATGTTATGCTCTACCATTGAGCCATTAGTTTTCATATATATGTTTTACATCATAGTTAATTCTCCTGTCAAACATGTCAATCTGTTAAAAAACCGCTGCTACCTTACTACCCTGGTTTTTTTCAAAGTCTTGGAAACTGCTTATTTCAGAATGCCATATTGTGTTGATGCTAACCATATTTTTGTGCATATTTTGATGATGCTTATGTGGAGTGATTTGCAGTGCATCATGTGCACTACCATGATGTAGATTTTCGTGCCATGATATGGCATGTAGCATACATATTTCTTGCTGTCAATATGCCATTAGGTTAACACTATTAGTGAAAACTGGTATTTTTCTCAAAGTCCCTAAATGTTAAGTTTTATAGTCATGTTGTGAGCTTCATACCATGTGATCCATGACCCTTTTGAGTATGATTCCTTTTGAGGAAAAGAAGTGTATGTTGTATGCTACTGCCCCATGCTTTCTTTGTGCATTTTAGAATCCTGTATCTTGTGGTTTTGATGTGTGCAAAATGCTATGTTGCTGTTTTGGGCAGATTGTGTTGCATAATTGTTTTGGACTTTGTGGGAGTTCTACCCACTTGTTTTTCATGATCTTTAGGTCCATTTCATCTAGACTTTCATTTCCAATCTTGTGGCATACTTGGGATACAAAGGAATTGTCCATAGCCTTTCTCCACTCTGTTTTGTCATCGATTTCTTCTGTACCTTGTCGTGAGTGTCCCGAGAGATCCGTAACTCCGATCGCAACGTTCTTTATATGCATTTGCATCGTTTTCATGCATAGAATTCATTTTTTCCACGATCATGCATATAAAAATAACCCATGTTGCTATTATTTCCGTATGTCTAATAACTAAGAATTTGCATGTGAGGTATCACTTGATCCATGTCCACATGCATCAAGGCTTCACTTAACCTGACTAGAATAGGATTGCCATGTTAAATACATTAAATGGACATGCATCATATTTGTTTGTGCATTGCCATGGATGTGTGTTTATTTTATGTTATTCTTTCTTGTGGGTAGTTCCAGCTAACGAGACTGAGTTCGAGGATCCTGTCGAGAACATTTACGAGGAGCCAGTTCCCTGTCCCACTGAAGACCCTCCATGCAAGATGATCATTACCTGAATCCCGATACTATTTTCGCTATGCTAGTTGTCTCTCTTCTATTGTTATATATCGTTACCTACCACTTGAATGTCAAGCCTCCCAACATTGCCATGAAAAACCTCTAACACCTCCACTTCCTAGCAAACCATTGTTAGGCCAAGTTACCGCTTGCTCAGCCCTTCTTATAGTGTTGCTAGTTGCAGGTGCATGTTGTTTTCCATGTGATAACATGGATATCTTGGGATATCACATTATTATTGCTATTTAATTTAATGCACATATGTACTTGGTAAAGGGGAAGGCTTGACCTTTTGCTCGGTGATTTGTTCCACTTTTGCAGCACTATTTCCGTTTACCGGTGTTATGTTCCATATTGAGCGCCCCTAACATGCTTGGGGTTGTTATGGGGACCCCATTGATAATTCGTTTTGGGATAAAACTCTTCCGGCAAGGCCCAACATTGGTACTACATTTTCTTAACAACTTAATAAAAATGCATAGGGCTTAGCTACCCCGTGGATCATTAATCAACCCCCGGGCCAATGCTCCTCATGAGTGTTGGTCCAAACTAGAGCACTGTGTGGGGCCACCCCAGGGCAACTTGGGTGATTTTTATCAGGCCACCGTACGCGTCGCTTACGCGTCGTGTCCTGAGAATGAGATACGCGGGTCCTATCGGGTTCGTCGACACGTCGGGCGGTCTTTCTGGATTTTGTTTTCCCCATCTCGAATGTCTTGTGCACTGGGACTCCGAGGATACCTTGGGCTATCTCGAGGTTGAGGTTTTCCACCGCAGCTTGTGGCTAGTTTGTGATGGATGAGTTAGAGCACACCTACGGGGTTAAATCTTTCTGAGAGCCATGCCCGCGGTTATGTGGCCACTTGGAAATTGTTTAATACCCGGTTATAGTAAACTCAATTAAAATACACCAACCGTGTGCGTAACCGAGATCGTCTCTTTTCGTGGGAGTTCGGAAAGAGGACACGGTGGGGTTATGTTTGACTTGTAAGTAGGTGTTTTGGATCACTTCTTGATCATAACTAGCACTCGCCCGACATGCGTAGATTCTCATGTTAATCTTGTACTCGTAAGTTAGCCACTCAAATGAATGCTTAGTGCTGCTGCAAACCTCACCACTTAACCATACCTTACCCACCAGCTTAGATAGTCTCGGTACCCGGGTTATTGAGATTGCTGAGTCCCCGTGGCTCACAGATTACTACAAAAATATAGGTACAGGTACATATGAGTTTGATCCGACTGACGCTTCCCAGCTCTAGTGGGAGTTTGACGAGGAGCGTGGGCGCATTACTTCACTTACCCAGACGAGTAGGGGAGATACTTGGTTGCCTTCCCGGGCTTAGCGAGATAGATGTCATTTGCTTTTATCGTTTGATTTCGTCTGTAGTCGAACCCTGCACTTCTGGATGATTGTATGGATTATGTACTTTAGCATGTGGCGAGTGTAAGCCAACCCATATACTCATTTCTTCTCTTACATGTATTGCAATGATATCTATACTTGCGAAACGATGAGATGCGCTTCTATCCCTATCAAGGCGTTGGGCCCGAATAAGGATAGGACTGAATCTTGGGCGTTACACCTAACCTTGGGGATGCCCAGGGCACCCCAAGGTAATATTCAAGGAGGCCCCAAGCTTCTATGCTTGGGGATGCCCTGGAAGGCATCCCCTCTTTCATCTCCAATCTATCGATATCTCACTTGGAGCTATATTTTTATTCATCACATGATATGTGTTTTGCTTGGAGCGTCGTGTGTTATATTTTGTTTTTCCTTTAGTTTGCCACAATCATTATTTGCGGGACACACATATTTGAGAGAGACATGCGGTTATCATAATTTGTTAGAATACTCTATATGCTTCATTTATATCTTTTGAGCTAGGCAGTTACTCTACTGCTTCACCTATATCTTTCTGGAGCACGGCGGCGTCTAAATTTTGTAGAAATAGTTGAACTGTCATGATTCACTTAAATATTTTTAAGAGTATAATAAGAAATAGTTATGGTAAATTGCACGAGTTATAAGACTAGTCCCAAAAGGATAGGTATTCAAGGGGGCTATAATAAAAACTTTCATGTAGCTCACTAAACAAGAAAGATGAGTTGATTATATTGATGTAGTAATATGAAAGGGCGTAAGTACATGATTGTTGGTTAGTAGAAATATTGGTAATTAAAGCTTGTTATTTCTTATTCATCTAAGTATTAACATGGCATGGTGATGATGTGTGAGCATTTTCATGTCTGAAATGAAATCCTATCGTGTTGTTTGAATCGAGGGCGCGCGATGGTTAACTCCTCCCAACCTCCTCCCTAGGGATATGCGGCAGTAATTTGCTTCGAGATAGCTAATAAAGCTTTCAAATAAGTATGTGAGTTCTTTATGACTAATTATGTGAATCCATGGATATACGCACTCTCACCTTTCTGTATTTGCTAGCCTCTTTGGTACCGTGCATTGCCCATTCTCAGCTCGAGACTCGTTGCAAACTTCGTTGGTGCATCCAAACCCCGTGATATGATACACTCTATCACACATAAGCCACCTTATATCTTCCTCAAAACAGCCACCATACCTACCTATCATGTGATTTCCATAGCCATTCCGAGATATATTACCTTGCAACTTCCACCTTTCCGTCACATGACTTGTGTGTTCATCATCATATTGCTTTGCACAATCATATAGCTAACATAGTATTGGTGGCAAAGCCACCGTTCATCATGTCTACATGTAACACGAGATCATCGCACATCCTGGTACACTGCCAGAGGCATTCGTATAGAGTCATAATTGTTTCATGTTGAGTTGTAATATTGAGTTGTAAGTAAATACAAGTGTGATGATCATCATTATTAGAGCATTGTCCCAGTGAGGAAAGGATGATGGAGACGATGATTCCCCCACAAGGCGGGATGAGACTCCGGATGAAAAATAAAAAATGAGGGAGGCCAAATAAGCCCACCACAAAAAAAGAGAAAAAGAAAAAAGAAAAAAAAGAAAAAAATGAGAAAGAAAAGAAAAGAAAAAGATGAGAGAAAGAGAGAGAAGGGGCAGTGTTACTATCCATTTACCACACTTGTGCCTCAAAGTGGCACCATGTTCTTCATATAGAGAGTAGCGTGAGTTGTCATTTTTATGTGCTAGTGGAAATTTGTCATTATGGAACTTGCCTTGTATATTCCGATGACGGGCTTCCTCGAATTCCCGAGGTCTTCATGAGCAAGCAAGTGGATGCACACCTACTTAGCTTTCGTTGAGCTTTCATACACTTATAGCTCTATTGCATCCGTTACATCTTATAGCTCTATTGCATCCGTTGCATGGCAATCCCTACTCCTCGCATTGATATCTATCGATGGGCATCACCATAGCCCGTTGAAACACCTAGTTGATCCGAGAATTTCTTTTCCACTTTGACTCCTTTGATATCTACCACCATATTCTATTCCACCCATATGCTATATCCATGGTTCACACTCATTTATTGCGTGAAGTTGAAAATGCTAAAGCGCGTTAGAAGTACGATCAAATTTCCTAGTTTGACACCGGGGTGCTCATGATTTATACTTATGCCGTGAAGACAGAGTCATGCCATGCTTCATATGATAAAATGAGTAGGGAATAACATTTTTTAGGGATCGTATATTTTGAAGAGTAATGATTATGTTATTTATGTTTATGGATACTATTATGTTGATATCAATTACTTCATCTTTTCTCAATGATCATACTAAAAATATTTTACATGTTGGGTAGCATGTCACATCAAAAATTCTGTTTTTATTATTTACCTACTCAAGGACGAGCAGGAATTAAGCTTGGGGATGCTCATACGTCTCCAACATATCTATAATTTTTGAATGTACCATGCTATTATATTACCACTCTACGATACTTTATATGCAATTATATGCTATTTTACATCATTTTTGGGAACTAACCTATTAACCTGGTGCCAAGTGTCAGTTGTTGTTTTCTGCTTGTTTTGGGTTTTCTCGGAAATCTGTACCAAACGAAGTCCAAACGCTACAAAACGTTTTGACAATTTTTTCCATACAAAAGAGACCCAGGAAGCTTCAGGAGGAGTCAGGAAGCCGCACGAGGAAGCAACAAGGCACCAGGGCGCGCCCAGGGGGGTAGGCGTGCCCTGATGCCTTGTGCCCCCCCCCCCCCCCCCCCCCCGTGGCTCCATTTGACCTAATTCCAGTCAAATAAATTCTCAAATATTGGGAACCAATATAGAGCCACCCGAAATACTTGTCTGCCACCGCAAGCCTCTGTTCCGATGGGAAGCCATCTGGAGACCTTTTCTGGTGATCTGTCGGAGGGGGGATCAATCACGAAGGCCATCTACATCAACCTTGTTGCCTCCATGATGACGCGTGAGTGCTGCACCACAGACCTGCATGTCCATATCTAGTACCTAGATGGCTCCTTCTCTCTCTTTGATCTACAATACAAAGTTCACTGCGATCTTCGCGGTGATTTATTTGATGTAATCTTCTTTTGTGGTGTGTTTGTTGGGATCCGATGAATTTTGGGTTTATGATCAGATTATTTATGAAAAGTTATTGACTCTCTGAATTTCAATATGCATGATCTTATAGCTTTGTATTTCTCTTCGATCTATCGGTTTGGTTTGGCCAACTAGATTGATTTATCTTCAGTGGGAGTGGTGCGTTGTAATGGGTTCAATCTTGTGTTGCTCTATCCTCATGACAGAAGGGGTCAAGACATGTATTTGTATTGTTTCCATTAAGGGATCTAAAGATATTGCTTGTCTTATTTTGTCTACATCATGTCATCTTGCTCAGAGCATTACTTTGTCATGAAGTTAATACCATAGATGCAGGCTGGATAGCGGTCGATTGGTAAAGTAATAGTAGTAGATGTAGAATCATTTCAGTCTACTTGTTTATGGATGTGATGCCTATATACATGATCATTGCCGTGAATAACATGTCATAGCTATGTGCAATTCTATCAATTGCCTAACAGTAATTTGTCTACCCACTATATGCTACTTTCGAGAGAGAAGCCTCTAGCGAACACTATGGCCCCAGGGTCAACCTAAACATAAATACAAAAACTTATAAATTACCTTGATCCATATTATTTACTTTTATTTTATTTTGATTACATATTATCTATTCTATCAAGATTTAATCTTTGCAAGTAACGAGTTCAAGGGGCTTGACAACCCTCTTGCCCGCGTTGGGTGCAAGTGTTTGGTTTTGTGTGTGTAGGTGCTGTTGAAAGGAATTTTCTTGGTTCTCCTATTGGTTCGATAACCTTGTTTCTTACTTAGGGAAATACTTGTCTCTACTACACTTCATCTCCTTTCCTCTGACATGTTCCTCCTCTCAAAACTTTGAATTTTGTTAAGGGGTTTTGAATTCATTCATCTTTAAAAATAGAAATCGAAATGAGATGAATTCCAAAGAGAAAAGTTTCAGTAGTTTTCAAATCCAACATTTAAATTCCTTTATTTTGAACGGTTCATGTCAACTTCTCTCACTGGTTTTAAGTGGATGAAATTTGAATTCCAGAAACAAAAGGGGAAAGTCATTTTATTCCCTCTCCTTCAAAAGTTTCAAAAAGTTTCAAATTTCACTCAATTTCAAACAATCATTCAATCAATCAATCATTCAATAAATTATTATAACATTCCAAAATTTGGGATGTTACAAACTTACCACACTTAAAATGAATCTCGTCCTCGAGATTCAAAAGGGCTAGAAAGAAAAGGTTAGGGTTTGGGGGTCTCCTAGCAAATCCATTGACCATGAAAGTGTGGGGTCTACCACACTTAAAATGAGAGTTATTGGTCCCTCAATATCATGACAATCCTCTGGGGTCCTTGGCAATATGTGTCTCTTCGCATTCTCCATAGTCACTCCTTTGTTGATGCGTTTCCTTCAAAATCCAGTGTTTCCTTGGTCAGTACAAAGTTCTTACGTTACTGGGTCTTCTTATCTGACAAGTCTCGTGATCATTCTAAATAACTTATCGATGATCTCATGGTGGTCTACCATTAGTGGTTATCTTGTAGTGAAATGGGTCTTGGTTTCATTCCCCACCGTAAAATTCCTACGTTTGGGAACAACTGCCAAGTACAAGGGGTCTTCACCCTACCTTTCTAAGTCTTAAACAAAAGCTTCAAAGAACGTCGTCTCTTTACTATGGGTGAGTCACTCAGATTTTCCATTCTGAATAGCAAGAGAAATGATAAGAGTAAGTCGTCATGGCGATCAATCCATTCTGCACCCAAATCATTACTCTGTATAAGGTTTAGCGAATCTCGTATTCTAACACTTGGGCTTCCTCACAAGCGTTCCAGAAATTTCTCTTGTCCTCGAACGAAGTTTAGATAAATCCCTTGGTTCTGCAAGCTGAACAAAACATCTATCGTTTCTTCACATCTCTCAGGTTTTACATATCCTCCTAAGTAAAACGTTTGCTGATGACATCACTGTTTCTTCTAGATCCTTATTAATTCCTGGGCCTGTGGGTTATGAGCCCACTTCAATACTCGCATGGCTTTAACTCGTCCTTAGAGTTATTAGCGTCTCATATTCCAACATTACCTTCAATTGTATTCATTGTGTCCCGACTCCTTGGCATGAACGGTACATTCTTTTCCCTTGGATCCTGTGATTGTACCGATTACTTGGCCATTCATTCTTGTCCCGGTTGATCATCACTTCTATCTCCTTAGGATTGTATTGCACTTCTTCTGCCGGGAAGTCTCCCAGATATTTGTTCGGACAATCCTGGGAGATATGTCCTTCTTCTCCACATGAATAACATGACTTGGTGTCTATGATTGGGTCTGGTGTATCTTCCATCATCATGGGTCCTTCTAACTTTTTCCCGAGGGCTTCTTTCATTGCTTCCTTCTGCTGCTTCATGACTTCTTGTACCTTGGGGCAGAGTTCCTTCACACAAGAAACATGTCACCTGCCTAGTTGGGCATTCCTCAGCTGGGTTATTTTCTTCACAATGAGGGCATCCATCCTTGTGTTCTTCCTGGGTGTGTCCTATCTCTCCATAGATCTTGCATGCACAACGCTTCTTCATCGGGTTATCACAGTGCTTCAGAATGAGACGTGATCTTAACAGAGTCTTCTTGAATTCTTCCCAAGTTTTTGCTCCATTAAACCCTTGTATGGCGTGACGCATTTTCCTCCGGATAGCAACACTTTGGGTAAAGTACTGAAGAGCGTGTGGAACCTCATACTTACTCGTAATCAAGTTGCTCCTGTAGTGATTCTCCATGTTCTGAATCCATATTTTAGCCTCCAGTTGGGTCATTGGTCCGGAGAATACAAGTCCAGATTCATACGCCATCTATTGGGTTCAGGGTTTGGATATGAGATGGGTAAGAGAGAGAGAGGGAAAGGATACAACTATCAAACTCAAGTACACACATTCATAAAGTTCAATCAATACTATAGTATCGCCACCCACATAAGGTTGGTATGGTCGATCACACAAATCGCAAAAATGTTCATCGTTATTTCTCTCATGGTGGGGCTACTACTAAGCTAGCTTATTCCATGTCTTCATCTTCAGTGGGCTTCTTCTGGTCACGCTTGATCTTATCAAGTTCTTCTGTCAGATTATCCCTGTTGACTCGGAGTTTCCTGTGTCGTCCCTGTAGTTCCAGGAGTTGGTTCTTGAGCTTCTGGATTTCAACATCACCAACATGTGCCATGGCCTGGCTGTTCTTCAAGTCTTGACGAAGCTCCTGAATCTCAGGATCATGCTTCTTCAGATTGGCAACCTTCAGCTTTTCGGTCTTGAGGTTCTCACGAAGTGCTTCGTTCTCGAATAACTCAGAGAGAAGGTCCATTTGAAGATTCTTGATGTAATGCTCGAGTTCTTGATTATACGATAGTACATGTGAACACTTCCTCTTCTGTTCATTTGTCAGGATGATGTGTGCTCCATCAGGCTTCTGCCATCCGAGCCTTCCAAAGTAGTGGGTACCTAACTCAGCACGATGACGATAGCTCAAACGTGCGATAGCATCATGGACGGCAGTGTTCATGCCCATCTCACATTCATGGTTCAATGTGCCATAGTTGATGTCTTTAGTCTTGGGGTCCTCTTTACGTCCAAACACTTTAGTTCTGACGCCCCAAAATCCAGACTTCCTCTTAGTCACCTTGATCTCAGGTATCGGCAGCTTCATCAACTACACCAGCTCCATGAGGAATGGACCTCCGAGAACATCCTCGTAGTCCTCTCTTTTGTTCAGAATGTAGCTCTCCATCTATAGTTTGAAATAAGGAAGGTTCAGTAAAAGAATTTAGAAGTTACGAGAGTAGTGAAAACAAAAGTTGTTCCTACCAATGTCTTCATATTTCTAAGCCATTTCCTATGGTTACGTCCTACAGTCAACATGTGCTCTGATATCATTTCTGTAGCGTCCCGACTCAAAACGAGTCAAGCCTCTCTGTGTTCTGTGCCATCCCTGGATCAGTATGCTGGCACACACAGTACATCAATGTATATATCAAAGTGCAACCACATGTAATTAACGTAAAACTGATATATACCTCAAAATCTCAGTGGAAACAGTCGACGGGAGTGGAGTCCCAATAAACACCAATGGCAGGTTGAGTGTAGACCATAACCCTGAATCGTACGCTTACTCGACGTAGAAAAATATCTGCAACATAAGACGTTGCAGCCGTGTAGGTCAGCATATTGAATATGCCGGCAAGTCACAAAAGAGAGAGGTGAAAATATCATCTATACTACATGCATATATGGCAGGTGGGGCTGTAGGTTTAAGTTCTGCGTAAAGCAAGTTTTCCTACAACAACAGAGGGGGCAAAGCAAAAATTATTACTACAATGTTGGTTGTTTAATGAGAAGGTTCCACCAACCAATTCTCATACCCAAATTAACAATAACACCCACTTCATTTATATTATTTGTGTCGAGAGTTCTTGATAGTTTCAGTTCCTTTGGCTCAAGTTGTCCATGACCGTGGACACAGCTAATCGATTAGGTTTGGTACTCTGCAGAGTTTTGCACACGTTCCCCACAAGATTTGATCGCCTCCGTTGAAGTCCTCACACTTCAGGGTGTTTGAGAACCAGATGATCAAAACATGGTCTTCCAAAGGGTTCCTCTGAGCCACTGTCGGTGCCCATCCATTCCTACTGTTCTTCCACATCTTGTAGCACCGCCTGTCCAGAGTCACCACGATGTCCAACCAAGCCAAGCCCATAATTGCTTGTGGCTGTGTAGGTAAGCCTCGGGTCTTGAAGTATCCATTCGTCTCTTTGTGCCTGGGTGGACCTTTCCACGTGAATACTGGCACTTCTCCAGCAACACCTAGGCTGACCACTGGTTTCTCCAAGGCGCCGTTCATACCAACATCCATCCAGAGGTATATTGCATCATGAGGTCTTGAAAATAATTCTTGAAGTCTTGAGGTCTTGATCATCAATTAATTCTCACAACTCTCATGATAAACACTCAACCAAACCCTGTCTACTAAAAGCATAGCCAAATAAAAATAACATCCCTGGCCAAAGTAACAAGGGTTTATGGGTGCCTACCACATGATACTACTCAAGAGAACAAGTTTTCCAAGTACCTACTTTGCATGCAATGGTGGAGGAGGTTGAACTAATGCAATAAAAAAATCATAGGTAAAATATGATCAATGTGAACTTGCCTGGTGAGGTTGATGATGATAATATCACTCTCAGAAAAATAACTTGATAGAACTATTCGTCACTCTCCAATGAAATCTATATAATCAAACATTGCACTCATAAGCAAACACTTCTAGCAATCAATACTATCAAACAAGAAGCAACACAAAATTAAACATAATAAGGTTGTGATGAAGGAAATACTTAAGGCAAAAGTTAAAACACAAAACTTCATCAAAACAACCAAAGTAGTTTTCCCTACAAATAATCCTATTTTCAATAGCAACAAGACAACAACAAAGTAAAATCTAACAAAAGTATTTTAATAAAAGAATTACTTTTGAAGAACAACTAAGAACTATGAAAACAACACACTAACAACATAAGGGTTGTCTAACAACCTTAACAGCAAGAAAAACAACAAAATACTAAAATAAAAAAAAACAAAAATAAAAAACAAATAAATAATAGAAAGTATTTTCTCATAAACCTTTATTTAACAAAAAGAACTATTTGACAAGTTTTCATTAAACCCTCTTTATGGCCTAACCAAAATTAACCTAGAGTTAAACCACAAACAATTTCAATTATAATACAAATTGCTTCTGGTCTAAACTATGGTTAACAAAAATAATAAAACTACAAAACAACTAAAAAATAATAATTTCAAAAGGAAATTAAACTAGCATTGAAATCAATTTGCAAGTTATGATTTAACTAGAATTAATTTCATGCCATCAAAATAATAAATAACATAAAATAAACTTGGTTGAAATATTACTGCTAACTAACAGAAAACAAAGTAAAACTTGTCAACTAGTATAAAAGAAAATAAATTAAAACAATTTAAAACAAAAGAAATAGAAATAAACCTAAAAAGAACTAAAACAGATTCTGTTTTTCTTTAAACCCTAATTTAAAATATTCTAAAAATTCTCAAATCATACCTACTGATAAATAAAGTCACTAGTGACAAGTAGCAAAAAGAATCAACTCAAAATCTATTTTTAAACTCAAGATATAAGCAATTTAGGGTTTGAATCAAATCTATTTTAATTCAAATTTAAAAATTTCAAACATGGTCAAATTTTATATCTACAGAAACTAGACAAACATTGTGACACAATGCAAAAAGAATCAAATTAAAACTCTAAAAATCCTAGGAGATATTCAAGTTTTAAAATCAGAAACTTCTCTGTTTTCAAAAAACTAAAAACAGAAAACAAATAGACCTAACTAGCGAATAGGGCCACGTGGCGCTTCCTGAGTGGCTGAGGTCGTGCGCGCGCGTGTGCTAATCGGTGAACGTTGACAGCGTAAAAGAAAACGGTTTGGGGTATTAAAACTTCTAATCTGGATCGTTGGATCCAGATCCAACATCTATAGAGGAGGGGGGGTGGGTGAGCTCACAGAGTTATGTCGCCGGCGATGGAAGATTCCGGCGAGGCAGGGGTGACGGGGTCGTCGGGGATGGCGTTCCGGTGGTCGGGGCGACGGCGAAGATGACCAGGCGATGCAGACGAGTGCAGCGACGACGATGGTGGTCTTGGCGAAGCTCGGGGCTGACGGAGACGATGATGGTGCGCTCATGGCGGAGGTGGTCTCGGGTGGTCGTCGGTGTGGGTGCTCCGGTGGCACTAGAGCTCAGGCGAGGGGATGGGGAGATGCCGTAGAGCAAGGGGGTTCCGTTGGTGGTGAGGGTGGGGCTTGGGGTCGTCGGAGTGGAGTGGGGCGAGGCAAATGGCGTGGCGGCGAGGCTCTGCTCCGGCGAGCGATTCGGGCGGGGACAGGGCACGGCGACTTGGGCTTCAAGCAGGAACGGGGTGCGGGAGGGGGTCTTGGGTTTTATAGGGAGAGGTGGAGGGGATCAGATGGAAGGGGACCGATGAGAAAACGGAGAGGTATCGGTTGCCGGCATCGAGAAGGAAGGAGGACGCGGGAAGGAAGAAGGCGAGCGCGACCAGTGCGGGATCGACCAGTGGGCCCGGTGCGTCAGCGAGGGAAAAGAAGAGGCGGGTGGATCGGTGGCCGATTCGGAGATTCTTCGGATCTGGCGAGGTAGATTTTGGGCCGATCCTTTCCTTATGGGCCTCGGTCCGATTCCTAATAAAACAAAGTTTTCCTATTGTTTAAAAACAGGAAGGTAAAAGGGGAATACGAAAATAGATATAGCTCCAAATATAGGAGTATTATATACCAAAATTATCAAGAGAATTTATGGAATCTGTTTAACATTTTTCCACGGCCAAAATAAATACTTAAAAAAAATATTTTCCAGAAAATGCCTAATTTGATTTTATTTCTTTTAAAAATAATTTTCAAACAACCCCCTGGGTTTTATAGTTCAAATATGCCACAAAGTCACCCCTGGTTTGGAGGGTCATGTTCCTCCTCTCAAAACTTTGAATTTTGTCAAGGGGTTTTGAATTCATTCATCGTTAAAAATAGAAATCAAAATGAGATGAATTCCAAAGAGAAAAGTTTCAGCAGTTTTCAAATACAACATTTAAATTCCTTTATTTTGAAGGGGTCATGTCATCTTCTCTCACTGGTTTGAAGTGGATGAAATTTGAATTCTCGAAACAAAAGGGGAAAGTCATTTTATTCCCTCTCCTTCAAAAGTTTCAAAAAGTTTCAAATTTCACTCAATTTCAAACAATCATTCATTCAATCAATCATTCAATAAATTATTATAACATTCCAAAATTTGGGTTGTTACAATTGGGAAACCAACAGAGAGCCACCCGAAACACTTGTCTGCCGCCGCAAGCCTCTATTCCGATGGGAAGCCATCTGGAGACCTTTTCTGGTGATCTGTCGGAGGGGGGATCAATCACGAAGGCCATCTACATGAACCTTGCTGCCTCAATGATGATGCATGAGTACTGCACCACAGACCTACAGGTCCATATCTAGTACCTAGATGGCTCCTTCTCTCTCTTTGATCTACAATACAAAGTTCACTGCGATCTTCGCGGTGATTTATTTGATGTAATCTTATTTTGAGGTGTGTTTGTTGGGATCCGATGAATTTTGGGTTTATGATCAGATTATTTATGAAAAGTTACTGACTCTCTGAATTTCAATATGCATGATCTTATAGCTTTGTATTTCTCTTCGATCTATCGGTTTGGTTTGGCCAACTAGATTGTTTTATCTTCAGTGGGAGTGGTGCGTTGTAATGGGTTCAATCTTGTGGTGCTCTATCCTCATGACAGAAGGGGTCAAGACATGTATTTGTATTGTTGCCATTAAGGGATTTAAACATATTGCTTGTCTTAATTTGTCTACATCACGTCATCTTGCTCCAAGCATTACTTTGTTTGTCATGAACTTAATACCATAGATGCAGGCTGGATAGCGGTCGATTGGTAAAGTAATAGTAGTAGATGTATAATCGTTTCAGTCTACTTGTTTATGGATGTGATGCCTATATACATGATCATTGCTGTGAATAACATGTCATAGCTATGTGCAATTCTATCAATTGCCTAACAGTAATTTGTCTACCCACTATATGCTACTTTCGAGAGAGATGCCTCTAGCGAACACTATGGCCCTAGGGTCAACCTAAACATAAATACAAAAACTTATAAATTACCTTGCTCCATATTATTTACTTTTATTTTATTTTGCTTACATATTATCTATTCTATCAAGATTTAATCTTTGCAAGTAACGAGTTCAAGGGGCTTGAAAACCCTCTTGCCCGCGTTGGGTGCAAGTGTTTGGTTTTGTGTGTGTAGGTGCTGTTGAAAGGAATTTTCTTGGTTCTCCTATTGGTTCGATAACCTTGTTTCTTACTTAGGGAAATACTTGTCACTACTACACTTCATCTCCTTTCCTCTTCCGAGGAAACCCAACCGCATCTCACTAGTAGCAGTGCACGACTCCCTCCAGGGCGCTCGGGCCGCCGTGGACGCGCTCGAGGTGGATCTCCAAACAGAGGAGGTGCGGCTCGCTAGCGAGTGCCTGCGCCTGGCAGACGGGTGGCGCAAGCTCGATGCCGTCATCAAGCTGGGATGCCGGCAGGAGAATGTCGCGTGGGAGAAATGCGAGAAGACTGCTTGTGATGCCAAGGAGTTATGGTCGAACGTCGTGCGGGAGGCTGATGAGGCCGACCAGCACCGTGAGGAGGCGGCGGCCGAAGAAAGGGCCACCCTAAAGTGGATTGCCCTGTGGGAGCAGGAGCTCCACACGCAGGAGGAATCGCCTGCAGCCTGCAAGGGGCAGCCGGCCTCCCGGGAGGAGGAGCTCCCCAAGCGCGAGGAGGCTATCACGGCTTGTGAGGGTGGCGTGGCGATCCAGCGGCAGGAGCCCGCCAGGACCACCTCTGATCTGGACGTTGAGCGCGTGCGCATGACAACTCTGGAGCACCAGGTGGTGGACGCCCAGTCCTCCTATGAGGCCAACCTCACTAAGGCCAACCTCAAGCTGGAGGAGGAGAAGAGGATCAACATGGACGCCAACGCGAAGATCAAGAGGGAGCGCGAGACGCTCCAGAAGAGCCACGGCAACATGTTGAAGCAACATGAGGACCGCTTCAAGGTGAAGCAGCAGGAGCTCCAGGCCGAGTTGGCCGAGCTCAAGAAGAAGCTTCAAAAGATGGAGGCCAACCTCTAGTTTGTGCTCAAGGGCAAGGAGGATGCTGAGGGGAGTTCTAGTTGCTCCAAACCTAGGCGGGTGATGTTTTTGTCCTCGTCCAGAGGGCGAGGGACGACTTCGCCCAGGCGCGAACGCTGCAGTCTAAGTGTGTCAAGGTCTTTCGGATCCTCGCCAAGCATCCCTGTGGTGCCCTGTCCTGCTTCATCGACGAAGTCCCCGATTTCCCCATCACGGATGTCGATGCGGGGTACCTGTACTTCTTCACCAAGATGGTGGAGATGCTAAAGAAGGGGACTGCAAGGCAGGACACCATCATCAAGGAGGAGGCCAGTGATCTTCAGGACCTAGCGTTGACACGGGCCTTCGGCAAACTCCTTCGCGCCAACCCCGACTTCAACTTCAGGGCGTTGATGGAGCCTATCCCCGAGGCGCTCCACGACGAGCTCGATAGGGGGGTGTGGGACCTTGTGGATGCCATGCTGGAGAAGTTCGTGCAAGCTCCCGAGATCTCCAAGAGCAGCGGCCCTGAGGATACAGGCGGTGGCGACGACGACGGCTCCACCACTGCTTAGGCTCTTCTTCCCTTTTCTTCTTTTGTCCTATTATCGAGAATTTGTGGCCCCGTGGGGGCTTAAAGACATGTTCCTTTGTATTGTACATTTATGTTTTAATTTCTATTGCCGTTTCTTTGTTTACCCGTGAGGCTTGGTTTTTCCTTCTTGCATTGTCGTTTTACCCTACATCATTAGGATCCAGTCCCCAAGCATGCTATGATCGTCGCTGGTATGCTAGGATGCGTTGCCCAACAAGGCCAGAGGGGGTAGGGCTTCACATGGTGGTAAGGGCTCTTGAGGCGCGATGCTCATAAAGCCCCCCTTTGACGTGTAGGCGGCTCATGTGAAGGAGAAAATGTGGGCACTCGACGAAATCACAAGGAGGAAAAGCTCAAGAAATACCAAAGTATTCACGAAGCACTGGGACTTAGCTCTTATGGGGCGCAAGTTTTGGCATATCGTAGCTTGTGGGGTGTGCCTCGCAAACCGTGGGCTTGTGAGGGCTTCCGTTGACACTTGGTGAGTGTGAGCGCCAAAGGCTACCTCGCGAGGCGGCGCTCGTGAAGCTTGTCGTAGGCTTCTTGAGAAGGTAGTTCACACGCTTCACGCTGCTCCGTGGGTCGGTGCTCCGGAAGCATCCTGTGTCCTGCATTAGTGCTGGCGGGATACCAACAAATTTCACAAGTAGTGGAGCAGCACGTGATCGTGAGGTCACTCATGGGTGTCACGCGAGGAGACAAAAGTACCAAGGACCTTGGTGAGATGGCGTGCACGGGAGCAGGCCCACGAGCCAGAGCTCAGTCACTTGGGTTTAGTGGCGCTGCTGAGACTGACCCAAGCACACGCACCATGTCCAGCCCCCTCTCGCGTGATGCTCAGGAGGCAGAGCGCGAGCGCGTTCAGCTCCTGAAACAAATGCTCTTCAAGTGCATATGACAATTCAAAGAAATATTAGGAAATAACACTTTACATCTGCTTAAAGGAGTTCATTACACAACCAAAAAGGAGATTGCTGCTGTGCTGGACACGGGTCAGCGGGGGGATGCGGTGCGGCCAGATGGCTCGCCCTCCTTACATGACCAAAAAGTGTCGTCGTGCTAGACACGGGTCAGCTTGAGGATGTGATACGGCCAGGCGGCGCGACCTCAGGTCAAAAAGTCCACCATGACTGAGCATAGGGCCCCACTGGATTGTGGGCGGGGAGCTCTCGCGGCCTCATGGCGACGCAGAAAGAGCGGCTCCTGGGGCGTGTACACCCGAAGTCGTTCTATGCCCCGTGAGGTCACGAGTAGAATTTGCGAAGGTGTTGGATATTCCATGTGTTTTGTACCAGAACACCCTCCTACGTCTCCAGTCGTGTTGCGCCAGGCCGGGAAATGTGGACGAACCTGATAGGCGCTGCATTTCCCTAAGGTTGTGTGGAGGCCGCATCTTCTTAATGACTTGAATTTTCTCGGGGTTAGCCTCAATGCCGCGGTGGGGGACCAGGAAGCCAAGAAGCTTGACTGAGGGGAAATTGAAGATGCATTTGGCTGGATGGAACTTGATGATCTTGAGCAGGTTGGAGAAGATCTCCTCCAGGTCCTCGATGAGGGAGCTCTCTTCACGTGTCTTGATGACAATGTCATCGACGTAGGCCTCTGCATTCCTTACCATCTGAGGACCTAAGCCTTTGTGCATCAGCCTCTGGAAGGTATCTTCTCCACTCTTCAATCCGAAGGGCTGGTAGACGTAGCAGTACACTCCACAGGGGGTGAGGAAGGCATTCTTCTCTTCATCTTGCTTGAACATCTTGATCTGGTGGTAGCCTGAAAAGGCATCCAAGAAGCACAGTAGCTTACACCAAGCGGTGGAGTCCACAACTTTTGTCGATGCGAGGCAGTGGGAAATGGTCCTTGGGGCAGGCCTTATTGAGATTAGTGAAGTCGATGCACATCCACCGCTTTCCTCCATACTTCTAGACCACGACAGGGTTGGCAACTAATACGTCCATTTCGAATCATGAATTCTTATCAATATTTATGTTATTATTGTCCATTATTCCTCATTATGTTACAATTCTTATACCTTTTCTCCCTGAATATGCAAGGTACATCACAAAGAGGGAAATCACTGGAAACCGGAATGTTGGACCTGAAAACCAAGAAAATGGCAGAAAATTCACTGGACTACAATGACCTAAAACTCCACGGATATTTTTTTGGAATATATAAGAATTACTAGGCCAAAAATATACCACAGGGGGCCCCCTGCTGGATACAAGCTAATAGGTCACGCCCACCCCCCTAGGCGTGCCCTGTTGCCTTGTTGGGCCCCATCAGGTCTCCCGACCCCCCTTCTTCTCCTATATGGTGTGTTTTACCATAGAAAAAATCATAAGGATACTTTCTGGACAAAGCGCCACCTTCTCGAGGCAGAAACCAGGGCAGATGCCCTTTTGATCTCCGGCGAAGAGATTCTACCGGGCAAACTTCCCTCCGGGAGGGGGAGATCGAAGCCATCGTCATCACCAAAGCTTCCTCCTTCATGGGAGTACCAATCTTCATCAACATTTTCACCAGCACCATCTCATCTCAAACCCTAGCTCATCTCTTGTATTCAATCTTTGTCTCAAAAACCTTAGATTGGTACCTGTGGGTTACTAGTAGTGTTGATTATATCTCGTAGTTTATGCTTGTTGGTTTACTTGGTGGAAGATATTATGTTCAGATCCTTGATCTCCATTATTAGACCTCTGATCTTGAACATTTTGATGATGTGTGACTAGTTACTTTTGTTCCTAAGGACATGGGAGAAGTCTTGTTATAAGTAATCATGTGAAGTTGTTATTCGTTCGATATTTTGATGATGTGTATGTTGTTGCTTCTCTTAGTGGTGTCGTGTGAACGTCGACTACACGACACTTCACCATGTTATGGGCCTAAGTAAAGGCATTATGGAGTAACAATTAGATGATGGGTAGCGAGAGTGATAGAAGCTTAGACCCTAGTTTATGTGTTACTTCATAAGGGGCTGATTTGGATCGACACATTTCATGCTATGGTTAGATTTATCTTAATTCTTCTTTCGTAGCAGCGGATTCTTACGAGAAGGGGTAATCATAAGTAGGTTGTTTGTTCAAGTAAGAACACAACCTTAGCACCGGTCCACCCACATATCAAATTATCAAAGTAACGAACGCGAATCAACTCAACACGATGAACATGACTAGACAGAAATTCCCATGTGTCCTCGGGAGCGCTTGCTTATTATAAGAGTACTTTCAGGCATGTCCTTTTCTACAAAAAGGATTGGGCTACCTTGCTGAACCTTTGTTACTATTGCTACTTCTCACTTGTTACGAATTGTCTTGCTGCAAAACTGTCTATCACTGCTACTTACAGCACTTGTAGAGAATACCTTGCTGAAAACTGCTTATCATTTCCTTCTGCTCTTCGTTGGGTTCGACACCCTTACTTATCGAAAGGACTACGATTGATCCCCTATACTTTTAGGACATCAAGACTCTTTTCTGGCGCCGCTGCCGGGGAGTAAAGCACCTCTGGTAAGTGGAACTTGGGAAGGAAACACTCTTGATACGTGTTGAAATTTACTGTTGCTTGTTACTATGGACGCTCACCCTTTGAGTGGCTTGTTTGTGGCATCTTCGCCTTGAACGAAAGTTTAAAAAGTTGCATCTCAACCTAATGAACCTACTGAAAATATTTATTATGAGATTCCTTCGGGTATGTTAGAGAAACTGCTGGCTAATCCTTATGATGGTACAACTCATCCTGATTATCACTTGATATATGTAGATGAAGTTTGTGGATTGTTTAAGCTTGCAGGTTTATCTAGAGACAAAGTTAACAAGAAAGTTTCCCCTTTATCTTTGGAGGTAAAAGCACTAATGTGGTGCATGCTATTGGATGATATTGGATCATGGGACTGGAATTACTTGAAGCTGGAATTTCATCAGAAGTTTTATCCTATACATCTAGTCCATTGTGATCGGAACTTTATATATAATTGCTAGCCTCGTGAAGGAGAAAGCATCGCTCAAGCTTGGGGCATGCTTAAATATATGATGCAAACTTGCCCCAATCATGAGCTCTCAAGGGAAATGATTATACAAAAAATTTATGCTCGGCTTTCTCATGATGATCAATTACTACGTGATTCGTCTTCTACTGGTTCCTACATGAAGAGGACTATTAAATTCAAATGGGATCTTCTGGAAAGATTTAAACGCAACTCTGAAGATTGGGAATTCGACAAAGGTTAGGAGTGAGGTATAAATCTTAAGTCTGATTGTGTTAAATCTTTTATGGAAACTGATACTTTCCATGAGTTTAGCAATAAATATGGGCTTGACCCCGAGATAGTAGCTTCTTCCTGTGAATCATTTTCTACTCATGTTGATCTCCTCAAGGAGAAGTGGTTTAAATATCATCCACCTATTGAAAAACTATTAGAGGAACCTATTAAAGTTAAAGAGGAAAAAATTGTTTATCATGTTGATCCAGTTGTGCCTACCGCTTACATTGAGAAACTCCCTTTTCCTGTTAGGATTAAGGAACATGCTAAAGCTACAACTTTGTTTAATAAAAGTTATATTAGAACACCAAAACCCTCTGAGCAAATAAATGTTGAGCCTAATATTGCTATGGTTAAAGATCTCCTATCTGATGATATTGATGGACAGGTTATTTAATTTTGTGATGAAGCTACTAGAATTGCCAAACCTATTGTAAACAATTGGGATGAATTAGATAAAAATAAACCTATTACCGGTCTGCCCGTTGTTTTTGTTAAAATTGGAGATTGGTGTTATCATGGCTTATGTGACATTGATGCTAGTGTCATTGCTATACCTTTTACCTTATACCAAAAACTTATGAATGACATAGCACCCTCTGAGATTGAAGATATTGATGTCACCATTAAACTTGCAAATAGAGACACCATTGCACCACTTGGGGTTGTTAGAGATATTGAGGTCTTGTGTGGAAAAGTAAAGTACCTCATGGATTTCCTAGTACTTGGTTCACAACAAGATAGCTTTTCTCCCATTATATTTGGTAGACCTTTCTTGAATACTGTTAATGCTGAAATTAATTGTGTTACTAAGAAAGTTAAGGTAAGCTATGGTGATGAGTCTCATGAATTTAATTTCCCTAAGTTCGGTAGAAAACAATATGAAAAAGAATTGCCTAGTAAGGATGAAATAATTGGTCTTGCTTCTATTGTCGTGCGTCCTACTGATTCACTAGAACAATATTTGCTAGATCATGAGAATGATATGCATATGAATGAAATAAACGAGATAGATGATATATTTCTTAGACAAACACCTATTCTTAAACACAACTTGCCTGTTGAGATTTTAGGGTATCCTTCTCCACCCAAGGGAGATCCCGTGTTTGAGTTAAAGACATTACCTGATGCTTTGAAATATGCTTATATTGATGAATAGAAGATATATCATGTTATTATTAGTGCTAACCTCTCAGAGCATGAAGAGAAGAGATTACTTAAAACTCTAAAGAAGCACAGGGCTGCTATTGGATATATTCTTGATGATGTTAAGGGCATTAGTCCCACTCTACGCCAGCACAAGATTAATATGGATTCTGATGCTAAACCTGTCGTTGATCATCAACGCCACTTAAATCCTAAGATGAAGGAAGTGGTAACAACTGAAATACTAAAGCTTCTGGAGGCAGGTATAATTTATCATATTGCTGATAGTAGATAGGTAAGTCATGTTCATTGTGCTCCTAAGAAAGGAGGTATAACTGTTGTTCCTGATGATAAAAATGAACTCATTCCACAAAGAATCGTAACTGGTGTATAGGATGGTAATTGATTTCAGGAAATTAAACAAAGACACTAGAAAAGATCATTACCCCTTGCCTTTTATCAATCAAATGTTAGAAAGGTTATCTAAGCACACACATTTTTGTTTTCTTGATGGATATTCTGGTTTCTCCCAAATACTTGTGTCAAAAGAAGACCAAGAGAGAACTATTTTCACATGCCCTTTTGGAACTTATGCTTATAGACGTATGCCTTTTGGTTTATGTAATGCACCTGCTACCTTTGAAAAATGTATGACTTCTATATTCTCTGATTTTTGTAAAAAGATGGTTGAGGTTTTCATGGATGATTTCTCCGTTTACGGTACTTTTTTGATGATTGCTTGAGCAACCTTGATCAAGTTTTGCAGAGATGTGAAGAAACAAACCTTGTCTTGAATTGGGAGAAGTGCCATTTTATGGTGAATGAAGGTATAGTAATTGGGCATAAGATATGTGAACGAGGCATTGAGGTAGACAACGTCATGTACTAAACATATTAAAGGTATAAGAAGTTTTCTTGTTCATGCTGGTTTTATAGGCGTTTCATTAAAGATTTCTAAAATATTTCCAGGCCACTAACTAATCTTCTTCAAAAATATATTCCTTTTGTTTTTATGTTGATTGTGTAGAAGACTTTGAAATACTTAAGAAAGTCTTGATTTCTGCACCTATTGTTCAATCACCTGATTGGAACTTACCATTCGAAATCATGTGTGATGCTAGTGATTATGCTATCGGTGCCGTCCTTGGGAAAAGAGTAGACAAGAAATTGAATGCTATTCATTATGCTAGTAAGACCCTAGACAATGCTCAAAAGAATTATGCTACTACTGAAAAGGAATTTTAGCAGTTGTTTTTGCATGTGATAAGTTTAGAACTTATATCGTTGATTCCAAAGTTACTATCCACACTGATCATGCTACTATTAAATACCTTATGGAAAAGAAAGACGCTAAGCCTAGGCTGATTAGGTGGGTCCTTTTACTCCAAGAGTTTGACCTACACATTGTTGATAGAAAGGGAGCTGAAAACCCCATAGCAGATATTTTGTGTAGGATGGAAAATGTTCTTGATGACCCACTACCTATTGATGATAATTTTCTTCATAAGCAACTTGTTGTTATAAATGCTTCCCACGATACTCCTTAGTATGCAGACTATGGTAATTACATTGTTGCTAAATATATACCACCTAGTTTCACCTATCAACAAAAGAAAAATAATCTATGATTTGAGACATTACTTTTGGGATGACCCACATCTTTATAAAGAAGGAGTAGATGGTGATATTAGACGTTGTGTACTTGAGCATGAACAGGGACATATCCTACAAAAGTGTCACTCCGGGCCCTATGGGGGACACCATGCTGGTGACAGAACTTCACATAAGGTACTACAATCTAGTTTTTATTGGCCTACTCTTTTCAAAGATGTTGGTAAGTATGTCCTTTCTTGTGACGAATGTCAAAGAATTGGTAATATTAGTAGACGTCAGGAAATGCCTATGAATTACTCACTTGTTATTGAACCATTTGATGTTTGGGGCTTTGATTATATGGGACCTTTTCCACAATCTAACGGGTATACTCATATTCTAGTTGCTGTTGATTATGTTACTAAGTGGGTAGAAGCTATTCCACCTAGTAGTGTGGATCATAACACTTCTATTAAAATGCTTAAAGATGTTATTTTCCTGAGGTTTGGAGTCCCTAGATATTTGATGACTGATGGTGGTTCACATTTTATTCATGGTGCTTTCCGTAAACTTCTAGCTAAATACGATGTTAAACATAGGATTGCATCACCTTGTCATCATCAGTCTAGCGGTCAAGTTGAGTTAAGTAAGCGAGAAATAAAATTGATCTTGCAAAATACTGTTAATAGATCTAGGAAGAATTGGTCTAAGAAACTCGATGATGCTCTATGGGCTTATAGAACTGCTTATAAAAACCATATGGGAATGTCTCCATATAAAATAGTCTATGGAAAATCATGTGACTTACCTCTTGAATTAGAATACAAAGCTTATTGGGTAGTTAAAGAACTTAACTATGATTTTAAACTGCCGGTGAAAAGAGGTTATTTGATATTAGCTCGTTAGACGAATGGAGGACACAGGCTTATGAAAATGCCAAGTTATTTAAATAAAAAATTAAAAAATGGCACGACAAGAGAATCCAAAAATGGGAATTCAATGTGGGAGACCTAGTTCTTTTTTACAATTATCGCTTCCGATTTTTTGCAGGAAAACTTTTCTCCAAATTGGAAGGCCCCTACGTTGTCGAGGAGATATATCGCTCTGGTGCTATTAAGATTAACAACTTCGAAGGGGAAAATCTGAGAGTGGTAAATGGGCAAAGAATTAAACACTATATCTCAGGTACGCCCGTCAATGTTGAAACTAATATTATTCAAGTTACCACTCCAGAAGAACACATAAGAGAGACCTTCCAGAACACTCCAAAAATCTGAAAAGGGGTAGGTATGTGATACGGTAAGTAAACCGACTCCAAAAATTCCAAAAAAATATGTTCTGTCAGTTTTGATATTTTAAATTTTTTACTAAAATAAAAACGAGTCAGGGGGAACCATGAGGGAGCCACAAGGCAACAGGGCGTGCCCACTCACCCTGGGCACGCCCTGATAGCTTGTGGGGCCCTCGTATGCCTCCCGGACTCCGTTTTCTTCCTGCACACGTATTCTGACCTAGAAAAAAAATCATTATATATACTCCCGTATGTTTTGACCACTACATCGCAAGTTTTTCCTCTGTTCTTGTTTCGGTATGGTTTTTTGACAGATTGCTCAAGGTGCGGAGGCTATGTCTTCGTCCTCCTCCAACAACATTGATGGCCAAGCCTGGCTGTTGCAGATGGAACTTGAGCAAGAAGGATCTGAGGAGGTTATCTTGCGACTGAAACCTATGGATTCTAGGGAAGTGCACCCCCTGCTTTCGAACGCGGGACGCTAGCAGGCATCTCCACTTGAAAGCACAACGTCTCCCTAGGTGGTTTTGGTAATTAATAACAACAAATATTTCATTGGACTAATGATTCTACCAAGTGTATTTCAGGAAAAGTTCAATGAATGGATTGGCAAAGGATTGTGAGGAGATCCCCTAGATGCAAGGAACATCAATTTGCAACAAGCTTCAAGACTCTACATTTTGTATTTTGTGAGAAATCACTCTTGAGTCCATAGGAAAGCCATTACTATTAAAAGGCAATGAGATATCCATGAGATATCCATAGAAATTAGATGATGCACTTTGGGCCTATCGAACAGCTTATAAAAATCCTATGGGTATGACTCCATATAAAATGGTGTATGGGAAAGCTTGTCATTTGCCTCTAGAATTAGAACACAAAGCATTTTGGGCAATTAAATAACTCAATTATGATTTCAAACTTGCCGGTGAGAAGAGGCTATTTGATATTAGCTCACTAGATGAATGGAGAACCCAAGCGTATGAAAATGCCAAGCTATTCAAAGAAAAAGTAAAAAGATGGCATGACAAAAGAATCCAAAAGCGGGAATTTAAAATAGGAGATTATGTTCTTTTGTTCAACTCTCATTTAAGATTCTTTGCAGGAAAACTTCTCTCCAAATGGAAAGGACCATATATTATTGAAGAAGTTTATCGTTCTGGAGCTATCAAGATTAATAACGCCGAAGGTACTAACCCGAAGGTTGTCAATGGCCAAAGAATTAAGCATTATATCTCAGGTACGCCTATTAACATTGAAAGCAATGTTATCCAAACCATGACACCAGAGGAACACATAAAAGAAACCTTCCGGAACACTCCAGAATACTTAAAAATAGGAGGTACGTGATACGGTAAGTAAATGGACTCCGAAAAATCCGCAAAAATATTTTCTATCAGTTTTGGAATATTTTAGAATTTCAGGAATAAAAAAACAAACTGGAAGGTGATCGAGGTGAGCATGATACACCAGGGCGCGCCAGGCACCCCTGGGCAGGCCCTGGTGGGTGCTGCCCACCTCGAATGCCTTCCTGACACCGTTTTCCTTCGAAATACTTGTTTCCCAAGAATAAAAATTCTCTATATATACCCCTGATTGTTTTGATGACCGCATCGCAGAAAAATCCTCTGTTCTTGATTCTTGCTGTTTCCTCGTTAGATCTAGATTTCCATGGCTCCATCAAGCTCCTCCAAGGGCAAGTTCTTCGAGAAGGTCATCAACCCGTATTTGTCGGAGGTAATGAAGCACCCTCGAGTCATTGAGATGCGTGAGGGGGTGCTCCACATCTGCGATGTTCAAGGACCTAAGAATACCGGGAGCGTGGAGGTTAGGCTTGAAGCGGTGGAGCAGGAAATCTTCAAGTGCCAGAAGATGGTGGAGTGTGGACTTATTGCCAATCACTCCATGATCACGGAATTCACTCGTGATCAGACGGTGGATGGCCGGTCTGTGAAGGACATCATCTCAACCCTCAACGAGCAAAGTAATTTTCTGCATAGCCAAGTTTATGATCTTCAAAATCAAGTCTTTGAATATGAAGCAAGATTTAAAGGTATGAGTTTAGCTGCCAGATGCAGGACTCGGGGATCTCTTGTGTCAACCTTCGATGGGGAGCCCCTACCCTGGAAGCTAGAGGACAAGCTTACTACATGAACACCTCCACCTTCTTCATCACCACCACCAAAGGATACTTGAGTACACGGGTATGGGCACTCCCCTTGGCTTGAGCCAAGCTTAGGGGAGGTGCCCCGGTATCGTATCACCACCACTTTTATTCACCTTTACCTATTTTAGTTCTATCCTTAGTTTCCCTTTTCCTTAGTCGAATAAAAGTTTAGCAAGATTTATTTTCGTGTGTTAGTTTCGTAGTCTACCTATCTATGTAATCGTGTGAAAGTTATATAATAAAGTTTAGTTTGAGTTTTTTGCTTCTCTACTTTCTTGCTGCAATCAAATAAATGAAAGACAAATAAATGAAAAGAATCATATGCTAATCTTATGGAGAGTAATGACATCACATAAGGAAAAGTATAGGTAGTAAAATTTATTGGAGATTGACAAACATAGCATTGGTCAATGATGCTATTCATGAAAGAATTAATTAGGGAAGAGAAGATTCACATGCAAATACTCTATCTTGGACATCTTTTATGATTGTGAGCCCCCATCAAATATTATATGTCAAAATTGTTGACGTTGGACAAGGAAGACAACGTAATGATTTATGTTTGTTCATATCCACATAGAAGTTATATTGTCATAGATCCTTTAACATGTGGTTCTTGCTCAATATCTTTGCTAGCCGAAAATTCCGCACTAAGTAGAGAAACTACTTGTGCATCCAAAAACCGAAACCCAAACTCTTTCCTTGAGTGTCCACCATACCTACCTATGGATCGAGAGAGATCCTTCAAGTAAGTTGTCATCGGTGCAACAAGGCAATAAAAATTGCTTCTAAAAGTGTTTTGATCAATTAGTGTAAGAGAAAATTGAGCGTTATACGAACTTATGATGGCAAAGTAATAAAAGCGACGGACTGCATAATAAGGGTTGCTATCATAGGGGGCAATATAGCATGACGTTCTTTTACATTAAGGGATTGGGCATACAAACCAATAAGCGCATGACAACCTCGGCTTCCCTCTGCGAAGGGCCTATCTTTTATCTTTATGTACTTACTTTTATGCAAGAGTCAAAGTATTCTTCTCTATTCCTTTTTACTTTTTTCCTTTGCAAGCATCATGTGGTGAGGAAAGATCTAGGCACATATATCCAGTTGGATATGGGTGGGCATGAGTTATTATTGTTGACAACACCCTTGAGGTGAATACGTTGGGAGGCAAAACTATAAGCCCCTATCTTCCTATGTGTCCGGTTGAAACTTTTTGTTCATGGGTATGCCGTGAGCGTTAGCAATCATAGAAGACTAAATGATGGTTGAGTATGTGGACTTGCCAAAAAGCTCCGACATGAGACCCTTCCTGAAAATATGATGAATTGTAGTTGCAAAGTTAACTGAGAACACAGTTTGTTGGTTTCCAATAAGGTTTATGCTTCATACTTCTATGTTGTGATGAATTGTTACATGTTCATGAGAAGCTTTATGATAAAAATATATTGAAATAAGTTCTTATGTTAGAGTTTGTTGCTGTTATGTTAATAAGCACGATGCTTCGATGTCCGTATTTTGTTTTAATCGACACCTCTCTCTCAAACCATGTGGACATGCTTTTCAATATCGGTTTTCGCTTGAGGACAAGCGAGGTCTAAGCTTGGGGGAGTTGATACGTCCATTTTGCATCATGATTTCCTACTGTTATTTACCTTATTTTGTTGAATAATAATTCTTTGGGGAGTGATTCTAATACCTTTTCTCTCATAATATGCAAGGTTTACAGAAAAGAGGGAGAATACCGGCAGCTGGAATTCTGGACCCAAGAAAAGCACGTCAGAGATACCTATTATGCACAACTCCAATGAAGCTAAAACTTTACGGAGATCATTTTTGGAATTAATAAAAAATACTGGAGCAAGAATTTACAGGAGGAGGACTTTCGGGACGAAGCGCTGCCGCCTCGAGGCGGAACTTGGGCAGGAGCACTTTAGCCCTCCGGCGGAGCGATTCCGCCGGGGGAACTTCCCTCCCGGGGGGTGTAGGATTTCGGGCTCCGCAAAACCCTCAAGGTTCGAACACAGGGGCGTGTGCGAAGATCCCCAATGGCCTCACCCCACCTAGCTCGCTACTCGATGGCTAGGACGATGAGCTCGCACGATGACGAGGAATAAGATGCACACGATGATTTACCCAGGTTCGGGCCGCTGCGAAGCATAATACCCTACTCCTGCTTTGGTGGATTGCCTCACGAGGAGGTGTGGTGGATGAACTAGTACAGTGGGGAGCAGCCTCGTGAGGGCACTCGGGTGGTGTTCTTGGCTCTCTGCCTCTCTTGTTGTGTTTCTCCCCCTTCCCCCTTCTACGGTGCTACCTAGCCTCTATATATAGCAGCGGCCTGGGTACTCTTCCCTTATCGCAATGGCGGGAAGGGATCCCACAATGGCCAAATTCGAAGGGGGACAGGAGTACATCCCCGGTCTGTCCAAAGGTGGTCTTCGCCTGCAAAGTAGCTGTTGATGATACAGAGGTGGGCTCAGCGATGACATCCGTCCTGCGGGGCTCGTGGTCGTGGTCTTGTTGCACCGGAATGGAAACCTTTGGGTGGCGCTCTGGGAACCCGCGTACGTTCTTGCTCCCTTTGCACCAAAGCGGAAACTGCACCGCCTGGCACGCTGGCACCTGCCTGTCCCTCCTTGCGTCATCCTTGACTCCTGAGGCCGGGTTCTGCATAGAGATCTCCGCCGCTCCGGAGGGGGCCTGAGGAGGCCCATCCTTGCTGGTCTTGGTGCGGCTTCCCTCGCGAGCTCGGGTCCTCGCGATGGGCCTTGCCTTCAATGGGGCCTCGCCAGGCCGTGCCTGGCTGGCAAAGTGGGCCATGCCCTGGGCCGCAGGCAGGTCTGGGTACCCCCGTTCCCAGAACGCCGACGGTAGTCCCCCGGTCCCAAGGCGCGCTCGAGCCCGCATCCGGGCGAAGCCATTGGGGACGGCCTGAAGTGCCGCGGGCCCCAAACGCCTGCAGGCCAGGGCTGGCGTACGTTGCGCGGTTGGCGTTGGGTGTCCCGTGCCTCTTCAGCCACTACCCGAATCGACAGAAGCCTGACTTCCAGCGTTGAGCCATTATTGCTTTTCCCCTTCCGCGCTCTTGCTCCTACTTCCAGATCTCCGGCCTTAGCAGAAGCCTCTCCAGATCTCGACACCTCGCCATCTTCCTTCTTGCTTCGTCGGCCCCGGGAACTTCTTGATGGCTCCCGCCCGCAAGTCGATGCCTGAGGCTCAGAGCTCGGCCTCCGCCTCTGCCTCGCCGGCGCTTTCGGAGTCCGCCATCGCCAAGGATGGAGACCTCATCCCGGTGCTCCCGTCGACGGCAGACGGGACCAACGACTGGGGGCGGACCTTGATCTGGGTTGGTTCCTCGGAGAAGCAGCGTCCGTCCAAGTCAGCCTACCCCTTCTTTCTCCATAGCGTCTTCGCTGGGCTCGTCCCGCCTTTCTCCAAGTTCTTCACCACCATCCTCGACCATTACGGGATTCAAGCTCTTCATCTCCAGCCCAACTCCATCCTGCTCTTGTCCGTCTTTGCCTTCTACTGCGAGGCTTTCGTAGGCGTGCAGCCTTCAGTGGCCCTCTTCCGTCATTTCTTCAGCTTGCGGGTGCATGACGGCGCCCAATGGTCGGCGTGCGTTTCCTTCGTCGCGGTCCAGAGCAGGAACATGCTCTTGAAGGCCGGGAAGAAAGTGGAGAACTTCAGGCACCGCTGGGTCCTTCTGGATCTCAAGAGCGTCAACCCTCGTTTGGATCTCCCGGAGGGGCTGCCGAAGAAGATCCCCGTGTGGATCTCGGCGAAGCTCTCCAACCCCCGGGCTAGGCCCATCTTGGAGCGGATCTCGCACGATATCAGCGCCAAGAAGCTGACTGGGGGGATGATAGTGAAGGAGTTCTTGACGCAGTGCCTGGCGCCCCTCCAATCTCATTCCAGGCCCTTGTGGGACTATCGGGGCAACGGCGACAACCTCAGGCTTCGGTCCGCACGCATAACCCCCCGGGGAGCTGAACAGGGCTGTGTCAATCCTGCTCAACGGCGACCCCGACGACCTTCCCGACGCCTACGCCCCGCTGTACCGTCGCGACGACAGAGACGATCTGGTTGCCGCGATGCCCATCTTCGACAAACTGGGGCTCTCCCCGGCTGAGGGCCACGGTTCCCCGGTGGCGGTGTCCTCCGGCGACACCACTGGCGGGGGGGGGGGGCATTCGGAGGAGACAACGGATGACGATTCGGTGGAGGCGTCCCCCTCCCCCCCCCCCGTCGCAGAACGCGCTCCTTCGTGACCTTGAAGATGACGACGATGCTGGTGAAGCCTCTGCTGCGGGTTCTCTGCGCCCTGCCCAGGCCCCCAGGGGGTCGGTGCTCACTCCTCGCGCCGCTCGATCTGCCGGCCTGGCGACCCCCAGGAAGCGCGGGGCTGAGTCCCCTCCGGTGTGCCCTGCATCTGCCGGCAAGGCAGTTGGAGTGTCGGCCTAGCCCCCGCCCGAATCGCAGCTCGCGGGCAAGGCAGAGGAGGCCAGGGCCATGGTGGCCCCTCCAGCTGCTGCTCCTGCTCCCCTGCATGGTGGTGCACTCCCGGTGAGAAGAGGGAGCGCCCCCGTCGACGTCGAGGTAGAGAAGAAGAGGAAGTGGGTCGACGTTGAAGAGTGAGTAAACTGGCTCGACCTTGGTCGCCTGCTGGTAGCTCGTGCGCTGATGGTTTTTCCTTTGCTTGGTGACCAGGAATGCCGCCGTGCTGAGGATGAGGAAGAAGAAGGCGGGCGTCAAGCCGAAGGCGCCTTCCGATGCACCGCCCGCTCCTGTCGTCCTGCCGTCGCCTGTTGAGGCGTCTGCCGCCGCGGGGGTGGGGGCTCGCGAAGCGACCCTCCTGGTCACTGCCGTGGAGGCCCCTGAGCCCCCAATGCTCGTTGGTGCTGCCACTCCTGCTTTTGGGGGCGCGTCGGCGTCGCTGCCCCGGGAGCCAACCCCCGAGGGCCAGCTGCCCGCGGACTCATCTGCATCCACCTTACCTGTGGTTGTGGCACAGCCTCCGGTGCTTCCTGTTCCTCATGCTTCTACCGCCCCGGGGGCGTCTCCTGCGATCGCAGACGTGACTCCTCCGGACGGGGCCTCGATGTCTGCGTCGCGCGGCCTCGACGTCCTGGACGGGGCCTACACCGCTCTGTGTCAGGTTCGGGACGCCCTTGGGGGTGCCGACGATCGCCTCGCGAGTGGGCGTCTGGGGCTCCTTTCCGGGTGGCTCCAGGCCGACGCCTCTGCCGTGGCAGTTTGGGGCCAAGCCAAGGCCACCGCGGCGGAGAGCGAGAAGGAGGCCGCGTCAGCCAAGGCAGCCCATGAGGCGGCACTGACAGACGCGGCGTCTGCTGTAAGGCGTTGTGAGGAAGCGGAGGCCCGCTTGAAGGTTCTTCAGGAGGAGAAGTCCGCGCTTGCGGAAGAGCTGCGTCAGCAAGGGGAAGCCTTCAAGACCCACGAGGCCAAGCTTGCTGCTTGGGACTCCAAGCTGTCCCAGGCGGCGGCCAGCCAGGCCGCGGAGCGAGAGCGCCTGGACGCGCGGGAGAGGGGAGCTGCTGAGGAGAAGGCCCGGCTCAACTCCAGGGAGAAGGCTCTCGCTGCGGACGAGGAGAAGAAGGCTATGGAGCTCAATGCCTTTCCCTCCGTCGAGCTCAGGATTCGCCAAGCGCTCCACTGCCTCTGCCGGGATGGGTTTTCGGAGCCCTTGGTGGCTCCGGAGAGCGGCTTCGCGGGGCTCGCTTCGAAGCTCATTGAGGCGCTGGAGGGCGCCGTCGCCAAGGTGGAGGGGGTCTTGCAGAGCGAGTGACGCGACCTCTTTTCTGAGGCCGCGACGCGCGTGTTTAGCCATCTTCATCTTCGCGAGCCGGTGTTTTACTTCAGCTCCGTGATCTGCCCGGTCACCCCCGAGGTCCGCACCAGCGCTGCGGCGGCAGTGAAGGGCGCCGTGGGGGCGCTGGTGAAGAAGTTCACCTGCATCACCGTTCCTCCACCTCCTGAAGCTGCAAGGGTTAGCAGCGAAGAAGACGACGCCAGCGATGTCGACGACGAGTTCCCTGCGGTCGGGATGAGTGGTGGCGGTGGCTCCTCCTAATTCCTCTTCCTTGTTCCTCTCCTGCAACGTTCATCGTGCCTCGCGGAGGCGTTAGACTTGTTTGCATTTGCGAAAACGTTTAATGCTAGTAATGACTGTTGAATTGTGTTGTTGCTTTCTTCGCCTTGTTTCCTTCCTGCTTGCTGTGATGCTCTGCATCGGCAGGGCCCAACCCCGCGCATACCTCAGCCGCCGTTGGACCATCCGGATCACCAGGACGGGACAAGGGGTGAGGGGCTACAAGACCAGTGAGGCTCCTGAGTCGCAATGCTCAGGATTCCCCCTTGACGTACGAGCAGCCCTCATGAAGGGAACATGGAGAAGACTTGGTTAACTTGGGAATTTTGAACACCTTTCACTCTGCGTCGGCAGGGCCCGGCCCCGCGCATACCTCAGCCGTCGTTGGGCTGTCCGGATCACCAAGACGGTGCCAAGGGGTGAGGGGCTATGTGGCCAGTGAGGCTCCTGAGTCGCGATGCTCAGGAGTCCCCCTTGACGTACGAGTTCCAGCGTCCTCCTTAGGGGTTTTGAGCACTTTGAGCTCTGCGTCGGGAGGGCCCGGCCCCGCGCATACCTCAGCCACTGTTGGGCCGTCCGGATCACCAGGACGATGCCAAGGGGTGAGGGGCTACGTGGCCGGTGAGGCTCCTGAGTCGCGATGCTCAGGAGTCCCCCTTGACTTACGAGCGGCTCCCATACCTTTCCTTGCCAGCTTTTCCTGAGAGGGGCGCGTGAAGACCAGGTTTGGCATACCTGGGGAGGTGGCGTGTACCAGGCTTGGCCCGGTAGCAGCCCCCATGCAGCCCCCTCACGCGAACATCCCATGGAATGCAGCGAGATGGGGCCGCAAGGAGACTTCCTAAGGTTGGATGCAGCCGCTGGGGCGACCTCAGTTGTTTATCCCCAACACGGAGCGTAGGGCTTCCACATTGCGTGGGCATAGTCATTGGTGGACCGTGTTGTCCGCCAGCACAGAGCATGGGGCTTCCACCTTGAGTGGGCATAGTCATTGGTGGACCGTGTTGTCCGCCAGCGCGGAGCATGGGGCTTCCACATTGCGTGGGAAGGAACCCCTCCGCGTCCTCGGGGGGCTTCGGGCGTGTACAACCCATTGAGTTCGTACGCATGGCTTGCACGGTAGAACTGGGAGGTGTATCTGGGAGCTCGCGAGGGCGCTTTGGCCTCGCGAGGTCCCTACCTCAAAGGCGGTTTGCGCCTGGATCTTCTTGTAGATAGCGCCGTCCGAGGTCCTGCAAATTTTGGAGAAACCCGCGCCGAATGTTCTCCCGAGGGCCATCGCATGAGAGGGCCAAGCACCAGTGACCCCAGGAGGTGACGTGAACGGGGCCGGCCCGCCAAACAGAGATCAGCCATTGGATTTATCGACACTGCAGGGACAGACCCGAGCACAGACGCCGTGCCCAGTCCTCTCATGAGGCGGTCGAAGGTAGGATCATTCGGGTGCGGCAACATTCACGCCGGCAAAGAGCCATGCAGGCAAGGTGAAACGTTAGGGAATAGATCACAAGCATGAAAAGTCGCTTAAATATGCGTAAATGAGGCGGCTGCAGGGGTATGCCCTGGTCGCCTGAGGATAATGCGGCCCGGTGGGCGCCCTCAAACGAAGTAAACCAAAAAGTTACCTGGCACAAAACAAAAAATCACCTGGCGGCCATGCCGCTGAAGAGTCGAAGCTGCCGTCGTAGCCTGATCTTGTACCTTCGTGAGCACGTCCCTCATGGGCTAACCGCCTCCTGAGGCTCGGGACCCCCGCTCGGTCCGGGCATCTCCTCCAACTCCTCGTCGCGCCTTGCCAGGCAAGGTATGAGCATGGCCTGGGCAAGGCGCTGGAACATAGCGCCTGCGTTTGCCAGGCCGAAGGGCATGCGGACGTAGTTGCGCGGGTAGACCCAACCGCGATCTGCGCGCATCGACTAGAAGAGGTCCTGGGACGCGGCCCTGTTGATTGCGAGCGCGTTGACGCAGGGGCACGGCTTGCCGACCGTGCCGATGATGGCGGCTGCACTTGGTGGTGCAGGGCAGCTCCCGCCTCGCATGGCCTGTGCCACCTGAAGCTCCTCGAACGCTCTGATGACGGACTCTTGCGAGCTCGGCGCCTCGCGTCGTGCTCCTGGCTCAGGCAGACGCGCGTCAGGACGCTCTTTAAGGTTGTGCCCGAGCGCCTCCCTTGTCTCACCGGCCAGGCCGGAGGCTCCCCGGATGGAAGCCCCCGAGCCCGACCTAAGGGGGACGCCGAGCGTGCCTTCCTATGCGATGGAGGGTGGGGCCCCGTCCCTGGGAGCAGAGCTTGAGGCGCCGTCCTTGGAGGTCCCAGCCCCCTGGCGCCCTATGTTGAGGAGCTGCTTCTTCTTCCTGCGTGCATCCTCACGAGGCAGGGCATCTTCCTCGTCGTCCGAGCGCTCGGCCACCGCAGCGCGGTAAGCACGCTCGAGGGAGCAAACGGCGTCCTTCTCATCGCAGGCAACGGTGATGACGCCGCCACTCCCTGGCATCTTGAGGACATTGTAGCCATGATGAGTCACCGCCATGAACTTGGCGAGGGCCGGGTACCCAAGGATCGCGTTGTATGGGAGGTCGATGTGTGCGACGTCGAAGACGATGATCTCGGTGTGGTAGTTCTTGCGCACTTGTCCAATGGGGACGGTGGACCCATCCGTGAATCCTGAGAAGGGTTTGGTCGGCATGAGCTGGTCGTACGATACCTGGAGCACCTCGAAGGTCTCAATGGAGAGGACATTGAGCCCCGCTCCACTGTCGATGAGGGTCTTGCTGATGAGGACATTGCTGATGGTCGGAGTACACAGCATGGGGAGCGTGCCGGCCGTGGCCGAGCACCTGAGCTGATCCTTCGAGTCGAAGGTGATTGCGCTCTGGGACCACTTGAGGGGGCGCATGGTTTCGGGCTTCGGGAGAGCTGCGTTCACCTCCCACGTGAATTGCTTGAAGATGCGGTTCAACGCCGGGGCTTGGGCGCCGCCCAGGATACAGGCTATCGCCCTAACCTCCTGGAAGCCCCCAGCCCCACTGTCTTGCCTGTCCTCTTCCTTCCTTCTGGGTGGCAGCGGTAGTATTGGTAGGCCGGCCTCATGAGGACGAGCCTCACGAGGCTGGCCACGGCGTGACCCCTCCGGAGGGTCGTCACGCCAGCGGTCCTCCCGAGCTTGATCGAGCCAGTGGTCCTCCCAAGGCCGGTCTCGCCACTCCTGACGCGGCACCCGGTTGTCCCAACGGCCTCCGCCGCGGCCTCCGCCGCGTCCGAAGCCACGGTCCACGCGTCCAGGGCACCGGCAGAAGTGCTCGTCGCGGACCAGCCTGAGCTCCTGGCAGTCGATGGTGTCATGGTTGTTGGTGCCGTGGAAGATGCAGGACTGCCGTCCTCCTGCGGGGGGTTCTTCGCCTCGGCTGCGCTTCGCCTCAGGCTCGGCCGCAAGCACCGCGGGGGCCTTGCGCTTCGCCTCCTTGGCCTTGGTATTCTTGTCCTCTGGCTCTGCCACCGGAGGCTCGCGGAGCGATAGGCGGCCCTCTTCGGCCTTGGCGCACCTGTTCGCCAGGTTGAACATCTCCAGGACTGAGCACAGTTCGTCGTTCATGGCGAGCTCCTCCTTCATCTTGAGGTCCGTGACGCTGATATGTCTCCAACGTATCTATAATTTATAAATTATTCATGCCATGTTTACAATAATTCTATATGATTTTGGTATGATTTTATTAGAACTAACCCGGACTAACGCTGTTTTCAGCAGAACTACCATGGTGTCGGTTTTTTTGCAGAAATAAAAGTTCTCGGAATGGGCTGAAAATTTACGGAGAGTATTTTTGGAAAATATAAAAAATACTGGAGCAAAAAGATACCGAAGAGGAGTCCCGAGGCAGCCACAAGCCTAGGGGGCGCCCCCCCTAGGGCGCGCCCCCCTGGCTTGTGGGCCCCTCGGGAGTCCCCTTGACGTGAGACCAATGCCAAAAATTCCTATAAATACCAAAACCCCTAGAAAGAAACCTAGATCAGGAGTTTTGCCACCGCAAGCCTCTGTAGCCCCGAAAAACCAATCGGGAGCCCGTTCTGGCACCCTGCCGGAGGGGGAAACCATCACCGGAGGCCATCTTCATCATCCCGGCGGTCTCCATGAAGAGGAGGGAGTAGTTCACCCTCGGGGCTGAGGGTATGTACCAGTAGCTATGTGTTTGATCTCTCTCTCTCGTGTTCTTGAGATGGCACGATCTTGATGTACCGCGCGCTTTATTAATATAGATGAATCATATGGAGTTTTCCCTCTCTATCTTCTTGTGATGAATTGAGTTTTCCCTTTGAAGTTTACTTATCGGATTGAGTCTTTAAGGATTTGAGAACACATGATGTATGTCTTGCGATGGGATATCCGTGGTGACAATGGGATGTTCTATTGATCCACTTGATGTATGTTTTGGTGATCAACTTGCGGGTTCCGTGACCTTGGGAATCTATGCATAGGGGTTGGCACACGTTTTCGTCCTGACTCTCCGGTAGAAACTTTGGGGCACTCTTTGAAGTTCTTTGTGTTGGATTGAACATGATGAATCTGAAATTGTGTGATGCATATCATATAATCAAGCCCATGGGTACTCGTGGTGACATTGGGGTATCTAGGTGACATTAGGGTTTTGGTTGATGTGTATCTTAAGGTGTTATTTTAGTACGAACTCTAGGGCTGTTCATGACACTTATAGGGATAGCTCATATGATTGATCGGAAAAGATAACTTTGAGGTGGTTTCGTACCCTACAATAATTTCTTCGTTTGTTCTCCGCTATTTGTGAATTTGGAGTGAACTCTTTGTCGCACGTGAGGGATTTACATATGATTCAACTATGTTAGTATTCTTGAGAGAATTTGCACTAGTAAAAGTATGAACCCTAGGCCTTGTTTTCAAGCATTGCAATGATGTTTGTGCTCACTTTTATCATTAGTTACCTTGCTGTTTTTATATTTTCAGATTACAAAAACCTATATCTACCATCCATATTACACTTGTATCACCATCTCTTCGCCGAACTAGTGCACCTATACAATTTACCATTGTATTGGGTTTGTTGGGGACACAAGAGACTCTTTGTTATTTGATTGCAGGGTTGCTTGAGAGAGACCATGTTCATCCTACACCTCCCACGGATTGATAAACCTTAGGTCATCCACTTGAGGGAAATTTGCTACTGTCCTACAAAACTCTGCGCTTGGAGGCCCAACACTAGTCTACAAGAAGAAGGTTGCGTAGTAGACATCAAGCTCTTTTCTGGCGCCGTTGCCAGGGAGGTGAGTGCTAGAAGGTATATCTTTAGATCTTGCAATTGAATATTTTAGTTTCTTGTTTTTCACTAGTTTGGTTTTATAAAAGAAAACTACAAAAAAATGGAGTTTAGGTTGCATCAATTGGTTCGTCTTTTTAATGTCTTTCGTGAAAATGATGGTTTGGAAAATTGTGCTCAATTGGTAGAGGAAGAATTTATGAAAATACTTAATGAGAATTCCTTGAATGATGAGCATGATTGCAATGTTGCTAGTATGAATACCTTGAATATTCATGATGCTAATGATATGCAAAGCTACAAGCTTGGGGATGCTATGTTTGATGAAGATGATATGTTTAGTCCCCCAAGTTTTGATGAGCAAATTTATTATGATGAAAGCATGCCCCCTATTTATGATGATTATTGTGATGACATGTATGCTATAAAGAATAATGATAACCATGAAACTTGTCATCATGATTTTAATTTTCAATTGGATTATGCTTCACATGATAGTTATTTTGTTGAGTTTTCTCCCACTACTATTGATGAGAATAAATTTGCTTATGTGGTGAGTAGTAAAATTTCTATGCTTATGAATCATGAAAAGAATGATTTATGTGATAGTTATGTTGTGAAATTCCTTCATGATGCTACTGAAAATTATTATGAGGGAGGAACATATGCTTGTAGGAATTGCAATAATATCAAATTTCCTCTCTATGTGTTCAAAGTTTTGAAGTTATGCTTGTTTTGCCTTCCTATGCTAGTTGATTCTTGCTCCCATAAATTGTTTGCTCACAAAATCCCTATGCATAGGAAGTGGGTTAGACTTAAATGTGCTTGTCATGAGATTCATGATGCTCTTTTGCATGTTTCAATTATTATTCCTTTGTGAGCATCATTTAAATCATCATGCCTAGATAAAAAGCTTTAAAGAAAAGCGCTTGTTGGGAGACAACCCAACACTTTTCCTTTCTGTTTTTGTGTGTTCACATGATTAAGATACTGTAGTAATCATGTTTTATGCCTTTTATTTCAATAAAGTGTCAAGTAAAGCCTTTGGGATTGTGTGGATGATAGTTGACTTGATTCTGTGCAAAAACAGAAACTTTTGATCTCAGTCCAGGAATTTTGTAAATTCACTGGAACGTGATTTTGATCTGAATTTTTTACACATGATTTATATACAAATTTCCTAAATTGTACTAATTTTTCAGAATTTTTAGAGACAGGGAAGTATGGTTATGCTACAGATCTTCACAGACTGTTCTATTTTTGACAGATTCTGTTTTGCATGCATAGTTTACTTGTTTTAGTGTTTCTATAGCTTATATTGAGTGATATAAATTATGGGAATGATGTAATACACTAGGTATCTTGTGGGAACAATTATGAATCTTGTCTTGACAGTACCTAAGTGAATGATTTATCTTTATTACACTAACCCATCTCACGAAGTTCCGTTAAGTTTTGGGTGATTGAAGTTTTCAAGTTTTGGGTGAAACACCGATATGAGGAGAATAAGGAGTGACAAGAACCTAAGCTTGGGGATGCCCAAGTCACCCCAAGGTAATATTCAAGGAAGACTCAAGCGTCTAAGCTTGGGGATGCCCCGGAAGGCATCCCCTCTTTCGTCTTCAACATTATCGGTATATCTTACTTAGAGCTATATTTTTATTCCTCACATAATATGAGTTTTGCTTGGAGCATCATTTTATTTTCTTGTTCTCTGTTAGGTGATATTTATAATCTTGTTTTTCAATAAAAAGTTCCAAGAATTGCCTTAGGATGCTTGCATTGCATGTTTTGATGAGTGTTGTGTAAAAACAGAAACTTTGGCTGTAGTGTTTGAATTTTCATATTTTACTGGAACGTGAAAAGTTTCTGAAATTTTTACACAGTGTTTTCATATTAATTTTTTAGCATGTCCTAAATTTTCATAATTTTTTGAGTTACATAAGTACACTGTTTTCATAAATTTCTACATACTGTTCTGTTTGGACAGATTGCTGTCATAGTTTCGTTATCTACTTATCCTATAGTTTCCATAGCCTATATTGGTAGATATAAATTGTGGAAATGATAGTATACAGTACCTAATGTTTGAAAATTATTATGCAACTTGTCTTGGCAGTACATAAAGAGTTGATTTATTCTTATGTGTACTAACCTATCTCACGAGTTCTTTTCGAGGTTTGTGTGGATGAAGTTTCTAAGAATAGGTGAAACCATGATATGAGAGGATTGAACGAGATACAAAAGCTCAATCTTGGGGATGCCCAAGGCACCCCAAGTAAATATTTCAAGAAGTCTCAAGCATCTAAGCTTGGGGAAGCTACGCATCCCACCTCTCTTCATCAACAATTATCGGTTAGCCTATGTTGAGCCTAAATTTTTATTCGTTCACATGATGCGTGCTATTCTTGGAGTGCTATTTTTCTTTTGCTTGCTTTTTAATAAAATGCTTAAGATCTGAAATTCTTAGATGAGAGAGTCTTCACATAGTTATTTAATTTTTGACTACGCATTGATCTTCACTTACATCTTTTTTGGAGTAGTTTGTCATTCACTCTCGTGCTTCACTTATATCCTATGAGTAAATGGTTGAATGAATTGAATATCATAAATCTAAAATTAAATATGCTTCGTATACTTATCCCATGGGGAGTAATGACTTCACACATAATAAGTATAGGTGGTAAAATTTATTGAAAGTTAGCAAACACCGCATTGGTCACTTGAACAATTCATGAAAGAATATTGAAGGAAGAGAGATTCCACATATAAATATACTATCTTGGACATCTTCTATGATTGTGAGCTCATTAATTATTTTCAAACTCGAGCAAATTAGTTAAAATTGGACAAGGAAGACAACTTAATGAGTTATGTTTGGGTATATTTGTATAAAAGTTATATTGTTATGGATCCTCCAACATGTGGTGCTTGCTTCCACCTCATACTAGCCAAAACTTCCGCACCAAGTAGAAATACTACTTGTGCATCCAAACACCCTTAAACCCAAAGTTGTTCCATATGAGTCCACCATACCTACCTATATGCAGTATTTACCTGTCGTTCCAAGTAAATTTGCATGTGCCAAACTCTAAACCTTCAAATAATATTCTGTTTTGTATGCCCGACTCGCTCATATAGTGACTAGGGGCTGTCAGTATCTTCCATGCTAGGTGGGTTATTCTCACGATATGTGTTGATTCACTATCATTCACGAGAAAGTGGCTGGTATTCGGGATGCCCAGTTCCATGCTCAAAAATCAAATCAAAATATAATGAAACAAAACTCCCCCAGGATTGTTGTTTGTATGGATGGTACCCGTGGATTTGGCTCGCCGTGGAGTGTGATTGATTGGTGGAGGGGGAGTAAAAATTTACCATTCTATTTGGGAACCGCCTATAATGTATCTAGCATGGAAGATACCGAGATCTCTCGGTTGTTATGTTGACAATGAAAGCATACCGCTCAAAATTATTATTCGTCTCTGTTTTAAAAGCTCGAGCTCTGGCACCTTTGCAAATCAATGCTTCCCTCTGCGAAGGGCCTATCTTTTACTTTCTAGTACTTAGCTTTATGCAAGAGTCATGGTGATCTTCACCACTTCCTATATTTCATCTTTTTCTCTTGGCAAGCGTCATGTGTTGGGGAATGATCTAGACATATATATCCACACAAATATATTTGATCATGAATTATTATTGTTGACAATTATCTATATGATAAATAAGTTGGGAGGCGAAACATTAAGCCCCTATCTTTCTCTGTGTTCGATGGATGCTATTTGTTCTAAAAATATGCTTTGAGTGTCAATAATCATGGAAGACTATATGATAGTTGAGTATGTGGAATTTGCTAAATCAAAGCTCTTACATAGACCCTTCCTAAAAATAAGATGAATTGCAATTGTTCGATGACTAGGAATATGGTTTGTTAGTTTTCAAGAAACTTTCTGGTCTATACTTTAACATGTGAATAGCTTGTTACTTGATCATGAGAAGTTTTCTGAGATGAGCTACTGTTTATGGTTTATATTGATGCTAGAAAAAGTGACTGGAATTATCATTGATCAAACTTGTGCACTTGCTAGCATTCACACTTCATAAATTATTTCTTTTATCATTTACCTACTCGAGGACGAGTAGGAATTAAGCTTGGGGATGCTGATACGTCTCCAATGTAACTATAATTAATGAAGTATTCATGCCATGTTTACAATAATTCTATATGCTTTTGGTATGATTTTATTAGAACTAACCCGGACTGACGTTGTTTTCAGCAGAACTACCATGGTGTCGTTTTTTTTGCAGAAATAAAAGTTCTCGGAATGGTCTGAAAATTTATGGAGAATATTTTTGGAAAATATAAAAAATACTGGAGCAAAAAGATACCGGAGAGGAGTCCCGAGGCAGCCACAAGCCTAGGGGGCACCCCCCCTAGGGCGCGCCCCCTGGCTTGTGGGCCCCTCGGGAGTCCCCTTAACGTGAGACCGACGCCAAAAATTCCTATAAATACCAAAACCCCCAGAAAGAAACCTAGATCGGGAGTTCTGCCGCCGCAAGCCTCTGTAGCCATGAAAACCAATCGAGAGCCTGTTCCGGCACCCTGCCGGAGGGGGAAACCATCATCGGAGGCCATCTTCATCATCCCGGCAGTCTCCATGACGAGGAGGGAGTAGTTCACCCTCGGGGCTGAGGGTATGTACCAGTAGCTATGTGTTTGATCTCTCTCTCTTTCGTGTTCTTGAGATGGCACGATCTTGATGTACCGCGAGCTTTATTAATATAGATGAATCATATGGAGTTTTCCCCTCTCTATCTTCTTGTGATGAATTGAGTTTTCCCTTTGAAGTTTACTTATCGGATTGAGTCTTTAAGGATTTGAGAACACTTGATGTATGTCTTGTGATGGGATATCCGTGGTGACAATGGGATGTTCTATTGATCCACTTGATGTATGTTTTGGTGATCAACTTGCGGGTTCCGTGACCTTGGGAATCTATGCGTAGGGGTTGGCATACGTTTTCGTCTTGACTCTCCGGTAGAAACTTTAGGGCACTCTTTGAAGTTCTTTGTGTTGGATTGAACATGATGAATCTGAAATTGTGTGATGCATATCGTATAATCAAGCCCATGGGTACTCGTGGTGACATTGGGGTATCTAGGTGACATTAGAGTTTTGGTTGATGTGTATCTTAAGGTGTTATTTTAGTACGAACTCTAGGGCTGTTCGTGACACTTATAGGGATAGCTCATATGATTGATCGGAAAAGATAACTTTGAGGTGGTTTCGTACCCTACAATAATTTCTTCGTTTGTTCTCCGCTATTTGTGACTTTGGAGTGAACTCTTTGTCACACGTGAGGGATTTACATATGATTCAACTATGTTAGTATTGTTGAGAGAATTTTCACTTGTGAAAGTATGAACCCTAGGCCTTGTTTTCAAGCATTGCAATACCGTTTGTGCTCACTTTTATCATTAGTTACCTTGCTGTTTTTATATTTTCAGATTACAAAAACCTATATCTACCATCCATATTACACTTGTATCACCATCTCTTCGCCGAACTAGCGCACCTATACAATTTACCATTGTATTGGGTGTGTTGGGGACACAAGAGACTCTTTGTTATTTGATTGCAGGGTTGCTTGAGAGAGACCATTTTCGTCCTACACCTCCCACGGATTGATAAACCTTAGGTCATCCACTTGAGGGAAATTTGCTACTGTCCTACAAAACTCTGCGCTTGGAGGCCCAACACGAGTCTACAAGAAGAAGGTTGCGTAGTAGAGATCAGATGCCGTCGGTGAACGCGGAGATGATAGCCTCGTCCGACGCCCTCGGGATCTTGAGGCGGGTGGTTGTGAAGTGCTGTATGAATTTGTGCAGGGTCTCCCCCTCCTGCTGCTTCACGCGTCGTAGATCGTTCACGGTGAGCGCTCGGTCACGGATACCTTGGAAGTTGGCGACGAAGCGCTTGCGCAGGTCGTCCCAGGAGGTGATGGACCCCTCCGGGAGGTTGAGGAGCCAGGAGAGCGCGCCGCCCTTGAGTGCCATGGGGAAGTAGCACGCCATGACCTTGTTGTCTCCTCCGGCTGCTCGGATGCTCAGCGAGTAGAGCTGTAGGAACTCGGTGAGATCCGGGGTGCCATCATTGCGAGGGGGTAGGTCAGGCTTGAACTTGCAGGGCCACGTGTTTCGATGGAGCTTCGGGGCGATGGCGTGGCACCCCACCGGCTCAGCGGGTGCTGCGTGTGCGGGAGGGGCCCGGTCTTGATGCTCCTGAGGGGCCGCCTCGAGCGGTGCCCGGTCGCGACGCTGGTTCGGTAGCGCGGGGAGCACACGCGCGTCGACGCGCGGCCAGGGCACCACCTGGCAGCTTACTTCCTCTCTTGCCCTTGCACGCGGTTCGCGGGGCTGGTCGCGCGGGCGCGCTTCACGCCTGGGCTCGGGGTCGACGTCGTGTTGTGGAGGAGGTGGCGGCGCATCATGGGCCGCGTCGTCTGCCAGGGAAAGTTGGGGTCGAAACGAGTAGGAGAGCACTGAAGCGTCGCCGGCAGCACTGACGAGCTCCACGATGCGCCCGAGCCAATCGTCATGGCAGTCGGGGGCAGGGTGGTAGCGGAGCAGCTCGCACGCCATGGCGAGTGCGCCCGAGCCGCGCGCCGGCCCGAGTCGAGCATGGGAGGTCGACCCGGTAGCCGGAACGATCGACGGAGTGGCGGTGCGGCCGTCTCGCCGCACGGTGACCGGCTGGGAGGAGTCCTACTGTTCGTGGGCCTCCGGGCCCGTGGCGGCGTTGGCCACAGGAGAGGGGGACCGGCGCACGGCGGCGTGGCCCACGGGCACCGTTTGGGCGACGCGGGCAGCTCGGCGCTCGGCGTGGGCTCGGCGGGCGTCAGACATCGGAGCGGCGAGGCGGAGAAAGAACGTGGCTTGAGGAAGACTTCGACACGCCCCCTACCTGGTGCGCCAAATGTCGGATTTCGGGCTCCACAAAACCCTCAAGGGCCGAACACAGGGGCGTGTGCAAAGACCCAACGGCCTCACCCCACCTAGCTCGCTACTCGATGGCTAGGACGATGAGCTCATACGATGACGAGGAAGAAGATTCACACGATGATTTACCCTGGTTCAGGCCGCTGCGAAGCATAATACCCTACTCCTGCTTTGGTGGATCGCCTCACGAGGAGGTGTGGTGGATGAACTAGTACAGTGGGGAGCAGACTCGTGAGGGCACTCGGGTGGTGTTCTTGGCTCTCTGCCTCTCTTGTTGTGTTTCTCCCCCTTCCCCCTTCTATGGTGCTACCTAGCCTCTATATATAGCCGTGGCCCGGGTCCTCTTCCCTTATCGCAATGGCGGGTAGGGATCCCACAACGGCCAAATTCGAAGGGGGACAGGAGTACATCCCCGCCCTGTCCAAAGGTGGTCTTCACCTGCAAAGTAGCTGTTGATCATGCAGAGGTGGGCTCAGCGATGACATCCGTCCTGCGGGGCTCGTGGTCGTGGTCTTGTTGCACCGGAATGGAAACCTTTGGGTGGTGCTCTGGGAACCCACGTACGTCCTTGCTCCCTTTGCACCAAAGGGGAAACTGCACCGCCTAGCACGCTGGCGCCTGCCTGTCCCTCCTTGCGTCATCCTTGACTCCTGAGGTCGGGTTCTGCATAGAGATCTCTGCCGCTCCGGAGGGGACCTGAGGAGGCCTATCCTTGCTGGTCTTCGTGTGGCTTCCCTCGCGAGCTCAGGTCCTCGCGAGGGCCTTGCCTTGAGTGGGGCCTCGCCAGGCCGTGCCTGGCTGACAAAGTGGGCCATGCCCTGCGCCGCAGGCAGGCAGGTCTGGGTACCACCATTCCCAGAACGCCGACATGGGGGGGGGGGAATCAAAGCTATCGTCATCACCAACACCCCTCTCATCTTTGGGAGGCCAATCTTCATCAACATCTTCAACAACACCATCTCCTCTCAAACCCTAGTTCATCTCTTGTGTTCAATCTTTGTACCCGAACCTCAGATTGGTACCTGTGGGTGACTAGTAGTGTTGATTACCTTGTGTAGTTGATTACTATATGGTTTATTTGGTGGAAGATTATATGTTCAGATCCATTATGCTATTCATTACTCCTCTGATCTGGAGCATGATTATAATTTGTGAGTAGTTACCTTTGTTCTTGAGGTCACGGGAGAAGTCATGTTGCGAGTAATCATGTGAATTTGATATGTGTTCGATATTTTGATAATATGTATGTTGTGATTCCCTTACTGGTGTCATGTGAACGTCGACTACATGACACGTCACCATTCATGGGCCTAAGGGAATGCATTGTGGAGTAGTTATTAGATGATGGGTTGCTAGGGTGACAGAAGCTTAAACCCTAGTTTATGCGCTACTTCGTAAGGGGCTGATTTGGATCCACGTGTTTAATGCTCCGGTTAGATTTTGTCTTAATACTTTTCTCGTAGTTGCGGATGCTTGCGAGGGGGTTAATCATAAGTAGGTTGTTAGTTCAAGTACGAACAGCACCTTAGCACCGGTCCACCCACATATCAAATTATCAAAGTAGCAAACACGAATCAAACCAACATGATAAAAGTGACTAGACGAAATTCCCGTGTACCCTCAACAATACTTTGCCTATTACTAGTGATTGTTCTGGCATGTCCTTTGCATCAAAAGGATTGGGCTACCTTGATGCACCTTGTTTACCGTTACCGTTACTTGCTCATTACAAATTACCTTGCTATCAAACTATCTGTTACCTACAATTTCAGTGCTTGCAGAAATTACCTTGCTGAAAACCACTTGTCATTTCCTTCTGCTCCTCGTTGGGTTCGACACTCTTACTTATCGAAAGGACTACAATTGATCCCCTATACTTGTGGGTCATCACTTCTGGCAGGCCAAGCCTGAAGTCTTGAGCACCTTTGGATCGTTGGCGCTGTCCACTGTAGTGAACCTATAGTCGCGGCTATTGAAAAACCTGGTGAAACGATCGCAAGGCACTATGGCCAGGCAGTAGTGGTAGAGGAGGACGTGATGGCCCATGCAAAACTAGGAGATGGCAACCTTCTAATCATGCCCGGCACGACCGCCGGTGTAAGCGAGGTCGAAGCTGACCACTTTGTACTTGTCATCCGCATCAAGCAGCCACTCCATGGTGTCGATGGAGTCCTCCACCATGCCCGGGTCGTTGGTGTACACCACCGCGAGGTCCGTGTTCCTCATGTGGGTCTCCACATGATGCACGCCGAACTCCATTGGAGCGCTGCTGAACATCCTCTCTGTATGCATCGTCCAGGGTGCGCTTATTTTGTTGTGGGGCGCGATCGAAAGCGTGAAGAGACTATGGTTAATGGTCGTGGGTATAAATGGGGGCCGGACATCCTGGAAAACCGGCACGTCCGGATGGCAGTTTTTGCAGCGCGTGATTCAGTCGTGGAGCACGTAACTGCATGGGGCGACGCGCGTGGCGCAACCGCATGCATATGGAGCCCCGAACGTGATCGTGGGCTGGCTCCAACCACTGGCAGAGGACGCACGGAGGGGCGCGAGAGCAGAGCACGCGCAGGGGCACGAGAGCAGAGCACGCGCAGGGACACGAGAGTAGAGCACGCGGTGGGATGCGAGGTCGAACCAGACCACTATGTACTTGTCCTCGTCAAGTAACAGGTCCATGATGTTGGACTTCTCCATCCAGATCGGATGTTTGGTGTACACCACGAACGAACAGGGCGTGCCTACGGCATGCATGGTCCAAACACGACACATCAATCAGAGACCCTTAAACGAAACTGTGTGCGATGCATGAATCGCAAACGGTATAATTCAAGCTCCGTTGCTAATGGCAGGAACTGTGTGCGAAGGTGGATCCATCAAATACGATTCAGAAAGTAGTTGCGTGTGTGATTTATGGCAAACAGTTTCTTCTTATGAAACATTTGTTCTTATAACAGAAACGGTTACCAAAACTACATACGTGTGCGAAGTAAGGCATACAGTTCACTCGGATAAACTGTGTGCGCTCATACAGCAGAACACAAACGATTCGGCATAACAAGATGTGTGCAATATAGAGCAAACATGTGAGTAATGAGAATCATGTGCGAACACCAGATATAACACATACGATTAGCTCTAATAACCTGTGTGTGTTGTGGGGAAACGTTTGCTAGTATACAACTGTCAGTGATTGATGAAATCATCACCGACGGGTTTCGTAGTTTAATCCGTGTGTACTGTGATTTGCTCGGTCTGCACAATATCAATGTTGCGCCTACAGAAAAAACAACATATGTACTCATAAGAACATGATTGCATAAACAAAAAAGAACACAATGCAATTTCAAATATTGTATCACAAATACCAGCAATATTACAAGGTTCAAATTCCAGCATAACGAGGCCCAAATTCAAAGAATACAAGGTACAAACTGACATTAGAAATCAAATCCAATCTTAAGGATCCATGGGATGAAATATTTCTGTGAAGGGATCATCCACCGCGAAGTCATATATAGGCTCGATAGAATCGCTTCCGAATAATCTGTCATATGAACTTTCAAAGTGAAAATCAGCTTTTGCAGAGCCTTTTCCATTCCGCTGTAGACGCCTCCACTGGTCAGTAAACCATCCAATGTAGTGCACTAAATATAGTGCAAACATCATTACCTTGAGCACCCTTTCTTTCTGAACAAAGAAACTGGCAAATTGAATCTCTGGATTGGTGCCTCGGTACTCGTTCAAAGTAATTTCCATGAGATGGAATTCAAGGCATTCGATGGGATTGTTATATTGCGCCACCTTTTCTACTCCAACTCCTGCTTGTATCTGCAAATGAAGACAACATATCAGTGCTTAGATGCAGTATCGAACACTACAGGCCTCTTTGATTTGCATGATTTATAAAATACACTAATAGATTGACATGCCATCTTCGATCGTTCATGATTAACATCTCAAAAAAATGTATAGTACACATTTCATTGTAATCATGGGTAAAAGTACCAATAAATTGAACTACGTTGTGGTTAAGAATTGACAGGAAAGGAACATCACCTCGACATATAGCTTCTCCGTGCATGGAAAGCATACAAGGAACTTAACAACTTCATCCAGATTGGGGCCGATAGATTGTAGTGCCAAGATCTTCACTGTGCGCAGAGACAATGCGAGGCTTGTGGGAATCATTTTCTGGATGACAGCCGAACATAGATCAACAAAATATAGATAAAATGTGATGTACAATAATAAGAATGAGAAGAAGATTGTTGTACCTGAACGGGTATGGATCCAGTTGTAACAAGTTCAGAGAATTCAGCACACGAATACCCCAACACTGTCAATTTCGGTGCGCTAATGAACGTGATTCTTGTTCGACCTTCATTATCAAGTACAAACAATCTCTCTAGGAAACTCCCCAACTGACAGCGTGTTGCGGCACCAGCCATGCACATAAATCGTACGGAGATTCGTCGTAGCGATGTGGAGGCTACTGAACCCAAACATCATCTGAAGACGAAGGTACTCAAGCGTTGTACAGCCGCCGAGCAGGCGCTCAAAATCCGACTTCGAGATGCTGACGCCAATGAGCTCGAGGTGCTTCAGTTTAGGGAGATGAAGAGCGTGCACGGCATTAATCTTGGGGAAAAGGCACCGCACGAACGTAGCGCGACGCAGCGTGGGCGCGAGGCAGAGGACGGACGGAGGCAGCTAGCGCCCATGTCTAGCATCAAAGTTGAGCTCCTAGAGCTGATCTAGGGCAGGGGATAAGAACTAGTCGTGAAACTTGGGTTCGGCCTTGCAGTTTGAATGGAAAGTGCCGATGGCAAGGCGTCTGACGGGCGCAGTGTGCATGGCGAGGATGTGGGACAATTCGTCCAAGCATTTGCGATCCCCGCTGCAGAGCTCGTCGTCGTCGAGGAGGTCAATGGGGGTGGAGTGCCATAGGGGGCGCCACTGCCTAGAGAGTATGGCGGTCTGCACGGAAGATTTGATGGGGAGGAGAGACATGATGGTTACCAACATCTCGTCGGGGATGCTGCTGATGAAGTCCACGCTCGCCGGAGGCTCGTGTGGTTTAGCCTCCACCCGCCCCCGCTTGTTGGCCGCCTCGTCGTCCATCGAAAAAGGAGGCGGTCCGCGGCGGCAGCCCAAATAGATAAGACCGGAGGAGAAGGTGTAGCACTAATGGAGAACTTGGGAGAGAATAGGGCTGTGGGTGGTAGTCCGAGGTCAAAGGGCTTGATTCCCGATGAGCCAGCTGCACCTATGCGGCGGACTGATCGCACGCATCCCTTTGAGCCTGCGCGGAGGACTCCTCACACGCGTCCCGTCTAATCAAACCTGCACCCACATCACAGGCAGGTCCCACCTCTCATAGAGGCAGGGCCATGCGTCTGCTAGATGAGCCCGTTCCCAAATGGTTTCTAAAAACCATAAAGCGTTCCGTGCTTGGGAACAAAAACCATCAATAAATATTGAGCTTGTTTCCTTTCACATTCCAAATTACCACACGCTAATATTTTTCGCAAATCAGTTCACACCTACCAAACCTAAATGTGTTCTCACATAGCAGTTATTTACTGTAGCTGGCTATAAAAACACAAACTCGTACTCGAAAATTACCGCTCATTCTTCACCCCCGCCACCAAAAAAACTGGCCTTTCTTTGTTAGTCCTTCATTCCGTCTGCCATTGCCGGTAGGGGGGGGTTCTGGGTCAAGATATAACCAGGGAAGAAAGACCAAAGCCGTGGAAGCAACCGAGAGGTCCCGCCGCCGCGCCACGGAAGTGCCAGAGAGCTCCAGCCATACCGCTTTGGCCGCGGCAGAGATGTCCGGTGGCACCGCAGACGCCCGGGAGGATCTTTCGCGGAGTGGCGACGGCTCTCACAGTCACAAGCGCATTCACCTCTGAGGCGAACTGGACGATTGTGCAGTCTTTGATTCCTCAGCCTGCGACGACATGCGCGCTGAGCTCGATAGGAAGGACGCCATGATCGATGGCCTGGTGAAGCTGTGGAGAAGAGCGACGCCTCGGTTGACAGGGCGACCGGCCTCGTGGAGAAACTTATGGAGGAGAATGACACCTGGAAGAAACTCCTCAAGAAGAAAAGTGCCTCGTAGGGGAGGCTGAAAGAATTCTCCGAGTAACTTTTGGAAGCCTTGGTGAAGCTCTACATCGAGTGGGAGGGGCTGGTGAAGGAATCCATGGAGCGTGTGAAGGAACTTCATGCATACGCGACGCAGGCCATCGACGCTCTCGATCAAAGAGCCCGCTCCATGGCCGCAATGCGGAAGATGTCGAATGAGAGGCGACAGGAGATGGAGGTCATGGAGGCGATGAAGAAGGAGATTGAGGAACTCCGCGCCCAGCAATCCATGAAGAATTAGATAGCAGTGGGCCAGATTGTTTTCTTTGTCTTCCTTCTTCATCCTCTTCCTTCTTCTTTTGCCCCTGTGTCTTTGGGGAGTTGCCACATGTGGCATTTTTTATTATCATGCATATGTAAGAAAATTATTATCTTTGCCAGTGCTAATTTGTTGTTATATTATTTCATTAGTTTGTACATGTATACGAGTCGAAAACAGACGAAACGTCAAAGTTCTCGGCTAGGCACGAACAAAACAGTGATCACAAGCAAACAAGTCCCTCCGTCCAGGCGATTAACCACATGATAAAACAGCGGGTAGGATGCCACTAATTCAGAAGTTGGGAGCAAGGCAAGCGGGGGGTGGAGGTCAAAGTATCGCTTCCCGATGAGCAAGCGCAGTAGACTCTCATGCGTCCCGTCGAGTATGCACGGCAGACAGCTCTCACGCATCCTGTCAAGCCTGCGCGGCGGACAGCTCGCACGCGTCCCGTCGAGCCTGCACGGCGGAAAGCTAACATGCGTCCTGTCATCAACCTGCAGCTACACGCACGGCTCCCCCATATCAAGTACTCCCTCCGTTTCTTTTTAGTTAGCATATAAAATTTGGTCAAATTCAAAAAGAATCGGAGGGAGTAAAAAATGGACGCGTGACACCAAATGGTTATCATACAAGTTTTGTATGTACAGGAATTCAATAAACCAATATTATCAATGATTGCGGCCAAGCTATCATGCCTAAATGTTTCTAATTCATTCACATTCGTATGAAAAGGGCCCTAGAAAACTCAATTGATGTATAGAAAGGGCCGAATTGGTGCACTAGAGGAGACGTTGAATGTAGTTTCGTCACAAAAGGTGTCATGTTCCCTATCGAAACCGCGAGGTCAGAGCATGTGCCTCTAGTTCAAAATTTGAACTACGCATATTAAATCCCTAGAAAACTCAATTAATGTAAAAAAGGGGCCGAATCGGTGGACTAATGACTCATTGAATGTAGTTTCACCAAGAAAGGTGACATGTTCCCTATCGAAATCACAAGGCTTCTTGAATAAGCTTTGGCTTGTAAGATGCATGTCCCGATATTTGTCCCAAATTCGTCAGAACACAAAATGCACACCGTAGATGTGCCGTGGCATGACACTGTGTAAGTTTCATGAATTCATGGCGAGCTTTGGGTTCTCTCGGACTTTGAAACCAAGATTATGAATGTTTGCGGTCTAGTCACGACACCGAGATGTTTGTAATTCGGTGACCATCAGTGCATGGGATCTAAACATGGACCCAATGATGCAAAATGGTTTTTAATCCATTTTGGTGTGCTGGAGCCCGTGCTTGTAATTCAAACTTAAGTTCTTCACATTAAGTGCATGCCTAGAAAACTCATATGTCGTTTCGACCACAAAGGTGACATGTTCCATACCGAAACCACCATGCTTGTCGTGGGAAGCTCCAATTTTAAGAGGTTTGTCCCAAAACGTATATACCATGTCCTATAAGTGTCGTGTCGACACACCAGTTTCAATAATTTCACATTTTAGCATTGCACTTGTATTAGCCTATGTTGCATATAGAAAAAATATCAACGCAAGAAGAGACATCGAATGTCGTTCCCTCCACAGAGGTGACATGTTCTGTATCGAAACCACGATGGTTCTTGAGAGAAGTTTTGGTGTGCAAGAGACTTGTCCCACATTGGAAAAAAATTATCATGTCGTATAAGTGTCGTGTCATGACACCGGGGTAAGTTTCAAGAATTTCAGACGAGTTGTGGATTTATGATGATTTAATAGCCAAGTTTCTCAATGTTTGTGGCCTCGTCATTACTTCGAGATGTTTGCAATCCATTCACGTTCATTTGCATGGGACCTAAACAAGGAACCCAAGGACACAAATACCTTTTTCAACCCATTTTGGTGACAGGAAGCATGTTCCTTTAGTTCAAATTTGAATTATGCACATTAAATGTCTACAAACTTGATTAGTATAGTATACAAAAAGCTAAACAAACCATGAATAATTTAAAGCAGTTCTATACGCCCGTCTGAAGCTCGTACGTGTGTAAGCACGGTGTGCGCGTGTCGTGCTAGCTCGAGCTTCCTTCTTTTAGAAGTTATCCAAGTTGTATTAAAATGATGTTCTATCCAAACACGCTTCTCCCGCCACTCCCCCAATCGGTCTGCCGCCACTCCCCCAATCGGTTTCCCACCGAAGCGCCGGCCCTATCATCAACCTCCTAGACGAGGAGGACGAGACAGAGCAGGCCGGAAAGCAGGCAAAAGCCGCATCACGCCATCGAGCATCAGCAAGACGTCATCATCAGCCCCCATGCCACCATCGCACATGGTTTCCAGTACTACCAGAAACGTCTGCGATACGTGTCTGGTCCCACCAGGTGCCCATCGGGGCACGCCTTGTATATGATAGGAAGCAACCATTACCAGGAGGACGTGGCTTTCCAGGTCGTAACCCATTCAAATGGAACTCGGAAGTTAAGCGTGCTTTATGTGGAGTAGTCAAGGATGGGTGACCGGTTGGGAAGTTGCTAGATTTCAAGGTTCATTTAGGCGGTGTGATATGATCACTATAGGCATAAATAAAATGCATGTAGTGATATGTCATTCCGGCTAAATAAATCTTGAGATCCTTGTTTTGAAAATATCCATGATTTTCTTTTGCTTCTTTTGCTGTTTTGAAAATGTCAAGGATCGAGTTAGTGTGTGTGTGTGTGATATGTCATTCCGGCTAAATAAATCTGATCCTTGTTTTGAAAATATCCATGATTCTCTTTTGCTTCTTTTGCTGTTTTGAAAATGTCAAGGATCGAGTGTGTGTGTGTGTGTGTACCAATGCCTGTGTGTGGACCATGTGCCTACATTGTGCGGTTTCTGATGACAAACAAATCGGTGGGCCCTTAGGATCTTCCATGCCTTTTACTGACAACGCTGGAAGGCCAAGGAAGGGTGACAATGTGTGTGTGTGTGTGTGTGTGTGTGGACCATGTGCCTACATTGTGCGGTTTCTGGTGACATACCAATCGGTGGGCCCTTAGGATCTGCCATGCCTTTTACTGACAACGCTGGAAGGCCAAGGAAGGGTGACGATGTGTGTGTGTGTGTGTGGACCATGTGCCTACATTGTGCGGTTTCCGACGACAAACCTATTAGTGGGCCCTTAGGGTGTGTCATGCCTTTTATTGACAATGCTGGAAGGCAAAGGATGGGTGACAGTGTGTGCGCGTGTGTGTGTGTGGGGGGGGGGGGTGCGCGCATGTGCATGTGTGAACCCATGCCTGTGTGTAGACCATGTGCCTACATTGTTCGGTTTCCGACGACAAACCTATCGACATGCCCTTAGGGTTTGTCATGCCTTTTACTGACAACGCTGGAAGGCCAAGGATGGGTGACGGTGTGTGTGTGTGTGTGCGTGTGTGCGTCTCTCTCTCTGTGTGTGTGTGTGTGTGTGTGTGTGTGTGTGTGGACCATGCATGCGTTCATTCTGCGGTTTTCGACGACACGCTTATATACCAATGGGACGCTAGATATCATCCATTTGAGTGCCAACGCTGGAACGTCACCCTGCTACGTGTCATTTGTGTGTGGGGTAGGGGTGGGAGGAGGGGAACGATATATATATATATATATATACGTCCATAACGATCTAGGTAGTATATATATAACCAATCTTAAGGGGGTATATATATATATGTCCAGTTATCTCAGCTAGGTACACGCCACATCATAAATAGTGTACCATTGTGTATTAATTGTTGGAACATCGGACCACACCATTTTCACATATACATTTGGCCATATGCAGGGGGGTGGTGTTCTTCTAGCCCTGCTCAACTAATCTTCGACGACGCGCCAACTCGTGGGACCACGTGATCTATATATCCCTATTGTCCGACAACAATATGTGATGGTTTGGCCATATTAAGGTATAAATTCTCCTGGTTGTCTTATGAAAATTCAGACATGGATAAATGTGTGACAAAGTTTGAACCAGGTCATGTGTTCATAGGACCACATATATCCTCCGGCACAGTGTAGGGGGCAACACCCTATATTCTGTTTGTCATGAAACCCTTTTCTGTCACATTGGACACTTTTAGGCATGCACATATGCAACATGTGCCACACATTAAAGTTGCGCATTGCGAATTTAAACATGACAACACCATGTTCGTACATGTATATACTTCATCCGAACCTAATTACAAGTCTTTTTGACAGATTTCACTACGAACTACATATATCTTTAGGAGCGGAGGGAATATATATTTGGGTCACTAGCGGGCGTGGTTGTGTTTTGACCCTCTCTTGCGTTTTTTCTCGTTTATCTCAAAGATGCTAGTATTATGTAAAATAGCAAATGAAACTGATGAAACAACTGTATGCGATTGTACCCCGAGCAGACACGAGTGTGCTACTCTAACCGTGTGCGATGCCGTACACAGCAAAATCAGCCTTGCCTAGTGGTGCCAACCGCAAGCGTCAGCCAGTGCAAAGGGGTAATGTGCATAGTACAAACCCAAAACCGATAGCAACCTATAAAAGATCTCACCGGCGGCGGCTAACAGCTAATTTTTCCGCCGATAGCTCGCCACCACCAACACACACACCAAATGGAACCGTTGCTCAACCATGGGGATGTGCATGGCGCCGTCCTGATAGTGTTAGACGTCGACGTGATTGAGGATTCCGACGCGTTGGCCGCCATGGCGGGGCACAGCAAACAGCGAGCTGCCGCGGCCGCCGACGACGGGATAGAGGATTCCGACGCGCTGTCCTCCATGTCGGTCAATGGTCAACCGTCATCTGTCGTGACCGACGATGACGATGACGACCCCTAGTTTCAGCGTCGGATGCAGATGGCCATCACTCTGTCCATCCAGGAATCGGGCCTCGATGCGTTCCTGCGTGACGAGGACGAGCGTCGTCTTAGTGTCGGTGTGGAACAATCTATCGCATCTGCGGATGCCATCTGCAATGCGGCTAGGGATCTGAAGTGGCAGAAACGGTGGGAGAGTGCGAAGAGGAAGTGGAACTTAGATGCAGAGGGCAAAAAGAGGCGGGAGCAGGACCAGAAGGTGGCGGTGCAGGCCGCCGCATGCCTCTCAGCCACGTTGGAGGCCAGTGCAGGCCGTGCAGCTGCGGCGGTAGCCCTGGCAACAGCGGCCACGACGACCAGGGAAGCAGCTCTAGCGAGATCGGCGCCCGTCTGTATCCCAATGGCCCACCTGGACACCACGATAGCTTCGTCGACAGCGGCAGACCTGGCGAGAGGCACCGCAGTCGCTCCGGCCGAGGTAGCCCCGCCGGTCTCTGCCGTGGAACCAGTGGAGCTCATCGACTTGATGAGCTCCTTTGAATACTCCTTCTGAGGCGAGGAAGGTCATAACGACGGTGGAGGCGCGGCGTTTGTATGCATCCATGGCGTAGTGTATATTTCGTTTAGTTCATCTTCATGTAAATTGACGAACTGATTGTAAATTACTGAGCGTATGTACTAATGTCAACTAATCCGCTGCAAAATAAGGCATTTTGTGTTGAAAATTTGCCAAATGTTTGTGTCATCTGTTTGTGGGCATGTGGAAATTTAGGATGAATTTGACGTCTGCGACTGAAATTGAGGATGAACCGTGTGAGATGAACCCGCCTTGAGAAATCTCAGAAAGAGCTACCCGCCTCGAGCGATGCAAAAATTCGTAGTTTCGCGGCACGCCATTTCGTTACAGCGTAGAGCATACACACTTTATTATGTTTGCACCGTGTGCGATCTTGGTTGCTCCCGCCCAATTCGTTTGCCAAAATTTATTTGGAAGCGGTATTTCAACTGCATGCCGCCTTTCCTCGTCCACCGCACCAACCCTGTAGTAAAATTTCAGCTGCTGAGGCATTTGAACCGTCGCCATCCCTCGTCCACCACCATATCAACCCACACCATTACTACTAAAATTTTCAGCAGCAACGGCACATCCGCAATCCCCCCCCCCCCCCCGCCCCCCGTCCGCACAACACCCCCCTCCACATTCCTCCCCCGCTTGAACCCTAGCTCGCCCCCGCCGCCGCCTCCCACCACCAACCTCAGCCGGTCTGCCCGTGCCTCATATCTAAACAAGTTCAGGGTCCCCACCGATCCACATACACCATCGCCGCCCTGAGTTTTTAGATGAGGCCAGCGGTGTCCCTGTCACCCAGATCCCCATCCCATACTCCAGAGAGTCGCAGCCTAATCAGCCCGACCACATCTCCCGTGGACCTCGAGGAGTGTACAAGCAAAAAGAGGTCTATCATGGCCTCTCCGTCGTACGCTAACGAGGTGGGTGACGTTCGCGCCGACCCTTCGATCCTGGACGAACACCTCGCCGCGGGAGCCGGTGAGGACGCTGCCTACGTTGCCATGCTGAAGGCTTCAAGTCTGCGGGAACACGTGTTCCTGTATCTCAGGAAAGCCGGCTACAACATCAACTTCGTCAACATCACCGGCTTCACCCGGGCCATGTCACAAGTTAAGTGGTCCACCGGCAATGCCTCTGGTTCAACCGTCATCGATCTCTCCAAAGGCCCCGCCACTGATCTCCTCCGCCTCGCGGTCATGGATTTGCGATCCTTCTACGCCATCGAGCCCCTTTTGTCATTTCTGAAGGAAACGTTCTAGGGCAGTGGCTTGGGATCCTTAGCTTCAAAGTCAGATCTCATCCACCAAGATAATGGCACACACTACGGCTGTTACAAGGGGAAACGTGCCATCTGCGACATCAGGGAGTGCACCCTGGGCACCTCATATCCCAAGTGGAAGGAGCCCATCCATGACAAGTGAGGCAACATCCTGTGAGCAAATCATACCTTTTGTAGCTAGCCGTCTCATACCCATTGTTGTAGTAGATTTTGCCATGCGATAATCATGCAGTGTTTAATTGAGCATTTGTTTAGTTATCAAGCAGATGCCTTGCTTTTCTGTATCTGGTTGTTAGGTTGGTTGCATTGAGTATTTGTCCAGTTTTGAATGGCTATAGTTGGTTGTTACAGTGAGCATCATTGCCTTTTTCTTTCAGTTATTCACAATGTGAAGTTCATTATGTGCAAGTATGAACTGTTCAGTTCAATTTCATCAATACCACATGTTATGCCTGGTGTTGTTAACCTGTGACCTTAACTCCCGCTTTAAACATTTATGCCTTGTTTCTCTGAATTTGGTTGCCAGGTTGGTTGCAGTGAGCATTTGTCTAGTTTTCAAGCAGATGCCTTGCTTTTCTGTATCTGGTTGTTAGGTTGATTGCAGTGAGCATTTGTCTAGTTTTCAAGCAGATGCCTTGCTTTTCGTTATCTGGTTGTTAGGTTGGTTCCATTGAGCATTTGTCCAGTATCAAATGGCTATATCTGGTTGTTATAGTGAGCATATATGCCTTGTTTATTTCAAGCAGATACCTCGTATACTTGGTTGATGTTAAGCCTGATGTACTTATCATGACTTTACATGTACTTGTACAGGACAACAATGGGAGTGGCCAACATTTTCCACCGAGGTTCTTTTCATCCCCCCGCTTATACTCCATCCGTTCCATCATGTAGTGCATACAGATTTTTGTGATGTATCTACATATACCATCTAAAATGTAAACAATATAAAATTTGTGATGTATCTAATGAAATGGAATTGCAATTCTAGATGTAAATATTTTTCTCTAGAAACTTGGTCAAAGTAAGTAAATGTTGACCTCTCAAAATGTTTATATGCAACACATTGTGGAACAGATGGAGTAATATATTACACCATTCTGCAATTGCATTTTAGCTTCTAATATTGGCTTCTTGCTTGTAGGTACATATGTCTTAGGTAAAGATCCATTCCTGGACCCTTTTTGCGTGTGGGGTAATGAAATATTCATGAACCAGCATCAAGTGAGGAAACTGAAAATGATTGTTATGGAAAAGAGACGAACAATGCCAATTAGACTATTTGTTTACGCTCTATCCAACACAATAGTGATCTGTAGGATGGTAACTGCGAACTCCGTAGGCTTCTATTAGTACTGCCCATAATGAGTTGTCACACAACAATGTCTGAATCTTTTTCTTTTGCAGTGGTTCCCAAAGCAGTTTACTCAAGATTACCTCGCAAAGTACATGATTGCTGGACATGCAATGATGGTTAAAATATATCATCGAGACTACAATGAGCATCGAGAAGTCGTAATGAAGACAGTGTAGGATGGGCGGGCGGCCATCACTAGGGGCTGGCCTAGAGTCGTTCGTGCGTTAGGCATGGAGGAGGGCACAATATGGGCATTCCGCTTCACCTTCTCCAACATACAAAATGTCTTTCGGCTCTCTCTTTACCGTCTTTAGTACAATCGTGCTTCCATCATTCTTTATTTGTCCCTTCTGTACTTTCCTTTTTTTTGAGAATTGATGCTTATGTAGTTCTTCAGTATATGTACATGTGAATCGAATTATGCATTCGTTCTTAAACCTAAACATGATTCGATATGAAAATCATGAATTCCTACTTTCAAATTTAAATTAGGTGAATTATGAACAAAGGTATTTAATTAGGGGCAAACACTGCTCTGCAGGCCATTACAATGCACACAGTTTGAGAAAGCAAAACGTCTGTGTTTAACTCCAACATCACACACGTTTCTCCATTCGAGGCGTGTGCGATGAACTCGTCTTCGTGCACGGTCAGACGAGAAAGAACGTGTGAGATTAACAACACCAGCGTTTGTGCTAGTCTCCTTATCACACACGATTTCATATTTTGAACTATTTACCATCGTAAACGTTGGTCAAAGAAGAACGCGTACGATAGGCCTTCATCCGACACGGTTATTCTGGATGACACGTTTGGGAAGTATGGATCTCACGTTTGGGACGTTTTATAAATCACAAACATTTATCAGAAACCCCGCGTGTGGGATATATTCCACCTTCGCATACGGTTTTACAATGATAAACGTATGCACTCTTATATCATATCACAGACGGTCAAAGTGGAACTAAATGTGTGTGATTGTCTCCTTATCGTACACGCATTGTAATCGTGAACTGTTTGCGATTCGATGCACATCGTAAATGGCACTTGACAGAATAGCGCGTGCAATGTTGTGTGATCTCACACGAGTTGCAAGGATGAACCATATGGGAAATACACATATCTCAAACGATTATCCGGTGACCCTCGTTTGTGATAGATGCGGACATCCCATACGCTTAGTTTTGCCAAACGTTTGCGTTCGTTGGCCACCATCACCGACGGGTTTGCCGTGTCGTGTGGGATGGATCCCCCTATTGCCCACACATGCAAGGCGACGGTTTAGAACTACGTCGCGGAAAGGGGTTAAAAACCGTTTGTATAGCACGTCGTTGCTCCAGTGCTAACATGTTCATCCCATATTCTTTTCTTTTGTAGCATGGACATTTGGACTTTTAGATGGTTCAAAGTAATAGTCTAGTTTTGACATGAAGACTTTAATAATCAAGCATACCAACAAGCAACCATGTCTTTCAAAATATCAACACTAAAGAAAGTTATCCCTAGCCCATCATGCTCAATCATTGATACATTTATGAAACACACTCGAATATTAGCTACACCCAATGCACAAGTATGATCATAGTGCCCCCTAGTTGGTGCTTTATAACAGAAGATGGAGACTCAAATTAAAAATAAAAATTGCATAAATTAAATAGATAGGCCCTTCGCAGAGGGAAGTAGGGATTTGTAGAGGTGCCAGAGCTCAAAGCTTAAATTGAGAGAGAGAAAATATTTTGGGTGGCATGCCTTTCCTGTCAACGAAAATGACCGAGTAGTTCTCAATACTTTCCATGATAGATACATCATAGGCAGTTCACAAACAGAAAATAAAGTTTATTCCTTTTTCCACCATTCTTTCACAATCCATGGCTGGCCGTATCCACGGTTACCTACCATACCAACACTTTCCAAGAAATTTATTATTTGACAACATAAAGTAAATTTCTTTTTCATTTCGGGACTGAGCATCCCTATTACCGCCGTACTCTCGTGCAATGACAAGTGAATAAACACTCATCTTGAGAATAACACTTCTAGCATGGAAAAAAATTGGACACCCCTGCCGCTTCATGAGCGGTGCGGGCACACAAAAAGGAAATTCATTTTGAAAATTAGAGATGGCACACACAAATTTGCTTAGAACGACATGAAAATACCGCATATAGGTAGGTATGTGATACGTCTCCAACGTATCTACTTTTCCTCACCCTTTTGCCCGTGTTTTGGACTCTAATTTGCATGATTTGAATGAAACTAACCCGGACTGACGCTGTTTTCAGCAGAACTACCATGGTGTTGTTTTTGTGCAGAATTAAAAGTTCTTGGAATGGAACGAAACTTTTTGGAGAATTATTTTGGAATAAATAAGAATTATTGGAGCCAAAATCCACCGAAGAGGGGGGCCAGGGTGAGCATCACCCACCAGGGTGCACCAGGCCCCCTGGGCGTGCCCTGGTGGGTTGTTCCCACCTCGTGGCCCCACTTGCCCTGTCTCCGCCACTATAAATTCCTAAATTCAGAGAAAAAAATCAGAGAGAAAGAATTATCGCGTTTTACGATATGGAGACGCCGCCACCTCCTGTTCTTCATCGGGAGGCCAAATCTGGAGCCCGTTTGGGTCTCCGGAGAGGGGAATCCTCGGTCTTCGTCATCATCATCCTTTCTCCATCGCCAATTCCATGATGCTCCCCACCTGGAGTGAGTAATTCCTTCGTAGGCTCGCTGGTCGGTGAGGAGTTGGATGAGATTCATCAAGTAATCGAGTAAGTTTTGTTAGGGCTTGATCACTAGTATCCATTATGTTCTGAGATTGATGTTGCTATGACTTTGCTATGCCTAATGCTTGTCATTAGGGCCCGAGTGCCATGATTTCAGATCTGAACCGTTTATGTTATCATCTCTTTATCAATGTTCTTGATCCGATCTTGCCTAGTCATATGCACCTATTACGTGTTATGATCCGTCAACCCCATTGTGACAATATTTGGGATACTTCACGGTGATGACCGTAGTTTGAGGAGTTCATGTATTCACCATGTGTTAATGCTTTGTTCCGGTTCTCTATTAAAAGGAGGCCTTAATATCCCTTAGTTTCCTTATGGACCCCGCTGCCATGGGAGGGTAGGACAAAAGATGTCATGCAAGTTCTTTTCCATAAGCATGTATGACTAATTACGGAATACATGCCTACATTACATTGATGAACTGAGCTAGTTCTGTATCGCCCTAGTTTATGACTGTTACATGATGAATATCATCCAACAAGTTACCGATCCAGTGCCTACGACCTTTCCACTTATTGTTCTTGCTGAGTTACTACTGCTGTTGCTGTTGTTCCAACTGCTACAAAACTATTGCTACTGCTGTTACCGCTACTGTTACTATTGCTACTACTATCAAAACTATCATATTATTGTGCTACTGATCACTCTACTGCAGATATTTAATCTCCAGGTGTGGTTGAATTGTCAACTCAACTGCTAATACTCTCAAGTATTCTTTGGCTCCCCTTGTGTCGAATCTATAAATTCTGGTTGAATACTCTACCCTCGAAAACTGTTGCGATCCCCTATACTTGTGGGTTATCAAGACCTTTTTCTGGCACCGTTGCCGGGGAGCATAGCAATATTTGTTGAGTCACTTGGGATTTATATCAATTTATCACTATGAAGAATCTGAAGGATCAAAAGACTAAGATTTTTCCCTCTACTACGAGGGGAGGTAAGGAACTTCCATCTAGCTCTGCACTTGATTCACCTTCTGTTATGAGTAAGCTTGCTACACCACCACATGCTAGTAATCCTGATATGTCGCAAGTTATTGATGATGCTAGTACCATGCTTGATGATAATGTGCCTCTAGGAGAATTTCTTGATGAACAAATTTCTAGAGCTAAAGAAAATGAAACTACTGAAACTGAAGAGATTGCTGAAACTGATTATGATTATGAAACTCCTATTAGTCCTAGCTCTCCTAAGTTTGAAATGCCTAAGATACCTGAAGGTTATGTTATGGACTAGGAGATAACTAGAGAGATTCTTTCTTGCAAGGATAGAGATGATCTTAAGAAACTGCTATGCAAGTATAAGGAAAAGACTTTGAATGCTAGAATGAAATGTGATCCTAAGCTTGCTACTTCACCTATCTTTGTTACCGATAAGGATTATGAATTGTTTGTCAACCCAGAGTTAATTACTTTGGTTGAATCTGATCCTTTCCATGGCTATGAAACTGAAACTGTAGTGGCAGACCTTACTAAGCTGTATGATACAGCCACCCTCTTTACTCATGATGAGAAGATTCGCTACTATTACATCCTTAAGTTATTTCCGTTCTCATTAAAGGGTGATGCTAAGAAATGGTACAATACTCTTGCTCCTGGTTGTGTGCGTAGTCCCCAGGATATGATTTACCACTTCTCTGAAAAATATGTTTCTGCTCATAAGAAACAAGATGCCTTATAGGAAATATTTAACTTTGTGCAAATTGAAGAAGAGAGTCTCCCACAAGCTTGGGGGAGTCTTATCCAGTTGCTTAATGCTTTGCCTAATCATCCTCTCAAGAAAAATGAAATACTTGATATCTTTTATAATGAACTAACCGATGCTTCCAGGGACTTCCTAGATAGTTGTGCTGGTTGTGTTTTCAGGGATCGAACAGTTGAACAAGTTGAGGAATTATTTAATAACATATTCAAGAACTATGATGATTGGACTCTTCCTGAACCACCGCCTAAACCTACTCCGAAGAAGAGGGGTATTTTATTTCTCAGTCCTGAAGATATAAAAGAGGCAAAGAAATCTATGAAGGAAAAAGGTATTAAAGCTGAGGATGTTAAGAATTTGCCACCTATTGAAGAAATACATGGCCTTGACACACCACCACCTCCATAGGTGGTAGAGGTAAATTCTTTATTAAAGTTTAATGAAAGTGACATCCCTCACGTTAAACCTCCTAGTCAATGCTTATATGAGTTTGATAACTATATTATGAAGCAAGATCATTTCAATGCTCATGTTCTGAAACAATTGAAATACAATTGTGATATGATTGCTCGCTTGAGTGACTTGCTATTTAGAATCAGTAATGATGTTAGAGGTGTAGGAAAGCATGCCTCTATGGTTCAAACCCAACTAGAACAAGTAGCTAAGTCTCAAAAAGAACTGCTTGATGAAATGAATAATAATATGCATGACTTTGCTGCTAGAGTAGTAACTAGAGGAGGTAGAATGACCCAAGAACCACTTTATCCTGAGGGTCGTCCTAAAAGAACTGAACAAGACTCTCAGAGAATTAATCCTGATGCACCTAGTCCTTCTAAGAAGAAAAATAAAAAGAATAATGATAGGACTTTGCATACCTCTAGTGAACCTGAGACACAAAAACCTCCTGATAATAATGATGTCTCTATCTCCGATGTTGAAACTCAGTCTGGTAGTGAACATCAACCTAGTGATAATGAAAATGATAATGATGATGTTCACGATGATGCTCAACCTAGTAATGATAGAGAACCAGATAATGGTGTTGAAATAGAGCCTGCTCCTGATCTTGATAACCCACAACCTAAAAATAAACGTTATGATAAAAAAGACTTTGTGGCTAGGAAACATTGTAAAGAAAGAGAGCCATGTGTTCAGAAACCCATGCCATTTCCACCTAAGCCATCTAAGAAAAAGGATGATGAAGAATTCGAGCGCTTTGCTGAAATGATTAGGCCAGTCTTTTTGCGTACCCGTTTAACTGATATTTTGAAGATGGCCCCTTGTGCAAAGTATATGAAAGACATCATCACAAATAAAAGAAAAATACTTGAAGCTGAAATCTCCACCATGCTTGCTAATTATTCTTTTAAGGATGGAGTACCTAAAAAACTTGGAGATCCGGGAATACCAACTATACCTTGCTCCATCAAAAGAAACTATGTTAAAACTGCTTTGTGTGATTTGGGAGCCGGTGTTAGTGTTATGCCTTTCTCCTTATATAAAAGACTTGATTCAAATAAACTCACACCTACTGAGATATCTTTGCAAATGGCTGACAAATCAACGGCCATACCTATCGGTATTCGTGAGGATGTGCGCGTTGTTGTTGCAAATCTTACTATCTTAACGGACTTTGTTATTCTTACGATGCCCGAGGACGACAACATGTCGATTATCCTTGGTAGACCCTTTTTGAATACTGCAGGGGCTGTTATTGATTGCAATAAAAGCAAAGTCACTTTTCATATCAATGGTAATGAACATACGGTCCACTTTCCGAAGAAACAATTCCAAGTGAATTGTATAAATGTTATTGAAGAATCTCCGACAATCACCATTGGAAGTTTTCAATTACCTCTTCCTGGTACCAAAAAGTAATATGATATACTTATTGTTGGGGATATGCACATCCCCATTGAGGTAACTTAGTGTTTTACGAAAGTTCTTTGGTTTCATGCTAATCGGAAGTGGTTGTTAATAAGACTTGATCAACCTTATTAATGAATCATTTTTGAGAGGTATGAAGTCGATGAATCTAGTAAGCACAACTTTCTGCTCCCACCTTTTATTTTCTGTTTTAGTTAGTCAAATAAAATAAAATGCCATGATTATTCTGTTTTCTATTTTCTGCAAGCAATAAAAAATGACCCAAAAATAAAAATTCTCAGAATGCCCTGAAAATTTAACACGATTTTTTTTCTGCATATTTATGAATTTTTGGTGCAAATAAAACCTGAGGGGGGGTGCACATGGTGCCCACAACACACCAGGGCGCGCCAGCACCCCCAGGCGCGCCCTGGTGGCTTGGGGCCCCCTCACTTATCTCTTTAGCCCACATCATCACCTACCTCCAGCAAAAAGTCACCACAACAACCATTTTCGTGTTCTTGGTCTCAAACCCGCGGATTTCGATCTCTTTGCTCGAAGCTCCGTTTCTGAAACTGTTTGGAGGGATTGCTACTTGGTATGTGACTCCTCCATTGCTCCAATTAGTTTTTGTTTTAGTGGGTTATTTTTAGAGTAATTATCTACTCTTGGTGCTGCTATAGATGAGCTTGCATGTAGAATTCTTAGAGTTCTAAGTAGTTTGAATGCTCAATATGGCCTCTATGCATGCTTGGGAGTAGTTGCTAACAATCTTACAAAGTTTTGTTGACAAATTTTTGTGGACTAAAATTTTTCAGAAATTTTATAGGAATAAAATGCAAATCTTTAGGAAGTTCTCCTCCAAGAAAAATGCTAAGGGAGTCATTGGGGAATCATCGAACAATGACCTTCGCACTCCAAGAAAGGTGGAGGTGCAGCCGTGTGAATGGCCACATGATGCCTTCATGGAGGAGGTCGGGATCCATCAAGAGTTCGCTCAGCTTGTTGCAAACACTGGGTTAACCGAGTTCCTCGTAGATAAGTGTGACCAATATCACATCCTTATAGATTCCTTCGTGCAAAGTTTTACTTATCTAGGGAGAAACAACCCTCCTGAAGTGCAGTTCAATCTTTATGCTGAACCTTACACATTGTCGCTAACTGACTTCTGTAACATATGCTTGATCCCTTCTGATAGGGACTTGAGAGAACCTAGGCCGCCTGAGTTTGAGGATTTTCTCCTCGCATTAACCTTGGGTGAGGATAGAGGCGTGTCGAGCACCACTGCGACTAGCTTGCAGTTTCCCTCAGTACATTATTTCGCTTTAGTCATCACTAAGTGTTTAACCGCTAGGGAGAAGGTTGGCGCACTTAGTTCTCCTGACCTTGCTATTTTACGTCGTGCACTTTATGATGATCACACCTTTAGTATGGGGGCTATTATTACTCGGCGCTTACATCTCAACAAAACTAAGGGAAAGATACATGGTGGTATTTATGCTACCCGTTTAGCGAACCACTTTAGAATTCCATTTCGCCCACATGATTATCTCTTATCCCGAGTTTGCCTTGATCATAAGTCACTGCAGGCTCAACAATTTCTTGATGTAACCGACTCTCCACGTGATATTCATTATAACTTAGTATTTATCAAGGTAACACGTGATATTATCCGGTTGCCTGCACCTGCTTTGTTTTATCATATTGCCAGGAACGGATACAGGATTATGCCAGATGACATTACAGCTTACCGGAACAACCTAGCAGCTGCTGAGGAGGAGCCCCAGGGGTGGGATGCTCAGGTGCCGCCTCCGCCTCACTACGACTTGGGACCGGACGGCTACTACGGATGGTGACTACCAAGCTAGGCCAAAAGCCTAAGCTTGGGGTAGTACGTATTTCCACCGACATTACATTCATGTTCGCACATTTCATTCTAGTTGTCGGTGTTCATACTTTTCCATTGTAATATCCATGCTAGATTTGTTTTCTCGCTTTCTTCTTGTGTGTTTGAAAAACTTTGAGAAAATCCAAAAACATTTCCTACTTCTTTTTAGTTTTTCTTTCTAGCTTAGTTTAATTGTTGCATCAAAAGAAAACCCAAAAAAGATTTCTCGCTTCTTCTTTTGCTTGTTGGGAGCTATCCCGTGTAAATAGTTTTTCTTGTTTTTGTTTTTCTTCTTTAATTTGCTTTCTTCAACAAAAAACAAAAACTCCAAAAATATTTCAGTGTGTTTCTCTGAAATTCTTTTCTTTTTACTCGAGTCATACCTAGGAGAAGACCACGATGAAATTGTTGAGTGGTTCTTATCTACATTATCATTTATCTAACAAAGAACCCACATTACCTTGTCTTCTCTTCTTGAATAAAATGTTTGCAGATTCCAGCTTAGTCCACGGCATTCTTGCACTATTATTATTTTCTTATCATTCGGTCGTGCAAGTGAAAGGCAATAATGACGACATTTGATGAATTGACTGTGGCAGAGAAAAGCGGGTATGAACTCAACTTGTTTTTGTTTTTGTAAATATGTTTAACCTAGTATCCCTTGATTCAGCTCCTTATGATCAAACATGTTTGCAATGACCATTAGAGATTATAGTTGTTCATGCCATGCTTAAGTAGCTAGGAGTGGGTAATGATTTATCTTGGGTGTCAACATGCATTAAAATGGTTGTGATGCGGTATGATGATATGGTATCCTCCTCTGAATGTTTCAAGTGGCTTGACTTGGCACATGTTCACGCATGTAGTTGAATCAAAACCAACATAGCCTTCATGATATTTATGTTCATGGTGTCCATATCCTACTCATGCTAGTATTCAATGTTGATTATATGTAATGCATGTTCATGATCGTCTTCGCTCTCTAGCTGGCCGCTTCTCAATCTAACTGCTAGCCTTCTCCTGTACTAAGCGGGAATACTGCTTGTGCATCAAAATCCTTAAACCAAGTTATGCCAGATGAGTCCACTATATCTACCTATATGCGGTATTACCCTGCCGTTCCAAAGTAAATTTGCATGTGCCACCTCTAAAATTCAAATGAACATATGTTTTGTGTGCCTGGACCGCTGATGGAGTGACAGGGGGCGGTCAGTATCTTCCAAGCTAAGCGGGTTATTCTCATGACGAGTGTTTACTCACTTGTCCTTACACGAGAGGGGCGGTAATAGGGATTCCTAGTCCCGAAATCAAAAATCAAAAATAATTAAACAAAACTCCCCCAGGAATGTTATTGGTTTGGATGGTACCCATGGATGCGGCTCGCCGTGGAGTGTGATTGTTGGTGGAGGGGGAGTAAACCTTTACTTTTACCGCTTGGGAACCGCCACTAATTTGTTTAGCATGGAAGATATTGATAACTCTTGGTCATGACGTTGACAGGAAGGGTGTACCTCCCAAAATTATATATATCTCTGTTTTAAACTTTGAGCTCTGGCACCGCTGCAAATCCATGCTTCCCTCTGCGAAGGGACTATCTATTTACTTTTAAGTTGAGTCATCACCTTCTCAAATAAGCGCCAGACCTGAGAGCACTATTGTCATCCTCATGCATTGTGTATAGTTGATGTTGGGTGCAGCATGACTGGATCTTTTCTACCATGAATTACAATGTTTAGACGCTGCTTGAACTTTGGAGGTGCTCTGCATTTATGTTTTGCGGTCTCAGAAAGGGCTAGCGAGATACCACTATTGTCATATTGTATCACGATTGTTTTGGCAAAATGTTGGCGCTTGCGATATATTATTATTGCTCGCTAGTTGCTTATGTTACTGATATGAGTAAATATAAATCCTAAGAGTTATTGTTGACATGGTTAGTCATAATCTTTGCTGAAAACCTGGGTGCTACTTAAGCATATTTATGTAAACAAGAACAAAAGAGTTCATAAAAGTTTTTCTTTATCACTTTCAGTTTATCAACTAAATTGCTTGAGGACAAGCAAAGGTTTAAGCTTGGGAGAGTTGATACGTCTCCAACATATCTACTTTTCCTCACCCTTTTGCCCTTGTTTTGGACTCTAATGTGCATGATTTGAATGAAACTAACCCGGACTGACGCTGTTTTCAGCCGAACTACCATGGTGTTGTTTTTGTGCAGAAATAAAAGTTCTCGGAATGGAACGAAACTTTTTGGAGAATTATTTTGGAATAAATAAGAATTATTGGAGCCAAAATCCACCGAATAGGGGGGCCAGGGTGAGCATCACCCACCAGGGCGCGCCCTGGTGGGTTGTGCCCACCTCGTGGCCCCACTTGCCCTATCTCCGCCACTATAAATTCCTAAATTCGGAGAAAAAAATCAGAGAGAAAGAATTATCGCGTTTTATGATACAGAGCCACCGCCAATTCCTGTTCTTCATCGGGGAGGCCAGATCTGGAGCCCATTTGGGGTTCCGGAGAGGGGAATCTTCGGTCTTCGTCATCATCAACCTTTCTCCATCGCCAATTCCATGATGCTCCCCACCGGGAGTGAGTAATTCCTTCGTAGGCTCGCTGGTCGGTGAGGAGTTGGATGAGATTCATCATGTAATCGAGTTAGTTTTGTTAGGGCTTGATCACTAGTATCCATTATGTTCTGAGATTGATGTTGCTATGACTTTGCTATGCCTAATGCTTGTCACTAGGGCCCGAGTGCCATGATTTCAGATCTGAACCATTTATGTTATCATCTCTATATCAGTATGGTGGACTCATATGGCAAAACTGGGTTTAAGGATTTTGGATGCACAAGTAGTATTTCTACTTAGTACAAGTGGAGGCTAGCAAATAGATTGAGAAGCAACCAACCAAGAAACGAAAATTCACATAAACGGGCATTAAGAATAACTAACACCAAATAATACACCATAAGTAGGATGTAATTTCATTGCATAACTATTGACTTTCGTGCTTGCATAGGGAATCACAAACCTTAACACCAATATTCTTACTAAAGCATAATTACTCACCAACATGACTCACATATTACTATCATCATGTCTCAAAACTATTACAAGGAATCAAGTTTAATTTGTCCAATGATCTTCATGAAAGTTATTATGATATCCCTCTTGAATATGTATCCCTTTGGGACTAGTTTCATATATTGCCATTGCTTTTGACAAGCTCAAATAAATTTAGGTGAAGAACATGAGCATAAAAAATTTCATCTCTCAAAATAATATAAGTGAAGCATGAGAGAATTTCTTCAAAATTTACTAACTCTTAAATTAATCTAAGCATAGAATGAGAGTATTTCTTCAAAAATTTAAAGCACACCGTGCTCAAAATAATATAAGTGAAGCACTAGAGCAATTCCATAGCTCAAAAAAATTAAGTGAAGCATATAGAGAAATTCTAAGAAATCATAGCATACTTTTGGCTCTCTTGAATAGGTGTGTCTTGCAAGGATACTTGTGACAAACTAAAAAGAAAATCAAGCAAAGACACATATAATACAAGACGCTCCAAAGCAAAACTCATGATATGTGACGAATAAAAATATGGCTCCAAGTAAAATACCGATGGTCGTTAGAAGAAAGAGGGGATGCCACTCGGGGCATCCCCAAGCTTTTGTTTCTCCTTGGATATTATCTTGGGGTGCCATAGAATCCCCAAGCTTAGGCTCTTTTCACTCCTTATTCCTTCATCCATCGTGATCTCACCCAAAACTTGAAAACTTCAATCACACATAACTTAACAAAACCTTCGCGAGATCCGTTAGTATAATAAAGCAAATCAACACTCTAAGTACTATTGCAAACCCATTCATATTTTATTATTGCATTATAAATACTGTATTCTAACTCTACCATGGATTATACCCTCCAATACAAGCCATAGATTCATCAAAATAAGCACACAATGCAACGAAAACAGAATCTGTCAAAAACAGAATAGTCTGTACTATTCTGTACTCTAACCATACTTACGTAACTCTAAAAATTCTGAAAAATTAGGAGAATGTAAAGAATTTGTATATAAATCATTTTTTTAAATTTCAGATCATTATCACGCTCTGGTAAAAAACGAAAATTCCTGCACTGGAGTCAAAGTTTTTGTTTCAGATTAAGCATCGTTTCTACTCATCTTGTTAGTCATCCCAAAGGCTTTACTTGGCAAAAACACTAATTAAAAAATAAAAAACACAATCATAACAGTAGAATAATTGTGTCAACACTCAAGAACAGAAATAAAAAGGTAAAAATAAATTTTATTCATTGGGTTGCCTCCCAACAAGCGCTATCGTTTTATGCCCCTAGCTAGGCGTAATGCATAGATTCAAGTGTCCTCATCTTTAGTTTCCAACTCCTCAATCACACAACTAGATTTCTTCAAGAATTTAGCATGCACACTTTCAATGACAATACTTCTAGGAATAAGATCGAAAAATTCATTCTTGTAAGTAGGGTCTTTCGCTATTTCAACAAAATTGGGATAAACACTAATCATTTTAAGATCTTCCTTGTGGCTATTAGATGTGGCCCCTTTGTTCTTAGTGACTTGTGTAGACATGCAAATTTTTACGAGAGTTTTTTCAATAGTTTTAACAGAAGAAAAGTCCGAGCTCAAGTTACTAAAAAATTCTTCCAACTTATCAATCCGGGAGGGACTTTCTTCTATTCTTTCATTAAGTACGGCTTCCTTTTCCTTTAATAATTTAAAGGCATCCCCCAGTTTTGACCCAATTTTATTAGCAAGATTATGCATTTTCTTATCCAAATTTTCAAGATGTTCTTTGGTAATCATCTTCTTTTCAATAGCATCTAGCCTTTCCATAACATGTTCGAGAGTTAAGGTTGTTTCTTTAATCATGAGAGATCGTGAACCCACTAGATTTCCCGTAGCATTAAAAGCGTCCAAAGATGGAAACATCAAGAAATTCCCACAAGTAATCGTATCAGGGAAGAATCTATACCAAGTGGTGATGCCCACATAAAAACCGCGAAGAAGAACAACGGTAGATTGCTTATGAATAGATCTATTATGAGCATTGCAAATCCTATACCAAGCATCTTTTAGGTTCTCCCCTCCCCTTTGCTTAAAATTGAGAACTTCATTCTCGGGAGTACACGAAATAGAGGAAGAACTAGCCATAAAACAAGGTAGGCAAACAAGAGATCTGACGAGAAAAAGGCAAACGAAAAAGAGGGCGAATAAAATGATTTTTTTTGTAAAGTTGGGGAGAGGAAAACGAGAGGCAAATGGCAAATAATGTAAATTGCAAGGAGATGAGATTCGTGATTAGGAACCTGATAGATGTTGATGATGTCTCCCCGACAACGGCGCCAGAAATTCCTTTGACGTGGCTTGAGACTGCCTCGGTATTTCCCCAAACAGGAAGGGATGATGCAGCACAGCTACAGTAAGTATTTCCCTCAGTTATGAAACCGAGGTTATCAAACCAGTAGGAGAACCAAGCAACACTATGTAAACGGTACCTGCACACAAAGAACAAATACTTGCAACCCGACGCGTAAGAGAGGTTGTCAATCTCTCCACGGTAAAAAGATAGATTAGTTTGTATGAGATTGGATAAATAGATCACACAAGGACACAAAATAAATGATGCAAATAAAAAGTGTAGCAAGGTATTTTTGGGTTTTTGGAATAATAGATCTGAAAACAAATGCGAAAAAGATAGATCGGAAAGCAAAATATTAAAAGGGTAGACCCGGGGGTCGTAGATTTCACTAGTGGCTTTTCTCATGAGTATAGCACACGGTGGGTAAACAAATTACTGTTGGGCAATTGATAGAAGATCAAATAATCATGGCGATATCCAAGGCAATGATTAATATATAGCCATCATGTAGCGACCCGACTCAAAATGAGTCAAGCCTTTGTGTGACCATGCCCTCCCTGGATCAGTATGCTGGCACACACAATACATTAATGTATATATCAAAGTGCAATCACATGTAATTAACATAAACTGATATATACCTCTTAAATCTTAGCGGAAACAGCCAACGGGAGTGGAGTACCAAATAAACACCAACGGCAGGTTGAGTGCAGACCATAACCCAGAATCGTACTCTTACTCGTCGGAGAAAAGTATCTGCAACATAAGACGTTGCAGCCGTGTAGGTCAGTATATTGAATTTACCGGCAAGTCACAAAAGAGACAGGTGAAAATATCATCTATACTATATGCATAAATGGCAGGTGGGGCTGTAAATTTAAGTTTTGCGTAAAGTAAAATTTTCCTACAACATGGGGGTCAATGCAAAAACTGTTACTACAAAGTTGGTTGTTTATTGAGAAGGTTCCACCAACCATTTCTCACACCCAAGTTAACAATAACACCCACATAATTATTATTATTTGTGTTGAAAGTTCCTGATAGTTTCAGTTCCTTTGGCTCAAGTTGTCCGTAACCGTGGACACGGCTAATCGATTAGGTTTGGTACGCTACAGAGTTTTGCACACTTTCCCTACAAGATTCGATTGCCTCCATTGAAATCCTCGCACTGATGGTGTTTAAGAACCGGATGATCGAAACATGGTCTTCCAAAGGGTTCCTCTGAGCCATTGCCGGTGCCCATCCAATCCTACCATTCTTCTACATCTCATAGCACCGTCCGTCCAGAGTCGCCACTATGTCCAACCAAGCCAGAGCCCATAATGACTTGTGGCTGTGCAGATAAGCCTTGGGTCTTGAAATATATATCCATCTCTTTGTGCCTAGGTGGAACTTTCCGCGTGAATACTCGCACTTCTCCAGCAACACCTAGGCTAACCACTGGTTTCTCCAGGGCGTCGTTCAACCATTTCCACCGAGAGGTATATTGCATCATGAGGTCTTGAAAATTCTTGAAGTCATGAGGTCTTGATCATAAATTAATTCTCACAACTCTCATGATGAACACTCAACCAACCCCGTCTACTAAAACCATAGCAAAAATAAAATAACGTTTCCCGGGCCAAAGTGACAAGGGTTTATGGGGTGCCTACCACATGATACTACTCAAGAACCAAATTTCCATGTACCTACTTTGCATGCAATGGTGGAGAGGTTGAACTAATGCAATAAAAATCATAAGTAAAACATGAGCAATGTGAACTTGCCTAGTAAGGTTGATGAAGATAATATAGCTCTTAGAAACTAACTCGATAGAACTATTCGTCACTCTCCGATGAAATGTATGTAACCAAACATTACACTCATAAGCAAACACTTCTAGCAATCAATTCTATCAAATAAAAAGCAACACAAAACTAAACACAATAAGGTTGTGATGAAGGAAATACTTAAGACAAAAGTTAAAACAACAAAACTTCATCAAAACAACCAAGAATAGTTTTTCCTAAAACAACCTATTTTCCATAGTATCAGTATCATCAACAAAATAAAATCTAACAAAAGTATTTTAGTAACTCTTTTACCATAAAAAAGAATTACTTTTCAAGAACAACTAAGAACAAATATAAAGCTTTTGTCAAACTCATCTTATGACCTAAACAATGTTAACCTTGAATTAAACCACAAACAATTTCAACTTTAATACAAATTGTTTCTGATCTAAACTGAACTTAACAGAAAATAAAACTTAGAAAACAATTTATAGAAAGTATTTTCAAATAGGAAATCAAACTAGCAACAAAATCAATTTGCAAGTTATTATTGAACTAGAATTGATTTCATGCTATCAAATAATAAGAAATAAAGTAAAATAACCTTTGTTGAAATACTAATGCTATCTAAAAGAAAATAAAGCAAAACTTTTAAATAAATACAAAAGAAAACAAATTAAAAACAATTAAAACAAAAGAAATAGCAAAACTCCTAAAAAGAACTAAAACAGATTCTGTTTTGCTTGGAACACTAATTTGATATAATCTAAAATTTCCCAAATTGTACCTAATGATAAACAAAGTCACAAGTGACCAGTAGCAAAAAGAATCAACTCAAAACCTATTTTTAAACTCAAGTTATTCACAAAACCATATTTGAATCAAATATGTTTGAATTCAAACTTAAAATTTTCAAACATGGCCAAACTTTATATCTATAGACACTACATAATTTTCATAGACTAATGCAAAAAGAATCAATCAAAAACAAATAGAAACATAAAACATATAAGGTTTTTAAAAACAGAACACTCTCTGGCTAAGAAACAGAAAAAATAGAAGAAGTAAACCTAACTAATGAACAGAGGGTCTACGTGTCATCTCCTGAGTGGTTGTGGGGTGTGCGCGTGCGGGGCAACAGAGCGAATGCTCACTAAATAGAAGAAAACAGTTCAGGTTATAAAAAAATTCAGCGCTCTAATCCTGGCCATTAAGATAGATCTAACGGCCAGGGAGGACTCCGGTGCTCACCGCGGTGGAGATGGCGCTCCGACGAGGTTCCGGTGAGGCAGGAGCGGCGAGTGTTGGATTCCGGGCTCCGCAAAACCCTAAGAAATTTGAACCTAGGGGCGTGTGCGAAGATCTCCAACAGCTTCACCCCCTCAAAGCTCACAACACAATGACCTCGCTCGATGGCAAGGAAGAAGATAACACACGAGAGTTTACCCAGGTTCGGGCCGCTGCGAAGCGTAAAACACTACTCCTTCTTTTGGTGGATTGCCTCACGGGGAGGTTTGTGGATGAACTAGTACAGCGGTGAGTTGCCTCGCGAGTGTGTTTTCGGTGGTGTCTGATCCCTTTCTCTGCAGAGCAGCCTAGCCTCTATTTATAGCGGCCCGGGTCCTCTTCCCTGGTCGCAATGGCGGGAAGGGATCCCACAACGGCCATATTCGAAGGGGGACAGGAGGTACATCTTATCCTGACGAAAGGTGGTCTTAGCCTGCAAAGTAGCCGGTGGTGATGCAGAGGTTGGCTCGGCGATGATGTCCGTCCTGCGGGGCTCGGGGTCTTGGTCTTGTTGCACCAGAGTGGAAACCTTTGGAGGCGCTTTGGGAATTGCGTGCGCCCCTACCTCCTTTGCACCAAAGGGGAAACTATCACCTCTGGCGCGCTGGCGCCCGCCTGGCCTGGTTGGCGTCACCCTTGACCTCCCGAGGCTGAGCATCGCATAGAGATCTCCGCCGCTTGTGAGGAGGCCTGGGGAGGCCTACCCCCCACGGGTCTTGGCGCTGTTTCCCTCGCGAGCTTGGGGTCTCGCGAGGGCCTTGTGCTGAGTGAGGCCATGCTGGTCCGTACTTGGTCGTCGAGGTGTGCCACGCCCTGGGCCGCAGGCAGGCAAGTCTGGGTACCCCCGTTCCCAGGACGCCGACAGTAGCCCCCGGGCCCAAGGCGCACTCAAGTTGGCTTCTGGGTGAGGCCATAGAAGATGACCCAAAGCGCCGCGGGCCCCAAACGCCTGCGGGCCCAACTTGACGCGTGGCGCACAATGAGACGTGGGCGTCTCGGCTCCCCGAAGACGTCGGGAACCGCCCTGAGTTGAGCTGACGCGAAGCCTGCACGCCTCCCTGGCCATCATCGCCTTCCTTGAATGTGGTCTCTCCCCCCTCGGGCCACGCGGATGTGACCCGACGGGAGCAGAGGAAACGACATGAGGCAGGGCATCACGCCGATCGAGCCTGGCTCGCGACGCCCGAGGGGTGCGCGGCGTCTCCACTCCCCCCGACGCCCCATGGGCGGCGGTTGCGCCTATAAACCCGCCCCGCTCGGGGGGTCTTGCCATCTCGACGGGCCCTCTTACCTCTCTTCCTTCCAAATTATCTTCCTTGTCCTCTTCTCTCCCTTTGTTCCTTCATGGCGTCCGACGGGAGTGCAGCGTGCGCGGGGAAGCGCACGGGGTCCCCGGCTCCTCCGTCGGCCCCCGGAAGTAGCAATGGGGGACCCTCAAGGCCGGCCCAAGCTCGTCGGCGTTGGGCCATCATTGACGAGTAAGTGTTCTGTCACCCGCCCTTTTCTCTTGCAACCTCACCTGACACGCCGGTCCTGATTGTTCCTTCCTCCCAGGGCGCCCGCGCCCAAGAGGCGCAGGCTCGACGAGCTCCAGGAGGAGACGGACGCGCTGAGGGTCCAGCTGGCGGACGCCGAGGCCGCCCTCTAGGCCGCGCTCAGGGGCGAGGCGGAGGCCCCGGCGGAGCTAGCGTCCATCCAGACCCAGATCAAGGGGGCCGCCAACGCCGTGCAGGCCGCGCAGGATGAGGCGGCCCATGCGAAGATGCTGGAGGCGCAGCGCGCCAAGCAGTATCTGGATATTGCCCGCTGCACGGTTGGCGCGGTGAGCCGGTTCGTTGGGGAAGCCCCCGCGCTGCCGTGCACGCACGGCGACGGGGGATACCTCAACTTCTTCGGCAATGTGGTGGAGGCGCTGGAGACTGGTGTTTCCCGGGTGGACGAGGACAACGCGTCTAGCGCGCGTGACCTCCTGGACCTTGCACTGACGCGCGTCTTCTCCAACCTTCGCCGTCACTTCTCCAACGATCTTCCCCGTGTCATGGAGCCGGTGCCCGAGGAGCTCCAGAGGCCCCTCAGGGACGAGGTGCGCCCGCACGTGGAGTCCTTGGTGGAGCGGTTCGTCCAAGAGCCTCTCTCCAATGAGGGTGACGACTCCGGCGATAGCGGCTCCTCCGCCTAGGCTTCCCCTGTTTTCCCTTCCTGGTTCCTGTCATGTCAAGCAACACCCGGCCCCTGAGGGCATTAACTTTTGTGTTTTTACCTTCGTCTTCCTCCTCCTTTTCTTAAGCCATCGATTGTTTGTTTTGCGCGGTGCGACTTCGCCTCTCCCGCGGGGCCTTGTGTTGTTGCCGGTGCGTCCCGGCGCCCCTCGAGGGGCCCGCGAGGGTATCGTGCTACGACCGGCAGTGGCATCCTGCCAGCCCCTCGTGGGGCGGGCCCTCCCGAGGAGGAACGTGCCGCCCCCAAGGCCAGAATCTTAGCGACGACGCCCAGAGTGGCCGGATCCCTTTCCTCGCGCTGCCCTTCCTTGTTCCTGGGACCACAACAGTCCTGATGGGAATACGCAGCGGACCGTAGCGCCTACATTTTTATGTTAGCGCTCGTGCCTCTTGCCCGTCATTCGGGCTATCATCTGATTAGAAGGTTTTGCTCTATTCGGCGGGTGTACTTAGCTCATCGGGTCGTGGCGAGCTCGAGCGTCGTCAGGCGTAGCCGAAGCGTCCAGAGAGGTCGAGGATCCCACCAGGGAGGGCTTCTTCCTTGCATGCGGGGTGGTCCGGGAGCCCTTTCAGCACTCTGCGTCGACGGGGCCCGATCCCGAGCAGACCTCGACCGCCGTTGGGGCGTCCGGATCACCAGGACGAGACCAAAGGGGAGAGGCCTCGGCCGCCATTGGGGCATCCGGATCACTAGGACGAGACCAAGGGGCGCGGAGCTACTTGATTGGTGAGGTTCCTGAGGCACACTGCTTGGGACCCCCCCCCCTTGACGCCCAAGCGGCGCTCTGGGTTGGCGGAGCCCAGCCCCGCGCATACCTCAACCGCCGTTGGGGCGTCCGGATCACCAGGACGAGACCAAGGGGCAAGGGGCTACGTGACCAGTGTGGCTCCTGAGGCGCGTTGCTCAGGCGTTCCCCTTGACGCTCAAGCGGCTCCCATACCTTTCCGTCGGTTGCCGCTACGGGAGGCGCCTGAGCCTTCGCAGTTCCGCGCTATCGTGCCGGTCCGCGGTCGAAGCCCCCGAGCGGGGGTCGACCGTCAAAAGATGTGTGTGCCCGAGGCAACAGGTCCTAGCCGGCCTGCTCTGAGGGGACATGAGGGGAGGCCAAAGTGTGTGGGCCCCGGCAAGGTGCCAATTCAAAGAAAAGAGACTGCAAGGCCAGAAAGAGGAATCACGAAGAGAGAAAAATCCCCGCCCCTTTTTTAAATAGAGTTACGAAGTTCTCAAATTTCATTTCAAATTGTGGCAACACGAACACAAATAGAAGCAAGCAACAGCCGCGTCCGGCACCTAGGCTAGTCTTCGCCTTCGTCCTCTCCCCAGCGCGGAGCGTAGGGCTTCCACGTTGCGTGGGCATAGCCATTGGTGGGCAGTGTTGTCCGCCAGCGCGGAGCATGGGGCTTCCACTTGGGCGTGGGATGGAACCCCTCCGCGTCCTCAGGGGGCTCCGAGCGTATACAGCCCACTCATTATTACGTGAGAGTGTCACGGGTTGAGCCTGGGGGTGCGCTGAGAGCTCCATGCCTCCTTGACATGGAGCCCATTTCTAGCACCCAAGCGTAATGCTGTGACGTGGGGTTGGCCCCGGGCAGGCCCTCGAGCGTGAGGCTAGCCCCCCATGCTCTTCGCAGGGAGGGCCTGCCTCGGGACAGGCTCTCAGGCCCTCCGAAGCCTGGGGACGGTCGTCGTCATTGTAGTGGCGCCGCCGTCCCCTGCACTGCGGGCGGGGCCCGGCGCAGGGGCCCTCCGTCGCGCGCGTGGCCGGCTCCGAAGATGGTGCCCCAGCGCGCCTCACTGGGGTGCCCGGGAGCCCTGCGCTGGTAGCCAACCGCCCGTCTCCGGGTGGACCGAGCCGGACCCGGAGACATGGGTGAGTACGTGATCTCCTGTCGCTGGTTGAGCGAGACCTGGCCCGGAGACATGGGCGTGTGTGCCACCCTCCGTCTCTGTGTAGGAGTCGCCCTGCCTGGGGACATGGGCGTATGTTCCACCCTCCGTCTCCAGGCTGGGGGCACCTGGCCTGAGGACATGGGCGTGTGTTCCACCCTCCGTCTCCAGGTTGGAAGCACCTGGCCTGGGGACATGGGCGTGTGTTCCACCCTCCGTCTCCAGGCTGGAGTCGCCCTGCCTGGGGACATGGGCGTGTGTTCCACCCTCCGTCTCCAGGCAGGCAACCCCCGGTCCGCAGACCCAGGCGCTTGCCAAGGGTCTCCCCCCACCAGCGGGCGCGCCTCATGAGGCTGCCAGTGCCAGGCATCCTCATGAGGCCGGCCCCGCCAGCCGCCCTCGCGAGGCTATTCATACCAGCCCCGACGCAGGCCGCTCGTGAGGTCGCATATGCCCCTCCTGTTGTCGTGGTGGCTGGCACTGCTCCCGTCATGGCCCGAGCGCTCGTCAACATGGTCGCGGTAGAGTTGTGCGAGCCCCAGGGTGCTGGTGTACATTAGTCGTCGGGCGTCCTCCCCTGACGCGCCGGGTGTGCTGGGAGGCGTGTTGCGGCGCCTACCCCACGCGGCTGGCAGCTCCCATTGGCCCCCTGCGTGCCCGATGAGCCGGGCCACGCTCCCAGCGGGTGCGGGCCACAACATGCTTCTTCCGTGCTTCCGGACGTTCTCAGCGTCTCGGCGGTTGGTTGAGTGACCTAATGTCTACTACGCAACCTTCTTCTTGTAGACTCGTGTTGGGCCTCCAAGCGCAGAGTTTTGTAGGACAGTAGCAAATTTCCCTCAAGTGGATGACCTAAGGTTTATCAATCCGTGGGAGGCGTAGGATGAAGATGGTCTCTCTCAAACAACCCTGCAACCAAATAACAAAGAGTCTCTTGTGTCCCCAACACAGCCAATACAATGGCAAATTGTATAGGTGCACTAGTTCGACGAAGAGATGGTGATACAAGTGCAATAGGGATGGTAGATATAAGTTTTTGTAATCTGAAAATATAAAAACAGCAAGGTAACTAATGATAAAAGTGAGCACAAACGGTATTGCAATGCTTGGAAACAAGGCCTAGGGTTCATACTTTCACTAGTGCAAGTTCTCTCAACAATACTAACATAGTTGAACCATATGTAAATACCTCACGTGCGACAAAGAGTTCACTCCAAAGTCACAAATAGCGGAGAACAAACGAAGAAATTATTGTAGGGTATGAAACCACCTCAAAGTTATCTTTTCCGATCAATCTTATGAGCTATCCCTATAAGTGTCACGAACAGCCCTAGAGTTCATACTAAAATAACACCTTAAGATACACATCAACCAAAACCCTAATGTCACCTAGATACTCCAATGTCACCTCGAGTACCCATGGGCTTGATTATACGATATGCATCACACAATTTCTGATTCATCATGTTCAATCCAACACAAAGAACTTCAAAGGGTGCCCCAAAGTTTCTACCGGAGAGTCAAGACGAAAACATGTGCCAACCCCTATGCATAGATTCCCAAGGTCACGGAACCCGCAAGTTGATCACCAAAACATACATCAAGTGGATCAATAGAACATCCCATTGTCACCACGGATATCCCATCACAAGACATACATCAAGTGTTCTCAAATCCTTTAAAGAATCAATCCGATAAGAAAACTTGAAAGGGAAAACTCAATTCATCACAAGAAGATAGATAGGGGAAAACTCCATATGATTCATCTATATTAATAAAGCTCGCGGTACATCAAGATCGTGTCATCTCAAGAACATGAGAGAGAGAGATCAAACACATAGATACTGGTACATACCCTCAGCCCCGAGGGTGAACTACTCCCTCCTCGTCATGGAGACCGCCGGGATGATGAAGATGGCCTCCGGTGATGGTTTCCCCCTCCGGCAGGGTGCCGGAATGGGCTCCTGATTGGTTTTTCGTGGCTCTGGAGGCTTGCGGCGGCGGAACTTCCGATCTAGGTTTGTTTCTGGGGGTCTCTATATTTATAAGATTTTTTGGCGTCGGAAACAAGTCAAGGTGGGTCATGAGGCGACGACAAGCCAGGGGGCGCGCCCTAGGGGGGCGCCCCCCCCAGGCTTGTGGTGGCCTCGTGGTTCTTCTGGCCCAACTCCAACGCTCCCTGGGCTTCTTCTGGTCCATAAAAAATAACCATGGATTTTTATTCCGTTTGGACTCCGTTTGATATTCCTTTTCTGTAAAACTCAAAAACACGAAAAAAACAGAAACTGGCACTAGTCTCTAGGTTAATAGGTTAGTCCCAAAAATAGTATAAAATTGTAGTAAAATGATTGTAAAACATCCAAGAATGATAATATAACAGCATGGAACAAGGAAAAATTATAGATACGTTGGAGACGTATCATGACCTCATGGACGCAAGCCCCTGGGCCGTCCCATAGGGAAGCGCCTGGGCTCCGCCAGCCGTGGTGGCGCGCCTGGCCGCGCGACATATCCAGTTGTTGTAGCGTCCGCGAGCAACGTGGAAAGGCTGTAGCTCACGGGCCGCGAGGAGCGCGATTTGCCGCGTGCCGGGTCGCGGAGAGCCCAGGGGGAAGATGCGGCGACACGGACGCTGAGGAGGGTCGGGGCGGTAAGGGCGCGTCACGCGGTTAACGAGGCCGACAACCCCCGGTGCCTGTCCAAGGCTGGGCTGGAGACGGTGTCTTCCGATGGAGGAGCAAGGCGGCGCGGGATGCCGAGGCCTGCAGGCGTCGCCCGAGCAATGCGAGCAGCCAATCGTTCGTCCCGGGCTCGGCGTCCCTTGGCCATGGAAGCGACGAGCGGAGGCGACGCGAAGCTTGAATGAGGATCCCGACACGCCCCCTACCTGGCGCGCCAAATGTCGGATTCTGGGCTCCGCAAAACCCTAAGAAGTTCGAACCCAGGGGCGTGTGCGAAGATCTCCAACAAATTAACCCCCTCCAAGCTCACAACACAATGACCTCGTTCGATGGCAAGGAAGAAGATAACACATGAGAGTTTACCCAGGTTCGGGCCGCTGTGAAGCATAAACCCTTCTCCTGATTTTGGTGGATTGCCTCACAGGGAGGTTTGTGGATGAACTAGTACAGCGGTGAGTTACCTTGCAAGTGTGTTTTCGGTGGTGTCTGATCCCTTTCTCTACAGAGCAGCCTAGCCTCTATTTATAGCGGCCCGGGTCCTCTTCCCTGGTCGCAATGGTGGGAAGGGATCCCACAATGACCAAATTCGAAGGGGGACAAAAGGTACATCTTATCCTAACGAAAGGTGGTCTTCGCCTGCAAAGTAGCCGGTGGTGATGCAGAGGTGGGCTCAGCGATGACGTCCGTCCTACGGGGCTTGGGGTCTTGCTCTTGTTGCACCGGAGTGGAAACCTTTGGGGGCGCTTTGGGAATTGCGTGCGCCCCTGCCTCCTTTGCACCAAAGGGGAAACTGTCCCCTCTGGCGCGCTGGCGCCCGCCTAGCCTGGCTGGCGCCACCCTTGACCTCCCGAGGCCGAGCACCGCGTAGAGATCTCTGCCGCTCGGGAGGAGGCCTGGGGAGGCCTACCCCCTGCGTGTCTTGGCACTGTTTCCCTCGCGAGCTTGGGTTCTCGCGAGGACCTTGTGCTGAGTGAGGCCGCACTGGGCCGTACTTGGTCGTCGAGGTGTGCCACGCCCTGGGCTGCAGGCAGGAAAGTCTGGGTACCCCCGTTCCCAGGATGCCGACAGCGAGGTCGACAGGGAGACGTCTTCGGTGATCCTCCGATGACGGCGTCGGCACCAGGCAATGCGGACGAGCGCTACGACGACGATGGGGACCTCGGTGTGGCTCGGGGGATGACGGTGTTGACAACGGCGAGCTCGGAAGCGGAGGTGCCGCTCGGTGTTGAGCGGGGATGGCGCTCCGGTTGTCGATGAGCTTTGGGAGGTCGTCCAGGCGAGGTAGGGGAGGCACCAGAATCGTTTGGTGGCGACGGCGAGGGCAGAGGGGGTCGGAGGCGAGCGAGGCGAGCTTGGGGCGTCGACGGTGGTCTCGGTCTTCGGTGAGGAATCGAGGTGGATTGTGGTGGCGAGCGTGGGGGCTTAGGGTGGAAAACGAACGTGGGACCCGAGGTTTATATAGGGGAGTCCTCGTGCGAGCTCGAACGACAAGGGATCCGCGGCGGGATCGGATCGGAGAGGATATCCGGCGAGGGGAGGGAATAGGGGTTGGGGAAGGAAGATGACCACGCGTTGATATGGTCAGTCAGGTGGGTCCACGGGTCAGCGAGGGAGGGAGGGAGGGATTCGGTTCTGCTTTAAAGAGATTGGGCGAGATCCGCTTAGTGGGCCATGTTGGCGTTCTCGGATCGGGGGTACCCAGACCTGTCTGCCTGCGGCCCAGCACGTGGCCCAGCTCGACGGCCCGGTACGGCGTGGTGACGAACCCCACAAGACAAGACCCTCGCGAGGGCCCCGACCTCGCGAGGAGCACGATGCCAAGACCTCCAGAGGAGCGATCTCCCCAGGTTGCCTCCCGAGGAGCGGACATTCCTATGCAGTGCCCGGCCTCAGGAGGCTGCGATGACGTGAGCCATGACGACCAAGAAAGGCGGGCGCCAGCGGGCACAGCAGAGACAGTTTCCTCTTTCGTGCTAAGGGGGCAAGGACGAACGTGGGCTCCCAAGGAATCCCCCAAAGGTTTCCATGCCGGTGCAACAATACCAAGACCACGGGCTCGGCAGGGCGGATGTCATCGACGAGCCCACCTCTGCGTCACGCCAGGAGCTTTGCAGGCAAAGACCACCTTTAGTCAGGATAAGTTGTACCTCCTGTCCCCTTTCAAATTTGTTCGTTGTGGGATCCCTTCCCACCTGTGCGATAAGGGAAGAGGACCAAGGCCACTATAAATAGGGACTAGCCTCCACCGTAGAGGGGGACTAGATCCATTCTCACCCGTTTGCCCTCGTGGGGTCGCTCACCACTGCACCTGTTCATCACCGGACCTCCTCATGAGGCCAATCCACCCAAAGCAGGAGTAGGGTTTTACACCACAAGGTGGCCTGAACCTGTGTAAATCTCTGTGTTCATCTTTGCGCGCTCTCGTGCATCTTCGGCAGGGTCTAGATGTGGAGCGGTAGGCTTGAGGCTTGAGTAGGTTCGGATTTTTGCACATGCCCCAGAATTCGAACCATCTTGGGTCTGAGGAGCCCCGAATCCGACATTTGGCGTGCTAGGTAGGGGCGTGTCGAGGTATTCCTTCCGGTTCCGCTTCGTCTCCGCTTTGTCGCTCCCATGGCCGACGCCCGCCGAGTCCACACTGACCGCCGAGCTACCCGCGTCGCCCAGACGGCGCCTGTGGGCCACGCAGCTCCGCCTCTCCCGCAGCTAACGCTGCCACTAGTCCAGCCGTTCAAGAGCAGCAGGACTCATTGCAGCCACCCTCCGTGCGGCGCGACGGCCGCACCGCTACGCCGTCCCTCGTCCTCGCCTCGGCATCGCCTTCTCACGCTTGCTACGGGTCGGCGAACGTGTAGGATGCGCTGTTCATGGCGCGCGAGCTGCTGCGCTACCGCCCCGCCCATGACCGCTACGACGACTGGCTTGGTCGCATCGCCGAGCTTGTCAGCATCGCCAGCGAGGCCCCGGCGCCCTCCCACTCGCTCCGTCCCCCGCCCTCCCAAGCGGGTGACGTGTCCCATGGTGCACCTCCCCCTCCTTCTCTGCAAGGTGCTGACCCCGAGCCCAGGCGCGAAGCGCATCCGCGCAACCAGCCGCACAGGGCGCCGGTGCAGGCAAGGGATGAAGCAAGCTGCCATGTGGTGCCACGGCCACGAGGTGACGCGCGTGTGCTCCCCGCACCACCGCGTCGTCATCAGGACCGTGCGCCGCTGGAGGCCGCAGCGCATGGACGTCAGGACCCAGCTCCCCTCGTGCGCGCCGCGCCTTCACCCTGGAGCTGCGCCGTGTCAACTGGCCCGGCAAGTTCAAGCCGGACCTTCCTCCAGCGCCCTGGGAGTGAATGACCTGCGGCGCGTGAAGCAGCAGCCGGGCAAGACCCTGCACAAGTACATACAACACTTCACAAACGTGCGCCTCAAAATCCCAAAGGCGTCGGACGAGGCCATCATCTCATCGTTCACCGATGTTGTGAGGGATGTCAAGATGAAAGAGCAGCTCGCCATCCATGACGAACTGTGCACGGCTCTGGAGATGTTCAACCTGGCGAACAAGTGCGCAAGGGCCGAAGAGGATCGCCTCTCCCTCCTCGAGCTCCCGGAGGCAGACCCTGAAGACAAGAAGGCCAAGGCAAAGGTGGCGAAGCGTAAGGGGCCTGCCGTGCTGGCAGTAGAGCCCGAGACGAAGCGCAGTCGTGACCAAGATGAGCCCCCCTAGGGCGGCCGCCCGTTTTGCATCTACCACTACACCCGCAGCCACAACACCGAAGACTGCCAGGAGCTCAGGGCGCTGCGCGACGAGCGCATCGGCCGCCGCCCCGAGCGCGGCGACCGTGGGTACGGCCGTGGAGGGGGCCGCGGCGGAGGCCGTTGGGACAGCCGCGACCCTCGACAGGACTGGCGCGACCAGCCTCACGAGGACCGCTAGTGCGACGAGCCTCATGACGGGCCCCGGCACGATCAGCCTCGCGAGGCACGTCCTCAGGGCAACGCTGGCCTCCCTCCACTGCGGCCGCCGCCAAGGAGGAATGACAACGACCGGCGAGATGATGGGGCTGGGGGCTTCTAAGAGCCCCGTGCGATCGCCTGCATCTTGGGCGGTGCTTAGGCACCCGCCTCGAACCGCATCTTCAAGTAGTTCTCTCGTGAGGTGAATGTGGCCCTCCCGAAGCTCGAGGCCATGCGCCCCTCAGGTGGTCAAAGTACGCCATCACCTTCTACTCCAAGGATCACGTCAAGTGCTCGGCCACCGCAGGCGCGCTCCCCATGCTCTGCACACCCACCATCAGCAACATTCTCGTCACCAAGACCCTCATCGACGGTGGGGCTGGGCTCAATGTCCTCTCTGTCGAGACGTTCGAGACGCTCCATGTGCCAACCAAGCCCTTCTCAGGAGTGACCGATGGCTCCACCACTCCCCTGGGGCAGGTGCGCCTCCCAGTCACCTTCGGCAAGCGCAATAACTACCACACTGAGCTCATCGAATTCGACGTCGCCCACATCCACCTCCCGTACAACGCCATCCTCGGGTACCCTGCACTCACCAAGTTCATGGCGGCAACCCATCATGGCTACAACATCCTCAAGATGTCAGGGAGCAGCGGTGTCATCACGGTAGCCTGCGATGAAAAGGATGCAGTCTGCTCCCTCGAGCGTGCTTACCAGACTGGGGCGGCTGAAAACTCTGACGACGAGGGCGGCATCCTGCCTCCTGAGGACACACCCAAGAAGAAGAAGCAGCTCCTCCCCAAGGGCCGTCAGGGGACAGAGACCCCCAAGAGCGGCACCTCAGGCCCCGTGTCCATTGCGGGGGCGCCTCTTCCTCTCGCATAGGAAGGCGCGCCCGGCGCTTCCCTTAGGGCGGGCTTGGGGGCTCCTAGCTAGAGAGCTCCCGACCTGACCGGTGCGACGAGGGAGGTGCTCGGGCACCTTTGGAGGCGCGTTTCGACGTGCGCCCCCAAAAGCAAAGAGCACGGCGCGAGGCACCAGGTTCAAGAGAGTTCATCACCAACGCGATCGAGGAGCTTCAGGAGGCGCTGGCCATGCGCGGCAACCGTCGCCCCACACCACCCAGTGCAGCGCCCCCCAGACGTGGGCGAAAGGCTGCACGTCTGCGTTAACATCCTGGGCCTCAACAGGGCCGCATCCTAGCAGCGCCCCAGCCGTAGTGGGTTCTACCCCTGCAACTACATCCGTATGCCCTTTGGCCTCGTGAACGTGGGCGCCACCTACCAACGCCGCACGCAGGCTGCATTTGCGTCCCACGAGGCCCGACGCCGCACGGTCCTTCAAGAGATCCCGGACCCTCGCGAGCCCCCAGGGCCTCGCGGGCCCCTCGAGCCTTCGGAGCCCTTAGGCTCATGAGAATCAAGCTTCGACGAATACCCCAATGCTCCAGCGACATCGTGCCAGGTGACTTTTTGGTTTGTTCATTTGAGGGCGCCCCTCGGGCTGTATCATCCTCAAGCTGTTAGGGCCCGCCCCTGCAGCTGTCTCGTTTTGTGCATGTATCAGAACTGGTTCTGTATTTGATGAATTTCCTAAGTATTCCAACCTGCATGCCCGGTGCTTTGTCACCATGAATGTCGTGCCCCCTAACAACCCGCCCTCGACCGCCTCATGATTAAGAGCTGGCACGGCGTCCATGCTCGGGTCCGTCCCTGCAGTGTTGATAAATCCAAGCGACCGAGCTCTATCTCGCGGGCCAGTCCCGTGCACATCACCTCCTGGGGTCCTTGGTGCTTTGTCCTCGCATGAGCTAATCGGGAGTGGGTGAGTCAGGGCGCGTGGCCCGGTTCATATAACCGCTGCTCGGCGTTTCGTCGTCGCGGGAGCCGCGCGCCGTGCGTTTTTCCTTGGGCTTGTTGCATGAGAAGACTGGGCACGTCGTTTGTGCTCGGGTCCCTCCCTGCAGCGTCGATAAACCCAACGGCTGAGCTCTGTCTCACGGGCCGACCCCGTTCACGTCACCTCCTGGGGTCGTTGGTGTTTGGCCTTCTCATGCGGCGGCCTATGGAGGTTCATTCGGCGTAGGTTGTCCACACCACACAGGTTTTTTAAGCGCGCCCCACGCCAGAAGACCCAGGCGCAGCCCGCCTTGAGGTAGGGCCTCATGAGACCCATGTTGGCTCACGGGTGCCTAGATACACCTCCTCCAGTTCTGTCGTGCCAGTCAAGCGTACGAACGAGTGGGCTGTATATGCCCGGGGTCCCCCGAGGACGCGGAGGGGCCCGCACCCACGCCCAAGTGGAAGCCCCATGCTCTGCGCTGGCGGACGACACGGTCCTCCAATGACTATGCCCATGCCCAAGTGGAAGCCCCATGCTCCGCGCTGGCGGACGACACGGTCCTCCAATGACTATGCCCACGCCGAGTGGAAGCCCCATGCTCCGCGCTGGTGGATAAACAACTGAGGGCGCCCTAGCGGCTGCACCAACCTCAGGATGGCCTCTCGGCCCCGTCACGCAGCATTTCCCTGGGATGCGCATGCGAGGGGGCTGGACGGGGGTTATGCTCAGGACATGCCTAGCGCGTGCCGCCTCACCAGGTCCCTGGTACCTGGTCTTCTCGCGCTCTTCCCACGCAAAAGCTGGCGAGGAAAGGTATGGGAGCCGCTCGCACGTCAAGGGGACCCCTGGGCATCGCGACCCAGGGGCCTCACTAGTCACGTAGCCGCTCACCCCTTGGTCTCATCCTGGTGAACCGGACGGCCCAATGGCAGTCGAGGTATGCGCGGGATTGGGCCCTGCCAACGCAGAGCACTAAGGCGCTCCAAATCGACTCCGTTGTCGCCATGTCTCCTTCGTGAGGGCCGCTCGCACGTCAAGGGGGACCCTTGGGCATCGCGACCCAGGGGCCTCACTAGTCACGTAGCCCCTCACCCCTTGGTCTCGTCCTGGTGATCCGGACGCCCCAATGGCGATCGAGGTATACGCGAGATTGGGCCCTGCCGATGCAGAGCACAAAAGCAAGAAGGAAGGAAACAGGGCGCAAAAAGGAAATTATAGAATTCAAACAAGTTATTACAAGCACAGGATGTTTTAAAATTCAAACAAGTCGTACACCTCCATGAGGCACGATAAATGTTGCAGGTTGGAATCTAGGAGGAGGAGCCGTCATCGCCAAGGCCGCCGTCGTCGACTGCCCCGGTCACGTCGAGCTCATCGTCAACGTCGTCGTCGACGCCTTCGTCGTCGCTACTCGCCTCCACCGCAAGGGGCTCGGTGTCAGGGACACAGTCAAACTTCTTCATCAAGGCGTCAACGGGATCCTTCACGGCCTCCGCCCGGTGGCGAGGGACTCAGGGGTAACCAAGGTCATCACCGCGTTGAAATCAAAGTCGGGCTCGCGGAGGTAGAGGTGGCCGAAGATGCGTGTCCTGGCCATGGAGAAAAAGCCGTGGCACTCGGCTTCCCGGATGGCGTGCACCCTGGCGACCGTACCTTCGAGCACCTCGGCGAGCTTGGAGGAGAGCCCGGCGTAGCCGCCCTCAGGAGTCGCCAGTGGCTCCCTGAATCCTCCTCTGCAGATGAAGCCCAGCGCCCAGCGAAGCCTAAGCTCGATGGAGGGGAAGGCGTCGCGCTCCGCGGCCGCCTTTTCCTCAGCAGCGGCAAGGGTCTTCTCCCTAGAATCCAGCTGGGCCGTTGCGTCGGAGACATGCCAGGCATGGGATGTCTAGGCCTACATTATCTCATCCTTCAGCTGGCCAGATGCTCATGCTCTGCGACTTGGTCAGCAGCTGCCTGGGATAGCGCGGAGTCGCGATCAGCGAGCTTTGCCTCGCGAGCCTTGAGGTCCTCCTCCCGTTGGTGAAGCCGTTGCGCGTCTACGGCTTGCTCCTCCTGAAGGGCCTTCAGTTTGGCCTCCGACTCACCGCAGCGCTCCACGGCCGCCGCCACCTTGGCGAGCGCCGCGTCGCGCGCTGCCTCGGCTTCGGCGACCTCCTTCCTGCTCTCCGCGGCGGCAGCCTCAGCCCGACCCCAGGCCGTCTTCATGGTTGCGTCCACCTGGAGCCACCCAAAGATAAGCTCCAAGCGTTCCCCGCGAAGGGGTGCCTGTCGGCGTCTAGGAGGTTGGCCCGGATCCGGCCGAGCGCGGCATAAGGCTCATCCAAGGCGCCGGGCCCGACCAGAGGGCCACTGCCCTCGAGCACGAGAGCCTGACCAGGAGGCGCCACCGGCACGTCGACAGGCGCTACGTCTAAGGGAGCGGCGGCGTGGCTGGCTTGGGGCGCTGGAGGCTCCAGCCTCTCCTCGAGCTCGACAAGGGTGAATGACTTCTCAGTCTGATGGCCCACGAGGGCTGACCCATCCTGAGGCCGCGCCGCTGCATCCTCAGGGGCGGACTCCGTCTGAAGGGGGGGAGGAGATCGCCCCCACTACCGGCACTAGAGTCGCCATGGCCGCGGCAAGGGGTGCCGCCTCATGAGCCTCCGCACTCCCGGAGACCGGCCTCCCGAGCAGCGTCATCGTGGCGTCGGGAGAAGGCGTTACAATCGCGAGCTCGGGCGCGGTGCCGCCAGGTCACTCAAAGGTCGGGCCAAGTTGGCGTGACGCGCTCCCACGCCTGCCGCGTCCGCGGCCAGAGGCAGAAGGCACCATCCGGACATGGGGCTCCTTCGGCTCGGTGCTCGCCTTCCTTTTCTTTGGCTCGACAACGACCCTGGCCATCAAGGAAAGAAGGGGCCGTGAGTACGCGCGCGATTTGTGATCAACCAAAGGCAAGGCAAGTTACTTACTCGTCATCCGCGACCCACTTCCTCTTCCTCTCCACGTTGTCGAGGGTCGGGACGCCCCCGCCTTTCTTCGACGTGGTGCTGTCGCCCGGAGGGGTGGCGAGATCGCCCCGAGGGGCCGCGGTCGAAGGGGCCACGCCTGCCCCAGCGGTAGCTGCCCCGTCTTTCGGCTGCGGCTCGGGGGGAGACGAAACCGGCTCCTTGGTCGTCCTGCTGGAGCGCGAGCAGTCTGCCAGAGGAGGGGCGGTAGCACGTTTCTTCGGGGTCGCCCGGCCGGATGCTGGCGTGGTCTGGGAGGCAGGCTTTAACCTCCTGAGGGCCCTGACGAAGCACTGGGAGTCCGCGGCCGGGGGCTCGTCGGCGTCGTCGTCTTCAAGATCACGGAGGAGCACGCTCTACGATAGGGGAAGCACCTCCTACAGGCCATCATCCTCAGTCTTCTCCGAGTCTGCCTCGTCACTGGCGTCGCCGGAGGACACCGGCACCGGGGAGTTGGGGCGCTCTGGCGGCGTGAGCCCCCGCTCGTCAAAGACGGGCATGGCGGCGACCAGCTCCCCCCTGTCGTCGCGGCGGTACAACAGGGCGTAGGCCTCAGGGAGGTCCCCGGGATCTCCGTGGAGCAGAGTAACCACGGCCCTGCCCAGATTCTCGCCAGTCAGGCTGGTGGACCGAAGCCTGATGGTGTTCCTCACACCATCGAACTCCCACATGGGCTTCGAGTGCGCCTGGAGCGGCGCTAGGTGCTGCGTCAAGAATTCCTTCACTATCATCACCCCGGTCAGTTGCTTGGCCTCCATGTCCTGGGAGATCCGCTCCAAGACGGGCTTCGCCCGGGGATTGGTGAGCTTCATGGAGCCCCACGGGAGGGTCTTCTCGGGTAGCCCCGTCGGGAGCTCCAAGCGCGGATCGACGCCTCGGGCATCCAAGAAGACCCAGCGGTGCCTGAAGCCTTCCACCTGCTTCCCGGCCTTCAGGAGTACATTCCCGCTGTGGACCGCGACGAAGGAGGCGCACGCCGACCACTGCGCATAGTCGTGAAGCCGCAGGCTGAAGTAATGGCGGAAGAGGCCCACTGAGGGCCTCACGCCTACAAAGGCCTCGCAGTAGAAGGCGAAGACAGACAGGAGCAGGATGGAGTTGGGCCAAAGATGAAGGGCCTGGATCCCGTAGTGCTCAAGGATGGTGGAGAAGAACCCCGAGAAGGACGGGACGAGCCCGGAGAAGACGTTGTGAAGCAAGAAGGGATAGACCATCTGTGCCAAGGTGCGCTGCTCCGTGGAGCCGCAACAGATGAATGTCCGCCCCACTCATTGGTGTGGTCCTCCGTCAACGGGAGCACGGGGGTGAGGTCCCCCTCCTTGGCGATGGAGGACTCCGTAAGCGCCGGCGCGGGAGAAGAGGAGGTCGAGGCCTGGGCCTCAGGCTTCGGCTTCCCGGCGGGCGCCATCTCAAGGATTCTAGAGGTTGAAGGAGCAAGAAGAAGGATGACACGGTGCCAAGATCTGGGAGAAGCTCTCGCAAGGGAAAGGGGATCTAAGCAAGGAAGCAAGGGCGCAAGGAAGGAGAGCAATGAGGGCTCGGTAGCGGACGCCAGGCTTATGTCGGCCTAGGCAGTTGTCGAGGCGACGTGGGAGCGAAGGCGTCCGTGTCCTGCCACACGCCACGCGTCGAGCGTGGCCCGCAGGCGATTGGGGCCCGCGGCGTTTCGGCCTCCCTTCCCTGGCTTCGCCCCGAAGCCAGCCCGAGCGCGCCTTGGGCCCGGGGGCTACTATCGGCGTTCTGGGATCGGGGGTACCCAGACCTGCCTGCCTGCGGCCTAGCGCGTGGCCCACCTCGACGGCCCGGTACGGCGTGGCGACAAACCCCACAAGACAAGACCCTCATGAGGGCCCCGACCTCGAGAGGAGCACGATGCCAAGACCTCCAGAGGAGCGATTTCCCTAGGCTGCCTCCCGAGGAGACGAGATTCCTATGTAGTGCCCGGCCTCAGGAGGCTGCAATGACGTGAGCCATGATGACCAAGGCAAGCGGGCGCCAGCGGGCGCAGCAGAGACAGTTTCCCCTTTCGTGCTAAGGGGGCAAGGACGAATGCGGGGTCCCAAGGAATCCCCCAAAGGTTTCCATTCCGGTCCAACAAGACCAAGACCACGCGGGCTCGGCAGGGCGGATGTCATCGACGAGCCCACCTCTGCGTCACGCCAGGAGCTTTGTAGGCGAAGACCACCTTTAGTCACGATAAGTTGTACCTCCTGTCCCCTTTCAAATTTGGCCATTGTGGGATCCCTTCCTGCCTGTGCGATAAGGTAAGAGGACCATGGCCACTATAAATAGGGACTAGCCTCCACCGTAGAGGGGTACCGGATCCATTCTCACCCGAGTGCCCTCGCGAGGTCGCTCACCACTGTACCTGTTCATCACCGAACCTCCTCATGAGGCCAATCCACCCAAAGCAGGAGTAGGGTTTTACACCGCATGGTGGCCTGAACCTGGGTAAATCTTTGTGTTCATCTTCTCGCACTCTTGTGCATCTTCGGCAGGGTCTAGCAGTGGAGCGGTAGGCTTGAGGCTTGAGCAGGTTGGGATTTTCGCACACGCCCCAGAGTTCGAACCTTCTTGGGTCTGCGGAGCCCCGAATCCGACAGGCCGCGCAGGACTTTCCTAATAAAAGAAATCTTTTCCTTTTATTTAAAAATAGGAAACTAAAAATTAAAAAAGGAAGAATATAGGAGTATTATATATCAAAATTTTCAGAAAAAGAAACTCTACAACATGAACATATTTTTACAGTCAAATAAATTTCTCACAAAATCAAATAATTCAAAGAGTGCTACTGTTGAGTTTAAACTGCAATAAGAATATTTTCAAAAATACCAAAATGGTTTCAATTACATTTTTCTCCATTTTTATATTGAAGGGAATCATTTTACCCTATTTTCCATATATTTTATTTTTGGAGAGAAATAATTTTGAAAACCACTTCAAGAATGTCTTTGAATTTGAAATTCAAATCTTTTCCAAATAGTTTTGTGAGTTTTATAAATTCAAATATATTTCGAATTGCCCCTGGTTTAGAGTGCCATATTGCTCCTCTCAAGATTTTGAATTTGGGCAAGGAACTTTGAATTCTTTCAAACTTTAAAATAGAACCAAAATAGAATATTTTCAAATCCACTTTTCAAACCCTTTATTTTGAAGAAGTCATGTCATCTTATCTCTCTGATTTGAATTAGTTCAATTTGAATTCAAAAGCAAAGGGGAAAGTCATTTTATTCCCTCTCATTCAAAAGTTTTAAAAGTTTTAAATTTCACTCAAATTTAATCAATCAATCAATCAAACAATCATTCAATTAATTAATACAACATTCCAATGTTTGGGATGTTACACATCACGTCCAAGATTAGTAGACCGAAACGATTCTGCATCTACTACTATTACTCCACACATCGACCTCTATCCAGCATGCATCTAGTGTATTAAGTTCATGGAGAAATGGAGTAATGCAATAAGAACGATGACATGATGTAGACAAGATCTATTCATGTAGTAATAGACCCCATCTTGTTATCCTTAATAGCAATGATACATGCATACCTCGCTGCCCCTTCTGTCACTGGCAGAGGACACCGCAAGATCAAACCCATCAAAAAGCACCCCTTCCCATGGCAAGAAAAATCAATTTAGTTAGCCTAACTAAACCAAAGATTCGAAGAAAAAATACGAGGCTATAAATAATCATGCATAACGGAGATTAAAGAAGACTCAAATAGTATTCATGGATAGAAATTGATCATGAACTCAAACCTCATCGGATCCTAACAAACACACTGCAAAAAGTCATTACATAAAATAGATCTCCAAGAGACCATTGTATTGAGAATCAAAATAGATAGAGAAAGCCATCTAGCTACTGCCTACGGACCCGTAGGTCTATGGTGGACTACTCACGCATCATCGGAGAGGCACCAATGAGGATGATGAACCCCTCCGTGATGGTGTTAGATTGGATCTCGTGGTTCTGGAACTTGCGGCGGCGAGAAGTGTATTTCGTCGACTCTAAGGTTTCTAGAATTTCTAAGGATTCATTGAGCTGAGAGGCGGTGTAAAAGTCCTCCGTGGGCCCCCACGATACATCAGGGCACACCGGGGGCCTCTGGCGCGCCCTGGTGTATCGTGGGCTCCACGGGCCTCCTCCCAGGTGCTTCCTTGGCTCACAAGTTGTCTTCTGGTCCAAAACAAATTTCCAAAAAGTTTCGTGGCAATTGGGCTCTGTTTGGTACTGATATTCTGCGAAGTAGAAAACAAGCAAAAAACAGCAACTGGCACTGGGCACTATGCCAATAGGTTAGTCTCAAAAAATGGTATAAAGTTGCTATAAAATGATTATAAAACATCCAAGAATGATAATATAACAGCATGGAACAATAAAAAATAATAGATACATTGGAGACGTATCAGCACTCTGCGTCATGCATTCTCCCGAAAGCTCTTCAGATGTCACAGTTAAGCGGCACGCACCTGGGTGGCCCGCGTAAGTACCATCTTTGTATAAAGAGGTGCCAGGACTGACACCGGCCGTCCACGTAAAATGCAGGATTGTGAAGGGAGATTGACCCATGACCCCTTTGCGATTAGGATGTAAACCGGCGTGTGGCCTCTCTGTTGAGCCTAGGTAGGACTACGGCGTGTCAATCAGCCGAGGCCGGGCATTACCCAAGCAAGTGTGTTCGCCTAGAGTTAATCGAGCGTGTTGGAAAAATTTGTGCACCCCTATAGGGAAGTATATCTATTGAAATAGCCATGTCCACGATAACGGACGCTCGGAGTTTTATCCTGATCTTACAACTAGAACTGGAGATTTTGAAATGAATGTGTTGGCACCGGGATTGCTTTCTCGCAAGAAGTCGAGGAAGAATCTCTGGGCGTGGTTAAATAAAACTTGCTACTTTAATTATGCTAATCTGCACTCTTCTAATCGATTGAACTAGGCCTTCCCCCTCTATTCTGGCATTCTTGTAGTCAGTCCAAAGATACAACCCCCTTTCTTTGATATTGATGCATATGCTAGTATAGTTCTGATATAATTCTTGCGAGTACTTTGGATGAGTACTCACCGCTGCTTTGCTCCCCCTTTTCCCCTTGATACGTTACCACGATCAGATGACGAGGCCCAGGAGGCGTATGATCCCACCGACGAACACGACTACACCTACGGAGCTTACTACTAAGTGGAGGCTGCCCCCGACCAGCAGTAGGATAGGAGGTTCCTAGGCAGGAGGCCTTGCCAAGTTTGATGCATTGCTTATGTTTGTGCTAGCCTTCTTAAGGCAAACTTGTTTCCTTATCTCTATAATCAGATAATATTTGCTTCTGCTAACTCGTTTGAATTTGAGCTTATGTATTCGAGCCCTCGAGGTCCCTGGCTTGTAATATGAAGCTTGTATGACTTTATTTTTGTCTAGAGTTGTGTTGTGATATCCTCCCGTGAGTCCCTAATCTTGGTCGTACGGATTTGCGTGTATGATTAGCGTACGATCAAAATGGGGGCGTCACAAGTTGGTATCAGAGCCGACTACCTGTAGGTAGCCCCCTTTCCAACTCCTTGGCCAAAGTTGAGTCTAGTCATTGAAAAACTTTTACTAACATTGTTGTGTGGCTTACGGGCCCACATCTCAATTGGGTGGTATTAGGATTTTTTATTCTTCTTCCATACTCTGGGACTCTAATCTCTCTTCTATTCGGGTTAAATGATTTTACTAACCTTAACATTAGGTTCTCGTGATCACATCCACCTGGAGAGCCGCTTTATCGACAATTGTTATGTTTTGAAGATATGATGCACACACTATCTTTTGACATCTTTGAACCTTCTTGTTACAGATGCGTCCCTCTAGGCAGCTTGTTCGTCTGACTACGGTTGTCGATGCGACTGGGCTCCCGGCCATTCTGGTTGACCTCTTGACCAGGTTGGGATATCACTCGTACCCCGAGTATACTGTTTACAAGGACTATCGCGAGTTCAACCAGGAGCAGTATGAAGTTGTGATGGTTATCTGGGATTGGCGTGACCGCTCCATCACTGAGATGCACACCTTTCGTGGTGTTGGAGTGGCTGTTGAGATGGCAGTTCATGATGCTGCCTATGCTGCTACTCTCCATCTCCGTGCGGAGACTCCCCACTTGGAGGAGACGACATTCAGATACATCCCGTATGTCCCCGTTGGGGTTGATACTGCAGCCGACACCGAGATCTACACCCCTTACATGCGGCAGAATAATGACCGATCCTACACTGTTGTCTGCACCCCCTACGCGAGTCGTCGCTACGAATCGCATGTTCTCGTGCAGTACACTAAGGCGCTGGATTGTGCTGTCCGAGCTCTAACTATTGAGTTGTACGCCACCCGTACTCGTCTTTACGACGCTATGACACAGTTGATACCGGTAGTCGGAGCAAGGATACACCCAGAGTACATCCTTTACCTGCGTAGGACAGAGCTACCACCAGGTCTTCAGTGGCCTGCTGTTGGAGGTTGCACTCCTTCACGTGGACCTCTGTTCCCCGCTCGGGACCAGTATCTACATCAGAGTGTTCATGGATTGCAGAATCCTACTGCCAGGTTTGCCATTCAGAGTCACCAGCAGTTACCTGGCTTCAGTGGTTGTCCCCGACGTTGATGTAGCACATCGCTATATCCCGTTGTTGTATCCCTCTACCGCGTGCCTGCGTGCCGCTTAGTTTGTCTAGGTTCTTTACCTTTCCGAACTTGTACCACTGGTTTGTAATGGAACTATGTATGGATATGTATGTCATGCTTGACTACTATGATGTATCTATTACACTTCCTTTCTTTATGCGTGTTACTTCATGAATGATTCATTGTATTGTCATTACTCAATGCTAAACTACCACTGTTATAATGAAATAGGATGGTTAGGCCAGCTGGTCATGGCCGTGGTGCGCCCGAGCCACCACCACCGCCGCCCGAATACATGGCTGGAATGATACAACAGTTTGAGCTGAACCGTCAATTCATGCAAGGGCTCATGGATCAGTTTCCTCGGCCGAACATGAATCAGCAACAGGCCGTAGTAACTCTGCAAGAGTTTGTGCGCCTCAACCCTGCTGTCTACCACAGCTCAACTCAGCCGCTTGACGCTGATGACTGGCCCTGTGACATCACCTATGAGCTGGAATCTGCCAACGCCCCACTGGCCAGCTATGCCACCTTTGGGGCATACTTCCTGAAGGGTACCGCTGCTCAATGGTGGGACAGTCACAGGCGTTCACAGCCTGTTGGAACCATCATCACCTGGACGGAGTTCCAAGCTGCTTTCCATGCCCGCTACATTCCCAGGGAATCATGGACAGGAAGAAGCGCGAGTTCCGCAACCTCACCCAGGGCAACAAGACAGTGGATGCTTATCAAAGGGAGTTTCTGTACTTGTCCCGCTATGCTAAAGAAGACATTGATACTGATGCTCATAGGCAGGAGAAGTTCCGCGAAGGCCTTCACCCTGATATCAAGCTGGTGCTCCTTGTTCAGGATTATGATAACTTTTCCAGTCTGGTGAACAAGGCCATCCAGGTTGAAACTGGTCTGCAGGACCACAAGGACAACAGCAAGCGCAACCGTGACGTGGGCTCATCTTCGGGCTCATCAACTCAGAAGCATAGGATCTGGATTCCCCACAACATGTACCATGCACGTGCTCCAGCTCCAAGGCCGTCCTATGCTGCACCTCGTCTGCCTCCTCCACCACCAAGGCAGCCAAGACTTCCAGCTCCACCACCCGAGTTCCTCCTTCCTGTCCTGAGGACGGGCTGTGCTTCAAGTGTGGCCGTCCAGGTCACCATGCCAGAGATTGCAGGCAGAATTAGAATCAGCTTCCACTGCCTTCCAACCAGTCCCACAACAACAATGCCAGGCCCACTTATGGTCGTGGACAGGCTAACAACATTGAACTGAATGAAGCTCAAGACCAGCCTGCTACTGTGATGGGTACCCTTTTTGTTAACTCAGCTCCAGCTTCTGTATTGCTTGATACAGGACCATCGCATTCTTTTACGTCTGAAGATTTTGCATACATGCATGAACTTAAATGCGAAGATATGAACGTCCCAATAGTGGTAAACACCCCCGCGGGCCAATGTCGAACCTCCATGGTTAGCCACAACGGAATGGATTGGTTGAAACCTCATTCGGCTTCAATCGTTTCTGCCACCAAAACCGACCACCTCTTGCATCCTTCAAATGAGATAGTAAGCTACCAAGCTAATCTTGTTCGAAATGCTAAAGCCCGGATTTATGCCTTAAATGCAATGAATTCATCACCTCTGAGGGGATTGAAAACATCCCTGTAGTCCGGGATTTCCAAGATGTCTTCTGATAACCCACAAGTGTAGGGGATCGCAACAGTCTTCACGGGTAGTATTTCACCCTAATTTATTGTTTCGACACAAGGGCAGCCAAAGAATATTTATTGGCCTTGACAATTGAGTTGTCAATTCAACCGCAACGAGGATATCTCTCTACAACAAAGATATAGTAGCACGGCAAATAGTAGTAGCAAAAGTAACAGTAACAGCGACAGTAGCAGTTTTGTAGCAAGTGTGACAGTAACAATAGCAATAGTAACTTGGCAAAGATTCAGTATATGTAACGTGTAGGCACGTGGATCGGTGGTGGATCACTACAAGAAATATGTCAACTTGTGACCTTCTGGCAGTGACCCTTGAAGAAATGGTCGTAAATCTACGACCATTTGAGACCAATTGGTCGTAAGCTGTTCGGGGGGCTCCAAACCCTAAACCATAACGACCATTTTGGTTAGAAAGGTCATAATTTCCTTACACGAAATGGTCGTAAAGCAGACAACACTGGTCCGCTGCCTCATTTCTAGCTAATCACGACCAATATAGATGGTCATAGCCTTGTAAATTGTGGTGCATTGCTATGACTAGGCACCACCTCATCCGTTTTGCCTATGTGTCATGTCCATGTGTCAATTTTTGTCCTAGGTTGTGACGGAGCCTACATTTCTGTCATTCCCAAAATTCCCAAAAAATTCTTATAAATTCTTTGGATCATATATTCCTCACATATGTCAAAACCCTTCCCTGCCTAGTTCAAAAATAATTCAGGAATATTCATTTTGCTATTTTGTTCAGAATAGCACTTTGTGAAGGAAGTGTTATTTATATTTTTTAGATTGCCCTCAAAATTTTTGGGCACTCTTTTCTATACAAATCATTCCCTCATGACAAAATTCAGATCCATTTGCCTATTAAATCTTCCTCAGCAAATTTCCAAAGTTTCTGTTCAGCTAGAAGCTTTGTCAAGTAAGTACTAGATATTCTTCTCCTACTGATCTGAATTTTTGCCACATATTCTATATGCCAAAATCATAGCTCTCCACAAAATTTTATCCCCATCTAATAATCCATGTGAGCTCACAATCCAATCTTTGTTTCCGGTAATATTTTCAATTTGTGAAGCAGCTATATTTTATATTGCTTTATCATTTCTTAAAATTTACCAGGAGATTACCCTGCCCATACAACCTCTCTACACCAAATTTTATCTGATTTTATTGTAGCCAATGTTCTCAATATTTTTCCCAATTTTCTGTTCAGTGGAGAGCATTGTGAAGGAAGTACCAATTTTATTTATTCAAATGGTATGAAATTTGTACAGTACCTTCATATGACCAAGTTGTCATCCTCCACCAAATTACAGCTCAATCCAATAATCTATGCAAGCCCGGATTCAATTTCTATTTTCTGGCTAGATTAGCACATTGCAAAGCAAGTGCTACCTAGACCCCTCATATTGCCCTCAAACTTTTTGGGCACTCTCACATACTCAAATCATTGCCACATGACAATATTCAGCTCCATTTGCGTAGTAAATCTTCCTCAGTAAATTTATAAAGTTTCTATCCAGAGAGAAGCTTTGTGAAGTAAGTACTATCTAGGATTCTCAAAATTACCTGAGATTTTATCCAATCTTCCATATGCTCAAAATTACCTGAGCTCATTTCATTCAGCCAATTTCTCTCAATAATTTTCCCAAGTTTCTGTCCAAGGAAAAGCATTGTTAAGGAAGTACCACTTTGGCATGTCCAACTATTATAAAATTTTGACAGTACTTTTATATGCCCAAATTACCATGCTCCACCAAATTTCAGCTCAATCCATGCATTCATTTGAGCCCAGCTTCAATATCCATATTTTGGTCATATTTTCAGTTTGTGAAGCAAATATATTTTAGATTGCTTAATTATTTTTGACAATTTACCAGGGCATGTTCCTACCTGCATAACTTACCTCCACCAAATTTGAGCTCATTTCATTTAGCCAATTCCTCTCAATAATTTTCCCAATTTCTGTCCAGAGAAGAGCATTGTGAAGGAAGTGCCACTTTGGCATGTCCAAATGATATCAAATTTTTACAGTGCTTTTCTATGCCCAAATTACCATGCTCCACCAAATTTCAGCTCAATACATTCATCCATTTGACTCAAAATTACCTGAGCTCATTTCATTCAGCCAATTTCTCTCAATAATTTTCCCAAGTTTCTGTCCAAGGAAAAGCATTGTTAAGGAAGTACCACTTTGGCATGTCCAACTATTATAAAATTTTGACAGTACTTTTATATGCCCAAATTACCATGCTCCACCAAATTTCAGCTCAATCCATGCATTCATTTGAGCCCAGCTTCAATATCCATATTTTGGTCATATTTTCAGTTTGTGAAGCAAATATATTTTAGATTGCTTAATTATTTTTGACAATTTACCAGGGCATGTTCCTACCTGCATAACTTACCTCCACCAAATTTGAGCTCATTTCATTTAGCCAATTCCTCTCAATAATTTTCCCAATTTCTGTCCAGAGAAGAGCATTGTGAAGGAAGTGCCACTTTGGCATGTCCAAATGATATCAAATTTTTACAGTGCTTTTCTATGCCCAAATTACCATGCTCCACCAAATTTCAGCTCAATACATTCATCCATTTGAGCCCAGCTTCAACATCCATATTTCTGCACAGTGTGGTACTTTGCAAAGCAAGTGCCACCTAGGCTCCTTCATTTGAGCTAAAAATTTTCCAAGACAGTCTCCTTATTAGATTATCATCCTCAGCCAAAACTCAGGCCCATTAGCCATGTGAATTTCACCCACCGCTAATCAAACACTTTGCTGCTAATTCAAGTTTGAGCATAGTTCAGTCTCCTCGTGAGATTCTTCTATTGTATTATTTTTCCTAACACCTATCGAGGGAGTGACCAACTCACCAGACATGCCTAGGCCGCCCAAAACGTGTGGCAACGCCACGGTCACTCGGTGACCACGCGGCTGGCATGCCGGTTTACGCGCTCTGGAGTTGGGGCCCTCGGACACCATCCAAACCTCGACGTCTTGCCACCACACCATGTATCTCTGATTAAATGGATACTTATGTACCTACCAAATATTTTTGGAAAAAATAAAGAGCAAACTATAAGGCAACTGCAGTTCAAATTTGACCCGCTTCCTATTGAATTGTCAGAGATTTGTCTTTTTCACGAGAGGTGGATCAAAACTTTTAACACCCAACCATTTTGTCAATTATACATTAAATATGGACTAATATTTTATAAAAATGATTTGGTCCAATTTTGCAATAAATATATGGTAGGTCCTTCACTAAAAAACTCATTTTGGGCACTAGAAAAATGGAAAATGAATTTTTTGTCCAAAGAAAATGAAAACTTCCTTAGGCAACATTGTTTGCCATTACAATATGCACCCTTTTGCACAATATGAGATCATTTGAACAAACTATGCCATGAATGTGCCCATAAGATTGATCATCTCGCTTGAAAGCCATGAATCTTCACACATGATAGCTCATTTCTAAGAACACTTTTTTAAAATAATTGCCGTATTACAAGTTTATTATTTTTCCTACTAACTTTGTCACATATAATGACACAATGCGAAGGTTTTTGATTTTTTTGATTTTTTTAGAATTTTTCATGCCCGTTTCAAAATGCCATCAAAACGGCGGGCATGACCGTTCCTAGCTAGTGGTTGAACCTTGGAAAATTTTTGGTGTTTCTCTGATTAAATAGATACTTATGTACCTAGATATTATTTTTGGAAAAAATCATGAGCAAACTATAAGACAGCTGCAATTCAAATTTGACCCACTTCCTGCTGAATCGTCGGAGATTTGTCTATTTCACGAGAGGTGGAACAAAACTTCTGACACCCAACCATTTTGTCAATTATACATTAAATATGGACTAATATTTTAGAAAAATGATTTGGTCCAATTTTGCAATAAATATATGGTAGGTCCTTCACAAAAAAACTCATTTTGGGCACTAGAAAAATGGAAAATGAATTTTTGGTCCAAAGAAAATGAAAACTTCCTTAGGAAACATTGTTTGCCATTACAATATGCACCCTTTTGCACAATATGAGATCATTTGAATAAACTATATCATGAATGTGCCCATAAGATTGATCATCTCGCTTGAAAGCCATGAATCTTCACACATGATAGCTCATTTCTGAGAACACTTTTTAAAAATAATTACAGTATTACAAGTTTATTATTTTTCCTGGTAACTTTGTCACATATAATGACACAATGCAAAGGTTTTCAAAATATTTGATTTTTTTTTGAATTTTTCATGCCCGTTTCAAAATGCAGTCAAAACGGCGGGCATGACCGTTCCTAGCTAGTGGTTGAACCTTGGAATATTTTTGGTGTTTCTCTGATTAAATAGATAATTATGTACCTAGAAATTATTTTTGGAAAAAATCATGAGCAAACTATAAGACAGGTGCAGTTCAAATTTGACCTGCTTCCTACTAAATCGGCGGAAATTTGTCTTTTTCATGAGAGGTGGCTCAAATCTTTTGACACCCAACCATATAGTCAATTGTACAATAAATATGGACTAATATTTTAGAAAATTGATTCGGTCCTATTTCGCAACAAATATATGGTAGGTCCTTCACAAAAAAACTCATTTTGGGCACTCAAAAAATGGAAAATGAATTTTCCGTCCAAAGAATATGAAAACTTCCTTAGGCAACATTGTTTGTCATTCCAATATGCACCCTTGTGCTCAATATGAGATCATTTGAGCAAACTATGCCATGAATGTGGCCATAAGATTGATCGTTTGGCTTGAAAGACACGAATCTTCACACATGATATCTCATTTCTAATAACACTTTTTTAAAATAATTGCCATTTTACAAGATTATTATTTTTCCTCGTAACTTGGTCACATATAAAGACACAATGCGAAGGTTTTCCAAATTTTTGATTTTTTTTGAATTTTTCATGCCCGTTTCAAAATGCGGTCAAAACGGCGGGCATGACCGTTCCTATCTAGGGGTTGAATATTTAAAAACTTTTGATGTTTCTCTTATTAAATAGATACTTATATACCTAGAAATGATTTTTGGAAAAAATAAAGAGAAAACTATGAGGGAGCTGCAGTTCAAATTTGACCTGCTTCCTACTGAATCGACGGAAATTTGTTTTTTTTCACGAGAGGTGGATCAAAGCTTTTGGCACCCAACCATTTGGTTAATTGTACATTAAATATTATAAATTTTGTTTGGTCCAATTTTGCAACAAATATATGGTAGGTCCTTCACAAAAAAAACTCATTTTCGGAACTTGAAAAATGAAAAATGAAATTTTCATGCAAAGAAAATGAAAACTTTCTTAGGCAACATTGTTTGTCATTCCAAGATGCAAACTTGTGAAACGTACGTCACATTTGGTCTTGTGGCGCAGAGCGCCTCTTGGTTGACAACATTTCTTAGGCAACATTGTTTGACATCCGATTCTATACGATCGTGTGGCGCAGAGCGCCTCTTGCTCCCCCACCTGAAAGTAGCCCATATGATCAAGACCGCATAGCCGTGGTAGTATCCAGCCTCAGTGCCTGAAGCTGAGTGTCATTCGTCGGTTTAAATGTTCGTTTTCTTACTCCTACTAATTCACGCGTAATGCATTGCCATGTATTAGCTACACATGTATAGCAAAACACTCCATAGAGCAATGTATATGCTTGCTCTGTTAACATCTTCGTCGTCGCCACGGCCGTCGAAACATCAGTGTGGTCGTTCGAAGTACACCAGCGCCACCGCAACCGAAGCACCCACCACGACCATCGAAGGATGCCGTCGCAACATCGTCGAAGCAGCCAAGCCGTCGTCGAAGCACGTCGTTCAAGCATCGGCGTGGCCGTTCGAAGCACACCGCCGCCACGACAGCCGAAGCACCCACCACGACCATCGAAGGATGCTGTCGTAACATCATCGAAGCACCCAAGCGGTCGTCGAAGCATGTCGTTCAAGCATCGTCGTGGCCGTTCGAAGCACACCACCGCCACGACAGCCGAAGCACCCACCACGGCCATCGAACAACGTCGTCGCAACATCATCGAAGCAGCCAAGCGGCCATCGAAGCACGTCGTTCAAGCATCGTCGTGGCCGTTCGAAGCACACCACCGCCACGGCAGCCGAAGCACCCACCACGGCCGTCGAACAACGCCGTTGCAACATCATCGAAGCAGCCAAGCGGCCCGCGAAGCACGACCAATTTAGAAGGTCATAATGCTATATGCTTGTACTGCGTTCTGATTGGTCTATAGGCATCTCATGCAGATGATGCATCACACACCGTCGGATGCTTCCGGATACAACGACAGCCCTCACCCCAAATCCCACGTGAGTCGAAACCCTAGTTGTGTCCTCTGGACATTTTCCATCCCCCCCCCCCCCCCGCCTCCTTTCATTCTCTCCTCGCTTCCCTAGCGGTGGGGAAAGCTCTCTTCTCCTTCCTCCCTTCATCCCCGATCCAGATCGGCACCGTCAGCAGGTCCCTCCACCGCAGCCCCCCCCCCCCCGCCACCCACCCCATCCCCGGCCATCCTCCCTTCCACCACCCCATACCCGGCCATCCTCCCTTCCACCACCCCATCCCCGGCCATCTTCCCCACAGCCGCCACCCCCACCCTCTCCCCTCCCCTCATCACAAGACAAGAGGGAGGTGTTGGAAATATGCCGTAGAGGCAATAATAAATTAGTTATTATCATATTTCCTTGTTCATGATAATCGTTTATTATCCATGCTATAATTGTATTGATTGGAAACTCAGATACATGTGTGGGTACATAGACAACACTGTGTCCCTAGTATGCCTCCAATAAGACTAGCTCGTTGATCAAAGATGGTTAAGGTTTCCTAGCCATAGACATGAGATGTCATTTGATAACGTGATCACATCATTAGGAGAATGATGTGATGGAGAAGACCCAAACTGTGAAAGTAGCATATGATCGTGTCAGTTTAGTGCTATTTTTTTCTGCATGTCAAGTATCTGTTCCTATGACCATGAGATCATGCAACTCACTGACACCGGAGGAATACCTAGTGTGTATCAAACGTCACAACGTAACTGGGTGACTATATAGATGCTCTACAGGTATCTCCGAAGGTGTCTGTTGAGTTGGCTTGGATCAAGACTGGGATTTGTTACTCCGTGTGACGGAGAGGTATCTCAGGGCCCACTCGGTAATGCAATATCATAATGAGCCTTGCAAGCAAAGTGACTAAAGTGTTAGCCACGGGATCTTGTATTATGGAACGAGTAAAGAAAATTGCCGGTAACGAGATTGAACTAGGTATGGAGATATCGACGATCGAATCTCGGGCAAGTAACATACCGATGAACAAAGGGAACATCGTATGGGATTAAATGAATCCTTGACATAGAGGTTCAACCGATAAAGATCTTCATAGAATATGTAGGAACCAATATGGGCATCCAGGTCCCGCTATTGATTATTGACCGTAGAGGTGTCTCGGTCATGTCTACATAGTTCTCGAACCCGCAGGGTCTGCACACTTAACGTTCGGTGACGTTTCAGTAGTATTGAGTTATGCATCATGGTGACCGAAGGTTGTTCAGAGTCCCGGATGAGATTCCGGACATCACGAGGAGCTCCAGAATGGTCCGGAGGTAAAGATTTATATATGGGAAGTCATATTTTGGCAACCGGAAAAGTTTTGGGTTTTTCCGTTATTGTGCCGGGAAGCTTCTAGAAGGTTCCAGAAACTTCCGAAGGAGACCGGAAGTCCACCAAGGGTTCCACCACATCCCAGGGGTTTGCATGGGCTGAGGGGAGGCGCCCTGGCCTTATTGGGCCAGGCGCACAAGTCCCTCAAGGCCCATGTGGCTTGCGAGAGGTGGAAAGTCCACCTGTTTATGGAAAGGGAGGGAATTGGATTACAAGTCCAACTCCTCCCCCTTGGCCGTGCCCTAGGGCTTGGAGGGGCTGATCTCCACGCACCTCTACCTATATATAGAGGGAGGGGGTGCCCCAAGAGCACACACGAAGCCCTTGGTGCCCGTCTCTCTCCTAGATCATTTTCTCCTCCGTTCGCGGTTTCGGTAGCGCTAGGCGTAGCCTTGCCGGGATAGCACCACCACCACCACCACCACGCCGTCGTGTTGCCAGAGAACTCATCTACCTCTCCGCTCTCCCTTGCTGGATCAAGGAGGCGGAGATCGTCATCGAGCTGTATGTGTGCTGAACGCGGAGGTGTTGTCCGTTCGGCGCTAGATCGGAAGGACCGTGATTGGATCGCGGGACGGATCGTGATTGGATTCGTGAAGACCTTCGACTACATCAACTGCGTTTCTTAACGCTTCCCGCTTAGCGATCTACAAGGGTACGTAGATCCACTCTCCCTCTCGTAGATGCTCATCACCATGGATAGATCTTGCGTGTGCGTAGGAAATTTTTTGTTTCCCATGCAACGTTCCCCAACAGTGGTATCAGAGCTAGGTCTATGCGTTGATGAGATCACGAGTAGAACACAAAGGAGTTTGTGGGCGTTGATATTCAGATTGCTTCCTCCCTTGGTCTTTTCTTGATTCAGCGGTATTGTGGGATAAAGCGGCCCGGACCAACCTTACTCGTACGCTTACGAGACACCGGTTCCATCAACTGACATGTAATTTTGTTGCATAAAGATGGCTGGCGGCTGTCTGTCTCTCCCACTTTAGTTGGATCAGATTCGACAAAGGCGGTCCTTGAGAAGGTTGAATAGCAATTTGTGTATCACCGTTGTGGTTTATGCGTAGGTAAGAATCGTTCTTGCTAGATACCCGTAGCAGCCACGTAAAACATGCAACAACAATTAGAGGACGTCTAACTAGTTTTTGCAAGGTATGTTGTGATGTGATATGGCCAATTACATGATGAGATATATGTGATGTATGAGATGATCATGTATTGTATAGAATACCATGACTTGCATGTCGATGAGTACGGCAACCAGCAGGAGCCATAGGGTTGTCTTTAATTTATTTTCGCCATTTTGCTTTACTTTATCGCTATGAGTTAGCAATAGTCGTACAAGCAACAGTTGGCATGACAACCTCATGGCGACATGTTGATGGAGATCAAGATGATGGAGATCATGGTGTCATGCCGGTGACGATGGAGATCATGCCGGTGCTTTGGAGATGGAGATCAAAAGCACAAGTTCATGGCCATATCATGTCACTTATGATTTGCATGTGATGTTAATCCTTTTATGCATCTTATTTTGCTTAGGAAGACGGTAGCATTATAAGGTGATCCCTCATTGAAATTTTAAGATAAAATTGTGTTCTCCCCGAGTGTGCACCGTTGCGAAAGTTTGTCGTTTCGAGACACCACGTGATGATCGGGTGTGATAGACTCTACGTTCGCATACAACGGGTGCAAGCCAGTGTTGCACATGCGGAACACTCGGGTTAAACTTGATGAGCCTAGCATGTACAGACATGGCCTCGGAACACAAGAGACCGAAAGGTCGAGCATGAGTCATATAGTAGATATGATCAACATGGAGATGTGCACCATTGAAACCACCTCATCTCACGTGATGATTGGACTTGGGTTGGTGGATTTGGATCATGTCACACTTAGACAACCTGAGGGATGTTGATTTGAGTGGGAGTTCTTAAGTAATATGATTAATTGAACTCATTATCATGAACATAGTCAAAATGTCTTTGCAAATTATGTTGTAGATCACTAGCTCGCGCTGTAGCTCCCTTGTATTTTTATATGTTCCTAGAGGAATAGAGTTGAAAGATGATGGTAGCAATAATACGGACTGGGTCCGTGATCTGAGGATTGTCCTCATTGCTGCACAGAAGGCTTATGTCCTTAATGCACCGCTCGGTGCGCCACCCCCCTCAAGCGTCGTCTGTAGATGTTGTGAACATCTGACAGGAACCTTCTGATGACTACTTGATAGTTCAGTGCGTCATGCATTACGGCTTAGAATTGAGGCTCCAAAACGTTTTGAATGTCACGGAACATATGAGATGTTCTAAGAGCTGAAATTGGGATTTCAGGCTCGTGCCCGTGTTGAGAGGTATGAGACCTCCAACAAGATTCTTTGCCAGCAAGATGAAGGAGAATAGCTCAGTCGGTGAGCATGTGCTCATATTGTGTGGGTGCTACAATCGCTTGAATCGAGTGAGAGTTGATCTTCCAAATAAGATAGTGATTGATATAGTTCTCCAAGTCACTGCCACAAAGCTACTAGAGCTTCGTGATGAACTATGAAATGCCAGGGATGGAAATAATGATCCTCGAGCTATTCGCGATGTTTGACACCGCGAAGGAGCATCAAGTGTTGATGGTTAGTAAAACCACTAGTTTCGAGAAGAGCAAGGAGGGAAACTTCATGGATGGCAAGCCAGTTGCTGCTCCAGTGAAGAAACCCAGGGTTGAACCCAAACCCGAGACTAAGTTCTTCTATTATGAGGAGAATGGTCACTGAAGTGGAACTGCCCTAGATACTTGGTAGATAAGTAGGCTGGCAACGTCAACAGAAGTATATTTGATATACATTTTATTCATGTGTACCTTGCTAGTACTCCTAGTAGCACCTGGGTATTAGATACCGGTTCAGTTGCTAAATGTTGGTAACTCGAAATAGAAGCTACGGAATAAACGGAGACTAGCTAAGGGCGAGGTGACGATGTGTGTTGGAAGTGTTTCCAAGGTTGATGTGATCACCATCGCATGCTCTCTCTACCTTCGGGATTAGTGATGAACCTAAATAAATGTTATTTGGTGTTTGCGTTGAGCATAAACATGATTAGATCATGTTTATTGCAATATGGTTACTCATTTAAGTTAGAGAATAATGGTTATTCTCTTTACATGAATAATAGCTTCAATGGTCATGCAACCAATGTGAATGGTTCATTGAATCTCGATCGTAGTAATACACATGTTCATTGATGCCAAAAACATGCAAAGTTAATAATGATAGTACCACATACTTGTGGCACAGCCGCTAAAGGTCATATTGGTGTAAAACGCATGCAGAAACTCCATGCTGATGGATCTTTGGACTCACTCGATTTCGAATCGGTTGAGACATGCAGACCATGCCTCATGGGCAAGATGACTAAAACCCCATTTTCCGGCATGATGGAGCGGGCAAGTGACTTATTGGAAATGATACATGTTGATGTATGTGGTCCAATGAGTGTTGAAGCGTGCTGTGGATATCGCTATTTTCTTACCGTCACTGATGAATTGAGTAGATATGGGGATATTTACTTAATGAAACACAAGTCTGAAATGTTTGAAAAGTTCAAACAAATTCAGAGTGAAGTTTGAGATCATCGTGACAAGAAGATAAAATGTCTAGGATGTGATCGTGGAGGTAAATATCTGAGTTACGAGTTTGGTACGCAACTCAAGACAATGTGGAAGTTGTTTCACAACTCACGCCACCTGGAACACCATAGTGTGATGGTGTGTCCGAACGTCGTAGTCGTGCTCTATTGGATATGGTGCGTACTATGATGTCTCTTATCGATTTGTCACTATCGTTTTGGGTTATGCATTAGAGACAACCACATTCACTTTAAAATAGGGCACCATCTAAGTCCGTTGAGATGACACCGTATGATTTTTGGTTTGGCAGAAACCTAAGTTGTCATTTCTCAGAGTTTGGGAATGCGACGCTTATGTATGATAAGCTCAAACCCAAAGCAGAAAAGTGCATCTTCATAAGACACCCTGACGAAACAGTCGGGTATACCTTCTATCTCGGATCCAAGTGCAAACTGTTTGTTGCTTGAAACGGGTCCTTTCTCGAGAAAAAGTTTCTCTCGAAAGAATTGAGTGGGAGGAAAGTAGAACTTGATGAGGTTGTTGAACCGTCACTTCAGTTGGATAGTAGCACGACGCAAAAAGATGTTTCTGTGGTGCCTACACCGAATGAAGAGGAAGTTAATGATGATGATCATGACACTTCGGATCAAGTTACTACCGAACCTCGTAGGCCGATAAGAACTCGTACCGCCTCTGAATGGTATGTCAATCCTGTCTGGGAGGTCATGTTGTTAGACAACAGTGAACCTACGAGCTATGAAGAAGCGATGGTGGGCCTGGATTCCAACAAATGGCTAGGAGCCATGAAATCCGAGAAAGGATCCATGTATGAAAACCAAATGGACTTTGGTAGACTTGCCCGTTGAACGACAGGTCGTTGAGTACAAATGGACCTTTAAGAAGAAGACAGACGCTGATGGTAAATGTCACCATTTATAAAGCTCGACTTGTCGCAAAGAAGTTTTCGACAAGTTCAAGAAGTTGACTACGATGAGACTTTCTCACCCGTAGTGAAGCTAAAAGTCTGTTGGAATTATGTTAGCAGTTGCTCCATTTTTCAATTATGAAATCTGGCAGATGGATGTCAAAACATCGTTTCCTTAACAGTTTCTTTGAGGAAAGGTTGTATGTGATACAACCAGAAGGTTTTGTCAGTCCTAAGGATGCTAAAATGTATGCAAGGTTTAGCAATGCTTTTATGGACTGGAGCAAGCATATCGGAGTTGGAATATACGCTTTGATGAGGTGATCAAAGTTTTTGGGTCTATACAAAGTTTATGAGAAACTTGTATTTACAATAAAGTGAGTGGGAGCACTATAGAATTTCTGATAAGTATATGTGGATGACATATTGTTGATCGGAAATGATGTAGAATTTCTGGAAAGCATAAAGGGTTGTTTGAAAGGAGTTTTTCAAAGGAAGACCTGGAATGAAGCTACTTAAATATTGGGCATCAGGATCTATAGAGATAGATCAAGACGTGTGATAAGACTTTCAATGAGTACATACCTTGACAAGATTTTGAAAGAGTTCAAAATGGATCAGTCAAAGAAAGAGTTCTTTCCTGATTTGTAAGGTGTGGAGTTGAGTGAGACTCAAAGCTCGACCACGGCAGAAGAAAGAGAAAGAACAAAGGTCGTCCCCTATGCCTTATCCATACGCTCTGTATAGTATGCCTTGCTGTGTACCGCACCTGGTGTGTGCCTTGCCATGAGTCTGTCAAGGGGTACAAGAGTGGTCCAGGAGTGGATCACTGGACAGCGGTCAAAATTATCCTTAGTAACTAGGGGACTAAGGAAATGTTTCTCGATTATGGAGGTGATAAAGAGTTTGTCGTAAAGGGTTACGTCAATGCAAGCTTTAATACCAATCCGGATGACTCTTAGTAGCAATCCAGATACGTATAGTGGAGGAGCCATTTGGAAATGGCTCCAAGTGGAGCGTGGTAGCAGTATCTACAGTATGACATAAAGATTTGGAAAGAACACACGGATCTGAATGTTGCAGACCGTTCACTAAAACCTCTCTCACATGCAAAACATGATCGAACCCTAGAACTCATTGGGTGTTAGATTCATAACAATGTAAATCACATAGCGATGTGAACTAGATTATTGACTCTAGTGCAAGTGGGAGACTGTTGGAAATATGCCCTAGAGGCAATAATAAATTAGTTATTATCATATTTCCTTGTTTATGATAATCGTTTATTATCCATGCTATAATTGTATTGATTGGGAACTCAGATACATGTGTGGGTACATAGACAACACTGTGTCCCTAGTATGCCTCTAATAAGACTAGCTCGTTGATCAAAGATGGTTAAGGTTTCCTAGCCATAGACATGAGATGTCATTTGATAACGTGATCACATCATTAGGAGAATGATGTGATGGACAAGACCCAAACTGTGAACGTAGCATATGATCGTGTCAGTTTATTGCTTTTTTTTTTTGCATGTCAAGTATCTGTTCCTATGACCATGAGATCATGCAACTCACTGACACCGTAGGAATACCTTGTGTGGATCAAACGTCACAACGTAACTGGGTGACTATAAAGATGCTCTACAGGTATCTCCGAAGGTGTCTGTTGAGTTGGCATGGATCAAGACTGGGATTTGTTACTCCGTGTAACGGAGAAGTATCTCAGGGCCCACTCAGTAATACAATATCATAATGAGCCTTGCAAGCAAAGTGACTAAAGTGTTAGCCATGGGATCTTGTATTACGGAATGAGTAAAGAGACTTGCCGGTAACGAGATTGAACTAGGTATGGAGATACCGACGATCGAATCTTGGGCAAGTAACATACCGATGAACAAAGGGAACATCGTACGGGATTAACTGAATCCTTGACATAGAGGTTCAACCAATAAAGATCTTCATAGAATATGTAGGAACCAATATGGGCATCTAGGTCCCGCTATTTGTTATTGACCATAGATGTGTCTCTGTCATGTCTACATACTTCTCGAACCCGCAGGGTCTGCACACTTAACGTCCGGTGACGTTTCGGTAGTATTGAGTTATGCATGGTGGTGACCGAAGGTTGTTCGGAGTCCCGGATGAGATCCCGGACGTCACGAGGAGCTCCGGAATGATCCGGAGGTAAAGATTTATATATGGGAAGTCATATTTTGGCTACCGGAAAAGTTTCGGGTTTTTCCGGTATTGTATCGGGAAGCTTCTAGAAGGTTCCAGAAATTTCCGGAGGAGTCCGGAAGTCCACCAAGGGTTCCACCATGTCCCAAGGGTTTGCATGGAATGAGGGGAGGCGCCGTGGCCTTATTGGGCCAGGCGCACAAGTCCCTCAAGGCCCATGTGCTTGGGAGAGGTGGAAAGTCCACCTGTTTATGGAAAGGGAGGGAATTGGGCTAGGAGTCCAACTCCTCCCCCTTGGCTGCGCCCTAGGGCTTGGAGGGGCTGATCTCCATGCCCCTCCACCTATATATAGAGGGGAGGGGGCGCCCCGAGAGCATAGACGAAGCCCTTGGCGCCCCTCTCTCTCACCCTAGATTGTTTTCTCCTCCGTTCGCGGTTTCGGTAGCGCTAGGCGTAGTCCTGTCGGGATAGCACCACCACCACCGCCACCACCCCGTCGTGTTGCCGAAGAACTCATCTACCTCTCCGCTCTCCCTTGCTGGATCAAGGAGATGGAGATCGTCATCGAGCTGTACATGTGCGGAACGCGGAGGTGTCGTCCGTTCGGCGCTAGATCGGAAGGACCGTGATTGGATCGCGGGACGGATCGTGATTGGATCGCGAAGACGTTCGACTACATCAACCGCGTTTCTTAATGCTTCCCGCTTAGCGATCTACAAGGGTACGTAGATCCACTCTCCCTCTCGTAGATGCTCATCACCATGGATAGATCTTGCATGTGCGTAGGAATTTTTTTGTTTCCCATGCAACGTTCCCCAACAGGAGGGAGATCGAGCGAGGAGGTCAGACGGTGGCCATGGCGCTCCACGCCCAGATCCATCCGCCACGGTCGGCCACGAGGAAGGTCCGTGCAGATGGCAGCTAGATCGAGATTCATCAAGGACCTCGACGGCGCATCACTTGGTATCCCTTTGCGTTACACTCCTCTTCCTCCTCCCCCTCCCCCTCCCCCTCTCGGTCTCGGTATCTCTCCCTCTCTCTCGCTTCACTGCCCGTCCCCTCTTCCTTCGTGTGCTGACGACCTCTCTTCCTTCCTTTGTGCAGCCGGAGGGTGTGCGACTGCGAGCTAGGGTTTGGCGCCGCGAGGGCCAGCAACAGGGTCGGGGCATGGGCGGGCACCGCGGCGGCACTCGAGGGGTTCCTCGCCGATCTGTGGCTGCTGAGGCCGGCGGGGGCGGGGGATGGCCCAGAGCCCGGCACGGTGCAGGTGGAGGTGGCGCCGCTTGAGCTGCCGGAGGAGGGTGAGGACGAGGAGTGTAGGGCGGCCATGCAGCGCCAGGCCGCCGCCACCGAGGACTTTGCCAGGCGACTCGAGGGCGCCTATGGATCTCCGGTGAGCCAAATCTCGGACACACTTGCTTCTGCCTAGGGCTTATTACTACTGGGTTTGCGAAGGACCTAGGGTTTACAATTTTTTGTGGCGCTCATGACGATGATTTTAGCTAATATTGATGTAGGTGTATTTCAGATTCCGTGCCTTCCTCACTGTGTAGCTATCTGGTTACTGCGAATTTCCGGAGGTTTTGATGTAGATTTGTTGGGAAGTCTGAATTGGTGTGATAATGGGCTAACGGGAGATCATATGCTAGCGCAGCAGTGTGCACCTTTTATGTTCTGAGGTTATAAAACTGTGTACTGGCTCCAGGTAGGTATTTGCGGGAATTCTGGTTAGATTTTAGAGCCAGGCTTGGATTTTTGGGTAAATACCACTGTCAACATTTGCTTCTGACATTCATAGCTCATCAGTTTCGTTTGCATTTGATGCTGGACTCTAGCAAATTCATATGTGCATGTCCAAAGTTTATAATCTTTACCTCCTCTCTGTATTCTAAAGTTTATCATGATCTGAGGCTGACCCTTCAAATTGGTTGCAGAGGAGGAGGTATGGCTGCCGCGCAATGATGTTGGAGACTGTTGCCGCAACACCTGGGATGGTGGGCGGCATGCTCCCACACCTGCACTCGCTCGGGTGCTTCCAGCAAAGTGGCGGCTGCATTCGCGCGCTGCTGGAGGAGGCCGAGAATGAGCGCATGCACCTCATGACCTTCATGGAGGTGGTGCAGTCGAGGTGGTACGAGCGCGCCCTCGTCATCGCCGAGGTGGTACCAAACACACCCTTAGTGTTCCAAGTCCGATGTGCCCGATTCTGTTGTAGTTTATTGGTTAATGCTCATGGTTGTTAATAATTTATCCGTGCTATGTATCTCATTCCACTGTTTGGTTCCTCCCTAGAATGATGTCTAGTTAAAACACTACATGGAATATTTATCAGCAGTCTAATATGCAACAATTGGATGATATCCTATAACATGTTATCCTAGCTTATTAATTTGTGCTCAATGAACTATATGAGCTCTCTTTACTGCATCTTGTATGCCCATACATTAGCATGAAATAGTATGGCTCATACACTAGCTAGACAATTTGTACCTTTGTAGTAGTACTACATGCAACCTGATGGAACCTTCATGATGTGCCATTGATCTACCATAAATATATACTACTACAACAGCCTGTTACTATTAAAAGTTTACTACTACAACAATCTGGTTGCAAGTTTACTATTACTACTACAAGAATCTGGTTGCAAGTTTACTATTTTTCCAGAACCATCATCTTACATTTTTTTTGTTTCATGTACAGCTAGCTAAGTGGAGTACGTTCGTGCTAACCATATGGTCATTTTGCACAGATGATTGGCCTATTGGCTGCCATGTGGTCGCTGTCATGAATGCATTAATCTGGATGATAAGCTAGTAGTAAAATATATCAACTTGGAACCATTGATTAATTCTGGGCGTGTGCATTGCAAAGAATTGTTGTTTGTTGCAACACTTTGATTATTTATTAACCCAACATCAATTCTTTAATTTGAACACATGTAGTTAGCTATATGTTGCAAAAACACTCAAATCGTGAGCTTTATTGAATTGCTGATGCTTGTTGTGTGAGGTTCCATTCTGCATAGTAGTCCAATAACAAGTTCAGTACTGGTATACTTTTGCCTCCGGTCACACTGCAAGCAATTCAATAATATGGGATCACTTTACCATCTCTTACAGGCAAGGTGCGCGGTGGCAAGCTCGTAGTCGGCGGGCAACCTTACGGGCGACGGCCGACGTTGGCTCCAAGGTGAGGCCGTCTGATCTCACCCCTATTTATTTTCTTGTATTTGTGATAAATAGATGCAACATATAATGGTTGATTTCATAGTGCATACAACTATGACATCCTCATTATGCTGGTGTTATTCGTCTCAACTACTCGTAGGCTAGCTGTGATCCAGAGATGAGAGCAGGGGATTGAAACACATTAGACAGGGGCATATAACAAATTGGAATCCTTCTTTTTTTATGAAAAGGATCCACACTGCCACCGGCCCTTTCTTAGATGGATGTACATAGGTGCAGCAGTTTATCATCTGCTATTGTGCCATTGTGTCAACTTTATAGGTACTAGAGTCAACAAAAGGCATAGCTCAGTTCACTTATCTATAGAGTAAAGCTTTCAGAAATCAGTTCGTAATGATGAATCAATAGACATCTTTTATCTCAAATTTTTGTACTGTGAGAAACACATTAGTTAGTCTGAATAATTTTGACATATTTTCTCTATTATCTTTGATCTGTCCACAACGTAAGTCGTCGGTCTATCCCACCCTCTTCCTTTGCTATGTGATGGTGACCTTCTGGTGTTACCTGGACACATTGGTTAAACTACCATTCTTGTGATTTTCCAATTCTATGTCTAAGGAATGAATCTGTAGCCTTTAATGACTTCAATGTATGACCGTGATGATAATTATATTATATATACTTGTTTTTATCCTTGATCGGTATCAACTTTGGTAGCTCTTAAGCGACACATTCATTTTCTTGCTCCAAGTTCCTAAGAAAGGTATTATATTTTTGTTAGCTAGAACAGTAAATCTTTGTATTTGGTGAACATTAGTACCTAACTCAGTTGTTCCCCATTGATATCCTACTAATGTTAATTGTTACTTCCATGGTGCTGATATTGTTCAGAATATGTATCTCTTTTGGTTCCCGTTATTCTCTCATGCCTTTGTGATGTTAGTGTGCATGCGCTGACTAGTATTGTTAGATCTTGTTGTTGAATGAATGGTCATGATAGTATAATGGTATTTTGTTTTAGGCGCAGTATGCTGCAGTGAGCTTTTTTAAATGACCTACACTTGTGCCATGCATATTCATATTGTGTCTCTGTTTCCTGTATGAACGAGTATCTCATTTTAACTAACTGGAGGAAAAAATAATTGTACTAGCTGAATTTGTGTTATCATTCTGAAGAATGTCCTTTTTTGAATGGTCTGTTCATAATATATTGGCTCTAGTTTTTTCCGATTCTTCTCTGTTGATTCATGTAACAGGACGACCATGGAAGACATGATGATAGTTCATATTGTCATTCTGTTAGCCGAGTGTAGCAAAGGTCGCCTACTGAGTCCTGCATAGAGTTCCATATGACTCGACCAGGAGCCCAGTTTGGGCCGATTGTCATTCTGATTGTCACTATATATGTGTAACTGTGATTGTATTTGTATTTGTGTTGTTACACTAGTAGAGCTTGTAACCGTGTGATATGGCACGAGCAGGGGGCCATTAAGTAGTTATTACACTTGTAGAGCTTGTATCTTGTGTTATATGATGTAACAGGTTGATTCTGGCTGCTGTTATTTGAAGTATTATATTTTTTACCTGGTTATTTATTTACTCTCAAGTTATTGTCTGAAGAATATGATGCTGACAAAAGGGCCCCACTTAATAAAACCTGGCAACTAGGACCCACTTGACTAGTGGACCCTTCTTTTAGGAAAAAAATTGACTCAAAAAGGCCACGGCCCAAAAACTAAAAAGGCCAAATTGATGGGCTAGGCCCATATAGCTAGCGAAAATTAATAGGAAAAACATATATTAAAAAGGCTGAATTAATGGGCTCGGCCCATATAGACATTGAATTGGACCGGGCTGATTCTTATTAACGACCAATCCAATTGGTTGCAATTTTGCCACGTCAACTTGCCACGTTGGATCCGACGTGGTCTGGACAGACAACCAACGACCAAAACAATTGGTCGTAGGACCAACGACCTTTTATTTTGGTCGTAACCTTCTATGACCATATCACAAAGAAGGTCGTTAAGTTTCATTAAAGACGGTCACCTTTTGACCAACTGTTTTTGGTCACAAAAAGGTCACAAATGAAAAACAATGACCATTCAGTGACCAATATTGATGGTCGCAAGTTAGCATATTTCTTGTAGTGGGTAATGATTTAGATGACATTGATCATATAACAGTTACACACTAGGGCAACGCAGAACTAGCTCCAATTCATCAATGTAATGTAGGCATGTATTTTGTATATAGTCATACGTGCTTGCGATAAGAACTTGCATGACATCTTTTGTCCTACCCTCCCATGGCAACGGGGTCCTATTGGAAACTTAGGGATATTAAGGACTCCTTTTAATAGAGAACTAGAACATAGCATTAGCACATGGTGAATACATGAACTCCTCAAACTACGGCAATCACCGGACAGAATCCAAATTATTGTCACCTTGGGGTATGCGGATCATGACACGTAACATGTACATATAACTTGCAACATAGGATCAAAATCACTCTTATATTCATGAAAACATAATAGGTTCAGATCTGAAATCATGGCACTCGGGCCCTAGTGACAAGCACTAAGCATAGCAAAGTCATAGTAACATCAATCTCAGAACATAATGGATACTAGGGATCAAGCCCTATCAAACTTAACTCGATTACATGATAAATTCCATCCAATCCCGCCACCGTCCAGCAAGCCTACAAAGGAATTACTCACTCCCGGTGGTGACCATCATGGCGGTGTTGATGGAGAAGGGTTCGTAATGACGATGGCGACGATTTCCCCTCTCTAGAGCCTAAAGCAGGCTCTAGATCAGCCCTCCGGAGGAAGAACAGGAGGTGGTGGCGGCTCCGTCTCATGAAACGTGATGAAATCTTCTCTCTGATTTTTTCTCCGCAGATGTGAATTTATAGCGTTGGAATTAGGTTTGGAGGGGCCACGAGGGCCCCACAAGCCATCTGGTCGCGCCCCTAGGGGGGTCGCAGCCGGTTGTTTGTTGGCCTTCTGGTCCACCCCCTCTGGCAGTTCTTTGCTCCAAAAATCTTTATATGTTCCAGAAAAAAACCACAAAAAGTTCTGTCCAATTCCGAGAACTTTTATTTCTGCACAAAAATAACACGAAGGTAGTTCTGTTGAAAACAGCGTCAGTCCGGGTTAGTTTCATTCAAATCATGCAAATTAGAGGACAAAACCAGAGCAAAAGTGTTTGGAAAAGTAGATACGTTTGAGACGTATCAAATCCCCCAAGCTGAACTCATTGCTTGCCCTCAAGCAATTCAATTGATAAACTGAAAGTGATAAAGAAAAACTTTTACAAACTCTTTTGTTCTCGTTGTTATACACATGCTTAGCTAGTGCTCAAGTTTTCAGCATAAATCATAGATAGACACCTCCATGAAAACAAATAGACATTGTATTAACTCATGGCAAGACATAACCATCTAGAAAGCAATAATAATATATCTCCTATGTCAACAATTTATCAAAACACTCATAATACAATATGGTGACATGGTATTTCGCTAGTCCTTTCTGAGACCGCAAAACATAAAAGCCGATCACCTCCGAGATCCAAGCAGCGACTAAAGATTATAATTCAGGGTAGCAAAGATCCAATCATGCTCATATCCAACATTAACTAAACTAAATGAGTAGGATATGAACACTCTGAATTTAAACATCATGAAGGCTATATTGGTTTTGATTCAACTACATGTTTGCACGGGGGCCAAGTCAAACTGCTTGAATTTCTCAGAGGGAAATACCATACTACCATACCATATTATAACCATTTTAATGCATGTTGACACACAAGATAAATCATTATTAACTCCTAGCTGTTTAGGCATGGCATGAGAAGCTATAATCTCTAATTGTCATCATGAACATGTTTACTCATGATATACTGAATAAGGATCAAACTGGATAAACATATTTACAAAAACAGAAAACAAGAAGAGTTCATACCAGCTTCCTTTGCCACAATCACTTCATCAAATATCTTCATTATTGCCTTTCACTTGCACGATCAAATGATATGATAATAATAATAGTGCAAGAATGCCGTGGACTAAGCTGGAATCTACAGGGTAGTTTAAGATAAAGGGGAAGACAAGGTAAAATTGGCTCTCTGTTAGATCATCAGTAAAGCATATGAGAGCCACTCAACATTTTCATCGTGGTCTTCTCCTTTCGACAACTGAACAAAAGGAAAGAAATTCAGAGAAAAACACTAAAATATTTTTGGAGTTTTTGTTTTTTTTCTTAAGCAAGAAAAGGAACTAAGGGAAAAACAAGAACGAGAAAAATTATTTACACGGGAAAACTCCCAACAGGCAAAGGACATCTTTTTGGGTTTTGTTTTTAGTACCACACCTAAAGAGACAAGGAAAAGAAAGTGACCGAAAAGAAGCGAGAAATATTTTTGTATTTTCAAAGTTTTTCAAACATAAGAAGAAAACGGAAAATAAAGCTAACATGGATATACATAGAAAGAGGATGAACACCGACAATTTGTGTGAAGTGTGAGAACGTGAATGTAATGTGGGTGAGAAATACGTACTCCCCAAAGCTTAGGCTTTTGCCTAGCTTGGTAATCACCACTGGTAGTAGCCGTCAGGTCCAAGAAAGAACTTCTGCCGAGGTACCCAAGATTCCCGTGCCTGGGCCTCGGCATCCGCGGCAGCAAGCTCGTCCCGGTAAGCAATGATGTCCTCTGGCATTATTATGTATCCGTGCCTGGCATGATAGTTAAACAAAGAAGGTGCAGGCAACAGAATAATATCGCAAGTCTTCTCGCTAAACACTAGGCCGTAATGAATGGGTTCTAGTGGTCCGGGTTTCCAGAGAAACTGGTGTTCCTCCATGGATAGATGGTCGAGGTGCACTTCAGGCAACAAATAATCAAGAGGGCGTATTGCCACCTCAAAGTGCTTAGCCAAGTGCGTAGCATAAATACCACCATGAATTTTACCTTTAGTTCGGTTAAGATGAAAGCGGTGTGCAACAATAGCTCCTAAGTTGTAAGCATTATCACCATAAAGTGCACAGCGTAAAATAGCGAGGGTAGGAGCGCTGAGGGCACCACCCTTCTCCATAGCAGTTATGCATTATCCTATAACCAGAGAAAAATAATGCACAGATGGAAAATGCAAACTAGTGGCTCTGGCGTGTGAAACACCCCTGGTTCCCCCTACAGTTAAGGTATGAATAAAGTCCTCAAACTCCTCAGCTTTAGATTCACGCACTCCCCCATCAGAGGGAAGCAGACATATTTCACAAAATTCATGCAGAGGTAACTCGTAGTTCTCGGCATATAGAGCAAAGCGTACCATAGGAGCATCGGGTGTTTAACGAAGTAAAAGTTTTGCATGAAGGAATTAGTAAGGAGGTAGTGTTGTTTAGGCTGGCATTTGCAACAAATTGCATGAACTTTTCATAAAAACCCGCTTCACTCATGAAGGGTATATGAGGCCATTCACATGGCCTAACTTTCGCATTGCGAGGGAGGTTAATATCGCTATCCTGAATCCTCCTAGAAACTCCCTTCTCTTGGGGCTCTGGCTTGAAGAAGCTCTTGTTAGAAAGTTCATTTTCCTAAGAAAAAATTTCTAAAAAAATTGAGTCACAAAATTATATCAATAAAACTTTGCAAGATTGGTAGCAACTACTCATATGGATGCCTAGAGGAAAAATCAAGCATTCCCACTACTTGGAACTTAAAGAATTAGACATGCAAACTTATTTTCTGTAGCACCAAGTGTAGCAACTTATGCAAAATATAAACCACTAAAACAAAAACTAATTGGAGGAATGGGAGAGTCACATACCAAGGAACAATTCCTCAAAACAGATTTGGAAACGGAGTTCTGAGCAAAGAGATCAAAAATTTCACTTTCTGGGTGAAGAACATGGGAGAGAGATGGTTGGAGAATTTTTTCTAGAGGTAGGAGAAGGAGTGGGAGGAAGAGATAAGGCAGGGGGCCCCTGTGGGCCCCACAAGCCAACCGGCCGCGCCCCTAGGGGGCGTGGCCTGTTGTGTGGTGGCCCACTTGCATGCCCCCTCAAGTGATTTTTACACCCAATTTTTTTATTTATTCCAGAAAAATTCAAGTTAAAAATTCGTGGAAATCTGAGACTTTTTATTTTTGAGGTATTTTTCATGCACGGGAAAAACAGAAAACGGGGATTTCATGGGATGTTATTTTTACTTTTACTAAGAAAACAGAATATAAACTTGTGATACAGAGAGTTGTGAATATTCACTTCATCAATCTCATGTCTTTCGAAAAGAATTCATTAATAAGGTTGATCAAGTCTTATTAATAAAACATTTCCGATTAACATGAAACCAAAGAATCTTCATATGTCACTAGGTTACCTCAATTGGGATTTGTATCTCCCCAACAATAAGATTATAATATTTCTTCTTCTTGGCAGTAGGGAGAGGAATTGTAATATCTCCAATGATAATCATAGGCAGAGGATCAATGACATTAATATTATTAACCAAAGTTTGCTTCCTTGGAAAATGCACGGTATGTCGCTTGCCATTGATATGAAAGGTGGCCTTGATTTTATTGCAATCTATAACAGCCCCTGCAGTATTTAGAAAAGGTCTACCAAGGATGATCGACATATTGTCTTCCTCCGGCATATCAAGAATAAAAGTCTGTTAAGATAGTAACATGTGCAACCACGACGGGAACGTCTTCGCAAATTCCAATATGTAAAGCAGTGGATTTATCGGCCATTTGCAAGATATCTCAGTAGGTGTGAGTTTACTCAATTCAAGTATTTTATAAAGGGAGAAAGGCATAACACTAACACCGCCCCCTAAGTCACATAAAGCAGTTTTAACATAATTCCTTTTAATAGAGCAAGGTATTGTGGGTATACCCGGATCCCCCAACTTCTTAGGTACTCCACCTGTTGGAAATATGCCCTAGAGGCAATAATAGTTTAGTTATTATAATATTTCCTTGTTCGTGATAATCGTTTATTATCCATGCTATAATTGTATTGATTGGAAACTCAAATACATGTGTGGGTACATAGACAACACTGTGTCCCTAGTATGCCTCTAGTTAACTAGCTCGTTGATCAAAGATGGTCAAGGTTTCCTGGCCATAGACATGAGATGTCATTTGATAACGGGATCACATCATTAGGAGAATGATGTGATGGGTAAGACCCAAACTATAAACATAGCATATGATTGTGTCAGTTTATTGCTATAGTTTTCTACATGTCAAGTATCTGTTCCTATGACCATGAGATCATGCAACTCACTGACACCGGAAGAGTACCTTGTGTGTATCAAACGTCGCAACGTAACTGAGTGACTATAAAGGTGCTCTACAGGTATCTCCGAGGGTGTCTGTTGGGTTGGCATGGATCAAGACTGGGATTTGTTACTCCGTGTGACGGAGAGGTATCTTAGGGCCCACTCGGTAATACAACATCATAATAAGCCTTGCAAGCAATGTGACTAAGTGTTAGCCACGGGATCTTGTATTACGGAACGAGTAAAGAGACTTGCCGGTAACGAGATTGAACTAGGTATAGAGATACCGACGATCGAATCTCGGGCAAGTAACATACCGAAGAACAAAGGAGCAACATACGGGATTAACTGAATCCATGACATAGAGGTTCAACCGATAAAGATCTTCATAGAATATGTTGGAACCAATATGGGCATCCAGGTCCCTCTATTGGTTATTGGCCGTAGAGGTGTCTCGGTCATGTCTACATAGTTCTCGAACCCGCAGGGTCTGCACACTTAAGGTTCGGTGACGTTTCGGTATAGTAGAGTTATGTATGGTGGTGACCGAAGGTTGTTCGGAGTCCCGAATGAGATCCTGGACATCACGAGGAGCTCCGGAATGGTCCGGAGGTAAAGATTGATATATAGGAAGTCCCGTTTTGGTCACCGGAAAAGTTTCGGATATTTCGGTAGTGTACCGGGAGTGCCGGGAGGGGTACCGGGGACCATCGGGAGGGGTGTCTCGACCCAAAGGGCCTCATGGGCTGTGGGAGGAGTCAAGCCAGCCCTTAGTGGGCTGGCCGAGCCCCCCACTAAGGCCCATGCGGCTAGGGGTGGGAAAAACCCAAAGGGGGAAAGGTGGAAAGGGTTTCCAAGTGGAGAGGAGGAATCCTACTCCTAATAGGATTGGAGTAGGACTCCTCCGCCTCCAATTTCGGCCAGCCCTTGAGGGTTTGAGGCTGCCTCCTCCCCTCCCTCCCTCCTATATATACTAGAGGATTTAGAGGGAAGAGCTAACCCTAATTGCCACGTGCTCCCTCTATTTCATCTAGATCGTTTTCTCCTCTAGTCTAGTTCGGCGGTGCTTAGGCGAAGCCCTGCCGGAATAGTTCCACCACCACCGCCGCCGCGCCGTCGCGCTGCCGGAGAACTCATCTACCTCTCCACTCCCTCTTGCTTGATCAAGAAGGCGGATATCGTCATCGAGCTGTACGTGTGCTGAACGCGGAGGTGCCGTCCGTTCGGCGCTAGATCGGAAGGACCGTGATCAGGATCGCGAGACGGTTCGTGCTTTGATCGCGGGACGGATTGTGATGGGATCACGGGACGGATCGCGATTGGATCGCGAGACGGATCGTGATTGGATCGCGGGACGCTCGGCGATTTGGATCGCGAAGACGTTCGACTACATCAACCACGTTTATTAACGCTTCCCGCTTAGCGATCTACAAGGGTATGTAGATCCAGTCTCCCTCTCGTAGATGCTCATCACCATGGATAGATCTTGCGTGTGCGTAGGAAAATTTTTGTTTCCCATGCAACGTTCCCCAACAGTGGCATCATGAGCTAGGTCTATGTGTAGATGAGATCTCGAGTAGAACACAAAGTAGTTTGTGGGCGTTGATATTCGGATTGCTTCCTCCCTTAGTCTTTTCTTGTTTCGGCGGTATTTTGGGATGAAGCGGCCCGGAACAACATTACTCGTACGCTTACGAGAGACCGGTTCCATCAACTGACATGTAACTTCGTTACATAAAGATGGCTGGCGGGTGTCTGTTTCTCCCACTTTAGTCGGATCGGATTTGACAAAGGCGGTCCTTGAGAAGGTTGAATAGCAATTTTTGTATCACCGTTGTGGTTTTTGCGTAGGTAAGAATTGTTCTTGCTAGATACCCGTAGCAGCCACGTAAAACTTGCAACAACAATTAGAGGACGTCTAACTTGTTTTTGCAGGGTATGTTGTGATGTGATATGGCCAATTACATGATGAGATATATGTGATGTATGAGATGTTCATGTATTGTATAGAATATCACGACTTGCATGTCGATGAGTACGGCAACCGGCAGGAGCCATAGGGTTGTCTTTAATTATTTTTGCCGTTTTGCTTTACTTTATCGCTATGAGTTAGCAATAGTCGTGGAAGCAACAGTCGGCGCGACAACCTCATGGCGACACATTGATGGAGATCAAGATGATGGAGATCATAGTGTCATGCCGGTGACGATGGAGATCATGCCGGTGCTTTGGAGATGGAGATCAAAAGCACAAGTTCATGGCCATATCATGTCACTTATGATTTGCATGTGATGTTAATCCTTTTATGCATCTTATTTTGCTTAGGACGACGGTAGCATTATAAGGTGATCCCTCACTTAAATTTCAAGATAAAATTGTGTTCTCCCCGAGTGTGCACCGTTGCGAAAGTTCGTCGTTTCGAGACACCACGTGATGATCGGGTGTGATAGACTCTACGTTCGCATACAACGGGTGCAAGCAAGTGTTGCACGTGCGGAACACTCGGGTTAAACTTGACGAGCCTAGCATGTACAGACATGGCCTCGGAACACAAGAGACCGAAAGGTCGAACATGAGTCATATAGTAGATATGATCAACATGGAGATGTTCACCATTGAAACCTCCTCAACTCACTTGATGATCGGACTTGAGTTGGTGGATTTGGATCATGTGACACTCGAATGACCAGAGGGATGTCAATTTGAGTTGGAGTTTTTAAGTAATATGATTAACTAAACTCATTATCATGAACATAGTCAAAATGTCTTTGCTAATTATGTTGTAGATTACTAGCTCGCGCTGTAGCTCCCTTGATTTTTTTATATGTTCCTAGAGAAATAGAGTTGAAAGATGATAGTAGCAAAAATGCGGACTGGGTCCGTGATCTGAGGATTGTCCTCATTGCTACACAGAAGGCTTATGTCCTTAATGCACCGCTCGGTGCGCCACCCCCTCTAGCGTCGTCTGTAGAGGTTGTGAACATCTGACAGGCATGTTTTGATGACTACTTGATAGTTCAGTGCGTCATGCATTACAGCTTAGAATTGAGGCTCCAAAACGATTTGAATGTCACGGAACATATGAGATGTTCTAAGAGCTGAAATTGGGATCTCAGGCTCGTGCCCGTGTTGAGAGGTATGAGACCTCCAACAAGATTCTTTGCCTGCAAGATGAAGGAGAATACCTCAATCGGTGAGCTTGTGCTCAGATTGTCTGGGTGCTACAATCGCTTGAATCGAGTGGGAGTTGATCTTCCAGATAAGATAGTGATTGATATAGTTCTCCAAGTCACTGTCACTAAGTTACTAGAGCTCCGTGATGAACTATATAATGCCAGGGATGGAAATAATGATCCCCGAGCTATTCGTGATGTTTGACACCGCCAAGGTAGAAATCAAGAAGGAGCATCAAGTGTTGATGGTTAGTGAAACCACTAGTTTCAAGAAGGGAAAGGGCAAGAAGGGAAACTTCATGGATGGCAAGCCAGTTGCTGCTCCAGTAAAGAAACCCAAGGTTGAACCCAAACCCGAGACTATGTGCTTTTATTATGAGGAGAACGGTCGCTGAAGCGGAACTGCCTTAGATACTTGGTAGATAAGAAGGCTGGCAACGTCGACAGAAGTATATTTGATATACGTGTTATTGATGTGTACCTTACTAGTACTCCTAGTAGCACCTGGGTATAAGATACCGGTTCGGTTGCTAAATGTTAGTAACTCGAAATAAAAGCTACGGAATAAACGGAGGCTAGCTAAGGGTGATGTGATGATGAGTGTTGGAAGTGTTTCCAAGGTTGATGTGATCACCATCGCACGCTCTCTCTACCTTCGGGATTAGTGATGAACCTAAATAAATGTTATTTGGTGTTTGCGTTGAGCATGAACGTGATTAGATCATGTTTATTGTAATACGGTTATTCATTTAAGATAGAGAATAATGGTTATTGTGTTTACATGAATAATACCTTCAATGGTCATGCACCCAATGAGAATGGTTTATTGAATCTTGATCGTAGTAATACACATGTTCATAATATTGATGCCAAAAGATACAAAGTGAATAATGATAGTACCACATACTTGTGGCACTGCCGCTAAATTTCATATTGGTGTAAAACGCATGAAGAAACTCCATGCTGATGGATCTTTGGACTCATTTGATTTCGAATCGGTTGAGACATGCGGACCATGCCTCATGGGCAAGATGACTAAGACCCCGTTTTCCGGTACGATGGAGCGGGCAAGTAACTTATTGGAAATAATACATGTTGATGTATTCGGTCCAATGAGTGTTATAGCGTGCGGTGGATATCGTTATTTTCCTACCTTCACTGATGATTTGAGTAGATATGGGGATATTTACTTAATGAAACACAAGTCTGTAACGTTTGAAAAGTTCAAACAAAATCAGAGTGAAGTTTGAGATCATCGTGACAAGAAGATAATATGTCTACGATATGATCGTGGAGGTGAATATCTGAGTTACGAGTTTGGTATTCAACTTAAGACAATGTGGAAGTTGTTTCACAACACACGCCACCTGGAACACCATAGTGTGATCGTGTGTCCGAATGTCGTAGTCGTGCTCTATTGGATATGGTGCGAACTATGATGTCTCTTATCGATTTACCACTATCGTTTTAGGGTTATGCATTAGAGACAACCACATTCACTTTAAAAAGGGCACCATCTAATTCCGTTGAGATGACACCGTATGAATTTTGGTTTGGCGGAAACCTAAGCTGTCATTTCTTAATGTTTGGGGCTGTGACATTTATGCGAAAAAGGGTTTTCACCTAATGAGCTTGAACCCAAAGCGGACAAATGCATCTTCATAGAATACCCTAACGTAACAGTTGGATGTACCTTCTATCTCAGATCCAAGTGCAAAGTGTTTGTTGCTAAAATGGGTCCTTGCTCGAGAAAGAGTTTCTCTCGAAAGAATTGAGTGGGAGGAAGATAGAACTTGATGAGGTTGTTGAACCTTTGTTTCAACCAGAGAGTAGCGCAGCGCAGAAAGTTGTTTCTGTGGAGCCTACGTTAGTTGAAGAGGAAGTTAATGATGATGATCATGAAGCTTCGGATCCAGTTACTATCGAACCTCGTAGGTCGACAAGGACGCGTACTGCTCCTCAGTGGTACGGCAACCCTGTCTTAGAGGTCATGTTGTTGGACAACGACGAACCTAGCTACGAGCTATGGAGAAGCGATGATGGGCCCGGATTCCGAGAAATGGTTAGAGGCCATGAAATCCGAGATGGGATCCATGTAAGAAAACAAAGTATGGGCTTTGGAAGTATTACCTGAAGGGCGAAAGGCCATTCAGAACAAATGGATCTTTAAAAGGAAGACGGACGCGGACGGTAATGTCACCGTCTATAAAGCTCGACTTGTGGCAAAGGGTTTTTCACAAGTTCAAGGAGTTGACTACGATGAGACTTTCTCACCCGTAGCGATGCTAAAGTCTGTTGGAATTATGTTAGTAGTTGTTGCATTTTTCGATTATGAAATCTGGCAGATGGATGTCAAAACATCGTTTCCTTAACGGTATCCGTGAGGAAAGGTTGTATGTGATACAACCGGAAGGTTTTGTCAGTCCTAAGGATGCTAAAATGTATGCAAGTTCCAGCAATCCTTCTATGGACTGGAGCAAGCATCTCGGAGTTGGAATATACGCTTTGATGAGAGGATCAAAGTTTTTGAGTCTATACAAAGTTTATGAGAAATTTGTATTTACAATAAAGTGAGTGGGAGCACTATAGAATTTCTGATAAGTATATGTGGATGACATATTGTTGATCGGAAATGATGTAGAATTTCTGGAAAGCATAAAGGGTTGTTTGAAAAGGAGTTTTTCAAAGGAAAACCTGGAATGAAGCTACTTAAATGTTGGGCGTGAGGATCTATAGAGATAGATCAAGACGTTTGGTAAAACTTTCAATGAGTACATACCTTGACAAGATTTTGAAAGAGATCAAAATGGATCAGTCAAAGAAAGAGTTCTTGCCTGATTTGTAAGGTGTGGAGTTGAGTGAGACTCAAAGCTCGACCACGGCAGAAGAAAGAGAAAGGACGAAGGTCATCCGCCATGCCTTATCCATAGGCTCTGTATAGTATGCCATGCTGTGTACCGCACCTAGTGTGTGCCTTGCCATGAGTCTGTCAAGGGGTACAAGAGTGGTCCAGGAGTGGATCACTGGACAGCGGTACAAGAGTAACTATAGGACTAAGGAAATATTTCTCGATTATGGAGGTGATAAAGAGTTCGTCGTAAAAGGTTATGTCGATGCAAGCTTTGACACCTATCCGGACGACTCTGAGTAGCAGTCAGGATACGTATAGTGGAGCAACCATTTGGAATAGCTCCAAGTGGAGCGTGGTAGCATCTGCAGTATGACATATAGATTTGTAAAGAACACACGGATCTGAATGTTGCAGACCGTTGACTAAAGACCTCTCTCACATGCAATGCATGATCGAACCCCAGAACTCATTGGGTGTTAGATTCATAACAATGTAAATCACATGGTGATGTGAACTAGATTATTGACTCTAGCGCAAGTGGGAGACTGTTGGAAATATGCCCTAGAGGCAATAATAATTTAGTTATTATCATATTTCCTTGTTCGTGATAATCGTTTATTATCGATGCTATAATTGTATTGATTGGAAACTCAAATACATGTGTGGGTACATAGACAACACTGTGTCCCTAGTATGCCTCTAGTTAACTAGCTCGTTGATCAAAGATGGTCAAGGTTTCCTGGCCATAGACATGAGATGTCAATTGATAACGGTATCACATCATTAGGAGAATGATGTGATGGACAAGACCCAAACTATAAACATAGCATATGATCGTGTCAGTTTATTGCTATAGTTTTCTACATGTCAAGTATCTGTTCCAATGACCATGAGATCATGCAACTCACTGACACCGGAGGAGTACCTTGTGTGTATCAAACGTCGCAACGTAACTGAGTGACTATAAAGGTGCTCTACAGGTAAGTGTTAGCCATGGGATCTTGTATTACAGAACGAGTAAAGAGACTTGCCGGTAAAGAGATTGAACTAGGTATAGAGATACCGACGATCGAATCTCGGGCAAGTAACATACCGAAGAACAAAGGGAACAACATACGGGATTAACTGAATCCTTGACATAGAGGTTCAACCGATAAAGATCTTCGTAGAATATGTGGGAACCAATATGGGCATCCAGGTCCCTCTATTGGTTATAGGCCGTAGAGGTGTCTCGGTTATGTCTACATAGTTCTCGAACCCGCAGGGTCTGCACACTTAAGGTTCAGTGACGTTTCGGTATAGTAGAGTTACGTATGGTGGTGACCGAAGGTTGTTCGGAGTCCCGGTTGAGATCCTACACGTCACGAGGAGATCCGGAATGGTCCGGAGGTAAAGATTGATATATAGGAAGTCCCATTTTGGTCACCGGAAAAGTTTCGGACATTTCGGTAGTGTACCGGGAGTGCCGGGAGGGGTACCGGGGACCATCGGGAGGGGTGTCTCGACCCAAAGGGCCTCATGGGCTGTGGGAGGAGTCAAGCCAGCCCTTAGTGGGCTGGCCGAGCCCCTCACTAAGGCCCATGCGGCTAGGGGTGGGAAAACCCCAAAGGGGGAAAGGTGGAAAGGGTTTCCAAGTGGAGAGGAGGAATCCTACTCCTAATAGGATTGGAGTAGGACTCCTCCACCTGCAATTTCGGCCAGCCCTTGAGGGATTGAGGCTGCCTCCTCCCCTCCCTCCCTCCTATATATACTAGAGGATTTAGAGGGAAGAGCTAACCCTAATTGCCACGTGCTCCCTCTATTTCATCTAGATCGTTTTCTCCTCTAGTCTAGTTCGGCGGTGCTTAGGCAAAGCCCTGCCGGAATAGTTCCACCACCACCGCCGCCGCGCCGTCGCGCTGCCGGAGAACTCATCTACCTCTCCACTCCCTCTTGCTTGATCAAGAAGGCGGAGATCGTCATCGAGCTGTACGTGTGCTGAACGCGGAGGTGCCGTCCGTTCGGCGCTAGATCGGAAGGACCGTGATCAGGATCGCGAGACGGTTCGTGATTTGATCGCGGGACGGATCGTGATGGGATCGCGGGACGGATCGCGATTGGATCGCGAGATGGATCATGATTGGATCGCGGGACGCTCGGCGATTTGGATCGCGAAGATGTTCGACTACATCAACTGCATTTCTTAACGCTTCCCGCTTAGCGATCTACAAGGGTATGTAGATCCACTCTCCCTCTCGTAGATGCTCATCACCATGGATAGATCTTGCGTGTGCGTAGGAAATTTTTTGTTTCCCATGCAACGTTCCCCAACACCACTATCAAAAGAATAATTAGCAAGCATGGTGGCAATTTCAGTTTCAGGTATCTTTCTTTTATTAGTGATAATATCTTTCATATAGTTAGCATAAGGAGGCATTTTCAATATATCAGTCAGGCGAGTGCGTAAATGGACATGTCTAATCATTTCAGCAAAGCGCTCAAAATCTTCCTCATCTTTACTTTTAGTGGCTTTACGAGGGAATGGCATGGGTTTTTGAGCCCATGGCTCTCTTTCCCTTCCATGTTTCCTAGCAACAAAGTCTTTGTTATCATAACATTTATTTTTAGAAGGTGGGTTATCAAGATCCTCAGCAGGTTCAATTTCTACATCATTATCATTTTCTTTGTTATTACCTGGTTGATCATCTATATGAGCATACCATCATTATTATCATTTTCATTATCACTAGGTGTATGCCCAGTACCAGACCGAGTCTTAGCATCAGAAACAGAAATTTCATTGTTTTTCTCAATAGATTTTTCTATAACAGGTTCACTAGAGGCATGCAAGTTCCTATCATTTTTCTTTTTCTTCTTCTTCTTAGATGAACTAGGTGTATCTTCATTAATTTTCTGAGAATCTTGTTCAATTCTTTTAGGGTGACCTTCAGGATAAAGAGGTTCTTGGGTCATTCTACCTCCTCTGGTCACTACTCTAATAGCATGATCATTTGTATTATTCATTTCAGCAAGCAAATCATTTTGTGATTTAGCGACTTGGTCTAGTTGAGTGTGAACCATAGAAGCATGTTTGCCTAAACCTTTCACATCATTTGCAATTCTAAACATCAAGTCACTTAAGCGATCTATCATCATATCATTACGTTGCAATTGATTCTTAACATATTTGTTGAAATGTTCTTGCTTAATAACGTAATTATCAAATTCATCCAAGCATTGTTCAGGAGTCTTAGTATAAGGTATATCACTTTTATTAAAGGAACGGAGAGAGTTTACCTTTACTACCTGTGTCAGGGTATCAAGTCCATGTATTTCTTCAATAGGTGGTAATTTCTTGACATGCTCAGTTTTAATACCTTTTTCTTTCATAGATCTTTTTGCTTCTTGCATGTCTTCGGGACTGAGAAATAGAATACCTCTCTTCTTTTGAATAGGTTCTGAAGGTGGTTCAGGGAGTGTCCAATCATCGGCATTTTGCATTATGTTGTTCAATAATTCCTCAGCTTCTCCAACAGTTCTTTCCCTAAAAACGCAACCAACACAACTATCTAGGAAATCCCTAGAAGCATCAGTTAGTCTATTATAAAAAATATCAAGTATTTCATTCCTCGTAAGTGGACAATCAGGCAAAGCTCGTAGTAACCGGAGAAGCCTCCCCCAAGCTTGAGGAAGATTCTCTTCTTTAATTTGGGCGAAGTTAAATATTTCATGTAAGGCAGCTTGTTTCTGATGAGCAGGAAAATATTTTGCAGAAAAGTGTTGAAGCATATCCTGGGGACTACGTATGAAACCAGGAGTAAGTGACAAGAACCATTCCTTGGCCTCGCCTTTTAGCGAGAAAGGAAAAAGCTTAAGGATATAATAGTAGTGAATCTTTTCTTCATTGGTGAACAGAGCAGCAATATCATTCAGTTTCATAAGGTGTTCGACAATAGTTTCATTTTCATAACCATGGAAAGGATCAGACTCTACTATAGGAATTAACTCAGGGTCTACAGAGAACTCATAATCCCTATCAGTAACAAATATAGGAGAAGTAGAAAATTTAGGATCACGTTTCATTTTCTCCATCATAGATTTTTCTTTTAGTTTGGATAATAGTTTCTTCACATCATCTCTATTTTCACAAGAAAGAATGTCCCTAGCTACCTCATGATCCATAACATAACCTTCAGGTACAAAACACAATTCATATCTATTAGGTGAGCGAGGGGTAATAGGTGATTCAAAGTCTTCCTCAATTTAAGCATTCTCAAGATCTCTAGCTTTAGAAATGTGAGGATCAAGTAATTCAGTCAGTGGCACAGGTTCAGTTTCAACATGTGTAGCAATTGTTTAATCATTAATTTCAGAAGTAGCATCATCAACTTCATGTGACACATCAAGACGATCAACATGTGGTGGTGTAACAAGCTGATTCAAAACAGAAGGTGAATCAAAAGCAGATCTAGATGGCAGTTCCTTATCTCCTCTCGTGCAAGAGGGGACGATCTTGGTTCGGTCGTCTCTCAGATTTCTCATAGTAGAAATTGGATATCCTTCAGTTAACACAATAAATAGAGCTATGCTCCCCGGCAACGGCGCCAGAAAAATGTCTTGATAACCCACAAGTGTAGGGGATCGCAACAGTCTTCACGGGTAGTATTTCACCGAATTTATTGATTCGACACAAGGGGAGCCAAAGAATATTTATTGGCCTTGATAGTTGAGTTGTCAATTCAACCACAACGAGGATATTTCACTGCAACAAAGATTTAGTAGCACGGCAAATAGTAGTAGCAAAAGTAACAGTAACAGCGACAGTAGAAGTTTTGTAGCAAGTGTGACAGTAACAATAGCAATAGTAACTTGGCAAGATTTAGTATATGTAACGTGTAGGCACGTGGATTGGCGGTGGATAATGATTTAGATGACATTGATCATATAACAGTTACACACTAGGGCGACACAGAACTAGCTCCAATTCATCAATGTAATATAGGCATGTATTCCGTATATAGTCATACGTGCTTGCAATAAGAACTTGCATGACATCTTTTGTCCTACCCTCCCATGGCAGCTGGGTCCGATTGGAAACTTTGGGATATTAAGGCCTCATTTTCATAGAGAACCGGAACAAAGCATTAACACATGGTGAATACATGAACTCCTCAAACTACGGCAATCACCGGAAAGAATCCAAATTATTGTCACCTTGGGGTATGCGGATCATGACACGTAACAGGTACATATAACTTGCAAGATAGGATCCAAATCACTCTTATATTCATGAAAACATAATAGGTTCGGATCTGAAATCATTGCACTCGGGCCCTAGTGACAAGCATTAAGCATAGCAAAGTCATAGTAACATCAATCTCAGAACATAATGGATACTAGGGATCAAGCCCTATCAAACTTAACTCGATTACATGATAAATTCCATCCAATCCCGCCACCGTCTAGCAAGCCTACAAAGGAATTACTCACTCCCGGTGGTGAGCATCATGGCGGTGTTGATGGAGAAGGGTTGGTGATGACGACGGCGACAATTTGCCCTCTCCGAAGCCCAAAACAAGCTCCAGACCAGCCCTCCAGAGGAAGAACAGGAGGTGGCGGTGGCTCCATCTCGTGAAATGCGATGAAATCTTCTCTCTGATTTTTTTCTCCGCGGATGTGAATTTATAGCGTTGGAATTAGGGTCGGAGGGGCCACGAGGGCCCCACAAGCCATCTAGCCGCACCTCTAGGGGGCGCGGCCGGTTGTGTGGTGGCCTTCTGGTCCACCCCCTCCGGCAGTTCTTCGCTCCAAAAATGTTTATATATTCCAGAAAAAATCCACAAAAAGTTTGTCCCATTCCGAGAACTTTTATTTCTTCACAAAAATAACACCAAGGTAGTTCTGCTGAAAACAGCGTCAGTCCGGGTTAGTTTCATTCAAATCATGCAAATTAGAGGACAAAACTGGAGAAAAAGTGTTTGGAAAAGTAGATATCACTAGTGGAATCAGGGAATTTGCCGTCTGCCAGTTCTTTGCCATCTGCCAGCGGACGGCAAAGAAGGCCATTGCCGTCTGCTGGCAAAAAGTGGACGGCAAAGAAATGCCAGATGGCAAAGATGGTGTTTGCCGTAGGCCGAATCTTTGCCGTCTACCAGCAGACGGCAAACTTTCTTTGCCGTCCGCTGGCAGACGGCAAAGGAGCCAGCTGCCCTGTTCAAGATTTAGGTCAGATGGGTTATCCCTTTGCCGTCTGCCAGCGGACGGCAAAGAATGTTTGTCGTCCGCTGGCAGACGGCAAAGGGAACGGACTAGTAACGGTCGTTCTCTTCTCAAATAAACAAGTAACGGCAGTGCCCCGCCCCCACTCCACTCTCTCTCACTCCCACTTCCTGCGCAGACGCCACCTCTCGCCGCCGCCACCCCCTGCGCCCGCCGCGCCGCCGCCACCGCCACCCCCTGGTCCCGCCGCCGCCACCACCGCGCCCCCCTCGCCGCGCCCCCCTCCTCGCCGCCACCCCTGCTCCCGCCGCCGCCACCACCGCGCCCCCTCCCCGTGGCCCTCTCGCCATCGCCACCCCCATCCCCGTGCCGCCCCTCCCCTCGGCAGCTTCCCCGCTCTGCCCCCCCTCCCTGCACCGCCCCCTCCCCTCGGCAGCTCCCCCGCGGGGGCCCCCTCCCCGAGCCACCCCTCCCCTTGCCGGCTCCCGAAGCCGCCCCCTCCCCGCGGCTCCCCCCTCCCCCCGCGGCCCCGGTCGCCCCCACCCAACTCCGGTGAGTGCCCGGCCGTCGTCCCGCCCCCCTCACATTTTTTTTGTTTTTTCCTGTTTTTTAGTTAGTTAGTTAGTTAGTTAAATTAGATAGTTAGTTTATTTTCTGTTTTATTTTCTGTTAAATTAGATAGTTAATTTATTAGGTAGGAAAAACTTAGATAGAAAAGAAGAAACTTAGAATAAAAGAAGAAAAGAAAAAAAAACTAGAAGAAAAAAGAAGAAGAAGAAGAAGAAGAAGAAGAAGAAGAAGAAGAAGAAGAAGAAGAAGAAGAAAGAGGAGAGGAGGAGAAGGAGAATAGGAAAAAGGAAAAGAAGAAGAAAAAGAAGAGAAGAAGAAGAAGAAGAAGAAGAAATATATATATATTCCGATTCTAGCTGTTATGAAAAACATCATATTTTGTGTTGATCGGTGGATTTCAATGTGCAGTTGTTTCGTCGCTGCGAGGGTCTGTTGTTCGACGACCTCCCCGTGCGTTTGACGAGCTTCCCGACGCGTTCGTGGGTGAGCACAAATGACATCTCCTCCCCCCTTAATTTGCTCTATTCCGATCTTCGTGCTGATGAAACTTGCTAGCTATAGGTGTCTTCAATCATCAGTATGCGTGACCAATATGCGTCTCCCATTCGAAAGGGCGACAACTATAAATATGCATATCTTTGCATATTTATAACCGCCATCCTTTCGAATTGTCCAACGTTATCCATGGACAGCCCGATTATGTGTAGATTGGGTTCGTTTTCCCTTATGCTTTGCTCCGGATCCGATGCGGAATTTCGTCAGTGCCTCCCTGTTGTTCTCCGGGTACACATCCTCTCTACTTATTGCCGAGACGTGTATCAGGAGAACAGCGGGGAGGTGCTGCCGAAATTCTGCGTCGGATCCGGAGCAGAGCATGGGAAAACGAACCCAATCTACACATACTAGGGTGGGATTAGGACCTATCTTTACCTATTAGCGTGTAGGTTGCATGGACGTGACATAATAAATCCGACAAACTTGATTAACTGATGAATATAGATGATGAATTATATATATATTTCTTGTGTGTTTAGTAGGTAGGCAAGATGAGTGATCGTGCGTGGATGTACACCGGTCACCCTAGTCAGAAAGACATGACCATTGAATGGTTTACAAAAACCAAGGGGTTTCTGAGCGCCGCATTTGCAAATGGCCAGGAAATAACCTGGTGCCCCTGTGTCCGGTGCGACAACCATAAAAAGTGGACACAGGATGAAATTGGTAAACACTTGCAGAAGTGGAGTTTTACGCCTGATTATACGGTGTGGAGATTTCATGGTGAGTCCGCCCAACGTGTTAGAGCTGAGGTGGTTCGTCGTCGCACCGACGAGCATAGTACCGGGATCGAAGACATGGTGCAAGACTTTGATGATGCTAGGGATTCGGACGATGAGATGGAGGAATCTGCAAAGGCCTTCTATGAAATGTTGGAGTCTTCAAAACGTCCTCTCCACGAGGACACTGAGCTTTGTCAGCTGGATGCCATCGCGCAAGTAATGGCTCTGAAGGCTCAATTCAACCTGGGTAGAGAATGCTACGACGCGATGATGACAATATTTGGACGCTTTCTACCCAAAGGCCATGTATTGCCTGCAAACCTGTACCAGTCGGACAAAATCCTACGTGCGCTTAAGATGCCCTATGAGAAGATAGATGCCTGTGAGAATGGATGTGCCTTATTTAGGCTTGAGTATGCGGGCTTGAACTATTGTCCCATTTGCATGTCTTCTAGGTATGTTGTGGTAGACAACGGTATGGGTGAGAAGAGTCAGACCAAAATCCCAGTTAATGTTCTTCGGTATATGCCAATCATACCAAGACTTCAACGTCTTTTCATGGTCGAAGAGACGGCCAGACAGATGACGTGGCACAAATTGGGCAAAAGAACCGAACTAGATGCAGATGGGAATCCGATGTTGGGACACACTTCAGACGCTTTTTCCTGGAAGCACTTCGATGCATTACATAAGGATAAAGCGGTAGATCCAAGGCATCCTCGAGTCGCCATCAGCACGGATGGGTTCAATGTGTTTGGTATGACGGCAACCCAATATAGTTGTTGGCCTGTATTTGTCATTCCACTAAATCTCCAACCCGCAGAGAATATGAAAAGAAAGAACATTTTCTTAACGTTGATAATTCCAGGGCCCAACTATCCGGGGAAGAATATGAATGTGTACATGCAGCCTCTTAAGGATGAATTGCAAGAAGCTTGGGATAATGGGATCAAGACATATGACGCCGCTACAAAACATAACTTCAAAATGCATGTGTGGTACATGTACTAGACGCATGACTTGCCGGCGTATGCGCTATTCATTGGCTGGTGTGTGCATGGAAGGTTCCCGTGCCCCACATGCAAGGCACCTCTTGAGTTCCGTTGGCTGCAGGCTAGTCGAAAGTATTCTTGCTTCGACTTGCATAGACAGTTCCTGGATCCTCGCCATAAGTTCAGAAAAGACAAGAAGAATTTCATCAAAGGTAGAGTTGTCAAAAACTATGCACCACCTGCATTGACAGGCCAACAGACCCTAGATCAGTTAAACGCTCTCGAGCCTAATCCAGCGCGTCTAGGTTATTTCAAAGGGTATAATTCGGAACACGCCTGGACTCACAAGATATGCTTGTGGGATCTGCCTTACTTTAAAGACCTCCTTTGCCCACACAACATCGACGTGATGCACACTGAAAAGAATATGGCTGAGGCCCTTTTTGGTACATTGTTCGGCATAGAGGGGAAGTCAAAGGATAATCCTAAGGCTAGAGTCGATCAGGAGGCTCTATGTGATAGACCGTTACAAAACATGCGACAACCGAAAGGAAAGAAGAACTGGAGGAAGCCAAAGGCATGGTTCAATCTTGGAAGGCCAGCTATGAGGGAAATGATCTTGTGGGTGAAAATGCAGTTGATGTTCCCCGATGGGTATGCAGCGAATCTAAAGAGGGGAGCGAGTCTTGACAAATTGAAAATATTTGGTCTCAAGAGTCATGATTGGCACATATGGCTTGAGCGGGTAATGCCGGTGATGTTGCGTGGCTTTATCCCTGAGGATGAATGGCTAGTACTGGCAGAGCTGAGCTATTTCTTCCGTGCTCTTTGTGCGAAAGAACTATCGCCTGACGTGCTAGACGAACTGGAAGAGTTGGCGCCGGAGTTGATCTGCAAGTTAGAAAAGATCTTTCCACCGGGATTCTTTAATCCAATGCAGCATTTGATTTTGCATCTCCCGACCGAGGCAAGATTGGGGGGGCCCGTGCAAAATCGTTGGTGCTTCGCAACTGAGAGGACGCAGAAGACGCTTCGAGCAAAATGTAAAAATAAACGTAGAATTGAAGCATCGATGGCCGAGGCATTCATTACTGAGGAGGCGGCAAACTTCGTGATAGCACACTACGAAGCCAAGAATCGTCATTTGCATAATCCGAAGCCTCGGTACAATGATGGCGACCGTGAAAAGGTCGATCCAACCTCAGCCTATTCAAAGGGAAGCTCGCACCAGCCGGTGCTTCGAAAGCAATAGCGTTGGATGTCGAAGAATGGCGGACCATTTCGTTGTATATCTTCAACAACCTAACAGAAGTGCAGTCGTACATCGAGTAAGTTCTCGGTACATTGTTTCGCAACTTCTAATTCCTTTGAAATGCTCTTATTCCTGGATATGTGATACAGTCGATACATCGCCAAATTATCGGATGGAGCGGTGATCCAAAAGGATTCCATCGAAGAGTATGAGCTTCTGGCAAAGCATGGAGGCGGCTATCCCGGTTTCATCTCTTGGTTCAAACAAACGGTAATTTCCATTAGACCATTTCATTTCTTCGTCTAGTTTGCGGCTAATGCAACAATCCTTTCGTATTAAACTTGTAGGCTAGTGCAGAGTCTATGGACTCCGAATTGAGACAAGTCGCTAATGGTTTTGACTATAAGGTCCGTTCATTTGAGAAATATGACATCAACGGGTATCGCTTTCATACTTTTGGCAAAGAGCTATCTATGCCCGACCGAAAGTCTACAAATTGTTGTGTCTCTGCTATCGGCGAAGGAGGTATCGAGTATTATGGAAGAGTTGAAGCAATTTATGAACTTATATTCTTTGGTGAAAACCCACCAAACGTCGTAGTCTTCAAATGTTATTGGTTCCAGCCGAAGGAGACTAGAAGGACTCATGAACATATAGGGCTAGTCTAAATCAAACAAAGCACCCATTTAGATGTTCCCGATGTCTATATTACGGCTCAACAGGTGACCCAAGTTTTTTATCTACCGTGGGCCTGCCAAACTGATCCAAATCTGAATGGTTGGGATGTCGTTTATGATGTGCCACCACGTTTTAGACCACCTCCCCTCAATGAAGATGATTATGAACCTCACATTAAGCCAGACACATATGAAGGAGAATTCTTCCAAGAAACACGTCTTTCCAAAAAACATTTCAAGAACCGCTCTACTTCACCCCAGAACATTGAAGTAGACAGCGACAGTGAATCTGACTTCACCCCTGAGCCGGAACAAGTAGAGACGGAACAAGAAGAGGTTACTGCTGCGGATGACCTCTCAATTCTTGACCGATTACATAAAGGAGGCCTTCCACATGTTGTTCCCGATAGTGATGATGATGATGCATTTATTGATGATAGTGATGATGACGATGCATTTATTGATCCCGGAGCATATATAGACGATGAAGATTATTATTAGTTCATGTCAGGTATTATTCAATTTTTATTATATACATGATGATGATACACTCAAATTATATATATATATTTATTATTATTCATGTCAGTATTCAATTTTTTTATGTTGTACTAATTTCGTTTACTCTTTGTCATGGCAGGTGTTGAAAGATGGTGGGCGCGGGTCGAGAGCGATCCGAGGCTCCTTCATCGGCGCGTGGTGGGAGGGGTACTTCCATTCCACCCCAAACTCTCCGAAGAGCGTTGTACGACAGTATTGGGATACCCGAGGGCGCTTCTTCGTCGGCGAAGTTGCCGACCGGGAAAGGAGGTCGGGGGAGAGGTAGGAAGGCTCCTAAAGTTACACGTGGTGGCCGTGGGAGAGGTAGGAAGGCTGCTACGCCTTCCTAGCCGCCACCCCCAGCTGATTCACCCGAGCACAGGACTGCTACGGTGGACCCGTATGAGGTGGAGGCTACAAGGACTCCTGTCCACGAGCCTCGGGTCGACGATCCTTCTATCTCAGACGCGGCCACCCGCGACACTCGTGTGCCAAACGCTTCGTCCCACGAGACTCCTGTGCCAGACGCTTCGTCCTACGAGACTCCACACGCTGTGACCGGATGGGATACGTGGCCGGATCTGCATCAGCCGGAGCCGAGTGGCCATGCTAATGGTGGCGGGGATCAGCTTTCTGATAGCGGGGAGGAGGTGGCTGAGGGGGCCACCGTATACCAGCGTGGGTGTACACGGCTCCCGCCTGTGCCGGCGAACCGCGAGCAGAGGTGGCCGATTAGGCCTGAGTCGCTGAAGTAAGTGCATTTACTCTTTTTAAACCTTTTGCCTTCATGTTTCTTCACATATCTAACGCGTTGGCTTTGTCATACTGCAGGGGTTGGATTCACGCCAAGGATGTCCGCAGGCCCAACTCCATCCTTGGTGTGCTTTTACGGCATAACTTCCCGGGGTTTGCCACGTTGCCCGGCGAGGGTCAGCTTCGAGAGTTAGGATTGAAATGGGAGCACTACTTGGCTGCCCCGGCCCCGCCGGAGGAGATGATCGACGATGTGTTGTGCCACACGAGGGCCGACATGGTGATCAGAAAGTTCTGGGTAATTTCTCTTTTACACAATTAAAAATCAATAATAGCTATTTATTGTACTAATCAGTGTAGTCTCGTTTGATTGCAGACCTTCTACAGGTGTGAGGAGGGATACGAGGAGGCCGCGGCAAATCTTATAGATTACGAGTGCAGGCGCCTACTACAGAACTTACGGCACGAGGCTCGGGTACAGGCTGTTCGTGACTACTACGCCTCGCGGCGTATTAATAAGGACAAGTCGTCGTCCCGCCGAAAGTTTCTGGACAAGGAGCAGTACATGAAGGTAATTATCTATTCTTAAGGCCTTCTACTTAGTTTCCTTGCTTTGATTCCTAGGCATAGCTCTCAAATTTCTCTTTACTAACTTAGGTGCCCCCGAGATGGTGTGCGGATAAGATGGATTGTTTGGAGGCGTTGGTGAATGAGTGGTGCTCTGACGAATGGCGAGCCGTCCACGACGATGCCAAAGAATGGCGTGCCCAAATGGAAGGTGTGCCACACCATCAAGGCAGCGCCAACTTATTTCAGTTCGGGCGGAACTGGGTACGTGGTTTGCTTCATGATTCCTGCAATTCATTTTTTGATGCTAGCTTGACCCCTTTATTAATACTTTGTTCCTCCCTTGTAGGCGCATTACAATAAGACGGAGGTGCCACAGGTGTACGACCTCTATGCCATGGCCCATACTGCCTCGTACAACAAGCTCATGAGGTACAGAGATGTGGGGAAGGCGGTGAATGGGGAGGACTTCAACCCGAGCCAGCATCCTATTGATCCAGACCTGGTGATGATAGCTGGCGACGGGAGGCCCCATGGCCATATAGCCATTGGAGATGGACTTATACGGTCTTCGCGCACTCTCCGGCAGATCAAGTCGCGCCAAACGAGCTCCTGCCCTGAGATGACGCCTCGTCCACGGCCAGTCCAGCTCGCCATCGAGGTTAGTCATACGGACTCAGATAGCTTCCCTCCATTACATTGTGTGTGCGAACAAAGATGATTACAATGCTAACGAGGAGTTGTGTTGCAGGCTGCTCTGCAGAAAGAGAGAGAGACAACCCAGGCGCTTCTGGCGGAACAGGCCCAGCAGGCGGCGGAGGAGAAGAGGGATTTGGAGGAGAAGACAGCTAGGTTGTTGGAGGAGGAGAGGGCACGGAACGATGCGTCTAACCGGGCCATGTACGAGCTCATCGTGGTAAGTTTCTTCTTCATATTAGCCAAATCATGCACTACATGTTCTTTGCATTAATAACCAATATGATTGACTTGTCAAAACCAAATGTGTAGACTTTGTGCGAGAAGACCGGCCAGACCCCTCCGCCGATGCCAGTCATTACCACGGCTGGAACGGTGAGTTTCATTTCAATGTTCATTAGTTACTAGTCTTAACGTTTCAGCGTCATCATTCTAACGCAAATGATCTTTGGTGCAGCATAACTCCTGAGCCGCATCGCACGATCCTTCTCCAGGGCCAAGTAGTGCTGCAGGTGAAACCGGCCCGAGGAACCCCGATGCTTCACCTCCATGATGACGAGGACGGTAAGCCGTAATATGCCACTTACTTGGCTCATTTTCTCAAACAAAGACAAACTTAGCACGTAGACAAACTTAGCACAAAGACAAACTTAGCACTTAGACAAATGTCATATTTTACCTAAGTTAGCTTTGTTTCCTCTAAAAAGAAATAGTAAGCTTACTTTCCTACAAAATGACATATTGTACCTAAGTTAGCTCTAAAATGACCTATACTTAGCATTGTTTCCTCCACAATGACATAATAAGCTTAGTTAACTCAAAAATGGCATAATAGACTTGGTAACCTCATAGAAACCATAGACTTAGCTTATTTTCTTGCAAAATGACACAATAAGCTTAGTTAGGTCAAAAATGTGATAATTACCTAGGTTAGCTCTAAAATGACACAAATAAGCAATAAGAAGAAGAAAAACAAGAGGAGAAAGAGAGAGAAGAAAAATGCGTCTTCATCATCTTCTTCTTCTAGATCTACTTCTTCTAGTATTCTTAGTCTAACTTTCTTATTTCCAATTTTGCAGATTTGATTGAGTTCACAGCATCTTGCTTTGATGTAGTGCTAGTGTTTACTTTCTTTTTTCATTTTGTATCGATGAACTTACATGAAACTTTCTTCCTATGTATGAGACTATGTATGTATGGATGAAACTAATGTAATATGGTGAACAATGTGACATTTGATACTTTTAATTTGGTATAATTGTTGGTTGATCATATCCATATGACAGGGATATTGTTGCTATGAAATATATATATATTGTTGCTATAAAATTGTTGAATATAACAAAAACAAACAAAAATGAGGCAATACAGCCTCTTTGCGGTCTGCCCCGGACAGCAAAGCCTCTATGCCGACGGCCTCCGTCGGCAAAGAGGACACGTGGCAGCCAACTGTTAACCCTGGGAGCGCGAGGCTGCGGGCCATTTGGCTTCTTTGCCGACGGCCACTGTTGGCATAGCGGGGGCGGACGGCAAAGGGTGGCTTCTATGCCGACGGTGGCCATCGGCATAGATGGGTGGACGGCAAAGGGTGGCTTTTATGCCGACGGTGGCCGTCGGCATAGAGGGGCGGACGGCAAAGGGTATGTGTGGGGCCATCCACGGCAGACGGCAAAGGATTTGTGTGGGCCGTCCGGGGCAGACGGCAAAGGCTTGTGTGGGGCCGTGCAAGGCAGACGGCAAAGACTTTGTTGAGGGCCCGTTAGCCACCTAACGGTGCTAATGTCAAACTTCGCCGTCCGCTCTCGTTGCCGTCTGCAGGCCGACGGCAAAAAATCTTTGCTGTTCGCTGTTCCAAGGCAGACGGCAAAGGACCTCTTTGCCGGACATTATTCGGCCCAAAATTGTGCCGTCCGCTGGCAGACGGCAAAGTTCTTTGCCGTCCGTGGTTGCTCCTTTGCCGTCTGCCATGGCGGACGGCAAAGAACCTGATTCCTGTAGTGTATGTTTGAGACATATCATCTTCCCAGAAGAACTTCCATGGATTCCCCCTGCCAGAGCTCTCGAGTTTGTCATCGACTTAGTACCCAGTATCATTCCTATAGCCAAACAACCTTATAAGATGCCTCCTCATGAACTCCTTGAGCTTAAGGAAGAAATTGACAATTCACTTCGTCAAGGGTTCATTCGTCCAAGTTCCTCTGCATGGGGAGCACCATCTCTCTTTGTCAAGAAGAAGGATGGTACGAATCGTTTGGTCCAAGATTACTGTCCCATTAACCAAGCAACAATTCACAAATATCCGCCTCCTCGGATCAACGATCTGTATGATCAACTTGTTGGTTCTTCAGTGTTTTCTAAACTTGACTTGAGGTTGGGTTATCATCAGATCCGGGTTCGTGACGAGGTAATTCCCAAGACCACATTCGTTACTCGCTATGGTTCATATGAGTACACTGTCATCTCTTTCGGCTTAACCAATGCTCCAGCAACTTTCTCTCGTCTGATGAATTAAATCTTCATGGACTACCTTGAAAAATTTGTCGTGGTTTATCTAGATGATATTATGGTATTCTCTAAGAATAAAGAAGAGCATGCTGAACATCTTCCTCTTGTACTGGAAAAGCTTCGGGAGCACGAGCTGTAAGCCAAGTATTCCAAGTGTTAGTTCTGGTTGGACGAGGTGACTTACCTTGGTCATGTGATCTCCAAAGATAGTATTGCCGTCAACCCAGAACGAGTTCAGACCATTCTTGATTGGACTCCTCCGAAGAATGTTAAGCAAGTCAGAAGTTTCCTCGAACTCGCCAGCTATTGTCGTTGTTTTGTCGAGAACTTCTCCAAGATTGCAAAGCCCTTAACCTATCTGCTTCACAAAGGTGTTAAGCATGAATGGACAGATAAGTGTCAGGAAAGTTTCTAGGCCCTCAAGGACAACCTGACAACTTCTCCAGTGCTTGCTCCTCTGGATTCTCAGAAGGACTTTGTCATTTATTGCGACGCATCTCGTCAAGGATTAGGCTGTGTCCTGATGCAAGAACGCAGAGTGATTGCTTATGCTTCACGACAGTTGCGTCCTCATGACCTTGAACTTTCTACAGTTATCTATGCACTGCTGTTATGGCAACATTACCTTCTCGGTAATCGTTGTGAACTCTACACCGACCATCAAAGTCTGAAGTATCTATTTACTCAGCCAGATTTGAATCTCCGTCAGAGGCGATGGATGGAAGCAATTATGGACTATGACTTCGGTATATCTTATACCCCTGGCAAGGCTAACGTGATGGCTGATGCCTTGAGCCGGAAAGCTTATTGCAGCAACTACATGGTTCAGAAGGCTAATCCCCACCTTCATGAAGAGCTTCGCAAATTGAATCTTCACATTGTTCCACATGGTTCTCTTAATAACCTTGTCATGGAACCGACTCTCCCGAGAGCTATTGAGTCCACACAAGACAAGGATGCTTACATCCTTAGGATGAAAGAAGATCCTAACTTAGAGAAATTCAAGGAATTCTCACTTGCTGAAGATGGAACCTTGTACTTCAAGGATCATATTGTGGTACCCTGATTCGAGCTTATGACAGGGAAGGTGATGAAAGAAGCACATGACACCCCTCTCTCTATTCATCCGAGAAGTACCAAGATGTATCTGGACATCCGACAAAAGTACTGGTGATCTGGGATGAAGCAAGACATTGCTCGCTATATTGAAGAATGTGACGTTTGTCGCCGAGTCAAAGCTAAACATCACAAACCTGCTGGACTTTTGCAACCACTCCCTATTCCTGAATGGAAATGGGACAAGATTCAGATGGACTTCGTCACTGGATTTCCAAAGTCGCAGAAAGGTAATGATGCTATCTTCATCGTCATCGACCAATTCTGAAAAGTCACACAATTTCTGCTAGTCAAGGAGACAATTACTGCTAGTCAATTAGCAGCCTTGTATACCACTAGATGTGTTTTGCTCCATGGCATTCCAAAGGAAATCAGCTCAGACCATGGTAGGATTTTCACCTCCAAGTTTTGGGATAGTTTCCAAGAGGCAATGGGAACTCATATTACCTGGAGCACGGTTTATCACCCTCAGTCTCCAGGTCAAGTTGAAAGAGTTAATAAAATCCTTGAAGACATGCTATGGGCTTGTGTTATCTCTTTCGGCAAGGAGTGGGAAGAATCTCTTCCGTATGCTGAATTCTCATATAACAACAGCTATCAAGCCAGCTTGAAGATGGCCCCCTTTGAAGTGTTATATGGACATAAATGCCGAACCCCCCTGAACTAGTCAGAAACTGGGGAACGAGCACTCATTGGTTCAGACATTATCCAACAAGCTGAAGAGCAAGTCCGCATTGTTCGGGATAATCTCAAGGCAGCCCACTCCCGTCAGAAGAGATTTTATGACAAAAAGCATTGGGGTTCAACCTATCAAACCGGTCATAAAGCTTATCTGCGTGTCACTCCTTTGAGAGGCACTCATCAGTTCGGAGTCAAGGGGAAGCGAGCTCCTCACTATGTTGGTCCTTTCCGCGTTCTTGAGAGACGTGAACATGTGTCTTATAAATTGGAGCTGCCACCAAAATGTTCTCATGTCCATGATGTCTTCCATGTGTCGCAACTTCGTCGATGCTTCAAGGAACCGCATCGTGAAGTGGATCCTGAATTGATTGAAGTGCAAGATGATCTCACTTACAAAGAGCATTCGATCCGTGTTCTTGAAGAAACAAAATGTCGGACTCGTCAGAAGGTTACCAAGTTCTTCAAAGTACGGTGGTCAAGTCATACCGATGATGAAGCCACTTGGGAACGCGAGGATAACCTTCGGGTAGAATATCCCGATCTTCTCCCTTCTACCTCCTAATTCTCGGGACGAGAATTTCTTTTAGTAGGGGAGAGTTGTAACACCCCTGGATTCATGCTACAGTGATCACTGTAATAAAGCTACTGTAACCCAGGAGGTTAAGCTAATGCTTTTGCTAATCCAAGTTTGATCACTTTTGGAATCAAACCTCAATTCAAATTCCTTTGCAATTCAAATTGATTTGATAAGTGGTTTATAAGGTTTTGCAACCAGAAAACAAAAATCATGGATGGGTTGCTAATATTCCCTAAGCCTTTATAAAATTGTAACACACTTTTTGTAAAGTATTTTGGTGCCTTAAAACATTTAAAACAGAGGCCAAAATTTATTTAATTGCCCTTTCTGAGTTATGAAAATTGCCAAACTTTTCAAATGGGCTTCAAACTTTTTGTGGCCCTGCCTAATATTGCTTTTAAATTATAGGGCCAAATCCCTTATTTTTACAAAAGTGCATTGGATTTGTTTTTATATAAAACAGAAGCTTTTATTTTAAAAACAAAAATAAAAATGCTGGAAAAGGAAAAGCCCTAAGTGCACTATGCACTTAGGCCTGCTAGCCTAGTGGCTAGGCCCAGCCCACCTCCCCTCATCTTCCTCCTACTGCTCACGGGGGAAGACATGGGTGAGTCGATGCTCGCCACCGGCCGTCCCCGTCGCCATGGCGTCCATCCAGCAGCCACTGCCACCTACAAGACCCCCCATGATGCCCTGGAACCCTAGCCGCCTCCTAGTTCCCACCCCCCCACGCTTGCTTTCTTCCTCCCCCCGCTCGGACTCACGCCGCCATCGCCATGGCCGCCCCTGCCCGCGTGCTCCCCAGCCTCCCTGTCGACTAGGGCCACGCCAGTAGCACCGCCGCCGTCCATTGCTTTGACCTTGCCCACGGGAGCGAGGCCGGAGCCACCGCAGCGATGCTTGCATCATCGTCTTCCTCCTTTGCCCGGCCGGACGTCGCCGGCGAATCCATCCTCTCCGAGCCCTCCACGAGAACGCTTTGCGCACCTACAGGGCCCGTTGAGCCCCCCTCTCCTCCTCCTCCCTCTCTCGTGCTCTGTCCGTCCCCGTAGTCCCCTTCCCCTCCATGCCCGACAATCGGCTCCGCTCGAGCTCCACGCCGGTGAGCCTCCGGTGACCATTTGGTCCCGGGGTCATGCTCATTAGCTCCACAGCGATGCGTAGGTCCTCCCTAGCCCGTCCACTCGCTCGCTACTGCCCCGTAGCCCCGGTTCCGTCGACCCCGAGCTCCAGCCGCCACCGCGAGCTCGATTCTAGCGAGCTCCAGCCACCTTAGCTCCTCCCAACGGTCGAAACGAACGCGTGCACGCCTCAACTTTCGAACGCGCCTTTGAGCGCGCCAAATGGTGCCCTGTGGGCGAATCCCGAACGGCGCCCGAGCCCTCCGCCATAGATAGAGGTCGCCGCCGACACTCCGGTCGCCGGGGCTGACCTAGCCCGGCTAGGGCCACCCCCAATGACCCTGCCAGTGGCCCCGGGGCCCCAGTTGACCAGTTGACCACGGTCAACTGGCTGACTGGGCACTGCCCAGTCACTGCCAGTGGGCCAATCCCCTTCCTGGGCCACTGACATGTGGGCCCAGGTTAATTAGCCCTAATTAAAATGTTAGATTAATTTAAAATAATTAGTTTAGGTTAATTAGCCACTGACATGTGGGACCCCCTGTTAAATTAATCTGTTTTAAGTTAATTTAAACCCTGTTTAGCCCACTGTCTATGACAGGTGGGGCCCAGCTGTCAGGTTTGACCTGGAATAGTTGGGTTGACTGCTGACGTCAGGATGATGTCATGCTGATGCAATAAAATGATTTTCTTAATTAAAATAAATCTGTTTGTTTCAGAATATTAATAAATCATTGTAAATTCATATAAAATAATCTGTAACTGAGATGAAAATAATTTATATATGAAAGTTGCTCAAAAAAATCCCACAAATCCGAATACGTTGTCCATTCATCTGTCACATGACCCTAACGTGATGAACATGGAACTTTTCCATCCGATTCATCTGTCCAGTAATAGCCAGAGACTCGGGAAATATCGTCCGATATTTTCCCGCACCGTCTGTAACGTGTAGTACTGCGTTAGTTCATCCCTAGCACTGCATATTGCCATGTCATGTATCATGATGCATCTTTTTGCTTGTATTTATTGTTTCTTCCCCCCACTTCTCTCTGGTAGACACCCAGACTGACGCTACTGCCGTGTATGACTACGCCGCTGAAGTTCAGCCCCTTGCAGCAGAGCTTCCAGGCAAGCAACCCCCCCCCCCTTGATCATTCCGATATCGCCCATTCCTTCCCTCTCATACTTGCATTATATTTTGCTACTGTTGTAGTTAGCTCCTATTCTGATGCATAGCCTATTTTTGTTAAACTGTTGTTATACCTTCTGTTACACTAAATGTTTAGTATAGGTTGATTAGTGATCCCCTGTGACGCCCTTAGTCCCAGTTGCCCCTGCTTCATCATCGATGACTCGAAGACTAGATCAACCGATCGACAAGCCATGCCCGTCACATCACCGCACACCCCCTTAGTTGTACGACTCTACAGAGCTACTATCGAGTGTAGCGTAGCTAGTCGGTCATGGTTATCGAGGGTGATTCCTCCTTCGCCAGTCCCGACGACGACTCTGTCGTGCAACTCCTCAAGCGTGAACCATCGAGGGTGATTCCTCTCTGGTCACCTTGACGGTTACATCGGGTGGGATCCTTCGAGGTTGATCCCTCGGGTTCCCCCCTTGGTGTTATAGACACACGGATACTTTGACTTTACTGCTGATACATGTTGAGGTCAGGGTGACCTGGAGGGTGTTGGTGTAATAATGATGAGGTGTGGCCGGGCATTCTTGGACATTGCCACAAGTCCTCGAGACGGGGAAACCGGACCACATATCATAGAGCACCGATCGTCGCCGTAGTTAACAAAACAGTAATAGGTTTGGATATGCGATCCGAGAAGGCCTCTGGCCTGTTTCGCACTAACCACCATGCAGGAATAAGTATGGGCACTCTGCATCGTACATTTGCCCGAATGCTCTTCAGATGTCACAGTTGAGTGGCACGCGCCAGGGTGGCCCGCGTAAGCACCGTCTTTGTACAAAGAGGTGCCAGAACTGACACCGGTTGTCCACGTAGCACGCAGGATTGTGAAGGGAGATTGGCCCATGACCCCTTTGCGATTAGGATGTAGACCGGCGTGTGGCCTCTCTGTTGAGCCTAGATAGGACTACGGGGTGTCGATCAGCCAAGGTCGGGCATTACCCGAGGAAGTGTGCCCGGCCAGGGTTAATCGAGCGTGTTGGGCAAATTTGTGCACCCCTGCATGGAAGTATATCTATTCGAATAGCCGGGTCCATGGTAACGGACGCTCAGAGTTGTATCCTGATCTTACAACTAGAACTGGAGATTTTGAAATGAATGTGTTGGCTCCAGGATTGCTTTCTCGCAGGAAGTCGAGGAAGAATCTCTTGGCGTGGTTAAATAAAACTTGCTACTTTAATTATGCTAATCTGCACTCTTCCAATGCTGCAAGACCCTGAAGATGCTAGTCTTCGATAGAACTAGGCCTTCCCCCTCTATTCTGGCATTTCTGGAGTCAGTCCAAAGATATAACCCCCTTTCTTTGATACTGATGCATATTCTAGTATAGTTCTGATATAAGTCTTGCGAGTACTTTGGATGAGTACTCACCGCTGCTTTGCTCCCCCTTTTCCCCTTGATACGTTACCACAATCAGATGACGGAGCCCAGGAGGCATATGATCCCACCAACGACCACTACTACACCGACGGAACTTACTACTACGTGGAGGCTGCCCCCGGCCAGCGGTAGGATAGGAGGTTTCCAGGCAGGAGGCCTTGCCTCGTTCGATCCGTTGCTTATGTTTGTGCTAGCCTTCTTAAGGCAAACTTGTTTACTTATGTCTGTACTCAGATAATATTTGCTTCCACTGACTCGTTTGAATTTGAGCTTATGTATTCGAGCCCTCGAGGCCCCTGGCTTGTAATACGAAGCTTGCATGACTTTAATTTGTGTCTAGAGTTGTGTTGTGATAACTTCTGGTGAGTCCCTAATCTTGGTCGTACGCATTTGTGTGTATGATTAGCGTACGATCAAAATGGGGGTGTCATAGGCACTAGCCTCATCAACATCACCTCAGCCTCGGACTGCAAAGAAGGCGACCCAGAACCACTCTGCCTCACAAATGGGGATGAAAACACCGGCCTCCAGCCCGTCTGTGAAGTTACCTACTCTGACCTCTGGCAGAATCCGAATCCCCCCGAGCTCGCAGACTAGCAACACATTGACTAGGAGGCCTCTCAATCATAGGCCCCATAGGCGATTTTTCTCCATCAGGTCATGATGACTGAACCAACCACGATCATGCTGCAGACGACAACTGTGATGGGGACCGTCACCTCACACCTGCCCACGACAGACCCGATGGTCACCATGACGCAAGCACCCACTAACCCCATAGCAACACTCCAGCAGCAGGTCGGCACGGGCTTCCTAGCAAGCTCACCACCGGGATTCCCCACAACTACCACAGCTCTATGGAATGCAGCGTCCACACTACCACCCGTGACAAGGTACGTGAATTACCTCAAAACACCCATCACCGGCAAAGATCCAATATCGAGGACACTAGAAGCCATCTATGTATCTCAATTGAGCGTGCAACTGGCACTCTAGCAAAGGTAGTTGGAGACCTCAACGCACAAGGCACATTGGAACAAGATGGAAACACATGAGTACCTACGTCACGCCCACCGGCGACCCCAGAATATCATCAACGACCTCGTCAGAACTAGCTGCCCGCGAGGCATAGGGTTCAATGAACTAGTTGTTGAGGCCGCACCACCACCGACTCCAGCCCGTGGCCTCCAAGCGGCAGCAGCACTGGCAGACAGTCTCCAAACCACGCCCGGAGATCAAAACTCCTGGCCAACCTTACCCACATACTTCATAGAATAGTGGAGTTCCATGACAACATCTCTCGCTCAAAGGATAGGTTCGTAGACATCAAAAGTGCCATGTCCACCGTCAACCACCTAGCCCGCTGGCGACCATAAGGGTCTGTTTAGCGACCAAAGGTCGCACCAACGTTGACAGTCACGAACCTGCAGCAGCACATATTGGTCGTCCCTCTAGAACAGCGGGCGGCCTTATCACCAATAAGTCCAATACCAACAGGACGGCCACACCTTCAACACGTCGCATTGGCACGAGCAGCAGTAACGCACAGACTATGCCCGGGGGCTCCTCTCATGCAGTTCACCTTGCTTACATCAAGCATCGCACCAGCATGTTTTCGTCATCTGCAGCGTCGAGAAGTACTCAGGTGACAGGAAGCAAGAGCACTAGCTAAATGACTACCTCACGGTGGTTGAGATGGCGAATGGAGACATAAGAAACTCCTTACGGCACAAACCTTTGTGCACAGGACTTCGAGTTGGTTGCCACAGCCGATGAAACCGATGAAGCTGGTGCAAAAAGGCATAAATGGAACATGTGACGCCCCCGATCTCGACCGTACGCTAATCAAACACGCAATGCGTACGACCAAGATTAGGGACTCACTGATTGATATCACAACACAACACTAGACACAAATTAAAGTCATACAACTTCATATTACAAGCCAGGGGCCTCGAGGGCTCGAACACAAAGCTCGACAAGCACGAGTCAGCGGAAGCAAATAATATCTGAGTACAGACATAAGTTAAACAAGTTTTGCCTTAAGAAGGCTAGCACAAACATAAGCAGCGGATCGAAAGAGGCGAGGCCTCCTGCCTGGGAACCTCCTAAACTACTCCTGAGCGTCGGCGTTCTCCACGTAGTAGTAGGCTCCAGCGGTGGTGTAGTAGTCGTCTCCGGCGTACTCCATCTCCTGGGCTCCATAGTCTGAACGCGGAAATCGTATCGAGGGGGAAAGAAAAAGCAAAGCAGCGGTGAGTACTCATCCAAAGTACTCGCAAGACTGACATTAGAACTATGCTAAGTATCCATCAGTATCAAGGGCAGGGGTTATATCTGGGTTGACTGCAGAAAGCAAGAATAAGGAGAAGGACTAGTCCTATCGAAGACTAGCATCTTCAACATCTTGCAGCATTAGAAGAGAGTAGATTGGTATCTCACATATAGTCATATTATTGTAGCAATTTTATTAAGTAACCACGCCCAGAGATCCTCCCTCGACTCCCTGCGAGGAAGCAATCCCGGAGCCACAATTCATTTCAATTTAAATCACAATTATAGTTGTATAAGGTCAAGGCACAACTCCAAGTCGTCCTGTTACCGTGGACACGGCTATTCGAATAGTTTGTTCTTCCCTGCAAGGGTGCACCGCATTTCCAACATGCCTGATCACCTCCGGTCGGACACACTTTCCTGGGTCATGCCCGGCCTCGGGATAGCAGCACGTCGTCACCCCACCTAGGCTTAACGAAGAGGCCAGCCCACCGGTCTAAATCCTAAGCGCGCAGGTTCGTGGGCCCACTTTCCCTTGCGCTCCTGCACGATGCGTGGGTGGCCGGAAACAGACCTAGTACACTCCAGTCCAGGAGCTGCACCGTCTAGTCCAATCCGGCGCGCGCCGCTCCATTGCTGACGTCCGAAGAGCTTCGGCTGATACAACGACGCTGAGTACCCATAATTTCTCCCACGCGATGGTTTGGTGCGTAAAAAGGGCAACGACCCAACTCAGATCAAATACCCAACCCATTAGCATTTTAGTAATGCGGGGAAAGCGCGACCCATGAAGTGCGGTCCGTCGCCCCGCCTTGAGGACCGTGGCAAGGGCCTCTCCTGCCCGTCCACGCCTCATCAACATCAAACCGTGGGTACCCCTCAGGGCCGACCCATCACATGTTTCTGTAACCAGGTCATAGTAACTGTGTGTATAAAACATCAAGACGGAACCTGAGGAATCACCCTCACGGGGTCCCGCTCGATGAAACCATCAAGGTGGACTTAGAGGAATCACCCTCGAGGGTCCCACACTTGAGGGGTTGCACGACAGAGTCATCGTCGGGAGTGGTGAAGGAGGAATCACCCTCGATAACCACGACCGACTAGCTGCACTACAGAGTTAGCATCATGAGTACTTCACGAGGTGTCACCCTTGGTACTCGATAGTAACTCTGCAGAGTCGTACAACTAAGGGGTGTGCGGTGATGTGAGGGGCCTGGCTCGTCGGTCAGTTGACCGAGTCTTCGAGTCTTCGGGTCGTCGAGTCGTCGATGAAGAAGCAGGGGCAACTGGGACTAAGGGGGTCACTGGGGATTCAATGATCAACCTATACTAAGCAGTTGTTATGAGTGCAGGTATAGTAGCAGTTTATCAAAAACAGGCTATGCATCAGAATAGGAGCTAACTAATACAGTAGCAAAGTCTAATGCAAGAATGAGAGGAAGAGAAATGGGCGATATCGGAATGCTCAAGGGGGGTTGCTTGCCTTGCTGCTCTGCGGCAAAAGGCTGATCGTCAGTCTTGTAGTCGTACCCGGCAGCAGCCTTAGTCTCGGGGTCTACCGGAGAGAAGAGGGGGGAGAAACAATAAATATTTAGCAGACAAATGCATCACGATGCATGACATGGCAATATGCAGGGCTAGGCATGCACTAATGAAGTATTACGCGTCGCAGACGGGTCGGAAGAATATCTGACGATATTTCCCGGGTCTCGGGCTACTACCGGACAAGCGAAATCGATGGAAAAGTTCCATGTTTGCTATGCTAGAGGCATGTGACAGACTAACGAACTGCGTATTCGGATTCGTGGAATTATTCTGAGCAACTTTCATGTTCAAAACTTTTTAATTCGGGCTACGGTTTAATTTATATTAATTTCTAAAGATTAAATCATTTTCTGAAATTCATTTAATTATTAAATCTGAATTAACTGATTTAATTAATTGGAATTATTCAAAACAGTAAAATACTGTTTAATTTTAATTAATTAACAGTTTAATTAATTAATCTAATTAAACTTAATCATCTAATTAACTAATTAATTACTTATTGAAGTAATTCACTAATTAATTAAATATTAATATTAATAAATATAGTTATTTATTTATTTTATTTTATTTTTTGTTTTTAGCATATACGTATATGTATAAATACATACATACGTATGTATATACATACATATGTATACACATACATACATACACACATATACACACACACACACCACAGCACATACACACGCACGCACGCACGCACCGGCTGGCGCGGCGGCGCGGCCGCCGGCGGTCGTCGGGTGGGGGGGGGGGGGGCGGGCGGCAGCGGCGAGCTCACCGCGGGGCGGCGACGGGGTCGGGGCGGCGAGGTGGCGGGGCGGCGTCGGGGCGGCCGACTCCAGATCCGGCCGTCGGGGGGGGGGGAATAGGCGCGGCCGGCTCGGGGCGCTGGCGCGCGTCGGCGGGGCGGGGGGGGGGGGAATCGGGGCCGGCTCCCCAGGGGCGAGCGAGCGGCCGTGGAGGGGGCGGGAATCGGGGACGAGGCGAGCGAGGCTGGGGCTCGCTAGGGTTCGCCCCAGCTGGCCCCTTATAGCAGCTGGCTGGACCGCCCCTTTCGGCCCAGTAGGATTTTTTTTAATTAATTAAACAACTTCTGTTTTAAATATTTAGGGGCTCTAAAATAATTCGAAAAATTACAGTTACAATTTTATAAATCCTTAGGGAATATTTGCAATCTATCCAACATTTTTAATTCCAGTTTTGCCAAACTTTTAAATCCACCTTTCAGACGATTTAAATTTGCAACCGAATTTGAACGGGGTTTAAACCAACGCGAGTTTAACAACAGTAAACGCGGTGACGTGGCATCATTAGTGCGGGATTACTATAGCTTAATTACAGAGATTACTGTACCACAAAATCAGGGCGTCACAATTCTCCCCTACTAAAAAGAATTCTCGTCCCGAGAATCAAGAAGTAGAAGGAAAGAGCCCGGGGTATTCGGCACGAAGATGATCTTCGCGTTCCCAAGTGGCTTCATCGTCATAATGGTTTGCCCACTGCACTTTGAAGAACTTGATAATCTTCTGACGAGTCCGACGTTCAGTTTCATCGAGAATGCGGACTGGTTGCTCTTTGTAAGAGAGGTCTTGGTGCAGCTCAAGCATATCATGATCCACTGCTCGGATAGGATCCTTGAAGCAGCGACGTAGCTATGACACATGGAACACATCGTGAACCTGAGAAAGGTTTGACGGTAATTCCAGTTGATATGCCACCTTACCACGCCTTTCGAGAACAGTGAAAGGACCAATATATCGAGGAGCCAGCTTGCCCTTGATCCCGAAACGGTGTGTACCTCTCATTGGCGTGACTCGAAGATAAGCCTTTTCGCCAGGTTGATAGACCATATCCTTGTGATGACGGTCATACTGACTCTTCTGACGAGACTGAGCAGCCTTCAGATTTGCATGAATAATGCGGACTTGATCTTCGGCATGTTGGATAATATCCGGACCGATCAGTGTACGTTCCCCAGTTTCTGACCAATTCAGAGGAGTCCGACACTTACGTCCATATAATACTTCAAAGGGAGCCATCTTCAGACTAGCTTGATAGCTATTGTTGTAGGAGACTCAGCATACGGGAGAGATTCCTCCCATTTCTTGCCGAAAGAAATGACACAAGCTCGAAGCATGTCTTCGAGAATCTGATTGACTCTTTCAACTTGTCCCTGAGATTGAGGGTGAAAAGCGGTGCTGAATGACAAATGAGTTCCAATAGCTTCCTGGAAACTTGCCCAGAATCTTGAAGTGGATAAACTGCCACGGTCTGAACTGATAACCAGTGGAATACCGTGAAGTGAAACAATTCTGGACATGTAGAGAGTTGCCAGCTGACTTGCAGTAATAGTTTCTTTGACGGCTAGAAAATGTGCAACTTTGGAAAGTCGGTCAATGACGACAAGAATAGCATCATTACCTTTCTGCGATCTGGGAAAACCAGTAATGAAGTCCATTTCAACATGATCCCATTTCCATTCAGGAATAGAAATAGGTTGCAGAGTTCCAGCAGGCCTTTGATGTTCTGCTTTGATACGACGGCAAACATCACACTCGGCAACATAGCGAGCAATGTCTTGCTTCATGTTAGACCACCAGAATCTTTGACGAATGTCTTGGTACATCTTGGTACTACCAGGATGAATAGACAGCGGAGTGTCATGTGCTTCCTTCATGACCTCCTGAGTCAAATCATTGTTTTCCTCCTTACTGGGTACCACTAGGCGGCACTTGAAGTACAAAGCGCCATCCTCAGCAATAGTGAAGGGTGAGGGCTTCCCTTCTGCGAGATCGAATTTAATCCTCTCGACTTCACTGTCACACTTCTGGATCCACTTGATGACGTCCACAAGATCTGGTTTAGCAACCAGGGTATTGACAGAACCCTGGGAAACAACGTGGAGGTTCATTTTGTAGGATCCTTTGGGAGGGGGAGTGAGATAACCCTGAGGAACAATATGGAGGTTCAGCTTGCGAAATTATTCTTGAAGACGGGGATGAACCTTATGAACCTGAACGTGATTGCAGTACGACTTGTGGCTCAAAGCATCAACCATTTTATTAGCCTTGCCAGGTGTATAAGAAATTCCCACGTTGTAATCTGCTATTCGTTCCATCCATCTCTGTTGACGGAGGTTTAGATCTGGCTGAGTAAACAGATACTTAAGACTTTGGTGGTCGGTGTAGATCTCGCAACGGTTCCCAACAAGGTATTGCCGCCACTATTTCAGTGCATGAATTACTGCAGCAAGTTCAAGGTCATGAACAGGGTAGTTCTCTTCATGAGGACGCAATTGGCGGGATGCATAAGCAACCACTCTGCGCTCTTGCTTTAGGACACAACCCATTCCCTGACGAGAAGCGTCACAATAAATGACAAAGTCCTTACGAGTATCCGGAGGAGCAAGCACTGGAGCAGACGTCAGTTTGTCCTTAAGTGCCTGGAAGCTCTCCTGACATTTTTCTGTCCACTCATATTTAACACCTTTGTGCAGCAAATTAGTTAAGGGCTTTGCAATCTTGGAGAAGTTCTCGACGAATCGACGGCAATAGCTGGCGAGTCCGAGAAAACTTCTGACTTGCTTGACATTCTTCGGGGGAGTCCAGTCAAGAATAGCCTGAACTCGTTTAGGGTTGACCGCAATACCATCCTTGGAGATCACGTGACCAAGGTAGGTTACTTTGTCCATCCAGAACTCACACTTCGAATACTTTGCATAAAGTTGATGTTCTCGAAGCCTCTCCAGTATAAGACGAAGATGTTCAGCATGCTCTTCTTTATTCTTGGAATAAACAAGGATATCATCCAGATAAACCACGATGAATTTATCGAGGTAATCCATGAATATATAGTTCATCAGGCGAGAGAAGGTTGCTGGAGCATTGGTTAAGCCGAAGGACATGACGGTGTACTCGTATGAACCATAGCGAGTAACAAATGCAGTCTTGGGAATATCCTCTTCACGAACCCGGATCTGATGGTAACCCAACCTCAAGTCGAGTTTCGAATACACTGTTGAACCAGCAAGTTGATCATACAGATCGTTGATCCGAGGAAGCGGATATTTCTTTTGAATCGTTGCTTGGTTGATGGGACGGTAATCTTGGACCAATCGATTCGTTCCATCTTTCTTCTTGATAAAGAGAGAAGGTGCTCCCCAGGCAGAGGAACTTGGACGAATGAAACCCAGACGAAGCGAATTGTCAATTTCTTGCTTAAGTTCAAGGAGTTCATGTGGTGGCATCTTATACGGACACTTGGCTATAGGAGTGGTACCAGGTACCAAGTCGATGACAAACTTGACAGCTCTAGCAGGGGGGATCCCTGGAAGTTCTTCCGAAAAACCATCTTAGAAATCCTGGACAACTGGAATGTTTTCAATCCCTTCAAGAGGTGACTCATTTAATGCATTCATGGCATATAGTCGGGCTTCAGCATTCCGAACAAGATGAGCATGATAGCTTACAATCTCATTCGATGGATGTAGGAGGTGGACGGTTTTAGTGTCACAAACAATAGAAGCGGTATGCGCTTTCAACCAATCCATTCCGAGAATGAGATCGATATTGGAAGACTTCAACATTATGGGGGAGGCATGGAATTCCAACCCTTCAATTTCAATGGTGACATTGGGACTATTAATAGAGGTCTGACATTGGCCCGCGGGGGTGTTTACTACTATTGGAACGTTCATCTCTTCACACTTAATGTCATGCATGCATGCGAAATCTTCCGACATAAAAGAATGCGATGCTCCTGTATCAAACAATACAGAAGCTGGTACTGAGTTGACGAGAAGAGTACCCATCACAGTAGTAGGCTGGTCTTGAACTTCATTCAGAACAATATTTTTGGCTTGAACACAGCCCTGAGCAGGCCTGGCATTGTTGTTGCGGGGCTGGTTGGTAGGCAGTGCAAGTTGATTCTGATTCTGCCTACATTCTCTAGCACGGTGTCCTGGACGACCACACTTGAAGCACAGCCCATCCTCAGGACGAGAAGGGGGAATAGGAGCTCGTGGTGGCGGAGTTGGGAGCCTCGGCTGCCTAGGTGGGGGTGCAGGCAGACGAGGTGCAGCATAGGACGGCCTCGGAGCAGGAGGCGGTGCATGGTACATGTTGTGGGGGATCCAGATCTTGCGCTTCTGAGCAGATGAGCCCAAAGATGAGCCCATGTCATGATTGTGCTTGCAGTTGTCCTTGTAGTCCTACAGACCTGTTTCCACTATAATAGACTTGTTTACCAAGGTGGCAAAGTTACCGAAGTCTTGAGCAATGAGTGCCAGCTTGATATCTGGGTGGAGGCCTTCACGGAATTTCTCTTGCCTACGAGCATCAGTTGCAACGTCTTCTTCAGCATAGCGAGACAAGTCCAGAAATTCCCACTGATAAGCATCCACAGTCTTGTTGCCCTGGACTAAGTTGCGGAATTCACGCTTCTTCTTATCCATCATTCCCTGAGGAATGTGACGAGCACGGAACGCAGCTTGAAACTCTGGCCAGGTGATGATTGTTCCAACAGGCTGAGAGCGCCTGTGGCTGTCCCACCATTGAGCAGCGGGGCCCTTCAGAAAGTACGAGGCAAAGGTGACATAGCTAGCCTCTGGGGCGCCTGAAGACTCCAGCTCATAAGTGATGTCACGGAGCCAGTCATCTGCGTCAAGCGGCTGAGTTGAGCTGTGGTAGGTCGTAGGGTTGAGGCGCATGAAGTCTTGCAGAGTCATTGGGGCTGGCTGCTGATTCATATTCGGCCTCGGGATCTAGTCCATCAGCCCTTGCATAAACTGGCGATTCAGTTCAAACTGTTGCATCATACCAGCCATGTAGTCCGGTGGTGGTGGTGGTTCAGGCGCACCACGACCACGACCAGCTGGCCTAACCATTCTGTCAAATTTTTAACAGTGGTAGTTTAGCATTGTGTAATTGCAAAGACAAGGAATCATTCATGAAGTAAATTGCACAAAGAAAGCAGTGCAATAGATACGACATAGTAGTTCAAATTACAACATACAGATCCATACATAGGTCTATTACAAACCATAAGTCTGTTACAAAATAGACGTTAGGTCCGGCATGAAAATAACCTAGACAACTAGGCGGCACGCAGGCACGCGGTGGAGGGATACAACAACAGGACATAGCGATAAGCTACATCAACGTTGGGGACAACGAAAGTAACCACGGAACTGCACGTGACCCTGAATGTGAAACCTGGTGGCAGGGTCCTGCATCCCGTGCACACTCTGATGCAGAATCTGCATACCAAGCGGGAGCGCAGGTCCACGTGCCGGAGTACGACCCCCAACCTTAGGCCATTGAAGACCTGGAGGAAACTCAGTCCGAGGCGGGTGAAGGATGTGCTCCGGATGTATCCTCGCATGGACTGCTGGCATCAACTGCTCCATAGCCTGTTGCAGACGAGCTCGGGTGGCGTACAGCTCGACATTAAGAGCCATGAAAGTACAATCCAGAGCCTCAGTGTACTGGACCAGAACCTGTGGGTCGTAACGACGACTCACGTAGGGGGTGCAGACAGCAGTGTAGGACCGGTCGGTACGCTGCCGTGCAAAAGGGGTCAAGACCTCGGCGTTGGCTGCCGTATCAACTCCAGCAGGGACATACGGGATGTATCTGTATGCCGTCTCCTCCAAACAAGGGTTCGCTGCACGGAGACGACAATAGCAGCATAGGCAGCATCCCGTACTGCCATCTCAACAGTCACTCCAATGCCACGGAAGGTGTGCAGCTCAGTGATGGAGAGGTCCTGTCGATCCCAGATAAACATCTCAGCCTCATATTGTTCCTGGTTGAACTCGCGGTAGTCCTCGGGGTACCAGCGATATCCCAGCTTCTTCAAGAGGCCAACCAGAATGGCCGGGAACCCAGTCGTATCGTGCGCAAAGGTCAGACGAACGATCTGCCTAGCGGGATGCATCTGTAACAAGGAGATTCAAGATGTCAAATGACAGTGCGTGCATCATAACTTCAAAGAAGACAATTTTCGACGAAACAATTCTCCGGTGGATGTGATCACGAGAACCTAATGTTAGATTTAGCAAAATCTTTAACCCGAAAGAGAAGAGAGATTAGAACCCAGAGTATAGACGAGGAGTTAAAGATCCTAATACCAACCGATTGAGATGTGGGCCCGTAATCCACACAACTATGTTAGTAAAAGTTTTCCAATGACTAGACTCAACTTCGGCCAAGGAGTTGGAAAGGGGGCTACCTACAGGCAGTCGGCTCTGATACCAACTTGTGACGCCCCTGTTCTCGACCGTACGCTAATCAAACACTTAATGCGTACGACCAAGATTAGGGACTCACTGATTGATATCACAACACAACACTAGACACAAATTAAAGTCATACAGCTTCATATTACAAGCCAGGGGCCTCGAGGGCTCGAATACAAAGCTCGACAAGCACGAGTCAGCGGAAGCAAATAATATCTGAGTACAGACATAAGTTAAACAAGTTTTGCCTTAAGAAGGCTAGCACAAACATAAGCAGCGGATCGAAAGAGGCGAGGCCTCCTGCCTGGGAACCTCCTAAACTACTCCTGAGCGTCGGCGTTCTCCACATAGTAGTAGGCTCCAGGGGTGGTGTAGTAGTCGTCTCCGGCGTACTCCATCTCCTGGGCTCCATAGTCTGAACGCGGAAATCGTATCGAGGGGGAAAGAAAAAGCAAAGCAGCGGTGAGTACTCATCCAAAGTACTAGCAAGACTGACATTAGAACTATGCTAAGTATGCATCAGTATCAAGGGGAGGGGTTATATCTGGACTGACTGCAGAAAGCAAGAATAAGGAGAAGTCCTAGTCCTATCGAAGACTAGCATCTTCAACATCTTGCAGCATTAGAAGAGAGTAGATTGGTATCTCACATATAGTCATATTATTGTAGCAATTTTATTAAGTAACCACGCCCAGAGATCCTCCCTCGACTCCCTGCGAGGAAGCAATCCCGGAGCCACAATTCATTTCAATTTAAATCACAATTATAGTTGTATAAGGTCAAGGCACAACTCCAAGTCGTCCTGTTACCGTGGACACGGCTATTTGAATAGTTTGTTCTTCCCTGCAGGGGTGCACCGCATTTCCAACACGCCTGATCACCTCCGGCCGGACACACTTTCCTGGGTCATGCCCGGCCTCGGGATAGCAGCACGTCGTCACCCCACCTAGGCTCAACGAAGAGGCCAGCCCGCCGGTCTAAATCCTAAGCGCGCAGGTTCGTGGGCCCACTTGCCCTTGCGCTCCTGCACGATGCGTGGGCGGCCGAAAACAGACCTAGTAATTTCCAGTCCAAGAGCTGCACCGTCCAGTCCAATCCGGCGCGCGCCGCTCCATTGCTGACGTCCAAAGAGCTTCGGCTGATACAACGACGCTGAGTACCCATAACTTCTCCCACGCGATGGTTTGGTGCGTAAAAAGGCCAACGACCCAACTCAGATCAAATACCCAACCCATTAGCATTTTATTAAAGCGGGGAAAGCAAGACCCATGAAGTGCGGTCCGTCGCCCCGCCTCGAGGACCGTGGCAAGGGCCTCTCCTGCCCGTCCACGCCTCATCAACATCAAACCGTGGTTACCCCTCAGGGCCGACCCATCACCAACATGTTTCTGTAACCAGGTCATAGTAACTTTGTGTATAAAACATCAAGACGGAACTTGTGGAATCACCCTCACGGGGTCCCGCTCGATCAAACCGTTAAGGTGGACTTAGAGGAATCACCCTCGAGGGTCCCACACTTGAGGGGTTGCACGACAGAGTCATCGTCGGGAGTGGTGAAGGAGGAATCACCCTCGATAACCACGAACCCTCGATAACCACGACCGACTAGCTGCACTACAGAGTTAGCATCATGAGTACTTCACGAGGTGTCACCCTCGGTACTCGATAGTAACTCTGCAGAGTTGTACAACTAAGGGGTGTGCGGTGATGTGAGGGGCCTGGCTCGTCGGTCGGTTGACCGAGTCTTCGAGTCTTCGGGTTGTCGAGTCGTCGATGAAGAAGCAGGGGCAACTGGGACTAAGGGGGTCACTGGGGATTCAATGATCAACCTATACTAAGCAGTTGTTATGAGTGCAGGTATAGTAGCAGTTTATCAAAAACAGGCTATGCATCAGAATAGGAGCTAACTAATACAGTAGCAAAATCTAATGCAAGAATGAGAGGTAGAGAAATGGGCGATATCGGAATGCACGAGGGGGGTTGCTTGCCTTGCTGCTCTACGGCAAAAGGCTGATCGTCAGTCGCGTAGTCGTACCCGGCAGCAGCGTCAGTCTCGGGGTCTACCGGAGAGAAGAGGGGGGAGAAACAATAAATATAAAGCAGACAAATGCATCACGATGCATGACATGGCAATATGCAGGGCTAGGCATGCACTAACGCAGTATTACGCGTCGCAGACGGGTCGGAAGAATATCTGACGATATTTCCCGGGTCTCGGGCTACTACTGGACAAGCGAAATCGAAGGAAAAGTTCCATGTTTGCTATGCTAGAGGCATGTGACAGACTAACGGACTGCGTATTCGGATTCGTGGAATTATTCTGAGCAACTTTCATGTTCAAAACTTTTTAATCCGGGCTACGGTTTAATTTATATTAATTTCTAAAGATTAAATCATTTTCTGAAATTCATTTAATTATTAAATCCGAATTAACTGATTTAATTAATTGGAATTATTCAAAACAGTAAAATACTGTTTAATTTTAATTAATTAATCTAATTAAACTTAATCATCTAATTAACTAATTAATTACTTATTTAATTAATTCACTAATTAATTAAATATTAATATTAATAAATATAGGTATTTTTTTAGCATATACGTATATGTATAAATACATACATACGTATGTATATACATACATATGTATACACATACATACATACACACATATACACACACACACACCACAGCACATACACACGCACGCACGCACGCACCGGCCGGCGCAGCGGCGCGGCCGCCGGGGGTCGTCGGATGTGGGGGGGTGGGGGGCGGCAGCGGCGACCGGCGGTCGGAGGGGCGGCGAACGCGGCGGTCGGCGGCGGGGTCGGGGCAGCGAGGTGGCGGAGCGGCGAGGTCGAGGCGTCGGGGCGGCCGGCTCCAGATCCGGCCGTCGGGGGGGGGGGGGGGGTCGTGCGAGGCGGCCCGGGCGGCTCGGGCCGGATGTCGGGGGGGAACGGGCGCGGCCGGCTCGGGGCGCTGGCGCGCGTCGGCGGGGGGGGGGATCGGGGCCGGCTCCCCACGGGCGAGCGAGCGGCGGCGGGGGGGGGGGGGGGGATCGGGGGCGAGGCGAGCGAGGCTGGGGCTCGCTAGGGTTCGCCCCAGCTGGCCCCTTATAGGAGCTGGCAGGGCCGCCCCTTTCGGCCCAGTAGGATTTTTTTAATTAATTAAACAGCTTCTGTTTTAAATATTTAGGGGCTCTAAAATACTTCAAAAAATTCCGGTTACAATTTTATAAATCCTTAGGGAATATTTGCAATCCATCCAACATTTTTAATTCCAGTTTTGCTAAACTTTTAAATCCACCTTTCAGACGATTTAAATTTGCAACCGAATTTGAACGGGGTTTAAACCAACGCGAGTTTAACAACAGTAAACGCGGTGACGTGGCATCATTAGTGCGGGATTACTGTAGCTTAATTACAGAGATTACTGTAGCACAAAATCAGGGCGTCACAGAACATCAGGCCCAGGTGCAAACCGCGTACATAGGAAGAGATAGTGAGTGGACCGTGCTTATATCACAACTATGGGAACCACAAGGCCTAGCAATCCACAAGAGATTGCAGCCTCAAGGAACAGCTCCTCTATGAGAAAAGAAACCCAATCGCGACAGGCCATGAGGGCGCCAGCAAAGCAGCCCCCCCCCCCCCCGCGTGCGGTTCCTAGCAATGGATCAGGAGCAGCAGGCCCAGCGAGCCTTCCCCGATGACGTACGAAGAGTAAACATGATCACTGAAGCACGACGTCCGCATAGTACCGTCGGCAAGCACCATCATGCAAGGTCAAGGAGGTCCTCTAGATACCTCGAATGGTGAGAACGAACAATTTCCTTCGGCCAAGCCGACCACCCAATATTGTTCCAAACACCAGGCAGCCTGCCCCTCGTCCTCAGCTCGATAATCGGGGGCTGCTACATCCCAGCAACACTAATGGACGGGGGCTCAGGGATAAATATACTGTACACAAAGACACTACGGCGATTGGACAAGACAAGGGGCTTGACAACCCTCTTGCCACGTTCGGTGGAAGTTTTTATTTTGTTTGTGTGCATGTATTGTTTACACTGTTAGCTTACAGCTTTCTACTGAATTGCTAACATTGGTTCTCTAACTGAGGGAAATACTTTGCTGCTGTTCTACTTTACCATTTCTCTTGGGAGTTTTTTTTGAAGGATACATCAAAGTTGACGTATCGAGATCATAGATAGAAGGAGCCAAGATGGCTAAATGTTCTTACAACTCGGCCACGGCTATGAAAGCCACCCACCCTTACATTAGCGACTACTCATCATCCCACCACCTATATCTACCCTAGTAGGAAAGGAGTTGTCCTCTCTCGAAAGTGCCTCCGCCTTCCAATCCTCACCCTCGATGTCGATCCGCCGAAGGACTGCATCTGCCAATGGCACAACCCTGTTAAAGACGATGTCGTTTCGGTGCCTCCAAAGCGACCATATAACCAGGTTTACAACCGTCCATGTCTCCTTCCTCAGCCTCGGCTATGGGACCATTCCTAACCACCAGTCCACCAGTGTATCATCTGGTTGTGGGACCTACTCCGGTTTGCTCCAATTGTTGCCTACGACCGTCCACACTTTCCTCGCCAGCACACAACCAAGAGTAATGTGATCAATAGTCTATGGTTCTTGATCGTAGAATGGGCAGGCGGAGGGGTGCGGCAGTTGTCTTCGTTGAAGCCCGTCCGCCGTCCAACATCTACCCTTCATGGCAAGCTAGGCGAAGAACTTGCATGCTGCCGGCGCCCGCGACTTCCAAACCTGTAATGCGCCCGCGTCCTCCTCCCGACCCGCAAAGGAAGCACGATAAGTCGAGCGTGCCGAGAAGGAGCCATTGGCCTCCCATATCCACTCAATTATGTCAGGCACTCCCTCTAATAGCATCACCAACTGTACCCGGTCAACCAGGGTGAGGAACTGGAACAGCACCTGAGCAGACATGTTCGGGGAGACATCTCGCCACCAGCCATCAATGATTGCGTGCCTCACAGTGCATTGAGACACCGCCTTCTTCTTGACGACGTTGAAGAGGCTTGGCATGAGATCTTGAATGCGCCCCTCCGGTAACCACCAATCAGTCCAGAATAAGATCTCTGACCCATCACCCAACGAGCATTTGGTAGCGGCCCTGTAGATGGCGAGAGACTCCGGTGCCACCTGAATGTTGAATTCCTTCCATGGTCTGTTCGGGCCAGTTCTCGTGAGCCAAGGCCATCTGGACCTGAGTGCCAAATTCAGCAGCCTTAGGTTGGGCACGCCGAGCCCACCATTCTCCTTTGGCGCACACACCTTGTCCCATGCCACTAGGCAGTGGCATGCACTCACATCCCTCCTACCTTTCCAAAGAAATCCTCTACATATCTTGATAGCAGCCTCCAATGTTTTTACTGGTAGATCAAGAGCCATTATCGCGTGGATGGGCATCGCAGTGAGCGTGGTTTTCAGTAGCTCCAGTCTACCCGAACGGTAAAGGAGTCGGGCCTGCCACGCGGGTAGTCTGTCCGCCATGTTTTCCATAATGAATTCGAGTTGGGCTGCCATTGCTTTCGGCAGCCCAAGAGGGATCCCAAGATAACGGCAAGGCCAGCCCAACTCATCCGCAATCAGCTGCCTCTGCTCTTTAGTACACCTGATCGGATGTGCAGAGCAATTGACCCGGTTGATACGCAAACCGGAGGCCACATCGAAATCCACCAGGAGGAGAGAGCAATCCCATAAGCTAAGACAATTCAGAGCGATGAAAGTGATGTCGTCGTCAGCAAATATCGAGGTGCGCTGCTTCAAACCGATGGGGACAAGGCGCGATAGAACGCCGAGCTGGGCCGCATGCTTAAGCATGTAATGCAGGCCCTCCATGACGATGACGAATAAGAGCGGCGACACCAGGTCCCCTTGTATGAGCCCACATCGGTTGTAAATGACCTCCCCTGGCACTCTGTTCAACAGCACCCATGTCGAAGAGGAGGCCAAGAGGCCATCCACCCACGCTATCCACTTGGCGCCAAAACCAACGCGACGAAGGACCTCAAGAAGGAAGGCCCAGTCCACCGTGTCAAAGGCTTTGGCGATGTCCAATTTAAGCATCACCGCTTGTCTTGCCGAAGCGAAGAGTGCAGCTTCCTAGCCATCACCTGCACTAGCATGTAGTTATCGTGCAGGCACCGGCCTTTGATGAACGCGCTCTGGTGCGGTCCCACGATGCCTGGCATTTCTGGCGCCACACGTCCATCCAGAACCCTGGCCACCAGCTTTGGGAAGCTATGCATCAAACTGATGGGGCGAAAGTCTCAGATCTCAATTGCATCAGGTGTTTTAGGCAGGAGGGCAATGAAGGCTTGGTTAATGGATGTCAGACCCCGAAAGTCCGTACTTCCAAAGGCCCCGAAGGCGTCCATGATATCGCCCTTAATGATTTGCCAGCAAGCCGCATAGAACTATGGAGAAAACCCATCGGGCCCCGGTGCCTTGTCCAGCCCCTACGCACACACTGCCTCCCAAACCTCCTCCTCCAAAAAATCATGGTCCAAGTGGCTAAGATCCTTGCGTGGCATACCAATCGCCTCCAGGTCAAGAGTGTACGCCCTCTCCGGCGCGCCCCCAATCATGCCAGAGAAGAAGGAGTCAATCCCCTCGGCCATGTCCTCGTGAACAGACGTCAGCGTGCCATCCACTTTTAGCTTGGAGATGAAATTCTTGCGCCTCCTGTGACTAGCCTGAGCATGAAAGAAGGCCGTGCATGCGTCTCCCTCCCTGAGCCAAAGGACCCTCGATCTCTGTCTGGCAATGGATCTCTTTAGCGAGGCCAAGCCCAAAAGCTTCCTCTTAAGCAACCGCCTCAAATCGCATTCCTCCGTCAAGAGCCGACAAGTCTCCATCGCCACATCAAACCGAAGAATGACTTTAGTAGCAATATGCAGTTGCTGCTTCACACTACCCACGTATCTGTCGCTCCAACTCGCGAGCGCCATCGCCATAGCCTTGAGCTTGCTCGCAATCCTTTTGAATGGGTTCGTAATATTGGGCTGACCTTCCCACGCTTGCCTAACGACATCCTGGAATCCGTCAATTTTCGTCCAAAATGCCTCGAAATGGAAGCGCCTGCCCCTTCTGAAGTTGGTGTCGAGGACCAAATGGAGGGGACAATGTCTGAAATGCCTGTGCTCAGAGCCGAAAGATAGGCCGTATAAAACATAGGCTCCCAGTCCATCGAAACGAGAAATCTATCCAGCTTCTCCAACGTCAGGATCCGCCTCTCATTGGACCACGTGTACCTCCTACCATTGAGGTAGATGTCTCGCAAGTCAAGGTCCGAGATCCACCTCCTGAACCGTCCCATCATTCGTCGGTTGATCCTGTCATTACTTTTCTCACCGGGGTCCGCAATGAGATTGAAATCACCTGCCACCATCCAAGGACCAGCATGCAAATCCCTCACATCCCTAGGATCCTGCATGAAAGTCATTTTGTCCGCCTCCTCTTGCGGTCTATAGACCCCTGTGAACCACCAACCGGACAAGTCCCCGAGGACCACACGGGTCGTGACCGTGTTATTGGTAACATGCGGGTTAGAAAGCCTAACGCTCCCCGACTTACTAGCCAGCATCACACAGCCCCGAGACCCGATGGCCGCAGAGGCATGGAACGTGTCAAACTCCGGGCCAAGGCACTGCTGAGAAAGGGCCAAGTCCATGACCTGCACCTTGGTGTCCTGGAGGCAAACCACACTCGCGCCCGAGCAGGAAATCAGATTCTTTATAGCAAGACGCTTAGCCGGGTTGTTAATACCCCTGACGTTCCACACCACATCTGAGATCGATGGGTGAGACATAAGAAGAGCCTACCCTAGGACCACGGAGAACGCATTCCTATGCTACCATGCCATCCACCACACGACCTAGGGGTAGCACGTCGGCCTGCCAACCGAATAAACCAACAATGGCCGCAATGTGCTCCTGCCTCAAGGGCCTAGCGAAGAGCTCCAGATAAGCTTGCAACGCGTCGTCGCCAATCACCTCTCCCTCCCGCGCAATGCCTAACTGGGTCATGAGTGTCCTCTGCTGCTGCTTGACTGAGGAGTGTTCTCTTGGGAGTCCCTCACCAGTGTTTAATTCATATCTTGTAGCGGTTCAATCGTCATTGCCTTTTGTCCTGTACTTGTTTAATAATTAATTAATGAAAATGACCACATATAAGGATACAATTCTTAAAGATATGACCAGTACTCATCGTTTACACAAGAACTTCAGCAACAAGATGAGGCACTGTGTGGGCGCAGGGTGTGTGAATTGAGACGTGGCCGATATGCCAAAGTTTATGTATGCAACACTAGCGGTGTGCACTTGATCTTGGCCATTGTACGGGTCACGCGTCGTCACCTTGTCCAGATCCCTCCTACTAGCCCCTTCCCGTCTGGTCCCATAAACCCAAACACGGCCGAAGAGCTCAAATTCTCAAAGCATTCGCAGGCGCATGCGCCGGCGTGAGCCTGTCTATCATGATGAAGCATGGCTCGACCGGCGCCCGGCCGTGGAATTACACGACGCACGCCAGGAAAAGGCGAACTTGATACATGAATGACACCATCGATTTGAGGTGGGGTGCTCAAACGCATCCACGGCAGGCTTCGTCAGTTCTTAGCTCTGGTCCTGACCTAAATTGAGTGGAAACCAGAGGCCGTCATGGTGTAGTACTGTGGTAGGCTAGGCAATCATTGTGCTGAACTACTGCATTACGTGCTGTGGTGCAACAATGGTGGACGGGAACGATGGATCGATCGTCTCGGTGGAGCCAACGCTTGCCGACATGCAGTGCGCACGATTTTGCCAACCTAGAGTGCAATTGTTTGCCTCTCGGAAGCACCATTTACAATTTGGTGGTGCAAAAGCTGGCTTGCTTGACCGTTTCCAAAAAGCAGGGCAATATTTGGCATCACATTCACACAGGACGTGACAATCCGCGATTTAACTTCTCAGCGACTTGTATCACCTGATGAAGCAGGGGCAGTCCAACAACTCTAGGTGGAACCTGGCTATAAATACCACGCTTCTCCGGGGCGAGTAGCAGCAATCAAATACGGAGTAGATCAAACGAGCAAACAAACTAGCAGCTTACTCTTCTACTTTTATTCTACTCCGTCTCCGTCCCAATAGACAACAGCAGTGGCGTCTAAGGCCGCCGTCATTCTCGCCCTCGCCACGGTCGTGGCAGCCTGCTGTGCCGTGGCTTCCGCGCAGACCAAGTTCGGCAAGCTCGTCATCACCGGCATCGTGCCCTGCAACACCGGCACCCTGATCGACGTCGCCACTTCTCCGGCGTTTCCAGGTAAAGCATGAAAGCTCTATATGTGCGCACGGCTTTGTGAACTGCAACTGTCCGATTAATTTGTCCTGGGTATACGTGCACGCGGACGCGAACGTGGAGCTGCGGTGCGGCGGCAACGTGGTGGCCGGCGCCAAGACGAGCCAGAACGGGTCGTTCGCGATCGAGGCAGACATGACCAACGCGCTGGCGGCGCTTGTCGGCGCCTGCGAGCTAGTAGTGGACACGCCGCTGGTAAAATGCGACGGGAAGCTGCCGGCGGCGGGGGCGCTGGTGTCCTACCTGCAGGGCCCGCTCACTAGGCTGCTCAGCGGCATCTTCCAGCTCGCCCCCGCCGGCTTCTCCTTCCGTATGAGCTGATGGACGGCCATCCACCCCACGCAACGCATGCGGTCAGAGAACGCCTAAGTAATGCGTACGCATGAGAAGTGGCAAGGACACTAATAAATTACGTATATAGTTTTCGCGTATCATGCGTGCCATGGCAGTGATACAAAAATGAAACTTGTGTACCGCTAGCAGCATATATGGAATAAAGAATACAAATCATGCATGAACTAAACACCCACGCTGATCGATTTTCCACTAGTATATTGATGCTCTGATGTGTTTTATAGCAAACTAGATCATCGATGGTGCGCGTTGCCGCGCCCATCTATTTGTTCAAGAAAATGATAGGAATTTTCACGAATATAAGGCCACATGAAACATTTTATACTTGCACAAACATAACTGTATATTAGTCAGTAATCAAAGGAAACCTCATATATAATCAGCAAAAGCAATGTTCAGAAATAAAAATTTGGCTTCATATGACAACATACACAACAATGTACTTCCTCCATAAAGAAATATAAGAGAGTTTAGATCTTATATTTGTTTTTTTTTTGAACACAAATCCTATATTTGTTTACGGATGGAGTATTGGTTAAATAGAGCACAACGATGTCCTTAGTAAATAGAGCTAGATAACCACAAAAAATATATTATAATGTTCTCTTGAATGTAAAGTTGAAATGAGTACACGGGTTGGAGAAATGAGGCATGAAACTTTCAAGTTGTTGCTCTCTAACAATTTCACGAGTAAACATAGTTCAGTAACTATCAGATCAATTTCAACATTGTACATGGCTCAATGCATCAGATAACAAATTTCAAGCGGCTGAATCAGAAAGGGGAGTGGATATTGGTACTGCCACTACACAACAATATATCTATTTCTTATAAAAGAATCCTTTCCTGAGGGGAGGGGGGGAATACCAGCTACTTATTCCTACAAAGTTTGAAAACAATGATATCAGTGCTTAATGCTTATGCATCAGCTGTCGCTGAGCAAGGATGTCTGCTGCCCAACAACAATATGTTATTGCTTGATCCTATATGCTATAAGTGAACTATGCGCACCTTTATAATCAAAGTTGGACCCTCCAAGCAAAGCCTCCTAGTCTGCTCCATTAATTGAGCATATCTACATAATAAGGCGGGTTCCTACATGCATCTTTGCTTCCAAGAAGAGATATAAACCAAAAGCAAGTCACCTCCAAGCAGCAAAAATTACTTTTGGGGGGGGGGGGGGGGGGGGGGGGGGGTCTTACAATTATAAAAGATCAAATCGCAAATAGTAACAGGAACAAAGATAAACAAACCTTCCATAGGATCCTTTCGCTATTTAAATGGCAAATGAGAGCCAAATATGCAAGAACAATGCACCTGCAATATCACAACTAAAATTAATACACACATAGCGCCATCATCATTCGTGGGGTGAAGACCTATAAGCCAAACAGCGGCACAAGTTATGCCTCTATTTTCATTGTATTAAGAATTGCAAATTTCAACATAGAACTCATTTAGGGAACTTAGAAAAATATCAAATATAAATAAACTAATTAACAATTGTAAATTACGTACTGTATAACGGATCAACGCATGCTTTATTTTTTAGATTCAGTTTTATGCAATGATAGAAATTGAGAATTGACCAGAAAAATAAAATCGTAGCCTGATGTCTTATACGGTAGTGCTCCTGGGGACGCCGATTCAACAGGCCTGCCGACGAGCTGCCACATGAGCACCAGCACACGTTCAGAAGAGCCAATATTACTTCTGTTTAACTTCATTCCACAACATAGTGGGAAAGTTTCATCTACAACATTCCTCGACTACAAAGAATCACTGAAATAAATCTCCAAAAAGGAAATCACTCAGAAAAAATTCTAGAATTATGCGGTATTCCAATCCGGTCTTACCGAATCCGAGGATGCCGACCTCCTCCAAGAGATGGAAACTGAAGGCGCGGAAGGAGACAGTCAACGCCGCCGGAGAAGCCGGTTCATTGGTGCCTCCTTCGGGCAAAGTAATGTGTAACGGTGGACACCGCCAACGCCTCTGAAGATCAAGGTATAGGGTGGGGCACCATCGCTCGAGGTCTGAAATAACGAACCATCTGTAGGCAAGACCAGAATATCTCGTTCTATTTTCTCTACCGGCTCAGATGATCAATCAGCTATACAAATTTTGAGTGCCAGATCAAATAATGGCCTTGGATGAACTACTCTCTAGAGATGCCAGGAATGCTTATCTGGTAACTATGTTTGACATAGGCTAGAAATACATAATACGCACTCCTAACACACACAAAATTACGCTGCTGCAGATCATTTGTTGTCAGGGTCTTATATATTCAAAGCTTGCAGTAGCTCACAAAATTACATGAGAATGCAAAATACGCAAGAAGCAAATGTTACCAGAGATCAACTATATCAGCTGTCCATCACTGTCCACAATGTGTATCAGGACCATTTTTCTACTATAGTAATAAAATTGAGAAATCAAGATTAGTCCATCCCAATGCACACGTCACAAATCCGCCTTACAAAATATCTGGAATGCATTAACCTTCTGGGTAGAGTATTAGTAATATGAGTAAAGATTATCTACAGTAGGATATAAAAGGATACTGAGTTACTTACCCTCAGAAAAATTGAATGGTGTGGAGCAGGTAAAAAACTCGGCCACCAATCCTCCATAGTTATTTCGTTGGTGCAGCGGAGGAGGTTAATCACAACTGAACTCGATGTGGTACAAATATTGGGGCAGCTCTATCTCTCAACTGGATGGAGGTAGAAGAAGAAGGAGCTGAATACACGGGAGTCTTTCCGGCGACGAACGCCCCGGCTGCACGTACAACAGTTTTCCTCTTTCAACACAAACTGTGGGTACAGGCTGACTTCACTAGTAGAAAACAGGGCTTTGAAACGGGCCAGAATATCGCATTAGTCCCGGTCGTATTACGAACCGGGACTAATGGGTGCATCAGTCCCGGTTCGTGAGGCCAGGGCACCGGCAGGGCCTCGGCGGGAACCTGTCCCGGTTCGTATGACCCCTTTAGTCCCGGTTCCAGACACGAACCGGGACTAAAGGGCCTCGCTCCTGGCCGAGCCCCTTTAGTCCCGGTTGGTGGCTGGAACCGGGACTAAAGAGGCACCTTTAGTCCCGGTGCTAGCCACCAACTGGGACTTATACAACGCCTATATATATGCTCGCCCCTGCCCGCTCACTCCTCTGTTTTTTGGCCGGCCGGCGTTTGGGAGGTGTGTTGCTCTCTGTTCTCACCTCCTATGCACATGAGGTGTTCGATGAAATGCCACAGCCACACTTAAGTTTTCTCCTCTCCAAGCTTGACCTCCAAGCTACATTTTCCTTAAGATTTGTTTAGGTTTGGCGGCGCACCAACTACACAAGTGTTCTAAAAGGTTAACGACTTCATCGTTTTATCTCTCACTACTAGTTTAGCTCATTTCAAATGCTCTAAAAGTAGAGTGTGGTTTGTGGGTTTTAGTGGAGGAGTGTATGTGGGAGTTCTTTTGATTTAGACGCACAATTAGAGCTGAAATTAACTTCTTAGAGTCTGCACATGTGTAGGGTGCCGTCCCCGTCCCGTCCTCACCGCCGTCGATCGCCCGCGTCGATCTCGTCGCCGGCACCACCATGGTGAGCCTCTTGTTCTTATCTTCTTTCCAAAAGAAAAAAATCCTACTTGTATGATTTAGATAGATACTTGTATAATTTTCTTACTTTTATTATTGTTTGTTATTATATAGTGCCATGGTTTTGGTATCCGCCCCCATCGGCCCTCGTCCTGTCTATGATTCGGATGTGGTATATTATCTTTTATAACTATTTGTTTCATTTACTGTGTATGACAATTATGCCGACCAACGTGACATAGATGTTTCGAACCGACCCTCTTGTCGAGAGGTTAAATTTAGTTGAAAAAGAAAACAATTACTTGAAGAAAAAATTGAAAAGAATTGAGGAGGAGAAGATGGAATTGGAGTTGCATGTTGCCGATGTCGTCGAAGATCACAAGATCAAGATGGATGCAATGCGCTTGAAGATTAGAAAGATTAGAAAATATGCCATTCATACTGAGGCTTGGTATCATTATGCCGTTGGATCAATTGGTACCTTAGTTGCGGTTATGATCGCATTTGTTGTTGCATTTAAATGTTTTACATAGTTTCAATGTATGTTTTAATTAGATGCTCTAGAGAACTATGTATGAACTTTATGTATTTATTTTGGTCACTACTGTACTTTGGTTTTAATGTGATGATGAACTTCTATTAATTTGGTCACTTCTCTATTCATGATGTTTTGTAATGGTTTTTGATACACTTAATTATATAATGCACGCAGATGAACCGGCAATGGATGTACGGTGACCGACGCACCTCCGAGTACATTAAGGGCCTGCATAATTTTCTCGAAGTGGCTGAGGCAACCAAGCAGAATGGTTTTATGTATTGTCCATGTACTATCTGTGGAAATACGAAGGATTACTCTAACTCGAAAACCCTTCACGTCCACCTTCTTGAGAAGGGTTTCATGCCACACTATAATGTTTGCACCAAGCACGGAGAAAGAGGGGTTATGATGGAAGACAACGAAGAAGAAGAGGATGATGACAACTATCCGCCCCCTGAATACGGTGATGCTGCAATGGGGGAAGCTGAAGATCAAGAGGAAGAACCAGACGATGTGCCCGATGATGATCTTCGCCGGGTCATTGTTGATGCAAAGAGACAATGCCAAAGTGAAAGGGAGAAGTTGAAGTTCGATCGCATGTTAGAGGATCACAAAAAAGGGTTGTACCCAAATTGCGAAGATGACAACACAAAGCTCGGTACCACACTGGAATTGCTGCAATGGAAGGCAGAGAATGGTGTATCTAACAAGGCATTTGAAAATGTGCTGAAAATAATGAAGAATAAGCTTCCAAAGGACAACAAATTGCCCGACAGTACATACGAAGCAAAGAAGGTTGTCTGCCCTCTAGGATTGGAGGTGAAGAAGATACATGCATGCCCTAATGACTGCATCCTCTACCGCGGTGCGTACGAGGATTTGAACGCATGCCCGGTATGCTATGCATTGCGGTATAAGATCAGACGAGATGACCCTGGTGATGTTGAGGGCCAGCGCACCGGGAAGAGGGTTCCTGCCAAGGTAATGTGGTATGCTTCTATAATACCACGGTTGAAATGTTTTTCAGAAACAAAGAGCATGCCAAGTTGATGCGATGGCACAAGGAAGACCGTAAGAAAGACGGGAAGTTGAGAGCACCCGGTGATGGGTCGCAGTGGAGAAAGATCGAGAGAAAGTGGGAGGACTTTATAGGTGACCCAAGGAACGTATGGTTTGGTTTAAGTGTAGATGGCGTTAATCCTTTTGGGGATCAGAGCAGCAAGCATAGCACATGGCATGTGACTCTATGTATGTATAACCTTCCTCCTTGGTTGTGCATGAAGCGGATGTTCATTATGATGCCAGTGCTCATCCAAGGTCCTAAGCAACCCGGCAATGACATTGATGTGTACCTAAGGTCATTAGTTGATGAACTTTTACAACTGTGGAATGGAAAAGGTGTACGTGTGTGGGATGAGAACGAACAGGAGGAATTTGACCTATATGCGTTGCTGTTTGTAACCATCAATGATTGGCCTGCTCTTAGTAACCTTTCAGGACAGACAAACAAGGGATACCACGCATGCACGCACTATTTAGATGACACCGATAGTATATATTTGGACAAATGCAGGAAGAATGTGTACCTGGGGCATCGTCGATTTCTTCCGACCAACCATCAATGTCGAAAGAAAGGAATGCATTTCAAAGGTTTGGCAGATCACCGGAAGAAGCCCACCCTCTGTACTGGTGATCACATACTTGATATGGTCAATGATTTACAAGTAATCTTTGGAAAGGGTCCTGGCGGACTATCTGTTCCGAATGACGCTGAGGGACGCGCACCCATGTGGAAGAAGAAATCTATATTTTGGGACCTACCCTATTGGAAAGACCTAGAGGTCCGCTCTGCAATCGACGTGATGCACGTGACGAAGAATCTTTGCGTGAACCTGCTAGGCTTCTTGGGAGTGTATGGGAAGACAAAAGATACACCGGTGGCATGGGAGGACCAGCAACGTGCGCACGAAAAAGACGGCATGCATCCAAAGCAGTATGAAGGTCCTGCCAGCTACGCTCTTACCAAATAAGAGAAGGAAATCTTCTTTGAATGCCTGCTCAGTATGAAGGTCCCGTCTGGCTTCTCGTCGAATATAAAGGGAATAATAAATATGGCAAAGAAAAAGTTCCAGAACCTAAAGTCTCATGACTGCTACGTGATTATGACGCAACTGCTTCCGGTTGCATTGAGGGGGCTTCTACCGGAAAACGTTTGATTAGCCATTGTGAAGCTATGTGCATTCCTCAATGCAATCTCTCAGAAGGTAATCGATCCAGAAATCCTACCAAGGTTAAAGAGTGATTTGGTGCAATGTCTTGTCAGTTTCGAGCTGGTGTTCCCACCATCCTTCTTCAATATCATGACGCACGTCCTAGTTCATCTAGTGTCCTTTTGATGGATGGGAATTTGAAGCATGCGCTCGGCATCAATATGCCAAAAAAATTGTTTTGCTATTGTTTTGTCTTCATGTCTTTTTTCTTATTTCTGTTTCTGTTCATGTCTTATTTCTGTTCATCTTCATCAACAAATTGTTTTGCTATTTCTTTTACAATTTTGCTTTTCCATTTTGTCAGTTGCAAGGGCGTATCCCCAATTTGCTACTGCGTGCTCTACTACAAGCTTGCTACAAACACTCGTATCTAATCTCCCCACAAATGAATGCACAGAAAATGCACACTACTTCCTTAAACATCGCAGAAAATCAGAATCCAAGTATTTGTTGTGAATGGGATATAAATTGATTGGAGGTGTAAACTGGAGGTTTTTAATTTTAGTGCATACATGTATCAGACTACTTGGGGATTATTGAGTTGCTACTCGTGTGGACGCATCTAGCAAAGTTGCAAACAAACATGAAGTTGTCATGAATGACCCGGGTTTTTATGAACACTATGTGAGGGGGATGTGGTCATTCATGCAAGGAGTGATGCACATGGCGAGAACCTTTGCCACAATCTTCTTACTGGTATTGGTAAGACTATCAGACGGAGTGGTAGTCGGTGTCCTCCGTCTGTCTTTTAGGAAGCAGAAGCCAGATTTAGCCACCGTTTATTGAGAGCAAACATGTATTAGACACCTTTTTAGAGCGGGCATGTATCAAACTAATGGGTCGTGCATGTGCAATAGCTTTGAGCTGCTACACTAGTAGAAAACAGGGCTTTGAAACGGGCCAGAATATCGCATTAGTCCCGGTCGTATTACGAACCGGGACTAATGGGTGCATCAGTCCCGGTTCGTGAGGCCAGGGCGCCGGCAGGGCCTCGGCGGGAACCAGTCCCGGTTCGTATGACCCCTTTAGTCCCGGTTCTAGACACGAACCGGGACTAAAGGGCCTCGCTCCCGGCTGAGCCCCTTTAGTCCCGGTTGGTGGCTGGAACCGGGACTAAAGAGGCACCTTAATCCTGGTGCTAGCCACCAACCGGGACTTATACAACGCCTATATATATGCTCGCCCCTGCCTGCTCACTCCTCTGTTTTTTGGCCGGCCGGCGTTTGGGACGTGTGTTGCTCTCTGTTCTCACCTCCTATGCACATGAGGTGTTCGATGAAATGCCACTGCCACACTTAAGTTTTCTCCTCTCCAAGCTCGACCTCCAAGCTACATTTTCCCCAAGATTTGTTTAGGTTTGGCGGTGCACCAACTACACAAGTGTTCTAAAATGTTAACGACTTCATCGTTTTATCTCTCACTGCTAGTTTAGCTCATTTCAAATGCTCTAGAAGTAGAGTGTGGTTTGTGGGTTTTAGTGGAGGAGTGTATGTGGGAGTTCTTTTGATTTAGACGCACAATTAGAGCTGAAATTAACTTCTTAGAGTCTGCACATGTGTAGGGTGCCGTCCCCGTCCCCGTCCTCACCGCCGTCGATCACACGCGTCGATCTCGTCACCGGCACCACCGTGGTGAGCCTCTTGTTCTTATCTTCTTTCTAAAAGAAAAAAATCTTACTTGTATGATTTAGATAGATACTTGTATAATTTTCTTACTTTTATTATTGTTTGTTATTATATAGTGCCATGGTTTTGGTATCCGCCCCCATCGGCCCTCGTCCTGTCTATGATTCAGATGTGGTATATTATCTTTTATAACTATTTGTTTCATTTAGTGTGTATGACAATTATGCCAACCAACGTGACATAGATGTTTTTATCTAGGAGGTATGTGAACCGGAAATTCGAACCGACCCTCTTGTCGAGAGGTTAAATTTAGTTGAAAAAGAAAACAATTACTTGAAGAAAAAATTGAAAAGAATTGAGGAGGAGAAGATGGAATTGGAGTTGCATGTTGCCGATGTCGTCGAAGATCACAAGATCAAGATGGATGCAATGCGCTTGAAGATTAGAAAGATTAGAAAATATGCCATTCATACTGAGGCCTGGTATCATTATGCCGTTGGATCAATTGGTACCTTAGTTGCGGTTATGATCACATTTGTTGTTGCATTTAAATGTTTTACATAGTTTCAATGTATGTTTTAATTAGGTGCTCTAGAGAACTATGTATGAACTTTATGTATTTATTTTGGTCACTACTGTACTTTGGTTTTAATGTGATGATGAACTTCTATTAATTTGGTCACTTCTCTATTCATGATGTTTTGTAATGGTTTTTGATATACTTAATTATATAATGCACGCAGATGAGCCGACAATGGATGTACGGTGACCGACGCACCTCCGAGTACATTAAGGGCCTGCATAATTTTCTCGAAGTGGCTGAGGCAACCAAGCAGAATGGTTTTATGTATTGTCCATGTACTATCTGTGGGAATACGAAGGATTACTCTAACTCGAAAACCCTTCACGTGCACCTGCTTTAGAAGGGTTTCATGCCACACTATAATGTTTGGACCACGCACGGAGAAAGAGGGGTTATGATGGAAGACAACGAAGAAGAAGAGGATGATGACAACTATCCGCCCCCTGAATACGGTGATGCTGCAATGGGGGAAGCTGAAGATCAAGAGGAAGAACCAGACGATGTGCCCGATGATGATCTTCGCCGGGTCATTGTTGATGCAAAGAGACAATGCCAAAGTGAAAGGGAGAAGTTGAAGTTCGATCGCATGTTAGAGGATCACAAAAAAGGGTTGTACCCAAATTGCGAGGATGACAACACAAAGCTCGGTACCACACTGGAATTGCTGCAATGGAAGGCAGAGAATGGTGTATCTGACAAGGCATTTGAAAAGGTGCTGAAAATAATGAAGAATAAGCTTCCAAAGGACAACGAATTGCTCGACAGTAGATATGAAGCAAAGAACGTTTTCTGCCCTCTAGGATTGGAGGTGAAGAAGATACATGCATGCCCTAATGACTGCATCCTCTACCACGGTGCGTACGAGGATTTGAACGCATTCCCGGTATGCTGTGCATTGCGGTATAAGATCAGACGAGATGACCCTGGTGATGTTGAGGGCCAGCGCACCGGGAAGAGGGTTCCTGCCAAGGTGATGTGGTATGCTCCTATAATACCACGGTTGAAACATTTGTTCTGAAACAAAGAGCATGCCAAGTTGATGCGATGGCAGAAGGAAGACCGTAAGAAAGACTGGAAGTTGAGAGCACCCGGTGATGGGTCGCAGTGGAGAAAGATTGAGAGAAAGTGGGGTGACTTTACAGGTGACACAAGGAACGTATGGTTTGGTTTAAGTGCAGATGGCGTTAATCCTTTTGGGGATCAGAGCAGCAAGCATAGCACATGGCCTGTGACTCTATGTATGTAATACCTTCCTCCTTGGTTGTGCATGAAGCGGAAGTTCATTATGATGCCAGTGCTCATCCAAGGCCCTAAGCAACGCGGCAATGACATTGATGTGTACCTAAGGCCTTTAGTTGATGAACTTTTACAACTGTGGAATGGAAAAGGTGTACGTGTGTGGGATGAGAACGAACAGGAGGAATTTGACCTATATGCGTTGCTGTTTGTAACCATCAATGATTGGCCTACTCTCAGTAACCCTTCAGGATAGACAAACAAGGGATACCACGCATGCATGCACTGTTTAGATGACACCGATAGTATATATTTGAAAAAATGCAGGAAGAATGTGTACCTGGGGCATTGTCGATTTCTTCCGACCAACCATCAATGTCGAAAGAAAGGAAAGCATTTCAAAGGTGAGGCAGATCACCGGAAGAAGCCCGCCCTCCGTACTGGTGATCACATACTTGATAAGGTCAATGATTTACAAGTAATATTTGGAAAGGGTCCTGGCGGACTATCTGTTCCGAATGACGCTGAGGGACGCGCACCCATGTGGAAGAAGAAATCTATATTTTGGGACCTACCCTATTGAAAAGACCTAGAGGTCCGCTCTACAATCGACGTGATGCACGTGACGAAGAATCTTTGCGTGAACCTGCTAGGCTTCTTGAGAGTGTATGGGAAGACAAAAGATACACCGGAGGCACGGGAGGACCAGCAACGTGCGCACGAAAAAGACGGCATGCATCCAAAGCAGTATGAAGGTCCTGCCAGCTACGCTCTTACCAAAGAAGAGAAGGAAATCTTCTTTGAATGCCTGCTCGGTATGAAGGTCCCATCTGGCTTCTCGTCGAATATAAAGGGAATAATAAATATGGCAGAGAAAAAGTTCCAGAACCTAAAGTCTCATGACTGCCACGTGATTATGACGCAACTGCTTCCGGTTGCATTGAGGGGGCTTCTACCGGAAAACGTTCAATTAGCCATTGTGAAGCTATGTGCATTCCTCAATGCAATCTCTCAGAAGGTAATCGATCCAGAAATCCTACCAAGGTTAAAGAGTGATTTGGTGCAATGTCTTGTCAGTTTCGAGCTGGTGTTCCCACCATCCTTCTTCAATATCATGACGCACGTCCTAGTTCATCTAGTCGACGAGATTGGCATTCTGGGCCCTGTATTTCTACACAACATGTTCCCCTTTGAGAGATTCATGGGAGTCTTAAAGAAATATGTTCGTAACCGTGCTAGGCCAGAAGGAAGCATCTCCATGGGCCATCAAACAGAGGAAAGCATTGGGTTTTGTGTTGACTTTATTCCTGACCTTAAGCTGATTGGTCTCCCTCAATCGCGGTATGAGGGGAGACTGACTGGAAAAGGCACGCTAGGAGCGAATTCAATAATATGTAGGGACGGGCATTCTTGGTCTCAAGCACACTACACTGTTCTACAGAATTCTACCTTGGTGACCCCGTATGTCAATGAACACAAGAATATTCTGCGCTCCAAACACCCAGAGCAGTGTGACGACTGGATTACATGTGAACACATCAGGACTTTCGGCAGTTGGTTGCAAACACATCTCATGGGTAACACCACTGTTGCAGATGAGCTGTACTCGTTGGCCAGGGGACCATCTTCGACTATATTGACTTACAAAGGGTACGAGTTAAATGGGAATACATTTTACACGATCGCCCAAGATCAAAAGAGCACCAACCAAAACAGTGGTGTCCGCTTTGATGCAGCAACCAACAGGGGAAATGACACATATTATGGTTACATAGTGGACATATGGGAACTTGACTACGGACATGATTTTAAGGTCCCTTTGTTTCGGTGCAAATGGGTCAATCTGTCGGGAGGCGGGGTACAGGTAGACCCGCAGTACGGAATGACAACAGTGGATCTGAACAATCTTGGGTACACAGAGGAACCATTCATCCTAGCCAATGATGTGGCGCAGGTTTTCTATGTGAAGGACATGTCTACCAAACCGAGAAAAAGAAAAGATAAGGAAGCGAATACATCATACGATGAGCCAAAGCACCACATAGTTCTTTCAGGGAAAAGAGACATCGTGGGAGTGGAGGACAAGACAGACATGTCTGAAGATTATGAAAAGTTTCATGAAATTCCTCCCTTCAAAGTGAAGGCTGACCCAAGCACCCTGTTAAACGATGAAGATTATCCATGGTTACGGCGCAATAAGCAAGGGACACACGCGAAGAAAAAGTGAAGACTTTCTCTCCACAACTATTCTGATGATGGCTTTGATCTAGAATATCACTGCAGTTACATGTCAAGAAATGAAATGCCTTTTGTAACTGATGAGTTTTCGTCTGAAACCCTGATACTTCGAAAGAGATTGTTCATTTTGTACACGAAGTGCATCCAGTTTTTGCCGTAACCCTCTCAACTTTTTAGCACATGCTATGTGGGTGAAATGATGATACCATGCCAACTTGCAACCATTTCAGAGTTCATTTGCAGTGCTTTTCAATTCAGGGTCATTTTAGCTCAAAATAAATTATGAAATGCATGAAAAATAGTAAATGAAGTCAGAAAATGGTTGAAAAGTGATGATGTGGCTTTGAATGGTGCATATTGAATGCATAAAAAGTCTTGAGTTAAAATATGTTTAAAAAATTGAAATCCCTTTGTAATAGACGTGTTTTTGTCCAATCAAAGTTATTTAGCTTAATATTATATAAAATTTATGCAACTAAAATTATCAAAGTTATTTTTGTTAAAAACTTTAATAGCAAAAAGAATATTCATAAAGTATTTTTTGTTAAGAACTCTTAATATGCAAAAAAATAACATAAAAATAGCAAAAATGAACATAGATGCGCTTATAGGGAAAATTCAACCTGAAATCAGAGTGAAATTCACTATGATTTCAGGTCAAATTTCCCGTATAAGGGCATCTATTTTCACTTTGAGAGGAACTCACCAAGGCATAGAGGGGCGGGCTTATAAACCGGTGCAAGCGCCCCTCCCTTGGCGAGGTGGGACTAAACTCCCACCACAGCCAGGACCAACCCTTTAGTCCCGGTTGGTGGCTCCAACTGGGACCAATGCCGCCCTTTCGTCCCGGTTGGTGGCAACAACCGGGACTAATGCCACCCTTTAGTCCCGGTTGGAGCCACCAACCGGGACCAAAGGTCTCTGCTTCCCGCCCTTTGGGCAGCTGAAATTGACCTTTAGTCCCGGTTGGTGGCACCAACCGGGACTAAAGGTGGGCATGGGTCCCGGTAGGTGGCACCAACCGAGACTAAAGGGTTGGGTATATAAGGCAGGACTTGTCGAATTCTCCCCCAACCTCTCCCATTCGCCCCGACGCCGACGCCCTGCCCCGACGCCGCCAGGCTGCCGGAGCTCGCCGCCGCCCCCGAGCCCGTCCTCGTCGTCGCCGCCTTCCCCGAGCCCGTACTCGTCGTCACCGCCGACCCCGAGCCCGTCCCCGTCATCGCCGCCGCCCCCGAGCCCGTCCTAAGCGCCGCCCCCGAGCCCGTCGTCGTCGCCACCCCCGAGCCTGACCTCGCCGTCGCCCCGAGCCCGCCCCCACGCGCCTCCTCGTCCTCGTCGACGTCGTCGCCGCCCCCGACGCCGGACGCCGCCCGCGCCACCTCCCCGAGCCCCGTCGTCGCCGCCCGCACCTCCTCCCCGAGCCCGTCGTCGCCGGTGAGCTCCTGCCCCTGCTCCTGCCCCCTCCTCCGTGGCCACCGCGGCCACCGCGGCCGCGTGCGCCGGCGCCGTTGGCTGCCCCGGCCCTCGCCCACGTTTTAGATTTTTTATTTGTTTTACTATTTTTATTAGTTGTTTTAGTTTGTTTTATTAGTTGTTTTAGTTTGTTTTATTAATTTGTTGTTTTAGTTGTTTTAGTTGTAAAAAAGTTTTAGATGTTTTAGTCGGCGAACCCGAGGAGTCCCCGAGGATTGCCGGGGAGGAGTCCCCGACGATCGCCGGGGAGGAGTCCCCGATGATCGCTTAAGTAGAAAATGTGTCATTGTTGTTGAATATGTTATTATTGTCATAGTTGTCAAATGCAATCATCTTTATTAAAGTTTATTAAATAGTAGGAATTTAAATAGTTGTAGAATTTGTTCTCGACGTCGACGATGCCCGGCCTGCATCCTCGTCGTCCACTCGGCGCCGGCGACCACCTGCTTGAGAGGCGCCATGTCCGGGACTGGGCTCCGCCGGGCTGGCACTGGGAGGTGCTGCCTTTCGGGGCGCCCAGCTTGGTGAGGAATGAGGGTCCCGTCGTCGACCCGGAGGTTCTTTGGTGGCGGTCGCGTGGACCACTGTTGGTGCAGAGGGAGCCGGCCCCCGCGGAGGTGGTACGTCTCCGTGTCAGGGAGGAGGACGAGCACGTCCGACGCTACATGGCTGCGTTGGACGCTAGGTTCTCCAATACCTGGCAGGTTCTTCAGGGATCTCACCCGAGCTATGATCCTGTCATAGTTCCTTCTCTTTGGGTGTCCACTGCCTACGCCGCGAGACGTCAACTATATCTGTATTAGTGATATTATATAATAATATTCGAGATGTATTAATGATAATATTCGATGATGTATTAGCGATACTATTCGATGATGTATTAGTGATATTATATGATCGTATTGTTGCATTGCCTTGTATTGACTTGCATATCTCATGTTTGTATATTGCCATGTTGTATAATATTTGCAGAAACTGTGGATCACAGAGACTTAGAAAAAGAACAATTGTTGGGGGATATAATCCTCGCCGGAGGTGATCCTTTGTCGTATCTCAACGACACCGATTATAAGGAAGGAGAGGATGACGGCTCCGGTGATCCAACAATGGAGGAGGAAGGAGATCATGACGGCTCCGGTGACCGAATGGCGGAGGAAGGAGATCATGATCATGGCTCCGGTGACCGAACGGAGGAGGGAGCCTCAACTGTTTCAAAGTCCGACGAGGTAAGGAGACGAGGCCCGAAGAAAAGGTTGCGCCCGGATGAAAGGTTCACGATCACAGAAGTCGCGAAAGATGGCCAACCGATTGCTCCCAAGCGGACCAAGGACGCATTTGTACATCAGTGTGGAGTTGTTGTTAGGGACTATGTCTCGATCAACACCCAGCAATGGAATAAGGATAATAAGGACCTTGAAGTTTCTTATGTCCATGATAGACTGAAAGATGATCTTTGGACCGAGCTGATGACAAATTTCAGCTTACCGCGAGAGGCGGATCCGAATAACCCAGTTATAGAGCGAAAGGTTAAGGCGTTTGCTCTTAAGAAGATGGCAGAACTATTCAGGAACTGGAAGAAAGAGTTGAACACAAAGTTTGTCGAGAAAGAGGAGACTCCGAAATTCATCGGTCGATATGAGAAGATAAGAGATCAATTGCCCGAATTTGTGGCCTACAAGAAATCAGAGAAGTGTAAGAAATGGTCACTGACGAACAAGAAAAATGCTGCAAAGAAGAAGTATCACCATCACACGGGGTCAGGTGGCTACTACAAAGCCCGGCAGTTGTGGGACAAAGCTGAGAAAGACCTGCTTGCTAAGAATGTCCTACCAGCGACATTGCACTGGCCAGATCATTCAAGAACTTGGTTCTTCGGGGTTGGGGGAACTTTGGACTCAGAAACAGGGGAGTGTGTTTGGACGGACGAGCAACTTGCAATACCCTTCCGAAAGCTTCAGGCAGCAATCAAGGCATCGCAGGAAGGGATGTTCATTCCCGACAGAGAGAAGGACGAGCTGACAGAGGCCCTCGGGAATCCTAAACACCCTGGACGAACACGAGGCACACCAGGCTCCGTTCCGTGGAAGCATGGGTTTCCCGACAATGGTGGTTATAGAAGCCGAGAGAGAAAAAGGAAACATGAAGCAAGCGAAATGCAGAAGCTCAGTGCGAGATTAGCAAAACTAGAGGAACATGAGAGCCAGCGAGCTACCGGCAAACCATCTGAGCGGCACGAAGATCCTTCCTTCGACGCTACCCCACCATCTCAGCGGAGAAGCAGCGTGGCTTCCACGGAGCTCGTTCAGTCTGATTTCACGGCTCCTCGCTACCCCGTGGATAGTATCACGGCGGCTGAACATTGCGAGCTAATGACGAAATGCCAGAACCTGACCTTCAAGGCGGCGGTCGGCTCTGTTGTACCTCCTCGAGCTGAGGGAACTTTCAATTGCCGTCCGATTCCACATGGCTATGCTGTTGTGACGGTGGATGAAATAATGGATGGATTTGAGGGCTAGAGCTTGACAACCCTACAGGTGAAGAGGATATTATTCTTCTGGAAAATGCTTTGAGGAGTACATGTCTATGGAGAAAAGAGTACATCAAGCTTCCAAACTGGACGCCTCAGCAGACTCAGCCTCCTCCGGCGCGTCAGGGCACTGCGCCTCCTCCTCCTCCTCCGGTGCGTCAGGGCACTCCGCCTTCTCCTTCTCCACCTCCGGCACGTCAGGGCACTCCGCCTCCTCTGGCGCGTCAGGGCACTCCGCCTCCTCCTTCGCCTCCTCCGACGCGTCAGGGCACTCTGACTCCTCCTCCTCCTCCTCCGGCGCGTCAGGGCACTATGCCTCCTCCGGCGCGTCAGCAACGGCGGAAGAGAGTCGCTGCCGCCGCTCCGGCGGCTAGCAGTACAATAGGCGGGAAGAAATACAAATTTGGTCCAAGCCTCAAGCCTCTTCCGAAGTTACCATATGACAGGACCGAAGAGGAAAACGCTGAAATCAGTGCAGCAGAAGTGAAGGCCCATTTTGCATGGAAAGATCCACCTCCGAAGGAAATGGTAGATCCGGTGAAAGCAAAGCGCACTCTGCATCCCCTGAAGCGACCACCACGGACTCAGCTATCCAACTATGACCGCATAATTACTAAGACACATGATGAAGCGCAACGGTCGGGAAGTACTTCCAGTGCTGCAAGAGACAAAAAACGAAGAAGTGGGAAAACAATTCCCCAGCTCGGCCAACAGGAAAAGCAATCGTGCCCCCCGCTCAAGGTGTCTAGCGATATCGCTAATCATCCGGTGCTACTGCCCGGTACCACTCTTGATGATTACCTGCCCGATGATGTACAATTTGAAATGGCTGAGGTAGTAGCAGCAGAGGACGTCTTTAGATACGAGCACGGGAAGCCTCTCGTCTAACCTGATCATCCTCATCTAACAACGATGATGCAAAAATTGCATGTGTGGTGCATGGAAACCTGCAGGAAGTCTGGGACCGACAGTTTGATGATCGGAATTAAAAAAGAGCACGACTTCCCTGGAATCGACCAGCTGCCTGTTGAATTTGTGGAGTTATTTCAGTTATACAATCAAGAGGCCCTCGGCAAACAGCTCATGACTTGCTACTGTCTGTAAGTATTACTTCTATAATTAAGTCTCTAGCTCAGCTCGTTCATTGCATGTATATATAATTATCCTCACTATATTATGCAGATTGAAGATGGTCGAATGCAAAAAAGAACAAATCTATGACATTGGGTTCATTAGCCCAAATACCGTAAATGAATGGTCGGTACAAAACGAGGCCAAAGATACCGAGGACAACTTGCTAGAAGCGTTCCTTAGACATGAAAACAAAAGGGAAATACTCTTTCCTTACAACTTCAAGTGAGTGTTACTGTCTTGTGCATATTTGGTTTCGCTTACTCAAGGTTAAGTAATGTAATTGATGAGTTATGCGTGCGCAGCTTCCACTATATTCTGCTATCCATTAACCTTGACGGGGCATTAGTAACTATCTTAGACTCGCTCCGTAAAGATCCCAAGTATTATGCGGACATGGATGCAATGCTGCAGAAGTAAGTTCAATCAATACCGGGACCGTATCGGCAACTTTCGTTCATTTCCTGATATCAAGTAATCATTTTCTTTGCCTGCCAGGGTTTGGAAAAAGTTCACCACTATGGTTCCGGGTCTGAAGAAGGAGCTGCGATTTACACACCCCAAAGTAAGTATTACTAGCTAGTTCCACGCATCTCTCATTGATTCTAGTTTCATCAAGACCATTATCATGCTTGCTTATCAGTTTGATTGAACTCTATTCTCGTAAAGTGCTTGTACCAGGCACCCGAGACTCATTTATGTGGATACTACGTATGCGAGTTCATTCGTCACTATACCTCTGAGTGGGGCTTCTCTGAGAAACAATTTGAAGTACGTAAACAATATTCACAATTTTATTTTATATATTACTATCAATTGTGTTGAGTTTCATTCATATATATGTATTGACCCCCTTCTTTAAATTAGATCTGGCAGATGCGGGATGAACTCCTACCACATGATCGCATGCAAGCAATTCAAGAGGAATTGGCGGGATTCTTTCTTGACCACGTCATACCTGAACACGGAGAATACCATGTGAAATTGCAATGGTTGTAAGGGATGTTATATTGTACATATGTAGTAGCATCGGATAGATATACGAAAACTTGTTGTTCGACCAAGCATGGAGAAAGAGATGTCACTTCTCTCTATATATGTTCATGACGATCTTGTGTAATTAATGGTCTCCTTCATTTGCTTACTAGCTAGCGTCGAGTTCTCTCTATATGTATAGTAGCTAGCGTCGACCAAGCACGGAGAAAGAGAGGTCACTTCTCTCTATTAGCTAGCTAACACCATATGAAACCCCTAAATTAACCCTCCAAAACCCCTAAACCCCCCCTTCTAAAAAAAAACCCCAGCGCCTGTGAGCTGCTGACGCGTGGCTGCCTTTCAGTCCCAGTTGGTGTTACCAACCGGGACTAAAGGTCCTCCTGCCTGGGCGCCCCGCAGCGGCCACGTGGAGCCCCTTTGGTCCCGCTTCCTAAGCAAACCGGGACTAAAGGTTTTGGGCATTAGTCCCGATCATTTTGTCCCGGTTCCAGAACCGGGACTAAAGGCCCTCTGGAACCGGGACTAGTGCCCTGTTTTCTACTAGTGCTTTCATCAGTACAGACTATGGAGTTTATATCCAGGCTGGTGCACGTCCAACCGCAGCCCTCTCCACCTCCTGCATGCGCTCGCGATAAGCATGCCCACGACACGCTCACGCGCAGGACGCGGTCTTGCATCAGATCATGACCAGCTACTATCACGCCACAGCTACTAACGGCCTAGCTACTACCACGCCACACACACATGCGTACACACGCATACCACGTGACGCACACCTACCTACACACAACCATGACCCAGCCCGCGGACCCGACCTGGCGCACCGACGCTGGTCGCACCGCCACGGACCTGACCTGACGCACTGACGCCGGTCGCACCGTGCTTCGTCACGGCTTATTCCGAACAATCACCCCAAAGCCGTGACCTAGAGGAGCGCCGACCCGACGTCGTCATCGACCGCCGCGATAAGCGCCTGCTCCGCCGCCTCGGCCTGACGCAGTTTCGGGCACTCCCGTCGGAAGTGGCCGCGCTACCCAAATTTATAGCAGCGCCCGCAGCCTCGCCGCTTCCCGCCGCTGCCTGACGCCATGCTACCCGTGCCGTCATCATCCTGGTCGAAGCCGCTACCGTGTCGACGTCGCCGTGCCGCCCACTGAGCTGCGGTAAGCATCAGCTGCTCATCCGCCCGCTCGCCGCCGGCCTGCGCGCGCCGCCTCGTCCTCTCCTCGAAGTTCTTGAGCCTCCCGAGCGCCTCCTCAAACGCCATGTCCGGCGCACTCATCATGGACTCACTGCGCACCGCCTCCGTGTCTGTCATGACAGCCGCAATGCTGCGCACCTCCATAGACCGACACAGGGCCCGGAGCTTCATCGTGCAGCCGCCGACGAACACCGCCACCACCGGCAAGCCTCCGGCAAGGAGAACCACACCCAACATAACCAAGCTCTGATACCAAATATTGGGGCAGCTCTCTCTCTCAACTGGATGAGGTAGAAGAAGAAGAAGGAGCTGAATACACGGGAGTCTTTCCGGCGACGAATGCCCTGGCTGCACGTACAACCTTCTTCCTCTTTCAACACAAACTGTGGGTACAGGCTAACTTCCATCAGTACAGACTATGGAGTTTATATCCGGGCTGGTGCACCTACAACCGCAGCCCACTCCGCCTGCTGCATGCACTCGCGATAAGCATGCCCACGACGCGCTCACGCGCAGGACGCGGTCTTGCATCAGATCGTGACCAGCTACTATCACGCCAGGGCTACTAACGGCCTAGCTACTACCACGCCACACACACATGCGTACACACGCATACCACATGGCGCACACCTACCTACACACAACCATGACCCAGCCCGCGGACCCGACCTGGCGCACCGACGCCGGTCGCACCGCCACGGACCCGACCTGACGCACTGACGCCGGTCGCACCGTGCTCTGTCATGGCTTATTCCGAATAACAAATTCATCTGCTGTTTGGAAAATAGATATTGGATTATTGTGTGTCCAGAAATCGAAGGCTCAATCCTAGGCAGCAGTGGATGATGAATTGGATCGTACCTAGCAGCAGTAGAGGATGGATTAGATCATACAATACTTGGTTTTTATAGATCGAATTGTTAATTGCACGGACGTCCCGAAGAAAAGACACGGCGGGGCGGAGGATAAGGAAGAGCGAAAGTTGGGGGTGCTCGATGATGCTGCGGTTGGGACGGGCGGCGAACAGAAGGAGGCCAGCCAGCCTAGAGGGTGCACTCTCGCCATTACCGATCGATCCATCCCCCCTCCTCTTTCTCGCGCAGCGACCGTCCGCATCGGCTTCTCACCTCACACAGTGCCGGATCCCCTTCACCTTTCTGTCGCAATGACCAGGTTCTGTGTGTTGAGCTCTTCTTTTTCGGAGGGTTAGCGACCGAGTGGATCAACGACAGGCACCAAAATGGGTTGCCGAACGGCCCAGTTAACCACAGGCCTTCCTTTCGCCGCCTGGAGCAGCAGCCCACAGGACAGATGGGCTATATTGAATAGACTGCGGATCAGATCAACTTAAACACGAAATCCGACGGCGAGAAACGTCCAGATCGTTAAAACGGACGGCTGAAAATGCAAATCGCTGTGAGGACAGGGATTAGGTGCGGCTATACTGTCCTTAATGTGCTAACGTAGCAATGTCTGAGAATTAGGCCAACTAAGATCCTCTATAAAAATAGATAGAGGAGGATCCGGCGAGTAAAGTTTAGTGAACTATATTTCTCCAAGAAGTTTCGGCCGGATCTAGGCGATCTCCTAAATTTAGTGAAGTAATATTTATTTTATCAAATTCATTTTATTTTTGTATTAGTATTGGACTGAACAACAAGGTCGGCGTCCGCACTAGTACTAATTCTGCACTTGTGAGAATCGCTGCTCTTGGGAGAAAACGCACAATTCAAAAAGGACACCACTAGGCATCAGACTACAGATAATTTACATGCTATCAGACTAGTCTTTGGCCGTCGGATCAAAAGCAGGACGTACGTCCGATCTGCTAGTTTAGGTGCGTCGTAACTGCTCCCGCAATCCACGCTCGGGTTACCAGCTCCATCTCCATCCGTTTCTACCTCCTCACATTGCTTCCTACTTTGGATGCCTCCTTAAATCACGCTGGGTTACCAGATGCATGCAGCCATGCGATGGAAGCATTATTTTTTAGAACCAAATGCGTCTGGTCTTTTAGGAAACAAATAAACTAAATTCTAGGGTATAAATCCCGTAAATACTGCCTGATTGTTTCTATTCCAGCAACAGAATATGGAATGGAAGCATTTTTCTCATTAGAGGAAAACAATCTACATAGACTTACGCAGCATTTGTCACATGCCATGGAAACATTGGTGCTCATTGATGCAAACATATTTTTCATGGACCAATGGATACAAGTTATATTTTGTAATGGAGACATTTTGAGTGTCGATGAAACACTTCTTCACAATGGTGGAAACACTTCCCACGTCATTAGAGCTTCATACAAAATTAATAAAGCTTCAGTGTTTAGCATCCGCTACCTTGGTATGGATGTGTCAAATATAAATAGTTGCTTCATACATGAATTAGTAAAGCTTCATTGCTTATCATTTGATGCTTCGGTGCCAGTATAAAAAAGAGGTGGTTAGCACGATGGCATGAGCACGGCGGCAGGAACTAGATGGGCTCGTTGGCTGGGCAGCGAGTCAAGGAGATGGAGCATCGCTAGTAGAAAACAGGGCTTTGAAATGGGCCAGAATATTGCATTAGTCCTGGTCGTATTACGAACCGGGACTAATGGGTGCATCAGTCCCGGTTCGTGAGGCCAGGGCGCCGGCAGGGCCTCGGCGGGAACCAGTCCCGGTTCGTATGAACCCTTTAGTCCCGGTTCCAGACACGAAACGGGACTAAAGGGCCTCGCTCCTGGCCGAGCCCTTTTAGTCTCGGGTGGTGGCTGGAACCGGTACTAAAGACGCACCTTTAGTCCCGGTGCTAGCCACCAACCGGGACTTATACAACGCCCATATATATGCTCGCCCCTGCCTGCTCACTCCTCTGTTTTATGGCCGGCCGGCGTTTGGGAGGTGTGTTGCTCTCAGTTCTCACCTCCTATGCACATGAGGTGTTCGATGAAATGCCACGGCCACACTTAAGTTTTCTCCTCTCCAAGCTCGACCTCCAAGCTACATTTTTCCTAAGATTTGTTTAGGTTTGGCGGTGCACCAACTACACAAGTGTTCTAAAAGGTTAGCGACAGCATCGTTTTATCGCTCACTGCTAGTTTAGCTCATTTCAAATGCTCTAGAAGTAGAGTGTGGTTTGTGGGTTTTAGTGGAGGAGTGTATGTTGGAGTTCTTTTGATTTAGACGCACAATTAGAGCTGAAATTAACTTCTTAGAGTCTGCACATGTGTAGGGTGCCATCCCCGTCCCCGTCCTCACCGCCGTCGATCGCCCGAGTCGATCTCGTCGCCGGCACCACCGTGGTGTGCCTCTTGTTCTTATCTTCTTTCTAAAAGAAAAAATCTTACTTGTATGATTTAGATAGATACTTGTATAATTTTCTTACTTTTATTACTGTTTGTTATTATATAGTGCCATGGTTTTGGTATCCGCCCCCATCGGCCCTCGTCCTGTCTATGATTCCATGTGGTGTATTATCTTTTATAACTATTTGTTTCATTTAGTGTGTATGACAATTATGCCGACCAACGTGACATAGATGCTTTTATCTAGGAGGTATGTGAACTGGAAATTCGAACCGACCCACTTGTCGAGAGGTTAAATTTAGTTGAAAAAGAAAACAATTACTTGAAGAAAAAATTGAAAAGAATTGAGGAGGAGAAGATGGAATTGGAGTTGCATGTTGCCGATGTCGTCGAAGATCACATGATCAAGATGGATGCAATGCGCTTGAAGATTAGAAATATTAGAAAATATGCCATTCATAGTGAGGCTTGATATCATTATGCCGTTGGATCAATTGGTACCTTAGTTGCGGTTATGATCGCATTTGTTGTTGCATTTAAATGTTTTACATAGTTTCAATGTATATTTTAATTAGATGCTCTAGAGAACTATGTATGAACTTTATGTATTTATTTTGGTCACTACTGTACTTTGGTCTTAATGTGATGATGAACTTCTATTAATTTGGTCACTTCTCTATTCATGATGTTTTCTAATGGTTTTTGATACACTTAATTATATAATGCACGCAGATGAACCGGCAATGGATGTACAGTGACCGACGCACCTCCGAGTACATTAAGGGCCTGCATAATTTTCTCGAAGTGGCTGAGGCAACCAAGCAGAATGGTTTTATGTATTGTCCATGTACTATCTGTGGGAATACGAAGGTTTACTCTAACTCGAAAACCCTTCACGTCCACCTGCTTGAGAAGGGTTTCATGCCACACTATAATGTTTGGACCAAGCACGGAGAAAGAGGGGTTATGATGGAAGACAACGAAGAAGAAGAGGATGATGATAACTATCCGCCCCCTGAATATGGTGACGTTGCAATGGGGGAAGCTGAAGATCAAGAGGAAGAACCAGACGATGTGCCTGATGATGATCTTCGCCGGGTCATTGTTGATGCAAAGAGACAATGCCAAAGTGAAAGGGAGAAGTTGAAGTTCGATCGCATGTTAGAGGATCACAAAAAAGGGTTGTACCCTAATTGCGAAGATGACAACACAAAGCTCGGTACCACACTGGAATTGCTGCAATGGAAGGCAGAGAATGGTGTATCTGACAAGGCATTTGAAAAGGTGCTGAAAATAATGAAGAATAAGCTTCCAAAGGACAACGAATTGCCCGACAGTACATACGAAGCAAAGAAGGTTGTCTGCCCTCTAGGATTGGAGGTGAAGAAGATACATGCATGCCCTAATGACTACATCCTCTACCGCGGTGCGTACGAGGATTTGAACGCATGCCCGGTATATTGTGCATTGCGGTGAAAGATCAGACGAGATGACCCTGGTGATGTTGAGGGCCAGCGCACCGGGAAGAGGGTTCATGCCAAGGTGATGTGGTATGCTCCTATAATACCACGGTTGAAACGTTTGTTCAGAAACAAAGAGCATGCCAAGTTGATGCGATGGCACAAGGAAGACCATAAGAAAGAAGGGAAGTTGAGAGCACCCGGTGATGGGTCGCATTGGAGAAAGATCGAGAGAAAGTGGGGGGACTTTACAGGTGACCCAAGGAACGTATTATTTGGTTTATGTGCAGATGGCGTTAATCCTTTTGGGGATCAGAGCAGCAAGCATAGCACATGGCCTGTGACTCTATGTATGTATAACGTTCCTCCTTGGTTGTGCATGAAGCGGAAGTTCATTATGATGCCAGAGCTCATCCAAGGCCCTAAGCAACGCGGCAATGACATTGATGTGTACCTAAGGCCATTAGTTGATGAATTTTTACAACTGTGGAATGGAAAAGGTGTACGTGTGTGGGATGAGAACGAACAGGAGGAATTCGACCTATATGCATTGCTGTTTGTAACCATCAATGATTGGCCTGCTCTCAGTAACCGTTCAGGCGAGACAAACAAGGGATACCACGCATGCACGCACTGTTTAGATGACACCGATAGTATATATTTGGACAAATGCAGGAAGAATGTGTACCTAGGGCATCGTCGATTTCTTCCGACCAACCATCAATGTCGAAAGAAAAGAAAGCATTTCAAAGGTAAGGCAGATCACCGGAAGAAGCCCGCCCTCCGTATTGGTGATCACATACTTGATATGGTCAATGATTTACAAGTAAACTTTGGAAAGGGTCCTGGCAGACTATCTGTTCCGAATGACGCTGAGGGACACGCACCCATGTGGAAGAAGAAATCTATATTTTGGGACCTACCCTATTGGAAAGACCTAGAGGTCCGCTCTGCAATCGACGTGATGCACGTGACGAAGAATCTTTGCGTGAACCTACTAGGCTTCTTGGGAGTGTATGGGAAGACAAAAGATACACTGGAGGCACGGGAGGACCAGCAACGTGCGCACGAAAAAGACGGCATGCATCCAAAGCAGTATGAAGGTCCTGCCAACTACGCTCTTACCAAAGAAGAGAAGGAAATCTTCTTTGAATGCTTGCTCAGTATGAAGGTCCCGTCTGGCTTCTCGTCGAATATAAAGGGAATAATAAATATGGCAGAGAAAAAGTTCCAGAACCTATAGTCTCATGACTGCCACGTGATTATGACGCAACTGCTTCCGGTTGCATTGAGGGGGCTTCTACTGGAAAACGTTCGATTAGCCATTGTGAAGCTATGTGCATTCCTCAATGCAATCTCTCAGAAGGTAATCGATCCAGAAATCCTACCAAGGTTAAAGAGTGATTTGGTGCAATGTCTTGTCAGTTTCGAGCTGGTGTTCCCACCATCCTTCTTCAATATCATGACGCACGTCCTAGTTCATCTAGTGTCCTTTTGATAGATGGGAATTTGAAGCATGCGCTCCGCATCAATATGCCAAAAAAATTGTTTTGCTATTGTTTTGTCTTCATGTCTTATTTCTATTTCTGTTCATGTCTTATTTCTGTTCATCTTCATCAACAAATTGTTTTGCTATTTCTTTTACAATTTTGCTTTTCCATTTTGTCAGTTGCAAGGCCGTATCCCCAATCTGCTACTGCGTGCTCTACTACAAGCTTGCTACAAACACTCGTATCTAATCTCCCCACAAATGAATGCACAGAAAATGCACACTACTTCCTTAAACATCGCAGAAAATCAAAATCCAAATATTTGTAGTGATTGGGATATAAATTGATTGGAGGTGTAAGCTGGAGGTTTTTATTTTTACTGCATACATGTATCAGACTACTTGGGGATTATTGAGTTGCTACTCGTGTGGACGCATCTAGCAATGTTGCAAACAAACATGAAGTTATCATGAATGACCCGGGTTTTTATGAACACTGTGTGAGGGGGATGTGGTCATTCATGCGAGGAGTGATGCACATGGCGAGAACCTTTGCCACAATCTTCTCACTTGTATTGGTAAGACTATCAGATGGAGTGGTAGTCGGTGTCCTCCGTCTGTCTTTTAGGAAGCAAAAGCCAGATTTATCCACCGTTTATTGAGAGCAAACATGTATTAGACACCTTTTTAGAGCGGGCATGTATCAAACTAATGGGTCGTGCAAGTGCAATAGCTTTGAGCTGCTACACTAGTAGAAAACAAGGCTTTGAAACGGGCCAGAATATCGCATTAGTCCCGGTCGTATTACGAACCGGGACTAATGGGTGCATCAGTCCCGGTTCGTGAGGCCAGGGCGCCGGCAGGGCCTCGGCGGGAACCAGTCTCGGTTCGTATGACCCCTTTAGTCCCGGTTCCAGACACGAACCGGGACTAAAGGGCCTCGCTCCTGGCCGAGCCCCTTTAGTCCCGGTTGGTGGCTGGAACCGGGACTAAAGAGGCACCTTTAGTCCCGGTGCTAGCCACCAACCTGGACTTATACAACGCCTATATATATGCTCGCCCTTGCCCGCTCACTCCTCTGTTTTTTGGCCGGCCGGAGTTTGGGAGGTGTGTTGCTCTCTGTTCTCACCTCCTATGCACATGAGGTGTTCGATGAAATGCCACAACCACACTTAAGTTTTCTCCTCTCCAAGCTCGACCTCCAAGCTACATTTTCCCTAAGATTTGTTTAGGTTTGGCGGTGCACCAACTACACAAATGTTCTAAAAGGTTAACAACTTCATCGTTTTATCTCTCACTGCTAGTTTAGCTCATTTCAAATGCTCTAGAAGTAGAGTGTGGTTTGTGGGTTTTAGTGGAGGAGTGTATGTGGGAGTTCTTTTGATTTAGACGCACAATTAGAGCTGAAATTAACTTCTTAGAGTCTGCACATGTGTAGGGTGCCGTCCTCGTCCCCGTCCTCACCGCCGTCGATCGCCCGCGTCGATCTTGTCGCCGGTACCACCGTGGTGAGCCTCTTGTTCTTATCTTCTTTCTAAAAGAAAAAAATCTTACTTGTATGATTTAGATAGATACTTGTATAATTTTCTTTCTTTTATGATTGTTTGTTATTATATAGTGCCATGGTTTTGGTATCCGCCCCCATCGGCCGTCGTCCTGTCTATGATTCGGATGTGGTATATTATCTTTTATAACTATTTGTTTCATTTAGTGTGTATGACAATTATGCCGACCAACGTGACATAGATGTTTTTATCTAGGAGGTATGTGAACCGGAAATTCGAATCGACCCTCTTGTCGAGAGGTTAAATTTAGTTGAAAAAGAAAACAATTACTTGAAGAAAAAATTGAAAAGAATTGAGGAGGAGAAGATGGAATTGGAGTTGCATGTTGCCGATGTCGTCGAAGATCACAAGAGCAAGATGGATGCAATGCGCTTGAAGATTAGAAAGATTAGAAAATATGCCATTCATACTGAGGCTTGGTATCATTATGCCGTTGGATCAATTGGTACCTTAGTTGCGGTTATGATCGCATTTGTTGTTGCATTTAAATGTTTTACATAGTTTCAATGTATGTTTTAATTAGATGCTCTAGAGAACTTTGTATGAACTTTATGTATTTATTTTGGTCACTATTGTACTTTGGTTTTAATGTGATAATGAACTTCTATTAATTTGGTCACTTCTCTATTCATGATGTTTTCTAATGGTTTTTGATACACTTAATTATATAATGCACGCAGATGAACCGGCAATGGATGTACGGTGACCTACGCACCTCCGAGTACATTAAGGGCCTGCATAATTTTCTCGAAGTGGCTGAGGCAACCAAGCAGAATGGTTTTATGTATTGTCCATGTACTATCTGTGGGAATACGAAGTATTACTCTAACTCGAAAACCCTTCACGTCCACCTGCTTGAGAAGGGTTTCATGCCACACTATAATGTTTGGACCAAGCACGGAGAAAGAGGGGTTATGATGGAAGACAACGAAGAAGAAGAGGATGATGACAACTATCCGCCCCCTGAATACGGTGATGCTGCAATGGGGGAAGCTGAAGATCAAGAGGAAGAACCAGACGATGTGCCCGATGATGATCTTCGCCGGGTCATTGTTGATGCAAAGAGACAATGCCAAAGTGAAAGGGAGAAGTTGAAGTTCGATCGCATGTTAGAGGATCACAAAAAAGGGTTGTACCCAAATTGCGAAGATGACAACACAAAGCTCAGTACCACACTAGAATTGCTGCAATGGAAGGCAGAGAATGGTGTATCTGACAAGGCATTTGAAAAGGTGCTGAAAATAATGAAGAATAAGCTTCCAAAGGACAACGAATTGTCCGACAGTACATACGAAGCAAAGAAGGTTGTCTGGCCTCTAGGATTGGAGGTGAAGAAGATACATGCATGCCCTAATGACTGCATCCTCTACCACGGTGCGTACGAGGATTTGAACGCATGCCCGGTATGCTGTGCATTGCGGTATAAGATCAGACGAGATGACCCTGGTGATGTTGAGGGCCAGCGCACCGGGAAGAGGGTTCCTGCCAAGGTGATGTGGTATGCTCCTATAATACCACGGTTGAAACGTTTGTTTAGAAACAAAGAGCATGCCAAGTTGATGCGATGGCACAAGGAAGACTGTAAGAAAGACGGGAAGTTGAGAGCACCCGGTGATGGGTCGCAGTGGAGAAAGATCGAGAGAAAGTGCGGGGACTTTACAGGTGACCCAAGGAACGTATGGTTTGGTTTATGTGCAGATGGCGTTAATCATTTTGGGGATCAGAGCAGCAAGCATAGCACATGGCCTGTTTGTAACCATCAATGATTGGCCTGCTCTCAGTAACCTTTCAGGACAGACAAACAAGGGATACCACGCATGCACGCACTGTTTAGATGACACCGATAGTATATATTTGGACAAATGCAGGCATAATGTGTACCTGGGGCATCGTCGATTTCTTTCGACCAACCATCAATGTCGAAAGAAAGGAAAGCATTTCAAAGGTGAGGCAGATCACCGGAAGAAGCCCGCCCTCCGTACTGGTGATCACATACTTGATATGGTTAATGATTTACAAGTAATCCTTGGAAAGGGTCCTGGAGGACTATCTGTTCCGAATGACGCTGAGGGACGCGCACCCATGTGGAAGAAGAAATCTATATTTTGGGACCTACCCTATTGGAAAGACCTAGAGGTCCGCTCTGCAATCGACGTGATGCACGTGACGAAGAATCTTTGCGTGAACCTGCTAGGCTTCTTGGGAGTGTATGGGAAGAAAAAAGATACACCGGAGGCACGGGAGGACCAGCAACGTGCGCCCGAAAAAGACGGCATGCATCCAAAGCAGTATGAAGGTACTGCTAGCTATGCTCTACCAAAGAAGAGAAGGAAATCTTCTTTGAATGCCTCCTCAGTATGAAGGTCCCGTCTGGCTTCTCTTCGAATATAAAGGGAATAATAAATATGGCCGAGAAAAAGTTCCAGAACCTAAAGTCTCATGCCTGCCACGTGATTACGACGCAACTGCTTCCGGTTGCATTGAGAGGGCTTCTACCGGAAAACGTTCGATTAGCCATTGTGAAGCTATGTGCATTCCTCAATCCAATCTCTCAGAAGGTAATCAATCCAGAAATCCTACCAAGGTTAAAGAGTGATTTGGTGCAATGTCTTGTCAGTTTCGAGCTGGTGTTCCCACCATCCTTCTTCAATATCATGACGCACGTCCTAGTTCATCTAGTCGACGAGATTGGCATCCTGGGCCTTGTATTTCTACACAACATGTTCCCCTATGAGAGGTTCATGGGAGTCTTAAAGAAATATGTTCGTAACCGTGCTAGGCCAGAAGGAAGCATCTCCATGGGCCATCAAACAGAGGAAAGTATTGGGTTTTGTGTTGACTTTATTCCTGACCTTAAGCCGATTGGTCTCCCTCAATTGCGGTATGAGGGGAGACTGACTGGAAAAGGCACGCTAGGAGTGAATTCAATAATATGTAGGGATGGGCATTCTTGGTCTAAAGCACACTACACTGTTCTACATAATTCTACCTTGGTGACCCCGTATGTCAATGAACACAAGAATATTCGGCGCTCCAAACACCCGGAGTAGTGTGACGACTGGATTACATGTGAACACATCAGGACTTTCGGCAGTTGGTTGCAAACACATCTCATGGGTAACACCACTATTGCAGATGAGCTGTACTCGTTGGCCAGGGGACCATCTTCGACTATATTGACTTACAAAGGGTACGAGATAAATGTGAATACATTTTACACGATCGCCCAAGATCAAAAGGGCACCAACCAAAATAGTGGTGTCCGCTTTGATGCAGCAACCAACAGGGGAAATGACAAATATTATGGTTACATAGTGGACATATGGGAACTTGACTATGGACATGATTTTAAGGTCCCTTTGGTTCGGTGCAAATGGGTCAATGTGTCAGGAGGCGGGGTACAGGTAGACCCGCAGTACGGAATGAAAACAGTGGATCTGAACAATCTTGGGTACACAGACGAACCATTCGTCCTAGCCAATGATGTGGCACAGGTTTTCTATGTGAAGGACATGTCTACCAAACCGAGAAAAAGAAAAGATAAGGAAGCGAATACATCATACGATGAGCCAAAGCGCCACATGGTTCTTTCAGGGAAAAGAGACATCGTGGGAGTGGAGGGCAAGACAGACATGTCTGAAGATTATGAAAAGTTTCATGAAATTCCTCCCTTCAAAGTGAAGGCTGACCCAAGCACCCTATTAAATGATGAAGATTATCCATGGTTACGGCGCAATAAGCAAGGGACACACGCGAAGAAAAAGTGAAGACTTTCTCTCCACAACTATTCTGATGATAGCTTTGATCTAGAATACCACTACACTTACATGTCAAGAAATGAAATGCCTTTTGTAACTGATGAGTTTTCGTCTGAAACCCTGATACTTCGAAAGAGATTGTTCATTTTGTACACGAAGTGCATCCAGTTTTTGCCGTAACCCTCTCAACTTTTTAGCACATGCTATGTGGGTGAAATGATGATACCATGCCAACTTTCAACCATTTCAGAGTTCATTTGCAGTGCTTTTCAATTCTGGATCATCTTAGCTCAAAATAAATCATGAACTGCATGAAAAATAGCAAATGAAGTCAGAAAAGGTTTGAAAAGTGATGATGTGGCTTTGAATGGTGCATATTGAATGCATAAAAAGTCTTGAGTTCAAATATGTTTAAAAAATTGAAATCTTTTTGTAACTGATGAGTTTTCGTCCAAAACCCTAACACTTCAAAAGAGATTGTTCATTTTGTACACGAAGTGCATCCAGTTTTTGCCGTAACCCTCTCAACTTTTTAGCACATGCTATGTGGGTGAAATGATGATACCATGCCAACTTGCAACCATTTCAGAAGTCATTTGCAGTGCTTTTCAATTCAGGGTCATTTTAGCTCAAAGTAAATCATGAAATGCATGAAAAATAGTAAATGAAGTCAGAAAAGGGTTGAAAAGTGATGATGTGGTTTTGAATGGTGCATATTGAATGCAGAAAAAGTCTTGAGTTAAAATATGTTTAAAAAGTTGAAATCCCATTGTAATAGATGTGTTTTCGTCCGATCAAAGTTATTTAACTTAATATTATATAAAATTTATGCAACTAAAATTATCAAAGTTATTTTTGTTAAAAACTTTAATAGCAAAAAGAATATTCATAAAGTATTTTTTGTTAAGAACTTTTAATATGCAAACAAATAACATAAAAAAATAGCAAAAATGAACATAGATGCGCTTATAGGGGAAATTCAACCTGAAATCAGAGTGAAATTCACATTGATTTCAGGTCAAATTTCCCGTATAAGGGCATCTATTTTCACTTTGAGAGGAACTCAACAAGGCAGAGAGGGGCGGGCTTATAAACCGGTGCGAGCGGCCCTCGCTTGGCGAGGTGGGACTAAACTCCCACCACAGCCAGGACCAACCCTTTAGTCCCGGTTGGTGGCTCCAACCGAGACCAATGCCGCCCTTTCGTCCCGGTTTGTGGCACCAACCGGGACTAATGCCACCCTTTAGTCCCCGTTGGAGCCACCAACCGGGACCAAAGGTCTCTGCTTCCCACCCTTTGGGCTGCTGAAATTGACCTTTAGTCCCGGTTGGTGGCACCAACCGGGACTAATGCCACCCTTTAGTCCCCGTTGGAGCCACCAACCGGGACCAAAGGTCTCTGCTTCCCGCCCTTTGGGCTGCTGAAATTGATCTTTGGACTAAAGGTGGGCATTGGTCCCGGTTGGTGGCACCAACCGGGACTAAAGGGTTGGGTATATAAGGCAGGACTTGTCGAATTCTCCCCCAACCTCTCCCATTCGCCCCGACGCCGACGCCCTGCCTCGACGCCGCCAGGCTGCCGGAGCTCGCCGCCACCCCCGAGCCCGTCCTCGTCGTCGCCGCTGTCCCCGAGCCCGTCCTCGTCGTCGCCGCCGCCCCCGAGCCCGTCTTAACCGCCGCCCCCGAGCCCGTCGTCGCCGCCGCCCCCGAGCCTGACCTCGCTGCCGCACCGAGCCCGTCCCCGCACGCCTCCTCGTCCTCGTCGACGTCGTCGCCGCCCCCGACACCGGACGCCGCCCGCGCCACCTCCCCGAGCCCCGTCGTCGCCGCCCGTGCCTCCTCCCCGAGCCCGTCGTCGCCGGTGAGCTCCTGCCCCCTGCTCCTGCCCCCTCCTCCGCGGCCACCGCGGCCGCGTGCGCCGGCGCCGCTGGCCTGCCCCGGCCCTCGCCCACGTTTTAGTTTTTTTATTTGTTTTACTATTTTTATTAGTTGTTTTAGTTTGTTTTATTAGTTGTTTTTGTTTGTTTTATTAATTTGTTGTTTTAGTTGTTTTAGTTGTAAAAAAGTTTTAGTTGGTTTAGTCGGCGGACCCGAGGAGTCCCCGACGATCGCCGGGGAGGAGTCCCCGACGATCGCTTTAGTAGAAAATGTGTCATTGTTGTTAAATATGTTATTATTGTCATAGTTGTCAAATGCAATCTTCTTTATTAAATTTTATTAAATAGTAGGAATTTAAATAGTTGTAGAATTTGTTCTCGACGTCGACGATGCCCGGTCCGCATCCTTGTCATCCACTCGGCACCGGCGACCACCTGCTTGGGGGGTGCTGCCTTCCGGGGCGCCCAGCTTGGTGAGGAATGAGGGTCCCGTCATCGACCCGTAGGTTCTTTGGTGGCGGTCGCATGGACCACTGTCGGTGCAGAGGGAGCCGGCCCCCGCGGAGATGGTACGTCGCCGTCTCAGGGAGGAGGACGAGCACGTCCGACGCTACATGGCTGCGTTGGACGCCAGGTTCTCCAATACCTGGCAGGTTCTTCAGGGATCTCACCCGAGCTATGATCCTGTCATAGTTCATTCTTTTTGGGTGTCCACCGCCTGCACCGCGAGATGTCAACTATATCTGTATTAGTGATATTATATAATAATATTCGAGATGTATTAATGATAATATTCGATGATGTATTAGCGATACTATTCGATGATGTATTAGTGATATTATATGATCGTATTGTTGCATTGCCTTGTATTGATTTGCATATCTCATGTTTGTATATTGCCATGTTGTATAATATATGCAGAAACTATGGATCACAGAGACTTAGAAAAAGAACAGTTGTTGGGGGATATAATCCTCGCCGGAGGTGATCCCTTGTCGTATCTCAACGACACCGATTATCAGGAAGGAGAGGATGATGGCTCCGGTGATCCAACAATGGAGGAGGAAGGAGATCATGACGGCTCCAGTGACCGAATGGAGGAGGAAGGAGATCATGATCACGGCTCCGGTGACCGAACGGAGGAGGGAGCCTCAACTGTTTCAAAGTCCGACGAGGTAAGGAGACGAGGCCCGAAGAAAAGGTTGTGCCCGGATGAAAGGTTCACGATCACAGAAGTCGCGAAAGATGGCCAACCGATTGGTCCCGAGTGGACCAAGGACGCATTTGTACATCAGTGTGGAGTTGTTGTTAGGGACTATGTCTCGATCAACACCCAGCAATGGAATAAGAATAATACGGACCCTGAAGTTTCTTATGTCCATGATAGACTGAAAGATGATCTTTGGACCGAGCTGATGACAAATTTCAGCTTACCGCGAGAGGAGGATCCGAATAACCCAGTTATAGAGCGAAAGGTCAAGGCATTTGCTCTGAAGAAGATGGCAGAACTATTCAGGAACTAGAAGAAAGAGTTGAACACAAAGTTTGTCGAGAAAGAGGAGACTCCGAAATTCATCGGTCGATATGAGAAGATAAGAGATCAATGGCCCGAATTTGTGGCCAACAAGAAATCGGAGAAGGGTAAGAAATGGTCACTGACAAACAAGAAAAATGCTGCAAAGAAGAAGTATCACCATCACACGGGGTCAGGTGGCTACTACAAAGCCCGGTAGTTGTGGGACAAAGCTGAGCAAGACCTGCTTGCTAAGAATGTCCGACCGATGACATTGCACTGGCCAGATCGTTCAAGGACTTGGTTCTTCGGGGTTGGGGAAACTTTGGACCTAGAAATAGGGGAGTGTGTTTGGACGGACGTGCAACTTGCAATACCCTTCCGGAAGCTTCTGGCAGCAATCAAGGCAGCGCAGGAAGGGACGTTCATTCCCGACAGAGAGAAGGACGAGCTGACAGAGGCCCTCTGGAATCCTGAACACCCTGGACGAACACGAGGCACACCAGGCTCCGTTCCGTGGAAGCATGGGTTTCCCGACAGCGGTGGTTATAGAAGCCGAGAGAGAAAAAGGAAACATGAAGCAAGCGAAATGCAGAAGCTCAGTGCAAGATTAGCAAAACTAGAGGAACTTGAGAGCCAGCGAGCTACCGGCCAACCATCTGAGCGGCACGAAGATCCTTCCTTCGACGCTACCCCACCATCTCAGCGGAGAAGCAGCGTGGCTTCCACGGAGCTCGTTCAGCCTAATTTCACGGCTCCTCGTTACCCCATGGATAGTATCACAGCGGCTGAACATTGCAAGCTAATGACGAAATGCCAGAACCTGACCTTCAAGGCAGCGGTCGGCTCTGTTGTACCTCCTCGAGCTGAGGGAACTTTCCATTGCCGTCCGATTCCACATGGCTATGCTGTTTGTGACGGTGGATGAAATAATGGATGGATTTGACGGGCTGGAGCTTGACAACCCTACAGGTGAAGAGGATATTATTCTTCTGGAAAATGCTTTGAGGAGTACCTGTCTATGGAGAAAAGAGTACATCAAGCTTCCAAACTGGACGCCTCAGCAGACTCAGCCTCTGATACATCCATTTTGCATCATGATTTTATATCGATATTTATTGCATTATGGGCTATTAATACACATTATGGTACAATACTTATGCCTTTTCTCTCTTATTTTACAAGGTTTACATGAAGAGGGAGAATGCCGGCAGCTGGAATTCTGGACTGGAAAAGGAGCAATTCTGTGATACCTATTCTGCACAACTCCAAAAGTCCTGAAAATCAATGGAGAATTATTTTGGAATATATAAAAAATACTGGGCGAAAGAAATACCAGAGGGGACCCACCAGGGAGTCACAAGCCAGGGGGGCGCGCCCTACCCCCCTGGGCGCGCCCCTGTGGCTTGTGGGCCCCCTGGCAGGCCTCCGGTGTCCATCTTCTTCTATATGGAGGGTTTTGACCTGGAAAAATCATAAGGGAGCTTTCTGGATGAAGCGCCGCCGTCTCGAGGCGGAACTTGGACAGAACCAATCTAGGGCTCTGGCGGAGCTGTTCTGCCGGGGAAACTTCCCTCCCGGAGGGGAAATCGAAGCCATCGTCATCACCAACGATCCTCTCATCGAGACGGGGTCAATCTCCATCAACATCTTCACCAGCACCATCTCCTCTCAAACCCTAGTTCATCTCTTGCATCCGATCTTTGTCTCAAAACCTCAGATTGGTACCTGTGGGTTGCTAGTAGTGTTGATTACTCCTTGTAGTTGATGCTAGTTGGTTTACTTGGTGGAAGATCATATGTTCAGATCCTTAATGATAATTAATACTCCTCTGATTATGAACATGAATATGCTTTTTGAGTAGTTACGTTTGTTCCTGAGGACATGGGATAAGTCTTGTTATAAGTAATCATGTGAATTTGGTATTCGTTCGATATTTTGATGAAATGTATGTTGTATCTCCTCTAGTGGTGTTATGTGAACGTCGACTACATGACACTTCACCATTATTTGGGCCTTGAGGAAGGCATTGGGAAGTAATAAGTAGATGATGGGTTGCTGGAGTGACAGAAGCTTAAACCCTAGTTTATGCGTTGCTTCGTAAGGGGCTGATTTGGATCCATATGTTTCATGCTATGGTTAGATTTATCTTAATTCTTATTTTGTAGTTGTGGATGCTTGCGAGAGAGGTTAATCATAAGTGGGAGGCTTATCCAATTAAGGACAGCACCCAAGCACCGGTCCACCCACATATCAAATTATCAAAGTAACGAACGCGAATCATATGAGCATGATGAAAACTAGCTTGACAAAAATTCCCATGTGTCCTCGGGAGCTCTTTGCTTCATATAAGAATTAGTCCAGGCTTGTCCTTTGCTACAAAAAGGATTGGGCCACCTTGCTGCAACCTTGTTACATTTGTTACTTGCTACCCGTTACGAATTATCTTATCACAAAACTATCTGTTACCGATAATTCCAGTGCTTGCAGAGAATACCTTACTGAAAACCGCTTGTCATTTCCTTCTACTCCTCGTCGGGTTCGACACTCTTACTTATCGAAAGGACTACGATAGATCCCCTATACTTGTGGGTCATCAAGACTCTTTTCTAGCGCCGTTGCCGGGGAGTGAAGCGCCTTTGGTGAGTGGAACTTGGTAAGGAAAAATTTATATATTGTGCTGAAATTTACTGTCACTTGTTACTATGGAAAATAATCCTTTGAGGGGCTTGTTCGGGGTATCTTCACCTCGACCGGAAGCACAAGGAGATGCTCCTCGACCTACATCACCTACTTAAAATATTTATTATGAAATTCCTTCGGGTATGATAGAGGAACTGCTAGCTAATCCTTATGCAGGAGATGGAACACTACATCCTGATTTGCATCTAATCTATGTGGATGAAGTTTGTGGATTATTTAAGCTTGCAGGTTTACCCGAGGATGATGTCAAGAAGAAGGTCTTTCCTTTATCTTTGAAGGAGAAGGCATTGACATGGTATAGTGTAGGACCGAAAGTATGTCTAGAGGGGGGGGGGGGTGATTAGACTACTTGACCAAATAAAAGTTTTTGCCTTTTCCCAAATTTTAGAGTTGGCAGTTTTTAGCATTTCATGGCAAGTCAAGTACAACATACACATGCAAGTCTAAGAGTATAGCAGCGGAAAGTAACAACAAGCATGAGTAGAAAGGATAGGGTAGGAAGATCAAACGCAATTGTAGACACGATGATTTTTCCCGTGGTTCCGATAGGTGGTGCTATCGTACATCCACGTTTATGGAGTCTCCAACCCACGGAGGGTAACGGTCGCGAGAGTCCACGGAGGGCTCCACCCATAAGGTTCCACGAAGTAGCAACCTTGACTATTCCATAACGGCTTCCATCCACGAAGGACTAGCCTCACTATGGGTAGATCTTCACGAAGTAGGCGATCTCCTTGCCCTTACAAACTTCTTGGTTCAACTCCACAACACGAAGAAGGAGGCTCCCAAGCGACACCTAACCAATCTAGGAGGCACCACCCTCCAAAAGGTAATAGGCTCGGTAATGACGATGAACTCCTTGCTCTTGTGCTTCAAGATGATAGACTCCTCAACACACAATCACTCTCTCACAGATTTGGCTTGGTGGAAGAGATGGGATTGGTAGAAATCAACTTGAGGAGGCTAGAAATCAAGATCCATATGGTTGGAGTGGAAGATCTTGACCTCAACACAAGGGTAGGTGGCCCTCTCTCAGAAAACTGGATGGGGCAAGTATGGAATAGTTCTGAGTGCTTCTCTTTCGAGTGGGTGGTGGTGAAGGGGTATATATAGGCATCCCCAAAAATCCAACCGTTACACACAAAATGACCAACTTGGTGACACCGATGTGTTAATCTCGGTGGTACCGAAGTGATCAAAAGGTGGCAACTTTTGAATCTCGGTGAGACCGATATAGAAAACTCGGTTGCACCGATAAGGTGACCAATGGTCAGATTGACATTCTCGGTGATGCCGATCCAACAATCTCGGTGGTACCGATATTGTGAATTTGCGTAACAGAAAGTTGGCAACCTAAACTCGGTGGCACCGGAATGGAATCGGTTGCACCGAAGTGGCTAGGGTTTGGCTGAGTCTGTCTGAGTTTGAGAATCGGTGGCACCGAGTGGAAAGTGTTGGTTGCACCGATTTTGAATATTTGGCTATGGACAGACTTTTGTGGAAGAGCTTGTGGGTGATTTTGGTGACTATCACTTGTGCACGTATGAGCATTTTGTTCACCAATCAAAACTTTACCCCCTTTTAATAGTATTGGCTTTCCTATGGACTCAAGGTGATTTCTCACAAAGTAAAATGTAGAGTCCTCTTGCTTGAAGCTTTGCCAATCCATTTCCTTGCATCTTGGGGTATTTCCACAATCTCCACAATCCTTTTGCCATCCCTATCATTGAACTTTTCCTGGAATATACTTAGTGGAAACATTAGTTAATGACTTATATGTTGTTATTAATTTCCAAAACCACCAAGGGAGCAAATGTGCTTTCAATCTCCCCCTTTTTGGTAATTGATGACAACATATAGATCAAAGCTTCGACAAAGATATAATCAATGAATATAATCGTCGCTTTGAGAAGTATGTGATAAGCAAGAGCTCCCCTAAATTTGTGCATTATTTTAAATTTGCGTTTGAATGCAAATGCACAAACGATTAGGTACATGGGGCACTTCTTCCATGTCACATACATCTTGGTGGTGTGCGAGAATAATTAGAATGACATCATAGCACAACACAACCAAACAAAGATAATGATCATATCATAAGCATTTAGATGATAGGAAATAGTAGCACAACACACATAAAGTGTATGATCAAAACACACATAAGTTCAACACAACCAACCAAAAGACGATTGTTTTTGAAAAAAGCAATAAAAACCAAATGCTCTCTCACTCGAAGCCTAAATATCTATATACACTTCTCCCCCTTTGGAAACAAGTTACCAAAAAGTTCAATGGTATATATCTAAGCGTTCTTGGGCTGATCTCCTCCGGTTGTTGATGAAGTAGTCGAGAGAACAGCGTCGGCGAAGATCTCTGCAGATGTCGTGGATGGAGTTGGAGTGGCAACTGGAGGAACTAAACTGATGGAGCAGGAGCTGACGTGACAGTAGCAGGAGCTGATGAAGAGGGCCTCAAGTCTGGAGCTGGCACAGTGGCTGGTCTGGCCTGAGTAGTAAACTGTGTGCCTGGCCTGAGGGGTGATCCATCCTCCTCCTCATCATCATCAGAAGAATGAGGAAGAGGCACTGAGTCAACTTCCTTCTTGAGCTCATTGACTGTCTTAGTCAGCCCATCGACCTTATCATTAAGGGTCTTGATTTTGTTCTCAAAGATCCTGACAAGACTGTTCTGGTTCTTCAAGATGTCCTTAATGTCCTTCTGCATACCCTGAACTGATGAGATCAAAAGATCCATTTGCTCGTTCCTGGATCTAGGGACTTGAGCACTAGTGGCTCTAGCTGCCTCTGCCTCTGCTTGAGCTGCAGCTGATGTGGGATGATCTGGGTTCATCTCCACGACATTGTCCTTGAGATCTAGCTGTAGGGGCAAGTGGGGTCTGTCCAGAGCAAATATGTGCTTCTCCAGCTTAGAGTTGATGAGCATTTGGATGTAGGGTGCATAGCAGCAAGAGCGCTTCTAATCAGCAGCAACCCTCTTAACTGTCTCAACAATTAAGTCCATGACTCTAATCCTGGTGTGACCGTCAAGATGAATCAGCATGTTGATGAAGTAGCCTCGGATCATCTTGTCATCTCCTGACTTGGGCATCAAGGTATGCCTCAGAATAGTGTTCATGGTACGGAGGCCAGCTTGGAGAAAGTAGATGGATCCAAGCTTGTGAGACTTCACATGAGCAGTAGGGATCTCATTGTACATGTTGGCCATAGCATTGTGGTTTGCCTTGGATTCCGAGGATGAACTGGACTCAGGACTAGTGCCTGAACTCATCACAATGTTTTCCTCTTGGAAATTGTTCTCACTGTCCTCAGCACTTGACATACTGACCCTATGAATAGAGTATAGAGGAGCAGAAGAAGATGAGTCATCACAAAATTATCAACTGGTTTTTGAAAGTTTTGAACAAAAAATTCTGAAGGTTTACATTCTGTCACATGAAAATCGGTACAGCCGAAGCAAAAATTTCGGTGCTACCGAGACTGACTTTCTCCTTAACAGAAACTTGGCACTCTTTTCGGTGAGACCGAAAAGAAGTACTCGGTTTCACCGAGAAAGTTCTCAGCAGCACGGACAGGCAAATCGGTGACACTGATTTGTTCACTTCGGTTCCACCGAGTTCCATCGGGCGGACGGCAAACCCTAGAAAATCGACCGTTCTCTAACTACAGGAAGTTTTAGAGGATTGAGAGGATTGCAAATGGTGGCATATAGATAATATTGAATCCAATGCGCGAGAATCGGACGGGGAGCGCAAGGAAGAACGAATCCGTACCCTGACTCGGTGACGGACCCGCTACGGCGGCGACGGCGGTGAAGATGCCCGTCGACGGTGAGGATCCCAGCGGCGGAGGAGCGCGGGGAGACAAGGGCGATGACCAGGGGGTCCTTCTGCGGCAGTTTAGGGTTTGGGGCGCGACGATTGAAGATTGAATTTTCGAACCGTCGGGACCACAGGTTATATACCCTTCACTGTCGGTGACACCGATTCTAAATTTTCGGTGTCACCGAGTTTCTCAACTGTCAGCTGACAGGGGAACTCGGTGTAACCGAGAATATGGAATCGGTAGTACCGAGATAGAAAACCAGATCAACCCTAGGCATTCGGTGAGACCGAGAATTGTGGGTTGGTTCCACCGAGATGCACTTGGGAGGTTTTAATGGTCAGTCTTTGTCGATACGGAACTCCGAGTGCTCCACACACAGAGGGATCGAAAAGTACTTGTTCAAATTTTGTGATGTAGCATGAATGGAATATGAGGTGAGAAAGCATAGATAGCTAAGGAGTGGTCCTAGGCATTCTTGTTCATCCAATTGGCAAAAGATAAATCAAAAGCCAAATAGCAACAATTGGATGTCCTCGAATGGGAAAATAAATGCAGACCAACATGCTCACACAAAAAGATGTCAAATGAAATCATGACAACATGAACATACACACTAGCATCTAACAAGCACTTGGACGATGACAAAGTAATCTATATATGAGTATATTGACTTAGGAGCCAAGTAAGAATACTTCATCATAGGTCATACTCATCGTTTAAGCACAAGTGGGGTTACCACTTTTATATAAAGCATTTAATGTTGTCACATACTAAGAGATGCTTTGTCTCAAGTCTTAGAGAAAATCTCCCCCTTGATGTGACATCCCCCCATAAGAGGGATAAACTAACATTGGGTTTTGTCGATGAACACTTCATGTTGGTGAGGTAGTGGTGGATGCTCAAGGTTGATGAAGATCACCAAGAGTTGGGAGCATCCTTGTTGTTTCCTTACTCTTCTCACCTACATGGGTTAGTCCCAACACACAAGAGACAAATACAAGGATATCTATGGACATGGAGTGCAAAGCATGTGTTATGATGTCCATCGATTTGTTGATTACCTTGTCCCTTGCTTACCTTTGAGGGAATGTGTGACTCCTTGAACTATTGCATAGAGTTGATGTTGATTGCAGATAGTTCTTGCCAATAATGAATGTGAGTGAATTTCATTGGCAGAGTCACCCCTCAAGAACTTACTAGTTCTTCTTCTTGGGGACCCACATCAAGTTGATGGGGATCCTTGGTGTTGTAGTAGCCTTTGTAGAAGTTGAGCTTGACGTAGCCTTGGGAACCCACTCCACCAAAGCTTGAGATTCATCTTCATATGAGTCAATGTCCTCTTGAAGCTTGTTCTTGCCCTTGAGCTTGTGGTCTTGTGGTGGAAGGTCATCTTGAGTGCTTGTTCTCTTGGGAAGAGTATTTTCATACTTCTACTTTTGAGGAACAAACTTGGGCTCGGGGTATTGACCTTCTTCCCATTCAACTCCATTAGCGTTGAAGTAGCCAACACCACGGTTCTTTCGGTATCCTCCGTGCTTGCGTACAATTTCCTCAAATTGCTTACACCCGGCAAGACTCTTGTAGATACCTTTCTCTATAATTCCTTTCAATAAAGCATATTCTTGCTCAAGTGTAACTTGTCTAAGAGAATCATCATTAGTGGAATCAATAGAACTACTAGAAGCAACATCATTAGGTTTAGAATTTTTATTGTTGCTACTAGATGAAGAACCTTTCTTGCCTTTGTTACTAGATTGCTTAGTTTTAACTTGAGGCATGAATGTAGACAAGAGTAGTCGTTTGGCTAGATAAGATGAAGTCTTCTTTCAGAGATCGTCATTGATAGCTTTAAGAAACTCATGCTCTTGCTCCAAATTGAACTTCTCGAAGCGTAGCTTCTCATGAGTTCTCACAAGCTCTCTATGATCTTCAAGAGTAGATTCATGAGCTAACTTAAGAGTTTTTAGTTCTTTAGTTAGTTCTTCTATTTTCATCTTATCATCATCAATTAACTTATCTTGACTAGCATGAGAATTATCAAGTTCATTTTGACTAACATCACTAGTTTTATCAAATAGCAAGTCATCATCACAAAGCAAGTCATCTTCATCACTATGGAAATCAAGATACTCGGGGTGTGATACCTTGGGGCCTTTAGCCATGAAGCAACTTCCACTCCCTTCGTTTGGTGAATCAAATAGATCATGGGAGTTGGTAGTCACTAGAGCAATCCCGGCAACACCATCATCTTGACTATAGTCGGAGTCGGAGTGATAGCTTCTCTCGGAGTTGTTGTCGGAGTCGGAGCCGGAAACCCATTCACCAACATGAGCTTGATGTTTTCTTCTTGTGTAGCTCTTGGTGTACTTGTCCTTCTTCTCCTAATCTCTACTTCTCCTTGAGGGTCTTCGTTCATAACGATCATCTCTACTCCTTCTCTCTCTTTGAGGTGAATCATTCCTTGAGCTTCGTCTTCGAGGTGACTCTTCTCTTTGTTTGTAGGGAGCCGTGCACTCATTGGAGTAGTGTCCGGGCTTCCCACAATTGTAGCAATTGCGGTCACGACTTGACGAACGCTTCTCATCATATCTTGAGTTGGAGCTTCTTTCTTTGCCTCTATTCTTGTAGAACTTGTTGAATTTCTTGACCATGAGCCTTATCTCTTCATTGGTGACGAGATTGTCGCTTGAAGTTGCGGGAGCATCACTTGTGGCTTTGTAAGCACTGCTAGACTTGTGGTGAAGCTCTTCTTTGGCTTTGAGTGTCATCTCATGAGCAACAATCCTTCCAATGACTTCTGTAGGCTTGAGATCTTATTAAATGGGCATCACACGGTGTCATATCTCTCATCCAAAGCTCTAAGTATCTTCTTGATGATGAATTTGTCGGTCATTTCTTCGCTTCCTAAGCCGGCAATCTCATTGGTGATGAGAGCTAGCCTAGAGTACATCTCTGCGACTCCTTCACCATCCTTCATCTTGAACTTGTCAAGCTGACTTTGAAGAACATCTAACTTGGATTCTCTCACGGACTCGGTTCCTTCGTGCATATCAACCAAAGTATCCCAAATCTCTTTTGCATTCTCAAGACGGCTGATTTTGTTGAATTCTTCGGGGCATAGGCAGTTGAAGAGAATGTCACATGCTTGAGCATTGTATTGCAACATCTTCAATTCTTCCGCGGTCGCTTCACGATCCGGTTCCTTTCCATCACCAAATAATTTACCTTGCAAGCCAACACGAACAACAGCCCAAACGGCGGGGTTATGACCAAGAATATGCATTTTCATTTTGTGCTTCCAACTAGCAAAATTAGTGCCATCAAAGTACGGACCTCTACAGTGATAATTACCCTCACTAGACACCATACTCTCCTAGGTTGTGAGACCAATGCAATGGAGACCAAAGCTCTGATACCACTTGTAGGACCGAAAGTATGTCTAGAGGGGGGTGATTAGACTACTTGACCAAATAAAATTTTTGCCTTTTCCCAAATTTTAGAGTTGGAAGTTTTTAGCATTTCATGGCAAGTCAAGTACACCATACACATGCAAGTCTTAGAGTATAGCAGCGGAAAGTAACAACAAGCATGAGTAGAAAGGATAGGGTAGGAAGATCAAACGCAATTGTAGACACGATGATTTTTCCCATGGTTCCTTAGGTGGTGCTATCGTACATCCACGTTTATGGAGTCTCCAACCCATGGAGGGTAACGGTCGCGAGAGTCCACGGAGGGCTCCACCCATAAGGGTCCACGAAGTAGCAACCTTGACTATTCCATAACGGCTTCCGTCCACGAAGGACTAGTCTCACTATGGGTAGATCTTCACGAAGTAGGCGATCTCCTTGCCCTTACAAACTTTTTGGTTCAACTCTAGAACACGAAGAAGGAGGCTCCCAAGCGACACCTAACCAATCTAGGAGGCACCACCCTCCAAAAGGTAATAGGCTCGGTAATGACGATGAACTCCTTGCTCTTGTGCTTCAAGATGATAGACTCCTCAACAAACAATCACTCTCTCACAGATTTGGCTTGGTGGAAGAGATGGGATTGGTGGAAAGCAACTTTGGGAGGCTAGAAATCAAGATCCAGATGGTTGGAGTGGAAGATCTTGACCTCAACACAAGGGTAGGTGGCTCTCTCTCACAAAACTAGATGGGGCAAGTATGGAATAGTTCTGAGTGCTTCTCTTTCGAGTGGGTGGTGGTGAAGGGGTATATATAGGAATCCCCAAAAATCCAACCGTTACACACAAAATGACCAACTCGGTGACACCAATGTGTTAATCTCGGTGGTACCAATGTGATCAAAAGGTGGCAACTTTTGAATCTCGGTGAGACCGATATAGAAAACTCGGTTGCACCGATAAGGTGACCAACGGTCAGATTGACATTCTCGGTGACGCCGATCCAACAATCTCGGTGGTACCGAAATTGTGAATTTGCGTAACAGAAAGTTGGCAACCAAAACTCGGTGGCACCGGAATGGAATCGGTTGCACTGAAGTGGCTAGGGTTTGGCTGAGTCTGTCTGAGTTTGAGAATCGGTGGCACTGAGTGGAAAGTGTTGGTTGCACCGATTTTGAATATTTGGCTATGGACAGACTTTTGTGGAAGAGCTTGTGGGTGTTTTTGGTGACTATCACTTGTGCACGTATGAGCATTTTGTTCACCAATCAAAACTTTACCCCCTTTTAATAGTATTGGCTTTCCTATGGACTCAAGGTGATTTCTCACAAACTAAAATGTAGAGTCCTCTTGCTTGAAGCTTTGCCAATCCATTTGCTTGCATCTTGGGGTATTTCCACAATCTCCACAATCCTTTTGCCATCCCTATCATTGAACTTTTCCTGAAATATACTTACTGGAAACATTAGTTCAATGACTTATATGTTGTTATTAATTTCCAAAACCACCAAGGGAGCAAATGTGCTTTCATATAGGCTATGTGATGATATTGGATCATGGAACTACAACCGATTGAAATTGGAATTTCATCAGAAGTTTTATCCTATGCATCTGGTTCATCATGATCGGAATTATATTTATAATTTTTGGCCTCGTGAAGGAGAAAGAATCTCTCAAGCTTGGGGGAGGCTTAAGTCATTGTTATATTCATGCCCCAATCATGAGCTCCCGAGAGAAATTATTAGTCAGAATTTTTATGCTCGGCTTTCTCGTAATGATCAATCCATGCTCGATACTTCTTGTGTTGGTTCCTTTATGAAGAAAGATATTGAATTCAAATGGCATTTATTGGAAAGAATTAAACGCAACTCTGAAGATTGGGAACTCGATGAAGGTAAGGAGTCAGGTATAAACCTTAAGTTCGATTGTGTTAAATCCTTTATAGACACCGATGCTTTTTGTGAATTTAGCACTAAATATGGACTTGACTCTGAGATAGTAGCTTCTTTCTGTGAATCTTTTGCTGCTCATGTTGATCTCCCCAAGGAGAAGTGGTTTAAATATCATCCTCCCATTGAAGTGAAAGCAGTAGAACCTATTAAAGTTGAGAAAGAAACTATTATTTATAATGCTGATCCTGTTATTCCTACTGCTTATATTGAGAAACCGCCCTTCCCTGTTAGAATAAAGGAACATGCTAAAGCTTCAACTGTGGTTCGTAAGAGTTGTACTAGAACACCTACGCCCCCTGAACAAATTAAAGTTGAACCTAGTATTGCTATGGTTAAAGATCTCTTGGTTGATAATATTGATGGGCATGTTATTCATTTCTGTGATGAAGCTGCTAGAATTGCTAGACCTAATACTAAAGGTAAACATAGACCTATTGTTGGCGTGCCTGTTGTTTCTGTTAAAATAGGAGATCATTGTTATCATGGCTTATGTGATGTGGGTGCTAGTTTGAGTGCAATTCCCTTTACCTTATACCAAGAAATTATGAATGATATTGCACCAGCTGAACTAGAGGAAATTGATGTTACCATTAAGCTTGCTAATAGAGATACTATTGCACCTATTGGGATTGTTAGAGATGTTGAAGTCTTGTGTGGGAAAATAAAGTATCCTACTGATTTTCTTGTCCTTGGTTCCCCACAAGATGATTTTTGTCCCATTATATTTGGTAGACCTTTCTTGAATAATGCTAATGCTAAGATTGATTGTGAGAAGGAAACTGTTACTGTAAGTTTTGGGGATGTGTCTCATGAGTTCAATTTCTCTAAATTTCGTAGACAACCCCATGACAAAGAATTGCCTAGTAAAGATGAAATTATTGGTCTTGCTTCTATTGCTGTGCCTCCTACTAATCCCTTAGAACAATATTTGCTAGACCATGAAAATGATATGCATATGAATGAAAGGAATGAAATAGATAAGATTTTCTTTGATCAACAGCCTATTTTGAAACACAACCTGCCTATTTAAATAGTTGGGGATCCTCCTCCACCCAAGGGTGATCCCGTGTTTGAGCTTAAACAATTACCTGATACTCTGAAATATGCTTATCTTGATGAAAAGGAGATATATCCTGTTATTATTAGTGCTAACCTTTCAGAGCATGAAGAAATGAGATTATTGAAAACTTTGAGGAAGCACCGTGCTGCTATTGGATATACTCTTGATGATCTTAAGGGCATTAGTCCCACTCTATGTCAGCATAAAATTAATATGGAGCCTGATGCTAAACCAGTTGTTAATCACCAACGACGGTTAAATCCTAAGATGAAAGAAGTGGTAAGAAATGAAATACTAAAGCTTCTGGAGGCAGGAATAATTTATCCTATTGCTGACAGTAGATGGGTTAGCCCCGTTCATTGTGTCCCTAAGAAGGGAGGTATTACCGTTGTTCCTAATGATAAAAATGAATTGATCCCGCAAAGAATTGTTACAGGATATATCATGGTAATTGATTTTAGGAAATTAAATAAAGCTACTAGGAAAGGTCATTACCCTCAACCTTTTATTGATCAAATGCTAGAAAGACTATCCAAACACACACACTTTTGCTTTCTAGATGGTTATTCCGGTTTCTCTCAAATACCTGTGTCAAAAGAGGATCAAGAAAATACCACTTTTACTTGCCCTTTCGGTACCTTTGCTTATAGACGTATGCCTTTTGGTTTATGAAATGCACCTGCTACTTTTCAAACATGTATGATGGCTATATTCTCTGACTTTTGTGAAAAGATTGTTGAGGTTTTCATGGATGATTTTTCCGTTTACGGAACTTCTTTTGATGATTCCTTGAGCAACCTTGATCGAGTTTTGCAGAGATGTGAAGAAACTAATCTTGTCTTGAATTGGAAAAAGTGCCACTTTATGGTTAATGAAGGTATTGTCTTGGGGCACAAAATCTCCGAAAGAGGTATTGAAGTTGATAAAGCTAAAGTGGATGCTATTGAAAAAATGCCGTGTCCCACGGACATCAGAGGTATAAGAAGTTTCCTTGGTCATGCTGGTTTCTATAGGAGGTTTATTAAAGACTTCTCTAAAATTTCTAGGCCTCTCACTAATCTTTTGCAAAAAGATGTTCCATTCGTTTTTGATGATGATTGTGTAGAAGCATTTGAAATTCTTAAGAATGCCTTGATTTCCGCACCTACTGTTCAACCACCTGATTGGATCCTACCCTTTGAAATTATGTGCGATGCTAGTGACTATGCTATTGGTGCCGGTCTAGGACAAAGAGTTGATAAGAAATTAAATGTTATCCATTATGCTAGTAAAACTCTAGACAGTGCCCAAAGAAACTATGCTACCACTGAGAAGGAATTCTTAGCAGTTGTGTTTGCTTGTGATAAGTTCAGACCTTATATTGTTGATTCCAAAGTAACTGTTCACAGTGATCATGCTGCTATTAAATATCTCATGGAAAAGAAAGATGCTAAACCTAGACTTATTAGATGGGTTCTTCTGCTACAAGAATTTGATTTGCATATTATTGATAGAAAGGGTGCTGAGAACCCCGTAGTAGACAACTTGTCTAGATTAGAGAATGTTTTTGATGACCCACTACCTATTGATAATAGCTTTCCTGATGAACAATTAGCTGTCATAAATGCTTCACGTAATGCTCCATGGTATGCTGATTATGCTAATTACATTGTTGCTAAATTTATACTGCCTAGTTTCACATACCAACAAAAGAAAAAGTTCTTCTATGATTTAAGACACTACTTTTGGGATGATCCACACCTTTATAAAGACGGAGTAGATGGTGTTATTAGATGTTGTGTACCTGAGTATGAACACGAACAGATCCTTCGCAAGTGTCACTCCGAGGCCTATGGGGGACACCATGCTGGAGACAGAACTGCACATAAGTTACTTCAATCTGGTTTTTATTGGCCTACTCTCTTCAAGGATGCTCGTAAGTTTGTCTTGTCTTGTGACGAATGTCAAAGAATTGGTAATATTAGTAGATGTCAGGAAATGCCTATGAATTACTCACTTGTTATTGAACCATTTGATGTTTGGGGTTTTGATTATATGGGACCTTTTCCACAATCTAACTGGTATACTCATATTCTAGTTGCTGTTGATTATGTTACTAAGTGGGTAGAAGCTATTCCAACTAGTAGCGCTGATCATAACACTTCTATTAAAATGCTTAAAGAAGTTATTTTCCCTAGATTTGGAGTCCCTAGATATTTAATGACTAATGGTGGTTCACACTTTATTCATGGTGCTTTCCGTAAATTGCCTGCTAAGTATGATGTTAATCATAGAATTGCATCTCCTTATCACCCTCAGTCTAGTGGTCAAGTAAAATTGAGCAATAGAGAAATTAAATTGATCTTGCAGAAGACTGTTAATAGATCCAGAAAGAATTGGTCTAAGAAACTTGATGATGCATTATGGGCTTATAGAACTGCTTACAAAAACCCTATGGGTATGTCTCCGTATAAGATGGTTTATGCTAAAGCATGTCACTTACCTCTAGAGCTAGAACATAAAGCTTATTGGGCAATTAAAGAGCTCAACTATGATTTCAAACTTGCTGGTGAGAAGAGGTTATTTGACATTAGCTCACTTGATGAATGGAGAACCCAGGCCTATGAGCATGCCAAGTTGTTTAAAGAAAAGGTTAAGAGATGGCATGATAAAAGGATACAAAAGCGTGAATTCAATGTAGGTGACCATGTCTTTCTATACAATTCTCGTTTAAGATTTTTTCCAGGAAAACTTCTCTCTAAATGGGAAGGGCCTTACATTATCGAGGAAGTGTATCGTTCCGGTGCCATCAAGATCAACAACCCCGAAGGCACAAATCCGAAGGTAGTAAATGGTCAAAGAATCAAACATTATATCTCAGGTACTCCCATAAATGTTGAAACCAATATTATTAATACCATAACTCCGGAGGAGTACATTAGGGAGACCTACCAGAACATTTCAGACTCCGAAAAGGAATAGGTATGTGGTACGGTAAGTAAACCGACTCCAAAACTTTTTCAACAGCAATTTTTCTCCGTTTTGGAATATTTAAAAAATTAGGAAAATTTAAAGTAGTCCGAAGAGTGCACGAGGAGGCGACAAGCCAGGGGGGCGCGCCCTACCCCCCTGGGCGTGCCCCTGTGGCTTGTGGCCACCTCGTGTACCCTCCGGACTCCGTTTTCTTGCGGTATACTCCTTCGGGTCGGTAAAAATTCATTATATAATCTCCCGAAGGTTTTGACCTTCATATCACGATGATATCTCCTGTTTTCGTTTTGAGCTGTTTCTGCGGCAGATTTAGATCAACATGACGTCCCCAAGTGCTTCGAAGGACAAGTTCTTCGAGAAGGTCATCAACCCCTACCTTGCGGAGGTGCTGTGACACCCTCAAACCATTGAGATGCGTGAGGGGGTGCTGCACATCCGTGATGTTGAGGGGCCAAAGAAGACCGGAAGCGTGGAGACAAGGCTTGAAGCAATGGAGCAACAAGTCTTCAAGTGCCAAGGGATGGTGGAACAAGGACTCAATGCCAATCACATGATGATCGCGGAGTTTACCCATAAGCACAAGTTGGACGCCAAGGACATCGGGGAGCACATCTTCAAGCTTTGTGAGAAAATCGAGCATCTCCAAGCCCAGATCTATGACCTGCAAAACCAAAACTGTGAGTATGAATACAGATTTAAGAGAATGAGTTTGGCTGCAGATTTGAGGATCCCGGAGACTCGTTCATCTTTTTACGATGGTGATCCCATGCCTTCGAAAACGGAGGACAAGCCTCCAACCTCATCGACAACTCCAACAACACCACCTCCGAAGAACGACAACTAAACACATGGGTATGGGCACTCCGCTTGGCTTGTGCCAAGCTTGGGGGAGGTGCCCCGGTATTGTATCACCATCACATCTTTTACTTTTATCATTTTTCTTAGTTCGATCCTTTTGGTTATATCTTGATCTAGTACAATAAAGTCTTTAGTGTGATCTAGTTTTGAGTTTTGCTTTATGTTGCCCCTATGTAAGCAATTCCGAGAGTTATATAATAAAGAGTAGTTTTGAGTTGAGGGCTTTGCTTGTTTGCTATGATCTTGATAAAAAAGAAATAGAAAGAAGTATAGAATAAAAGCAAAGTGTATATATGATGATCTTATGGGGGGTGATGGCTTCACATATAAGAGGTATGTCGATTGAAATTTGTTGTGAGTTGACAAACAAAGCTATTGGTCATTGTTGCCATTAAAAGGAAATAATAAAGAAAGAGAGGTTCACATATAAATATATTATCTTGGACATCTTTTATGATTGTGAGCACTCATTAAAATATTTTATGCTAAGAAGTTGATGTTGGACAAGGAAGACAACATAATGAGTTATGTTTGCTTATTTCCGAATAGAAGGTATATGGTTATAGATCGTTCAACATGTGACGCTTGCTTCCACCCCATATCAGCCAAAACTTCCGCACCAAGTAGAGATACTACTTGTGCATCCAAACACCCTTAACCCAGTTTTGCCATGAGAGTCCACCATACCTACCTATGGATTGAGTAAGATCCTTCAAGCAAGTTGTCATCGGTGCAAGCAATAAAAATTGCTCTCTAAATATGTGTGATCTATTAGTGTGAGGAAAATAAACTTTATACAAACTTGTGATATGGAAGAAATAAAAGCAACAGACTGCATAATCAAGTTCTTGATCACAAGGGGCAATATAAAGTGATGTTCTTTTGCATTAAGGGATTGCGCATCCAACTATAAAAGTGCATGACAACCTCTGCTTCCATCTGCGAAGGGCCTATCTGTTACTTTTATTTTGTAGTACTTACCTTTATGCAAGAGTCGTGGTGATCTTCATCACTTCCTTTATTTCGCCTTTATCTCTTGGCAAGCATCATGTGTTTGGGAATGATCTAGACACATATATCCACTCGGATGTGGGTGAGCATGAGTTATTTCTGTTGACATTACCCTTGAGGTAAATAGTTGGGAGGCAATACTATAAGCCCCTATCTTTCTTTGTGTCTGATTCAAGCTTTAACCTCATAGGTACCGCGTGAGTGTTAGCAATTATGAAAGACTAAAAGATGATTGAGTATGTGGATTTGCCTTGCAAGCTCTTATATTGACTCTTTCCTACGTTATGATAAATTGGAATTGCTTCAATGACTGAGATCATAGTTTGTTGGTTCTCAATAGAATTCTTGATTCATACTTTACCTTGTGAATGAATTGTTACTCTAGCGTAAGAAATTATATGTGAATATATGTTGTTGTTCTAAAGATGATCATGATGCCTTCATGTTCGTATTTTATTTTTTTGACACCTCTATCTCTAAACATGTGGACATATTTATCGATTTCGGCTTTCGCTTGAGGACAAGCGAGGTCTAAGCTTGGGGGAGTTGATACGTCCATTTTGCATCATGCTTTTATATCGATATTTATTGCATTATGGGCTGTTAATACACATTATGGTACAATACTTATGCCTTTTCTCTCTTATTTTACAAGGTTTACATGAAGAGGGAGAATGCCGGCAGCTGGAATTTTGGACTGGAAAAGGAGCAATTCTGAGATACCTATTCTGCACAACTCCAAAAGTCCTGAAAATCCATGGAGAATTATTTTGGAATATATAAAAAATACTGGGCGAAAGTAATACCAGAGGGGACCCACCAGGGAGTCACAAGCCAGGGGGCGCGCCCTACCCCCTGGGCGCGCCCCTGTGGCTTGTGGGCCCCCTGGCAGGCCTCCGGTGCCCATCTTCTGCTATATGGAGGGTTTTGACCTGGAAAAAATCCTAAGGGAGCTTTCGGGACGAAGCGCCACCGTCTCGAGGCGGAACTTGGACAGAACCAATCTAGGGCTCCGGCGGAGCTGTTCTGCTAGGGAAACTTCCCTCCCGGAGGGGGAAATCGAAGCCATCGTCATCACCAACGATCCTCTCATCGAGAGGGGGTCAATCTCCATCAACATCTTCACCAGCACCATCTCCTCTCAAACCCTAGTTCATCTCTTGCATCCGATCTTTGTCTCAAAACCTCAGATTGGTACCTGTGGGTTGCTAGTAGTGTTGATTACTCCTTGTAGTTGATGCTAGTTGGTTTACTTGGTGGAAGATCATATGTTCAGATCCTTAATGATAATTAATACTCCTCTGATTATGAACATGAATATGCTTTGTGAGTAGTTACGTTTGTTCCTGAGGACATGGGATAAGTCTTGTTATAAGTAATCATGTGAATTTGGTATTCGTTCGATATTTTGATGAGATGTATGTTGTCTCTCCTCTAGTGGTGTTATGTGAACGTCGACTACATGACACTTCACCATTATTTGGGCCTAGAGGAAGGCATTGGGAAGTAATAAGTAGATGATGGGTTGCTAGAGTGACAGAAGCTTAAAGCCTAGTTTATGCGTTGCTTCGTAAGGGGCTGATTTGGATCCATATGTTTCATGCTATGCTTAGATTTATCTTAATTCTTCTTTTGTAGTTGCGGATGCTTGCGAGAGTGGTTAATCATAAGTGGGAGGCTTGTCCAAGTAAGGACAGCACCCAAGCACTGGTCCACCCACATATCAAATTATCAAAGTAACGAATGCGAATCATATGAGCATGATGAAAACTAGCTTGACAGAAATTCCCATGTGTCCTCGGGAGCGCTTTGCTTCATATAAGAATTTGTCTAGGCTTGTCCTTTGCTACAAAAAGGATTGGGCCACCTTGCTGCACCCTTGTTACATTTGTTACTTGCTACCCGTTACGAATTATCTTATCACAAAACTATCTGTTACCGATAATTTCAGTGCTTGCAGAGAATACCTTACTCAAAACCGCTTGTCATTTCCTTCTGCTCCTCGTTGGGTTCGACACTCTTACTTATCGAAAGGACTACGATAGATCCCCTATACTTGTGGGTCATCAGCCTCCTCCGGCATGTCAGGGCAATCCTCCTCCTCCTCCTCCTCCGGCGCGTCAAGGCACTCTGCCTCCTCCTTCTCCTCCTCCGACGCGTCAGGGCACTCCGCCTCCTCCTTCGCCTCCTCCGGCGCGTCAGGGCACTCTGCCTCCTCCTCCTCCTCCTCCGGCGCATCAGGGCACTACGCCTCCTTCAGCGCGTCAGCAACGGCGGAAGAGAGTCGCCGCCGCCGCTCCGGCGGCTAGCAGTACAATAGGCGGGAAGAAATACAAATTTGGTCCAAGCCTCAAGCCTCTTCCGAAGTTACCATATGACAGGACCGAAGAGGAAAACGCTGAAATCAGTGCAGCCGAAGTGAAGGCCCATTTTGCATGGAAAGATCCACCTCCGAAGGAAACGGTGGATCCGGTGAAAGCGAAGCGCACTCTGCATGCCATGAAGCGACCACCACGGACTTGGCTATCCAACTATGACCGCATAATTACTAAGACACATGATGAAGTGCAGTGGTCGGGAAGTACTTCCAGTGTTGCAAGAGACAAAAAACGAAGAATTGGGAAAACAATTCCCCAGCTCGGCGAACAGGAGAAGCAATCGTGCCCCCCGCTCAAGGTGTTTAGCGATATCGCTAATCAACCGGTGCTACTGCCCGGTACCACTCTTGATGATTACCTGCCCAATGATGTACAGTTTGAAATGGCTGAGGTAGTAGCAGCAGAGGACGTCTTTAGATACGAGCACGGGAAGCCTCTCGTCAAACCTGATCATTTTCATCTAACAATGATGATGCAAAAATTGCATGAGTGGTACATGGAAACCTGCAGGAAGTATGGGACCGACAGTTTGATGATAGGAATTAAAAAAGAGCACGACTTCCCTGGAGTCGACCTGCTGCCTGTTGAATTTGTGGAGTTATTTCAGTTATACAATCAAGAGGCCCTCGACAAACAACTCATGACTTGCTACTGTCTGTAAGTATTACTTCTATAATTAAGTCTCTAGCTCAGCTCATTCATTGCATGTATATATAATTATCCTCACTATATTATGCAGATTGAAGATGGTCGAATGCAAAAAAAGAACAAATCTATGACATTGGGTTCATTAGCCCAAATACCGTAAATGAATGGTCGGTACAAAACGAGGCCAAAGATACCGAGGACAACTTGCTAGAAGCGTTCCTTAGACATCAAAACAAAAGGGAAATACTCTTTCCTTACAACTTCAAGTGAGTGTTACTGTCTTGTGCATATTCAGTTTCGCTTACTCGAGGTTAAGTAATGTAATTGATGAGTTATGCGTGCGCAGCTTCCACTATATTCTGCTATCCATTAACCTTGACGGGGCATTAGTAACTGTCTTAGACTCGCTCCGTAAAGATCCCAAGTATTATGCGGACATGACTGCAATGCTCCAGAAGTAAGTTCAATCAATACCGGGACCATATCGGCAACTTTCGTTCATTTCCTGATATCAAGTAATCATTTTCTTTGCCTGCCAGGGTTTGGAAAAAGTTCACCACTATAGTTCCGGGTCTGAAGAAGGAGCTGCGATTTACACACCCCAAAGTAAGTAGTACTAGCTAGTTCCGCGCATCTCTCATTGATTCTAGTTTCATCAATACCATTATCATGCTTGCTTATCAGTTTGATTGAACTCTATTCTCGTAAAGTGCTTGTACCAGGCACCCGGGACTCATTTATGTGGATACTACGTATGCGACTTCATTCGCCACTATACCTCTGAGCGGGGCTTCTCTGAGAAACAATTTGAAGTACGTAAAAAATATTCACAATTTTATTTTATATATTACCATCAATTGTGTTGAGTTTCATTCATATATATGTATTGACCCCCTTCTTTAAATTAGATTTGGCATATGCGGGATGAACTCCTACCACATGATCGCATACAAGCAATTCAAGAGGAATTGGCGGGATTCTTTCTTGACCACGTCATACATGAACATGGAGAATACCATGTGAAATTGCAATGGTTGTAAGGGATGTTATATTGTACATATGTAGTAGCATCGGATAGATATACGAAAACTTGTTGTTCGACCAAGCACGGAGAAAGAGATGTCACTTCTCTCTATATATGTTCATGACGATCTTGTGTAATTAATGGTTTCCTTCATTTGCTTACTAGCTAGCGTCGAGTTCTCTGTATATGTATAGTAGCTAGCGTCGACCAAGCACGGAGAAAGAGAGGTCACTTCTCTCTATTAGCTAGCTAAGACAATATGAAACCCCTAAATTAACCCTCCAAAACCCCTAAACCCCCCCTTCCACAAAAAAAACCCCAGCGCCTGCGAGCTGCTGACGCGTGGCGGCCTTTTGGTCCCGCAGCGGTCACGTGGAGCCCCTTTGGTCCCGGTTCGTAAGCAAACCAGGACTAAAGGTTTTGGGCATTAGTCCCGATCGTTTTGTCCCGCTTCCAGAACCGGGACTAAAGGCCCTCTGCAACCGGTACTAGTGCCCTGTTTTCTACTAGTGCATGGTGATGGAGCAGGGTAATGAAGACCTTGCAAGTTCGACATCCTCCGACGCGAGGCTCGTCGCTCCGGTTGCTTCCTGCAAAGCTCCATCTCCATGCCGTGTGGCCAAAATGACAACGCGCGTGATTCACCTCAACTGCCATGGATGCCATAGGACCACTAGTATTGCTTCAAAAAACACTACCCCATTGCTTCCAAACTGTATCAGTATTGCTTCCAAACCTAGATCATCGAGTGTTAAGGGATTCGCTGGTGCAGGACGTCGGGACATCCAGTCCTAGAGGCCACGCTGTCGTCGAGAGGAAGCACCATCAATGCAGTTGGCGGGGATGGAATCTGCTGGTATGGGTGCATGGGTGAACACGGCCGCATGGTGAGCCCTATTTGTCACCTGTCAGGTGCTCGACTGCAGGCTGCACGTCGTTTCCATCATCAAACACAATCAACCAGTGCTGCACGCTTGGCTCCAACGTGCGCTTGCTCTTCCGCTTCCATCATGCCCCTGCAGATCATGGCTACCAAGTAGCTACGCGGTTGGTACGGCGCACCGCGTCATGGAGAAAAAGACTTGCCACCGGCCATCAATACTCTGGTGACCGTATGAGGCAAGAAACACATCATATAACATAGATGCACTCGACAAAAATCATCAAAATCGAAGCTAACCACAGTGTATAAAAAAGCCATCAATACGAACTGAAAATGCAAAAGCACAACATGTATGTAGCATGCCATATGGACCAGCGATGCATCATCCTTTGCCCGAGCTAGACACCGGCAACGTCGCCCTTTTGCAGCGTTGGTGAGGCTCCCGGCCACCTTGGTGCACCGACGTTGAAGGCCTACATAGATGGCTAGGTTAGCAAAGGCGATGAGGCGAGATGGCGACGGAGGTGCGAAATCATACCCAGATCGGAGAGGTGCTCACCATTAAGGCCACCATGCCCGCCTTCAGGTGAGGACGCCGGCGCTGCGCTCCACCACGATAGGCTCAACTACGGCGGCAGGCAGATCGGACGGATCGCCGAGCAAGGCGAGAATGGCGGTGAAGCGATTAGTTATGGATCAATTTTTATTTTCCTACCCGTGAGTGCATGCATGATTAACGGGTTGGTGGGCTGCTTTCGTCCTTGATTAATGGGTGCATTAAGTGGAGAGAGGGAGATGTTCTCAGCCTTTAGATGTAAAATGAATCAGTGGTAGAGGATTGGTCTGACGAAGGAACTAAATCAGACGTCTTAGGGAAAGTGTTTGCCTTAAAAAAAATAGAAAACGAATAATTACTAGTACTAGTTCTGCACTAAAGCCAAACAATCGATGCATCTATGCACTATTATTGTGCCAACGGGGGAGCTGCGGGGGTACCCGTGCCTGGCCACAGCGGCGGAGGCACTCGAGGACAACTACGTGGCTGGGGACATGGGTTTGAATGATGTTGATGTAGGTCGTTTGCCAAGGACAACATCCTTTGTTGACTTTTGCGCGTAGTGTTGTTAACTCCTCGATGGTGAGGGCCTCGGTTTCCTCCTCCAGGAGAGCGCTACCGTCTTGTTGTCGGCTTTAAATGATCTATTCGCATTGTTGTTGATTGTAATTACATCATTAGGTCCTGGCATCTTAAGATTCATGTAGGCGTGGTGGGGGACAACGTGAAATATACCGAATGCTTCTCGTTCGAGGACTGTGTGGTCACCACTTCGGAAAGGGATGATGTTGAATGTTGACTCTTTGACTCGATAGTTATCGAGTGTTCTGAATATCACGTCTAGAGTGACCTTGCCAATACATCGTTCCTCCTGCCCTGGAATAATTCCTTTGAATGTTGTTTGACTTGGCTTTATGCGTGTCTTGTCAAATTACATTTTCTGCAAGGTGTCCTCGTAAATGAGATATAAGATATTGTCACCGTCCATCAAGACCTTGGTCAGTCGGTAGCCATCGACAATGGGGTCAAAAACTAGGCCGCGACACCTTGTCTGGTATGTCTGTCCAAAGGTGATTGGCACATACAACTAGCTGCGATCTTAGAGGACGATGTGGTTAACGTGGTTAACACCTCTCTTTCGTTGATTACGCATTGAGTGAGTTTCGTATATAATCAAACTTTCATCGTCAGCCGACAACTACCCCTACTAGCTCGTCATGCTTCCTTGGTATTTCTAAATTCCGATGTTATCGGGGAGTTCAATTCCCCCCTTTGCCACCTTCCTAATGATCCGACATGCTCGGAGCTTGTGGGTTGGGCGTGCGTTTAATGTTACGGAGTGAATTACGTAGGGCTCGTCCAGGATCGTGTATAGCGTCGATTTGGGTCTTTTGCCTGGTTGTTGCCTATTACGTGCAGGCTTATCGGTGGATTTATAGGTTTTGGAACACTTCTGGCGGTGTTAGTGGCGCGAGCGTCTGTCGTCGCCCGAATCTGGCGGATCCAGAATTAAATTCCCATTCCGTTTGTCTGTTGACCAGGCGTCTTTCATGACGCTATCTTGTTACGATGTAAGTTACCTTGGGAACGTTCTAACGCGTCTCAGTGCCAAAGTGTTTGTGTTAGTGCATCTAGTGCCCAAGTAGTGGTTTTGGAGTATTGAAGACAAATGTGTTAAGGCACTAATGTGTTTGTGAGTGTACAGAGGAGTTATAGTCCCTCAAGAGTTTGGTTTAACCAACAAAAGATGACGCCTAAAAATGTATTTCTTCAAGTGAAGAATTTGGTGCAACCCTTAAAGAAATTGAAGTGAAGAATCTGGTGTGACCTTCAAAAAATTATTGTGAAGACTTGAAGCTTGAAGAGTTTGTTTTCATAGTTTCTTTCTTCTTTCCTTTAGTCATAGGAAACACCTTACTGTTAAAGGGGGTCTAGGCAATACATATAGGGATTTCCAAGTGATGCTCAAAAACTACACCTACATATCTCTCCGAGTGAAGACTTTGGAAACCTCTTACAATGCAGTCAAGTTCTTCGGTGACAGAGACAAAGTTCTTCTGGTCACTCATGAAATTGGTCTGGCTGAGCAGTTAGGATTTTGCCAGTGCGATTTGCCTACCATGAAGACTTTTAAAGCCCTGACGAATTTGAGAGTTCAAATTTCCGACCGTTGCTGCGCTTAGTGCCAGCTATTGAGTGGATCCTTATCCTGACAACAGTCTTGTCTGTAGGGGCATTTATATCTTATCATGTCGGGTTTCACCCTGGCTATGAATAGCCACCCCCACAACCATTAGTTGGCTGGATGCTCTGAGAGAGAGATTGACAAGTGGCATTTAGAGCAACCCTTCCTCGCATGACTTAGAGAGAAACCTAAGTGAGGAAAAAACCAAACACCCAGAGCCTCAAAGGGATTGAGAATCACTGAAGAAATTGTCTTGTGTGGAACAGCCGCCTGTTGAGGGAGTCCCGGTTTAAGGGGTCCTCGGGTAGCCCACCTGTTTCTCATTGGCCGGACTATGCGGGCCACTGGATGAGCATTGGGTGATCAAGGGCCCCGTCGCCAAGGTGGATGTTTCAAGGAGCCAGGGCGTGTCCTCCAAGTTGTCGACAGTAGATAGGCATGTTTTTTCCCTTTGATGTGCAACCGACTATGTGTAAGCCCTAGGTACCCTCGGCGTTTATATAAGCCGGAGGGTTTTAGGTTGTAGGGCAATAAAACTCATCTAGGGTTTTAGTCATACGATGTCGAGGTAGATCAACTCTGTAACCCTTATACCATCAATATAATCAAGCAGGACGTAGGGTATTACCTCCATAGGAGGGCCCGAACCTGGGTAAACATCGTCTCCCACTTCTCCTATTACCATCGATTCTGGTCTCACAGCTGGGGACCCCCTAACCGAGATCCGCCGGTTTTGACACCGACATTGGTGCTTTCATTGAGAGTTCCGCTGTGATCGCCAGAAGGAATCGATGGCTCGCCTTGTCATAAGCAGCGAGATCTGCACCCAGGGGACTCTCGCCCCGGATCAGATCCTCGCGAGCAGCGACATCTCGTCGCACGCTTACCCGATCGGCCACCCATGCCAGATCAGAAACTTTTCCCCCGATCAAGGAATCAGGTTCGGAACCCTAGAGTTCGTCGCTGATTCACGAGGAGAACTCGTCTTGGTGGAACCCTTGACTCCTACGGAGGAGCCTGCAGATCCCAACGCCTCGATGCCGAAGACATCGGGCCCCGCCTCCGATGATGAGGTTGTTATCCCCGGGCCGTCTGGACCGCCCAATTCGGTCGTTGTGACCGGATCTACCATGGCTGAACAGAATCCGGGACCACTCTCGCGCGACTCCAGAACTGCGACGCTGCATACCGACCCCACTCGCTTCAGCGACACGCATCCTACCATCGCCTCGTTTCTCAACGAGTTATTTGATCGGATGGAGACCATGCGTATGGCCGATGACCAGATCCCGGTCTATGACCGGCTCGGGCTTAAACCCGACGATAGGGAGATTCACATCCCCACGGTCACCCACCTTGTCGCCACCGTCGAGTGTCCGGCCGGGGGCTCGTCCCCCCAGCGACTAGAATTAAAAACGGTTTATACCCCAGTCTCCGATCACCGAGACCTCGCCTGCAGCCCAGACTCTGGAGTTCGCTCCGGAAACAGGTCGTCACCGGTCCCTGATCTATCGCATAGTTCGGAGTCCGTGATTCTGAACCCCCACCGTGGCGTGGAATCAATTTTTTTCCCACCCACCTCCCAAACCGATCACTCAAGCATCGCAGCAGAGCCCAAGTCTTCGGACTTGCGGGACATTAAGCAGTTATCCGGAAAGTCGGTTCATCATTACTGAGCTAGACTCCTCCTCGCTAGAAACAAAGTACGGGGCCTCAGTGATCAAGAGGTAATGGCAACCTTCATTCGCAACTGCCATGACAAAGGGATTCTCAATGCCCTGGCGCGGCGGCACATTCGTGACTTCACCGAGCTGTCAGTTTTGGTACAGAAGTATTGTGCCATGGAAAGCGCTTGGCAAGCCGAGCGGCTATTTTCGGAACCAACCTTTACCGAATACGCTAGAGGAGATCGGCCAAAGAGGATACCTCCGAAGCGGCCAGCCAAACTTGAGCCCGCCAAAAAGAGAAACAGGCCCCTTTCAGGGGTCAGTACCGTCCTGGATGGACTACTGGAGAAACCTTGCCCTATACACTCCGTATTGCTGAACACAGCTCCGACCCACAGCCTTAGAGCTTGCTGGGTCGTCAGGCAGGTCGCAAAAAGCGGTGAAGCCATTCTTGAGGCACCACCGCCGAATGGGTGCTCCACATCGCCACCAGAATATAACGCCGAAGTCCTGACGATCTCCGAAACGTTCCCTTCAAGGAACAAGAGGAAAAGAGCTCTTAAAGAACTCGAGCAGATATATCATGTGGCAGCAACAAGTGCATGGGCAGACATACCCATTACCTTCGAAGATACTGACCGACCAGCCATTCTTCCCGGTCATTCACCGACCGCCCTAGTCCTGAACCCCATCATCGATGGCTTCAGGTTACACAAGGTGCTAATGGACGGCGGCAGTGGTTTAAACCTGATCTACGAAGATACCCTAGAAAAATGTAGTTCGATCGATCTCGCATCGAGCATAGCAACACAACTTTCCGGGGAATCATCCCGGGGAGACAGGCGCGCTGTTCAGGACGTATCGTCCTGGATGTAGTGTTCGGCACGCCCGAAAACTACCGATCCGAAGAACTCCTCTTCCATATCGTGCCCTTCCCCAGTGGCTACCACGCCCTGTTGGGACGTGACGCCTTCACAAAATTCCAAGCTATACCACATTACGGGTATATGAAACTTAAGATGCCAGGACCAAACGGGGTGATCACAACCGCCAGTGATCCAAATATAGCCCTTCAGGCCGAACACAAAACAGCAGCACTTGCCCTCGAGGCTCTAGCTGAGACCTTTGCCGCAGAAGAGGTGACCGCACTTCGGTCAACGGTAGACAAGGACGATGTGATCCTCAGCAAAAGGCCCAAACCCACGTCCTTTAAATTGGCAAAGGAAATCGTCAAATTTCAGGTGCACCCGATGGACCCCAACAAGACTGCGTCCATCGGAGCTCAGCTCGATCCCATAGTGGACGAAGCGCTGCGAACATTCTTACGAGAAAACTGGGACATCTTCGCCTAGCACCCTTCTGATATGCCCGGCATCCCACGGCGGCTGGCAGAACATAGTCTGAACATCATCACAGGTTTTAAGCCTGTCAAGCAGACTCTGCGGCGCTTTTCCGAGCCCAAACGACAAGCCATGGGTGAAGAATTAGCTAAACTGCTAGAGGCCGGATTCATTCGGGAGATTAAGCAGCCCGAATGGTTGGAAAACCTGGTTATGGTACCAAAGAAAGATAAATCCTGGCGACTGTGCGTCGACTTTAAAGACCTCAACAAGGCCTGCCCTAAGGACCCTTCCCCCCTACCACGCATAGACCAGATTATAGACGCCACAGCATGACACGACTCGTTGTGTTTCCTCAATGCTTATTCTGGATACCATCAGATTAAAATGAAGGAATCCGATCAAGCGGCAACCGCATTCATCACCCCTTACGGGCCATTCTGCTTCAACACGATGCCCTTCGGGCTAAAAAACGCTGGGGCTACATACCAGCGCATGATCCAGACTTGTCTCGCAAAACAAGTCGGTAAAACAACCGAGGCATACGTGGACGACGTGGTAATCAAAACCAAACACGTCAGCCATTTGATCGACGACCTAAGGCAAACCTTTGCCAGCCTACGCGAGTATGATATACGAATCAATCCGGAGAAATGCGTATTCGGAGTTCCCGCTGGTAAATTGCTCGGATTCATCGTCTCCCATAGAGGGATAGAAGCGACTCCGGCTAAAATCCGCGCCCTATCGGAACTGGCAATTCCCACAGAGCTAAAGCACGTCCAGAGGTTGGCTGGTTGCGTGCCGGCGCTAAGCCGCTTTATCTCCCGCCTCGGTGAAAAGGCTTTACCGCTCTACAAATTGCTGAAACGGACCAAGAATTTCGAATGGACCGATGAAGCAAAGGCTGCGTTAGAAGAAATTAAGACACTCCTGGAAAGTAACCCCATACTCACATGTAACACTCCAAAATTTTGATTTGGTTTTTATCAAATTCTTTATTGGATTTGAAGGAGGTTATTTGAATTCTTCTAAAAGACTCTCCTTCTAAAAACTTTTTAATGACAAATTTTTATTGAAACCTTTTTCAATCTTGAATTCTGATCTTGAGAGTTTTTCAACATGTGTTGGTTCAACTCAAATATTTTTGGGATATTTGGTTATTTCATTTATTAAAAACAATTTCTATGAAATGGGGTTTATTCTTTCCCACTTAAAAATACCCCTATGCTACTCTCTTGCCATGACTTGCACTTCATTTTTTTTTCCAGACCCTCCTCCCTACTTTGGGTCAAGCCAAGCATGCTATTCCAGCAAGGTTCAACCTACTCTCAATTTCTTTTCTATTTATTCTTCCTCAAATCATCTTCTGTGATTTATTTTGGACCCCTCTAGTTTACAAAGGAAGTATCAGATTCCTTTGAGCTTTGGTCCCAAATAAATTACCCTAGCTACTCCTTAGTAACCTCAACCTAAACCACCAAAGATCTCCTGGTCCACAGTTCAAAATTTTCAAAATTTGTTTACTGCAAATTTGGACTAGATTTGTCATTTTTGATGCAATTCATTCTTCCACTTTTCCAGAAATTCTGAGAAAATTCAGGAAACCTCTGGATGCATCAAGAGGCCATCCCTCCAAGCTTCAGCTCCAGAAATTTTTTCCACGTGCGTCAAATCATTTCATCAAACAGGTGGCCGGCACTGTTTCAGTCAAATTCACAGTTTCAGTGTTGAGTTCCTAAGACAGTGTCATCTTTCGTCAGTCGTCAGTGTCAATCTCGCTAGTGTTTGCCGTGGCGTCTTGCTCCCTGTTCCTCCTTCTTATCCAGAGCGCTGCACGGTCGGTTGGGTTCTTCCTCGCGCCGACGGTGAGCTGGCAGGGGTGCATCGCCCCCGTGAACGGCGGCAGCGACGCTCGCTGCGGCCGCCAGAGAAGCTCAGCGAGGAACGGCGCCGCCCAGCACCGCCCACACCACCAGAGAGCAACGCATGGCCGTCCACCTCTCTGTGCGCACTGCCGTGCAGTCTCCGTGGACTGGAACCAGAGAGCGCACCCTCTTCCGCCGGTGCACGCCCGTGAAGTCGTTCCGTCGAAACCTGGAGTATCGCCCAAGTTGGATCAAGCTTAAGCCAAAAATGGAACCATTGGGCCAATCCGAAGCTGCCCCGTCGCCATAACCTTCCGTCCGATCACCACCTCGCCGTAATTGCTCGCTGGAGTAATCATGCTCGCGGCACACCCCCTCGCCCGCCTATAAATAGGAGGCCCCCGAGCCATCCCGCAGCTCAGCATCTCTCCACCTCTCCTCAAGACCACGCCTCGCTCATCAGAGGGCCTTGGGAGGGTCTTCTTCCTTGCCTCTGGTCGCCCCGATCCGCTTCGGGCCATGGCTAAATTCCCTCTGGTGAGTGTGCCCCCGCAGCTCAAATTTGGTCAGCAACTTGCTAGTGCACCCACTCCTCTGACCCCCGCTCCAATTTGACGCTAGGTTTCCCCGTCTGTGAGATCCATCTTCGCCAGACGCCGCCGTCCGCCGGAGACGAAGTGGCCGTCGCCGTGGTGCTCTAGGACGCCTCCTTCCACCATCCACCGACGCGGAATAGTCCCGTGAGTGCAACCATCCCCTTGCCCTCCGCTAGATCGCCGTCGATCGCCACCGGCATTCACCATTTGCTTCTGGTACCGGCGAGCTCTCTTTTTAAACCTGACAGGAGGGACCCCCTCGTCAGCCTCTCCTCTTCCTCTTCGAATCATTTTCTAAAAACGCCTTCGGGCAAAGTTTGTTTTCTCTTTGAGTTGGCATATTTCCCCCGAAGCGTTTTCTGTTTTTATCAAACTACCCCCTGGATACTTTTCTGTTTCTAATAGATTGGTCCCTGGAACTAGTTTCTTTATATCTTTTAAACAGAAAATGATTTTGAGATGATTCTTTTTCTGTCATCTTTATTTTTCTGCCTAGTTTTTTATCATATTTATTCGAAAAATATTTGGGACAATTTTTATGCACACACGGTATTTACGTTAGTATTCGAATATTTGTATGTCGTAGATACCGGAGGGGGAGACGGTGCCGTCAACTTCGCCGAGCTAGACTCCGACTACTCCGAACCAGGCAAGCATGTTTGAACCTTTGATATGATGAGTGTTTTTCATGTTTGCTTGAGTGGATTTTCTCATGGCATGTTTATATAAGCATTTGATGAATGCTATATTTCATGCATGATAAGTTGCAAGTGAGCTACAAACTTGATGAGATCATTGAACAACCTAGTCATGTGGTGACATGATAGGTTGTATGCTGGTATTGTTGGAGCATGCCAGTATTATAACAAACTGTTTAAACTCCAGTGTTGACATAGATCGAGTCTTGTTCCGGTTCGCCCTATTTTCTTGCTGCCACATGTTTTCTGCAAAGAATACGGTTTAGTAAGTTGCAAACCTCTTTCCATGTACACACCAAATAGAGGGGCCAGGATGAGGGTCCCATGGCCCTGGATTAAAGCCCGTCATCCGGTCAGGGGGCATGGGTGTTTCTGGTTGGGACCGAGAGGGGGGCACCCCTTAGAGCGCGCGATATAAATTTGATCCCATGCTATTCGAGGTGTTAGCCTCCCCGTCTTAAAGTTTTTCTTGAACGTTGCCTAGGGTGGTACCTGGCATCGGGATGTGAAATGGGTGTGTACTGGATTGGTGTGTTTTCTTCTAAAATACCGTAGACGGAACTAGTCCTTTGTGACTACTGAAATCCGTTGGCTGTGGGTAAAGAGTACAACCTCTGCAGAGTCAAAACTATTCGAGTAGCCGTGTCCATGGTCAAGGACGTTGGTTGACAGGTCAAGTGTCGGTCTCAGTGTCAGTCTCTGGAGAACTAATATGTTAAATGACAGAAGTAAAACTTGGTTGAATATTATTCCTGTGGATGGACTAACCTATTTATTATTGTGTACCGAGTATTCCTTAGGATGGTGCTACCCCCTGGACTACTCGAATTTAAATGATAAAATATAAGCCCTTTATGTGATGTCGCTCAGACGTCCGACTGTGGCATGTTTGTTAATTTTTTTTGATATAAGCCCTTTATGTGATGTCGCTCAGACGTCCGACTGTGGCATGTTTGTTATTTATTTTTGATATAAGCCCTTTATGTGATGTCGCTCAGACGTCCGACTGTGGCATGTTTGTTATTTATTTTTGATATAAGCCCTCTATGTGATGTCGCTCAGACGTCCGACTGTGGCATTCTTGTTATTTATTTTCGATATAAGCCCTTTATGTGATGTCGCTCAGACGTCCGACTGTGGCATCCTTGTTATTTATTTTCGATATAAGCCATTTATGTGATGTCGCTCAGACGTCCAACTGTGGCATTCAAGTTATTTAATTTTGATATAAGCCCTTTATGAGATGTCGCATCAGACGTCCCACTGTGGCACGTACTGTTATTTACTTTTCAGTATAAGCCCTTTATGTGGTGTCGCCCCGATGCCCGACTGCGGCATGTCAAATTTATTTTTACTTTTCGAGGAGTCGCTTCAGACACCCGATCGGTCTTCTTCTATGTTATTGGGATTTCGGGAGGACTACCGCCCGACTTCCTTTTTATTTTTTTGCTATGCAGATTTAATGCCTCTGTGTGTATTACTTTTTTGCTCGTGTGCATCATGTTTGCATTTGTTATATCTTATGTCCGAACTGTCTTGCGAGTACATTCAAAGTACTCACCTGGCTTGTTGATTTGGCCAGATGTTGACAAAGGCGGTCTTATGGATGAAGAGTTCGATAGCGAGTCCGATGCCTAGAGGAGTCCCAGTCAGTCTCTTGTGATCCTGGAGTTGGTCACTTGTATTATATACGCTTCCGCTACCCAAATAAAATCATCGAGCCTCACCCCGACGCTTGATGAGTTGTAAGATATTGGAGTCTTGTCACCCACTTCACGGTGACATATCCACCACCACCTTTTTATTACGAGTCAGTAGTTATGCCACCAAATCCATTGTGTCGTATCCGCCTTTATGTTTAATATTGGCGTGCTTGTAATAAATTGTTGAGCAGCCTCAGCTCAACCCTGTATAATATTAAGTACTACTGGATTTCTGTATCAAGGATTGGTCTACCAGTAAGAAAGATTTTCTGTACTGGTCCGACTGAAGGGGCAATTTTTCAATAAATGTTTTATTGAAAAACCGGTCCTGACATCACACCACCAGGCGTGGGTGAGCCCATGTTATTATACATATCGGCCACCAACCAAGTCGTTAGCGCAGTGCTCGTCGTCGAACAAGAGGAGGAGGGACACAAATTCCGGACACAGAAGCTGGTATATTACGTGTCAGAAGTACTAACGCAATGCATGTCCAGATACCCGCACTACCAGAAGATAGCCTATACAGTATTCATGGCATCACGAAAACTAAGACACTACTTCCAAGAGTGTTCGGTCACGGTGGCATCCGAAGTACCCCTGAACGATATAATCAACAACAGGGACGCCACCGGCCGCATAGCTAAATGGGCCATTGAGCTCCTTCCTTTTGAAATTATCTACAAACCACGACGAGCTATTAAGTCTCAGGTGCTGGCAGATTTTCTCGCCGAATGGACAGAGGCCGAGCTCCCTAGGGAATATAGTACATACTCCAATTGGACGATGTACTTCGATGGATCCAAAACTTTGGCCGGACTGGGGGCTGGAGTTGTTCTCACATCCCCCACAGGCGACAACGTTCGATACGTGTTGCAGATCATGTATGCCGACTCCAACAATGCAACCGAATACGAAGCCCTCCTGCACAGTCTTCGGATGGCAGCATCAATGGGCATACGCCGGCTGGAGGTACGGGGAGACTCCAACCTGGCCATCTCCCAAATCAACGGCGAATTTGACGCCAAAAACCCGAAGATGGAGGCATACAGAAACGCTGTCCTCAAGATATCCGCACGGTTCGAGGGGCTGGAATTTCACCATGTCGCTAGAGATGACAACCAAGCTGCCGACATACTGGCTCGCATGGGGGCCAAACGCGACCCTATCGCACAAAACACTTTCCTGGAACGGCTCTTTAAGCCATCCGTGGTTTGGCAGGACGATCATAAGGGCGCCGATCTAACCAGTGCAGACGAGGTTGTTCCCCCTATAAATGAACTAGACGATCAAATCATCAGAGGCTCCGTAATGGACGAAACGCCCTCGGCTCACGAGATCATGGCAGTAATCGCGCCATGGACCGAGCCCATCCTCGCCTACCTTCTTCGCAAAGAACTCCCCAACGATCAGACGGAGGCGCGGCGCATAGTTCGGCGCTCCAAAGCCTACAAGGTACACGAGGGTGAGTTATACAAGAAGAGCACCACCGGAATATTACAGCGGTGCATATCTGAGGAAGAAGGGCGGCAGCTTTTAGCCGAAGTCCATGCAGGGATGGGTGGTAATCACACCGCAGCAAGAGCCTTAGTAAGCAAGGCCTTCCGGGCTGGTTTTTTCTGGCCCACAGCTCGGGCGGACGCCCAGTCACTTGTCAAATATTGCGTGGGGTGTCAACTTTTTGCAAATCAAAGTCACATGCCCCCAACAGCTCTTCGGACTATTCCGATTACCTGGCCCTTTGCGGTCTGGGGGCTGGACATGGTCGGACCACTTAAAGGGGGGACCAAGAAGAATAAATACCTACTGGTCATGGTGGATAAGTTCACCAAATGGATAGAGGCAAAACCTGTCAAATCAGCCAAGTCCAGACCAGTAATCGACTTTATATCCGGCGTGGTACACCGTTACGGCGTTCCGCACAGTATAATAACGGACAATGGATCCAATTTTACGGCCCAGGAGGTCAAAGACTGGTGCGCAAAGATGGGCATCAAGCTCGATTACACATCGGTTTATCATCCGCAAACCAATGGACAAGTCGAACGAGCAAACGGCCTCATTATGAGCGGCATTAAGCCACATTTGGTCCGGTCTCTTCATGAGTCCGACTGTCATTGGGTTGAGGAGCTCGACTCCGTTCTATGGGGCCTGCACACCACCCCGAATAGATCAACGGGATACACTCCGTTCTTCATGGTCTATGGGGCAGAAGCAGTCCTCCCCTGCGACATTATTCATGACACGCCAAGGGTGCGCATGTACGAGGAAAGGGAGGCCGAGTTATATCGGCAGGACGACCTGGACGCCCTAGAAGGAGAGCGCGACATAGCTCGGGCTCGCTCCACTTTGTACCAACAGCAAGCTCAACGTTACCAGAGTAGGGAGGTCAGGGCAAAGGCGTACAACGTGGGTGAGCTCGTCATACGACTCCCAGAGAAGCAGAAGCATAAACTCAACCCCAAATGGGAGGGCCCCTTCATAATCGACGAAGTACTTGCGGGAGGGGCTTACCATCTTCGGAACCCGTCGGATAACTGCCTTGAACCAAACCCATGGAACGCAGCTCGTCTTCGGCGCTTCTACAGATAAACCGGTGTCGTCACACTCTTTACCCTTTATTTCCTTTTTCTTTCTCCTTCTTTATTTTCTACTTTCCCTCCCACCTTGATTTTTGGCAGGTTTGAATTCTTTCCTTTTCTTCCCAACTCTATGTTCGGCTCAACCGATCTTGTACTAAGATTTTCGGCCTACACCCTTAATTGTTAAATACGAACACAGCACCTGGGGGATTCTTTCCGAAGCCAAGGCTTTTATATTATAAGCATTTATTCACATTTATTGTGTACGCATGTTTTCCTTGTCGTTTATAAGCCATCATATGCATCAATTCGAACTAAGACTTCGCCAAGCTGGGTTGCCTCGCTCCTGTGGTTACTATCTATGTTCCCGATTGTTCGGCTAGAGGGTAAAGGGAGCACCTCTGCGATTGTTACAACCGGGTCATCTGGATACGTACCTCAGATGGGTGAAGCCAAAAGCTAGCTATCTTCAGCAGACAATTGATCGGCTACGACGGAATCAACCAATAAGACTATGGTCGTCATGACCATTACTCGGGCTTCTTCTCTTACAAAAGCCCTTAGTCGCATACTAACAGTATACGGCATTCTACCTACGATTTACGTAGCACCCTGAAGAAAGGTATCGATAGTGGTACTATTTTCTTCGGAAGATGTTTCTTACACTAAGCAGTAATATAACATATCTGCCTGTGTGCTTTCTGTTTGTTCGCACCACATGGCCGGATTGCCTGGTTCCCCGAACATAATTCACTCCCCTAGGGTGATAATTTACAAGGAACACTCCCAAGCTCTTAGAGCGGGAGGCTGAAGCCGATGGCCGGTTAAGACAAAGTTTACAACACAGACGGAGCAATTCCTCGATTATTAGTACATCGTTACATATAATCATACATCTGGCTGCCGATCGAGATTATTGATTATGGTGTCCAGGGAGCAATCTTCTTGTGAGAGACGGGCGGCAGGCATCACTTGGTCGTATACCAGGTGGAGCGGCACTTCTTGTCCATCTGACCCTACTGGCCCAACCTGAGCCATGTGCTCGAGGTTAAGACCGGTATAGCGGGTCTTGATCATCGCCCACGCCTCTCGTGCTCCCTCTCGACAAGCCGATGTCTTCCACAGCTCGAACCTACTTTGGGCTCCCTTGAACCGATCGACTAGTTCGGTCATCCCCTCCGGAGGTTGCTCGGCGGGCCACAGTGCTTTCACCATGCTCTTCATGGCCTTCCGAGCCCGCTCATGAAGGGCGGACAGCTCCTTCAGAAGGCTTCCCTGGTAGGATCCGATCTCTTCCTCGGGTCGCCCAGACAGGAGACCTGTACATGAGTCACGGCATGCGTATTATGCTTCATTCATAGGAAATACCTTCTGATGTTATAATCACACTTACCGAACATGCCCCTCTGTAATTTCCGGTTCTCTCCTTGGGCCTGGGCCAATTGAGTCTTTAAGCTCTCAATTTCTTCGGCCTGCTGTTTGTTCTCCTCCTTAAGGCGGTTCTTCTCTTCAAGGTGTCGTTGCAAAACACGACAGCCAGCCTCCTGCTGGGACTCGGCATATCGCTGAGATTCTCGGGCTACATCCAAATCTCTTTGCAATTGCCCTATTGATTCAGCTGCTACATAGTACCCTCGCGTCAGCATGGGAATATACTAAGATCAGCAGAACAGATATACTCACCATGTGCCTCCCGAGTAAAGCTCTTCACTTGCTCCAATTCGGCCTTTACAGATTCCACCTGTGTTCAGCTGGCTTCCAGTTCCTTGGCCATTTGCTCGCTCTGTTGCTTCGAAACCTGCATTAGCAGTAAAACAATACAAGGATCCTTAATTCGGTCGTGCCGACCAATTTAAGGCTCGGAGGCTACTGGGTTTACACGAGTGTTCGGACTTTAATAACCGACTGCTCACCTGCAGGCTGGACGATATCAATTTCAGGGCCTCCCCGAACCCAGCTCGGGCGGCTCCGAGATGCGTGTCCGCTGTACGCAGAGCACTGAACTCTTGTTCGGAGAAGGCCGGATGACGCAGGGCTTCTAGTCGCCGCCGATGATGCATAGCGCTCCCAACCTCGGATTTGGTGACGGATATGGCGTCACCAGAATCGGCTAGGGGCTGGATTGACGGTGGGGACCCCCGTAGCAGGTTCAGCATGAGCGGAAGGCCCGGAATCTTGAGCACCGCCGGACATCCTGGCGACGTCCTCAGCGGGGGACGGCCGAACTCTTTGCCTGAATATTTTGACATAAGGTCTCTTGTGAGGCTTTATCAATCATGATAATAAATCAAACGGTCGAGCAAAATACCTTTGAGATGAACTCGTGGGCGGGTTCGTCCCTGCGACCGGCCCATTTGTCGGATCCCTGTTGCTTTCCGACCTAGGCACTACCGCCGTTGCCGATGTATGTCACGCGGATCTATGGCACTTGGGAGTAGGAGCCAGCGCGTTTGGGTCATTGGAGGATACTTGCCTTTTGCGGGACGAGTTTTTCTTTTTCTTGCTTGTCGCAGGGGAAGGGAAGGATCCAGGGTAATCGGCTATGATAGCCACCTTGGAACCGTCAAGGCCCTCCTGGTAGAAAACCCCGTCTTCGAGCTCGATTGACAGATCCGGGTCATCATGAAAGCCCGGATCATCGTCACGGGAATAGTCCACGGGTTGGGGGGCCGGACAGTTAACTATCTCGATGAAGCTCCTCCATTCCTGTTCACATAAAATTAAAGGCTTCGGTCAAAAAGGGACAAATTGAAAACCCGAATTGTGGTCGCGGGGTTGAAAGGCTCACTCATTCGATGGGATTGTGGCTTGAGTATCCCTCCTTGGTCGACCGCCGAATAAAATCTTCTTGCTCCCCTTTGTATAGGTCGGCAAGAGAGGCGGCTAATGTTGTTTGATCGGCAGGGCCCAGTCTTTGGGAGCGAGTAGTGTCGCTTGTCCCATTGTAACACCACAAGGGGTGTATCCTCTGTTGAAGGGGTTGGACGCACCAGGTGATGGTGGCGGCCATGACGTCTATCATGGTCAGCTTGTGATGGGCTAGTACCCTCACATGGGCTGCTAAGCGCTGCACTTCAACGCTGTCCTCTTGGGACAGGCTCTTCGGGCGCCAGTTGTACCTTTTCTTCAAAGGGGCGTCGGAGTATTCGGGCAGACCCCTCCGAGCTGGATCGAATAGAGGGACGTCCTCGATGTAAAACCATTCCGAAGGCCATTCTTCGGACTCCTTCGGCGTTCCCACGGGATATCCTGTCCCCGCTATGCGGCATACTTCGGCTACACCGACCTCAAAAATTGTCTTGTCACGAGTACGAGGGACGAGGCAGAAGTACTTCCTCCACAATTCAAAGTGTGCCTCGCAGCCCAGGAACATCTCGCAAAGGGCGACGAAGCCCGAGATGTGCATAATAGACCCTGGGGTGAGGTGGTGGAGCTGGATTCCATAAAACATCAGTAACCCTCTCAAGAACGGATGAATGGGAAACCCGAGACCTTGCAGGAGGAAGGGTACAAAGCATACGCGCTCCCCCTTTTGTGGATGGGGGAAATTCTCCGCGAGGGCCTCGCCGTTGAATGAAGACAAACTGGCACGGACAGCTGCCAGATCCGAGGAGGGAAGGTACCCTTGGGTCTTGAGGTCACGTAGTCGAAGGAGGGACACGAAGCAGCTTGTCCAGTCCCCGGGACGGGAGCCGTAAGGGCACGAGGAGGAACTGGGGGCGCTCGCCATGTTTTGGTGGTGATCTTTTGCTGGAAGCTTTTTCCGATGGGGAAGAAGAAGATGTGGCTTGGACCACGATTCAGTTTGTTTAAATGGGTGGTACCTCCCTTGTGGGAGGGGTAGTTTTGTAAAAAGCTACTGAACCGCTCGTCTCCCAACGATGCGCGAAAATCAAGAAACGCTATTATGATGGACCCAGCAAGCCCGTGACGTTTGGGATTTCACCGATGACAGGATGGTTGCCGAACTAGAAGGGATGAGGGGACTCGCCTCGCAAGCCGAAGACTTCGGCGCACAAGATTGTTCGGATATACCTCCGCGTTGGAGGCTAGTCTGGGGGCTACTGAGGGAGTCTCGGTTTAAGGGGTCCTCGGATAGCCGACCTGTTTCTCATGGGCCGGACTATGTGGGCCACTGGATGAGCATTGGGTGATCAAGGGCCCCGTCGCCAAGGTGGAAGTTTCAAGGAGCCAGGGCGTGTCCTCCAAGTTGTCGATAGTAGATAGGCATGTTTTTTCCCTTTGATGTGCAACCGACTATGTGTAAGCCCTAGGTACCCTCAGCGTCTATATAAGCCGGAGGGTTTTTGGTTGTAGGGTAAGAGAACTCATCTAGGGTTTTAGTCATACGATCTCGAGGTAGATCAACTCTGTAACCCTTATACCATCAATATAATCAAGCAGGACGTAGGGTATTACCTCCATAGGAGGGCCCGAACCTGGGTAAACATCGTCTCCCACTTCTCCTGTTACCATCGATTCTGGTCTCACAGCTCGGGACCCCCTACCCGAGATCCGCCGGTTTTGACACCGACACCTGTTACCTTTGATGAGTGTGTATCTTCCAGACGATTAGGCTTCATGGTCTAGAGCATCCAAGAGTCATTGTGGATTGTCGGGTTACCAAGTCTATGAAGGTTTGGAAGTCTACATTGAAGACTTACCACGAGTGATTGGGCGGAGTCTAAGTGATTTCAGCTCAAGGGGAACACGGTGAAGACTAAGTGTCTTCGGAGTTCATTCTTAACCGCCCTAACTAGAGCTACGAGTTTCACAACAGTTGGAAGTGGTCTAACAAATAATGTGTCTTCACCAAGAATGATGGTTCTATTTCTTCAACCCCTCACTTACTCATCCGTACGTTGATGATATTGCTTTCTGTTATGTGAAGACTTTGACTGAAGACTTTCTCAATTTTCTCAACCTCAATTCTTCAGTCTTTGTACTTATCCTGATCGCGTGTTACTCATTCACTTGTATGCTTCATTTCATCATGACGACTATGTTGTTCATCTATTGCGCATACACTTGAGTACTTATCCATTGCATAACTTTTCGTCACTCTATAGTTCTTCGCCTAGTAATTCCTCAGTGACGACTTTGTAAAAAACGACCAATCACCCCCCTCTTGTCGATATAACGCACTTTTAGTTGGTATCAGAGCAACATACTCCCTTGTTCGGTTTGATTTTTGTTTAACCACCTGGAGTTTTAGTTATGTCTACCACAGGTCTGATCAAGCTCTCTGCTATGTGTCCTGACTTCAAAAGCACGGACTACCCCTACTTGAAGAACAAGATGTGCATGCAATCTTGAGGTTAATGATAATGATCACTGCTTCGTCATTGAGAAGGGCGTTCCAACCACGAGACCAAGTGTCAACACTACCGATGTGAAGAGATTCAAGAAACTTGACTCTCCAGCGAAGTATCATATGTGCACATCTCAGCAAAGGACAGTATGGCAGAGTGAGTGTTTTGGGAAACCTCGAAGATGATCTATGACAGGCTGTCCAAAGTCAATGAGGGGGTCTCAACTCAACGTGACTCCCGAGTTGATATTCTTCGCAACCTCTTCAATCGCTTAAGAAGTCTCGACAATGAAAATGTTCAATAAACTTTTGACCGCCTCACTGATATCTCCAATGAACTTTGAGCTCTTGGTGCTACTGATATCACCGACCATGAGGTGGTGAACAAACTGTTGAGATCTCTTGATTGTTCTTTTGACACACTGTCATTGATGATTCAAGAACGTGTTGATTACAGGTCGTTGGATCCTGCTGACATTCTTGAGAGGCTCAATACTCATGAATTTCAGCAATCTGAGAAGAGAGATCTCTATGGGCCGATCTATGGAAAATCTCGTGCTCTGAAGGCAAAAGCAATTTCCTCATCTGAAGAATCTGACAGTAGTGTTGGTGATCCTGATGAAATTGGTCGTGAGCTGGCTATGCTAGTGTAGAAAAAATCCATAAGTTCTCTAGAAAAGGTCACTTTGGAAAATCGTCAAGGGATGATGTGAAGAAATTTAATCTTCCTTGCAGGACTACAAGAAGAGAACTTGTCACAAATGCATGAAGTCAAGCCATTACATCATTGACTGCCCTCTCTGGGAGAAGGAATCGAAGAAGGAGGAGGCTACAGATCTGATGACAAGAAGAAAAAGAAATCATCAAAACCCTCTTCAAATTCTTCATCCGACAAGAAGAACATCTCCAGAAGAGCCCGTGCTCTCATTGGCAAGGAAATGGATTCCAAAAGGACTACATATCTAATTTCAAGAAGAAAAGGAAGTCGTCAAAATCCTCTTCAAAGTCTTCATCCAACAAGAAGAACCTCTCTAGAATAGCCTGTGCTCTCATTGGCAAGGAATGGATTCTAAAGAAGAATCTGATGATGTTAAAGAAGAGGAGGAATCTGAGGAGGAGTCAGAATTTGGTGTGGCGAGCCTCGCTCTTTCTACTGCTTTCGTCAGCAAGTCCAGCTTCAATAGTAGAGAAAATGACATCGTCGACAACATTGATGACTGTGATGATGCCTTTGCTCCAACCTATTCCTTCATGGCAAAAGGTGTAAATGTACTCTCATATCATTCCTCTTCTGATTCAAGTGAAGGTGAATCTAATGACAATCCGAGGCCTAGCTATTTAAACTTGCTACTATTGCCACTACGCAACAAAGTGTCATGCTAAGGATTTAGAAACTGTTAGACAAAAGTGATGACCTGTTGAATGAGTAAATGGGTCGGACTCAAACTCTGGCTGACGACCTTCAAAGTCTTGAGTCAAAGTATGATGAACTTAAAATCATCATGATACCCTTTCAGCCGATCGTGAGAAGTTTTCCTATGAATTTCCTCAAAGGAAGCAAGATTCTTGAAAAGCTAAGGATGTCTCGTGATGATCTTCAAAGAGAAAATGATTATTTACTCACTAAACAGATCAGTTTCGCTTAGGGTGAATTTGTCCCACCTTGCTAGAAATGCATCGAATGTGAAACTGCCAATTCTTCACCTGAATGTTCAAATGCTTCTGAAATTGCAAATACTTCAACTATTTCTATGGCCACTAACCCCTCATCTGAGGAAGCCACAAGTGTTATTGACAAAAATGCATGTTTGAAGGAATTATATGTTACAGGCATGTACAAAAGCCTCAAAGGGCACCAAACCCTTTGTGTGTGCTTAGGAAGCAGATTTTAAATAGGAACCCTAGGAAAGCGTGTATTGTAATTGAGAGGAAACTCAATGCTGATGGAACTTACTGGAAACCTGAGCAGTATCACAAAACCACATGGGTTGCTGCAAAAGGACCTCATGTAGATCCATCCACTTTATCTGGTTACTATTGTGATACTTCATATTCCTTAGATGAGTCATTTAACTCTAACTATAAACTGTTTAAAAATCAGAATGGTGAAGTATTTGCTAGATACATTGGAACTAACTACAGGAATGGTCCTCCCATGAAGAAAATCTGGGTTCCCAAAAGTTGTCTTGAAAGTCTTCACGTGAATATCATCATGACACCACCTATGAAGAAAAGGAACCCCGGATCAAATTCTTCATATGGACCAAAGTCTTCATATGGTCACAGATCTACTCGCATACGTGCTAATGCAATTGTTTCACAAGGAAATGTCAGAGCTCATGAATATGTGCATTATTCTTCAAACCATTATGTTCACAAATCTTTGAAGAATTTCTCTGATTATTCATATGAGTACTCTAAACACCCTACTGTGAAGCGAAGTGCATTAGCTTCAATGCCCAAATTCTCACATGCAGCTAGTAGAATGATAAACTCCACCCATAATGTGAAGACACGGGGTCCATAGTTTTCGCTAGAGGCTTCCCTCTCGAAGAAAGCATACGGTGGGTAAACAAATTATTGTTGGGAAATTGATAGAAAAGTGCACAGTTATGCAATATTTATTCACAACAATGATCATGTATATAGGCATCACGTCCATAAACAAGTAGACGGACTCCAGCCTGTATCTACTACTATTACTCCACCCATCGACCACTATCCAGCATGCATCTAGAGTATTAAGTAAAAACAAAGTAGTGCTTGGAGCAAGATGACTTGATGTAGACAAAGTAAATCCAATCAAGATGAATAAACCTTATTGTTTTCCCCTTAATGGTAGTAATACAATACATGTCATGTTCCTTTCTATCACTAGGATTGAGCACCGCAAGATTAAACCCATCACAACACACCACTCCCACTGAAGATAAATCAATCTAGTTGGCCAAACCAAACCAATAGATCGGAGAGCAATACAAAGCTATAACAATCATTCATATAAGAATTCAGTAAACACTCAATATATTTTCATGAATAATCTGGACATAAACCCACAATTCATCGGATCCAAACAAACACACCGCCAAGAAAGACTAAATCGGATAGATCATTGCGAGAATCGCGGTGAACTTTGTATTGAAGATCATAGAGAGAGAGCGACATCTAGGTACTAGCTATGGACCCGTAGGTCTGTGGTAAACTACTCAAACATCATCATCGAGGCAGCAAGGTTGATGTAGACGCCCTCCAGAATCGATTCCCCCTCCGGTGGGGCACCGGAACAGGGCTCCAGATGGCCTCCCTTCGAAATAGAGACTTGTGGTAGCCGAAAAAGTATTTTGGCTGGCTTTCAGGTGTTGTCCTGATTTTGGAGATTATATAGGGGAGGAATTAGGTCAGGAGGCCGTGGGATGTGGTCCCAAGCCATCAGGGCGTGGTCACCCCTCTGGGAGCGCCCTGTTGGCTTGGCGCCACCCCGTGTGGCCGCCGGGCTCCCTCCGAAGCTTCCAGGTCTTATTTTTGTCTCCAAAAAATTATCAAAAAGTTTTGGGGAATTTTGACTTCGTTTGATATAGTATTCCTGAAAGGCCAAGGACAAGCACAAAATAGCAACTGGCATTGGCCACTAGGTTAATAGGTTAGTTCACAAAAATGATTTAAAACAACATATAAATGCATATAAAGTATCCAAGAATGATAATATGGTAGCATGGAACAATCTCTTCTGTAGGGTCAGGTCTCCAAACGAAATGCAATGTCAGATGAAATTGCTTGAGACCTGAAGAATGCTTGTCCGGACGCAAGCTAATCATGAAGAAATGAATCATTCATTTCTCATGCCCCCATGTTACTAAACTTACTACATCGTTTCATGAATTCTAACTGATGAATTGGAGTATCATATTCTTCACTCTGAAGTATATGAGTTTGTAAGTTGCACCGATTCTTCTACATGAAGAACTACCTAATGCTAATGAGTGGGTCCTCGACAGTGGATGTATCAATCACATGACTGGTGACAGGAGTTTATTGATTGAAATGGCACTTACTCCATCCCATCTGAAGCATATAACCTACGCTGACAAAGGGAAAAGCAAGGTATTGGGTCTAGGTAGGGTTGCAATCTCAAAGGATCGACACATGTATAAACTGATGCTTGTTGAATCCTTTGGATTCAACCTCATGTCAGTCTCAATACTTTGTGATTTAGATATGATTGTCATCTTTGGCAAATATCATTGCATTGTGCTAATGGAATCTGACAAATCCAGAGTCTTCGAAGGATTTCAAAGAGGAGACCAGTACATTGTTGATTTATCTGCAGGTCCCCAATCAGCCACGTGCCTACTTGCAAAAGCTTCAGCATGCTGGCTTTGGCAACGATGACTTGGACAGGCTGGCATGAGTAATTTGAACACACTTGCAATAGGAAGCACGTCATTGGCATCGAGAGTGTCAAATTCGTCAAGGATCATTTGTGTGGACCTTGTGAGTCTGGAAAGATGACCAAATCCAAGCATCCCTAAAAACTATCATGACTACCACTCGCCCCTTTGAATTGCTTCATATGGACCTCTTTGGCCCTACTTGTTATGTCACACTAACCAATGTTGCATCTCTATATGCTTCGTCATAGTTGACGACTTTTTTCCTTTCACCCGGGTGCATATTATCATGTATAAAACTGAGGTACAGGAAGTTTTCAGACGATTTTCTTCAAGGGTTGCGATGAACTATGACATCAAGATGAAGCATGTCAAGAGTGACAATGACATCGAGTTCAAGAACACTGGTCTTGATGACTATCTTGATGAACTTGGGATTACTCATGAGCTATCTGCCCCCTATACTCCTCAGCAGAATGGCGTCGTTGAGTGCAAGAACATGACTCTCATTGAGATGGCATGCACTATGCTTGATGAATACAAGACTCCTCGTCGTTGGTAGCCTGAATCAATTGATACTGCTTGCCACATCTTCAACCGGCTATATCTTCATAAATTCCTCAAGAAGACTTCATATGAGCTCCTCACTGACAAGAATCCTATATGAGTTATTTCAAAGTCTTCGGTACTAAGTGCTGGATTAGATATCCTCATCATAATTCCAAATTTGCACCGAAAGCACATGAAGGTTTTGTTATTGGTTACAGAAAGGACTCGCACAACTACACTGTCTTCAACACCTACCACAACAAGGTTGTTAAAACTGTAAATGTGCAGTTCGATGAAACTAATGGCTAGCAAAGAGAGCACCTGCCTCCTGTGCTAGATGAAATGCCTCCTGAGGAATCTATCAAGTTGAAGGGTACTGGGGAAATCATACCTACTGAAGAAACTGTCCAAGCTGAAGAAATGGTTATCCCAAATCATGAAGACATTCATGATGATGAATAAAATAATGCTAAAGAAAATGGTGCCGAAGAAAATGCTCATCCCTAACAAATTCGTTGACCTGCCCATCCAAGAGCGGCAAATGAAGTGCAGATCGACAAAATCCTCGATGACTTAAATGCACTAGGTCCTCACACTCGCTCAAAGGCTTCACATCCGACTAACTTTTGTGGGCACTATGATTTTGTCTCTATTAGAGAGCCCACCAATGTTGATGAAGCATTTCTGGAGTCTGAATGGATTCAAGCTATGCAAGGGGAATTGCATCAATTCCAGCTCAACAATGTGTGGGAGCATGTGAAGAGTCCAGATCCTCTCAAGCAAACATTATTGGCACCAAGTGGATCTACCGCAACAAGCAAGACGAAAATGGCCAAGTGGTGAGGAATAAGGCCCATCTTGTAGCTCAGGGCTACACACAGGTTCAAGGGATTGACTTCGATGAAACTTTTGCACCTGATGCTAGACTTGAAGTTATTCATATACTTCTTGCCTATGCTAACCATCATAACATCATCTTATATCAAATGGATGTGAAAAGTGCATTCCTCAATGGTAAGCTTAAGGAAGAAGTAGATGTTGCTCAACCCCCAGGTTTTGAAGATCCTAAGCACCCTAACAAAGTCTTCAGACTCAAACGGGCCCTCTATGGCCTCAAGCAGGCCCCACTGGCTTGGTATGACATGCTGAAAGAATTCCTCAAGAACAAAGGCTTCAAACCCGGTTCACTTGAGCCCAACTCTTTTCACTAAATCTTATGATGATGAACTGTTCATATGTCAAACCTATGTTGACGATATTATCTTTGGATGTACTGACAAATGTTACAGTGACGAATTTGGCTAAGTGATGAGTGAAGAATATCAATTGTCTATGATAGGGGAGCTGACATTCTTCTTAGGCCTTCAAATTCATCATTAGTGCAATGGCATCTTCATCTCTCAGGAGAAATACCTCAAGGACTCCCTAAAGATATTTGACATGCAAGACTGCAAAGGCCTCAAAACTCCTATGCCGATAATTGGTCACCTCCGTAGTGACGAAAATGGTAAAGATTTCGATCACAAGGTATATCGCTCTATGATTGGATCTTTATTGTACCTATGTGCATCTAGGCCAGATATTATGCTTAGCGTTTGCATGTCTGCCCGATTCCAAGCGACAGCGAAGGAGTCACACCATCAAGTTGTGAAGCAAATTCTTCGATATTTAGCTCCCGGACCAACGCTTGGATTATGGTATCCCAATGGCTCAGTCTATGATCTAGTTGGATTTTCTGAGTCTAATTATGCTAAAGATTGCGTGGACCGCAAGTCGACATCAGGAATATGGCATTTCCTCGGACGATCTCTGGTTTGTTGGTCCTCGAAGAAGCAGAACTATGTATCACTCTCCACAACTAAAGTTGAGTACATTGTTGCTTGTGCATGTTGCACTCAGTTACTATGGATGAATCAGTCCCTCAAGGACTATGGCGTCAACTTGAAGAAACTCCCACTCTAGTGCGACAAGGAGAGTGCCATCAAGATTGCTCACAACCCGGTACAACACTCGAAGATGAAGTACATTCAGATTCGTCACCACTTTCTTCGTGATCATGTACTGAAGGGAGGGATTGTGATCAGCCATGTGAAGATAGACGATCAGTTTACCGATATCTTCCCTAAGCCCTTGCATAAGAAGAGGTTTTGCAAGTTGTGGTGTGAGCTAAACATCCTAGAATCTTTGAATGTCCAGTGATAAGGACACACCTCCTGACGACTATGCTTAATTGATGACTTTGATGTACGACACACAAAATAATGCATTTCTTCAGTCAATGAAGACTTACCCTCTATGTGTGAAGAAATAACTGAAGAATTTGATTCTCAGAACCCTACGACAATTGTGTGTTGTGTCTGAAATCAACATAATTATTATACGGTGGGTTACGCCACCAACCACTTTTCAAATTCTTCAATTTGAGTTCTTCGTCATTCAAAAATTCTTCAAAACTTTTAAGTTGGTATCACACTTTTTAAATTCATTACTTTAGCTTATTCACTGTCTAATTGAGTTTTCAATGTCCTCAACATCATTCACTTACAGCTAATTCTTCAAAGTGATTTCATCTAAGTGAATGTGATCGGACCCGCTCCCCTCTATGCTAAATTCAACACTCTGTTCACAAATTCTTCATGTGTGTTCTACTTGAAACCCGTTCAAAGTCTTCACCGTGTCCTTGACAGCTGAAGAATTTGCGAACAAAACTTTTTAGAAATTCGAATCCAATTTTTTGGCGTTTGCCGTTGTAACCTTTCCCACTTCCACTGTGTGAATAAAATATTCACCCACGATCTCCACTATCTCCATTACTCCAGATCGTGGGTGCCACACGTCGAGCGGATAGCAAGAGTTAGGGGCCTTTTGGTCCAACAGTACCAGACCACTCGGTTTTCACCGCTCCTATATAAAGGGTCCTTCATTGTCTTGCTCATTTACTTTGCTCCCATCGCTCTCCAGCTCTAACCCTAGCGTCATCGCTGGATTTCACGACCGCCGGAGAGGAAAAGCTTCACTACCTTGACTTCTCTGTCATTGTACTCGCACCGGTTGTGGATTTCTTCACCTTCGCCGCCGCTATAGGTGTATTTCGCTGCCTAATTAGGGCCCGGAAGATCTGAACTGTCGGTCTTCTTCGCTCCGCCGCTCAGTTTGTGGTGTTCATCACGTGTGGTAATTAAACTCTAATTTTACTGCCCCATTTGATCTTTTCTTTTCCACTAAATCTTCAAAGTGTTGTTTACTCTTCAATATTCAAAGTCATCAACACTTATATTGCATGGTCTTGTTCAATTTATCTAAGTCATGCTTTACTTTAAGATTCCTCAATTGTGTGAATTGTCTCAATCTGCACAACTCTCGAACCTAAGTCAAGAACACTTAGTGAATTCTTCAAGAGGAAAATGGTTAAATTCATCAACTTGATTTATTTTGAAAAACTTCTGAGAACACATATGACCGTCCCAAATTCCTCGCAACTATACTATGTTCACATGTACACATGTAAGCTGATGAATCTCTAGGTTCTCATCAGCTTAATTCATTTCCAGTGTTGCTTGAGGAAAAACTTCAAACTTCTTCAGAAACTTCAAGAATTCAAAATCCTCAACTAAAGAAAATGGTTGATGGTAAAAGGCCTCAAAAGGGAGGAAATACAAACTGGTTTTGAAATCCCTGATGAAATATATGATGGGTATTTTCATGCTCGATGAAGCCATTCACGTCAAAGAAACCAAGGAGCAGCGCAAAATGCGCATGCAGAAAATCAAGAGGCGATGGACAAAGGAATGGAAGGAATATCATTATGTCATACCCAAATACATGACGGAATTCGCTATTAAGCCCTCCTATGCGCGACCCCCTTAGGCACCATGCCAAGTGGCTGATCCCACAAGTATCAGAATGGGTGAAGAATTTCCCAAGGAATGGGCTAAGCGTCAAGCCAAATTGCAGAAACTAGCAAAAGAAGCTATTGCCAAGTTCAACGGGGACTCAAAGGCCTTAGTTGAAGCATCGGACAGTGGCAGTGCTGCAAAGAATTCCATGGCAAAGAAGTCGGCTCAAAAGCCAAAACCTTCAGCTTCAACTTTTTCAAGGCCAATGTCTTCAGGAGCTGCGAAGTCACCAGTTCCTCCGACCGCAGCAAGTTCCTCAAAGACTGCAGCAATGCCCTGAGTAATTGCAACTTCTTCATCATTTGTTACAAAGGCTTCAATGCATGTACATCTTACCACCTGTCAGCACACTACAGGCATTTCAATTGCCTTAAGGATAGCTGCTTCTGCCTCAGCCAGTGTTCACACTTCCTCTAGTGCCATTTTGTTGAAGACTAAGGATGCAACAGGGCGAGGCACTAGACCCAACCCCAAGAAGAAATCGGTCATCATTATTGTGCCCACTTATAGTGATGATGAAGCTGATGATGAAGAACTTGCTGAAATCATCAGAAATAGACAAGAAAGAGTTGTTGCTGCAAAGGGTTGTCTAGTCCCTCTCATCCTGGATCCCAAGAAGGTCCTCGATTTCATTGATGTATAGTAGAAGAATCCCAGCACGCCACTTGACGAATTGAACCTCTCTCCTGGTCCACGTCATGTACTGTCTGCCTTCATCATGAATGGAAAATATAAACTTGAGCAAGCTCGTCAAGTTAAGAAGGCCCAGTACAAGAAGGAGCGTCTACTCAAGAACACTATTCTTCAGATGACTCCACAGCAGCTGATCGCCATGCAGGCTGAGATCAAAAGCCTTAGTGATGACTTTGATCTGAGATATGCTTACTGCAAAGGCGTCAAGGACATATTCGTCAATAGGACCAATGAAGTCATGAAAGAGCACAATTCACGAATTGTTGCTGCTACACAGCCACAAGTTCTTCACGCGAGCTCCTCAGCTCTACCTGCTGAAGAAACTGAAAGGGCACAAGATAAAGATGTATCTGAAGAAACTGAACGGCCATCAGAGAATGTTGTGCCTGATGAAACTCCCAGGGCAACCTCCACTGTTTCGCGTGATGAACCTACTAGGGCAAACTCAATTGTTGCACATGAAGAACATACCAAGGCAGATGAAGAAATGGTTGCACCTGAAGAATCTAAAATTGCAAGGGCAACAACTTGCGCCTGATGAAATTTCCAGGGCGACTGCATCAGTCGCTCCTGAAGAGAATGCTCCACCTTCATCCACCACTACTTCATGCAAATATTCAAAGGTGAAGAAAGTCACACTTCCTTCTGCATCAGAAGTGAAGAAAACCAAGACAGTTGAAAAGGAAGCCGCCAAGAAGAGAAAATCTTGAGACTCCTCCGAGGCGCAAGATATGAAGAAGTTCAAGACGGCTCCAATGTATTCAACGGAGCCCATTGATGCACCACATTTGGCCTTACCGCCTCGTTACCAAGTTATCTCTGAAAAGAGCATTGTTTCATTTGGTGAAGACTAGGTCATCGCAAATGATGATGAAGAGGAAGAAACCCACTATGTTGCTACCTCAGTGCAGGTGGATGAAGAAATTGAGGTTAAAGTAAATGCTTGACCTCCCATAGTATCATTGCCCCAGTCTCAGCTCACTGCTCAAGAAGCTGGTGTTGAAGAAATAGAGGAGGATGTGGATATTGACGGCTCCAGAACGCCTTTGATCAATGATGAATGTTGGGAAGCAGCTCACCCAAATTCATCCATCACCACACCTCTCTCTCAATGTCCTTAGTCTCCTACTCAGACTGAAGAACTTGTCACTAGTTCTAGATAATGTCACCGACCTCTCCAGACGATACCTGAAGAACATCAAGCTGCATCAGCTGATGAAATTGCGCAGTCACAAAAAGTTGAAGAAGAAGCGCGTCAAACTCCCCATCCTGAAGGTTCAGTGCATTCTACTGATACGGAGACAGTTTCACTTGCAACTGCTAAAGAGATTGCAAAATCTGACGACATAACGAATAAGAATGACTCCACTGGCTCTCCAAAGCCCATATTTGATGTGAGGCCAACCAATGTTAATCTTCAGCGAAAACGCTCACTGCCCACAAAAGGCAAGAACGCCAGGAGACCCCGGTTCCTCAAGGTTGCATTTCGAGGAGAAGAATTTCTTTATTGGCACATCATCATATGATTCTGCCAAGATAAGGCGTCAGCGCTTCTAGACTCCAACGCTGATGAACTTCTATTCATCAGTTCCGTTTTCAAAGAACAAAGTCTTCCCACATCACCATATTCCTCATGTGGATATGCAAACGATCTCATGCTTCACTCTGGTGTTAGCAGTTCTTCATGATGTTGGGTTACTTGGTCTCTGTTGTGATATCTGCGATTGAAATGAAGAGCTAATTCTTCAATTCTATGAAACACTGCATCTATCTAGTGAGGCTGATGACATTCACTCTTGGGCTCGGATTGGATGACAGAGAATACACATTACAAAGCCCATGCCAGTGAATTGCTTCGAGATCTTCCCAACCATATGATGCAAGTGTTGATGGAACCTCTGGTTCAAGGTGAAGCTCCTCATAACACTTTCCTGGTGAAGGAATTGTTGTATGTGATTAGGAATGTTTATCACATTCTAGCCAAAACCCTCAGTCCAATGAAGGGCCACAACTCTCACGATGAAGACGTTGTGGGAATCATGAAGAATCTGCTATTCAGCATCATACATGGTATCCCCATTGATATTCATGATTTCTTCATGAGAACTTTGGACACGGTTGCCCAATCTCCATTTTATTTGAAGCCATATGCACCATGGATTATGAGATTCATCAGAACAAGGTCTTCAACCAACTGTAGGGCTGACTATCAAAATCATTTTAGCTACTTGCCTCCAGTTGAAATTCTTCAAAGCACAATTTCTTCAGTTCCTGGAAAAGGAAAATCTCTTATTGAGGAAGGCTAACGTCCTCTGGATTGGCACTTTCGTCAGCCAACATCTCAATCCATTGCTGACGACATTCATTCCCAAGACACTGCAGCAAATGCTTCAAAGCAAAATCGTCAAGGGGCAGCTCCTCCAGTCATCACAGATCATGAGCTCCTCATCCAAGGTTGTAGAATCAAGATTCTGAATCGGATTGGAGCTCCGTTGGTAGGATCCTGAGTCGTAGAATCATAACTATCAGGATCGTAGAAAATTAGATTCTACGAGCAAAATCGTAGAATCAGAGGGACTAGTTTGGATCGGAAGGTCGTAAGATTCTAGGACTTGAGTCGCGATTCTGACAACCTTGTCATCATCAGTCTGCACTAGAAGGTGGTTCACAATCACGACTGGTTAAGAGTCAACTTGCTACAATTCTTGCAAATATGACAGTGACACAAAACTCAGAGAGGAAAAATTACTATTATGCCCATGACATCTTTGACCGTAGCTAGGGCATTCTATCACATTTTAAGACAGCTGAAGAACTTGCAGAGATGCAATTTCGGCAAAACTTCGATTGGTTGTTCCAGCCCAAGAAGAAGTTCAATAAAGTTCAAGTTTCTCAACTTGTGACAAGCTCATATTCTGCATAGCACATCACAGACGAAAATGAAGATCTTGATGACACTATTGTTGGTACTTCTGCTACACGCGACCCCGACACCAATACTGGCACTCCTCCACCACCTTCAAGATGAAAATCTTCAGGGGCGTTAGTCCTCAATTTTGTCTCATTTTGGTCATTTAATGACAAAGGGGGAGAAATTTGAGTTAGTCTTCAATTATGGGTTGTTTTTGTTAAGTTACAACTCTCGTTCCTGAAAGTGCGTTATATCGAATAGATGGGGTGATTGGGAGACTTTTTGAAATTCGTCACTGAGGAATTACTAGTTGAGGATTTATCAGAGTGATGAAATACATGCGGCGGATAAGGTACTCAAGTGCAAGCATTACATGGCAACAGCAAAGTCATCATGATGAAATGAAGCATACACAGAGCACAAGTAGCAAGTTACTAGGATAAGTAGGCGAAAGACAAGGTGACAAAAGAATTTGGATTTGATTAAATTGAGAAAGTCTTCAGTCAAAGTCTTCAAATAGTAACGATCTATTTCATCAACAAGTAAACGAGGAGATGAAAGGGTTGAGGAAATAGAAGTAGTTTCTCGATGAAGACAATTATTTGGTCTACCATTTCCAACTACTGTGATAGTCGTACGTCTGGTTTGAAGCGGCTTGGTATTTAAACCAAAGGACACACAGTCCCAGGAGACACAGCCATTACCATATTCTCCTTGAGCTAGAGTCACACAGACTCCGCCCAATCATTCTTAGTAAGTCTTCGAGGTAGACTTCCAAACCTTCACAAACTCGGTCACCCAGTGATCCATAATTTCCTCTTGCATGCTCTAGACCATGACACCTAACCGTCTGGAAGATACACAGTATTCAAAGGTAAAAAGCGTTGGTTCCACACAAGACAATCTCTTCAGTGATGCTCAATCACTTTTGGTTTTGAGTGTTTGGATTTTTTCTCACGTATGATTCTCTCAAAGTCGTCGGAGGATGGGTTGCTCTAAATGACACTTGTCAATCTCTCTCAGAGCAGCCAACCAACTAGTGGTTGTGGAGCAGCTATTTATAGCCAGGGTGCCACCCGACATGATAAGACATAAATGCCCCTAATGATATGACCTTTGACATGATAATATCCTTAGGACAACTGGCGCTAAGCACAACAATGGTCAGAATTTCGAACTCTCAAATTCCTCAAGGCTATCATGTTCCTCACGGTAGGCAATTCGCACTGGCGAAATCCTAAATTCTCAGTCAGACCAATTTCCTCAGAGACCAGAAGAACATTGTCTCTTTCACTGAAGAATTTGAGTCAACTTAAGAGATTTCCATAGGCTTCACTCGAAGGATTGGGAATGTGTAGGAATTTGAGATGAGCATCACTAGGAAAATTTCCTTAGTTTTACCTCGACCCCCTTTAACAGTATGGTGTTTCCTATGACTCAAAAAGAGGAAAACAAACTATGAAAACAAAGTATTCAAGCTTCAAAGTCCTCCCTTCAATATCTTCAGAGTCACACCGAAATCCTCACATCAATTTCCTCAAGAAGAACATCAGAGTCTTCACTTGAAGAAATACATTTTTAGGGGTCGACTTCAGTCGGTTAAACCAAACTCCTCAGGGACTTATAGGACATGTGTACACTCACAAACACATTAGTCCTTTACCTATAAGTCTTCAATGCACCAAAATCACTAAGGGGCACTAGATGCACTTCCAATCTCCCCTTTTTTGGTGATTGATGACAAATATGTTAAGTTTTCAACGGGGATAAACATATGAAGTGTAAGTACAGAGTTTGAGGAATTTGATTGCAAGATATAGAGGAACTCCCCCTCAGCATGTGCATATTTGAGGAATTTGCTTTGGACTGCAAATGCACATGGCACGATAAAATCTTGGAGACCTCCCCCTATATCTTGTAATACATTCACGAATTTAACATATAATGCGAAGAGTTTGAAATGCATGATTAAAAATGGTGTTTGATGAAATTTAGCATGCGTACAATAATGAACTTGAGGAATAAGCATGCAGAAAGCAGTTCAGAAGAGTCGGACCACCATCGGACTTAAGTTTAGAACTCAACAATTAAACACCTCAGAAGAGCGAGAGTTGTAACTTAAACAAAATAACAACCCATATAAAAGACCCGCTTGAAGGCTAACTCAAATTTCTACCCCTTTGTCATCAAATGACCAAAAGGGACGAAAATTGAGGACTAACGCCCCTGAAGACTTTCATCTTGAAGGTGGTGGAGGAGCACCATCGTTGTTGTCAGGGCCAGTAGCAGTGTCGTCAAGGTCCTCAGCCTCATCAGTCTTTCGCGATGAAGAATATGTGCTTGCAACCAGCTGAGGAACTTTAACTGTCTTGAATTTCTTCTGCGGTGGCCAGAACCAATCAAAGTTCTGTTGGAACTTCATTTCAGCAAGTTCCTCACCAGTCTTGAGATGTGAGAGAATGGCCCAGGTGCGGTCAAAAGTTTCATGGCATAGTAACAATTCTTCCTCACGGAGTTCTGTGTCACAGTCATGTTCTGAAGAATTGCTGGAAACTGATGCTTAACCCACTTGTGATTACGATTGATTTTCTTGTGAAGACTCATGAGAAGTTCACGAGCAATCATCACATGAGGGACATAATCTTGAGGAATTAGAACTGAGGTCTTTGCAGCAGAGTCTTGGGAGGCAGAGTCGTCATTGTTGGAATGGGATGCACCTTGACGAAATTGACCATCCAATGGACGTTTGCCTTCATCAACAACAGCCTTGCCTTTTTCAGTAACTGAGGAAATTGTCTGTTGAACAACTTCGCCTGGAGGCAGATAGCTAAGATGATTCTGACAATCAGCCTTGTAATGGATTGAAGACCTTGTTCTAAAGAATCTCATGAGCCAAGGGGCATATGGCTTCAAGTCAAAAGGTGACAGTGCAACATTTTCCAAAGTTATCAAGAAGAAATCATGGATATTGATGGGAATCCCATGTATAATTTGGAATATCAGATTCTTCATGATCCCAACAACATCTTCTTCATCGGAGTGGTGGCCTTTGATTAGACTGAGGGTTTTGGTCAGAATCTGATACCTAGTACAAGGCACATAGAGCAGATCCTTCACTAGGAAGGTGGTTCTTGGAGCTTCTCCTTCAGCCAATGGCTTCATTAGCACTTGCATCATGTGATCTGGGAGCTAAGATTCCTCATATACATGTTTTGCATTATTCTAAGGTGGTTCAATCGGAAGAGCTCAAAGCAATTACTGGTTGGAGCTTTGTAGTGAGTGTCCTCAATCATCCAATCTAGAATCCAAATATTGACGTCTTCAGCTTCACTAGAGATATACAAGGTTGCAAAGAACTGTAGAATTAGCTCCTCATTCCAGTTGCAGATGTCAGTGCAGAATCCTAGGAGCCCAGCATCATAAAGAACAACTAGCGCAAGTGTGAAGCAGGGGATGGACTCCATATCCACATGAGGAATGTGACGATGCAGGAAGACTTTGTTCTTCTCAAATAGCACTGAGGAATAGAAGTTGATCTGATCTGAAGGCCAAAACCGCTTGCGCCTAATTCTTGCTGAGTCATATGGTGATTAGCTAGTTAAGAAAAGTCTCTCAATGAAGAAATCTGCATTATTAAACTTGGGTCTTCTAGCAAGCTTGCCTTTGAATGGCGGTGAGGGCTTTGGTTGAAGATTTACTTTGTGTGGCCTCACATCAAGAATATGCCAAGGAGATCAAGTTGAGTCATTCTTATCTGTAATGGCATCAGATTTGGCCATTTTTTCAGCAGTAGCAGTTGACACAGTTTCAGTATCAGTGTACTGAACAGACCCTTTAGGCTGAGGAATTTGAATAGCAGGTTCTTCAACAGCAGCATGAGTTGCAATTTCTTCGGCTGATGCGTGGTGAATTCCTTCAGGGATTGCATTAGGGAAGTGGGATGCCCTTTAGAGCCAGTCAACAGTTCTTCAGTGTGTGCTGGGCACCGAGGAATTTGATTGAGGGGAGTGGTCACTGGAGAATTTGGGTGCGCTGCTTCCCAATATTCATCATTGATCAAGGGAGTGGTAGAGACAATGTCCACATCCTCCTCCATTTCTTCAACTCCAGCCTCTTCGGCAGTAAACTGAGGCTGGGGCGATGATACCTGATGAGGTGAAGCATATGTTTCAACCTCAATTTCTTCATCCACCTGATGTGAGGAAGCAGCAGAGTGGTTTTCTTCATCCTCTTCACTTGGAATGACATATTCTTCTCCAAATGGAACAAGTTCCAATGGAGACACGTCAGTGAGTGCAGGTGCATCAATTGGTTCCATTGAGGAAATTGGAATAATCCTCAATTTCGTCGCAGCTGAGTCTTCTGGAAATTCTGATGCTTTTCTTTTCTTGGCAGCCTCTTTTTCTGCTGCCTTAGTTTTCTTCGCTTTTCATGTAGAAGGAAGTGTAACTGTCTTCATCTTTGAGGATTTTGTTGCTGCAACATTGGAGGATGAAGGTGGTGCAGTTTCTTTGGGCACGACTGATATAGTCGCCCTTGGTATTTCTTCAGGCGCAACCTGAGGTGTTGCCCTGGTGGTTTCAGCTTCTTCGGGCACAGCAAATTCTTCAGCTAGCCGAGTTGGTTCTTCAGGCACAACATTGGGTGTTGCCCTGGCAATTTCTTTAGGAGCAGCAATGTCTGCAGCTGCCCTGGCAGATTCCTTAGCAGGCGGTGCAGATGAGCAAGCCTGAGGAATTTGTGATTTTGATCTTGCCTCAACCCTTGAGTTGTAGTCATTGAAGACCGCATTAGCTTTGTTGATGAATCTGACCTTGGCTCCGTTCCATTTAGCATAGTATAGGTCATATTCATCACCAAGGCCATTGATCTCAGCCTGCATAGCAACGAACTGCTCAAGAGTCAGGCTCAGAATGTTGTTCTTCGAAAAAACGCTCTTTCTTGTACCGAGACTTTTTGGGTTGACAAGTTGTCTCATATGTCCATTTTTCTTTCAGGAGGAAAGCCCTCGGGGTATGATTAGGGCCAGGAGGCAGATTCAAATCATCAATGGGTGTGTTTGGATCTTTGCGCCAAAGGTCAATGAAGTCGAGCATAATCCTCGAGTCAAGAAGGAGAGGGATATGAGTTCCCTTAGCTTGAGCAACTCTCTGTTGCTTTCTTCTAATGATTGCTTCAAGCTTCCTCATCGGCTTCATCATCCTCTGATTTAGAGGGAATTTTGATGACCACTTTCTTCTTGTGAGGGCTTGGCCTTGGACCTCATCCAGCCGTGGCTTTGACCATCAGCGCAGTAGCAATTGATGAAGTGTGACCACTTGCTGAAGCAAATGCAGATGCCCCTGAGGCAATTGAGAATCCTGTAGTCCGCTGACACGTTGCAAGATGTACAGGTGTTGATGCTTTTGTGGCAGCAGTAGATGATGTTGTAGCCACAGAGGGCATATGAGCAGACCTTGAGGAATATGCTTGAGGAATTTGGATTGAGGATCTTACAGCTGTGGACTTTGTAGTTGAGGAGAATGGCCAAGTGGGCATTGAAGTTGAGGATTTTGACTTCATAGCAGATTTCCTTGGCATAGCCATTTTGGGCGCTTTTCCACTAGGTGAAGTGTGTGAGTCTTGATTAAACTTTGCAACAGCCTCAGCAGCTTGTTTCTACAATTTGTCTTGGCGCTTTGCCCATTCTTGAGGAAATTCCTCTCCATGCTTGATGCTTGTGGGATCAGCTACTTGGCCTTCAGCCAATGGAAGTCTGGGGCATGGAGGATTTACTGCGAATTTCTTCATGTATTTGGGAGTTACATATCTATATACCCTACATTCATTTGCCCATCTCCTCTCAATCCTTTGCATGCGCTTTTGCGCTGCTCCTTTGTTTCTTTGCCATAAGTAGCTTCATTTGGAGTATGAACGTACCTCTTCTTTCCTCCTTTCTGAGGTCTTTCCCATCTGTCATCTTCTTCACATGAGGACTTTGTACTTTTGAGGATTATGAGGATGTATGCAATTTTTCTTTGAGGAATGCTACAAATGAAGTAAGCTGATGAGAACCTAGAGATTCATCAGCAGACATGTGTACCTGTGAATAGAGTATCGTTGCGAAGAATTTGGAGAGGTCATATGCGTTCTCAAAAAAAATCAAAAATATCTCACATTGAGAAATTTGACCATTTGTTGTCTTGAAGCATTTCACTCAGTGTTGTTGACTTAGGTTCCAGAGTTGTGTAGATTTGACAATTCACACAATTGAGGAATCTTGATGGAAATCATAACTTAGAGAAATAGAACAAGACAGGGGCAAATTCAAAGTGATGGATGTATAAAGAACAAATGGTTTTTGAAGATTTTTTGGAATGATAAAGATCAAATAGGAGAGTAAAAGTAACTTTTAATTACCCTTTTCAAAGAACACGACAAACTGAGCAGCGAGAAAGAGGAAGCTAGCAGTTCAGATCTCCGGCGCCCTAACTTGGCGGCAAAAGGCAGCTACGGCGGCGACGAAAGGAAGAGATCCACGGCCGGCGCGAGTACGTCGTCGAAGAAGATGAGGCAGTGAAGCTTTTCTTCCCCGACGGCGATGATTCCAGCGGCGGTGCTAGGTTTGAGCTCGAGAGCGATGGGAGTGAATCGAGCGAGTAAGAGGGAGACGGTGAAAGCGAAGGGGTATTTATAGGGGGCGGTGAAAAATGAACGGTCCAAAGTTTTTGGACGTTCATGGCCCTGCCTCTTGTTATCCCCTTGACATGTTTCACCCACGTATAGAGTAGTGGAGATCATGGGGATCGTGGGTGAATATTTTATTCCAATCATGGAAGTGGGAAAGCTTTGAGCGGCAACCGCCAAAATTTGATAAGAATTCTTTTATTATTTTGTTCGCAAATTCCTCAGCTGACAAGGACACGGTGAAGACTTTGAACGGGTGTCAAACAGAACGCATATGAAGAATTTTAGAACAGACTGGGTTGAGTTTAGCATAGAGGGGGACGGGTCCGATCACATTCACTTAGATGAAAAATCAACTTGAGGAATTAGCTATTAGTGAATGTTGTTGAGGACATTTAAAAACTCAAATATATATGTATATAGTCAATGGAGAGAAACATCAAATGAAGAATTTGGTCAATTGTGTAGTTTGACGAAATCGCAAAATTAAAGAATTTGTAAAATTTGAAGAATTTGAAAAAAATCGAAAAACTCAGTTTTGAAGAATCTTGATAACCCACAAGTATAGGGGATCGCAACAGTTTTCGAGGGTAGAGTATTCAACCCATATTTATAGATTTGACACAAGGGGAGCCAAAGAATATTTGAGAGTATTAGCAGCTGAGTTGTCAATTCAACCACACCTGGAGATTAAATATCTGCAGCAGAGTGATCAGTAGCACAGTAGTATGATAGTTTTGATAGCAGTAGTAGCAGTAACAGTAACGGTAGCGGTGATAGCAATAGTTTCGTAGCAAGTGTAACAGTAGCAGAAGCAATAGTAACTTAGCAAGAACAATATGTGGAAAACTCGTAGGCACTGGATCGGTGAACTCGTTGGATGATATCATCATATAACAATCAGAACCTAGGGTGACACAGAACTAGCTCCAGTTCATAAATGTAATGTAGGCATGTATTCCGTAAATAGTCATACGTGCTTATGGAAAAGAACTTGCATGACATCTTTTGTCCTACCCTCCCGTGGCAGCGGGGTCCATAAGGAAACTAAGGGACATTAAGGCCTCCTTTTAATAGAGTACTAGAACAAAGCATTAACACACGGTGAATACATGAACTCCTCAAACTACGGTCATCACCGGAAAGTATCCCGACTATTGTCACTCCGGAGTTTACAGATCATAACACGTATTAGGTGCATATGACTAGCAAGATCGGATCAAGAACATAGATATAATGTTAATAACATAAACGGTTCAGATCTGAAATCATGGCACTCGGGCCCTAGTGACAAGCATTAAGCATGGCAAAGTCATAGCAACATCAATCTCAGAACATAGTGGATACTAGGGATCAAGCCCTAACAAAATTAACTCAATTACATGATGTATCTCATCCAACTCCTCACCGACCAGCAAGCCTACGAAGGAATTACTCACTCCCGGTGGGGAGCATCATGGAATTGGCGATGGAGAAGGGTTGATGATGACGAAGACCGAAGATTCCCCTCTCCGACGCTCCAAACGGGCTCCTGATCTGGCCTCCCGAGGAAGAACATGAGGTGGCGGCGGCTCCGTATCGTAAAACGCGATGAAACTTTCTCTCTGATTTTTTTCTCCGAAAATAGGATTTTATAGCGTTGGAATTAGAGTCAGTGGGCCCCCGAGGTGGGCACAACCCACCAGGGCGCGCCTGGAGGAGGTGGCGCGCCCTGGTGTATCGTGCCCAACCAGGGCACCCCCTCCGGTGGTTCTTGGCTCCAATAATTTTTATTTATTGTAAAATAAATCTCCAAAAAGTTTCGTCCAGTTCTGAGAACTTTTATTTCTGCACAAAAACAACACCATGGTAGTTCTGCTGAAAACAGCGTCAGTCCGGGTTAGTTTCATTCAAATCATGCAAATTAGAGTCCAAAACAAGAACAAAAGCATGAGAAAAAGTAGATACAACGGAGATGTATCAACTCCCCCAAGCTTAACCCATTGCTTGTCCTCAAGCAATTCAGTTGACAAACTGAAAGTGATAAAGAAAAACTTTTACGAACTCTTTTGTTCTTGTTTACATATATATGCTTAAGTAGCACCCAGGTTTTCATCAAAGATTATGACTAACCATGACAACAATAAATCTTAGAAATTATATTAACTCATATCAATGGCATAAGCAACTAGCAAGCAATAATAAAATATCTCAAGCGCCAACACTTTGTCAAAACAATCATGATATAATATGACAACAGTGGTATCTCGCTAGCCCTTTCTGAGACCACAAAACATAAATACAGAGCACCTCCAAAGTTCAAGCAGCGACTAAACATTTTTATTTATGGTAGAAAAGATCCAGTCATGCTGCACCCAACATCGACTATACACAATGCATGAGGATGACAATAGTGCTCTCAGGTCTGGCGCTTGTTTGAGAAGATGATGACTCAACATAAAAGTAAATAGATAGTTCCTTGGCTGAGGGAAGCAGGGATTTGCAGAGGTGCCAGAGCTCAAAGCTTAAAACAGAGATAAACATAATTTTGGGAGGTACACCCTTCTTGTCAACGTTATGACGAAGAGTTATCAGTATCTTCCATGCTAAACACATTAGCGACGATTCCCAAGCGGTAAAAGTAAAGGTTTACTCCCCCTCCACCAACAATCATACTCCACGGCTAGCCGAATCCACGGGTACCGTCCATACCAACAACATTCCTAGGGGAGTTTTGTTTAATTATTTGTAATTTTTAATTTCGGGAATGGGAATCCCTATTACCGCCCCTCTCATGCAAGGACGAGTGAATAAACACTAATCATGAGAATAACCCGCTTAACATGGAAGATACTGACCGCCCCTGTCGCTCCATGAGCGGTCCGGGAACACAAAGCAGATGTTCATTTGAATTTTAGAGGTGGCACATGCAAATTTACTTTGGAACGGCAGGGTAATACCGCATATAGGTAGATATAGTGGACTCAACTGGAATAACTTGGTTTAAGGATTTTGATGCACAAGCAGTATTCCCGCTTAGTACAGGCGAAGGCTAGCAAATAGATTGAGAAGCAGCCAACTAGAGAGTGACAATGGTCATGAACATGCATTACAAATAATAAACATTGACTACTAGCATGAGTAGGATATGGACACCATGAACATAAATATCATGAAGGTTATGTTGGTTTTGATTCAACTACATGCGTGAAGATGTGCCAAGTCAAGCCACTTGAATCATTCAGAGGAGGATACCATATCATCATACCACATCACAATCATTTTAATGCATGTTGACATCCAAGATAAATCATTATCCACTCCTAGCTACTTAAGCATGACATGGGTAACTATAATCTCTAATTGTCATTGCAAACATGTTTGATCATAATATGCCGAATCAAGGATACTAAGCTAAACATATTTACAAAAACAAAAACAAGTTGAGTTCATACCCGCTTTTCTCTGCCACAGACACTTCATCAAATATCGTCATTATTGCCTTTCACTTGCACGACCAAATGATATGAAAATAATAATAATGCAAGAGTGGCATGGACTAGGCTGGAATCTGCAAACATTTTATTCAAGAGGAGAAGACAAAGTAACATGTGCTCTTTCTTAGATTAACAATGATGCATATGAGAGCCACTCAACATTTTCATCGTGGTCTTCTCCTTGGTACGACTCAAATAAAAGGAAAAGAATTTCAGAGAAGCACACTGAAATATTTTTGGAGTTTTTGGTTTTTCTTGATGAAAGAAAATTAAAGAGGGGAAACAAAAACGAGAAAAAACTATTTACACGGGAAATCTCCCAACAAGTGAAAGAAGAATCGAGAATTTTTTTTGGGTTTTGTTTTGATACAACAATTAATTTAAGCTAGAAAGAAAAACCGAAAAGAAGTAGGAAATATTTTTGGATTTTCTCAAAGTTTTTCAAACACTCAAGAAGAAAGCGAGAAAATAAATCTAGCATGGATAGTACAATGAAAACGTGTAGACATCGACAACTGGAATGAAATGTGTAAACATGAATATAATGTCGGTAGATATACGTACTCCCCCAAGCTTAGGCTTTTGGCCTAGCTTGGTAGTCACCATCCGTAGTAACCATCTGGTCCTAAATCGAAGTGAGGTGGAGGCGACACCTGAGCATCCCACTCCTGGGGCTCCTCCTCAGCCGCTGCTAGGTTGTTCCGGTAGGCTGTAATGTCCTCTGGCATGATATTCCTGGCAATAGAATCAAACAGAGCAGGTGCAGGCGACGTGATTACACCACGGGTTTCGACGCTGAATACTAAGTTGTAACGAATGTTATGAAAAGAATCAGCTACCTCAATAAATTGGTGATCCTGCAACGCCTTGTGATCTAGATAAACTTGCGACAAGGGATAAACATGTGGGCGAATCTGAACATTAAAGTGTCTCGCTAAGCGAGTAGCATAAATACCACCATGTATCTTTCCCTTAGTCCTGTTAAGGTATAAGCGACGTGCAATAATATCCCCCATGCAAATGGTGTGATCCTTGTGCAATGCACGGTGTAAAATGGCAAAGTCGGGAGCACTGAGTGCGCCAACCTTCTCCCTAGCGGTTAAACACTTCGCGATGAATAAAGCAAAGTAGTGCACGGAAGGAAACTGCAAACTGCTAGCAGTGGGTTTTGACACGCCTTTATCTTCACCCACTGTTAAAGTGAGGAGAAAGTCCTCAAACTCCGCTGGTCTAGGCTCTCTTAATTCCCCATTAGAAAGGATCAAGCATATGTCGCAAAAGCCAGTGAGCGGTATCTTGTGAGTTTCAGCATATAGCTTAAACTGCACCTCAGGAGGATTATTCCTACTCAGAAAATGAAAACTTTGCACAAAGGAATTTGTAAGGATGTGGTGTTGGTCACACTTAGCTGCGAGGAACTCGGTCAGCCCAGCATTTGCAACGAATTGGGAAAACTCTTGATGGAACCCGACCTCCTCCATGAAGGCATCATGCGGCCATTCGCACGGCCGCACCTCCACTGTTCTCGGAGTGTGGAGGTCATTATCCGATGATTCCCCAATGACTCCTTTGGCACTTTTCTTGGAGGAAAACTTCCTAAAGAAATCCATCTTTTTCCTATAATAAAAATTCCGAAAATTTTAGTCTACAAAATTTTTGTCAACAAAACTCCGTAAGATTGAAAGCAACTACTCCTAAGGATGCATAGAGGCCATATCAAGCACTCAAACTACTTAGAACTCTAAGAATTCAACATGCAAACTCATCTAGGGCAGCACCAAGAGTGGCTAATTATTCTAAAAATAACCCACTAAATCAAAAACTAATTGGAGCAATGGAGGAGTCACATACCAAGTAGCAATCCCCTAAAACAGTTTTGGAAACGAAGCTTCGAGCAAAGAGATCAAAATCCGCGGGTTTGAGAGCAAGAACACGGGATGAGGGCTATGGTGATTTTTTTCTGGAGGTAGGAGATGACATGGGTTAAAGGGATAAGTGAGGGGACCCACGTGGGGACCACAATCCACCAGGGCGCGCCTGGGGTTGCTGGCGCGCCCTGGTGTCTTGTGGGCACCAGGTGCACCCCCCCTCTGATGTTACTTGGACCATAAATTCAGAAATATTCAGAAAAAATCGTATCAAATTTTCAGGACATTCTGAGAACTTTTATTTTTGGGTCATTTTTTTATTGCACGGAGAAAACAGAAAACAGGATAAACATGGCATTTTATTTTATTTTATTAAGTAAAATAGAAAACAAAAGGTGGGAACAGAAGACTGTGCCTACTAGATTCATCAACTTTATACCTATAAAAAATGGTCCATTAATAAGGTTGATTAAGTCTTATTAACAACCACTTCCGATTAGCATGAAACCGAAGAATTTTCGTAAAACACTAAGTTTCCTCAATGGGGATATGCATATCCCCAACAATAAGTATATCATATTTCTTTTTGGCAGTAGGTAGAGGTAATTGAAAACTCCCAATAGTGAGTGTCAGAGATTCTTCAATAACATTTATACCATTCACTTGGAATTGTTTCTTCAGAAAGTGCACCGTATGCTCATTACCATTGATATGAAAAGTGACTTTGCTTTTATTGCAATCAATAACAGCTGAGGGAGTCCTGGTTTAAGGGGTTCTCGGGAGGTCGACCTATTGTTTATGGGCCGGACTATATGGGCCACTTGCCGAATACTAGATGCATTGAAGGCCCTGTCTTGAGGAAGGAAGCTTCGAGGATCGTGGCTTGTCCTCCACGTTTGGAGTAGTGAATAGGCATGTTTATCCCTTCGACGTGTAACCGACCATGTGTAAACCCTAGGCACCCTCGGCGTCTATATAAGCCAGAGGGTTTTAGGTTGTAGGCCAACAGAACTTATCTAGGGTTTTAGTCATAGGATCTCGTGCTAGATCAACTCTGTAACACCTATATCATCAATATAATCAAGCAGGACGTAGGGTGTTACCTCCATAGGAGGGCCCGAACCTGGGTAAAACCTTGTCCCCTTCGTCTCTTGTTACCATCGATCCAAGTCTCACAGCTCGGGACCCCCTACCCGAGATCCGCCGGTTTTGACACTGACATTGGTGCTTTCATTGAGAGTTCCGCTGTGATCGTCAGAAGGAATCGATGGCTCGCCTAGTCATCAACGAAGAGGTCCGCAATACGGGCACTTTTGTCCCTGGACAGATCTTCGCTTTCGGCAGCATAGTGCTGCACGCCGACCCGACCGGCCATCTAGGCCGCGTCGGAAGTTTCTCCCCTGATCAAGAGGTCAGATTCGGGAACTTAGAGTTCTCCGTAGACTCTCGAGGCGATCTATCACTAACCGGGCTGGCAGTCTTGCCTGCCACGCCCGGAGACTCTGAGGCTTTAACCTCCGATCCATCTTTCGGCTCTGCCCACGGGATCTACCCCGGCAAGGGCCCGACTTTCAGTCCGGATCAGGTCATAATGCCCGACGTCCGGACATCTGTTCTTGCCGAACACTCTCCCTGCACGGACTCATCGGAGGTTCACTCCGGAAGCTCTGGGCAGATCGGCCCGATCGAGCTCTCGATACTCAACGAGGCTCTAGATCGGATCTCGTCGATGAAGATCAACGACGACCCAACCCCGATCTATTCGCAGATCGGGCGTCAGACGGGTCAGGACGGGTTTTTCGTCCCACCCACCACCCACTTGATAGCCACTGTCGAAGATTTAACCGACACGCTAGACTATGCTTCCGAAGAAGCAGAGTACATGGATGAAGAGGATCACTCCCTCACCCCCACTAAGACCGGGCAGTGGACTGCCACCACCACATACGACGTTTACATGGAGGACACTCTGAAAAATAACGGCGACAAATCGGATGAAGCGCCGTCAAGACGCCGAAGGCCGCATAAACGGTCAAAAGGAAAAAAGGGGCGAAAATCCATAGACGGCACCGGGGACGGAGATACCCCGGAAAACCTCGGCGATCACGAAATCCCCGAACACCCGCTAGAGGGTCAGGAGAGGCCTGAAGACTGTCGCAACCCCGATAATCCAGATGATCCCGAGGACGACGATTACCTCCGCTCTATCGAGGGGGAGGACAATGCGGAAGCCGATGACTTCGCCATCCCCGACAATCCTGCAGATCAGGAACTGTTCAGGTAACAACTCATATCCACGGCTTGCAGCCTGAAAGCAAAAGAGAGGCAGCTCAAAGCCAAACAAGACGACCTCAACGACCGATGGATGAGAGTCCTCTCAGCTGAGGAAGGATAAGATACTGGTCTATCGGACCAGCCTAAGAGCTATCCACGCAGAAGGCTGCTGCCACAATTCGATGACGAGCTCACTGATACGCCATATCCCAAGCATACCCCATACGACAAGCCAGACCGCCCTCCTCGAGGACAAGATAGGACGGCTGACGATACCGGCTATAGGCCGACGATACCCCGTAGACGGGGAAAGGAGCCACTAGAGCCCGATGACAGGTTCGACCTGCGACACGACCTGGACCACAGAGCAGGTCGTACGCGATCCATCTACGGATCCAGAGGATACTCACCCGATAGACGGGAAGGGTACCGGCCTTGGTTCGACCGCGACAATGAAGATCGGGAACGAACCCGAGCTAGGACAGACACCGATCACGGGCGCGTCATAGCTCGGGTCAGAGGCACCGCCCACCCACTGTGCTTCACGGATGAGGTAATGCGGCATCAGTTCCCGGAAGGGTTTAAGCCCGTAAACATAGAGCAATACGATGGGACAACTGACCCAACCGTATGGATCGAGGATTTCCTCCTCCACATCCACATGGCAAGAGGAGATGACCTGCACGCCATCAAGTACCTACCCCTAAAGCTCAAGGGGCCAGCTCGGCACTCGTTAAATAGCCTCCCCGAAAATTCCATTGGGTGCTGGGAGGACCTAGAAGAGGCAATCCGATCTAACTTCCAGGGCACTTATGTTCGGCCGCCGGACTCCTCCGATCTAAGCAACGTTGTCCAGAAGCCAGGAGAGTCCGCGCGGCTATTCTGGAATCGTTTCTTGACCAAGAAAAACCAGATCGTGGACTTCCCGGACGCTGAGGCAATAGCCTCCTTCAGGCACAATATTCGGGACGAATGGCTGGCTCGTCAGCTCGGCCAGGACAAACTGAGGACAATGTCCGCCCTCACATCACTCATGACCCGCTTCTGCGCGGGCGAGGATAACTGGCTAGCAAGACGCAGCCATAACCCCGAAGACCCCGGAACCTCTGAAGTTCGGGATGGAAACAGGAAACCGAAGTGCAACAAGAACAAGCACCGGCACAACAATAGTGATGCCGATGACACGGCCGTTAACGCCGGCTTCCGCAATTCCCGACCTGGGAAGCGGAAGAAGCCTCCTAAAGGCAAACACGACGGACCCACCCCGCTGGACAAGATCCTGGAGAGGCCTTGCCAGATCCACGGCACTCAAGAGAAGCCCGCCAATCACACCAACCGCAAATGTTGGGTCTTCAAACAGACCGGCAAGCTCGCAACCGAGGACCAAGGCAAGAGCCCACGCAGCGAGGACGAGGATGAGCCTCGTGGTCCGATCGGTTTCGGACAAAAGAAATTCCCTCCAGAGGTGAAAACAGTAAACATGATATACGCCACCCATATACCGAAAAAGGAGAGGAAGCGCGCCCTTCGAGATGTCTACGCCATAGATCCTGTAACCCCGAACTATAACCCATGCTCGGCATACCCGATCACCTTCGATCGACGTGACCATCCGACCAGTATCCGTCATGGGTGTTCGGCCGCACTCGTCCTAGACCCGATCATAGACGGGTACCACCTGTAAGTGCATCTAGTGCCCTTAGTGAATTTGGTGTATTGAAGACTTATAGGTTAAGAGACTAATGCGTTTGTAAGTGTACACAGGCTCTATGAGTCGCTAAGGAGTTTGATACATTCGGAGATTATCGACCCCTAAAAATGTATGTCTTCAACTGAAGACTTTGGTGAAGACTTTGCTGAAGACTTTGGTATTCCCTGAAGACTCTGAAAAAGAAGTTGGTGTGACTTTGAAGATATGAACGAGGACTATGAAGCGTGAAGACTTTTGTTTTCGTAGTTTTATTTCCGTTCTTTGAGTCATAGGAAACACCGTACTGTTAAAGGGGGCCGAGGTAATACTAGGGAAAATTTCCAACTGAAGCTCAACTCAAAAGCCTCAACCTATCCAATCCTTCAAGTGAAGCCTTTGGAAATCTCTTGCAGTTCAGTCAAGTTCTTCAGTGACAGAGACGATGATCTTCTGGTCTCTGAGAAAATTGGTCTGACTGAGGAGTTAGGATTTCGCCAGTGCGAATTGCCTACAAGTGAGGAATATGATAAGCCCGAGGACTTTCATAGTTCGAAATTCCGACCATTGCTGTGCTAAGCGCCAGCTGTCCCCATTCATCCTATCCACATAACGGTCATATCATTGGGGGCATTTATGTCTTATCATGTCAGGTTGCTCCCTGGCTATAAATAGCCGCCCCCCTCAACCACTAGCTGGTTGGCTGCTCCGAGAGAGAACTGACACTTGTCATTTGGGAGCATCCCATTCCTCGAGGACTTTGAGAGAAAATCATCAGTGAGGAAAAACCCCAAACCAAACCACCAAACCCAAAGTGATTGAGCATCACTGAAGAAATTGTTCCTGTGTGGAACCGACGCTTGTTACCTTTGAAGACTGCGTATCTTCCAGACGGTTAGGCGTCATGGTCTAGTGCATCCTGCAGTCAATTGGGGATCACGAAGTGACCTTGGTCTAGAGCATCCAGCAGTCAATTGTGGATCGCCGGGTGACCAGTTTGTGAGGGTTTTGGAAGTCTACCCTGAAGACTTACCACGAGTGTTGGGCGAGGTCTGTGTGACCTTAGCTCAAGGAGAATACGGTAAGGACTGTGTGTCCAGGGACTGTGTGTCCTCTGGTTTAAATACCAGGCCGCTCCAAACCAGACGTACGACTGTCACAGCAGTTGGAACTGGGTCATCAAACCATTGTCTTCATCGAGCTACCTGGTTCCATTTCCTCAACCCTTCTATTTCCTCGTATACTTGTTGATGAAATTGATCGTTACTGTTTGAAGAATTTGACTGAAGACTTTCTCAATTTCCTCACCTCAAATTCTTCAAGCTACCTTGTTCTTCACCTGCTTATCATGTATCATGCTACCTGTAATCTGTGCATGCTTTATTTCATCATGATGACTATGCGATCGCTATGCTTCGTATGCACTTGAGTACTTATTCCGCTGTTAGTTGTTCATCACATTTCAAATTCCTCAAGTTGAAATTCCTCAGTGATGAATTTGTAAAAATCGCCTATTCACCCCCCCTCTAGTCGATATAACGCACTTTCAATTGGTATCAGAGCAAGGTACTCCCTTGTTCTGTGTGATTTTGGCTTAACCACCTGGAGTTCTAGTTATGTCGACTGCAGGTATCATCAAGGTTTCCGCAGGATGTCCTACCTTCGATGGGTCGGACTATCCCTACTGGAAGAACAAGATGCGCATGCATCTTGAGGCTATTGACAACGATCTCTGGTACGTTGTGGAAAATGGTGTTCCCTCAGTCACTCCCACGATCAACGCTGCTGATGTGAAAAGATTCAAGCAACTTGATTCACAAGCAAAGAATATCATCTGTGGCCATCTGAGCAAAGGTCAGTATGGCAGAGTGAGTGCTTTGGAGTCTGCTAAGCTTATCTGGGATAGGCTGTCCAAAGTCAACGAAGGTGTTTCCACTCAACGTGACTCCCGTGTTGATGTCCTTCGCAATCTCTTCAACCGCTTCAAAAGGCTCGACAATGAAAATGTTCAGCAAACTTTTGATCGTCTAACTAATATCTCCAACGAGCTTCAAGCTCTGGGTGCCACTGACATCACCGACCATGAAGTGGTGAAGAAACTGCTAAGATCTCTTGATTCCTCATTCGACACACTGGCTCTGATGATTCAAGAACATGGAGACTACACGTCACTTGATCCTGCTCATATACTTGAGAGACTCAAAACTCATGAATTCCAACAAGCTGAGAAGAGAGACCTCTATAGACCAAGCTATGGAAAATCTCGTGCTCTGAAGGCAAAAGCAATTTCCTCATCCGAAGACGAAGATTCTGATAGTAGCCTTGGTGATCCTAAAGAACTGAGTCAGGAGCTGGCAATGCTCGTGAGGAAATTCCAGAAGTTCTCAAGGAGAGGCCGATTTGGAAAGTTATCAAAAAGTGGTTTGAGGAAATCAGATTCCTCAAGCGACTACAAGAAGAGAACTTGTCACAAATGCAAGAAGTCTGGTCACTTTATCTCTGACTGTCCTCTCTGGGAAAAAGAATCAAAGAAGAAGAAATACAAGGACTACAGTTCTGATGACTCGAAGAAAAAGAAGAAATCTTCAAAGTCCTCAACTTCAAAGTCCTCATCTTCAAAGTCCTCATCGCACAAGAAGAATGGTTCCAGAAAGGCTCGGGCTTTCATTGGCAAGGAAATGGATTCTGAAGAAGAATTAGAATAATATGAAGAAGAGGAAGAATCTGAGGTGGAGTCAGAATCAGGTGTTGCTAGCCTTGCTCTCGCTACTGCTTTCGTCAGCAAGTCCATCTTCAATGATGAAGAAAATGACTACTCCAACGACTCTGATGTCAGCAATGATGATTACGCTCCCACCTATTGCTTCATGGCAAAAGGTTCCAAGGTACACAAGCATCACTCTTCTTCTGAATCAAGTGAAGGTGAATCTGATGAATATGTGAAACCTAGCTATGCAAAACTTGCTAATATTACCACTAAGCAACAAAGTGCACTTGAAAAGCTTTAGAAAATGCTAGACAAAAGCGATGATCTGTTGAATGAGGAAGTGGATCGGACTCAAACTCTGTCTGATGATCTCAAAAGTCTTCAGACAAAGTATGATAACCTTCAGAGTCATCATAATGCTCTCTTAGTTGACCATGAGAAGCTTTCTTATGAATTTCTTCAAAGAAATCAAGATCTTGAGAAACTAAGAGTGTCTCATGAGGATCTCCAAAGGGAAAACGATTCCTTACTGGCTCAACAGATCAGTACCGCTCAGGAAGAATTTGTTTCACCATGTATGAAATGCATCGAACGTGAAACTGCTAATTCTTCACCTGAATGTTCAAATGCTTCTATTGCTGCAAATTCTTCAACTATCCCCGTGGTCACAAATTCCTCATCTGAGGATACCACAAGTATCACTGACAAAAATGCAGGGTTGAAGGAATTGCATGTGACATGCATGTACAAAAGTCTCAAAGGGCACCAAACCCTTTGCGATGTGCTCAAAAAGCAGATTCTGAATAGGAACCCTAGGAAAGAGGGTATTGCATTTGAGAGGAAACTCAATGCTGATGGATCCTACTGGACACCTGAGCAGTACCCCAAAACCTCATGGGTTGCTGCAAAAGGACCTCCTGTGGATCCATCCAGTTTTCTGGCTTTACTTGTGAAACTTCATATTCCTCTGATGAGTCACTTGTCTCCAACTACAAATTCTTCAAAAAACAGAAAGGTGAAGTATTTGCCAGATTTGTTGGAACTAACTGCAGGAACGGTTCACCTATGAGGAAAATCTGGGTTCCTAAGAGCTGCTTGGAAAATCTTCAAGTGAATGTCCTCACGACACCACCCATGAAGAAAAGGAACCCCAGATCAAATTCCTCATATGGACCAAAGTCTTCACTTGGACCAAATTCCTCAAATGGTCAAAAGTATCATTCTCGTGCTAATGCATCTGTTTCGCAGGGAAAATCTAAGAGTTCTGAATATGTGCATTATTCTTCAAATCATTATGTTCATAAGTCCTCGAAGAATTTCTCTGCTTGTTCATATGAGTACTCTAACCCTAGTCCTGTGAAATGAAGTGCACTAGCTTCAATGCCTCCTTTCTCATATGGAGCTCGCAGAATGATGAACTCTTTGCCACCCCTCCAGATGTGGGTGGTGAAGAAATTGAACTAACTTCTTATGCAGGGTCAGGTCTCCAGACGAACTTGAACGTCTGATGAATTTGCTGGAGACTTGAGGAAATGCTTGAAAGGACGCAAGCTAATCATGCAGAAATGAATTCCTCATTTCTCACGTCCTCACACTTATTTACTTACTATGTTGTGTGATGAAATTCTGCCTGATGAATTTGATGTCATATTCTTCACTCTGAAGCATAAGAGTTCGTAAGTTGTACTAATTCATCTGCAGGATGAAACTCCAAAAACTACTGAGTGGGTCCTCGACAGTGGATGCACCAACCACATGACTGGTGACAAGAGTCTACTGATGAATATTCCACTTGCCCCATCTCATCTGAAGCATATCACCTACGCTGACAAAGGAAAAAGCAAGGTATTGGGTCTAGGTAAGGTTGCAATCTCAAGGATCGACACATGGACAAGGTGATGCTTGTCGAATCCCTCGGGTTCAACCTCATGTCTGTCTCAATGCTTTGTGATCTTGATATGGTTGTCATCTTTGGAAAATATCGTTGTGTTGTAATCATGGAATCTGACCATTCCAAAGTCTTCGAAGGCTTTAGGAGAGGAGACTTGTATATTGTTGATTTCTCTACAGGTCCTCAGCCTGCCACGTGCCTACTTGCAAAATCCTCAGAAGGCTGGCTATGGCATCGACGACTTGGACATGCTGGTATGAGGAACTTGCACACGCTCGTGAAGAAAAAGCACGTCATTGGCATTGAAGGTGTCAAATTCCTCAAGGATCACCTCTGTGGTGCTTGTGAGTCTGGGAAGATGACCAGATCCAAGCATCCCTCGAAGACAATCATGACCACGACTCGACCTTTTGAATTGCTTCACATGGACCTCTTTGGCCCCACTCATTATTCCACACTAACAAATTCTTCAAGTTTGTATGGCTTTGTCATTGTTGATGATTACTCTCGTTACACTTGGGTGCATATTATTATGTAGAAGTCTGAAGTGCAGGATGTCTTCAGACGATTTGCTTCAAGGGCCTCAACAAACTTCGGCATCAACATCAAGCATATCAGGAGTGATAATGGGACTGAGTTCAAGAACACCAATCATGATGAATATCTTGATGAACTTGGTATTACTCATGAGCTATCTGCCCCATATACTCCTCAGCAGAACGGCGTCGTGGAGCAGAAGAACAGGACTCTTGTTGAGATGGCTCGCACCATGCTTGATGAATACAAGACTCCTCGTCGCTTCTGTCCTGAGGCAATTGATACAGCATGCCACATCATCAACAGGGTATATCTTCACAAATTCTTCAAGAAGACATCATATGAAATCATGACCGGCAAGAAACCCAATGTAAGTTATCTCAAAGTCTTCGGTACAAAATGTTGGATAAGAGATCCTCTCCACATTTCTAAATTTGCACCGAAAGCACATGAAGGTTTTATGCTTGGTTACGGAAAGGACTCGCACACCTACAGAGTCTTCAACACCTACCATCAAAAGGTTGTTGAAACTGTAGATGTGCGGTTCGATGAAACTAACGGCTCGCAAAGAGAGCACCTGCCTTCTGTGCTAGATGAAAAGTCTCCTGAGGAATCCATTAAGTTGAAGGCTACTGAGGATGTAGTACCCACTGAAGAAAATCCTCAACCTACTGAGGAAGTCATTCCATCCAATGAAGACATTCATGCTGATACACCTGAAGAAAATGGTGCTGAAGAAAATCCTCAGCCACGTCAACCTGCTCATCTGAGAATTGCAAATGAAGTGCAGATTGACAAAATCATCGACAACATCAATGCACCAGGTCCTCTCACTCGCTCAAGAGCTTCACATTTTACTAACATTTGTGGGCATTTTGCTTTTGTCTCTATCATAGAGCCCACCAAAGTTGATGAAGCTTTCATGGAGCCTGAGTGGATTCAAGCTATGCAAGAGGAATTGCATCAATTCAAGCTCAACAACATGTGGGAACTTGTCAAGCGGCCAGCTCCTCGCAAGCATAACATCATAGGTACCAAGTGGATCTACCGCAACAAGCAAGATGAAAATGGCCTTGTGGTAAGGAATAAGGCTCGTCTTGTAGCTCAAGGCTACACATAGGTTGAAGGAATTGACTTTGATGAAACTTTTGCACCTGTTGCTAGACTTGAAGCTATTCGCATATTGCTTGCTTATGCTAACCATCATGATATCATTTTATATCAAATGGATGTGAAAAGTGCATTCCTCAATGGTAAGCTTGAGGAAGAAGTATATGTTGCTCAACCCCCAGGTTTTGAAGACCCTAAGCATCCTGACAAAGTCTTCAGACTCAACAAGGCCCTCTATGGCCTCAAGCAGGCCCCTCGGGCATGGTATGACACTCTGAAGGAATTCCTCATGAAGAAAGGCTTCAAACCCGGTTCACTCGACCCAACTCTTTTCACTAAATCCTATGACAATGAACTGTTCATATGCCAAATATATGTAGACGATATTATCTTTGGCTGTACTGATAAATGTTACAGTGATGAATTTGCCTATATGATGAGTGAAAAATATCAAATGTCTATGATGGGAGAGTTGAAATTCTTCTTAGGTCTTCAAATTCGTCAGCAAGACAATTGCATCTTCATCTCACAAGAGAAATACCTCAAGGATGTTCTGAGGAAATTCAACATGCACGAATGCAAAGGCGTCAAAACTCCAATGCCTTCAAAAGACCACCTTTGCATTGACGAAAATGGTAAAGATTTCGATCAGAAGGTATACCGCTCCATGATTGGCTCTTTATTGTATCTATGTGCATCTAGGCCTGATATTATGCTGAGTGTTTGCATGTGTGCCCGATTCCAAGCAACACCGAAGGAATCACACCATAAGGCTGTGAAACATATTCTTCGACACTTAGCTCACACACCAACGCTTGGATTATGGTATCCCAAGGGCTCAAATCTTCACCTCGTCGGATACTCAGATGCTGACTATGCTGGAGATCGTGTGGATCGCAAGTCAACCTCAGGCACATGTCATTTCCTCGGACGATCCTTAGTCTGTTGGTCCTCGAAGAAGCAGAACTGCGTGTCACTTTCTACAGCTGAAGCTGAGTACATTGCTGCTGGTTCATGCTGCGCTCAGTTGCTGTGGATGAAGCAAACCCTCAAGGACTATGGCATCAAGGTGAAGAATGTGCCTCTCTACTGTGACAATGAGAGCGCTATCAAGATTGCTTACAACCCAGTTCAGCACTCCAAGACCAAGCACATCCAGATTCGTCATCATTTTCTTCGAGATCATGTACTCAAGGGCGACATCTCCATCGACCACATCCCCACTGAAGAACAATTGGCCGATATCTTCACTAAGCCCTTGGATGAAAAGAGATTTTGCAAGTTGCGGTGTGAGCTAAATATCTTAGAATCTTCGAATGTTCTTTGAAAAGACACACATCCTAACACTCATGCAAAATTGATGACTTTGATGTGCAACACACGAAGTAATGTTTTTCTTCAATCAATGAAGAATAACTCTCTAAGTGTGAAGAAATTAACGAAGAATTTGATTCTCAGAACCCTACGACAATTGTACGCGGTGTCTGAAATCATCATTCTTATACGGTGGGTCACGCCACCAACAATAGTTGAAATTTTTCAAAGTTGAGTTTTTCATCATTTTGCAAATTCTTCAAATTTTCAAATTCCTCAAAGTTTGCAAATTCCTCAACTTTTCAAAATCTTCAAACTATGAAACTGATGTTCTTCATTGACTATATATATATATTTGAGTTTTCAATGTCCTCAACAGCATTCACTTATTGCTAATTCTTCAAGTTGATTTTCATCTAAGTGAATGTGATCGGACCCGTTCCCCCTCTATGCTAAACTCAACCCACTCTGTTCACAAATTCTTCATATGCGTTCTACTTTGAAACTCGTTCAAAGTCTTCACTGTATCCTTGACAGCTGAAGAATTTGCGAACGGAAACTTTAAAATTTTCACTATCAAATTTTTCGGCGCTTCCCGCTCAAACAGTTTCGATTCCCACGACTGGATAAGCCACGATCCCCCACTATCTCCACTACTTAGAATGTGGATGATACATGTCGCATGGAGAGCAAGGGTCAGGGGCAATCTGGTCCAAAATCTTCGTGCCGATACGTTTTTACTGCCACTATATATACCCCCTTCCCTTCACTGTGCTCGAGTTACTCCTCACTCCCATCTCTCCCGAGCTCAAACCTAGCGCCGCCGCTAAAATCATCACCGTCGGAGAGGAAGAGCTTCACTGCCTCGACCTCACCGTCGCCGTACTCGCATCGGCCACGGAAGTCTTCACCCCGCCGCCGCGGTAGCTATCTCCCTCTGCCAAGCTAGGGAGTGGGAGATCTAGACGGACAAACTTCCCCGATTTCATCTCTCTGTTCGTCGTGTTCTTCATCAGGGTAAATAAAATCTAATTTTACTGCCCTTGTTTGATCTTCATGTCTTCCACAAAATTCTCAAAAGTGTTTATTCTTCAAGAATCATCTTCTTACGCACCTCACATGTTTCAATCCCTTGATGTTTTTCTCTAAGTTATGATTTTCTTCAAGATTCCTCAATTGTGTGGATCCACATATTCGCACAACTCTGGAACCTAAGACAAAGAACAATTAGTGAAATTCCTCAAGACATCTATGGTCAAAATCCTCAACTTGATGTATTTTGAAAAATTTCTGAGAATGCATATGACCTCTTCAAATTCCTCGCACCTATACTCTGTTCACAGGTACAAAATGTCTGCTGATGAATCACTAGGTTCTCATCAACTTAACTCATTTGCAGCGTTTCTTGAGGAAAAAATGTATACATCTTCAGAATCATCAAGAGTTCGAAGTCATCAAGTGAAGAAAATGGCAGATGGTAAAAGACCTCAGAAGGGTGGGAAGAAGGCTGAACAAAACACTGCTTTTGAGATACCTGAGCATCTGTATGCCGGTTACTGTACTCCAGATGCGGCCATTCATGGCAAAGAGACAAATAAGCAGAGGAAAATGAGAATTCAGAGGATTGAGCGGAGGTGGGTGAAGGAGTGGAGAGACTATCGCTATGTCACTCCCAAGTACATGAAGAAATTCGCCCTCAAACCTCCTTGCAAAAGGGATCCTCCTACTGATGATCAAGAAGTCGATCCCACTAGCATTGCTCGTGGTGACGACTTTCCTGATGAATGGGCAAAGCATCAACTAAAGCTTCAGAAAACTGCCAAAGCTGCTGTGAAGAAATTCAATGAAGATTCTGCTGCTGCTGCTGCCTCTGCCGGAGCCTCTGCTAGTGCTCCAAAGAAATCGATGGTGAAGAAATCTGCAGTGAAGTCGAAAACCTCAACTTCAAAGTCCTCACTGCAGAATCCTCATGCAAATTCCTCAAAGGCCACGACAATGCCTTCAGTAGCCGCACAATCATCAGCCGCTGCCGCAAAGTCCTCAACACCTGTAAATCTTGCAACATGTCAAAGGACTACTGGCTTCTCAATTGCTTCAGAGGTCTCTGCAAGTTCCTTAGCCCAAGCACAGTCTTCAACAAGCCCTACCTTGATGAAGATAAAGAGAACTGCTGGACGAGGTCAGAGACCAAGTCCTCACAATAGTCAAGCTACTATGAATGTACCCTCAGGATCTGAGGATAATGATGAGGCTACTAATGAAGAATTGGAAGAAATCATCAGAAACAGTCAGCAGAGAGCGGCAATAGCCAAGGGCAGCTCTGTTCCTCTCATGCTGGATCCTAAGATGATCCTCAATTTCATCGACATATGGCATGATGATCCCAGCACTCCACTTTCCTCACTGAACCTACCTCTTGGTGTGGACCATGTCCTCACACACTTCATAGCTGAGGAAAAATGGAAGAGAGAACAAGCTCAGAGAGCTAAGAGAAGCAAGGCCAGAAAAGAAAAGTTTCTGAGGAACAATGTGATGAATTTGACTCCCAATCAACTCGTCACAGTTCAGTCTGAGATTCGCTGCCTTACTAAAGAACAAGAAAAGTATGATGCTGAATGGAACGGCACCAAAGTGAGATTTGTCAGGGCAGCCCAAGCTGCGGTTAAAGATCACAACTCAAGGGTTGCAGCTCAATTGCAACAGCAAATTCCTCAGGCTGAAGAATCTGCTCAGCCTGGTGAAGAAACAGCACGCGCAGCTGAAGAAATTCAGGCTGCTGAAGGACCTGTCAGGGCAACCTCAGCTGTTGCACCTGAAGAAACTGTCAGGCGGGCTGAAACTTTTGCTACGCCTGATGAAATTGAGACCACAAGGACGACTACATCAGTCGTGCCTGAAGAAACTGCTCCCCCTTCACCCTCTGCTGAAACTGCAAAATCCTCAAGGGTGAAGAACATCAACCTTCCTTCTGCATCAGAAGCGAAGAAAACAAAGGTAGCGGAGAAGAGAGCTGCACAGAAAAGAAAAGCATCAGCTTCAGATTCCTCAGCGGTGAAGAAATTGAAGACACTGCCAAGTTCTTCAACTGAGCCCATTGATGCAACCCCAATCTCCTCTGTACCTGCCTATGAGATAATTCCATTTGGTGTTGACTATGACATTCCAAATAATGAAGATGAAGAAGATCATTCTGCTGCTTCCTCAGAGTAGATTGATAAAGAAATTGAGGTGGAAGCAAATGCTTCAACCCCTCTGGTATCATCGCCCCAGCCTCAGTTAACTGCTGAAGAGGCCGGCGTTGAAGAAATGGAAGAGGATGTGGACATTGGAAACACAACTCCTCTTATCAATGATGAATATTGGGAAGCTGCACACACAAATTCACCAATGAGCACTCCCCTCACTCAAATTCCTCAGTCTCCAACCCAGACTGAAGACATTCATACAGGATCTGATGACTTGGCTGCACCTGTCCCTGAAAATATTCCAGCTGCATCAGCTGAAGAAACTGCTGCTCAAACTGCAACTGAGGAAACTGCTATTCAAATTCCTCAATCTGAAGAAGTTCCTCCTATGCCTAAGGAAATTGTGGGCCGCTTCAAGCCAAACCTTCAGTCGAAGCCCAAGATGCCTTTCAAAAGCTCAAAGCGCCCCAAATTCATCAAGACCAATTTATTCAATGACCACATCTTCTTCAATGGGCCAAATCCTTATGACTCTGCAAGGGCCGGTCGCACCAGATTCTGGACACCTACACAGATGAACTACTATGCATCAGTGCTGTTTGACAAGGAGAAAGTCTTCGAGCATCAGCAAATTCCTCATGCGGACATGGAAACTATCCCATGCTTCTCACCGGTGCTCGTAGTCCTTCATGATGCAGCAATTCTTCCATTCTGTGCGGACATATGCGATTGGAATGAAGAACTGATTCTTCAATTCTATGCCACCTTGCACATCATAGGTGATGCCTCTGATGTCAATTCTTGGGTCTTGGACTGGATGGCTGGATCCACTCACTACACTGCTCCAGCCTCTGAACTACTTCGGTCAGTCCCAATACCAATTCCCTCAGAAGGAGCAAGATGCCTGTTTGATGAACCTGCTCTGCCCAATCACATGATGCAAGTGCTGATGAAGCCATTGGCTCCTGGACAACCTCAAAGAACCTCCTTCCTTGTGAAGGATTTGCTCTATGTGCCCAGGACAGTCTATCGCATTCTGACCAAAACCCTCAGTCATCAGAAGGGCCACAACTCTGAAGAAGAAGAAGTGGAGGGAATCATGAAGAACATGCTATTCAACATCATTCATGGGATTCCCATCAATTACCATGATTTCTTCATGAGGACTTTGGCCAATGCTGCTTCAGCCCCATTTGAATTGAAGCCTTATGCTCCCTGGATCATGAAATTCATCAGATCAAGGTCTTCACTTCCATTCAAGGCTGACTTTCAGAATCACTTTAGCTTTCTGCCTCCAATTGAAGTCCTCAAGAACTCTTTTTCTTCAGTTGTGGGAAAAGGCAAAGCTGTCATTGATGAAGGTACTAGTCCACTGGATGGACAGTTTCGCAAAGCTGCATCTTATTCTACCAATGATGACACTGCTACTCAAGATTCTGCAGCAAAAGCCTCAGCGCAAAATCCTCAAGAAACTGCCCCTCGTGTGATGACTGATCGAGAGCTTCTTCTAAGTCTTCATCAGAAGATTGATCGCAATCACAAGTGGGTAAAGCGTCAGTTTGGTTCACTTCTTCGAGACATGACTGTCACGCACAACTCTGTGAGGAAGAACCACTATTATCTTCATGAAGTCTTCGACCGCACATGGGCCATCCTGTCTCACCTCAAGACTCCTGAAGAACACAAGGAAATGGAATTTCAGTAGGACTTTGATTGGTCCATCCCTCCAAGGAAGAAATGGAAGAAAGTTCAAGTTCCTCAGCTGGTTACAAGCTCATTTTCTTCATCACGCCAGGCGGATGAAGCTGAGGATATTGACGACACTGCTGCAAGCCCTGCTCCAACAACCGACCCTGACAACGCTGGCGCTTAGTCTTCAAGCGGGTCTCTATAAATGGGTTGGTTTTGTTTAAGTTGCAACTCTCACTCTTCTGAAGCTTTTGTTGGTTGAGTTGTAAACTTAAGTCCGATGGTGGTCTGACGTTTTTGAACTGCTTTCCGCATGCTATTTCCTCAAGTTTTCTTAATGCACACATGCTGAATTTCCTGAGACCCCATTTTCCATCATGCATTTCAATTTCCTCATGATATATATTAAATGCGTGTATGGATTACAAGATATAGGGGGAGTTCTCCATGATTTTTACCTACCATGTGCATTTGCAGTCCAAAGCAAATTCCTCAAATATGCACATCTTCAGGAGGAGTTCTTCTATATCTTGCAATCAAATTCCTCAAACTCAGTACTTACACTTCATATTATTGTCCCCATTGAAAACTTAACCTATTTGTCATCAATCACCAAAAAGGGGGAGATTCTAAGTGCATCTAGTGCCCCTTAGTGATTTTGGTGTATTGAAGACTTATAGGTTAAGAGACTAATGCGTTTGTAAGTGTACACAGGCTCTATGAGTCGCTAAGGAGTTTGATACATTCGGAGATTATCGACCCCTAAAAATGTATGTCTTCAACTGAAGACTTTGGTGAAGACTTTGGTGAAGACTTTGCTGAAGACTTTGGTATTCCCTGAAGACTCTGAAAAAGAAGAAGTTTGTGTGACCTTGAAGATATGAACGAGGACTATGAAGCGTCAAGACTTTTGTTTTCGTAGTTTCATTTCCTTTCTTTGAGTCATAGAAAACACCGTACTGTTAAAGGGGGCCGAGGTAATACTAAGGAAAATTTCCAACTGGTGCTCAACTCAAAAGCCTCAACCTATCCAATCCTTCGAGTGAAGCCTTTGGAAATCTCTTGCAGTTCAGTCAAGTTCTTCAGTGATAGAGACGATGATCTTCTGGTCTCTGAGGAAATTGGTCTGACTGAGGAGTTAGGATTTCGGCAGTGCGAATTGCCTACAAGTGAGGAATATGATAAGCCTGAGGACTTTCATAGTTCGAAATTCCGACCGTTGCTGTGCTAAGCGCCAGCTGTCCCCAATCATCCTATCCACATAACGGTCATATCACTGGGGGCATTTATGTCTTATCATGTCAGGTTGCTCCCTGGCTATAAATAGCCGCCCCCCTCAACCACTAGCTAGTTGGCTGCTCCGAGAGAGAACTGACACTTGTCATTTGAGAGCATCCCATTCCTCGAGGACTTTGAGAGAAAATCATTAGTGAGGAAAAACCCCAAACCAAACCACCAAACCCAAAGTGATTGAGCATCACTGAAGAAATTGTTCCTGTGTGGAACCGACGCTTGTTACCTTTGAAGACTGTGTATCTTCTAGATGGTTAGGCGTCATGGTCTAGTGCATCCTGCAGTCAATTGGGGATCACGAAGTGACCTTGGTCTAGAGCATCCAGCAGTCAATTGTGGATCGCCGGGTGACCAGTTTGTGAGGGTTTTGGAAGTCTACCCTGAAGACTTACCATGAGTGTTGGGCGAGGTCTGTGTGACCTTAGCTCAAGGAGAATACGGTAAGGATTGTGTGTCCTGGGACTGTGTGTCCTCTGGTTTAAATACCAGGCCGCTCCAAACCAGATGTACGACTGTCACAGCAGTTGGAACTGGGTCATCAAACCATTGTCTTCATCGAGCTACCTGGTTCCATTTCCTCAACCCTTCTATTTCCTTGTATACTTGTTGATGAAATTGATCGTTACTATTTGAAGAATTTGACTGAAGACTTTCTCAATTTCCTCACCTCAAATTCTTCAAGCTACCTTGTTCTTCACCTGCTTATCCTATATCACGCTACCTGTAATCTTTGCATGCTTTATTTCATCATGATGACTATGCGATCGCTATGCTTCGTATGCACTTGAGTACTTATTCCGTTGTTAGTTGTTCATCACATTTCAAATTCCTCAAGTACCAGAACCTTCCTCTCCCCATAAATAGGGACTCGCCCCCCATCACACGGCCCTAGAACCGGCAAAGTACGTGCCAAGGAGGCACAACTTCGCGCTCAAAATTCCATGGGCAGTGGTGGGGAAAAACTATTAGAGGGTAGGTGTTCGGCTGGACCGAACTATTACCGTCAACACGTCTTTGGACATACTACTGGTACCATAAAGTGCCTGCTAAGGCGTCAAGCTCATCTATACTTCGGCGACTTCTCAAGGCCTTTTCTTCAAGGTCCGTTCGCCGAACAAGCAAAGCCCATAAAAGGCATACACCTCCTTAGGTGACACAGGAGCAGATAAGCGACAGGGCACATCAAGAACGTCAGGTCATCCATCGAAGGCCCTTGGTACAACCCCTCCTGTAAAGTTTATATTTCATTTATCAAATACCTATAAACAGTTGCATCGGCAATTTGAATAATAAGAGTTGTTGAGTAACATACAGATATATCCTACATTATCTTTTTGCTATCCCTTTCCGGAACACTCCCTATTTTCTCCCTCTTCTCACGAACCTGTTTGGTATACTTTACGATGAAACCGGCTAATAGACCGGGCGCTCGACCTTAAAAATTGCCCTAATCACAACTGATTTAGTGTTCAGCGTCTTGGAATTCCGCTTTATATGCATTGGTTCCGAACTATGTCTTGGGTCAATAGTTGGGTTGCCCGGCTCCTGTGCTTGCCCCTTTATGTTCCGCTCGTTCGGCTAAAAGGGCAAAGGGAGCACCACTGCGATTGTGCTTCCGGCTAGTCTGGTCAAGCACCTCAGTGGAGAAAGCCGAAAACTGACTGTCATGGTATGCGAGAACCGGTTTGCGAATCCGAGCTTAACTAGATCTCGTCAGAGGTTATTCCGTGTCATACGATGGGTTTGGTATTAGTACAAACCAGGTGATATAGGCTTCGGTCACGGTTATTCCGAACATCACGAACCCTGGGGGCTAGTCATCAGCCTCCCGTACTCCTTTCTCGTGCCCCTACGGCTAAGTGAAAGCAATAAAGCATTATGGTCCGATTGCCTTGTCCGCCCCGCACTACCGCCTTCGGGTACCGATAGTTCGGCTAAGGGTCACAGTGCGTTGGCAGGGACACCCCGCGTAGTATCTACATGGGGGCTGAAGCCGACGATTCGCCGCTTTCAGTTTTAACGGCCACACAGGAGTTACAAAGGATGCAAAACATATAAGACATGATAAACCATGTATCTTAAATATAAACGCGTTAAAGAGTCTTCGGACATATTACAACGCCTCTACTCATACACGTTCTCTCTTGAACATTGCGCCTCTATTGCCCGAGCACCCTCCATTACACCGGAGAAGTATAGCTCGGGGCACCTATGCTCTTTTCCGGTAGGCGGAGGAGCGGTGGCTACCTTCATTGGATCCACCCCCGGCCAGTGCACCTTGGCCTTCGCAAAGGTCATCCGAGCTCCCTCGATGCAGGAAGATCGCCTTAGCGCGTCGATCCGGGGCGAGGCGTCGCTCAGCTTCTGCACCAGGCCGAAGTAGCTGTCCGGCAACGGCTCGTTGGGCCATAGCCGGATGCAGAGATCCATCATGGCCGGCTCCGCCATCCGGTGCAGCTCCATCAGCTGCTTCAGCTGCTCAACAAGGAGAGGAGAGCGCTCGGGGGCTTCAAATTGCGCCCAGAACAGCCGAGCTTCATCTCCTTCTACCCGCGAACCATAGAACTGGTTCGCGTCCGCGGCACTCCTCTGGAGGTCCGAGCATGCGCCTGAGGAAGGCCATACTTGGGTAAGCAACTCGAACTTGCTATCCCCGTAGACACACTGCAATAAATATGGCTTACCATCCATTATAGCCTTGGCCTGGCTGACTTCCTCTTCAAAAGATCGCCTATACACCCGCTCCTTTTGGAGGTCGGTTTTCATGGTGGATAGTTCGGTGGCCTGATCCTTGCCTTTCCGCTCAAGGTCTTCGCACTTTTGGCCGGCGTCCTTGAGCTCCTGTTGGATCTCCTCCACCCGAGCCTCGTGCTTGTCGCTGGTGGCTCTTAGGGTGGAGAGCGCGGTCGCCGCTTCTTTGGCCGCCGCCTTCTCCACCACAGCCTCCTGCTTCGCCTTCTCAAGTTCGACCTTGAGCTTCTCAATCTCCGTCGCCAAGGACGCGTAAGCATTAAAACACATTTAAAACTACTACTTTGATAGTACGGTGATGATGAAACTGGATATTCTAGTCCGGCTTACCTTGCGCCTCGTCGAATCTCTTATTCAGAGCTTCGAGCTAATCTTTGGAGTCTTGAACTTCCGATTCAGCTCGTCCAGCTCGGCTGCATTAACATCTGCTGCCGATGACGCAGCCTGTACAAAAACAACCATGTCAAGTTACGCGGTTCGCAACTTCCGAACTATCCTAAAAATGATCCTATGTCCGGTCGCCATAAAGGCTGTTATGACATTCCGAACACATACTGTCTTGTACATAGTTCGGACAATGATCTATTATTTACCCCTAGGTAAGTTTTTCCAAACTCACCTAAGGCTCTGGGGCTGCCGTGTATATAATCATAACCTAAAGATATTAATATCTCATAAAATAAGAGCATTACATGGCTTACCTGGAAGCCCGTCAGGAGACCTTTGAAGGCCTCCTTCAGTCCGTGGTCTACGGACTGAATGCTCTGCAATACCGCACCCATAAGGGTGCGGTGCTCCCCGGTGATGGAGGCCCTTGACAGAGCCTCCCCCATAGCCGGCCACTCATTGGTCGGTGGCGCCGGTGGGGATCGGTTGACCTGATCTCCAACCGGAGATTGAACCGGTGCCTCCGGAGGCATGGTGCGCTCCGGAGACCACCTTGGAGGTGACTGGATGTCTTCTTGTCCGGTCTCCTCAGTATCCGGGAGGGGCCTCTCCCCCGGGTCATCGACGACCGAGGTGTTAGCCTCGGCCATGACGTCGTCACCCTAGCCTCCAGTGCCCGGCTCCAGATGTGCCTGTTGGGAAGATACCTCCGCGGCATCCTTCACGGCGCCCGGAGGAGAGGGGTGCGACGCGGTCCCGCTCTCCGCTAGCTCGGCGGGCGGGGTATCCCCATCCGAAGCCTGGTCGGTGGGGTGGACTTGTGGTGGGCTGCAAGTCAAAGAAGGCGCTCACATGTTAATCACATTCAAAGCCTAGAACTAATAGTTCGGGAAATCTTCGGATATTTACCTTCGAGGTGGGGGCTTGACCCTGAGGTTCCTTCGCGGAACCCTATCAAAATCCTCGGACTCGGTATCCGAGTCCGAACTGTCGTCGGACGAGATTACCTGTGTCCGGCGCGCTTTCTTCTGGGCGGGAGGAGCTACCTCCTCTGAGGCGTCCGATGACGCCGCCCTCTTTCTTGTGAGGGGGGAATCGCCTCCCCCCTTAGCCTCGTGCTCCTCCTCTTTATTCGAGGAGGCATGTGTTTCTTCGGACATAGCCCCTGGCTGGTCCCTGATGCGCAGGCCTGCTCGGCCTGGCTTCTTTTTCTCCTTCTTCTCCGGCGCCTTGTAAGGCGCCACGACGAGCATCTCCAACAGCAGCGGAGACTTGGTGTCTTCGGGCTATGGAGCCGGACACTTGATACCCGTGGCCTTGTTCAGCCACTCCTACGGAATTGATCGAAAGGCACTTAGGTTTTCTTCGGGGAAATAAGAGCCGATCTAATAGAACTATATCATACCTCGGAAGGGCGCTTGTCGGGGCGTAGGCCCTTGTCCTCCTTCTTGGCCGGCCAGTTCTCCTGCGCCTTGAATAGGGCCTTCCATAGCTTCTCCCGTGTGGTGCGGAAGAGTTGACGGATCATAGGATCGTCGTCTGTCCGATAATTCCACATAGGAGAGCTCCGGCGCTGGCAGGGGAGAATGCGCCGCCGAAGCATAACCTGGACCAGGTTGGTCAGCCCGACTCCCTCCTTGATCATGGAGGCGATGCCCCTCTGCAGGTTCTCCACCTCTGTGTCCGACCCCCAATCGAGGCCTTTTCGGACCCATGAAGTCAATCTGGTCTAGGGGCCGGATCTGAATTCGGCAGGAACAGTTCCGCCCTCCTCCCTTTGCTCGGTGATGTAGAACCACTCTTTCTGCCAGGTCTTGATGGTGTCGATGAAGGTGCCGGATGGCCATACCACGCATGGAAGCTTGCCGATGATCGCCCCGCCGCAGTCTGCGTGTGCGCGTGCGACACACTTCGGCTAGATGTTGAAGATCTTGAGCCATAGTCCGAAGTGTGGTTCGACCCTCAAGAAGGCCTCGCAGACGATGATAAAGGCCGATATATGCATAAAAGACTTCGGTGGGAGGTCGTGGAAGTCGAGGCCGTAGAAGAACATGAGGCCCCTCATGAAGGGATGGAGCGGGAAGCTTAGTCCTCGGATGCAATGAGGGATGAAGACCACCCTCTCGCCTGGTTTGGGGGTGGGGATCACCTGGCCCTCCTCTGCGACGCAGTGGCAGATGTTGGTGGGGAGGTACCCGGCCTCCTTGAGGTCCCGGATGTCCTAGTCGGTGACTGAGGAAGCCTCCCACTTGCCGCTAGATCCTGAGCCGGCCATGGCTGAGCTCGGAGGGGGGAAGGTTGAAACCCTGGATCTGGGCTCTGGAGGCTTAGTAGATTGGGAAAGCAGGGGTGCGAATGGGAAGTGCGGATAAGCCTTGGGGTTTTCTTCCCCTTTTATTGGGCTTATTGCCGTTTAGCCTCCCTTCATTGCGCCGTGAATCCCTCCGCTTCCCGAGACATGCGTGCCGTTATACGCGCATGACTAAACATATCCTGTGTAAGACGGGGACGATCTGTGCATTGACGATCGTGCTGATGAAATCGGCCTCGAACCGCGAATCGAGTCTCTATGACTGGTCTGGTGGTCGTGGTGGGCCGTGACTTTTCATCTATAAGGTTGTCAGAGAGCATTATTGACTCCCTGCGTTTGGCCTTCAAGGCCGAATTATTCTTGATGTTCGGACGATTCATGATCGGAAAAAACTACACGTCGTCGGAGGCCGAGCTAAACTCGGCCGATCATTGTTCGGAGAAAGGAACTCGCCTCGCAAGCCAAAGACTCTGATCATTTGAAGCAGCTGGAGCTTGGACCCTTGGCGTTGGAGGCTAGTTCGGGGGCTACTGAGGGAGTCCTGGTTTAAGGGGTCCTCGGGAGGTCGACCTATTGTTTATGGGTCGGACTATATGGGCCACTTGCCGAATACTAGATGGATTGAAGGCCCTGTCTCCAGGAAGGAAGCTTCGAGGATCGTGGCTTGTCCTCCATGTTTGGAGTAGTGAATAGGCATGTTTATCCCTTCGACGTGTAACCGACCATGTGTAAACCCTAGGCACCCTCGGCGTTATATAAGCCGGAGGGTTTTAGGTTGTAGGCCAACAGAACTCATCTAGGGTTTTAGTCATACGATCTCGTGGTAGATCAACTCTGTAACACCTATATCATCAATATAATCAAGCAAGACGTAGGGTGTTACCTCCATAGGGGGCCCGAACCTGGGTAAAACCATGTCCCCTTCGTCTCTTGTTACCATCGATCCAAGTCTCACAGCTCGGGGCCCCCTACCCGAGATCCGCCGGTTTTGACACCGACAACAGCCCCTGCAGTATTCAAAAAGGGTCTACCAAGAATAATCGACATGTTGTCATCCTCGGGCATCTCAAGAATAACATTGTCCGTTAAGATAGTAACATTTGCAACAACAACGGGCACATCCTCACAAATACCGATAGGTATGGCAATTGATTTGTCAGCCGTTTGCAATGATATTTCAGTAGGTGTGAGTTTATTCAAATCAAGTCTTTTATATAAGGAGAAATTCATAACAGTAACACCAGCTCCCAAATCACACAAAGCGGTTTTGACATAATTTCTTTTAATGGAGCAAGGTATAGTTGGTATTCCCGGGTCTCCAAGTTTTTTAGGTATTCCTTCCTTAAAAGAATAATTAGCAAGCATGGTGGAGATTTCAGCTTCAGGTATCTTTCTTTTATTAGTGATGATGTCTTTCATGTATTTTGCATAAGGGGCCATATTTAGGATATCAGTTAAGCAGGTACGCAAAAAGACTGGCCTAATCATTTCAGCAAAGCGTTCAAATTCTTCATCATCCTTTTTCTTAGATGGTTTAGTTGGAAAGGGCATGGGTTTCTGAACCCATGGCTCTCTTTCTTTACCATGTTTTCTAGCCACAAAGTCTCTTTTACCATATCGTTTATTTTTAGGTTGTGGGTTATCAAGATAAACAGCAGGCTCTATTTCAACATCATTATCTGGTTCTTTACCATTGTTCGGTTGAGTGTCCTCATGAACATCATCATTATCATTTTCATTATCACTAGGTGGATGTTCATTACCAGATTGAGTTTCGGCATCAGAAATAGAGACATCGTTATCTTGAGGAGGTTTTTGTACTCAGGTTCACTAGAGGTATGCAAAGTCCTATCATTTTTGTTTTCCTTTTTCTTTTTAGAAGGACTAGGTGCATCAGTATTAATTCTCTGAGAGTCTTGTTCAATTCTTTTAGGATGACCTTCAGGATAAAGAGGTTCTTGGGTCATTCTACCTCCTCTAGTTACTACTCTAGCAGCCAAACCATTCATATTATTGTACATTTCATCAAGCAATTCCTTTTGAGATTTAGCAACTTGTTCTAACTGGGTTTGAACCATAGAGGCGTGTTTTCCTACACCTCTAACATCATTACTAATTCTAAATAACAAGTCACTCAAGCGAGCAATCATATCAGAATTATATTTGAATTGTTTCAGAACATTTGCATTGAAGTGATCTTGTTTGATAATGTAGCTATCAAACTCATATAAGCATTGACTAGGATGTTTATTGTAAGGGATATCACTTTCATCAAACTTTAATAAAGAATTTACCTCTACCACCCGTGGAGGTGGTGGTGCGTCAAGGCCATGTATTTCTTCAATAGGTGGTAAATTCTTAACATCCTCAGCTTTAATACCTTTTTCCTTCATACATTTCTTTGCCTCTTGCATATCTTCAGGACTGAGAAATAAGATACCCCTCTTCTTCGGAGTAGGTTTAGGCAGAGGTTCAGGGAGAGTCCAATCATCATATTTCTTCAATATATTATTCAATAGTTCCTCAACTTGTTCAATAGTTCATTCCCTGAAAACACAACCAGCACAACTATCTAGGAAGTCCCTAGAAGCATCAGTTAGTCCATTATAGAAGAGATCAAGTATTTCATTTTTCTTAAGAGGGTGATCAGGCAAAGCATTAAGGAACTGGAGAAGCCTCCCCCAAGCTTGTGGGAGACTCTCTTCTTCAATTTGCACAAAGTTAAATATTTCCTGTAAGGCAGCTTGTTTCTTATGAGCAGGAAAATATTTTTCAAAGAAGTAGTAAATCATATCCTAGGGACTAAGCACACAACCAGGAGCAAGAGTATTGTACCATATCTTAGCATCACCCTTTAATGAGAACAGAAATAATTTGAGAATATAGTAGTAGCGAATCTTCTCATCATGAGCAAAGAGGGTGGCTATATCATTCAGCTTAGTAAGATGTGCAAATTCTTCAGCTGGCCGAGTTCGTTCTTCAGGCACAACATTGGGTGTTGCCCTAGCAATTTCTTTAGGAGCAACAATGTCTTCAGCTGCCCTGGCAGATTCCTTAGCAGGCGGTGCAGATGAGCTAGCCTGAGGAATTTTTGATTGCGATCTTGCCACAACCCTTGAGTTGTGGTCATTGAAGACCGCATTAGCTTTGTTGATGAATCTGACCTTGGCTCCTTTCTAGTCAGCATAGTATCGGTCATATTCATCACCGAGGCCATTGATCTCAGCCTGCATAGTAACGAACTGCTCAGGAGTCAGGCTGAGAATGTTGTTCTTCGAAAAAATGCTCTTTCTTGTACTGAGACTTTTTGAGTTGACGAGTTGTCTCATATGTCCATTTTTCTTTCAGGAGGAAAGCCCTCGGAGCATGATCAGGGCCAGGAGGCAGATTCAAATCATCAATGGGTGTGTTTGGATCTTTGTGCCAAAGGTCAATGAAGTCGAGCATAATCCTCGAGTCAAGAAGGAGAGGTATATGAGTGCCCTTAGCTTGAGCAACTCTCTGTTGCTTGCTTCTGATGATTGCTTCAAGTTCTTCATCATTGGCTTCATCATCCTCTGATTCACAGGTAACTTTGATGACCACTTTCTTCTTGTGAGGGCTTGGCCATGGACCTCGTCCAGCCATGGCTTTGACCTTCAGCGCAGTAGCACTTGATGAAGTGTGACCACATGCTGAAGTAAATGCAGATGCCCCTGAGGCAATTGAGAATCCTGCAGTCCGCTGACACGTTGCAAGATGTACAGGTGTTGATGCTTTTGTGGCAGCGGCAGATGAAGTTGTAGCCACAGACGGCATATGAGCAGACCTTGAGGAATGTGCTTGAGGAATTTGGATTGAGGATCTTACAACTGTGGACTTTGTAGTTGAGGAGATTGGCCAAGAGAGCATTGAAGTTGAGGATTTTGACTTCATAGCAGATTTCCTTGGCATAGCCATCTTGGGCGCTTTTCCACTAGCTGAAGTGTGTGACTCTTGATTAAACTTTGCAACAGCCTCACCAGCTTGTTTCTAGAGTTTGTCTTGGCGCTTTGCCCATTCTTGAGGAAATTGCTCTCCATGCTTGATGCTTGTGGGATCAGCTACTTGGCCTTCAGCCAATGGAAGTCTGGGGCATCAAGGATTTACTGCGAATTTCTTCATGTATTTGGGAGTTACATATCTATATGCCCTACATTCGTTTGCCCATCTCCTCTCAATCCTTTGCATGCGCATTTTGCGCTACTCCTTGGTTTCTTTGCTATAAGTAGCTTCATTTGGAGTATGAATTTACCTCTTCTTTCCTCCTTTCTGAGGTCTTTCCCATCTGTCATCTTCTTCACATGAGGACTTTGTACTTTTGGGGATTATGAGGATGTATGCAATTTTTCTTTGAGGAACGCTACAAATGAAGTAAGCTGATGAGAACCTAGAGATTCGTCAGCAGACATGTGTACCTGTGAACAGAGTATGGTTGCAAAGAATTTGGAGAGGTCATATGTTTTCTCCAAAAAATTCAAAAATATCTCACATTGAGAAATTTGACCATTTGTTGTCTTGAAGAATTTCACTAAGTGTTCTTGACTTAGGTTCCAGAGTTGTGTAGATTTGACAATTCACACAATTGAGGAATCTTGATGGAAATCATAACTTAGAGAAATAGAACAATACAGGGGCAGATTGAAAGTGATGGATGTATAAAGAACAAATGGTTTTTGAAGATATTGTGGAATGATAAAGATCAAATAGGAGAGTAAAAGTAACTTTTAATTACCCTTTTCGAAGAACACGACGAACTAAGCAGCGAAAAAGAGGAAGCTAGTAGTTTAGATCTCCCGCACCCTAACTTGGCAGCAAAAGGCATCTACGACGGTGACGAAGGGAAGAGATCCACGGCCGACGCGAGTACATCGTCGAAGAAGTTGAGGCAGTGAAGCTTTTCTTCCTCGACGGCGATGATTCCAGCAGCAGCGCTAGGTTTGAGCTCGAGAGCGATGGGAGTGAATCGAGCAAGTAAGAGGGAGACGATGAAAGCAAAGGGGTATTTATTGGGGGCGGTCAAAACTGAACGGTCCAAAGTTTTTGGATGTTCACGCCCCTGCCTCTTCTTATCCTTTTGACATGTGTCTCCCACTTACAGAGTAGTGGAGATCATGGGGATCGTGGGTGAATATTTTATTCCAATCGTGGAAGTGGGAAAGCTTTGAGCGGCAACCTCAAAAATTTGATAAGAATTTTTTTATTGTTTTGTTCGTAAATTCCTCAGTTGACAAGGACACGGTGAAGACTTTGAACGGGTGTCAAACAGAACGCATATGAAGAATTTGAGAACAGACTGGGTTGAGTTTAGCATAGAGGGGGGACGGGTCCGATCACATTCACTTAGATGAAAAATGAACTTGAGGAATTGGCTGTTAGTGAATGTTGTTGAGGACATTTCAAAACTCAAATATATATGTATATAGTCAATGAAGAGAAACATCAAATGAAGAATTTGGTCAATTGTGTAGTTTGACGAAATCGCAAAGTTTGAAGAATTTGTAAAATTTGAAGAATTTGACAAAAAAACGAAAAACTCAATTTTGAAGAATCTTGATAAACCACAAGTATAGGGGATGACAACAGTTTTTGAGGGTAGAGTATTCAACCCAAATTTATAGATTCGACACAAGGGGAGCCAAAGAGTATTTGAGAGTATTAGCAGCTGAGTTGTCAATTCAACCACACCTAGAGATTAAATATCTGCAGCAGAGTGATCAGTAGCACAGTAGTATGATAGTTTTGATAGCAGTAGTAGCAGTAACAGTAACAGTAACGGTAGCAGTGATAGCAATAGTTTCATAGCAAGTGTAACAGCAGCAGTAGCAATAGTAACTTAGCAAGAACAATATCTGGAAAACTCGTACGCACTGCATCGGTGAACTCGTTGGATGATATCATCATATAACAGTCATAACCTAGGGCGACACAGAACTAGCTCCAGTTCATAAATGTAATGTAGGCATGTATTCCATAAATAGTCATACATGCTCATGGAAAAGAACTTGCATGACATGTTTTGTCCTACCCTCCCGTGGCAGCGGGGTCCATAAGGAAACTAAGGGATATTAAGGCCTCCATTTAATAGAGTACCGGAACAAAGCATTAACAGACGATGAATACATGAACTCCTCAAACTACGGTCATCACCGGAAAGTATCCCGACTATTGTCACTCCGGGGTTTACGGATCATAACACGTAATAGGTGCATATGACTAGCAAGATCGGATCAAGAACATAGATGTAATGGTGATAACATAAATGGTTCAGATCTGAAATCATGGCACTCGGGCCCTAGTGACAAGCATTAAGCATGGCAAAGTCATAGCAACATCAATCTCAGAACATAATGGATACTAGGGATCAAGCCCTAACAAAACTAACTCGATTACATGGTGAATCTCATCCAACTCCTCACCGACCAGCAAGCCTACGAAGGAATTACTGACTCCCGGTGGGGAGCATCATGGAATTTGCAATGGAGAAGGGTTGATGATAACGAAGACCGAAGATTCCCCTCTCCAGAGCCCCAAACGGGCTCCAGATCTGGCCTCTCGAGGAAGAACAGGAGGTGGCGGCGGCTCCGTATCGTAAAACATGATGAAACTTTCTCTTTGATTTTTTTCTCCGAAAATAGGATTTTATAGCATTGGAATTAGGGTCAGTGGGGCCCTGAGGTGGGCACAACACACCAGGGCGCGCCTGGAGGGGGTGGCGCGCCCTGGTGTATCGTGCCCAACCAGGGCACCCCCTCCGGTGGTTCTTGGCTCCAATAATTTTTATTTATCGTAAAATAATTCTCCAAAAAGTTTCGTCCAGTTCCGAGAACTTTTATTTCTGCACAAAAACAACACCATGGTAGTTCTGTTGAAAACAACGTTAGTCCGGGTTAGTTTCATTCAAATCATGCAAATTAGAGTCCAAAATAAGAGCAAAAGCATGAGTAAAAGTAGATACGATGGAGACGTATCAAATCTCAACAAAGGTTGGTGGCGTAACCCACCGTATAAAAATTATGGTGATTTCAAACACCACGTACAATTGCCGTAGGGTTCTGAGAATCAAATTCTTCGTTGATTTCTTCACACTTAGAGGTTTAGTCTTCATTGATTGAATAAAAATGTTACTTTGTGTGTTGCACATCTAAATCACCAATTTTTTCATAAGTGTTAGGATGTGTGTCTTTTCAAAGAACATTCCAAGATTCTAAAATATTTAGCTCACACCGCAACTTACAAAATTTCTTCTCATCCAAGGGCTTACATAAGATATCAGCCATTTGTTCTTCAGTCTACACATGGTCGATGATGATGTCGCCCTTCAACACATGATCACGAAGAAAATGATGACGAATCTGAATGTGCTTTGTCTTCGGGTGTTGAACTAGGTTGTGAGCAATCTTGATGGCACTCTCATTGTCACAGTAGAGAGGGACATTCTTCACCTTGATGTCGTAGTCCTTGAGGGTTTACTTCATCCACAGCAATTGAGAGCAACAGGAACCAGCAGCAATGTACTCAGTTTCTGCAGTAGATAGTGACACGCAATTCTTCTTCTTTGAGGACCCATAGACCTGGGATTGTCCGAGATAATGGCATGTGCCTGATGTTGACATTCGATCCACACGATCTCCAGCATAGTCACAGTCAGAATGTCCAATAAGATCAAAATCCGAGCCCTTGGGGTACCATAATCCAAGCGTTGGTGTGGGAGCTAGATATCGAAGATTATGCTTCATAGCCTTATGGTGTGATTCCTTCGGTGTTGCTTGGAATCGGGAACACATGCAAACATTAAGCATAATATCTGGCCTAGATGCACATACGTACAATAAAGAGCCAATCATGGAGCGACATACCTTCTGATCTAAATCTTTACCATTTTCGTGAATGCTGAGGTGGCCATTGGTAGGCATCGGAGTTTTGGCGCCTTTGCAGTCTTGCATGCCGAATATCTTCAGGAGATCCTTGAGGTATTTCTCTTGAAAGATGAAGATGCAATTGCGTTGTTGATGAATTTGAAGGCCTAAGAAGAATTTCAACTCCCCATCATGGACATTTGATATTCTTCACTCATCATGTAGCCAAATTCGTAGCTGTAACGTTTGGTAGTGCAGCCAAAGATAATATCGTCCACATATATCTGGCATACAAATAATTCATCATCATAAGATTTTGTGAAAATAGTTGGGTCAAGTGAATCAGGTTTGAAGCCTTTTTTCATCAGGAAGTCCTTCAAAGTGTCATACCACGCCCAAGGGGCTAGCTTGAGGCCATAGAGGGCCTTGTTGAGTCTAAAGACTTTGTCATGATGCTTAGGATCTTCAAAACCTGGGGGTTGAGCAACATATACTTCTTCCTAAAGCTTACCATTGAGGAATGCACTTTTCACATCCATTTGATATAAGATGATTTTGTGATGGTTAGCATAAGCAAGTAATATGCGAATAGCTTCAAGTCTAGCAACAAGTGCAAAATTTTCATCAAAGTCAATCCCATCAACATGTGTGTACCCCTGAGCTACAAGACGGGCCATATTCCTCACCACTTGGCCATTTTCGTCTTGCTTGTTGCGGTAGATCCACTTGGTACCTATGATGTTGTGCTTGCAAGGATCTGGCCGCTTGACAAGTTCCCACACATTGTTGAGCTTCAATTGATGCAATTCCTCTTGCATAGCTTGAATCCACTCAGGCTCCATAAATGCTTCATCAACCTTGTTGGGCTCTGTGATAGAGCCAAAACCAAAGTGCCCACAAAAGTTAGACAAATGTGAAGCTTTTGAAAAAGTGCGAGGACCTGGTGCATTAATGTCATCGAGGATTTTGTCAATCTGCACTTCATTTGCCACTCTAGGATGAGCAGGTTTACGACTTTGTTGGGGCTGAGCATTTTCTTCAGCGCCATTTTCCCCAGGTGCACCAGCATGAATGTCTTTATTGTTCAGGATAATTTCTTCAGCTTGTAGAGGTTCTTCAGTGGGTATAACATCTTCAGTAGCCCTGAACCTAATGGATTCCTTAGGAGGCATTTCATCTAGCACAAGAGGTAGGTGCTCTCTTTGTGAGCCGTTAGTTTCATCGAACCGCACATCTACAGTTTCAACAACCTTGTTGTGATAGGTGTTGAAGACTTTGTAGGTCTACAAGTCCTTTCCTTAACCAAACATAAAACCCTCACATGCTTTCAGTGCAAATTTAGAACTTTGATGAGGATCTCTAATCTAGCATTTAGCCTCGAAGACTTTGAAATAACTCACATTGGGTTTCTTATCAGTGAGGAGTTCATACGAAGTTTTCTTGAGGAATTTGTGAAGATATACCCGGTTGATGATGTGGAACGCAATATCAACAGCCTCAGGCCAGAAGCGAAGAGGTGTCTTGTATTCTTCAAGCATGGTGCAGCCATCTCAACAAGAGTCCTGTTCTTGCACTCCACAACGCCATTTTGCTAAGGAGTGTATGGTGCAGATAGCACATGAGTGATCCCAAGTTCATCAAGATAGTCATCAAGACCAGTGTTCTTGAACTCGGTCCCATTATCACTCTGGATGTGCTTGATCTTGACGCCGAAATTCGTCGAGGCCCTTAAAGAAAATCGTCTGAAGACTTCCTGCACTTCAGTTTTGTACATGATGATATGCACCCAAGTGTAACGAGAGAAATCATCAACAATGACAAAGCCATATAATGATGTGGCATTGGTTAGTGTGGCATAACGAGTGGGGCCAAAGAGGTCCTTGTGGAGCAATTTGAATGGACGTGTGGTAGTATGATAGTCTTCGAGGGATGCTTGGATTTGGTCATTTTTCCAGACTCACAAGCCCCACAGAGATGATCCTTGAGGAATTTGACACCCTCGATGCCAATGACTTGCTTCTTCTTCACGAATGTGTGCAAGTTCCTCATGCCAGCATGTCCAAGTTGTCGATGCCACAGCTAGCCTTCTGAAGCTTTTGCAAGTAGGCATGTGGCAGGCTGAGGACCCGTAGAGAAATCAACAATATACAAGTCTCCTCTCCTAAAACCTTCGAAGACTTTGGATTTTTCAGATTCCATGAGTGCAATGCAATGATATTTGCCCAATATGACAACCATATCAAGATCACAAAGCATTGAGACTAACATGAGGTTGAATCCAAGGGATTCGACAAGCATTACTTTGTCCATATGTTGATCCTTTGAGATTGCAACCCTACCTAGACCCAATACCTTGCTTTTTTCCTTTGTCAGCGTAGGTGACAAGTTCTTGTCACCATTCATATGGTTAGTGCATCCACAGTCGAGGACGCATTCAGTAGCTTTAGGTGACTCATCATGCACACGGATTAGTACTCATATACTTCAGAGTGAAGAATGTGACTTATCAAATTCGTCACACGGAAGTGTATCAGTGAAGTAATATGTGTAGTAAGATGAGGACGATTGAAATGAGTGTTTGATTTCATCATGTTTAGCTTGCGTCCTTTCAAGCATTTTTGGGTCTCCAACAAGTTCTTCAAACATTCAAGTTCGTCTCGAGACCTGACCCTGCATAAGAGATTAGTTCATTTTCTTCACCACCCACATTTGGAGGGGTGCCAAAGAGTTCATCATTCTGCGAGTTCCATACGAGAATTGTTGGCATTGAAGCTAGCGCACTTCATTTCACAGGAGGGGGGGTTAGAGTACTCATATGAATAAGCAAAGAAATTCTTTGAGGATTTATGAACATAACGGTTTGAACAATAATGCACATATTCATAACCCTTAGATTTTCCCTACGAAACAAAAGCAGTAACACGAGTATGAGTAGATTTTTGACCATATGAGGAATTTGGTTCATGTGAAGGCTTTGATCCATATGAAGAATTTGATCTGGGGTTCCTTTTCTTCACACGTGGTGTCATGATGACATTCACCTGAAGACTTTCAAGGCATCTTTTGGGAACCTAGATTTTCTTCATCGGAGGACCATTCCTGTAGTTAGTTCCAACATATCTGGCAAATACTTCACCATTCTCATTTTTGAACAATTTATAGTCAGAGTCAAATGACTCATCGGAGGAATATGAAGATTCACAAGTAAAGCCAGATAAAGTGGATGGATCTACAGTAGGTCATTTTGCAGCAACCCTTGAGGTTTTGGGGTACTGCTCAGGTTTCTAGTAGGATCCATCAACATTGAGTTTTTTCTCAAATGCAATACCCTCTTTCCTAGGATTCCTGTTCAGAATCTGCTTTTTGAGCACATCGCAAAGGGTTTGATGCCCTTTGAGACTTTTGTATATGCCTGTCACATACAATTCCTTCAACCCTGCATTTTCATCAGTAACACTTGTGGTTTCCTCAGTTGAGGAATTTGTGACCACAGATATAGTTGAAGAAGTTGCAAAAATAGAAGCATTTGAACTTTCAGGTGAAGAATTTTCAGTTTCATGTTCGATGCACTTCAAACAATGTGGGAGAAATTATTCTTAAGCGGAACTAACTTGTTGAGCAAGGAAAGAATTGTTTTCCCTTTGAAGATCATCATGAGACACCCATAGTTTCTCAAGATATTGCTTTCTCTAAAGAAATTCATAAGGAAGATTCTCATGAGAAACTAAGAGAGTTTCATGACGACGTTCAAGGTCATCATACTTAGACTGAAGACTTTGAAGGTCATCCGACAGAGTTTGAGTTCGATCCATTTCCTCATTCAACAGGTCATCGCTTTTGTATATCAGTTTCTGAATCCTTTCCAGAGCATTTTTTTGTTTAGTGGAAATACTAACAAGTTTGGAATAGCTAGGTTTCAGATTATCATCAGATTCGTGTTCACTTGATTCAGAGGATGAGCCGGTAATGACCTCCAAGGGGAAAACCAGAATAGAGCTCCCTAGCTTCGATAATCTTGGTGTCAATGACTTGCATCAAGAATACTTGACCTGCCTGTCTGAAAGCCGAGATGCTGAAGTGGGCTTGATAAGTATGCTCAAGTGAAAATATGAGGTATGAAATCCCCGTCCGTTACCCTTTTGTTATCCATACTCTTGTAGCCCCCAAGGTTCGGCTCAGTACGATAAGTAGTGAGTAGGGCCTTGTTAATAAATGACTTGTAATTTTTGAGAACAGACTGTAGCCCCCATGGACCGGCTCGTTATGAAAATAACTAGCCGGTTCTTTAAGTAGCCTGGAATCAGTAGCATAAAAAATACCACCTGTAGCCCCCAAGGGCCGGCTCATCTCTTTGAGATAGTTGGGTCTTATCATAAGGAAAAAAGAATGACTTGCATTAGCCCCCAAGTTCCATGCAGAATACCTGCAACTTCATGGGATTTGAACTAGAGAAAATTATTGTGTGTTATAGCCCCCAAGTGTCAGGTCGTCTGCCTGCGGCGGCTCGGAACTTGTAAGTTGTCTCTGATGATTCTCTGTATAGGAAATGTTGGATGAGGCCGAGTCGTCCGTGGTCGGCTTACAAAAGAAGCTTAAGTAAGAAAACGTGCTCAAGAAGAAGGCAGAAAACTTGGCGGCTAAACTCCAAAAAGCCTTGTGCCATTCAACTGACATCTTGCACAAAGCCCAAAACGGCTTTGACGAAGAAAAAGTCGTCCTATAGAATCGTGCAAACGTAGTGGAGTGCCAACTGGGCCTTGTGAAAGAGGAGTTGAAAACTTCGAAGGGGCATATTACCAACATGACTCTGGCTATCTTTGGTATGTATTTAACATCACTATAATCATAATCCGGGTTAAGTTGTCAGTCGACTTATTGATGTGCTTCTCCGTTGTGTAGGTAGAAGAAATGACAACGCTGTTCAATAGCCCTTAGTGAAATTTAATGACTTATCAATAGTTCCTCGGCAAATCTAGGAGTTGCAAAAATCGGCAGCTCATGTTGGAGCCAACTCGGCGCTTGCCCGTGCAAAAGCTAATCTGCCTGAGATAGAGCCGGCTCAAATGGAGGGCGGATTTCCAGAGTTTAACATGGACGGCTTAGACTTTTCTCAGGAAGAATATGCACAATGTGTGAGGGAAACCCAGATGTTGGCGACTCAACTCGCTAAAGACCTTGATTTGTCAGAATATCAACCCGGCTACACAGTAGAGAACAAACGCATCAACGCGCCAGAGTTCAAGCCGTTAGGGCTAGCTCCTCCATGTCGTAAGAAAACCTTCGCTCCTGACGTCGACCCGTCTGTTATCACCCATGAGGACTCAATTTTCCCAGCTTCGTCAACTATCTAGTGGACGGCAAGAGACCCTCAGACGGAGCAGGATGAGCCGGCACAAGTTCACCCGGAAGCCTTTGGCTTGGAAGACCAGCAGGGAGATGTCGACCCGGATGGTTCAAGAGCTGACGCGCGGGAGTAATCTCCATGCTTCAAAAACTTGATGATTTTGTGGCCCAAGTTGGGCTTGTAATATGAGTAGTCAAAACACTTGGTCATCTGCTGTGCCATCATGCACTGAATACTTTGAAATGTCATCTTCTGAAGGCAATGTGCCGGCTCTTTTTAACAGGCATACTATGTTGCATATGTTGCTCTTCATTTATTCTTCATGAATGAGCCAGTTTTTGTAGCTTATTATAAGCCGACATTATAAGATGATGCCTTTTACTGGAGATGGTAAAAATTTACCAAATTTTAACAACTGGTCGTCGTTCGATCCAGTATGCCATCATTTTGAGAGGCTGAAGATAATAACCCGGATTATTATTGACCCGACAAATGATGATAATATAATTTTCCTGTAAAAACAGAATATGAAGCGAGAGAGAGAGAGATAATTTGTAACCGACAATAAATAAGTTGCATAATTTCTAAGCCAATTTTTGATGCTTAAAATTAGATCGGCTTTCGAGGCTCAAGTCTTGCTTCAATGAAGCTCACATGATAGCCCTTGGTTTATCCTCGCTTTCTGTAAGCCGGCTCTCACGTGACTTAAGCCAGTGTTTTAACCTTGACAAGTTAAGGCTACACATGGATTGACTTATCAAGAGTACACCGGGTCACCTTTTCAGAGTAGCATCAAGCATACAGGTAGGTTTAACCAAGTTATATAATGGCATATGCCGGGTCAAAAGGGATGTTAATAGCTAAACTCGATGAGTTGGAAGCCCCCAAGTGACCCATGATCAAAGAATAAAGACTCATACACAATTTTTGGGATGAAACGACAGAGACCCCGAGTTTTTGGGGTGCCGGCTTTATTATATTGAGCATACGTACATATACATGGATATGTACAATGAGTTGGAGCCAGTGGCGCTAAGTGTAATAAGGCCGAAGATGAGCAATATTCAAAGGCATGTTGGTTTCCTCCTCAGAGGTACGTGATTTTTTACGTTCACTTATGTCGACAAGATAATATGACCCATTGTTGAGGTTCTTGTTGACCACAAATGGCCCTTCCCATGGTGGTGAAAGCTTATGCATGCCTGTTTGGTCTTGAATGGAACGGAGCCCTAGGTCACCTTCCTAGAAAGTCCGACTGCGAACTCTACGGCTATTATAGCAACATAGGTCTTACTGATAGATCGTTGATCATGCTGCTGGAAGATCGCGTTCTTCCTCCAACGCATCTAGAGATCCTGAGAGGCTTGTTCATTATCTGCTTTGACATATGCGTCAACCCTGGGTGAGTCATGATGGATGGCACTTGGCAAAACAACTTATGCTCCATAGACTAGAAAAAATGGCGTGTAACCCATGGATCTGTTGGGAGTAGTTTGTATGCTTCCAAAGCACTGCGGGGAGTTCCTCAACCCAGCAGCCAAGAGATTGTTCTAGAGGAACCACAAGTCTGGGCTTGATTCCACATAGTATCTCCTGATTAGCTCGCTCAGCTTGTCCATTGGACTGAGGATGTGCAACTGAGGCTACATCAAGCCGGAAATGCTCACGTTGGTAGAACTGTTTTATTGCTCCCTTGGATAAGTTTGTGCCATTGTCTGTGCTGATGCTTTGTGGATAACCAAAAAGAAAAATCAGCTTTTTCAGGAATTTTAGCGTTGTCACTGCATCACAATTGCTGATTGGCTCTGCTTCAACCCACTTGGTGAACTTATCAACCGCCACCAGGAGGTGAGTCTTCTAATCTTCGGATGGTTTGAACGGACCAACCATGTCTAGTCCCCAAACTGTAAACGGTCAAGTGATTGGAATCATCCGTAATTCTTGAGCCGACACATAAGCCTGTCGTGCAAATTTCTGACAACCATCACACTTCCGCACAATTTCCTCGGCATCTGCGTGAGCTGTAAGCCAGTAAAAACTGTGACGAAAAGCTTTAGCCACCAGAGATATTGAGCCGGCATGATGACCACAGTCACCTGCATGAATTTCATTGAGAATCTCACAACCTTCCTCAGGGGAAACACAACGTTGAAACACACCGGTAATACGCTGCCGGTGTAACTCGCCATTTACAACAGTCATGGATTTGGAACGTCTGATAATTTGTCAGGCAATGATATCCTCATCTGGGAGCTTGCCACGAGTCAGATAAGCTAAATAGGGAACTATCCAATCAGGAATAGGATGAAGAGCAGCCACTAGTTGTGCCTCCGGGTCAGGAATAGCGATGTCTTCTTCTGATGGCAATTGAACAGAAGGATTATGAAGAACATCGAGGAAATCATTTGGAGGGATCAGCTCACGTTGAGAACCCAAACGTGACAGAGCGTCAGCAGCTTCATTGAGCCGGTGATCAATATGATCAACCTGGTAACCCTTAAAATGACCAGTGATGACGGTGACCGCATGTCGATAAGCCACCATAAGGGGGTCCTTTGAGTCCCAAGTCCCAGATACTTGCTGAGCGACCAAATATGAGTCACCCAAACATCTGACCCGGCTTAAATTCATATCCTTAGCCATGCGGAGCCTATGGAGAAGGGCCTCATATTCAACTACATTGTTAGTACAGGGAAAATGAGCCTTAAAACATAACAAAATTTATCACCTCGTGGAGAAGATATGACAACTCCAGTCACCGAGCCTTCCAATTGTCGAGAACCATCGAAGTGTATCATCCAACATGTGTTATCTGGCTTCTCCTCAGGTAATTGCAACTCAGTCCAATCATTGATGAAATCTACCAATATCTGAGATTTGATCGTCGTTCGAGGCACATACTTCAGATGATGTGCTCCAAGCACGATTGCCCATTGAGCAACATGGACAGTAACCTCCCGATTCTAGATATTGTCCCCTAGAGGAGCTGAGCTGACCACGGTAATCGGGTGTTCCTGGAAATAGTGCTTCAACTTGCGACTAACCAGTTTCTGCCAGTGTTGATATCGTTGCGTCGACTCTGTCAAAACTTCGCTAACATATTAGACTGGCCTCTAGCCTTGGTATTCATTCCCAGCCTCCTTCCATTCCACGACAACTGGCACACTCACGGATTTGTTATTGGCAGTGATGTAGAGGAGCATATGCTCTTTATCAAGTGGGGCGGCCAGGACGGGCGGCTCAACCAATTTCTTCTTAAGGGCTTCAAAATCTTTGTCTGCAGCATCACTCCAGACAAAATTGTCTGTCTTTTTCAATAACTCGTAGAGGGGAATGGCCTTCTGACCGAGGCAGCGTATGAACCGACTTAAAGCGGCGATACGACCCACCATGCGTTGGACTTCATTTATATTGGTCGGCTTAGCAAGCGAGGTTACCGCCTTGATCTTGTTCGGATTAGCTTCGATGCCCCGCTCACACACCAGAAAACCCAGCAACTTGCCTGCAGGGACACAAAATAAGCACTTGGCTGGGTTAAGCCTCATCTCGTAAACACGAAGATTGTCAAAGGTCTCCTTGAGGTCATCCAACAGTGTCTCCTTCTTCTGGGACTTGACCACAATATCATCAACGTAAGCATGAACATTGCGCCCGATCTGGTTGTAAAGACAATTTTGCAAGCAACATTGATAAGTAGCCCCCGTGCTTTTAAGTCCAAAAAGGCATAGACACATAGCAGAAAGCTCCAAAAGGCAGGATGAAGGCCGTATTTTCCTGATCCTCAACGACCATCTTGATCTGATGATAACTGGAGTAAGCATCCAGGAAGCATAAGCTCTCACAACAAGCAGTGGAGTCGATAATCTGGTCAATGCGAGGAAGAGCAAACGGGTCCTTAGGATAAGCCTTCTTAAGATCCATGTAGTCAACACACATATGCCAAGTGCCATTTTTTGTCAAGACAAGCACTGGATTTGCCAACCACTTAGGGTGGAAAACTTCGATAATGAACCCGGCAGCTAAGAGCCGGGCCACTTCTTCACCAATAGCTTTTCGTCTCTCCTTGTTAAAATGATGGAGGTATTGTCAGACAGGTTTCATCTTGGGATCCACATTGAGGTGGTGCTCAGTGAGTTATCTCGGTACACCAGGCATGTCAGAAGGTTTCCATGCAAAAATGTCCCAATTATCACGGATGAACTCGATGAGCGCGCTTTCCTATTTGGGATCCATGCCAGTCCCAATAGTGAACTATTGGGACGGATCTCCTGGAGTGAAATCAACCTGCTTGGTATCATCGGCCGCCTTGAATTTTAGCAAGGGGTCAGACTTCATGGTGGGCTTTTTTAGGGGAGTCATGTCCGTCGGGTCAACATTGGTTGTGTAAAATTTCAGCTCTCTCGCAGCACAAGCCGACTCGGCATAGGCTGCATCTCCCTCCTCACATTCTTGAGCAATTTTTTGGCTGCCATCAATTGTGATGGCCCCATTGGGCCTAGGCATTTTGAGCTTGAGATAGACGTAACAAGGCCGTGCCATGAAGCGAGCATAAGCCGGACGTCCAAAGAGGGCGTCATAAGGGCTTTTAATTTTGACCATCTCAAAGGACAGAGACTCACATGTGTAATTGAACTCCATACCAAAAGCAACTTCTAGCTTGATTCACCCAATTGGATATGCTGACTTCCGAGGAACAATCCCGTGGAAGACTGTGGAGGAGGGTTGCAGTTGTTTCTCCTATAGATTCATCCGTCTGAACGTGTCGTAATATAAGATATTGATGTTGCTTCTCCCATCCATGAGTACCTTCGGTAGCATATAACCACCAGCTTGAGGTGCCACCACTGGAGCAAGACCGCCTGGATTATCGACCCGAGGAGGATGATCATCTCTGCACCAAGTTATTGGTTGCTCTGACCAGTTTAAGTATGTGGCGACAGCCGGCTCGACCATATTGATAGCTCTCTGCTGAATCTTGCGATCGCGCTTGCAAGTACTAGTTGTGAACACGTGATACTGCCCACTGTTCAATTGCTTAGGTTTGCTCTGAAAAATATCCTCATTGCTATGCTGCTGATTACGTTGCCCAGAACGGTGATTTCCACCGCCATTATTACCAGAACCCTGGAAACCAGCCCCGAGCCGCCTGATCCCTGGAAACCAGGATTCGAGAAACCTCCCGATGAGCTGGCTCCTGGGAAGCCGGCCCCAGACCCGCCATCGCTGGGTCGGTCCTGATGTCCACCGCCACCGCCTCCATGGTGATTCTGATAAGCTTGATTGCGAAATTCCTGCATGATGAAGCAGTTTTCCCATGAGTTGTTGACCGGCTTATCTAGGAAACTATGTTTGGGACAAGGACCTTTAAGTTCTTCCTCATAATTACGAGGCTTGTTCCCATTGAAAGATCTGCTGGAGTTGTTGTTCCGTCGCTGACCCTTGAAGCCAGTATTGGTGTTAGCGACAAAATCCGATCCTCCCTCTGGATGCTTGCGCTTACCACCATTGCTTTGATTACCATGATTTCCATTATGTCCAGTGTTGTTCTGCTGGTGACTCTTACCGCCATCGTTTTTCTTGCCTTTGCCAGACTAATCATCATCTGAACTAGGATCTTTAGTGTTGTCTGATTCACCGTACCTAGTAAGGACATCCATGATGTCTCCCATGTCTTGAACCTTCCTCTTAAGGCGCCCAAGCTTCTGGACGAGATGTTAGAAGTGACAGTTCTGCTCCAGAATTAAGACAGCCGGGGCAGCTATTATAATGTCAGAGGAGTGAATAATCGCCACGACCCGACGAGTCTAGTGATGGGCAGACTCATCCGTGCGTTGGATACAATGTTGTAGATCCACAATCGTCATTGGTCGTTTGCAGCTTCCTTGGAAGTTCTTGATGAAGTGATCCTTCAATTCTGCCCAAGTATTGATTGAATTGGGAGGTAGGTTTTTCAACCATGTGTGAGTCGGTCCTTCCAACATCATCGTCAAGTAGTTAGCGCAGACTGCATCACTGACATCCAGCATGTCCATGGCTATCTTATAGCTCTCTATCCATGCAGTCGGCTCAAGATCAGCCATGTAGTTGGGAACTTTGCGAGGGCCTATGAAGTCCTTGGGCATATGCTCATTGCATAAAGCCGGCACGAGACATAATATTCTGATAGTTTAGGTGATTAGACCTGCCCCAGAGGAAACTGGCTGGGGTGTGGAGGGTGGCACTTGACCCGTCGTTGCAGCTACCACTTCTGCCTCTCACATGGCCCGAGCTGCATCGACGATGGCCTGTGCGTCTGATGCTATTGGCCGGACTGGGGAATTCTGGGCACGCTGCCTGCATCCACTATTGGAGACCGTCAAGGACTCCACGTGTTGACTCCTGCTGCGACTCTGATAGGGGGTAGAGTGAACCCGGTCTTGACTATAGGAGTACTGCGTGTGTTGGGTGATTGCAGTTTTCAACATCTCAATGGCGTTCCTGGCCTCTATCTCAATTGGGGTGTTTCCCGTGCTCGAGAGCGCTTCAAGGTTACGAGTAGCGCCAGCATATTATCCACATGATTCGAAAAATGACCCACCGTTGTCTGGAAACGATGAGGCCGTGATTGAGCCGGTGGCGGGTTGGCCGACTCATGCTGTCGAGCCGGCTGGCCAGGGTGATCCATCCGCAGCGGCTCAGCCCCGTGTGTACATTGTAATGTGTTCAACAAGTGTGTAGGCTAATAGTTGGGGGGTAAACGGGTTGTATGTCTCCTCTGATGAACTGCCTCTGAAGCATCTCGACGAAGACTTAGATGCCAGGCGTCTCCCTTCGGGCGTTCGGTCTCGTTGTGGATGTGAGCCTGCACCTCCGCCATGCAAATATTCTCAGCGTCAATTTCCTCCTGAACCTTAGCCATCTGCCCACGGAGTTTGGTCATCTTTGTGTTACGTTCCGCCTGATTCTCTGGGGTTATTGGTGTTTCCAGGAGTGTTGTCATAGCGGTCATCAAGTCGGCCATAGCTTGAGCTGGCCACGCCCGGAGCCGGCACCGAAGTACCGATCCTAGCTGCCGCACCAGCCGTCGTGGAGTCGAGGGCCGCCGTTGTCCTTGCCATGAAGACGACGACTTTTCGAGGTGCCTCAAAGGACTCTTGGGCAGCCTCATCGCCGGAGTAGCCCCCAAGCCTACCATCAAAGAGCGGGAGGATTGACTCAGTTTCTCGAACCGAGGACTCGCCATCAGAGTGGATGAGGGTCTCCCCGCTAGTCAAGGAATTGGTCGCGAGGTCGACTCCCTGAGTGAAGTAGATGAAGACATGATTCCGGCCGGCTTGAGCCCGGCCGGGTTGCGTGCATCGAGCCGGCTCGACGATGTCGGTGCAGATGTCCACCTCAGGTCCTGTTTCGCCGATTTTGCCGATGAAGACATGGATCTTGCCAAACGGGACACGGTACCCGTACTCAATTGAGTCGGCCTCGATGCCCCAGCCTGCATCGCCGACGTAGAGCTTGTAGCGAAGACTCTTGGTCATCCGGCCGATTCCATATCCCTCGATCCCTAGGAGAGCTCGCTCCAAGAACTCAACACCATCGTGCGCAGGCCCCATGGTGGGCACCCACTGTCATGGTTTTGTCACGGCATATGTCCTAGCAAGAGGACTAAGTCTAGGAGCCATCGCAACTAGGTGGTCGCTTGGATAGGGTTGATTGGGAACGAGAGACAAGGGTTTACCCAGGTTCGGCCCCTCCGATGGAGGTAAAATCCTACGTCCTGCTTTGTGTGTTATTGGTGATGATGATCTCGATTACACGGGTGCGGAATCACTAACCTGGCTCTCGAGGATTTCTTTCTTAGTCTTTCTATCTCAAGGGCTCCCCTTTATATATAAGTTGAGGCCTAGATGTTACAATAGAGTCCAGGTCATAGTACAACCCGTGACCTAGTCTATTCCCTACTTATCTTGTCTCTCAAGTAAGGGAGATTCCTTATGATTTCCTCTGTAAGCCAGCCCGCCAAGTAATGGACAGCCGGCCTCCTCCTACGAATCACCTTCTGGGCCTTGAACCTCAGGGTCAGCTACAACCCATATAATGAGTCTATTTATAAGCCGCCCTTGATCGCCAGGTCTCATCTGGGCCGGGTCATACCATGGGGTATATCCCCAATAGGAAGGATATTTGAGTACCTTGGCACTTTTTGCCATGAATCAATAGGTGGGAGCAAAGTCATCGTCGCTAACGTCAGTGCTGTTGGTATTGCCATTTTCCTCAGTGTTGAAGATGGACTTGCTGACGAAAGCAGTAGCGAGAGCTAGGCTCGCCACACTAGAGTCTGGCTCCTCCTCAGATTCCTCCTCTTCATCATATTCCTCAGATTCTTCTTCAGAATCCATTTCCTTTCCAATAAGTGCCCGAGCCTTTCTGGAACTGTTCTTCTTGTGAGATGAGGACTTTGAAGATTTCTTCTTCTTCGTCTCAACACAACTATCATTCTTGTACTTCTTCTTTGATTCCTTTTCCCAGAGAGGACAATCAGCAATATAGTGGCCAGACTTCTTGCATTTGTGGCAAGTTCTTTTCTTGTAGTCACGTGATGAAGATTCCGATTTCTTCACATCACCTCTTGAAATTTTTTCAAACCGACCTCTTCTAGGGAACTTCTGGAATTTCTTCGAGAGCATTGCTAGCTCCTGACTCAGTTCTTCAGGATCACCGAGGCTGCTGTCAGAGTCTTCGCTTTCAGATGAGGAAATTGCCTTTTCCTTCAATGCACGAGATCTTCCATAGCTTGGCGCATAGAGGTCTTTCTTCTCAGCTTGTTGGAATTCATGAGTATTGAGCCTCTCAAGAATATCAGCAGGATCTAGTGACTTGTAGTCTCCTTGCTCTTGAATCATCAAAGCCAGTGTGTCAAATGAGGAATCAAGAGATCTCAGCAGTTTCTTCACCACTTCATGGTCGGTGATGTCAATGGCACCAAGAGCTTGGAACTCATTGGAGATATCAGTGAGGCGATCGAAGGTCTTTCTGAACATTTTCGTTGTTAAGTATTTTGAAGCGAGAGATTGCGAAGAACATCAACTCGGGAGTCATGTTGAGTTGAAACCCCTTCATTGACTTTGGACAGCCTGTCCTAGATAAGCTTCGTTGTTTCCAAAGCACTCACTCTGCCATACTATCCTTTGCTCAGATGGCCACAAATGATATTCTTCGCTTGAGAGTCAAGTTGCTTGAATCTCTTCACATCAGCAGCGGTGATAGTGGGAGTGACAAAGGGAACACCATTTTCCACAACATACCAGAGATCGTTGTCAATTGCCTCAAGATGCATGCGCATCTTGTTCTTTCAGTGGGGGTAGTCCATCCCATCAAAGGTAGGACACCCAGCCGAGACCTTGATCATACTTGCATTCGACATAACTAAAATTCTAGGTGGTTAAACAAAAATCACACAGAACAAGGGAGTACCTTGCTTTGATACCAATTGAAAGTGCGTTATATCGACCAGAGGGGGTGACTGGGCGAGTTTTACAAATTCTTCACTGAGGAATTACTAGTTGAGGATTTATGAGAGTGACGAAATACATGTAGCGGAAAAGGTACTCAAGTGCAAGCATAACATGGCAACAGCAAAGTCGTCATGATGAAATGAAACATACACAGAGCACAAGTAGCGAGTAATCAGGATAAGCATGCGAAAGACAATGTGACTGAAGAATTTGGATTTGAGGAAATTGAGAAAGTATTTAGTCAAAGTCTTCAAACGGTGACGATCGATTTCATCAACAAGTAAACGAGAAAATTAAAGGGTTGAGGAAATAGAACCAGTTGCTCGGTGAAGACAATGATTTGGTCTAGCAGTTCCAACTGTTGTGACAGTTGTACGTCTGGTTTGGAGCAGCTAGGTATTTAAACCAAAGGACACATAGTCCTTCCCATATTCACCTTGAGCTTGAGTCACACAGACTCTGCCCAATCACTCGTGGTAAGTCTTCAAGGTAGACTTCCAAACCTTCACAAACTCAGTCACCTAGCGATCCACAATTTCCTCTCGGATGCTCTTGACCATGATGCCTAATCGTCTCGAAGATACACATCCTTCAAAGGTAAAAAGTGTCGGTTCCACACAGGACAATCTCTTCAGTGAGGACAACCAAAGCCCTCACCACCATTCAAAGGCAAGCATGCCAGAAGACCCAAGTTTAATAGCTTGCACCTAATTCTTGCTGAGTCATATGGTGATTCGCTAGTGAAGAAAAGTCTCTCAATGAAGAAATCTGCATTGTTAAACTTGGGTCTTCTGGCAAGCTTGCTTTTGAATGGCGGTGAGGGCTTTGGTTGAAGATTTACTTTGTTTGGCCTCACATCAAGAATAGGCAAAGGAGATCAAGTTGAGTTGTAAACTTAAGTCCGATGGTGGTCTGACTCTTTTGAACTACTTTCTACATGCTTATTCCTCAAGTTCATTAATGCATGCATGCTGAATTTCATCAGACACCATTTTTAATCATGCATTTCAAACTCTTCGTATTATATGTTAAATGCATGAATGAATTACAAGATATAGGGAGGTCTCCAAGATTTTATCCCGCCATGTGCATTTGCAGTCCAAAGCAAATTCCTCCAATATGCACATCTTCGGAGGGAGTTCCTCTATATCATGCAATCAAATTCCTCAAACTCTGTACTTACAGTTCATATTTTTATCCCCGTTGAAAACTTAACCTATTTTTCATCAATCACCAGAAAGGGGAGATTATTAGTGCATCTAGTGCCCCCTTAGTCGTTTTGGAGTATTGAAGAAAAATGGGTTAAGTGACTAATGTGTTTGTGAGTGTACACAGGAGTTATAGTCCCTGAAGAGTTTTGTTTAAGCGATGAAAGATGACCCCTAAAAATTTATTTATGTTCAACTGGCGAATTTATGCAACCCTTGAAGAAATTGAAGTGCAGAATCTGGTGTGACCTTGAAGAAATTGTTGTAAAAACTTGAAGCTTGAAGACTTTGTTTTCATAGTTTCTTTCTTCTTTCCTTGAGTCATAGGAAACACCGTACTATTAAAGGAGGTCTAGGCAATACATAGACGTATTTCCATGTGATGCTCAAAAACTACACCTACCTATCTCTTCGAGTGAAGAGTTTGGAAATCTCTTACAGTGCAATCAAGTTCTTAAGTGACAGAGACGAAGTTCTTTTGGTCGCTGACTAAATTGGTGTGACTTAGCAGTTAGGATTTCGCCAGTTCGATTTGCCTACCGTGAAGACTTTGAGAGCCCCGATGAATTTGAGTGTTCAAATTTCCGACCATTGTTGCGCTTTGTGCCAGCTGTCGTGTGGATCCTTATCCAGACAACGGTCTTGTCTGTAGGAGCATTTATGTATTATCAGGTCGGGTTACCCCTGGCTCTAAATAGCCACCCCCCACAACCAATAGTTCGATGGCTGCTCCAAGAGAGAGATTGACAGGTATCATCTAGAGCAACCCTTCCTAAGACGACTTATAGAGAAACCTAAGTGAGGAAAAACCCAAACACCCAGAGCCTCAAAGTGATTGAGCATCACTGAAGAAATTGTCCTGTGTGAAACCGACGCTTGTTACCTTTGAAGAGTGTGTATCTTCCAGACGGTTAGGTGTCATGGTCTAGAGCATCCAAGAGTCATTGTGGATTGCCGGGTGACCAAGTCTGTGAAGGTTTGGAAGTCTACCTTGAAGACTTACCACGAGTGATTGGGCAGAATCGAAGTGACTTTAGCTCAAGGGGAACACGATGAAGACTAAGTGTCTTCGAAGTTCATTCTCAGCCGCCCTAACCATACGTACGACTGTCACAATAGTTGGAACCGGTCTAACAAATCATGTGTCTTCACCAAGCATACACTTTCTCATTCGTACATTGATGAAATTTATTTATGTTCTATGAAGACATTGACTGAAGACTTTCTCAATTTCCTCAACCTCAATTCTTCAGTCCTTGTGCTTATCATGATCGCTTGTTACTCATTAACTTGTATGCTTCATTTCATCATGATGACTATGTTGTTCATCCATTTCGCATACACTTGAGTACTTATCCGCTGCATAATTATCCGTCACTCTGTATTTATTAAACTAATAATTCCTCAGTGATGAATTTGTTAAAATCGCCCAATCACCACCCCCTCTCTGGCCGATATAATGCACTTTCATTGTGGCAATTGAATCGGGATGCCTCCAGGGCCTCCGCATCACAACAATCTAAGATTTTGGTTTTTACAAACAAGAATCTCATCCAGTATTGTCGGACAGTTTCTTTTGGTTTTCATACGATAAGACCCAAGTCCCAATCGTCGGCTGGCCCAGAATTAGCGGGGCGGTAAGCAACGTGGGGGTGGGTGGGAGAGGAATTTTAATTCTGGATCAATCTAGGGTCGGCTCCCAAGAGGAAGTTTCCCGAGGCTAATCTGACATTGGCCTCGGGGGGACTACTTTGTTGTGTTGGCCGAGTCGCAATGATGAGCCCTCGGATCTGAACTCAAGTTTCGAGCCAAACAAGGGTGGATATTATCCCAAGGCTGGTGCGAAACCGGCTATCAGACAGTAATTGGGCGGAGATCTTCGGCCAGATCTGAAGACATGGAAGGATGTCCGACCTCTAGATTTGATTCATCGGGATTTATGTCCTGATGAAGGGTGGGAGCTCTGAGGCGCCCTAGTGTCTCGGTTGAGTTGTGATCTTGTCACTCCGGCGCAAAGATTACATCGGAGTGGATCTGATCATCGATTGATGCTTCCATCGATCCTTTGTGGCCAAACAATGTGACCTGCATGACCCACTAATGTCGGTGCTAAAACTGGCGGATATCGGGTAGGGGGTCTTGATACGTCTCAAACGTATCTACTTTTCCAAACACTTTTGCTCTGGTTTTGGACTCTAATTTGCATGATTTGAATGGAACTAACCCGGACTGACGAAGTTTCAGCAGAACTACCTTGGTGTTATTTTTGTGCAGAAATAAAAGTTCTCGGAATTGGATGAAACTTTTTGGGGAATTTTTCTGGAATATATAAGGAATACCGGAGCGACGATCCACCGGAGGGGGGCCACCTATGGCTGCCAAGCTAACAGGGCGCGACCACCCCCTGGGCATGCCCTAATGTCTTGGGGCCATCTGGTGGCTCCGCTGACCCTAATTATAGTCCTATAAATTCAAATTTCCGGAGAAAAAACAAGAGAGAAGTTTTCACCAGTGGGGGGCTGCCTGTGAGCCACAAGGCAACAGGGCGCGCCCACCACCCTGGGCGCAACCTATTAGCTTGTGGTGCCCACGTGGCTTCCCCGACCCTAATTCCACTCCTATAAATTCACATCTTCGGAGAAAAAATAGGAGAGAAGATTTCATCGCGTTTTACGAGATGGAGCCTCTGCCACCTCCTATTCTTCCTCGGGAGGGCTGATCTGGAGTCCGCTTGGGGCTCTGGAGAGGGGGATTCCTCGCCGTCGTCATCACCAACCCTTCTTCATGAACACTGCCATGATGCTCACCACTAGGAGTGAGTAATTCCTTTGTAGGCTTGCTGGATGGTGATAGGATTGGATGAGACTGATCATGTAATCGAGTTAAGTTTGATAGGGCTTGATCCCTAGTGTCCACTATGTTCTGAGATTGATGTTGCTATGACTTTGCTATTCTTAATGCTTGTCACTAGGGCCCGAGTGCCATGATTTCAGATCTGAACCTATTATGTTTTCATGAATATAAGAGTGATTTGGATCCAATCTTGCAAGTTGTATGCACCTATTACGTATCTTGATCCGCATACCCCAAGGTGATAATAATTGGGATTCTCTCCGGTGATTGCCGTCATTTGAGGAGTTCATGTATTCACCATGAGTTAATGCTTTGTTCTAGTTCTCTATTAAAAGGAGGCCTTAATATCCCTTAGTTTCCATTAGGACCCCGCCGCCACGGGAGGGTAGGACAAAAGATGGCAAACAAGTTCTTATCGCAAGCACGTATATACGGAATACATGCCTACATAACATTGATGAACTGGAGCTAGTTCTATGTCGCCCTAGTGTGTAACTGTTACATGATTGATGTCATCTAAATCATTATCCATCACTGATCCACGTGCCTATGCCTTACATGTACTGAAACTTGCTAAGTTACTACTGTTGCTACTATTGTCACAACTGCTACAAAATTACTGTTGTCACTATTGCGGTTATTGTTACTACTATCACTTGCCATGCTACTAAAACTTTGCTACAGAGAGATATCCCAAGTGTGGTTGAAGTGACAACTCAACTGCTAAGGCAGATAAATATTCTTTGGCTCCCCTTGTGTCGAATCAATAAATCACGGTGAAATACTACCCGCGAAGACTGTTGCGATACCCTATACTTGTGGGTTATCAAGACCTTTTTCTGGCGCCGTTGCCGGGGAGCATAGCTATATTTATTGTGTTAACTTGAGGATACCTAATTGCTATTATGAAGAATCTAAAAGATACTCGAACTAAGATCGTCCCCTCTCGTACAAGAGCATGTAAGGAACTTCCATCTAGCTGCTTTTGATTCACCTACTGTTTTGAATCATCTTATAACACCACCACCTATTGCTCGTTATGATACGTCACATGAACTTGATGATGCTACTTCTGAAATTAATGATGATACTACTGCTACACTTGATGAAACTGAAATTGTGCCACTAAATGAATTACTTGATGCTCATATTGCTAAAGCTAGAGAACTTTAAAATGCTGAAACTGATGAAGATTTTGAGTCACCTATTACACCACGCTCATGTAATAGATATGAATTGCCGGATATACCTGAAGGTTATGTTATGGATGGAGAGGTAGCTAGGGACTTTCTTGCTTGTAATGATAGAGATGATCTGAAGAAACTACTATGCAAACTGAAAGAAAAATCTATGATGGAGAAAATTAAAAATGATCCTAAATTTGCTACTTCTCCTATATTTGTCACTGATAAGAATTATGAATTCTCTGTAGACCCTGAGTTAATCCCTATAGTAGAGTATGATCCTTTCCATGGTTATGAAACTGAAATAGTTGTTGGACATCTCACCAAACTGAATGATATTGCTGCTTTGTTTACTAATGAGATAAAGATGCACTACTATTATATCCTTAAGCATTTTCCTTTCTCACTAAAAGGTGAGGCTAAGGAATGGTTCCTCCCTCTTGCTCTTGGTTGTGTGCGTAGCCCCCAGGATATGATATATTACTTCTCTGAAAAAGATTTTCCTTCTCATAAGAAACAAGTTGCTTCACAAGACATATTTAAATTTGTGCAAAGTGAAGAAGAGAATCTCCCTCAAGCTTGGGGGATGCTTATCCAGTTATTGAGAGCTCTATCTAATCATCCTCTCAAGAAGAATGAAATACTTGATATCCTTTATAATGGACTAACTGATGCTTCTAGGGACTACCGAGACAGTTGTGCTGGTTGTGTTTTCAGGGAAAGAACTGTCGGGCAAGCTGAAGAATTATTGAACAAGATATTGCAAAATGTTGATAATTTGACACTTCCTGAGCCATCGCCGGAACCTATTCAAAATAAGAGAGGTATTCTATTACTCGGTCCTGAAGATATGCAAGAAGCAAAAAGAACTATGAATGAGAAAGGTATTAAATCTGAAGATGTCAAGAAGTTACCACCTATTGAAGAAATACATGGACTTGACACGCCATTACAGGTAATAGAGGTAAAATCTCTCCGTGCCTTTAATGAAAGTGATATACCTTATACTAAGACTCCTAGTCAATGCATGGATGAATTTGATAATTACATTGTTAAGCAAGAGCATTTCAGTAACTATGTCAAAGATCAATTTAGACATAATGCCATGATGATAGATCGCTTAAGTGACTTGATGTTTAGAATTGCTAATGGTGTTAAGGGTCTAGGTAAACATGCTTCTATGGTTCCTACTCAACTAGACCAAGTTGCTAAGTCACAAAATGATTTACTTGCTGAATTAAATGATAATATGAATGATCATTGATACGGGGCACACCTGTGTATGTCGACCTTTTCACACTTGGAGGGGGGAGAAGGGAGAAATCACGAACTCAAGAATGATCTCCGATCACACATCCACTAAATCCACTCAAACACGCGAGGTACATAGATCCAAAGTCAAACAAGAAGATACAAGTAACTGATAGTTGTCTCACTCCGGGGGAGATGAGGTCTTGATATCCCGTGGGATCTTCCCTTGATGGGGCCTTGGCATCCACTTCGGATATTCTCTCAAAGAGATCTTCAACTCCGTGGGAGAAGGAAGTAGATGGAGCTATGCTCAACAAAGTCAAGTGGTAAACATAAGCTAACCCTAATTCGGGGGTGGAAGAGGAGTATATTTAGTGCTAGGGACGAAGGGGTAAGTGGGGTGATACAAGGCCGAAGGCCCATCATGTGCACAGGCAGGGCCGGATGATCCGGGCTGGGGTTCGGATAATCCGGTCATCTTTCGGATGATCCGAACGGGGGTCCGGATGATCCGGCTTCACGGTGAGCGTACTGGTGTTGTAGCCGGACGATCCGGGCGGCGGTCCGGATGATCCGGCTTCGCGATTCCCTCGTCCGGTTCTATTTAGATTAGCCGAACAATCCGGGCTAGGGTCCAGACGATCCGGGCATCTTCCGGATGATCTGGGCCGGGGTCCAGATGATCCGGCCAAGTGCATGCTTGCACTTCTTCTCGCTCCTTCTTCCTCTTGGTCTTGGGGATGCTTCCTTGATCCTTCGTGGTAGTCTTCCTCACACCTAAGGATGCACATGGTTTCATTGTGAGGTAGCATCCAAGCCCCATTGATATTCAAGTCTAGCTCGAAGAGGAGTGAGTTCACCTTAGCTGCAATGTCGCCTGCGCGTGCTCTTGTCATAGGACCACTTGGGGGTTGGTTTGATGGTGTAGACTCCATGGGGATGATGGTGGGATGCTCCGCATCATCTCCCCCCCCCCACTTGGGGAAGATCCGTCCTCGGATCAAGATCTTCATCACCATGAAAAGGGGATAGGTCCGTGACATTGAAGGTGTCACTCACGTTGTACTTATCGCGTGGAATGTCGATCTTGTAGGCATTCTTGTTGTAGTGTGCCAACACCTTGAATGGTCCATCGGCTCGAGGAAGTAGCTTCGACTTGCGCTCGTTGGGGAAGCGATCCTTGCGAAGGTGTGATGACCCACAAGTATTGGGGATCAATCGTAGTCCTTTCGATAAGTAAGAGTGTCGAACCCAACGAGGAGCAGAAGGAAATGACAAGCGGTTTTCAGCAAGGTAATTTCTGCAAGCACTGAAATTGTAGGTAACAAATAGTTTGATAGCAAGGTAATTTGTAACGAGCAAGTAACGGTAACGGTAAACAAGGTGCAGCAAGGTAGGCCAATACTTTTGAGGCAAAGGACAGGCCAGAACAATCACTAGTAATAGGCAAAGTGTTCTTGAGGGTACACGGGAATTTCGTCTAGTCACTTTTATCAGGTTGGTTTGATTCGTGTCCGCTACTTTGATAATTTGATATGTGGGTGGACCGGTGCTAAGGTGCTGTTCTTACTTGAACTAACAACCTACTTATGATTAACCCCCTCGCAAGCATCCTTAACTACGAGAAAAGTATTCAGACAAAGTCTCATAGCATTAAACATGTGGATCCAAATCAGCCCCTTACGAAGTAGCGCATAAACTAGGGTTTAAGCTTCTGTCACTCTAGCAACCCATCATCTAATAACTACTCTACAATGCATTCCCTTAGGCCCATGAATGGTAAAGTGTCATGTAGTCGACGTTCACATGACACCACTAAGGGAATCACAACATACATATCATCAAAATATCGAACACATATCAAATTCACATGATTACTCGCAACATGACTTCTCCCGTGACCTCAAGAACAAAGGTAACTACTCCCAAATAATAACCATGTTCAAGATCAGAGGAGTATTAAATAGCATAATGGACCTGAACATATGATCTTCCACCAAATAAACCATATAGTAATCAACTACGCAAGGTAATCAACACTACTAGTCACCCACAGGTACCAATCTGAGGTTCCGGTACAAAGATTGAACACAAGAGATGAACTAGGGTTTGAGAGGAGATGGTGATGTTGAAGATGTTGATGAAGATTGGCCTCCCAAAGATGAGAGGGCTGTTGGTGATGACGATAGCTTCAATTTCCCCCTCCGGGAGGGAAGTTCCCCCGGCGGAATCGCTCCACCGGAGGGCAAAAGTGCTCCTGCCCAAGTTCCGCCTCGAGGCAGCGGCGCTTCATCCCGAAAGTTCTCCTCCTAATTTTTTTAGGTTTTTTGGTAATTTATACCAGAAGATGGGCACCGGAAGCGGGTCAGGCTGGGCACGATACACCAGGGCGCGCCCTGGTGGGTTGTGCCCACCTGGGGGCCCTCCTCCGATAGTTTTCAGCTCCAGAAATTTTTATTAAATACAAAAATTATCTCCGTAAATTTTCAGCTTCATTGGAGTTGTGCAGTATAGGTATCTCTGACGTGCTTTTCTTGGGTCCAGAATTCCAGCTGCCGGTATTCTCCCTCTTTGTGTAAACCTTGCATATTATGAGAGAAAAGGCATTAGAATCACTCCCCAAAGCATTATTATTCAACAAAACAAAGTAAATAACAGTAGGGAATCATGATGCAAAATGGACGTATCAACTCCCCCAAGCTTAGACCTCGCTTGTCCTCAAGCGAAAGCCGATATTTAAAAGCATGTCCACATGGTTTCAGAGAAAGGTGTCGATAAAAACAAAATACGGACATAGAAGGATCATGCTTATCAACATACCAGCAACAAACTCTAACATAAGAACTTATTTTGATATATTTTTATCATAAAGCTTCTCATGAACAAGTAACAATTCATCGCGACATAGAAGTATGAAGCATAAACCTTATTGGAAACCAACAAACTATGTTCTCAGTCAACTTTGCAACTACAATTCATCATATTTTCAGGAAGGGTGTCGGAGCCTTTTGGCAAGTCCACATACTCAACCATCATTTAGTCTTCTATGATTGCTAACGCTCACGGCATACCCATGAACAAAAAGTTTCAACCGGACACATAGGAAGATAGGGCTTATAGTTTCGCCTCCCAACGTATTCACCTCAAGGGTGATGTCAACAATAATAACTCACGCCCACCCATATCTAACTGGATATATGTGCCTAGATCTTTCCTCACCACATGATGCTTGCAAAGGAAAAAGTAAAAAGGAATAGAGAAGAATACTTTGACTCTTGCATAAAAGTAAGTGCATAAAAGTAAAAGATAGGCCCTTCACAGAGGGAAGCAGAGGTTGTCATGCGCTTATTGGTTTGTATGCTCAATCCCTTAATGTAAAAGAACGTCACGCTATATTGCCCCCTATGATAGCAACCTTTATTATGCAGTCCGTCTCTTTTATTACTTTGCCATCATAAGTTCGTATAACGCTCAATTTTCTCTTACACTAATTGATCAAAACACTTTTAGAAGCAATTTTTATTACCTTGTCGCACCGATGACAACTTACTTGAAGGATCTTTCTCGATCCATAGGTAGGTATGGTGGACACTCAAGGAAAGAGTTTGGGTTTGGGTTTTTGGATGCACAAGTAGTATCTCTACTTAGTGCGGAATTTTTGGCTAGCAAAGATATTAGGCAAGCACCACACGTTGAAGGATCTATGACAATATAACTTCTATGTGGATATGAACAAACATAAATCATTACGTTGTCTTCCTTGTCCAACGTCAACAATTTTGACATATAATATTTGATCGGGGCTCACAATCATAAAAGATGTCCAAGATAGTGTATTTGCATGTGAATCTTCTCTACCTTAATTAATTCTTTCAAGAATTGCATCATTGACCAATGCTATGTTTGTCAATCTCCAATAAATTTTAGTACTTATACTTTTCCTTATGTGATGTCATTAGTCACCATAAGATTAGCATATGATTCTTTTCATTTATTTGTCTTTCTTTTATTTGATTGCAACAAGAAAGTAGAGAAGCAAAAACTCAAACTAAACTTTATTATATAACTTTCACTCGATTACATAGATAGGTAGACCACGAAACTAACACACGAAAATAGATCACGCTAAACTTTTATTCGACTAAGGGAAAGGGAAACTAAAGATAAAACTTAAATAGGTAAAGGTGAATAAAAGTGGTGGTGATACGATACCGAGGCACCTCCCCCAAGCTTGGCTCAAGCCAAGGGGAGTGCCCATAGACATGTACTCAAGTCTCCTTTGGTGGTGGTGATGCAGAAGCCTTCTTCTGCAATTTATATTTAAGCATAAAGTTTTCCTCCCTCAGATTATCATTCTCCAACTCAAGCTTTAATATCCTTTTGCATAAGGCCTCCTTGCTCTCCTGCAGGAAACGAGATGGGATAAATTGGACCTTAGGTTTATATCTTCTCGGGAGGCTTGACTTCTTAAACTCCACATGCATTTCTCCGGGTTGAGGCAATGGACCATCCTCCTCCTCAGAGATGTCATCTTGTGTTTCTTGCATGGTGGCATCTTCTTCCTCCTCCGAGGTCCATAAATATGGATAGATCTCCCTAAAGATCTTTGGGTCTGAAACATAGGGATCAACATGGCTCTCCCCATCTGAATCTTGAGACGACATATTTTTAGATCTATCAGGAAAACAACAAGAAACAAGAAAAGAGGATTTTTCTGCGATGTGGACGTCAAAACATTCGGGGGTATATATAGAGAATTTTTATTCTCGGGAAACAAGTATTTGGAAGGAAAACGGAGTCGGGAAGGCATCCGAAGTGGGCACAACCCACCAGGGCGCGCCCAGGGGTGCCTGGCGCGCCCTGGTGTATCGTGCTCACCTCGATCACCTTCCGGTTTATTTTTTTATTCCTAAAATTCTAAAATATTCCAAAACTGACAGAAAATATTTTTGTGGATTTTTCAGAGTCTGTTTATTTACCGTATCACGTACCTCCTATTTTTAAGAATTCTGGAGTGTTCCGGAAGGTTTCTTTTATGTGTTCCTCCGGTGTCATGGTTTGGATAACATTGCTTTCAACGTTAATAGACGTACCTGAGATATAATGCTTAATTCTTTGGCCATTGACCACCTTCCGATTAGCACCTTCGGCGTTATTAATCTTGATAGCTCCAGAACGATAAACCTCTTCAATAATATATGGTCCTTCCCATTTGGAGAGAAGCTTTCCTGCAAAGAATCTTAAACGAGAGTTGAACAAAAGAACATAATCTCCTATTTTGAATTCCCGCTTTTGGATTCTTTTGTCATGCCATCTCTTTACTTTTTCTTTGAATAGCTTGGCATTTTCATATGCTTGGGTTCTCCATTCATCTAGTGAGCTAATATCAAATAGCCTCTTCTCACCGGCAAGTTTGAAATCATAATTGAGTTCATTAATTGCCCAAAATGCTTTGTGTTCTAGTTCTAGAGGCAAATGACAAGCTTTTCCATACACCATTTTATATGGAGACATACCCATAGGATTTTTATAAGCTGTTCTATAGGCGCATAGTGCATCATCTAATTTCTTAGACCAATTCTTACGAGACCTATTGACAGTTTTTTGTATTATTAATTTTATTTCTCTATTGCTAAGTTCTACTTGACCACTAGATTGAGGATGATAGGGTGATGCAATTCTATGGTTAACATCATATTTAGCAAGCATCTTACGGAAAGCACCATGAATAAAGTGTGAGCCACAATCGGTCATTAAATGTCTAGGGACTCCAAACCTCGGAAAGATAACCTCTTTAAGCATTTTAATGGAGGTGTGGTGATCAGCACTACTAGTTGGAATAGCTTCTACCCACTTAGTGACATAATCAACCGCAACTAAAATATGAGTGTACCCGTTAGAGGAAGGAAAAGGCCCCATGTAATCAAAACCCCACACGTCAAATTGTTCAATAACAAGTGAATAATTCATAGGCATTTCTTGACGCTTACCGATATTACCAATTCTTTGACATTCATCACAAGACAAGACAAACTTACGGGCATCCTTGAAGAGAGTAGGCCAATAAAAACCAGATTGCAATACCGTATAAGCTGTTCTATCTCCCGCATGATGTCCTCCATAAGCTTCGGAATGACATTTCCATAGGATCTGTTCCTGTTCATGCTCAGGTACACAACGCCTAATAATACCATCTACTCCTTCTTTATAAAGATGTGGGTCATCCCAAAAGTAATGTCTCAAGTCATAGAATTTTTTTCTCTTTTGTTGGTATGTGAAACTAGGTGGTATACATTATCGACAATGTAATTAGCATAATCAGCATACCAAGGTGTGTTGTGTGAGACACTTATTGCATCTAGCTATTCGTTGTAAGTGCATCTAGTGCCCCTTAGTGATTTTGGTGTATTGAAGACTTATCGGTTAAGGGACTAATATGTTTGTGAGTGTACACAGGCTCTATAAGTCGCTGAGGAGTTTGATATATTCGAAGAATGTCGACCCCTAAAAATGCATGTCTTCAACTGAAGACTTTGGTGAAGACTTTGCTGAAGACTTTGGTATTCCCTGAAGACTTTGAAAATGAAGAAGATGGTGTGACCTTGAAGATATGAACGAGGACAATGAAGCGTGAAGACTGTTGCTTTTATTGTTTCATTTCCTTTCTTTGAGTCATAGGAAACACCGTACTATTAAAGGGGGTCGTGGTAATACTAAGGAAAAATTTCCAACTGATGCTCAACTCAAAAGCCTCAACACAACCCAATCCTTCGAGTGAAGCCATTTGAAATCTCTTGCAATTCAGCCAAGTTCTTCAGTGACAGAGACGATGTTCTTCTGGTCTCTAAGGAATTTTCTGACTGAGGAGTTAGGATTTCGCGAGTGCGAATTGCCTACAAGTGAGGAATATGATAAGCCCTGAGGAATTTGACAGTTCAAATTCCGACCGTTGCTGTGCTTTGCGCCAGCTGTCCAGATATTCTATCCACCTAACGGTCATATCATTGGGGGGCATTAATGTCTTATCATGTCGGGTTGCTCCCTGGCTATAAATAGCCGCCCCCTCAACAACTAGCTGGTTGGCTGCTGCGAGAGAGAACTTGACACTTGTCATTTGAGAGCATCCCATTCCTCGAGGACTTTGAGCAAAAATCATCAGTGAGGAAAAACCCCAAACAACCAAAACCCATAGTGATTGAGCATCACTGAAGGAATTGTTCCTGTGTGGAACCGACGCTTTTTACCTTTGAAGACTGTGTATCTTACAGACGGTTAGGCGTCATGGTCTAGTGCATCCTACAGTCAATTGGGGATCGCCGGGTGACCGTGGTCTAGAGCATCCAACAGTAAATTGTGGATTGCCGGGTGACCAGTTTGTGAGGGTTTTGGAAGTCTACCCTGAAGACTTACCATGATTGTTGGGCGAGGTCTGTGTGACCTTAGCTCAAGGAGAATACGGTAAGGACTGTGTGTCCTGGGACTGTGTGTCCTCTGGTTTAAATAGCAGGCCACTCCGAACCAGACGTACGACTGTCACAGCAGTTGGAAGTGGGTCATCAAATCATTGTCTTCATCGAGCCCCTGGTTCTATTTCCTCAACCTCTTATTTCCTCGTATATGTGTTGATGAAATTGATTGTTACTGTTTGAAGAATTTGACTGAAGACTTTCTCAATTTCCTCACCTCAAATTCTTCAGCTACTTTATCTTCTGCCTGCTTATCCTATTCACGCTAGTCATGCTCTGTGTATGTTTCATTTCATCATGATGACTATGCTACTGCCATGTTTCACATGCAGTTGAGTACTTATTCCGCTGCGTGTAGTTCGTCACTTCGCAAATTCCTCAACTTGTATTTCCTCAAGTGACGAATTTGTAAAAATCTCCTATTCACCCCCCCCCCCCCTCTAGTCGATATAACGCACTTTCAATTGGTGTCAGAGCAAGGTACTCCCTTGTTCTATGTAATTTTGGTTTAACCACCTGGAGTTTTAGTTATGTCAACTGCAGGCATGATCAAGGTCTCAGATGGGTGTCCTAACTTCGATGGGACGGACTACCCCTACTGGAAGAACAAGATCCGCATGCATCTTGAGGCAATTGACAACGATCTCTGGTATGTTGTGTAAAATGGTGTTCCCTTTGTCACCCCCGGTATCAACGCTGCTGATGTGAAGAGATTCAAGAAACTCGACTCTCAAGCGAAGAATATCATATGTGGTCATCTGAGCAAAGGTCATTATGGCAGAGTGAGTACTTTGGAGACTGCTAAGCTTATCTGGGATAGGCTGTCCAAAGTAAATGAAGGCATTTCAACTCAACGTGACTCTCAAGTTGATGTTCTTTGCAATCTCTTCAACCACTTCAAAAGACTCGACAACGAAAATGTTCAGCAAACTTTCGATCGCCTCAATGATATCTCCAATGAGCTACAGGCTCTTGGTGCCACTGACATCACTGACCATGAGGTGGTGAAGAAACTGCTGAGATCCCTTGATTCCTCATTCGATACACTTGCTTTGATGATCCAAGAACGTGGAGACTACAAGTCACTAGATCTTGCTGATATTCTTGAGAGACTCAATACTCATGAATTCCAACAAGCTGAGAAGAGAGACCTCTACAGGCCAAGTTATGAAAGATCTCGTGCTTTGAAGCCTAAGGCAATTTCCTCATCTGAAGACGAAGAATCTGATAGTAGTCTTGGTGATCCTGAAGAACTGAGTCAGGAGGTAGCAATGCTCATGAGGAAATTCCAGAAGTTCTCAAGGAGAGGTCGGTTTGGAAAATCATCAAAAAGTGGCATGAAGAAATCATATTCTTCATCAACTGACTACAAGAAGAGAACTTGCCACAAATGCAAGAAATCTGGTCACTTTATCTCTGACTGTCCTCTCTGGGAAAAAGAGTCAAGAAAGAAGAAATACAAGGATGACAGTTCTGATGACTCGAAGAAAAAGAAGAAATCTTCAAAGTCCACATCCGCAAAGTCCTCATCTTCAAAGTCTTCATCGCAAAGAAAGAACAACTTAAGGAAGGCTCGGGCACTTATTGGCAAGGAAATGGATTCTGAAGAATATGAAGAAGAGGAGGAATCTGAGGAGGAGTCGGACTCAGGTGTGGCGAGCCTAGCTCTCGCTACTGTTTTTGTCAACAAGTCCATCTTCAACGATGAAGAAAATGACAACTCCAACGACTCTGACGTCAGCAATGATGACTATGCTTCCACCTATTGCTTCATGGCAAGTAGTGTCCAGGCAACCACAGTCTGCCCTGTCTTCGATGGATCTGACTATCCCAAATGGAAAGTCCTCATGCGGAAGCACCTCATTTCAAAGAACAGCGAGCTATGGACTGTTACTGAGCTTGGACTGACAGATCCCGGCAAGATGGCAAACGCTGATGACATTTATAAGTACACACAGCTGGATGCTCAGGCGAAGAATATCATTTGCTCTAGCTTATCAAAGGTCATGTTCAAAAGCATCTACCATCTTCAGAATGCAAAGCTCATCTGGGACAGGCTCTCTGATGTTCATGAAGGTTATCGCACTCGTCAAGATCCCAAGTTCATCGAATACAAGAACTTCCTCAAATCTCAGAAGACAGATCAAACTTCATCTTCCTCATCTATGTGCCTCATGGCAAAAGGATCAAAGGTACTCTCATACCATTCCTCTTCTGAATCAAGTGATGGTGAATCTGAGGATTACATGAAACCTAGCTATTCCAAACTTGCTAATATTGCTACTAAACAACAAAGTGTTATTGAAAAGCTTCAGAAACAGCTAGACAAAAGCGATGACCTGTTGAATGAGGAAGTGGATCATACTCAAACTTTGACTAAGGACCTTCAAAGTCTTCAGTCCAAGTATGATAACCTTCAAAGGAATCATGAGGGTCTCTTAGTAGATCATGAGAAGCTTTCTTATGAATTTCTTCAAAGAAAGCAAAATCTTGACAAACTAAGGGTGTCTCATGAAGATCTTCAAAGGGATAATGACTCCTTGCTTTCTCAACAGATCAGTACCGCTCAGGAAGATTTTGTTCCACCTTGCTTGAAATGCATCGAACATGAAACTGCTCATTCTTCACCTGAATGTTCAAATGCTTCTATTGCTGTAAATTTTTAAACTATTTCTGTGGTCACAAATTCCTCATCTGAGGATACCACAAGTATCACTGACGAAAATGCAGGGTTGAAGGAATTGTATGTGACAGGCATATACAAAAGCCTCAAAGGGCATCAAACCCTTTGTGATGTGCTTAAAAAGCAGATTCTGAACAGGAACCCTAGGAAAGAGGGTATTGCCTTTGAGAGGAAACTCAATGCTGATGGATCCTACTGGAAACCTGAGCAGTATCCCAAAACCTCATGGGTTACTGCAAAAGGACCTCCTGTAGATCCATCCACTTTATCTGGCTTTACTTGTGAATCTTCATATTTCTCTGATGAGTCAATTGACTCCAACCATAAACTGTTCAAAAATCAGAATGGTGAAGTATTTTCCAGATATGTTGGAACTAACTGCAGGAATGGTCCCCCTCTGAAGAAAATCTGGGTCCCTAAAAGGTACCTTGAAAATCTTCAAGTGAATGTCCTCATGACACCACCAGTGAAGAATAGGAACCCCAGATCAAATTCTTCTGTTGGACCAAAGTCTTCACAAGGACCAAAGTCCTCACATGGACCAAATTCCTCATATGGTCAAAAATCATATCATTATCGTGCTAATGCTTCTGTTTCGCAGGGAAAGTCTAAGGGTCATGAATATGTTCATTATTCTTCAAATCATTATGTTCATAAGTCCTCGAAGAATTTCTCTGCTTATTCATATGAGTACTCTAACCCCCGTCCTGTGAAACGAAGTGCACTTGCTTCTATGCCACCCTTCTCATATGGTGCTCGCAGAATGATGAACTCTTTGCCACCCCTCCAGATGTGGGTGGTGAAGAAATCGAACTAATCTCTTATGCAGGGTCAGGTCTCCAGACGAACTTGAACGTCTGATGAATTTGCTGGAGACCTGAAGAAATGCTTGAAAGGACGCAAGCTAATCACGAAGAAATGAATCGTTCATTTCTCACGTCCTCATATTACTTTGCTTACTATACTTTGTGATGAAATTCAATCTGATGAATTTGAAGTCATATTCTTCACTCTGAAGCATTTGCGTTCGTAAACTGTACTAATTCATCTGCAGGATGAAACTCCCAAAGCAACTGACTGGTGACAAGAACCTACTAATGAATATCCCACTGGCTCCCTCTCATCTGAAGCATATCACCCATGCTGACAAAGGCAAAAGCAAGGTATTGGGTCTAGGTAAGGTTGCAATTTCGAAGGATTGACACATGGATAAGGTGATGCTTGTCGAGTCCCTCGGTTTCAACCTCATGTCTGTCTCAATGCTTTGTGATCTTGATATGGTTGTCGTCTTTGGCAAATATCGTTGTGTTGTCATCATGGAATCTGACAAATCCATAGTCTTCGAAGGCTTTAGGAGAGGAGACTTGTATATTGTTGATTTCTCTACAGGCCCACAGTTGGCCACATGTCTACTTGCAAAAGCTTCAGAAGGCTGGCTATGGCATCGACGACTTGGACATGCTGGCATGAGGAACTTGCACATGCTCGCGAAGAAAAAGCATGTCATTGGTATTGAGGGTGTCAAATTCCTCAAGGATTACTTGTGTGGGGCTTGTGAGTCTGGAAAGATGACCAGATCCAAGCATCCATCCAAGACCATCATGACTACCACTCGTCCTTTTGAATTGCTTCATATGGATCTCTTTGGTCCCACTCACTATGCCACACTAACAAATACTCCATGCTTATATGGTTTTGTCATTGTTGATGATTACTCTCGCTATACTTGGGTGCACATTATCCTGTACAAATCTAAAGTGCAAAATGTCTTCAGACGATTTTCTTCAAGGGCCTCAACGAACTTCGGCGTCAAAATCAAGCATATCAGGAGTGATAATGGGACTGAGTTCAAGAACACTGGTCTTGATGATTATCTTGATGAACTTGGTATTACTCATGAGCTATCTGCCCCTTATACTCCTCAGCAAAATGGCATTGTGGAGCGCAAGAACAGGACTCTTGTTGAGATGGCTCGCACCATGCTAGATGAATACAAGACCCCTCGTCGCTTCTGGCCTGAGGCAATCAATACTGCTTGCCACATCATCAACAGGGTATATCTTCACAAATTCCTCAAGAAGACTTCATATGAACTCCTCATTGACAAGAAACCCAATGTGAGTTATTTCAAAGTCTTCGGTGCTAAATGCTGGATTAGAGATCCTCATCACAGTTCTAAAGTTGCACCGAAAGCACAAGAAGGTTTTATGCTTGGTTATAGAAAGGACTCGCACACCTACAGAGTCTTCAACACCTATCACAACAAGGTTGTTGAAACTGTAGATGTGCAGTTCGATGAAACTAATGGCTCGCAAAGAGAGCACCTGCCTTCTGTGCTAGATGAAATGCCTCCTGGGGAATCTATTAGGTTCAAAGCCACTGAAGATGTGATCCCTACTGAAGAACAACTACTCTCTGAAGAAATCGTACCCAACACTGAAGAAATTCATGCTGATACACCTGAAGACAATGGTGCTGAAGAAAATGCTCAGCCTCAACAAAGTCTTCAACCTGCTCATCCACGACTTGCAAATGAAGTGCAGATCGAGAAAATCCTCGACGACATCAATGCACCAGGTCCCCTCACACACTCAAAAGCTTCACATTTGTCTAACTTTTGTGGGCACTTTGCTTTTGTCTCTATCACAGAGCCCACCAAAGTTGATGAAGCATTCTTGGAGCCTGAGTGGATACAAGCCATGCAAGAGGAATTGCATCAATTCAAGCTCAACAATGTGTGGGAACTCGTCAAACGCCCAGATCCTCGCACGCACAATATCATAGGTACCAAGTGGATCTACCGCAACAAACAAGATGAACTTGGTCAGGTAGTGAGGAATAAGGCGTGTCGTGTGGCACAGGGCTACACACAGGTTGAGGGAACTGACTTTGATGAAACTTTTGCACCTGTTCCTAGACTTGAAGCTATTCGCATATTGCTTGCTTATGCTAACCATCACAATATCATCTTATATCAAATGGATGTGAAAAGTGCATTCCTCAATGGTAAGCTTGAGGAAGAAGTATATGTTGCTCAACCACCAGATTTTGAAGACCCTAAGTATCCGGACAAAGTCTTTAGACTCAACAAGGCACTCTATGGCCTCAAGCAACCCCTCAGGCATGGTATGACACACTGAAGGAATTCCTCATGAAGAAAGGCTTCAAACCCGGTTCACTTGATCCAACTCTTTTCACAAAATCATATGATGATGAATTATTTGTGTCCCAAATATATGTGGACGATACTATCTTTGGATGTACTGACAAACGTTACAGTGACGAATTTGCCTATATGATGGGTGAAGAATATCAAATTTCTATGATGGGAGAGCTCAAATTCTTCCTAGGGCTTCAAATTCGTCAACAACGCAATGGCATCTTCATATCTCAAGAGAAATACCTCAAGTATGTCCTAAAGAAATTCGGCACGCAGGATTGCAAAGGCGTCAAGATTCCTATACCCACATCGGCTCAACTCTGCACTGACGAAAGTGGTAAAGATTTCGATTAGAAGGTATACCGCTCCATGATTGGTTCTTTATTGTATCTATGTGCATCTAGGCCAGATATTATGCTTAGTGTTTGCATGTGTGCCCGATTTCAAGAAAAACCGAAGGAATCACACCATAAGGCTGTGAAACATATTCTTTGATATCTAGCTCACGCTCCAACACTAGGATTATGTTACCCCAAGGGCTCAGATCTTGACCTCATTGGATATTCTAATTCTGATTATGCTGGTGATCATGTGGACTGCAAATCAACGTTAGGCACTTGCCATTTCCTCATACGATCCTTAGTCTGTTGGTCCTCGAAGAAGCAGAACTGCATCACTATCCACTGCTGAAGCTGAGTACATTGCTGCTGGTTCTTGCTGTGCTCAATTGCTATGGATGAAGCAAACCCTCAAGGACTATGGCATCAACATGAAGAATGTCCCTCTCTACTGCGACAATGAGAGCGCCATCAAGATTGCTCACAACCCTGTTCAGCACTCCAAGACTAAGCACATCTAGATTCGTCATCATTTTCTTCGTGACCATGTGATGAAGGGCGATATCTTCCTCGACCATGTGAAGACTGAAGAACAACTGGCTGATATCTTCACAAAGCCCTTGGATGAGAAGAGATTTTGCAAGTTGCGGTGTCAGCTAAATATCTTAGAATCTTCAAATGTTCTTTGAAAGGACTCACATCCTAACACTTATGCAAAATTGATGACTTTGATGTGCAACACACGAAGTAACGTTTTTCTTCAATCAATGAAGACTAACTCTCTAAGTGTGAAGAACTTAATGAAGAATTTGATTCTCAGAACCCTACGACAATTGTACGCGGTGTCTGAAATCATCATTCTTATACGGTGGGCAACGCCACCAACAACAGTTGAAAATTTTCAAGTTTGAATTTTTCATCATTTTGCAAATTCTTCAAAATTGTCAAAATCTTCAAGTTTGCAAATTCCTCAAATTTTCAAATTCTTCAAACTTTTCAACTGATGTTCCTCACATGAGTTTTTCTTCATTAACTATATATATTGAGTTTTTCAATGTCCTCAACAGCATTCACTTATAGCTATTTCTTCAAGTTGATTTTCATCTAAGTGAATGTGATCGGACCCGTTCCCCCTCTATGATAAACTCAACCAAGTCTGTTCATAAATTCTTCATATGCGTTCTACTTTGAAACTCGTTCAAAGTCTTCACTATGTCCTTGTCAGCTGAAGAATTTGCGAACGAAAACTTTAAATTATTCAATCTCAAATTTTTGGCGATTGCCGCTCAAACCGTTCTGATTCCCACGACTGGATAACCCACGATCCCCCATTATCTCCACTACACAGTACGTGGGTGACACATGTCGCGTGGATGGCAAGGGTCAGGGGCATACTGGTCCAAAATCATCGGGCCAGTTGGTTTTTACTGCCGCTAACATACCCCATCCCTTCCACTTACTCGGGTTACTCCTCACTCCCATCTCTCCCGAGCTCCAGACCTAGCGCCGTCGCTAACCTCATCATTGCCGGAGAGGAATAGCTTCACAGCTTCGACCTCGCCGTCGTCGTACTCGCATCGGCCACGGAAGTCTTCATCCCGCCACCGCTGTAGCTGGCTCCCTCTGCCAAGCTAGGGCGTGGGAGATCTGGACTGACGAACTCCTTCACCTCACTACACTGTTTGTCGTGTTCATCGCTTACGGTAAAAAAAATCTAGTTTTATTACCATTTTTTGATTCCGATGATTTTCACAAAATCCTCAAAAGGTATTATTCTTCAGCAATCCATCTCTAAAGCTCCAAACAAACTCCTTCTCTTGATCTATTTTCGCTAAGTTATGATTTTCTTCAAGATTCCACAATTGTGTGGATCCTCAAATCTATACAACTATGGAACCTAAGTCAAGAACACTTAGTGAAATTCTTCAAGGCATCTATGGTCAAATTCCTCAAACTTGATACTTTTTGCAAAAATTTCTGAGAACGCATATGACCTCTTCAAATTCCTCGCACCTATGCTCTATTCACAGGTACAAATGTCAGCTAATGAATCTCTAGGTTCTCATCAACTTAACTCATTTGCAGCGTTTCTCGAAGAAAAATTGCACACTTCCTCAGAAACTTCAGCAGTTCATAATCCTCAGCTGAAGAAAATGGCTGATGGGAAAAGACCTCAGAAAGGAGGAAAGAAACATGAATCCAATACCGCATTTGAGATCCCTGATGATATCTATCCAGAGTATTGCACACCGGATGAAGAAACTTATGGGAAGGAGACCAAAGAAAAGCAAAAAATTCGCATCCAAAAGATTGAGAGGAGATGGATGAAGGAATGGAGAGAATATCGCTATGTCACTCCTAAGTATATGAAGAAGTTTGCGCTGAAACCACCTTGCAGAAGACCTCCACAGGGAAATAATCAGGCAGCTGACCCCTCTAGCCTCATGAGAGCTGAGGATTTTCCTGAGGAATGGGCAAAACGTCAGAGAAAGCTTCAAAAGATCTCTAAAGAAGCTGTGAGGCAATTCAATGTGGACTCTGCTGCTGCTGCCTCTGCTAGTGCACCTGCTCCAAAGAAATTAGTGGTGAAGAAATCCACTTCAAAATCCTCAGCACCAAAGTCCTCAGCCCCAAGTTCCTCACAGCAAATGCCTCAGGCAAAATTCTCAAGGGCTCCTGCAATGCCCTCGGTGGCTGCAAAATCCTCAACAGCTGCTTTCAAGTCATCAACACCAGTGCATCTGGCATCTTGTCAGAGGACTGCAGGTTTTTCAATTGCTTCAGGGGCTTCAGCAACTTCATCAGCCCAAGCACATTCCTCAAGAAGTCCTACTTTGCTGAAGGTAAAGGCAACAACTGGACGAGGCAGGAGACCAAGTCCTCACAAGAAGCAAGTGGTATTCAACATTCCTTCAGCATCTGAGGAAGATGAAGCAAGTGATGGAGAACTTGCTGCCATTGTCAGAAATAAGCAAGAGCGAGTGGCTCAAGCCAAGGGCACTTCAATTCCTCTCTTGCTGGATCCAAGAACAGTGCTTGACTTCATTGACATATGGCACAATGATCCAAACACTCCAATTGATGACTTGAAGCTTCCTCCCGGTCCTAGCCATGTCCTCACCGCGTTCATCGATGAAGAAAAGTGGAAGTTCGAGAAGGCCCGAAAGGCAAAGAAGGCTCAGTTCAAGAAAGAGCGCTTCATGAAGAACAATGTTCTCAATCTGACGCCAGACCAACTCGTCTCTGTCCAAAAGGACATCAAAGGCCTCAGCGATGAATTCAACAAGTACTATGCTTACTGGAAGGGTGCCAAGGTTCGATTTGACAACATTGCTGACAAAGTCATCAAAGATCACAACTCAAGGGTTGCAGCCAGATCGCAACCACAAATTCCTCAGGCTAGCTCCTCTGCTCAGCCTGCTGAAGAAACTACAAGTGCAGCTAAAGAAATTCTTGCTACTGAAGAAATTCCTAGGGCAACTTCCAATGTTGCGCCTGAAGAAATTGAGAGACCAGCAGAAGAATTTGCTGCGCCTGAAGAAACTGCCAGGGCGACTGCATCAGTCATGCCTAAAGAAACTGCTCCGTCTTCGCCCCATGCTCCCCCAGCAAAACCATCAAAGGTGAAGACTGTCACACTTCTTTCTGCATCAGAAGCGAAGAAAACCAAGGCTGCAGAAAAGGCAGCTGCTCTGAAAAGGAAAGCATCACCATCTGCAGATTCCTTAGCTACGAAGAAATTGAAGACTTTGCCAAGTTCTTCAAATGAACCAATTGATGTTGTTCCAATTTCAACAGTTCCAGCCAATGAAATTGTCCCATTTGGTGAAGAGTATGTCATCCCAAGTGAGGACGATGATGAAGAAACTCAATCTGCTGCTTCCTCAGAGCAGATTGATGAGGAAATAGTGGTTGAACAAAATGGTTCAACCCCACTGGTATGATCGCCCCAGCCTCAGTTAACTGCTGAAGAGGCTGGCGTTGAAGAAATTGATGAGGATGTGGACATTGGGAATACCACTCCACTGATTAATGATGAATATTGGGAAGCTGCACACCCCAATTCTCCAATGACCACTCCCTTCACTCAAATTCCTCTGTCACCAGCCCAGACTGAGGAAATTCAAACAGGATCTGAATTTTTGGCCACACCTCTCGCTTCTATTCATGAAGAAATTCGAGCTGCAACAACTGAAGAAATTCATGCCCAGACCGCACCTGAGGAAATTGCTGCTCAGAATCCTTAGTCTGAAGAAGGTCCGGCCATGCCAAAATTGATTGAGGGCCGCTTCAAGCCAAATCTTCAGCCGAAGCCAAAATTGCCACTCAAAGGCACGAAGCACCCCAAATTCATGAAGGCGAGTTTCTTCGATGAGCACATTTTCTTCACAGGGCCAAACCCATATGCCTCAGCAAGGGCCAGATGCTCAAGATTCTGGACTCCTTCACAGATGAATTTATATGCATCTGTTATGTTTGACAAAGAGAAAGTCTTCGAGCATAAGCAAATTCCTCATGTGGATATGGAATTCATTCCATGCTTCACTCCTGTGCTCGCAGTTCTTCATGATGCTGGAATTCTTCCCTTCTGTGTTGACATATGCGACTGGAATGAAGAGCTAATTCTTCAATTTTATGCTACCCTGCACATCTCAGGTGATGCTTCTGATGTCAATTCATGGATTCTGGACTGGATGACTGGATCTACTCACTACACTGCTCCAGCCATTGAATTGCTTCGGGCTGTGCCAATAGCAATTCCTTCAGAAGGAGCAAGATGCATCTATGATGACCCTGAACTGCCCAATCACATGATGCAAGTGCTGATGAAGCCTTTGGCTCCTGGCAATCCTCTAAGGACCTCCTTCCTAGTGAAGGATTTCCTCTATGTGCCCAGGACCATATACAGGATATTGACCAAAACCCTCAGTCCAATCAAGGGCCACAACTCTGAAGAAGGAGAAGTTGAGGGAGTCATGAAGAATATGCTATTCAACATCATTCATGGGATTCCCATCAATTACCACGATTTCTTCATGAGGACTATGGCCAATGCAGCTATGTCACCATTTGAGTTGAAGCCTTACGCTCCCTGGATCATGAAATTCATCAGATCAAGGTCTTCAATTCCCTTCAAGGCTGACTTTCAGAATCACTTCAGTTTTCTGCCTCCGATAGAAGTCCTCAAGCACACATTTTCCTCAGTTGAGGGGAAAGGCAAAGCTGTTGTTGATGAAGGCACTCGTCCATTGGATGGTCAATTCCACAAAGCTGCATCATATTCCACCAATGATGACTCTGCCACCCAAGATTCTGCTGCAAAAGCCTCAGCTCCAAATCCTCAAGCCGCTGCCCCTCGTGTGATGACCGATCGCGAACTTCTACTAAGTCTTCATCAGAAGGTTGATCGCAATCACAAGTGGGTCAAACGTCAGTTTGCTTCAATTCTTCGTGACATGACCGTGACGCATAACTCTGTGAGGAAAATTCATTACTATGTGCATGAAATCTTCGATCGCTCTTGGGCCATTCTGTCACACCTCAAGACTCCTGAAGAACTCAAGGAGATGGACTTTCAGATGGACTTTGACTGGCCGATTCCTCCAAATAAGAAGTGGAAGAAAGTTCAAGTTCCTCAGCTGGTGACAAGTTCATATTCTTCATCGCGTGATACTGATGAGGCTGAGGATATTGACGACACTGCTGCAGGCCCTGCTCCACCAACCGACCCCGACAACGCTGGCGCTCCTCCTCCACCTTCAAGATGAAATTCTTCAGGGGCGTTAGTCCTCAATTTCGTCCCTTTTGGTCACTTGATGACAAAGGGGGAGAAATTTGAGTTAGTCTTCAAGCGGGTCTATATATGGGTTGTTTTTGTTTAAGTTACAACTCTTGCTCTTCTAAGGTGTTTGTTTGATGAGTTGTAAACTTAAGTCCGATGGTGGTCTGATACTTTTGAACTGCTTTCTGCATGCTTATTTCCTCAAGTATCTTAATGCACGCATGTTGAATTTCCTCAGACCCCATTTTCCATCATGCATATCAATTTCCTCATGATATATATAAAATGCGTGTATGGATTACAAGATATAGGGGGAGATCTCCAAGAGTTTATCCTGCCATGTGTATTTGCAGTCCAAAGCAAATTCCTCAAATATGCACATCTTCAGGGGGAGTTCCTCTATATCTTGCAATCAAATTCCTCAAACTCAGTACTTACACTTCATTTGTTTATCCCCGTTGAAAACTTAACCTATTTGTCATCAATCACCAAAAAGGGGGAGATTGTAAGTGCATCTAGTGCCCCTTAGTGATTTTGGTGTATTGAAGACTTATAGGTTAAGGGACTAATATGTTTGTGAGTGTACACAGGCTCTATAAGTCGCTGAGGAGTTTGATATATTCGAAGAATGTTGAACCCTAAAAATGCATGTCTTCAACTTAAGACTTTGGTGAAGACTTTGCTGAAGACTTTGGTATTCCCTGAAGACTTTGAAAATGAAGAAGATGGTGTGACCTTGAAGATATGAACGAGGACAATGAAGCGTGAAGACTTTTGCTTTTATTGTTTCATTTCCTTTCTTTGAGTCATAGGAAACACCGTACTGTTAAAGGGGGTCGAGGTAATACTAAGGAAAAATTTCCAATTGATGCTCAACTCAAAAGCCTCAACACAACCCAATCCTTCGAGTGAAGCCATTGGAAATCTCTTGCAGTTCAGCCAAGTTCTTTAGTGACAGAGACGATGTTCTTCTGGTCTCTGAGGAAATTGGTCTGACTGAGGAGTTAGGATTTCGCGAGTGCGAATTGCCTACAAGTGAGGAATATGATAAGCCCTGAGGAATTTGATAGTTCAAATTCCGACCGTTGCTGTGCTTTGCGCCAGCTGTCCAGATATTCTATCATCCTAACGGTCATATCATTGGGGGGCATTAACTCTTATCATGTCGGGTTGCTCCCTGGCTATAAATAGCTGCCCCCCTCAACCACTAGCTGGTTGGCTGCTCCGAGAGAGAACTTGACACTTGTCATTTGAGAGCATCCCATTCCTCGAGGACTTTGAGCAAAAATCATCAGTGAGGAAAAACCCCAAACAACCAAAACCCATAGTGATTGAGCATCACTGAAGAAATTGTTCCTGTGTGGAACTCACGCTTTTTACCTTTGAAGACTGTGTATCTTCCAGACGGTTAGGCGTCATGGTCTAGTGCATCCTGCAGTCAATTGGGGATCGCCGGGTGACCGTGGTCTAGAGCATCCAGCAGTAAATTGTGGATTGCCGGGTGACCAGTTTGTGAGGGTTTTGGAAGTCTACCCTGAAGACTTACCACGAGTGTTGGGCGAGGTCTGTGTGACCTTAGCTCAACGAGAATACGGTAAGGACTGTGTGTCCTCTGGTTTAAATACTAGGCCGCTCCAAACCAGACGTTCGACTGTCATAGCAGTTGGAACTGGGTCATCAAATCATTGTCTTCATCGAGCCCCTGGTTCTATTTCCTCAACCTCTCATTTCCTCGTATATGTGTTGATGAAATTGATTAAGACTGTTTGAAGAATTTGACTCCAGACTTTCTCAATTTCCTCACCTCAAATTCTTCAGTTACTTTATCTTCTGCCTGCTTATCCTGTTCACGCTACTCATGCTCTGTGTATGTTTCATTTCATCATGATGACTATGTTACTGCCATGTTTCACATGCACTTGAGAAGTTATGCCGCGGCATGTAGTTCGCCACTTAGCAAATTCCTCAACTAGTATTTCCTCAAGTGACGAATTTGTAAAAATCGCCTATTCACCCCCCCCCCTCTAGTTGATATAATGCACTTTCATTCGTCAGGGAAACTATCATCAATAGGTAGTAGGTCATCAAGAATATTTTCTAACCTAGACAAGTTATCAGCTACGGGGTTCTCAGCTCCTTTCCTATCAACAATATGTAAGTCAATTTCTTGAAGTAAAAGAACCCACCTAATGAGTCTAGGTTTAGCATCTTTATTTTCCATAAGGTATTTTATAGCAGCATGATCGGTGTGAACAATAACTTTGGAGTCAACAATATAGGATCTAAATTTATCACAAGCAAACACAACTGCTAAATATTATTTTTCAGTAGTGGCATAATTTCGTTGGGCACTGTCTAGAGTTTTACAAGCATAATGGATAACATTCAATTTCTTATCAATTCTTTGTCCTAGGACAGCACCAACAGCATAATCACTAGCATCACACATAATTTCAAAAGGCAAGTTCCAATGAGGTGGTTGAACCATAGGTGCAGAGGTTAAGGCTTTCTTGAGTGTTTCGAAGGCTTCCACACAATTATCATCAAAAACAAAAGGATTATCCTTTTACAAAAGATTAGTAAGAGGCCTAGAAATTTTAGAGAAGTCTTTAATGAACCTCCTATAAAAACCAGCATGACCAAGGAAACTACGAATACCTTTAATATCTTTAGGACATGGCATTTTCTCAATTGCATCAACTTTAGCTTTATCCACCTCAATACCTCGCCCAGATATTTTATACCCCAAGACAATACCTTCATTAACCATAAAGTGGCACTTCTCCCAATTCAAGGCAAGATTAGTTTGTTCACATCTCTGCAAAACTCGATCAAGGTTGCTTAAGCAATCATCAAAAGAAGTTCCGTAAACGGAAAAATCATCCATGAAAACCTCCACAATCTTTTCACAAAAATCAGAGAATATAGCAGTCATACATCTTTGAAAGGTAGCAGGTGCATTGCATAAACCAAAAGGCGTACATCTATAAGCATAGGTTCCAAAAGGGCAAGTAAAGGTGGTTTTCTCTTGATCGGATTGTAACACAGGTATTTGAGAGAAACCAGAATATCCATCTCAGAAACAAAAGTGTGTGTGCTTAGATAGTCTCTCTAGCATTTGATCAATGAAAGGCAAAGGATAATGATCTTTTCTAGTAGCTTTATTTAATTTTCTAAAATCATTAACCATTCTATAGCCAGTGATAATTCTTTGTGGAATGAGTTCATTCTTATCATTAGGAACAACGGTAATACCTCCTTTCTTAGGGACACAATGAATGGGACTTGCCCATCTACTATCAGCTATGGGATAGATTATACAAGCTTCTAGAAGCTTTAATATTTCAGTTGTTACCACTTCTTTCATCTTAGGATTCAATCGCCGTTGGTGATCAACAACGGGTTTAGCATCAGGTTCCATATTGATCTTGTGCTGACATAGAGTGGGACTAATGCCCTTAAGATCATCAAGAGTATATCCAATAGCAGCCTGGTGCTTCCTTAGAACTTTCAATAATCTTTCTTCTTCATGTTCTGAAAGTTAGCACTAATAATAATAGGATATATCTTTTTCTCATCAAGATAAGCATACTTCAAAGTGTCAGGCAATTGTTTCAATTCAAACACGGGATCACCTTTAGGTGGAGGAGGACCTCCAAGAGTTTCAATAGGCAAATTGTGTTTCAAGAGAGGTTGTTGTTCGAAGAAAATTTGATCTATTTCATTTCTTTCACGCATGTGCATATCATTTTCATGGTCGAGAAAATATTGTTCTAAACGATCAGTAGGAGGCACAGCAATAGAAGCAAGACCAATTATTTCATCTTCACTCGGTAACGCTTTATCACGAGGTTGTCTACTAAACTTGGAAAAATTAAACTCATGAGACACATTACCCAAACTGACACCGACAGTTTGTTTTTCACAATCTATCTTAGCATTGACGGTGCTCAAGAAAGGTCTACCAAAGATAATGGGACAAAAGTCATCTTGTGGGGAACCAAGAACTAGAAAATCAGTAGGGTATTTTATTTTCCCACACAAGACTTCAACATCTCTAACAATCCCAAGTGGTGTGATAGTATCTCTATTAGCAAGTTTAATAGTAACATCAATATCTTCCATTTCAGCAGGTGCTATTTCATTCATAATTTCTTGGTATAAGGTAAAAGGCATAGCACTCACACTAGCACCTAAATCACATAAACCATGGTAGCAATGATCTCCTATTTTAACTGAGACAACGGGCAAGCCTTCTATAGGTCTATGTTTATCTTTCTTATCAGGCTTAGCAATTCTAGCAGCTTCATCACAAAGGTAAATGACATGCCCATCAATATTTTCTTCCAAGAGATCTTTAACCATAGCAACAAAAGGTTCTACTTTAATTTGCTCATGGGGTTTAGGTGCTCTTATATTACTCTTACGAACCACGGTTGATACCTTAGCATGTTCCTTTATCCTAACAGGGAAAGGTGGCTTTTCAATATAAGCAGTAGGCACAACTGTATCAACATTGTAAAAGATGGTTTCTTCTCTAGCTATGACCGGTTCTTTAATTTCTTCTTTAACAGGGGGATGATATTTAAACCACTTCTCCTTAGGGAGATCAACGTGAGTAGCAAATGCTTCGCAGAAAGAGGCTACTATCTCAGAGTCAAGTCCGTATTTAGTGCTAAACTTGTGAAAAGTATCGGTATTCATAAAAGATTTAACACAATCAAATTCAAGCTTTATACCTGACTCATTACCTTCGTCGAGTTCCCAATCTTCAGAGTTGTGTTTAATTCTTTCCAAGAGATCCCACTTAAAATCAATAGTCTTCTTCATATAACATTGACTTAAGCCTCCCCCAAGCTAGAGCGATACTTTCTCCTACACGTGGCCAAAAATTATATATATAATTCCGATCACGATGAACTGGATGCATAGGATAAAACTTTTGATGGAATTCCAATTGCAAACGATTTCAGTTCCACGATCCAAGGTCATCACATAGCCTATACCATGTCAATGCTTTTCCCTCCGAAGATAAAGGGAAAACCTTCTTCTTAACTTCATCTGTGGGTAAACCTGCAAGATTAAATAATCAACATATTTCGTTCACATATAAGAGATGCATATCAGGATGTTCAGTTCCATCTCCCGCATAAGGTTTAGCAAGCAGTTGTTCTAGCATACCCGAAGGAATTTCATAAGTAACATTTTCAGTAGGTGATGTAGGTTGAGGGGTAACTAATTGTGATCCCGGTCGAGGTGAAGATACCCTGAACAAACCCCTCAAAGGATTGTTCTCCATAGTAGCAAGTAGCAATAAATTTCAGCACGTAGTATAAGTTTTTCCTTATCGATTTCCACTTACCAAGAGCGCTTCACTCCCCGGCAACGGCACCAGAAAAGAGTCTTGATGACCCACAATTATAGGGGATCAATCGTAGTCCTTTCAATAAGTAAGAGTGTCGAACCCAACGAGGAGCAGAAGGAAATGACAAGCGGTTTTCAGCAAGGTAATTTCTGCAAGCACTGAAATTGTAGGTAACAGATAGTTTGACAGCAAGGTAATTTGTAACGAGCAAGTAATGGTAATGGTAAACAAGGTGCAGCAAGGTAGCCCAATCCTTTTGAGGCAAAGGACAGGCCAGAACAATCACTAGTAATAGGCAAAGTGTTCTTGAGGGTACACGGGAATTTCGTCTAGTCACTTTTATCATGTTGGTTTGTTTCGTGTTCGCTACTTTGATAATTTGATATGTGGGTGGACCGGTGCTAAGGTGCTGTTCTTACTTGAACTAACAACCTACTTATCATTAACCCCTTCGCAAGCATCCGCAACTATGAGAAAAGTATTAAGACAAAGTCTAACCATAGCATTAAACATGTGGATCCAAATCAGCCCCTTACGAAGTAGCGCATAAACTAGGGTTTAAGCTTCTGTCACTCTAGCAACCCATCATCTAATAACTACTCCACAATGCATTCCCTTAGGCCCATGAATGGTGAAGTGTCATGTAGTCGACGTTCACATGACACCACTAAGGGAATCACAATATACATATCATCAAAATATCGAACACATATCAAATTCACATGATTACTCGCAACATGACTTCTCCCGTGACCTCAAGAACAAAGGTAACTACTCACAAATAATAATCATGCTCAAGATTAGAGGAGTATTAAATAGCATAATGGATCTGAACATATGATCTTCCACCAAATAAATCATATAGTAATCAACTACGCAAGGTAATCAACACTACTAGTCACCCACGGGTACCAATCTGAGGATCCAGTAAAATATTAAACACAAGAGATGAACTAGGGTTTGAGAGGAGATGGTGCTGTTGAAGATGTTGATGAAGATTGGTGATGACGATAGCTTCGATTTCCCCCTCCGGGAGGGAAGTTCCACCGGCGGAATCGCTCCGCCGGAGGGCAAAAGTGCTCCTGCCCAAGTTCCGCCTCGAGGCGATGGCGCTTCGTCCCGAAAGTGCTCCTCCTAATTTTTTTAGGTTTTTTGGGAATTTATACCAGAAGAGGGGCACCGGAAGCGGGTCAGGCTGGGCACGATACACCAGGGCGCGCCCTGGTGGATTGTGCCCACCTGGGGGCCCTGCTCCGGTAGTTTTCAGCTAGAGTATTTTTTATTAAATACAAAAATAATCTCCGTAAATTTTCAGCTTCACTGGAGTTGTGCAGAATAGGTATCTCTGACGTGCTTTTCTTGGGTCCAGAATTCCAGCTGCCAGCATTCTCCCTCTTTGTGTAAACCTTGCATATTATGAGACAAAAGGCATTAGAATCACTCCCCAAAGCATTAATATTCAACAAAACAAAGTAAATAACAGTAGGGAATCATGATGCAAAATGGACGTATCAAGTTGTAGCCACACAAGATCACCGGTCTTGAACACCATGGGGTGCTTGTTGAGGTTGCACTTCTTGGTGACGCGTTCCACTTGACGTTCGATTGTGCGCCTTGTATCTTCATGCATCCTCTTGATGTAGCTTGCCCTTGCACTTGCGTCCATGTTGACGCGCTCTTCGAGTGGTAGAGGAAGGATATCCAGTGGGGACAAGGGGTTGAAGCCATAGACCACTTTGAAAGGAGACTTGCCGGTGGTGGAGTGACGCGCGCGATTGTAGGCGTACTCGGCAATGGGGAGGCATTCTTCCCATTCCTTGATGTTCTTCTTGATCAACACGCGTAGGAGAGTAGATAGAGTCTGGTTCGTCACCTCCATTTGTCCATCGGTTTGTGGGTGATATGCGAAGAGAATAGAAGCTTGATTCCGAGCTTGGCGCATAGGGTCTTCCAAAAGTAGCTTAGGAACTTGACGTCGCGATCCGAGACAATGGTCTTGGGGACGCCATGTAGTCACAAGATTTCCCTACAAAATAGATTTGCAATATGTGAAGCATCGTCGATCTTGTGACATGGAATGAAATGAGCCATCTTGGAAAAGCGATTCACAACAACAAAAACGGAATCATGGCCATTTTTTGTTCGTGGCAAACCAAGCACAAAATCCATACTAATGTCTTCCCAAGGTTGGAAAGGTATAGGAAGAGGCATGTAAAGACCATGGAATTGAGCTTTAGACTTAGCTTTGCGGCATGTAGAGCATCAGTTGGTGAAGCGTGCAACATCACGAGACATCTTTGGCCAATAGTAATTGTTGGATAGTGTGGCATACGTCTTGTCGCGTCCAAAGTGACCCATAAGTCCTCCACCGTGAGCCTATTGGAAAAGCAACAAACGAAAAGAAGACTCGGGTACACAAAGTTTGTTATCATGCATAAGATAGCCATCTTTCAAATAGTAGTTCTCCCAACAAGGTTTCACTTGGCACTTAGCATATGGAGTAGAAAAAGAAACATCATGCTCATACAAGTCTTTGATATGCTGAAAACCAATGACATTCAATTCAAGTTGAGTAAGTAGCATGCATTTGCAGGAAAGAGCATCCGCCACAACGTTTTCTTTACCCTTAATGTATTTGATGACATAAGGAAAAGACTCAATGAACTCACTCCAGTTGGCATGCCATTTGTTCAACTTAGTTTGACCCTTAAGGTACTTGAGAGTTTCATGATCGGTATGAATTACAAACTCATGAGGTCGCAAATAATGCTCCCAAACATGTAAAACTCTCACCAAAGCATACAATTCTTTGTCATATATGGGATAGTTAAGTTGGGTGCCGGAAAGTTTCTCGCTAAAGTACGCAATTATGCGCTTTTCTTGCATTAGCACACCACCTATTCCATTACCACTAGCGTCACAATACACATCAAATTTTTTATCAAAGTTGGGCAAAGCAAGCAAAGGTGCATGAGTGAGAAAAATTTTAATCTCATGGAATGCGGTGTCTTGAGAAGGTCCCCAAATAAATGGTGCATTCTTCTTGCTCAAAGCATGGAGAGGAGATGCAATAGTGCTAAAATCCTTGACAAAACGTCGATATAAACCGGCTAGTCCTAAGAAGCTATGCACTTGTGGCAAATTTGTGGGTGTAGGACAAGTTTTAATAGCATCAATTTTAGTTTCATCAACATGGACACCCTTCGAAGATACCACAAATCCTAGGAAAACGACCTTGTCAACACCAAAAGTGCATTTTTCCATGTTTGCATAAAGTTTTTCTTTCCTAAGAATTTGCAAGACTTCTCTAACGTGGGTAGCATGCTCCTCAAGAGACTTGCTAAAAACAAGAATGTCATCAAAATAGACCACAACACAATATCCAATTAGGGGTCGCAATTAATGCATAACACGCATAAATGTACCCGGTGCTTCGGATAAGCCCATAGGCATCACTAGCCATTCATAGAGACCAAACTTAGTCTTGAACGTCGTTTTCCACTCATCACCCTCTTGTATGTGTATTTTATAGTAACCACTTTTTAAGTCAATCTTGGAAAATATGGTGGCACCACTAAGTTCATCTAGCATATCATCTAGGCGAGGAATGGGGTGGCGATATCTAATGGTTATAGCATTGATAGGACAACAATCGGAACACATGCGCATACTACCATCTTGCTTAGGTACTAGTATCACCGGAACCGCACAAGGACTCAAACTCTCACGTACATGCTCTTTATCTAGGAGTTTTTGGACTTGCCTTTGTATTTCCTTTGTTTCTTCGGGGTTGACGCAGTTGGGTGCCTTGTTAGGAAGCAGTGCTCCGGGGATGAGGTCGATGCAGTGTTTGATCCCTCGTTTTGGTGGTAGTCCCGGAGGTAGCTCATCGGGGAAAACATCCTGGAATTCCTGCAACAAAAGAGATAACACTAGAAGAAGATGTTGTGAAGGGTTAGTCCGTAAGACATCATCTTTGCACACAAGTACATAGTGAAGAACGGTCGATGGGCAATCACTCACATCCCTCAAATCTCTTTTGGTGGCTAAAAGAACTATATCACTCATGTCCCTCATCGTGGAGTCACTCAAGTTTGGCTTGTTGCTATCACTCTCTTTAAGGTGTATCGCTCTCTCACTTTTATCTCCACGATGGGATGAAGCGTGGTTGTCAGCGATGACTTGACTTGGAGTCATTGATCGAAGTACATATTGCTTTCCCTTCATCTTGAAGCTATAGTGATTTGTCCGGCCGTTGTGGATGACGCCACGGTCGAATTGCCATGGCCGACCAAGGAGAAGGTGGCAAACGGACATGGGAACCACATCACACTCCAAGGTGTCTTCATAAGCACCTATCTTGAAGGAAACTTGCACGGTGTGTTCAACTTGGAGGGTGCCGAAATCACTTAGCCATTGGACCTTGTAGGGGTGAGGGTGATTCTTCTTGACCAATTGTAGCTTGGAACAAAGGTCTTCACTTGCCAAATTTTGGCAACTTCCGCCGTCGATGATGAACTTGACGGATTTTCCTTGGACGCCCAGCTTTGTTTGGAAGATGTGGCAACGTTGGTCCTCGTCTTGTTGTTGTTGAAGCGTCAAAACCTTGGAGACAACGAGAGCGGGGCTCGGATCGTTGTCGCAAAAGATTTAAGAATCTTCATCTTCATTGACTTGACGATGCATGGTCACATGCTCCAATGCTTCCATCTCACCGTCACTCATAGAGTCATAGGTGCCATCGTCTTGAAGGATCATGGTGCGTTTGGTTGGACACTCATAAGTCTTGTGGCCTCGGCCTTGGCACGTGAAACACTTGATGGAGCTTGACTTAGCGGTAGCATCGGGTGTCGGAGTAGAGGATGAGGCTCTCGATTTGTAGTTGCTTGTAGTAGGTCGGCTTGACGAAGTCGTCTTGTCCTTGTAGTTTGACTTGTCGCCGGTAGGTGTTGTAGTTTTCGTAGTCGAAGGCGTCGTGGCCGTAGTAGCTTGAGCACTTGAACTGTAGGTCTTGGAAGAGAACTTGGAGTACTTCTAGTCATCTTGCACTTGGTGTTCCGCCTTGGTCGCTTGATGCACTAGTTCAAGTAAGTTGGAGTATGGTTGAAAGTCCGCGATTTTCTTGACTTGGTAGTTGAGTACATTCAAGAAACGTGCCATTGTTTCCTCATCATCTTCCTTGACATTTGCGCGGATCATTGCGATTTCCATCTCTTGATAGTACTCTTCTACCGACTTGGTGCCTTGCTTGAGTTGTTGTAGTTTATTGAAAAGATCCCGGTTGTAGTGTGTAGGTACAAAGCAAACTCTCATGAGATCCTTCATTTGGGCCCAAGTGTTCATAGGGGTTCACCTCTTTCTCTTCTTCGCTTAATCACTTGTTCCCACCAAATAAGAACGTAATCTTGGAACTCGAGTGAAGCCATGGCTATCTTCTTCTCCTCGTCATAGTTGTGGAGACAGAAAATCTTGTCAACTTTTAGCGCCCATGAGAGGTAATCTTCGGGATCATTGCTTCCGGAGAACTTTGGCATTGTGAACTTGAGCTTGCCAAAGCGTTGTTCATCGTTGTGATGGTGAGGCCGAAATCCTTGTCTTGGAGGTGGATCCTCATTTTCTTGGGTGTGTTGACGTTGTTCTTGTCCTAGCTCGTCTTCATCCTCCGGTTCGTCATGATGAGCTTGAGGACGGCGATGAGGTGGACACACTCAGTTGCGCCTTACTTGGCGCTCCTCTTGTCGATTGGCTTCTTCTTGTCGTTCGCGACGAAGTTCTTCTTGTCGTTCACGGCGAACTTCTTCTTGTTCTTGACGTGCTTGATGGTTGCGTTCCTCCAAAGCACGAGTTGCATCACGGAGTGCATGTTGGGCTTCGAGCGATTGTTCTTCACGGAGACGTTGTTCTTTTTCACGGCGTTGTTGTTGGTGTTCTTGTTCCAATATTTCTTGTTCTTGTTGTTGGCGTCGAGCACGCTCGCGAAGTCGATCTTGTAGTCCATTGCCATGGAAGGGATTTTCCAGGGCTTGAGGTTGGCGACCGTGGTGTGAACTTGGACCGGAGCGGTCATCTCGATGATGAGGACGTGGTCAAGGTGGACTCTCACCGGAAGAGTACTCCGATGAGTGGCGACTTGAGTGGCGTCGTCCGGAGGATGTAGATGTAGAAGAATCGCGCTTGACCATCAAGGCACGAATTTCCTCCATTTGGCTTGAGAGCTTGGTGTCGAGGTAGTCCCTTGTTCGCACTTCGGATCCGCGTACGTCGGTGGCGAGTTGCTCGATGCGGTCGTTCAAGGCGTCAGGCGATTGGCGCATTGCCTTTTGCGCTCCGAAGAATTGTAGCTTGGTGACAAAAGCGGTTGCGTCGTCCTCTTGTTCCTCAAATGCCGGGTTGTGGATGCTTGACCTATCCATAACACTCAAGTAGATATAAGTGGAAGAATGAGACGACAATATGAGTTACCGTTCCACAAGTTTGAAAATGGATCAAGGACCACTCAATGTGCAAATGTGGAAGTAGTAGAATTGGTACCGAAGATCGTCCTTCTCACACCTACACAGATAAGGCTTATGGAGTAGCTTGGTTAGGATAGTGGCACAAATTTCAAGCAATCCGAGAGATAACATTCAATAATGTTGAAAGTGATTCGTAAATTCGCACGTAAGACAATGTAGACCAATAGAAATGAGTATACATGGAAACACACACACGGATAGAAAAGTGAGGTCGTGCAACCAAGGATGAGCCAAAATGTGGAATCCATGGAAAACGCTCATGTTGCACAACACTAGAGAGACGCTAGCACTATTTCTCAAATGGGCGTGATACGAACCTGTGCACAACCTATAAGAAACAAAACATGTTGTCTTCATATTCCCGACTTGCTATGTATGTATGAGGCACGTGTCACTCGCTCAAGTGATCCAAGATGATCAAGTATGCTATGCAAAGTTGCTGATGCTATTGCTCTTTTGCTCTTGCTGAAAAGCTTTGCTTCTCTTTTCTTTTGCGATGATGTTTTGCATGGTCACAATGCGGGATGTGCACACCAAGATAGCAATTATGTATGCAGGTACTATGTAAACACAAAAGATGATACTATGAGAGATGCACGCAATTGAAGCTATGCAGAGTATGTATCACTAAAGTGCACAAGTAGCGTAGCCCGGCAATACTCAATGGCTAGTCTCGATAGGCAAGTAATGCAAAATTGGCTCGGTGTAACAATGCAATGTCAAGGGTAGAGTCAAGAGTGTCGTCGCGGTTACCGTCCTTGCTTACGTTGTAGTGTCAATGAAGAGTTGGTTGGCGACGATCCGGGGCGATGATGAGCGGCGAATGTCGGTGTAGAACCAGTCCTAATTAGCCGAAACACCTTAGGAAGTGGTGAGCTCGTGACTCAAAATCTCAAATGCAAAGGTTACGGAAGAAAGAGGTGAAGGTTTGCGGAAAAATGGTGGCAAAAATCGGAGAAAAAGTGCGCAACAAGGCGAAGATGCCCTGCTGCTAGACCGAGGCCGGATGTCCAGGAGGTGGTCCGGATGTCCGGGCCTACGGGAGGCCGGATGACCGGGTGGCGGTCCGGATGATCCGGGCTGGTGCCGGGCCGGATGATCCGGGTGGATGTCCGGATGATCCGGGCATCTCGATCCCGATCCAATCTGGGGAGATCCCTCGAATTGGAGGAAGAACATGAAAAAAATTCTATGAAATTGGGGCGATTTGGCGGTGGAAAATGATGGGAATGATGGGGAAAAGCTAGATCCACATGCCCACAACGAAATCCACGGATCCAAATCAACAAAATCACCTCAAATGCAACGAATCCAAGAAATTTTGGTAGTGCTATTTTTGTGGGGATTTTCGCAATTAGGTCAAATTAAAACAAAAAAATGGCTAGAAGGTGGAGGGAGAGACTCCAAGGTGTGAATCAACGTGGCTCATGATACCAATATGATACGGGGCACTCCCGTGTATGTCGACCTTTTCAAACTTGGAGGGGGGGAGAAGGGAGAAATCACGAACTCAAGAACAATCTCCGATCACACATCCACTAAATCCACTCAAACACATGAGGTACATAGATCCAAAGTCAAATAAGAAGATACAAGTAACCAATAGTCGTCTCACTCCCGAGGAGATGAGGTCTTGATATCCTGTGGGATCTTCCCTTGATGGGGCCTTGGCATCCACTTCGGATCATCTCTCAAAGAGGTCTTCAACTCCGTGGGAGAGGGAAGTAGATTGATCTATGCTCAACAAGGTCAAGAGGTAAACATAAGCTAACCCTAATTCGGGGGTGCAAGAGGAGTATATATAGTGCTAGGGACGAAGGGCTAAGTGGGGTGATACAAGGCCCAAGGCCTGTCATGCGCACAGGCAGGGTCGGATGATCCGGGCTGGGGTCCGGATGATCCAGGCATCTTCCGGATGATCCGAACGGGAGTCCGGATGATCCGTCTTCACGGTGAGCTTACTGGTGTTGTAGCCAGACCATCCGGGCAGCGGTCCGGATGATCCAGCTTCGCGATTCCCTCATCCAGTTCTGTTTGGATTAGCCGGATGATCCGGGTCGGGGTCCGGATGATCCGGGCATCTTTCGGATGATCCAGGCCGGGGTCCGGATGATCCGGCCAAGTGTAAGCTTGCACTTCTTCTTGCTCCTTCTTCCTCTTGGTCTTGGGGATGCTTCCTTGATCCTTCGTGCTAGTCTTCCTCGCACCTAAGGATGGACAGGGTTTCATTGTGAGGTAGCGTCCAAGTCCCATTGACACTACAGGAATCAGGTTCTTTGCCGTCCGCCATGGCAGACGGCAAAGGAGCAACGACGGACGGCAAAGAACTTTGCCGTCTGCCAGCGGACGGCACAATTTTGGGCCAAATAATGTCCGGCAAAGAGGTCCTTTGCCGTCTGCCTTGGCACAGCGGACGGCAAAGATTTTTTGCCGTCGGCCTGCAGATGGCAACGAGAGCGGACGGCGAAGTTTGACGTTAGCACCGTTAGGTGGCTAACAGGCCCTCAACAAAGTCTTTGCCATCTGCCGTGCACGGCCCCACACAAGCCTTTGCCATCTACCCCGGACGGCCCACACAAATCCTTTGCCGTCTGCCGTGGACGGCCCCACACATACCCTTTGCCGTCCGCCCCTCTATGCCGATGGCCACCGTCGGCATAGAAGCCACCCTTTGCCGTCCGCCCATCTATGCCGACGGCCACCGTCGGCATAGAAGCCACCCTTTGCCGTCCGCCCCTGCTATGCCGACGGTGGCCGTCGGCAAAGAAGCCAAATGGCCCGTGGCCTCGCGCTCCCAGGGTTAACAGTTGGCTGCCACGTGTCCTCTTTGCCGACGGCGGCCGTCGGCATAGAGGCTTTGCCGTCCGGGGCAGACGGCAAAGAGGCTGTATTGCCTCTTTTTTGTTTGTTTTTGTTATATTCAACAATTTTACAGCAACAATATATATATATATATATATTTCACAGCAACAATATACCTGTCATATGGATATGATCAACCAACAATTATACCAAATTAAAAGTATCAAATGTCACATTGTTCACCATATTACATTAGTTTCATCCATACATACATAGTCTCATACATAGGAAGAAAGTTTCATGTAAGTTCATCGATACAAAATGAAAAAAGAAAGTAAACACTAGCACTACATCAAAGCAAGCTGCCGTGAACTCAATCAAATCTGCAAAATTGGAAATAAGAAAGTTAGACTAAGAATACTAGAAGAAGTAGATCTAGAAGAAGAAGATGATGAAGACGCATTTTTCTTCTCTCTTTCTTCTCTTGTTTTTCTTCTTCTTATTGCTTATTTGTGTCATTTTAGAGCTAACCTAGGTAATTATCACATTTTTTACCTAACTAAGCTTATTGTGTCATTTTGCAAGAAAATAAGCTAAGTCTATGGCTTCTATGAGGTTACCAAGTCTACTATGCCATTTTTGAGTTAACTAAGCTTATTATGTCATTGTGGAGGAAACAATGCTAAGTATAGGTCATTTTAGAGCTAACTTAGGTACAATATGTCATTTTGTAGGTAAGTAAGCTTACTATGTCTTTTTAGAGGAAACAAAGCTAACTTAGGTAAAATATGACATTTGTCTAAGTGCTAAGTTTGTCTTTGTGCTAAGTTTGTCTACGTGCTAAGTTTGTCTTTGTTTGAGAAAATGAGCCAAGTAAGTGGCATATTACGGCTTACCGTCCTCGTCATCACGGAGGTGAAGCATCGGGGTTCCTCGGGCCGGTTTCACCTGCAGCACTACTTGGCCCTGGAGAAGGATCGTGCGATGCGGCTCGGGAGTTATGCTGCACCAAAGATCATTTGCGTTAGAATGATGACGCTGAAACGTTAAGACTAGTAACTAATGAACATTGAAATGAAACTCACCGTTCCAGCCGTGGTAATGACTGGCATCGGCGGAGGGGTCTGGCCGGTCTTCTCGCACAAAGTCTGCACATTTGGTTTTGACAAGTCAATCATATTGGTTATTAATGCAAAGAACATGTAGTGCATGATTTGGCTAATATGATGAAGAAACTTACCACGATGAGCTCGTACATGGCCCGGTTAGACGCATCGTTCCGTGCCCTCTCCTCCTCCAACAACCTAGCCGTCCTCTCCTCCAAATCCCTCTTCTCCTCCGCCGCCTGCCGGGCCTGTTCTGCCAGAAGCGCCTGGGTTGTCTCTCTCTCTTTCTGCAGAGCAGCCTGCAACACAACTCCTCATTAGCATTGTAATCATCTTTGTTCGCACACACAATGTAATGGAGGGAAGCTATCTGAGTCCGTATAACTAACCTCGATGGCGAGCTTGACTGGCCGTGGACGAGGCGTCATCTCAGGGCAGGAGCTCGTTTGGCGCGCCTTGATCTGTCGGAGAGTGCGCGAAGACCGTATAAGTCCATCTCCAATGGCTATATGGCCATGGGGCCTCCCGTCGCCAGCTATCATCACCAGGTCTGGATCAATAGGATGCTAGCTCGGGTTGAAGTCCTCCCCATTCACCGCCTTCCCCACATCTCTGTACCTCACGAGCTTGTTGTGGGAGGAGATGTTGGTGAAGTTCTGGGGATTATCGAGGTCAGACTCAGAGAATGCCTTGGCCTTCTTGTACGAGGCAGTATGGGCCATGGCATAGAGGTCGTACACCTGTGGCACCTCCGTCTTATTGTAATGCGCCTACAAGAGAGGAACAAAGTATTAATAAAGGGGTCAAGCTAGCATCAAAAAATGAATTGCAGGAATCATGAAGCAAACCACGTACCCAGTTCCGCCCGAACTGAAATAAGTTGGCGCTGCCTTGATGGTGTGGCACACCTTCCATTTGGGCACGCCGTTCCTAGGCATCGTCCTGGACGGCTCGCCATTCATCAGAGCACCACTCATTCACCAATGCCTCCCAACAATCCATCTTATCCACACACCATCTCGGGGGCACCTAAGTTAGTAAAGAGAAATTTGAGAGCTACGCCTACGAATCAAAGCAAGGAAACTAAGTAGAAGGCCTTAAGAATAGATAATTACCTTCATGTACTGCTCCTTGTCCAGAAACTTTTGGCGGGACGACGACTTGTCCTTCTTAATACGCCGCGAGGCGTAGTAGTCTCGAATAGCCTGTACCCGAGCCTCGTGCCGTAAGTTCTGTAGTAGGCGCCTGCACTCGTAATCGATAAGATTTGCCGCGGCCTCCTCGTATCCCTCCTCACACCTGTAGAAGGTCTGCAATCAAACGAGACTACACTGATTAGTACAATAGATAGCTATTATTGATTTTTAAATGTGTAAAGTAGAAATTACCCAGAACTTTCTGATCACCATGTCGGCCGTCGTGTGGCACAACACATCGTCGATCATCTCCTCCGGCGGGGCCGGGGCAGCCAAGTAGTGCTCCCATTTCAATCCTAACTCTCGAAGCTGACTCTCGCCGGGCAACGTGACAAACCCCGGGAAGTTATGCCGTAAAAGCACACCAAGGATGGAGTTGGGCCTGCGGACATCCTTGGCGTGAATCCAACCCCTGCAGTATGACAAAGCCAACGCATTAGATATGTGAAGAAACATGAAGGCAAAAGGTTTAAAAAGAGTAAATGCACTTACTTCAGCGACTCAGTCCTAATCGGCCACCTCTGCTCGCGGGTCGCCGACACGGGCGGGAGCCGTGTACACCCACGCTGGTAGACGGTGGCCCCCTCAGCCACCTCCTCCCCGCTATCAGAAAGCTGGTCCCCGCCACCATCAGCATGGCCACTCGGCTCCGGCTGATGCAGATCCGGCCACGTATCCCATCCGGTCAAAGCGTGTGGAGTCTCGTAGGACGAAGCGTCTGGCACAGGAGTCTCGCGGGACGAAGCGTCTCGCATAGGAGTGTCGCGGGTGGCCGCGTCTGAGACAGAAGGATCGTCGACCCGAGGCTCGTGGACAGGAGTCCTTGTAGCCTCCACCTCAGACGGGTCCACCGTAGCAGTCCTGTGCTCGGGTGAATCAGCTGGGGGTGGCGGCGAGGAAGGCGTAGCAGCCTTCCTACCTCTCCCACGGCCACCACGTGTAACTTTAGGAGCCTTCCTACCTCTCCCCCGACCTCCTTTCCCGGTCGGCAACTTCGCCGACGAAGAAGCGCCCTCGGGTATCCCAATACTGTCGTACAACGCTCTTTGGAGAGTTTGGGGTGGAATGGAAGTACCCCTCCCACCACGCGCCGACGAAGGAGCCTCGGATCGCTCTCGACCCGCGCCCACCATCTTTCAACACCTGCCATGACAAAGAGTAAACGAAATTAGTACAACATAAAAAAATTGAATACCGACATGAATAATAATATGTAAATATATAATTTGAGTGTATCATCATCATGTATATAATAAAAATTAAATAATACCTGACATGAACTAATAATAATCTTCATCGTCTATATATGCTCCGGGATCAATAAATGCATCGTCATGATCACTATCATCAATAAATGCATCATCATCATCACTATCGGGAACAACATGTGGAAGGCCTCCTTTATGTAATCGGTCAAGCATTGAGAGGTCATCCGCAGCAGTAACCTCTTCTTCTTCCGTCTCTTCTTGTTCCGGCTCAGGGGTGAAGTCGGATTCACTGTCGCTGTCTACTTCAATGTTCTAGGGTGAAGTAGAGCGGTTCTTGAAACGTTTTTTGGAAAGACGTGTTTCTTGGAAGAATTCTCCTTCATATGTGTCCGGGTTAATGTGAGGTTCATAATCATCTTCATTGAGGGGAGGTGGTCTAAAACGTGGTGGCACATCATAAACGACAACCCAACCATTCAAATTTGGATCAGTTTGGCAGGCCCACGGTAGATAAAAAACTTGGGTCGCCTGTTGAGCCATAATATAGACATCGGGAACATCTAAATGGGTGCTTTGTTTGATTTCGACTAGCCCTATATGTTCATGAGTCCTTCTAGTCTCTTTCGGCTGGAACCAATAACATTTGAAGACTACGACGTTTGGTGGGTTTTCACCAAAGAATATAAGTTCATAAATTGCTTCAACTCTTCCATAATACTCGACACCTCCTTCGCCGATAGCAGAGACACAACAATTTGTAGACTTTCGGTCGGGCATAGATAGCTCTTTGCCAAAAGTACGAAAGCGATACCCGTTGATGTCATATTTCTCAAATGAACGGACCATATAGTCAAAACCATTAGCGACTTGTCTCAATTCGGAGTCCATAGACTCTGCATTAGCCTACAAGTTTAATACAAAAGGATTGTTGCATTAGACGCAAACTAGACGAAGAAATGAAATGGTCTAATGGAAATTACCGTTTGTTTGAACCAAGAGATGAAACCGGGATAGCCGCCTCCATGCTTTGTCAGAAGCTCATACTCGTCGATGGAATCCTTTTGGATCACCGCTCCATTCGAGAATTTGGCAACGTATCGACTGTATCACATATCCGGGAATAAGAGCATTTCAAAGGAATTAGAAGTTGCGAAACAATGTACCAAGAACTTACTCGATGTACGGCCGCACTTCTGTTAGGTTGTTGAAGATATACAACGAAATGGTCCGCCATTCTTCGACATCCAACGCTATTGCTTTCGAAGCACCGGCTGGTGCGAGCTTCCCTTTGAATAGGATGAGGTTGGATCGACCTTTTTCACGGTTGCCATCATTGTACCGAGGCTTCGGATTATGCAAATGACGATTCTTGGCTTCGTAGTGTGCTGTCACGAAGTTTGCCGCCTCCTCAGTAATGAATGCCTCGGCCATCGATGCTTCAATTCTACGTTTATTTTTACATTTTCCTCGAAGCGTCTTCTGCATCCTCTCAGTTGCGAAGCACCAACGATTTTGCATGCCCCCCCCAATCTTGCCTCGGTCGGGAGATGCAAAATCAAATGCTGCATTGGATTAAAGAATCCCGGTGGAAAGATCTTTTCTAACTTGCAGATCAACTCCGGCGCCAACTCTTCCAGTTCGTCTAGCACGTCAGGCGATAGTTCTTTCGCACAAAGAGCACGGAAGAAATAGCTCAGCTCTGCCAGTACTAGCCATTCATCTTCAGGGATAAAGCCACGCAACATCACCGGCATTACCCGCTCAAGCCATATGTGCCAATCATGACTCTTGAGACCAAATATTTTCAATTTGTCAAGACTCGCTCCCCTCTTTAGATTCGCTGCATACCCATCGGGGAACATCAACTGCATTTTCACCCACAAGATCATTTCCCTCATAGCTGGCCTTCCAAGATTGAACCATGCCTTTGGCTTCCTCCAGTTCTTCTTTCCTTTCGGTTGTCGCATGTTTTGTAACGGTCTATCACATAGAGCCTCCTGATTGACTCTAGCCTTAGGATTATCCTTTGACTTCCCCTCTATGCCGAACAATGTACCGAAAAGGGCCTCGCCGATATTCTTTTCAGTGTGCATCACGTCGATGTTGTGTGGGCAAAGGAGGTCTTTAAAGTAAGGCAGATCCCACAAGCATATCTTGTGAGTCCAGGCGTGTTCCAAATTATACCCTTTGAAATAACCTAGACGCGTTGGATCGGGCTCGAGAGCGTTTAACTGATCCAGGGTCTGTTGGTCTGTCAATGCAGGTGGTGCATAGTTTTTGACAACTCTACCTTTGATGAAATTCTTCTTGTCTTTTCTGAACTTATGGCGAGGATCCAGGAACTGTCTATGCAAGTCGAAGCAAGAATACTTGCGACCAGCCTGGAGCCAACGGAACTCAAGAGCTGCCTTGCATGTGGGGCACGGGAACCTTCCATGCACACACCAGCCAATGAATAGCGCATACGCCGGCAAGTCATGCGTCGAGTACATGTACCACACATGCATTTTGAAGTTATGTTTTGTAGCGGCGTCATATGTCTTGATCCCATTATCCCAAGCTTCTTGCAATTCATCCTTAAGCGGCTGCATGTACACATTCCTATTCTTCCCCGAATAGTTGGGCCCTGGAATTATCAACGTTAGGAAAATGTTCTTTCTTTTCATAATCTCTCCGGGTGGGAGATTTAGTGGAATGACAAATACAGGCCAACAACTGTATTGGGTTGCCGTCATACCAAACACATTGAACCCATCCGTGCTGATGGCGACTCGAGGATGCCTTGGATCTGCCGCTTTATCCTTATGTAATGCATCGAAGTGCTTCCACGCAAAAGCGTCTGAAGTGTGTCCCAACATCGGATTCCCATCTGCATCTAGTTCGGTTCTTTTGCCCAATTTGTGCCACGTCATCTGTCTGGCCGTCTCTTCGACCATGAAAAGACGTTGAAGTCTTGGTATGATTGGCATATACCGAAGAACATTAACTAGGATTTTGGTCTGACTCTTCTCACCCATACCGTTGTCTATCACAACATACCTGGAAGACTTGCAAATGGGACAATAGTTCAAGCCCGCATACTCAAGCCTAAATAAGGCACATCCATTCTCACAGGCATCTATCTTCTCATAGGGCATCTTAAGCACACGTAGGATTTTGTCCGACCGGTACAGGTTTGCAGGCAATACATGGCCTTTGGGTAGAAAGCGTCCAAATATCGTCATCATCGCGTCGTAGCATTCTCTGCCCAGGTTGAATTGAGCCTTCAGAGCCATTACTTGCGCGATGGCATCCAGCTGACAAAGCTCAGTGTGCTCGTGGAGAGGACGTTTTGAAGACTCCAACATTTCATAGAAGGCCTTTGCAGATTCCTCCATCTCATCGTCCGAATCCCGAGCATCATCAAAGTCTTGCACCATGTCTTCGATCCCGGTACCATGCTCGTCGGTGCGACGACGAACCACCTCAGCTCTGACACGTCGGGCAGACTCACCATGAAATCTCCACACCGTATAATCAGGCATAAAACCCCACTTCTGCAAGTGTTTACCAATTTCATCCTGTGTCCACTTTTTATGGTTGTCACACCGGACACAGGGGCACAAGGTTATTTCCTGACCATTTGCAAATGCGGCGCTCAGAAACCCCTTGGTTTTTATAAACCATTCAATGGTCATGTCTTTCTGACTAGGGTGACCGGTGTACATCCACGCACGATCACTCATCTTGCCTGCCTACTAAACACACAAGAAATATATAAATAATTCATCATCTATATTCATCAGTTAATCAAGTTTGTCGGTTTTATTACGTCACGTCCATGCTACCTACACGCTAATAGGTAAAGATAGGTCCTAATCCCACCCTAGTATGTGTAGATTGGGTTCGTTTTCCCATGCTCTGCTCCAGATCCGACGCAGAATTTCGGCAGCACCTCCCCGCTGTTCTCCTGATACACGTCTCGGCAATAAGTAGAGAGGATGTGTACCTGGAGACCAACAGGGAGGCACTGACGAAATTCCGCATCGAATCCGGAGCAAAGCATAAGGGAAAACGAACCCAATCTACACATACTCGGGCTGTCCATGGATAACGTTGGATAATTCGAAAGGATGGCGATTATAAATATGCAAAGACATGCATATTTATAGTTGCCGCCCTTTCAAACGGGAGACGCATACTGGTCACGCATACTGATGATTGAAGACACCTATAGCTAGCAAGTTTCATCGGCACGAAGATCGGAACAGAGCAAATTAAGGGGGGGGGAGGAGATGTCATTTGTGCTCACCCACGAACGCGTCGGGAAGCTCGTCAACGCACGGGGAGGTCGTCGAACAACAGACCCTCGCAGCGACGAAACAACTGCACATTGAAATCCACCCGATCAACACAAAATATGATGTTTTTCATAACAGCTAGAATCGGAATATATATATATATTTCTTCTTCTTCTTCCCTTCTTTTTCTTCTTCTTTTCCTTTTTCCTATTCTCCTTCTCCTCCTCTCCTCTTTCTTCTTCTTCTTCTTCTTCTTTTTTCTTCTAGTTTTTTTTATTTTCTTCTTTTATTCTAAGTTTTTTCTTTTCTATCTAAGTTTTTCCTACCTAATAAATTAACTATCTAATTTAATAGAAAATAAAACAGAAAATAAACTAACTATCTAATTTAACTATCTAACTAACTAACTAAAAAACAGGAAAAAACAAAAAAAATGTGAGGGGGGGCGGCCGGGCACTCACCGGAGTTGGGTGGGGGCGGCCGGGGCCGCGGGGGGAGGGGGGAGCCGCGGGGAGGGGGCGGCTTCGGGAGCCGGCGAGGGGAGGGGTGGCTCGGGGAGGGGGGCCCCGCGGGGGAGCTGCCGAGGGGAGGGGGCGCAGGGAGGGGGACAGAGCGGGGGAGCCGCCGAGGGGAGGGGGCGGCGCGGGGACGGGGGTGGCGACGGCGAGAGGGCCACGGGGAGGGGGCGCGGTGGTGGCGGCGGCGGGAGCAGGGGTGGCGGCGGCGAGGGGGGCGCGGGGAGGGGGCGCGGCGAGGGGGGCGCGGTGGTGGCGGCGGCGGGAGCAGGGGGTGGCGGTGGCGGTGGCGGCGGCGCGGCGGGCGCTGGTGGTGGCGGCGGCGGGCGCAGGGGGTGGCGGCGGCGAGAGGTGGCGTCCGCGCAGGAAGTGGGAGTGAGAGAGAGTGGAGTGGTGGCGGGGCACTGCCGTTACTTGTTTATTTGAGAAGAGAACGACCGTTACTAGTCCGTTCCCTTTGCCGTTTGCCAGCGGACGACAAACATTCTTTGCCGTCCACTGGCAGACGGCAAAGGGATAACCCATCTGACCTAAATCTTGAACAGGGCAGCTAGCTCCTTTGCCGTCTGCCAGCGGACAGCAAAGAAAGTTTGCCGTCTGCTGGCAGACGGCAAAGATTCGGCCTACGGCAAACACCATCTTTGCCATCTGGCATTTCTTTGCCGTCCGCTTTTTGCCAGCAGATGGCAATGGCCTTCTTTGCCGTCCGCTGGCAGATGGCAAAGAACTGGCAGACGGCAAATTCCCTGATTCCAGTAGTGTGATATTCAAGTCTATCTCGAAGAGGAGTGAGTTCACCTTAGCTCCAATGTCGCGTGCGCGTGCTCTTGTCATAGGACCACTTGGGGGTTGGTTTGATGGTGTAGACTCCATGGGGATGATGGTGGGATGCTCCGCATAAATCATGCTGTAAGAGTAATGACTAGAGGGGTAGAATGACTCAGGAACCTCTTTATCCTGAAGGTCACCCTAAACGAAAGGAAAAGGAAAAATGATAGGACTTTGCATGCTTCTTGTGAATTTGTTATAGAAAAACCTGCTGAAAAACATAATGATGTTTCTATTTCTGATGCTGAGACCCAATCCGGTAGTGAACATGCACCTAGTGATAATGAGAATGATAATAATAATGATGATGTTCACGTAGATGCTCAACCAGATAATAATAAAGAACATGATAATGATGTGGAAATAGAACCTGCTGCAGATCTTGATAACCCACATCCTAAAAATAAACATTATGAGAAGAAAGATTTTGTTGCTGGGAAACATGGTAGGGAAATAGAGCCATGGGTTCAAAAACCGATGTCACTCCCTTGTAAATCTTCTAAGAGTAAGGACAATGAGGATTTTGAACGCTTTGCTGAAATGATTAGACCTGTCCTTTTGCGCACTCGCTTAACTGATATTTTGAAAATGCCTTTGTATGCTAAGTATATGAAGGATATTATTACCAACAAAAGAAAAATACCTGAAACTGAAATTGCTACCATGCTTGCTAATTATTCTTTTGATGGTGGAGTGCCTAAGAAGTTGGGAGATCCGGGTATACCCACAATACCTTGCTGCATTAAACGAAGTTATGTTAAAACTGCTTTATGTGATTTAGGAGCCGGTGTAAGTGTTATGCCTTTCTCTCTTTACAAAAGACTTGATTTGAATAAACTCACACCTACTGAGATATCTTTGCAAATGGCTGATAAATCTACTGCTAAACCTATTGGAATTTGCGAGGATGTTCCTGTTGTGGTTGCAAATATTACTATCTTAACATACTTTGTTATTCTTGAGATGCCCGAGGACGACAACATGTCGATTATCCTTGGTAGACCCTTTTTAAATACTACAGGGGTTATTATTGATGGCAACAAAAGCAAGGTTACTTTTCACGTCAATGGCAAACAACATACTATGCATTTTCCGAAGAAGCAAACTTTGGTTAATAATATTAATGTCATTGAGCCAAGTGCCACAATCATCATTGGAGGTTTTAAATATTCCCACTGCCAAGAAGAAGTATTATATTCTTATTGTTGGGGATATGCAAATCCCAATTGAGGTAACCTACTGTTATACGGAAATTCTTCGCTTTCATGTCAATCGGAAACGGTTCTTAATAAGACTTGATCAACCTTATTAATGGATCCCTTTTGAAAGACATGTTGTTGATGAATTTAGTAAGCACAACTTTCTGTATCATAAGTTTATCCTCTGTTATTTTTAGTTAAATAAAATAAAATGACATGATTATCCTGTTTTCTAATTTCCTGTGCAATAAAAATGACCCAAAAATAAAAAGTCTCAGATTTCCACAAAATTTTAACATGATTTTTTCTGGAATATTTAAGAATTTTTGGTGCTGAAAACACATCAGGGAGGAGCACCTGTGGGCCACAAGCCAATAGGGCGCGCCCACCCCCTGGGTGCGCCCTGATAGCTTGTGGGGCCCACAGGGAGCCCCTGCCTTATCTCTTCAGCCCATGTCATCCCCTACCTCCAGAAAAAATATTCTTCCTCTCTCTCTCTCTCTCTCTCTCTCTCTCTCTCTCTCTCTCTCTCTCTCTCTCTCTCTCTCTCTCGTGTTCTTGCTTCCAAGACTGAAATTTTCAATCTCCTTGCTCGGAACTCCGTTCCCGAAACTGTTTTGAGGAATTGCTCCTTGGTATGTGACTCTCCCATTTCTCCAATTAGTTTTTGCATTAGTGGTTTATATTTTGCATCTTTTGATGCACTTGGTTCTACTGAAATGAGCTTGCATGTTGAATTCTTTGAGTTCCAAGTAATATGAATGCTTGATATGGCCTCTAGGTACCCATATGAGTAGTTGCTATCAATCTTGCAAAGTTTTATTAACATAATTTTGTGGCCCAAAAATTTCAGAAATTTGTGCTTGGGATGATGAGCTTCTTTAGGAGGAGTTCTTCAAGGAGGCGTTCTTCGGGTGAGTCGTCGAGCGAGGGCTCGGTACGTCAAGCTTATGTTGAGCCTAGAACAAGCTTGATAGTCATGGCCGACGCTAAATCATGTTGTTGGCCATGCGATGAGTTCATGAGAGGTGCAGATATTAAGGAGGAATTTGATCAGTAAATTTACAATACCGGCCTCATCGACTTCCTTGCAAATAAGTGTGCCCAACACTATAATCTTACCCGTTCATTCACACATGGATTTCAGTATCATCACCATACTTCTAGAGTATTGTTTAATCTTTATGATAAATCCTTGAGTATGACTTTAGCAGAATTTTGTGATGCACGCAAGCTTTCATTTTGGGGCTCTCTAGAAAAACCACAGAAGACTGATTATAATTTATTCCTTGAGAGCCTTTGCGTAGGAGAAGATAGAGGGGTGACACAAGGTAGAATAAAAAGTATTCATTTTCCATCTATTCGTTACTTTGCATTGTTTAATGGGAAATGTGTAGTAGGTAAGCAAGATTGCAGTGCACTGTGCGCTCCTGATTTGAGCCTTATTCACACTACGGTGACTGGTGAAAGACATTATAACCTCGGTGTAATTGTTGCCGGTAGGCTGCATTCTAACGCAGGTAGTGGTGATTTGTATGGAGGAATTTATGTCGCTGGCGTAGCTGCAAAACTAGGAGTCTCACCCCAACCTGATGACCCTATGTTACGTGAAAAATATTTAGACTTTGAAGCCATGCGTCGTCATGACTTTATTATGGACAGTGCTAGGGGTTATGAGTACAACCTAAAATTTTATAAATATAAGCATGTTTATGTTATGTTGCCTGCGCCTGCTCTCTTTGATTTTCAGACTCGACAAAGATATTATGTTCTTCAGGACGAGGTGCAAGCGTACAACGCTGCAGTAGAGGCCGCTCGCTTGACTGAGGAGGCGGCACAGAACGCCTCCACGAGCCACCACTTCAACTATTATCCAGACCAGCGGTGGTGATCACCAAGCTAGGCAAACGCCTAAGGTTGGGGGAGTACGTATTTCTCACTAACATTACATTCATGTTCACACATTTCATATTAATTGTCGCTGATCATCCTCTTTCATTGTATATCCATGTTAGCTTTATTTTCCCGCTTTCTTCTTGAGTGTTTCAAAAACTTCGAAAATCCAAAAATATTTCTCGTTTCTTTTTGGTTTTTTTCCCGTTTCATTAATTGTAGTATTAAAAAGAAAACCCAAAAATATTTCCTTTGCATGTTGGGAGCTTTCCTGTGTAAATATTTTTTCTCGTTCTTGTTTTTCCTTTGTTTATTTTATTTCCTGAGAAAAACAAAAACTCCAAAAATATTTCAATGTGTTTCTCTGAATTTCTTTTCTTTTTATTGAGTCGTTGAAATGAGAAGACCACGATGAAAATGTTGAGTGGCTCTCATATGTATTAATGTTGATCTAACAGAGAGCCAATATTACCCTGTCTTCTCCTTTGTGTAAAACTGCCGTGCAGATTCCAACTTAGTTCACGGCACCCTTGCACTATTATTATCACATCATTCGGTCGTGCAAGTGAAAGGCAATAATGACGATATTTGATGAAGTGATCGTGATAAAGGAAGCTTCTCTTCTTGTTTTTCGTTTTTTGAAAATATGTTTAGCTCGTTCGATCTTGATTCAGTATATCATGAGTCAACATGTTTAGGATGACAATTAGAGATTATAATTTATCATGCCATGCTTAAATAGCTAGGAGCATATAATGATTTATCTTATGTGTCAACATGCATTAAAATGGTTATAATGTAGTATGGTAGTATGGTATTTCCCTCTAGGTAATTCTAGCGGCTTGACTTGGCCCATGTGCAAACATGTAGTTGATTCAAAACCAATGCAGCCTTCATGATGTTTAAATTCAGAGTGTTCATATCCTACTCATGCTATGTTCAATGTTAATTATTCTCCATGCATGATTATGACCGTTTTCGCTCTCTAGTTGGTCGCATCTCAATCTATTGCTAGCCTTCACCTGTACTAAGCGGGAATACTGCTTGTGCATCCAAAATCGTTAAACCAAGTTATTCCACATGAGTCCACCATACCTACCTATATACGGTATTACCCTGCCGTTCCAAGTAAATTTGCATGTGCCACATCTAATATTCAAATAAAATTTCTGTTTTGTGCACTCGTATCGCTCATGGAGCAACGGGGCGGTCAGTATCTTCCATGAAAAGTGGGTTATTCTAAAGATGGGATGACGGGGTTATTACCCCTGGGTATGCCAAGGAGAGGGAGTTCCGGCTCCTTTCCGAAAAAACTATACGGCCGGCTGGCCCGCGGCCGGCTGGTTAGTGGCCGGCTGCCTCCCTGGCCGGCTGGCTCACTGCTGGCTGGTCTGCGACCGGCAGGGAGGGGCCGGCTGACCCCCTGGCCGGCTGGCCCGCGGCCGGCTGAACAGGAGCCGGCCGTCTGGCCCTCGGCCAGGCGCGCCCGGCCGCTACACGACTAGGCTCGCCCGCTGACCCCTGGACGAGCAGGTATCCGTTCCTTCCCACTGCGGCCTTGTATGCTGACGGGACGCGACCCCCACGACAGACTCCGATGCAGCTACAGCGGCTGCTGATGCATGGGTGTGCATGGCTACAGGCCGGGCGGTCGTACCGCTGACCGGGACCGATCGAGACCCGGCGGAGCCACAGTACCTCTGCGCCGCCGTCCACTCCATTACCTGCCCCGGCATGGCTACAGTAGTACCGGCCATACCGCTGACTTTGGCCGGCTGGCACAAGACGACGCCGGACGGGGCAACCCGTGCCGCGGCAGGAGGGCTTAAGCCAATGGAAGAGTCGGCTGGCGGGCCCCAGCTGGCGATGGGACCGCGCAGCCGGCGGGCCCTACGGGTGGCAAGACGACCCAGCCGGCGGGCCCCCAGCCGGCTGGAGAGGCTGCCAGCCGGGTCCCTCCTCGTGATACCTTAAAATATTGTACACTGGGGGGTTGGCCTATAAAACCCCCCGGAGCCCCCATGCATCGGGCAGGCAGCAGACGCACGGAGGCATCCGCCCCCCTCTCACACTCACACATAGCGAGGAAAGAGGAGCCGGCTGCTCCTTCTTCTACCTCCAGACAAACAGCTCAAGGAGCATCATTGTAACACCTCTCCCCATCCAACTAGACCAGCAGCACTAGGGGTATTACCTCCCACGGAGGGCCCTGAACCTGGGTACATCGTGTGTCCATCACCGCTTGTGCCTAATCCCACTCCCGGAGCCCGTCGGCGTCCTTCGGCCCCAACCACTCTCGATAAGCTACCCCATGGCATCTGCCATGAGAAAACCACGACATGGGCATTTATTCGCCTGTCATTGCACGAGAGAGGCTAGTAAAAAGGATGCCTAGTCCTGCAAAATCAAAATTAATTAAACAAAACTCTCAAATGTTGGAGGGCATCCGTGGATTCGGTCAGCCATGGTTTGTGTAGGATGGGAGTAAACTTTACAATTCCGCTTGGGAACCGCCGATAATGTGTTTAGCATGGAAGATATTGAAATCCTTTATCGTGATGTTGACAGGAAAAGTGCACCACCCAAACTATAATTTCAGTCATGTTTTAAACATTGAACTCTAGCACCTCTGCAAATCAATGCTTCCCTCTGCAAAGGGCATGTCTATTTACTTTTATGCTATTCTTGAGTCATCATCATCTTATTAAAAGCACCAGACCGAAAGCACTATTGTCATTCTTATGCATTTAGTCTAGCTAATGTTGGATGTGAGCATGACTGGATCTTTTCTGCCCTAAATTATAAAGTTTAGTCACTGCTTGAACCTCAGAGGTGCTCTGCATTTATGTTTTGTGGTCTCAGAAAGGGCTAGCAAAATACCATGTTGTAATATTATATCATGATTGTTTTGACAAATTATTGGCATGTGAGATATCTTATTACTACTCGCTAGTTGGTTATGTATTGCCATGAGTGAATATGATGTTTAATTGTTATCATGGATATGGTTATTTATGATTTATGCTAAAAACTTGAACACTAGCTAAGCATGTGCATAACAACGAGAACAAAAGAGTTGGTAAAAGTTTTCTTTATCACTTTCAGTTTATCAACTGAATTGCTTGAGGACAAGCAATTAGTTAAGCTTGGGAGAGTGATACGTCCATTTTGCATAATGATTTCGTACTATTATTTGTTATGTTTTGTTGAATAATAATGCTTTAGGGAGTGATTCTAATGCCTTTTCTCTCATAATATGCAAGGTTTACACAAAGAGGGAGAATACCGGCAGCTGGAATTCTGGACCTGAAAAAGCACATCAGAGTTACCTATTCTGCATATCTCCAATGGAGCTGAAACTTTACGGAGATTATTTTTGTAATTAATAAAAAATACTAGAGCAAATAACTACCAGAGGGGGCCATCCGGGTGGGCACAAGACACCAGGGCGCGCCAGGCCCCCCTGGGCACGCCCTGGTGGGTTGTGCCCTCCTCGGCCCACCTCTAGTGCCCATCTTCTGGTATATAATCACTTTTGGCCTAGAAAAAATAAGAGGAGGACTTTCGGGATGGACCACCGCCGTCTCGAGGCGGAACTTGGGCAGGAGCACTTTTGCCCTCCGGCGGAGCGATTCCGTCGGGGGAACTTCCCTCCCGGAGGGGGATATCGAAGCCATCGTCATCACCAACACCCCTGTCATCTTTGGGAGGCCAATCTTCATAACCATCTTCAACAGCACCATCTCCTCTCAAACCCTAGTTCATCTCTTGTGTTCAATCTTTGTATCGGAACCTCAGATTGGTACATGTGGGTGACTAGTAGTGTTGATTTCCTTGCGTAGTTGATTACTATATGGTTTATTTGGTGGAATATTATATGTTCAGATCCCTTATGCTATTCAATACCCCTCTGATCTTGAGCATGATTATTATTTGTGAGTAGTTACCTTTGTTCTTGAGGTCACGGGAGAAGTCATGTTGCAAGTAATCATGTGAATTTGATATGTGTTCGATATTTTGATGATATGTATGTTGTGATTCCCTTAGTGGTGTCATGTGAACGTTGACTACAGCACACTTCACCACTCATGGGCCTAAGGGAATGCATTGTGGAGTAGTTATTAGATGATGGGTTGCTAGAGTGACAGAAGCTTAAACCATAGTTTATGCGCTACTTCATAAGGGGCTGATTTGGATGCAAACGTTTAATGCTATGGTTAGATTTTATCTTAATACTTTTCTCATAGTTGTGGATGCTTGCGAGGGGGTTAATCATAAGTGGGAGGTTGTTCAAGTAAGAACAGCACCCAAGCAACGGTCCACCCACATATCAAATTATCAAAGTAGCGAACATGAATCAAACCAACATGATAAAAGTGACTAGATGAAATTCCCGTGTACCCTCAAGAACACTTTGCCTATTACTAGAGATTGTTCTGGCCTGTCCTTTGCCACAAAAGGATTGGGCTACCTTGCTGCACCTTATTTACCGTTAGTGTTACTTGCTCATTACCAATTATCTTTCTATCAAACTATCTGTTACCTACAATTTCAGTGCTTGCAGAAATTACCTTGCTGAAAACCGCTTGTCATTTCCTTCTGCTCCTCGTTGGGTTCGACACTCTTACTTATTGAAAGGACTACGATTGATCCCCTATACTTGCGGGTCATCCAGACTCTTTTCTGGCGCCGTTGCCGGGGAGTGAAGCGCTCTTGGTAAGTGGAAATCGGTAAGGAAAAACTTATACTCCGTGCTGAAATTTGTTGTTACTTGCTACTATGGGAAACAATCCTTTGAGGGGTTTGTTCGGGGTATCTTCACCTCGACCGGGACCACAATTAGTTGCCCCTCAACCTACTACACCTACGGAAAATATTGGTTATGAAATTCCTTCGGGTATGGTAGAACAACTGCTTGCTAATCCTTATGCAGGAGATGGAACTGAACATCCTGATATGCACCTATTATATTTGAACTAAATTTGTGGATTATTTAAGCTTGCAGGTTTACCCAGAGATGAAGCTAAGAAGAAAGTTTTCCCTTTATCTTTTAAGGGAAAAGCACCGACATGGTATAGTCTATGTGATAATCTTGGATCGTGGAACTGGAATCGTTTGCAATTGGAATTCCACCAAAAGTTTTATCCCATGCATCTAGTTCATCGTTATCGGAATTATATATATAATTTTTGGCCTCGTGAATGAGAAAGCATCGCTCTAGCTTGGGGGAGGCTTAAGTCAATGTTATATTCATGCCCCAATCATGACATCCCGAGAGAAGTTATCATTCAGAATTTTTATGCTCGCCTTTCTCATAATGATCAATCCATACTCGATACTTCTTGTGTTGGTTCTTATATGAAGAAGAATATTGAATTCAAGTGGGATCGCTTAGAAAGAATTAAAGGCAACTCTGAAGATTGGGAATTCGACAAAGGTAATGAGTAAGGTATAAAGCTTGAGTTTGATTGTGTTAAATCTTTTATGAATACCGATACTTTTCACAAGTTTAGCACTAAATATGGACTTGACTCTGAGATAGTAGCCTCTTTCTGTGAAGCATTTTCTACTCACGTTGATCTCCCTAAGGAGAAGTGGTTTAAATATCATCCCCCTATTAAAGAAGAAATTAAAGAACCGGTCATAGTTAAAGATGAAACCATCATCTACAATGTTGATCCAGTTGTGCCTACCGCTTATATTGAAAAATCACCTTTCCCTATTAGGATAAAGGAACATGCTAAGGTATCAACTATGGTTCGTAAGAGTAATATAAGAGCACCTAAGCCCCGTGAACAAATTAAAGTAGAACCTAGTGTTGCTATGGTTAAAGATCTCTTGGTAGAAAATATTGATGGGCATGTTATATACTTCTGTGATGAAGCTACTAGAATTGCTAAAGCCGATGAAAAAGATAAACATAGGCCCATAGAAGGCATGCATGTTGTCTCAGTTAAAATAGGAGATCATTGCTATCATGGTTTATGTGATTTGGGTGCTAGTGTGAGTGCTATCCCTTTTACTTTATACCAAGAAATTATGGATGAAATAACACCTGCTGAAATAGAAGACATTGATGTTACTATTAAACTTGCTAATAGAGACACCATCACACCACTTGGGATTGTTAGAGATGTTGAAGTCTTGTGTGGGAAAGTAAAATACCCTACTAATTTTCTAGTTCTTGGTTCCCCACAAGATGACTTTTGTCCCATTATCTTTGGTAGACCTTTCTTGAGCACCGTCAACGCTAAGATAGATTGTGAAAAACAAACTGTCGGTGTTAGTTTTGGTGGTGTGTCTCATGAGTTTAATTTTTCCAAGTTTAGTAGACAACCTCGTGATAGAGCGTTATCTAGTAAGGATGAAATAATTGGTCTTGCTTCTATTGTCGTGCCTCCTACTGATCCATTAGAACAATATTTGCTTGACCATGAAAATGATATGCACTTGCGTGAAAGAAATGAAATAGATCAAATTTTCTTTGAACAATAGCCTCTCCTAAAACACAATTTAACTATTGGAACTCTTGGAGGTCCTCCTCCACCTAAAGGTGATCTTGTGTTTGAATTAAAGCAATTGCCTGACACTTTGAAGTATGCTTATCTTGATGAGAAAAAGATATATCCTGTTATTATTAGTGCTAACCTTTTAGAACATGAAGAAGAAAGATTATTAAAAGTTCTAAGGAAGCACCGGGCTGCTATTGGATATACTCTTGATGATCTTAAGGGCATTAGTCCCACTCTATGTCAGCACAAGATTAATATGGAACCTGATGCTAAACCCGTTGTTGATCATCAACGGCGATTAAATCCTAAGATGAAAGAAGTGGTAAGAACTGAAATATTAAAGCTTCTGGAAGCAGGTATAATCTATCCCATAGCTGATAGTAGATGGGTAAGTCTCGTTCATTGTGTCCCTAAGAAATGAGGTATTACCGTTGTTCCTAATGATAAAAATGAACTCATTCCACAAAGAATTGTCACTGGTTATAGAATGGTAATTGACTTTAGAAAATTGAATAAAGCTGCTAGGAAAGATCATTACCCTCTGCCTTTCATTGATCAAATGCTAGAAAGATTATCTAAACACACACACTTTTGTTTTCTGGATGGATATTCTGGTTTCTATCAAATACATGTGTCACAATCCGATCAAGAGAAAACCACCTTTACTTGCCCCTTTGGAACCTATGCTTATAGATGTATGGCTTTTGGCTTATGCAATGCATATGCTACATTTCAAAGATGTATGACTGTTATATTCTCTGATTTTTGTGAAAAAATTGTGGAGGTTTTTATGGATAATTTTTCCGTTTACGGAACTTCTTTTGATGATTGCTTAAGCAACCTTAGTCGAGTTTTGCAGAGATGTGAACAAACTAATCTCGTCTTGAATTGGAAGAAGTGCCACTTTATGGTCAATGAAGGCATTGTCTTGGGGCATAAAATATCTGAATGAGGTATTGAGGTGGATAAAGCTAAAGCTGATGCAATTGAGAAAAGGCCATGTCCTAAAGATATTAAAGGTATTCGCAGTTTCCTTGGTCATGTTGGTTTCTATAGGAGGTTCATTAAAGACTTCTCTAAAATTTCTAGGCCTCTTACTAATCTTTTGCAAAAGCATATTCCTTTTGTTTTTGACGATGATTGTGTGGAAGCGTTTGAAACACTCAAGAAAGCCTTAACCTCTGCACCTATCGTTCAACCACCTGATTGGAACTTGCCTTTTGAAATTATGTGTGATGCTAGTGATTATGATGTTGGTGTTGTTCTAGGACAAAGAGTTGATAAGAAATTGAATGTTATCCACTATGCTAGTAAAACTCTAGATAGTGCTCAATGAAATTATGCTACTACTGAAAAAGAATTTTTAGCAGTTGTGTTTGCCTGTGATAAATTTAGATCCTATATTGTTGACTCCAAAGTTATTGTTCACACCGATCACGCTGCTATAAAATATCTTATTGAAAAGAAAGATGCTAAACCTAGACTCATTAGGTGGGTTCTCTTGCTTCAAAAATTTGACTTACATATCGTTGATAGGAAAGGAACTGAGAACCCCGTAGCTGAAAACTTGTCTAGGTTAGAAAATATTCTTGATGACCCACTACCTATTGATGATAGTTCCTGACGAACAGTTAGCTGCAATAAGTGTTTCTCAAAACACCCCTTGGTATGCTGATCATGCTAACTACATTGTTGCCAAATATATACCACATAGTTTCACATACCAACAAAAGAAAAAATTCTTCTATGATTTAAGACATTACTTTAGGGATGACCCACATCTTTATAAAGAAGGTGTAGATGGTATTATTAGACGTTGTGTACCTGAGCATGAACAGGAACAAATCCTACGTAAATGTCATTCCGAAGCATATGGATGACATCATGAGGGAGATAGAACTGCTAACAAGGTATTGCAATCTGGTTTTTATTGGCCTACTCTCTTCAAGGATGCCCGTAAGTTTGTCCTGCCTTGTGATGAATGTCAAATAATTGGTAATGTCGATAAGCGTCAGGAAATGCCTATGAATTATTCACTTGTTGTCGAACCATTTGATGTATGGGGTTTTGATTATATGGAGCCTTTTCATTCCTATAATGGGTACACACATAATTTGGTTGCTGTTGATTATGTCACTAAGTGGGTAGAAGCTATTCCAACAAGTAGTGCTGATCACCACACCTCCATTAAAATGCTTAAAGAGGTTATCTTCCCGAGGTTTGGAGTCCCTAGATACTTAATGACTGATGGTGGTTCACACTTTATTCATGGTGTTTTCCGTAAGATGCTTGCTAAATATGATGTTAACCATAGAATTGCATCACCCTATCATCCTCAATCTAGGGGTCAAGTTGAACCTAGCAATAGAGAAATAAAATTGATATTACAAAAAACTGTCAATAGGTCTCGAAAGAATTGGTCTAAGAAATTAGATGATGCACTTTGGGCCTATAGAACAGCTTATAAAAATCCTATGGGTATGTCTCCATACAAAATGGTATATGGAAAAGCTTGTCATTTGCCTCTAGAGTTAGAACATAAAGCATTTTGGGCAATTAAAGAACTCAACTATGATTTCAAACTTGCCGGTGAGAAGAGGCTATTTGATATTAGCTCACTAGATGAATGGAGAACCCAAGCCTATGAAAATGCCAAACTATTCAAAGAAAAAGTAAAAAGATGGCATGACAAAAGAATCCAAAAGCAGGAATTCAAAATAGGAGACTATGTCCTTTTGTTCAACACTCGTTTAAGATTTTTTGCAGGTAAGCTTCTCTCCAAATGGGAAGGACCATATATTACCGAAGAGGTTTATCGTTCTGGAGCTATTAAGATTAATAATGCCGAAGGTACTAACCCGAAGGTGGTCAATGGACAAAGAGTTAAGCACTACATCTCAGGTATGCCTATTAATGTTGAAAGCAATGTTTTCCAAATCATGACACCTGAGGAACACATAAAAGAAACCTTCTGGAACACTCCTGAATTCTGAAAAATAGGAGGTACGTGATACGGTAAGTAAACGGACTCCGAAAAATCCGCAAAAATGTTTTTTGTCAGTTTTGGAATATTAGAAAATTTTGGAAGTAAAGAAATAAACCGGAAGGCGGTCGAGGTGAGCACGATACACCAGGGTGCGCCAGGCACACCTGGGCGCGCCCTGGTGGGTTGTGCCCACCTCGGACACCTTCCCAACTCCATTTTCCTTCTATATACTTGTTTTCCAAGAATAAAAATTCTCTATATATACCCCCGACTGTTTTGACGATCGCATCGCAGAAAAATCCTCTGTTCTTGTTTCGTTCTTTTTTCTCGTTAGATCTAGATCTCCATGGCTCCACCAAGCTCCTCCAAGGACGAGTTCTTCGAGTAGGTCATCAACCCATACTTGCCAGAGGTGATGAAGCACCCTCAAGCCATTGAGATGCATGAGGGGGTGCTCCACATACGCGATGTTCAGTGACCCAAGAGGAGCGGAAGCGTGGAGGCTAGGCTCGAGGCGGTGGAACAAGAAATCTTCAAGTGCCAAAACATGGTGGAGCGCGGACTTAGTGCCAATCACTCCATGATCATGGAGTTCACCTGTGATCAGATGGTGGATGGTCGTTCTGTGAAGGACATCATCTCCACCCTCAACGAGCAAATTAATTTCCTGCAAAGCCAAGTTTATGATCTTCAAAACCAAGTTTTTGAATATGAAGCAAGATTTAAAGGTATGAGTTTAGCTGCCAATTGTAGGACTCAGGGGACTCTTGCGTCAACTTTTGATGGGGTGCCCTTGCCCTGGAAGCTGGAGGACAAGCCTACCACCTCATCATCACCACCTTCTTCATCACCACCACCAAAGGAGACTTGAGCACACGGGTATGGGCACTCCCCTTGGCTTGAGCCAAGCTTGGGGGAGGTGCCCCGGTATCGTATCACCATCACTTTTATTCACCTTTAACTATTTTAGTTCGATCTTTAGTTTTCCTTTGCTTTAGTTGAATAAAAGTTTAGCATGATCTATTTTCGTGTGTTAGTTTCGTGGCCTATCTATGTAATCGAGTGAGAGTTATATAATAAGTTTAGTTTGAGTTTTTGCCTCTCTACTTTCTTGTTGCAATCAAAATAAAGGAAAAGGAAATAAATGAAAAGAATCATATGCTAATCTTATGGTGAGTAATGACATCACATAAAGGAAAGTATAAGTAGTAAAATTTATTGGAGATTGACAAACATAGGATTGGTCAATGATGCAATTCATGAGAGAATTAATAAGGGAAGAGAAGATTCACATGCAAATACACTATCTTGGACATCTTTTATGATTGTGAGCCCCCATTAAATATTATATGTCAAAATTGTTGACATTGGACAAGGAAGACAACGTAATGATTTATACTTGTTCATATCCACATAGAAGTTATATTGTCATAGATCCTTCAACATGTGGTGCTTGCTCAATATCTTTGCTAGCCAAAAATTCGGCACTAAGTAGAGATACTACTTGTGCATCCAAAAACCCAAAGCCAAATTCATTCTTTGAGAGTCCACCATACCTACCTACGGATCGAGTAAGATCCTTCAAGTAAGTTGTCATCGGTCCAATAAGGCAATAAAAATTGCTTCTAAAAGTGTTTGATCAACTAGTGTAAGAGAAAATTGAGCGCTATACGAACTTATGATGGCAAAGTAATAAAAGCAATGGACTGCATAATAAAGGTTGCTATCATAGGGAGCAATATAGCGTGATGTTCTTTTACATTAAGGGATTAGGCATACAAACCAAAAAGTGCATGACAACCTCTGCTTCCCTCTGCGAAGGGCCTATCTTTTACTTTTATTCCTTTTTACTTTTTCCTTTTGCAAGCATCATGTGGTGAGGAAAGATCTAGGCACATATATCCAGTTGGATATGGGTGGGCATGAGTTATTATTGTTGACATCACCCTTGAGGTGAATACATTGGGAGGCAAAACTATAAGCCCCTATCTACCTATGTGTCCGGTTGAAACTTTTAGCTCATGGGTATGCTGTGAGTGTTAGCAATCATAGAAGACTAAATGATGGTTGAGTATGTGGACTTGCCAAAAGGCTCCGACATGAGACCCTTCCTGAAAATATGATGAATTATAGTTGCTAAGTTGACTGAGAACATAGTTTGTTGGTTTTCAATAAGGTTTATGCTTTATACTTCTATGTTGTGATGAATTGTTACTTGTGCATGAGAAGTTATATGATGAAAAGTATATGAATAAGTTTTATGGTAGAGTTTGTTGCTGTTATGATAATAAGCATGATGCTTCTATGTCCGTATTTTGTTTTTATCGAAACCTCTCTCTCTCTCTCTCTCTCTCTCTCTCAAACCATGTGGACATGCTTTTCAATTTCGGCTTTTCGCTTGAGGACAAGCGAGGTCTAAGCTTGGGGGAGTTGATACGTCCATTTTGCATCATGATTTCCTACTGTTATTTATTATGGTTTGTTGAATAATAATGCTTTAGGGAGTGATTCTAATGCCTTTTCTCTCATAATATGCAAGGTTTACACAAAGAGGGAGAATACTAGCAGCTGGAATTCTAGACCTGAAAAAAGCACATGAGAGTTACCTATTTTGCACATCTCTAATGGAGCTGAAACTTTACGGAGATTATTTTTGGAATTAATAAAAAATACTGGAGCAAAGAACTACCGGAGGGGGCCACCTTGGTGGGCACAAGACACCAGGGCGCGCCAGGCCCCCCTGGGCGTGCCCTGGTGGGTTGTGCCCTCCTCGGCACACCTCCGGTGCCCATCTTCTAGTATATAATCACTTTTGACCTAGAAAAAATAAGAGAAGGACTTTCAGGATGGAGCGTCGCCGTGTCGAGGTGGAAGTTGGGCAGGAGCACTTTTGCCCTCCGGCGGAGCGATTCCACCGGGGGAACTTCCCTCCCGGAGGGGAAAATCGAAGCCATCGTCATCACCAACACCCCTCTCATCTTTGGGAGGCCAATCTTCATCAACATCTTCAACAGCACCATCTCCTCTCAAACCCTAGTTCATCTCTTGTGTTCAATCTTTGTACCGGAACCTCAGATTGGTACCTGTGAGTGACTAGTAGTGTTCATTACCTTGCGTAGTTGATTACTATATGGTTTATTTGGTGGAAGATTATATGTTCAGATCCATTAGGCTATTCAATACCCCTCAGATCTTGAGCATGATTACTATTTGTGAGTAGTTACCTTTGTTCTTGAGGTCACGGGAGAAGTCATGTTGCAAGTAATCATGTGAATTTGATATGTGTTCGATATTTTGATGATATGTATGTTGTGATTCCCTTAGTGGTGTCATGTGAACGTCGACTACATGACACTTCACCACTCATGGCCTAAGGGAATGCATTGTGGAGTAGTTATTAGATGATGGGTTGCTAGAGTGACAGAAGCTTAAACCATAGTTTATGCGCTACTTCATAAGGGGCTGATTTGGATCCAAACGTTTAATGCTATGGTTAGATTTTATCTTAATACTTTTATCATAGTTGCGGCTGCTTGCGAGGGGGTTAATAATAAGTGGGAGGTTGTTCAAGTAAGAACAGCACCCAAGCACCGGTCCACCCACATATCAAATTATCAAAGTAGCAAACATGAATCAAACCAACATGATAAAAGTGACTAGATGAAATTCCCGTGTACCCTCAAGAACACTTTGCCTATTACTAGATATTGTTCTAGCCTGTCCTTTGCCACAAAAGGATTGGGCTACCTTGCTGCACCTTATTTACCGTTAGTGTTACTTGCTCGTTACCAATTATCTTGCTATCAAACTATCCGTTACCTACAATTTCAATGCTTGCAGAAATTACCTTGCTGAAAACCGCTTGTCATTTCCTTCTGCTCCTCGTTGGGTTCGACACTCTTACTTATCTAAAGGACTACGATTGATCCCCTATACTTGTGGGTCATCAAGACTCAGAATAGGTCACTCTGATGTGCTTTTTTCAGGTCCAGAATTCCAGCTGCCGGTATTCCCCCTCTTTGTGTAAACCTTGCATATTATGAGAGAAAAGGCATTAGAATCACTCCCTAAAGCATTATTATTCAAAAAAACACAATAAATAACAGTAGGAAATCATGATGCAAAATGGACGTATCAGGGAGTTGATACGTCTCAAACGTAACTACTTTTCCAAACACTTTTGCTCTGGTTTTGGACTCTAATTTGCATGATTTGAATGGAACTAACCCAGACCGACGTTGTTTTCATCAGAACTACCTTGGTGTTATTTTTGTGCAGAAATAAAAGTTCCTAGAATTGGACGAAACTTTTTGTGAATTATTTTTGGAATCAATAATGAATTATGGAGCGAAGATCCACCGGAGGGGCTGCCTGTGAGCCACAAGGCAACAGGGCGCGCCCACCCTCCTGGGCGCGTCCTGTTAGCTTGTGGGGCCCACGTGGCTCCCCCGACCATAATTCCAGTCCTATAAATTCACATCTTCGGAGAAAAAATAGGAGAGAAGATTTCATCGCGTTTTACGAGATGGAGCCTCCGCCACCTCCTATTCTTCCTCGGGAGGGATGATCTGGAGTCCGTTTGGGGTTCCGGAGAGGGGGATTCATCGTCGTCGTCATCACCAACCCTTCTTCATCAACACCGCCATGATGCTCACCACTAGGAGTGAGTAATTCCTTTGTAGGCTTGTTGGACGGTGATGGGATTGGATGAGATTGATCATGTAATCGAGTTAAGTTTGATAGGGCTTGATCCCTAGTGTCACTATGTTCTGAGATTGATGTTGTTATGACTTTGCTATGCTTAATGCTTGTCACTAGGGCCCGAGTGCCATGATTTTAGATCTGAACCTATTATGTTTTCATGAATATAAGAATGATTTGGATCCAATCTTGCAAGTTGTATGCACCTATTACGTGTCTTGATCCGCATACCCCAAGGTGACAATAATTGGGATTATTTCCGGCGATTGTCTTAGTTTGAGGTGTTCATGTATTCACCATGTGTTAATGCTTTCTTCCGATTCTCTATTAAAAGGAGGCCTTAATATCCCTTAGTTTCCCTATAGGTCCTCGCTTCCACGGGAGGGTAGGACAAAAGATGTCATACAAGTTCTTATCACAAGCACGTTTGACTATATACGGAATACATCACTAGTGTAGAAAAGCCTAGCTATGGCATGGCAAAAATGGCCTTGCTGGCATAAACACCTGACGCCACCAATAGGGCGCCATAGTTAAAAAATAGTGGTGGCACTGGAGCCTACGACAGCAGTATTTAATATACCTATGGCATTGGGTTTATCTCCACGACGGCAATATCATACATATCTATGGCGTGCTAACTTTCCCAACGCCGGACACTGGAGAGATCATTACGGGCATCTCTACTGTTTCAGACGCCAGTACTAAATGACCAAACGCAACAAAAAAAATGCTGCCACAACAGCTAAAAACGCTGCCGCGGCAGCGCAATTTTGTATCAGTATATACATAATCACGTTTGTGTCCCACATTGATTCCGATAAGAAATGAAAACACGTACAACATAATTTATTTTATGGTACACATCATTTATATATATATGCATACATTAACCATCATCGTAAGTACTAGTACGGTACTCCTCTCCTTTAGGATCAATCTTGAAGAAGAGGGAAACCCCTGCATCTCCATGGTGGAGCATAGAGATCCACCGATCTCCAATCTTCAAGTTGCGATCACTCGGTAGTTTCCTCCATTCTTTTATTTTGAGTTGTCCATCTGGTGGTCATCCATCACCGGAGGCACAACACATCTTGGGAGCTTCTGTCCTTGAACAAAATAGTAACATAGTAAGCAATGTAGTAATCATCTTTCGTCTTGAGGCATATAATTGTCATATAAACCACACTGTTAGCCACAAAACCGGTGTGATCTACCTCATTGTACATTGTACATTTGGAATTGAAACCATCTTGTCAAGGTGAGGATCATCGCACATACCTCCTTTGTCGGAACAGTACGAGCATTCTTCCATTTTGTCCTGCATTCGTAGAATAAAAAATCAATGGAAAAAATGGACATGAACGTATGTAAAAAATGGACATATTGAGTGCCAGAAATTTTGATGAAACGGAAATGAATCCACATTTCGCCAAAACATTGGTAACTCTCTCAACATTTCCCTGCCAAAAGAAACATAGCGCGAGACAATTCGCAAGAACACATGATGCAACATACAACATATTTCATCAATTCGCATTTCATCAAATGGTTAGAGAAAAAAATTACCGTCCGGATCGAGTGGGGGTCGGCTGTCAGGAGGGCGCGGGGGGGGCGCCCATGAAGACTACGCGATGGGGTGGTGGTGCACGGCGGACGAGGCGGCCGAACAGGACAACGGATGAAGAGAGTGGCTGAACAGGACGACGGAGGGAGAGAGTGGCCGGACAGGACGACCACGGAGGGAGAGAGTGGCCGGATAGGACGACGGAGGAAGAGGCTCTTGGATGAGCGGGTGGGCTAGGGGAACGGCTGGGTAGCGACGACATGTCTGGCGTAGGGTGCGGGCGTGGCTGGGCGGGGGAACGGCGGAGAACAATGTCCGGCGGCGGGGAGAAGAAGGGGGATGTGAGTTGTTCTCACAACAGTAGTGTAGCTAAAAGTGCCAGTTAGTCATTAGAGATGCCGCCAATGACGTGGCCAACGCCAGCAGTAATTGTTGTTGTGTTAGCTAGGGCTGTTCTAATACTTGACAAATGGCGTGTGAAAATGCATACAATAATGTGGATCAAAGTATATAATAATGAAAATTAGGAGGTACACACAAATGAAGTACACAAATATCGTGCAAAGTACTACACAATGAAAAGTACACAAAAGTGTAGTACACGAATAATGAAGCACACAAATTAATCAAGTAGTACGACGTCATTTGACAATCCTCTCAACGACGGTTTGGGTCTTTTTAATCTTGCTTGAATACTTTCATCCCGCGTTATGACTCTTTCATAAGAAGGGACGTCATGTCTCAGGCAAGGTAGTTCTGCTCCTTCTGGTGGTGTAATTTTCATCGCCATCATAGTTCTCCTCTACTTTTGGGTCGACGCCAAACTGATCATAGTCATCCTCGTTGGCCACTCCGTCCATCCTGACGAAGGATCTCTTGGATCTCCTGACGACAAAACGACTTGGCCTTGCCGGGTCAGTTATGTAGAAGCATTGTGACCCGTCCTTAGCAAATACCCAAGGCTCATATTTGGCGGTAATTCCTTTGACACCCTTTGCACCAACAGCTTGTGCTTCGGGTAAGAACATGGTAACGGCACCACATTCTTCCTTCTCGACATTCTTCGCCCATCTGACCCGGAACAGTGGCACCGTGTGATCTTTGGCGTACTCAAGTTCTCATATCTCTTCAATCCTTCTGTAGTATCTGTTGGTTTCATTCTCAGTGGAGGCAATTATCGTGACGCCTGAGTTCTGGTAATCAGAGTTTTGTCTTTTGCCTCAGTATAGAATGTGTATCCACTGATATCATATGATTGGTAGGTGGTGACGGTGCATGCGGGGCCTACTGCTAATGCATAGATGAGATTTGCATTGGCAATACCCGTTGGCAGTGGTTTCTCCCGAATTCGCTCTTTTAAACAAGCTGCAAATTTGGAGTTGTGCTCTCTAATGATCTGGGCTTCGGTCCTCTGCCTCCCTGCCATTGCATGCTCTCTCTTTAAGGTGTCCTTGTGAGTCTGCTACCAAGGAGTGATTATATCTGCTTGTTGTAACACCACTGTGTGCGCTCTGTTGAAGTCATCTCGGTGGTTTTGTATATCCACATTTAAATCACGCTTCAACTGTGAGTGACCTACTCCATCAAGCCTATCGGCATGCTTCCTCGTGGGCAAACCAAGAGATTGATCTCATCTATATAATTATTGAAGAATGATATGCACTCTTCGGTCAAATAGGCCTGGACGATGCTTCCATCCGGACGGGCCCTGTTACGAATGTAACCCTTCACAGTTCCATTCATCCTTTCAAACGAGAACGTGGTATGCAAGAATGTCGGTCCAAGGTCTTTAACCTCAAAAACAACATGAACTAGGAGATGCACCATCATATCAAAGAATGACGGGGGGGAATATATCTCAAGCTCACATAGTATTGTGATAATCTCCTCTTGTAGTCGACTGAGATGTCGCACACTGATCGACTTTCGAGAGAGAATGTCAAAAATGTTGCAGAAGTCAAGAAGTGTGTTGCGAATGTGATCAAATGTGATCATCCATTATCCCTCTGAGGGCTACCGAAAGTAATTGCGTCATCATCACATGACAATCATGGGACTTCATGTTGCTAAACCTTTCCTTTTTTGTGTCAAGATATATGCATATGAGCCCCGAGTAACCAGAAGGAACTTTGATGCCATCAAGGAAATTGAAAATTTGATGAAGCTCATCCTCGTCGAGGGTGAAGCAAGCTGGGGGCAATACTCTTATTTGGTTTTTGACACGGTTTTGCCCTTCTTTGTCTCGTTGGCTATGGCGATGTTTTTGCCCTTGGCCATCTCCTTGGTTCTTTTAAGGGATGCGGGTTGGAGCTCTTCCCTAATACATATATCTTTCAATTCTTGTCTTGCCCTCTGTAACGCCCAAGATGCGATCCTATCCTTATTTTGGCACGAGGGACTCGACAGGGATAGAAGCGCATCTCGTCGTTTTGCAAGAATGGATATCATTACAAGTACATGTAAAGAAGAGATGAGTATATGGAATTGGCTTACACTCGCCACAAGCTACTTCAACAGCACATCAATAAAATAACATATCCAAGGAACATACAGAAGAGCAGGGTCCGACTACGGACGAAAACAAACGATAAAATGACATCCATCCTTGCTATCCCAGGCTGCCGCCTGGAACCCATCCTAGATCGAAGAAGAAGAAGGACTTCAAATCAAACAAGCATCGCGCTCACGTCAATCATCACATTACCTGTACCTGCAACTGTTGTTGTAGTAATCTGTGAGCCACGGGGACTCAGCAATCTCATTTCCAAGGGTATCAAGACTATTAAAGCTTAATGGGTGAGGTATGGTTAAGTGGTGAGGCTGCAGCAAGCACTAAGCATTTATTTGAGTGGCTAACTTATGAGTACAAGAATAAAGGGGGATGATTGTCGAATAAACGGACGTAAACTAGTAATGATCTCTAAGAGATCCTGAACACCTACTTACGATCAAACATAACCCCACCGTGTTCTCTCTCGGAAAAGGACTCACGAGAAGAGACAGTCATGGTTATGCACACGGTTGGTGTATTTTATTTGAGTTTACTTCAAGTTTGCTATGACCGGGTGTTAAACAAAGTTTCCAAGTTGCCACGTAACCGCGGGCACGGGTTTCCGAAAGATTAAACCCTACAGGGGTGCTCCAACTCATCCATCACAAACTAACCACACGCCGCGGGAATAACCTCGACCACGAATCTCATGATCTTCCTAGGCAATTCCGTTGGAAAACCGCAACCTCGAGATAGCCCGAAGTATTCTCGGAATTCCGCGCACAAGATGTTTGAGAAAGGTAAAACAAATCCAGCAAGGCCGCCCGGCGTGTCGACGATCCCGATAGGAGCCGCGTATCTCGTTCTCAGGACACGACGGATAAGCGAAGCGTACGGTGGCCTGATAGACATCTCCCGAGTTGCCCCGGGTTGGCCCCGCACGGTGCTCTAGTTTGGACCAACACTCATGAGGAGCACTGGCCCGGGTTGTTGATTAAAGATCCGCGGGTGCCGGCGGGTCCCTATGCATTTTTTTAGTTGTTATTAGGCAAATGTAGTACCAATGTTGGGCCTTGCCAGACAAGTTTTATCCTAAAACGAAAATCAAGGGGGTCCCCATAACAACCCCGAGCATGTTAGGAGCGCTCAATTATGGAACATAACATCGGTACACAAGTAACTAGGGCGGCAAGAGTGGAACAAAACACCGAGCAAAAGGCCAAGTCTTCCACCCTTTACCAAGTATGTATGTGCATTAAATTAAATAGCAATAATATTATGATATATCAAAAATATCCATGTTGGCACATGGAAACATTGCACCTGCAACTAGCAACATTATACGAAGGGTTGAGCAAGCGGTAACATAGCCAAACAATGTTTTGCTGGGATGTGGAGGGGTTAGAGGCTTTTCATGGCAACTTGGGAGGCTTGACATACAAGTGGTAGGTAGTGAGACAAGTGATAGAAACGAGACATCTAGCATGGCAATGATAGTAATGGTATCCAGGGAAATGATCATCTTGCCTGAGATCCCGCTTGGAAGAAGAACGAATCCGTGAAGAAGGCGAACCAACGTAGTCGAACGAATCCTCACACTCCGAAGCGGTTTCGGAACTCTATCGAGAAGAAGCAATCCGAAAACAACAATCAACACATAATCAACACCACAACATATGCATGACATGATGCACTTCAAATATGATGCATGTTATGCATGACATGGCAAGCACAACAATCAACTTCTACACATTAAGTGAAGCTCAATATGCAACAAGTTGCATATTGACGAAACTCCACATTCGAATATTTCGTTCACTCTCAATTAGGTACACGACAATATTAAATGTTGTTAAACATGGCAAGAGGTGAAGCATAATGAAACTACACTATCTAGGCATCTTAAATGAGGTCGGAAACCACTTATAGTATTTCCGAAGCGACCTCATATGCAAATTATAAGTTTGGTCCAGATCTGAACTAGTCATGTTTTATATTTTTTAAACAGGAAAAATAAAGTATACCATGCAATTCTACACATCATTCTAGTCGATTTACATATATGGAACATCTCAAACGGAGCTACGGTCTAAAAGATATGACCTTCACAAGATGAACATGACATGAATGCGAAATGCATGAAAATGACAACAAACATTTCAAATCATGAATGCAGCAATATATTATGATACTACTTGAAAATCTAAGCAAGTTTCATATATGGCATGACAAAAACGGAGCTACGGGTCAACCACAACAACAAACACAAGTTTTAGTGCAAATCTGTCCAAAACAGCAACATGGCATATTGCACCCATGAAAACAACAAGCTACAGGATGCTAAAATGCACAAACTAAGCATGGGGCAGTATCATATAACACACACTTCATTTCATCATCACATTTCATACTCAAAATAGTTATGGAACACATGGTAGGAAGCTCAAAACATGGCAACAAAATATAGCAGATTATGACTTTGTGAAAATAACAGTTTTTTAGCATAGCAGATTTTCATGGAGGCATATTGGCAGCAGTAAAACTATATTCTACAGGTCATATATTTTCATTAAACTTAACAGCATGGTAGTAGACATGTTGCACTACAATTCATTCCATGGTGGCAAGGTCTAATTATGCATAGAATCATGGCTAGCATCAACACAATATGGCATTATGAAGGAAACAGATTCTCAGACTTAGTGAAAATAAGAGTAGACATGTGCAGCAGTTTTTAACAGATTGACATATTGAACAACAGAATTAATTATGATGCTAAACCTATTCATGCAAACTATTGGCACCACATGATAGGCAACAACATGATTAACAAAAGACTCCTTGGGTGCAACCACAAAAGATTCCTAGATCAATAGAAAATCACATGGCAACATGGCAACAAAATAACAGTTTCAGACTTAGTGAAATTTAGCTATCTTCCAAAACTAGAGTTTTGTCTAGGCATGTTGACATGCCAGTAAGAGTAGCATAGCGATCATATATAGGCATGGCAAAGACTCTAACAGCAAGCATACCTGACACACTTCAAATCATACCATTGGCAAAATAACATAGGATGCATGGTTTGTTTATAGGATGCTCGCAAAATAGAATTCATCGTTAACAGATTTCAGTTTTTAACATGATAGCAACTTTAGAGCCACAAATAAATATGCTAATGATGTTCTACCTAGCAACCAGAGGCATGGCATCAAAGTAGACATATTATAGGGCATATCTCATGAAGACACCACATGCAAAAGACCTACGGATGAGATGCAATCATCCACACAACATTGAATAAAATAACAGATTTGCGATCTACGATGGTATGCACTTTTGCAACACAATTTACAGCATCTAGATGAACCCTAATGTATGTGCCAATGATGCTATCATGTAGAGCTCGAAGAGTAGATCAGATTTCATATATATATCATTCTTATGCGATGAACAGGTTAAAAGCTGCAATCCATTTAATATGGCATAGAGATGATTTTTGCAGACAGCTAGGGACTTAGAAAAAAATCAACCTCGAGGGAATCTGGACGGTGAGGACCCGGGACGGGCCGGGCGCGCGTTTGGATCGGGGGATGGCCCGGATCCAGGGACGGGACCGTCCCGACGCGGGCTGGACAGAGGAGGCCACCATGGCCGCGGCGGTTGACGCCGGCGGCGGTCGCCGGAGGAGGCCGGGCGAGGCGGATCCACGCCGTGGATCACCGGATCCGGGGCGGCAACCTCTGGCGGGGCGCCGGAGGGGCGAGGTAGGCAGCGGCGAGCTCCCGCGGCGTGGCGAGATCGGGGCCGGCCAAGGCGCCCGAGGACGAGCCGAGGGGAGGCCGGCGGCAGGCTCGGGCAGCTCAGGGCGAAGATAGGACGGTGGCGCAGCGCGGCAGCGAAGTCGACGCGGGGCGCGCGCGGGCGGAGGTGGCGCGCTCCGGCCATCGGCGGCGAGGTCCGGCGAGCAGCGACGGGAGGCGCGACGGTGGACCAAAGGGCAGGAGCAGGGCGGCGCTAGGGTTTCGGCGCAGCTGCGGGCTGGCGCGGCCCACTTTTGGCCCGGGGCGGGCTTCCGATGGGCCTGCAGGGCCGCGGGGAGGGGAGGTGGCACTGGGGTGTGGCGGCGACGTGGCAGCCTCCCGTTGGCCCGGGCGACGGCTCAGGCGGCGGCTGGCCCGTCGCTCACTGCCAAGTGGCGGCGGCTGGGACGCCGGTGCTGAAATAGAGGCTGGGAGGGCGGCGGCTGCGAGGTAGGTGGAGGGCTAGGGTGATTTTGCCCAAAAATGGACGTGGGGAGCTGCTATATATAGTAGGTTGGCTAGGGTTAGGGGGGTTTAACCCGTTTTCGGACTGTGCGATCTCGATCGGACGGCTCGGAAGCGGAGGGGGTTGCTAGGTGGGTTGTTCGGCTGTGTAGAGGGGTTGGGCCAAGAAGAGAGGGAGGTTTGCGGCCCGTGACAGAGTTTTGAAACACCGAAAACGTCCGACGAATAAACCGACGACGGTGCCGCTACGGTCGACCGTTCGGGTATCAAACGGACTCTGATTGCGACGAAATTTGACAGGCGGTCTACCTATAATAAAACAAGACCGCTCGCCAACTTTCGACCCAATCCGAGAATATTTTTCGCGCACTTTTAAAAACAATATTTTAAACGATGCCGCGGGCGCGTGTGTGTGTGGTTGGTCTCAAAACGGTCAACGACAAGAACGGAGAGAACCGGCGACTACGAACGGATGCGGCTTTTGAAAAATGATGGCAACGGAGTTGCTGATGCGATGCAGATGATGCGAATGATGCGATGATGAATGCGACAAACAAAAGAATCGCCTGACGACAATGGAATAAAAGGGGAATCTTCTGGAGCGTCGGTCTCGGGCTGTTACAACTCTCCTCCACATACAGGAGATCTCGACCCGAGATCTTAGAATGGTAAGGGGAAGAGGAATAGAAAGGAAGAGGTAAAACTTAGTTTCTTTTTTGACAAACAAGTGAAATCAACAAGCCTTGAAGGTTGCAAAGAGATGAAAATGACACGAGGAGAAAGCAAGGATTCAAAAGAAATTTCGGCAGCACTTCGGTAGGATAGAGGGGCAAAACTTGATAAGATTGAAAGAACTTGAAAATGATGGCACAACCTCCGGTTAAATGAGATAAGCAAGGGAAGAACATGATTTTTCATAAAACGAGATGATGGGATGAATAGAGCAACATCACAATGCCTCCGGAACAAACGAATGAAGCTAGATCATTAGATAGAAGAGAATGGAGAAGAAATGACAATTTCTAACACTATTAAATATGAAAAATCAACCTTACGAAGAAGGATTGAACGGAGTTGTTGAAAAATCAACAACGAAAAGAATATGTTTGTTGTGGGCTTATGGAAAACATCCCAACATTAAGAGGTGACAACCGGCCACTAACGGAATCAATTGGTTTCATTGAGACCACGAAGAGATGAAAACTTATTTCACCAAGAGGAGGAGAAAACTTGGATCATGATAAGCACCACGATAGCAACAATCCTTGGGAAACGCTTTAGGTGAAATCCAATCCAAGATAATTCCAAAGAAGCGAAATGAGTTTAGATATCTCATTCTTGACAATTCCGTTCAAAACTCCTCATGACTCAAGAATGATATAGCACCATCTCAAAGGATAAGAGAGAATGAATTGCACTTTGAAATGCAAGATAAAGAATACTTGAGGACCTCCTACAAAATCTTGAAGAACACTTGAAAAATGAAAGAAATCTTGATGAACCACCATGAAGAACCCCCGGGAAGAACTCTGAAAAGAAGGGATGATAGAAAGAATTGAAGGATACAAAATGAACAAGATTGAGGTCTTGCAGAGATTTAGATGAAGCTTCGCGAAGAGATACTTGAGAAACTTGGAACTCCGAAAAAGAAACGATGAGCACTTGGGATAAGGAATTGATATCATGAACAACCTCCGGAAGACGGATTGAGATCACCTACCAACAAGAATAAGAATTATGTTATGCTTATCCTTCATCAAGTTAAATTGATGACAAGCAATGGATTATGCAAACTACTTATTCTTCTTGAGAATGAATTGAAAGAGATTGGGCACAACTTGAAGAAGTCTTCAACGAAACACCGGTAAAAATTTGGAATGGAATGAGGATACCATGAATGAATGGAGATACATGAGGATGAAGAGATCATGATCCGCCTAATAGAAAACTTGAATGAAGCACCGGAATAACAGAGATACGAACGAAGAGACAACAATTGAGAAGAATTTGAGAACGAAAGCTGCAAGCTGAGAACGATGAAATCTTCTGAAATGATGGCCTTCGGAGGATCGAGAATGACAACAACTCAAAATGTTGCGGATAGATATGGATGGAATTACTCTTGATAGCAAAGAATTTGAGAGGATAGCAACAAGCTGAAACCATGAATCTTGAAAAGAACGGACAGATTTAAGAGAAACTCTCCTTCGGTCTTCAATGTTGAGAATGATGACGAGAAACGCCACCAAGAATTACTTCGACACTCCGGAACAATAAAACGAAAAGGTTGAGCCAATGACGAAAATTAATTCCAAGCGATATTGGAGAAGGAATATGACTGATGAAAATCATTCTTACGTCATATTTGAAAAGAACTTGAGGACATCTCCGAAAAGATTAGAAGAGCCAGGTAAGATCCTGGGGAAAAACCTGTGGGTTATGAGCCCACTCAAAGAGACCACCGTAGAAACGATTGCTTAGAAAGAGAGATTGCATCGGTACAAATGAAAACTTGATGAGGTGAGAACCTCGAAATAATTGAAAGGATTTGAATGAAAACACGAATGTTCTGAGATATCTTCAGCACTCCAGATAGAATAGAGACGAACAAACAAGAGAGGCTTGGATAAGAACTTCCAACATGGGGAATCATGTAACGAATGACAAGGATATGACAAACATCGAGAGATTGAATTGAATCCACCGGAAAGAAAACAAAGATGAAGACTAAGAAATGATGAACTTGAGCACTTGAGCATCTTCACAATGGATTACCGGATATAAAACGGAAGAAAAGATAGCGGTAGCATCAATGCAAAGAAAGGCACTTGGATGACGCTTTAATAATTGAAGAAAAAGGGCGGGAGGGTGGGAAAAACAAAGACAACTTGGGACCAATGAAACGAACTCCGGGAAAGAAATATGAGGATTGATCTTGCAAATATCTGAAGGATTGAATCTTCTTGAAGAGAAGAGCACCGGTTAGGAATAAGATTTTGACATGACAATTTGATTGATCAAAAGGATTAGCACTCCCATAGAAATATGAGAACAATGCTTAGGAAAGATATGAAATGACCACTTGACATCGAAGCAACTTGAATTACCATACTCCAACAAAACAAAGGATGATGCTTGAGAATTAAGCCGGAAACAAATACATAACCCACCATGCATTTGTTGGGAGGATAATCCTAGGTAACTACTAGAATTCCCACCTAAGAATTTCCGAAGTTTTTCTTGTTTATGTGATTCGGGTTGCGGACCCAGGAACGTACCCAAGGTAATCAGTTACAACTGCACCCGCAACCTTCCACACCATAATCCAAGAAACTCTGCAAACTCGTCTACCTCAGACACTCGTATTCACAACGATACTAAACATGGCAGTACCATGGACGCTCTCCCCAGTACTGGGTGACTCCAAACTTATCTCGCCACGAAAAGTATTGAAACAATTTCGAACATCCTCCGTCCTGAGATACTAAGGAAACTGAATGATAACGATGTGCAAAAATCCCTCGGAGCTCTATTCCTCGATAACAGGAGGCACCAAGACAGAATTCCTTCACATCGGCATCATATAGTTTCCAAAATACCCGCGTGATCCTAAAAAAAATTGAGCGAGAAGAGGAGTAGAATCAAAATTCCTAAGTCGAATACCTCACCAGAGCATAGAAGAGGAGTAAAAGAAACCTACTCTCCGATATAACTAAACTCAAAACAGTTTTTCACTAGACTCGACTCGGCCAAGGTTCGATCAATCAAGGGGGCTCCTAGGTCGGAACCTGGCTCTGATACCAACTTGTAACGCCCAAGATGCGATCCTATCCTTATTTTGGCACGAGGGCCTCGACAGGGATAGAAGCGCATCTCCTCGTTTTGCAAGAATGGATATCATTACAAGTACATGTAAAGAAGAGATGAGTATATGGAATTGGCTTACACTCGCCACAAGCTACTTCAACAACACATCAATACAACAACATATCCAAGGAACATACAGAAGAGCAGGGTCCGACTACGGACAAAAACAAATGATAAAATGACATCCATCCGTGCTATCCCAGTCTGCCGCCTGGAACCCATCCTAGATCGAAGAAGAAGGACTTCAAATCAAACAATCATCGCGCTCACGTCAATCATCACATTACCTGTACCTGCAATTGTTGTTGTAGTAATCTGTGAGCCACGGGGACTCAGCAATCTCATTTCCAAGGGTATCAAGACTATTAAAGCTTAATGGGTGAGGTATGGTTAAGTGGTGAGGCTGCAGCAAGCACTAAGCATTTATTTGAGTGGCTAACTTACGAGTACAAGAAAAAAGGGGGATGATTGTCGAATAAATGGACGTAAACTAGTAATGATCTCTAAGAGATCCTGAACACCTACTTACGATCAAACATAACCCCACCATGTTCTCTCTCGGAAAAGGACTCACGAGAAGAGACAGTCACGGTTACGCACACGGTTGGTGTATTTTATTTGAGTTTACTTCAAGTTTGCTATGACCAGTTGTTAAACAAAGTTTCCAAGTTGCCACGTAACCGCGGGCACGGCTTTCCGAAAGATTAAACCCTGCAGGGGTTCTCCAACTCATCCATCACAAACTAACCACACGCCGCGGGAATAACCTCGACCACGAATCTCATGATCTTCCTAGGCAATTCCGTTGGAAAACCGCAACCTCGTGATAGCCCGAAGTATTCTCGGAATTCCACGCACAAGACGTTCGAGAAAGGTAAAACAAATCCAGCAAGGCCGCCCGGCGTGTCGACGATCCCGATAGGAGCCACGTATCTCGTTCTTAGGACACGACGGATAAGCGAAGCGTACGGTGGCCTGATAGACATCTCCCGGGTTGCCCCGGGTTGGCCCCGCACAGTGCTCTAGTTTGGACCAACACTCATGAGGAGCACTGGCCCGGGTTGTTGATTAAAGATCCGAGGGTGCCGGCGGGTCCCTATGCATTTTTTTTAGTTGTTATTAGGCAAATGTAGTACCAATGTTCGGCCTTGCCAGACAAGTTTTATCCTAAAACGAAAATCAAGGGGGTCCCCATAACAACCCCGAGCATGTTAGGAGCGCTCAATTATGGAACATAACACAGGTACACAAGTAACTAGGGCGGCCAGAGTGGAACAAAACACCGAGCAAAAGGCCAAGCCTTGTACCCTTTACCAAGTATATATGTGCATTAAATTAAATAGCAATAATATTATGATATATCAAAAATATCCATGTTGGCACATGGAAACATTGCACCTGCAACTAGCAATGCTATAAGAAGGGCTGAGAAAGCGGTAACATAGCCAAACAATGTTTTGCTGGGATGTGGAGGGGTTAGAGGCTTTTCATGGCAATTTGGGAGGCTTGACATACAAGTGGTAGGTAGCGAGACAAGCGATAGAAACGAGACATCTAGCATGGCAATTATAGTAATGGTATCTAGGGAAATGATCATCTTGCCTGAGATCCCGCTTGGAAGAAGAACGAATCCCTGAAGAAGGCGAACCAACGTAGTCGAACGAATCCTCACACTCCGAAGCGGTTTCGGAACTCTATCGAGAAGAAGCAATCCGAAAACAACAATCAACACATGATCAACACCACAACATATGCATGACATGATGCACTTCAAATATGATGCATGTTATGCATGACATGGCAAGCACAACAATCAACTTCTACAGATTAAGTGAAGCTCAATATGCAACGAGTTGCATATTGACGAAACTCCACATTCGAATATTTGGTTCACTCTCGATTAGGTACACGACAATATTAAATGTTGTTAAACTTGGCAAGAGGTGAAGCATAATGAAACTACACTATCTAGGCATCTTAAATGAGGTCGGAAACCACTTATAGTATTTCCGAAGCGACCTCATATGCAAATTATAAGTTTGGTCCAGATCTGAACTAATAATGTTTTATATTTATTAAACAGGAAAAATAAAGTATACCAAGCAATTCTACACATCATTCTAGTCGATTTACATATATGGAACATCTCAAACGGAGCTACGGTCTAAAAGATATGACCTTCACAACATGAACATGACATGAATGCGAAATGCATGAAAATGACAACCACAAACATTTCAAATCATGAATGCAGCAAGATATTATGATACTACATGAAAATCTAAGCAAGTTTCATATATGGCATGACCAAAACGAAGCTACGGGTCAACCATAACAACCAACACAAGTTTTATTGCAAATCTGTCCAAAACAGCAACATGGCATATTGCACGCATGAAAACAACAAGCTACAAGATTCTAAAATGCACAGACTAAGCATGGGGCAGTAGCATATAACACACACTTCATTTAATCATCACATTTCATACTCAAAATAGTTATGGAACACATGGTAGGAAGCTCAAAACATGGCAACAAAATATAGCAGATTATGACTTTGTGAAAATAACAGTTTTTTAGCATAGCAGATTTTCATGGAGGCATATTGGCAGCAGTAAAACTATATTCTACAGGTCATATATTGGCATGAAACTTAACAGCATGGTAGTAGACATGTTGCACTACAATTCATTCCATGGTGGCAACGTCTAATTATGCATAGAATCGTGGCTAGCATCAACACAATATGGCATTATGAAGGAAACAGATTCTCAGACTTAGTGAAAATAAGAGTAGACATGTGCAGCAGTTTTTAACAGATTGACATATTGAACAATAGAATTAATTATGATGCTAAACCTATTCATGCAAACTATTGGCACCAAATGATATGCAACAACATGATTAACAAAAGACTCCTTGGTGGCAACCACAAAAGACTCCTAGATCAATAGAAAATCACATGGCAACATGGCAACAAAATAACAGTTTCAGACTTAGTGAAATTTAGCTATCTTCCAAAACTGCAGTTTTGTCTAGGCATGTTGACATGGCAGTAACAGTAGCATAGCGATCATATATAGGCATGGCAAAGACTCTAACAGCAAGCATACCTGACACACTTCAAATCATACCATTGGCAAAATAACATAGGATGCATGGTTTGCTTAATAGGATGCTCGCAAAACGGAATTCATCGTTAACAGATTTCAATTTTTAACATGATAGCAACTTTAGAGCAACAAATAAATATGCTAATGATGTTCTACCTAGCAACCAGAGGCATGGCATCAAATTAGATATATTATAGGGCATATCTCATGAAGACACCACATGCAAAAGACCTACGGATGAGATGCAATCATCCACACAACATTGAATAAAATAACAGATTTGCGATCTACGACGGTATGCACTTTTGCAACACAATTTACAGCATCTAGATGAACCCTAATGTATGTGCCAATGATGCTATCATGTAGAGCTCGAAGAGTAGATTAGATTTCATACATATATCATTCTTATGCGATGAACAGGTTATAAGTTGCAATCCATTTAATATGGCATAGAGATGATTTTTGCAGACAGCTAGGGATTTAGAAAAAAAATCAACCTCGAGGGAATCTGGACGAGGAGGACCCGGGACGGGCCGGGCGCGCGTTTGGATTGGGGGACGGCCCGGATCCAGGGACGGGACCGTCCCGACGCGGGCTGGACAGAGGAGGCCACCATGGCCGCGGCGGTTGACGCCGGCGGTGGTCGCCGGAGGAGGCCGGGCGAGGAGGATCCACGCCGGGGATCATCGGATCCGGGACGGCAAGGTCTGGCAGGGCGCCGGAGGGGCGAGGCAGGCAGCGGCGAGCTCCCGTGGCGGGGCGCGCTCGGGGCCGGCCAAGGCGCCTGAGGACGAGCCGAGGGGAGGCCGGCGGCAGGCTCGGGCAGCTCGGGGCGAAGATAGGACAGCAGCGCAGCGCGGTAGCAGAGTCGACGCGGGGCGCGCGCGGTCGGAGGCGGCGCGCTCCGGCCATCGGCGGCAAGGTCCGGCGAGCAGCAGAGGTAGGCGCGACGGCGGACCAGAGGGCAGGAGCAGGGCGGCGCTAGGGTTTCGGCACAGCTGCAGGCTGGCGCAGCCCACTTCGGGCCCAGGGCGGGCTTCCGATGGGCCTGCAGGGCCGCGGGGAGGGGAGGTGGCGCTGGGGCACGGCGGCGACGTGGCAGCCTCCCGTTGGCCGGGGCGGCGGCTTAGGCGGCGGCTGGCCCGTCGCTCGCTGCCAAGTGGCGGCGGCTGGGACGCCGGCGCTGAAAACGAGTCTAGGAGGGCGGCGGCTGCGAGGTAGGTGGAGGGCTAGGGTGATTTTGCCCAAAAATGGACGTGGGGAGCTGCTATATATAGCAGGTTGGCTAGGGTTAGGGGGGGTTTAAGCCGTTTTCGGACCGTGCGATCTCGATCGGACGGCTCGGAAGCGGAGGGGGTTGCTAGGTGGGTTGTTGGGCTGTGTAGAGGGGTTGGGCCAAGAAGAGAGGGAGGTTTGCGGCCCGTGACAGAGTTTTGAAACACCGAAAACGTCCGACGAATAAACCGACGACGGTGCCGCTACGGTCGACCGTTCGGGTATCAAATGGACTCTGATTGCGACGAAATTTGACAGGCGGTCTACCTATAATAAAACAAGACCCCTCGCCAACTTTCGACCCAATCCGAGAATATTTTTTGCGCACTTTTAAAAACAATATTTTAAACGATGCCGCGGGCGCGTGTGTGTGTGGTTGGTCTCAAAACGGTCAACGACAAGAACGGAGAGAACCGGCGACTACGAACGGATGCGGTTTTTTGAAAAATGATGGCAACGGAGTTGCCGATGCTATGCAGATGATGCGAATGATGCGATGATGAATGCAACAAACAAAAGAATCCCCTGACGACAATGGAATAAAAGGGGAATCTTCTGGAGCGTCGGTCTCGGGCTGTTACACCCTCGTACCATCTTTACTTTTTTCTAGGATGGCAAACAGTGTGCCAAGCAAACTCTCATAGATATTTTTTGTGATATGCATCATATCAAGAGAATGCGGCGAACTGAGTAGTTTCCAATACTTCAAGCCCTAGAAAACAGACTTTCTTTCCATACTTTTAGCAGCGTTTTCTCAGCCTTCTTTTTCTTCCTTCCTGGCTTCGGGCAATCTGTCCAATTCTTTAACATCTCTTGGATTTCTTCTCCACTCCTCTTACGTGGTGGCCCTCGGGCCTCATCCGTGTTGTCGAACAGGTCTCCACGACTTCTCCACTCATCATCTTTGTCAAGCCACCTTCAATGGCCCATGAACACTATTTTGCAACTGCCCTTTTTTGATAGCTGGAGAAAAGATGTGTCGTCCATATATTTCAGACATCCGCAATGTCCATGACACGCTTGTCCGGAAATATATTCGTAACCTAGATGGTCATGAACGGTCGTGAGCAATGTTGCTCTCATTGGAAAATAGTTTCCAGTGCTGGCGTCCCATGTTTTGACCCCTTCATCCTTCCATAACATGTCCTTCAATAGCTCAAGATATGTGTTGATATCGTTGCCTGGTTGGAGCGGTCCTTGAATGAGCATCACCATGTGTATGTACTTTTATTTCATGCAGAGCCAAGGCGGGATGTTGTACATCCAAACAAACACGGGCCATGTACTATGTGTGCTACTTTGCTTGACAAATGGATTTAGTCCGTCGCTACTAACACCCAACCTGGGGTTTCTTGGTTCTGCTATGAATTCTGGTTTAATGAAGTCGAGTGCTTTCCACTGACAACCATCTGCAATATGTCTCGGAATGCCATCATTTTTGGATTTCCTGGTCTTATGCCAAGTCATGTTCTTTGCTTCCTCCGCGTCAGCAAAATAACGCTGCAGGCATGGAATCAACGGAAGTTTCCATACAACCTTTCGAGGATCCTTCTTTCTAGGCTTATATCAGGGTTCCTTGCAAGTTGGACACTCTGTTTTGTGCTCATGCTCGTTACGATATAAGATGCAATCATTTATGCATGCATGATATCTTACATGCGGCAAATCAAGAGGGCACACGATCTTTTTCACCTCATCAACACTCTTAGGCAACAAATTCCCCTTGGGCAAAACTGTATGTAAATATTCCAATGTAGCATCCAGACTTGCGTCTGTGCTCTTGAATCTTGCCTTGGTGTCTAGAAGTTTGAGCGTGACGTGCAAGCGGGTGTGCTTGGGATCGCAACCTTCATACAGTGGAGCATTCGCGTCTAACTCCAACTGCGCCAACTTGAGAGCCTCCTTAATAGCAACTCTCTCATTTGTCGTCTTCTTCTGGAGCAGTTCTTTAACACGGGGATCCTGCATCATTTCAGTCAACGACATATCCTGGCTGACATGGTCCTCTTCATGTTCGGGTGGCGTTTCATCATTTCCTCCTTGATGACCCACAAGTATAGGGGTAAAGTGTTCTTGAGGGTACACGGGAATTTCTTCTATTCACTTTTATCATGTTGGTTTAATTCATGTTCGCTACTTTGATAATTTGATATGTGGGTGGACCGGTGCTTGGGTCCTGTTCTTACTTGAACAACCTCCCACTTATGATTAACCCCCTCGCAAGCATCCGTAACTACGAGAAAAGTATTAAGATAAAATCTAACCATAGCATTAAACGTTTGGATCCAAATCAGCCCCTTACGAAGTAGCGCATAAACCAGGGTTTAAGCTTCTGTCACTCTAGCAACCCATCATCTAATAACTACTCCACAATGCATCCCCTTAGGCCCATGAATGGTGAAGTGTCATGTAGTCAACGTTCACATGACACCACTAAGGGAATCACAACATACATATCATCAAAATATCGAACACATATCAAATTCACATTACTCGCAACATGACTTTTCCCGTGACCTCAAGAACAAAGGTAACTACTCACAAATAATAATAATGCTCAAGATAAGAGGAGTATTAAATAGCATAATGGATCTGAACATATAATCTTCCACCAAATAAACCATATAGTAATCAACTACGCAAGGTAATCAACACTACTAGTCACCCACAGGTACCAATCTGAGGTTCCGGTACAAAGATTGAACACAAGAGATGAACTAAGGTTTGAGAGGAGATGGTGCTGTTGAAGATGTTGATGAAGATTGGCCTCCCAAACATGAGAGGGGTGTTGGTGATGACGATAGCTTCGATTTCCCCCTCCGGGAGGGAAGTTCCCCCGGCGGAATCGCTCCGCCGGAGGGCAAAAGTGCTCCTGCCCAAGTTCCGCCTCGAGGCGGCGGCGCTTCGTCCCGAAACTCCTCCTATGATTTTTTTTCTAGATCAAGAGTGACCATATACCAGAAGATGGGCACCGGAGGTGGGCCGAGGTGGCCACAACCCATCAGGGCGCGCCCAGGGAGGCCTGGTGCGCTCTGGTGGGTTGTGCCCACCTGGCAGGCCCCCTCCCGTAGTTTTCTGCTCCGGTAATTTTTATTAAATGCAAAAATAATCTCTGTAAAATTTCAGCTTCATTGGTGTTGTGCAGAATAGGTATCTCTGACGTGCTTTTCTTGGGTCCAGAATTCCAACTATCGGTATTCTCCCTCTTGGTGTAAACCTTGCATATTATGAAAGAAAAGGCATTAGAATCACTCCCCAAAGCATTATTATTCAACAAAACAAAGTAAATAACAGTAGGAAATCATGATGCAAAATGGACGTATCAACTCCCCCAAGCTTAGACCTCGCTTGTCCTCAAGCGAAAGCCGATAACGAAAAGCATGTCCACATGGTTTCAGAGAGAGGTGTCGATAAAAACAAAATACGGACATAGAAGCATCATGCTTATTATCATAACAACAATAAACTCTATCATAAAACTTATTTCAATACATCCCTATCATATTAATTCTCATGAGCAACTTACAATTCATCACAACATAGAAGTATAGAGCATAAACCTTATTGGGAACCAACAAACTATGTTCTCAGTCAACTTTGCAATTACAATTCATCATATTTTCAGGAAGGGTCACATGTCGGAGCCTTTTGGCAAGTCCACATACTCAACCATCGTTTAGACTTCTATGATTGCTAACACTCACGGCATACCCATGAACAAAAAGTTTCAACCGGACACATAAGAAGATAGGGGCTTATAGTTTTGCCTCCCAACTTACTCGCCTCAAGGGTGATGTCAACAATAATAACTCATGCCACCCATATCCAACTGGATATATGTTCCTAGATCTTTCCTCACCACATGATGCTTGCAAAAGATAAAAACTAAAAAGGAATGGGGGAGAATACTTTGACTCTTTGTATAAAAGTAAATACATGAAATTAAAAGATAGGCCCTTTGCATAGGGAAGCAGAGGTTGTCATGCGCTTATTGGTTTGTATGCCCAATCCCTTAATGTAAAAGAACGTCACGCTATATTGCCCCCTATGATAGCAACCTTTATTATGAAGTCCGTCGCTTTTATTACTTTGCCATCATAAGTTCGTATAGCGCTCAATTTTCTCTTACACTAATTGATCAAAACACTTTTAGAAGCAATTTTTATTGCCTTATTGCACCGATGACAACTTACTTGAAGGATCTTTCTCGATCCATAGGTAGGTATGGTGGACACTCAAATAAAGAATTTGGTTTTGGGGTTTTGGATGCACAAGTAGTATCTCTACTTAGTGCGGAATTTTGGCTAGCAAAGATATTGAGCAAGCACCACATGTTAACGGATCTATGACAATATAACTTCTATGTGGATATGAACAAACATAAATCATTACGTTGTCTTCCTTGTCCAACGTCAACAATTTTGACATATAATATTTAATGGGGGCTCACAATCATAAAAGATGTCCAAGATAGTGTATTTGCATGTGAATCTTCTCTTCCCTTATTAATTCTTTCATGAATTGCATCATTGACCAATGCTATGTTTGTCAATCTCCAATAAATTTTACTACTTATACTTTTCCTTATGTGATGTCATTACTCACCATAAGATTAGCATATGATTCTTTTCATTTATTTCTCTTTCTTTTTATTTTGATTGCAACAAGAAAGTGGAGAGACAAAAACTCAAACTAAACTTTATTATATAACTCTCACACGATTACATAGATAGATAGGCCACGAAACTAACACACGAAAATAGACCATGCTAAACTTTTATTCAGCTAAAGCAAAGGGAAACTAAAGATCGAACTAAAATAGGCAAATGTGAATAAAGGTGGTGGTGATACGATACCGGGGCACCTCCCCCAAGCTTGGCTCAAGCCAAGGGGAGTGCTCATACCCGTGTGCTCAAGTCTCCTTTGGTGGTGATGATGAAGAAGGTGGTGGTGATGATATGATGTCACACTTCAGCTTCAAGAGATGCTCCAATTTGCGAATGACCCTCCTAAGGTTATTTATGTGCTCATCAAGCAAAATATTTTTCACGGATGAGAAATTTATTTTGAACGCGGACTGCTTCGAAAGCTCTGAAAGCTTCGATTTCAATAGGGGTGAGATGACTATAGTAAGGTTGAAGGATATCTTCTTCCTCTCCCTCCTTTGCTGGCATGGATTGATCTCCTTCAGGGGGGATGATTCACCAAGTCTCCTTGCCCTTATCTCCCTTGTTGGACTCTTCCGGCTCCTCCCTCTTCAACTCTATCTTCATTAGCCAGGCATCTTCTTCCACGTTGTTAGAAGAGGGAGAAGACATGATGCCTGACCTGACAGATCTGATAGGAAAGCAGCAAGAAACAAGAACAGAGGGTTTTTCTGCGATGCTGTCGTCAAAACAGTCGGGGGTATATATAGATAATTTTTATTCTTGGTAAACAAGTATATGAAGGAAAACGGAGTCGGGAAGGCATCCGAGGTGGGCACAACCCACCAGGGCGCGCCGAGGGGTGCCTGGCGCGCCCTGGTGTATCGTGCTCACCTCGATCACCTTCCGGTTTATTTTTTATTCCCTAAATTTTAAAATATTCCAAAACTGACAGAAAATATTTTTGCGGATTTTTCGGATTCCGTTTACTTACCGTATCACGTACCTCCTATTTTTAAGAATTCTGGAGTGTTCCGGAAGGTTTCTTTTATGTGTTCCTCCGGTGTCATGGTTTGGATAACATTGCTTTCAACGTTAATAGGCGTACCTGAGATATAATGCTTTATTCTTTGGCCATTGACCACCTTCGGGGTAGTACCTTCGGCGTTATTAATCTTGATAGCTCCAGAACGATAAACTTCCTCGATAATATATGGTCCTTCCCATTTGGAGAGGAGCTTTCCTGGAAAAAATCTTAAACGAGAGTTGAACAAAAGAGCATAGTCTCCTATTTTGAATTCCCGCTTTTGGATTCTTTTGTCATGCCATCTCTTTACTTTTTCTTTAAATAGCCTAGCATTTTCATACGCTTGGGTTCTCCATTCATCAAGTGAGCTAATATCAAATAGCCTCTTCTCACCGGCAAGTTTAAAATCATAGTTAAGTTCCTTAATTGCCCAAAATGCCTTGTGTTCTAATTCTAGAGGCAAATGACAAGCTTTCCCATATACCATTTTATATGGAGACATACCCATAGGATTTTTATAAGCTGTTCTATAGGCCCAAAGTGCATCATCTAATTTCTTAGACCAATTCTTACGAGACCTATTGACAGTTTTTTGTAGTATTAATTTTATTTCTCTATTGCTAAGTTCAACTTGACCACTAGATTGAGGATGATAGGGTGATGCAATTATATGGTTAACATCATATTTAGCAAGCATCTTACAGAAAACACCATGAATAAAGTGTGAACCACCATCAGTCATTAAATATCTAGGGACTCCGAACCTCGGGAAGATAACCTCTTTAAGCATTTTAATGGAGGTGTGGTGATCAGCACTACTAGTTGGAATAGCTTCTACCCACTTAGTGACATAATCAACAGCAACCAAAATATGAGTGTACCCATTGGAGGAAGGAAAAGGTCCCATATAATCAAAACCACATACGTCAAATGGTTCAACAACAAGTGAATAATTCATAGGCATTTCCTGATGCTTACCGATATTACCAATTCTTTGACATTCATCACAAGACAAGACAAACTTACGGGCATCTTTGAAGAGAGTAGGCCAATAAAAACCAGATTGCAATACCTTGTGATCGGTTCTATCTTTCGCATGATGCCCTCCATAAGCTTCGGAATGACATTTCCGTAGGATTTGTTCATGTTCATGCTCAGGTACACAACGTCTAATAATACCATCTACTCCTTTATAAAGATGTGGGTCATCCCAAAAATAATGTCTTAAGTCATAGAAGAATTTTTTCTTTTATTGGTATGTGAAGCTAGGTGGTATATATTTAGCGACAATGTAGTTAGCATAATCTGCATACAAGGGTGTGTTTTGTGAAACACTTATTGCAGCTAACTATTCGTCAAGGAAACTATCATCAAAGTGGGTCATCAAGAATATTTTCTTACCTAGATAAGTTATCAGCTACGGGGTTCTCAGCTCCCTTCCTATGAACGATATACAAGTCAAATTCTTGAAGCAAGAGAACGCACCTAATGAGTCTAGGTTTAGCATCTTTCTTTTCCATAAGGTATTTAATAGCAGCATGTGATACGTCTCCAACGTATCTATAATTTTTGCTTGTTCCATGCTGTTATATTATCATTCTTGGATGTTTTACAATCATTTTACTACAATTTTATACTATTTTTGGGACTAACCTATTAACCTAGAGCCTAGTGCCAGTTCCTGTTTTTTCGTGTTTTTGAGTTTTACAGAAAAGGAATATCAAACGGGGTCCAAACGGAATAAAAATCTACGGTGATTTTTTATAGACCAGAAGAAGCCCAGGGAGCGTTGGAGTTGGGCCAAAAGAACCACGAGGCCACCACAAGCCTGGGAGGCGCCCCCCCCCTAGGGCGCGCCCCCCTGGCTTGTCGTCGCCTCGTGGCCCACCTTGACTTGTTTCCGACGCCAAAAATTCTTATAAATATAGAAACCCCCAGAAACAAACCTAGATCGGGAGTTCTGCCGCCGCAAGCCTCCAGAGCCACGAAAAACCAATCGGGAGCCCGTTCCGGCACCCTGCTGGAGGGGGAAACCATCATCGGAGGCCATCTTCATCATCCCGGCGGTCTCCATGACGAGGAGGGAGTAGTTCACCCTCGGGCCTGAGGGTATGTACCAGTAGCTATGTGTTTGATCTCTCTCTCTCGTGTTCTTGAGATGACACGATCTTGATGTACCACGAGCTTTATTAATATAGATGAATCATATGGAGTTTTCCCCTCTCTATCTTCTTATGATGAATTGAGTTTTCCCCTTTGAAGTTTTCTTATCGGATTGAGTCTTTAAGGATTTGAGAATACTTGATGTATGTCTTGCGATGGGATATCCGTGGTGACAATGGGATGTTCTATTGATCCACTTGATGTATGTTTTGGTGATCAACTTGCGGGTTCCGTGACCTTGGGAATCTATGCATAGGGGTTGGCACATGTTTTCGTCTTGACTCTCCGGTAGAAACTTTGGGGCACTCTTTGATGTTCTTTGTGTTGGATTGAACATGATGAATCTGAAATTGTGTGATGCATATCGTATAATCAAGCCCATGGGTACTCGTGGTGACATTGGAGTATCTAGGTGACATTAGGGTTTTGGTTGATGTGTATCTTAAGGTGTTATTTTAGTACGAACTCTAGGGATGTTCGTGACACTTATAGGGATAGCTCATAAGATTGATCCGAAAAGATAACTTTGAGGTGGTTTCGTACCCTACAATAATTTCTTCGTTTGTTCTCCGCTATTGTTGACTTTGGAGTGAACTCTTTGTCGCACGTGAGGGATTTACATATGATTCAACTATGTTAGTATTGTTGAGAGAACTTGCACTAGTGAAAGTATGAACCCTAGGCCTTGTTTTCAAGCATTGCAATACCGTTTGTGCTCACTTTTGTTACTTTCTACCTTGCTGTTTTTATATTTTCAGATTACAAAAACTATATCTACCATCCATATTACACTTGTATCACCATCTCTTCGCCGAACTAGTGCACCTATACAATTTACCATTGTATTGGGTGTGTTGGGGACACAAGAGACTCTTTGTTATTTGGTTGCAGGGTTGTTTGAGAGAGACCATCTTCATCCTACGCCTCCCACGGATTGATAAACCTTAGGTCATCCACTTGAGGGAAATTTGCTACTGTCCTACAAAACTCTGTGCTTGGAGGCCCAACACGAGTCTACAAGAAGAAGGTTGCGTAGTAGACATCAAGCTCTTTTCTGGCGCCGTTGCCGGGGAGGTGAGTGCTTGAAGGTATATCTTTAGATCTTGCAATTAAATCTTTTAGTTTCTTGTTTTTCACTAGTTTGGTTTTATAAAAGAAAACTACAAAAAAATGGAGTTTGGGTTGCATCATTTGTTTCGCCTTTATAATGTCTTTCTTGAAAATAAGGATTCGGAAAATTGTGCTCAATTGGTAGAGGAAGAAATTATGAAAATACTTGATGAGAATTCCTTGAATGATGAGCATGATATAAATATTGTTAGTATGAATTCTCTGAATATTCATGATGCTAATGATATGCAAAGCCACAAGCTTGGGGATGCTATGTTTGATGAAGATGATATTTTTAGTCCCCCAAGTTTTGATGAGCAAATTTGTTATGATGAAAGCATGCCTCCTATTTATGATGATTATTGTGATGACATGTATGCTATAAATAATAATGATAACTATGGAACTTGTCATCATGATTTTAATTTTCAATTGTATTATGCTTCACATGATAGTTATTTTGTTGAGTTTGCTCCCACTACTATTGATGAGAATAAAATTGCTTATGTGGAGAGTGAACAATTTTCTATGCTTGTGGATCATGAAGATAATGCTTTATGTGATGGTTATATTGTGAAATTCCTTCATGATGCTACTGAAAAATATTATGAGGGAGGAACTTATGCTTGTAGGAATTGCAATAATATCAAGTTTCCTCTCTATGTGTTCAAAGTTTTGAAGCTATGCTTGTTTTGCCTTCCTATGCTAGATGATTCTTGTTCCCATAAATTGTTTGCTCACAAAATCCCTATGCATATGAAGTTGGTTAGACTTAAATGTGCTAGTCATATGCTTCATGATGCTCTCTTGCATATTTCAATTCTTATCTTTTATGTGAGCATCATTGAAATCATCATGCCTAGCTAAAAGGCATTAAAGAAAAGCGCTTGTTGGGAGACAACCCAATATTTACCCTTTATGTTTTTGTGTGTCCACATGATTAAGCTACTGTATAATCATGTTTTATAGCTTTTGTTTCAATAAAGTGCCAAGTAAAGCCTTTGGGATAGTGTGGATGATAGTTGACTTGATTCTGTGCAAAAACAGAAACTTTTGCTCTCAGTCCAGGAATTTTGTAAATTCACTGGAACTTGATTTTGATCTGAATGTTTTACACATGATTGATATACAAATTGCCTAGATTTTCCTAATTTTTCAGAATTTTTAGAGACAGGGAAGTATGGTTACGCTACAGATCTTCACAGACTGTTCTGTTTTTGACAGATTCTGTTTTGCATGCATAGTTTACTTGTTTTAGTGTTTGTATAGCTTATATTGAGTGATATAAATTATGGGAATGATAGAATACAGTAGGTATGACGTGGGAACAATTATGAATCTTGTCTTGACAGTACCTAAGTGAATGATCTTTATTTATTATACTAACCCATCTCACGAAGTTCCATTAAGTTTTGTGTGATTGAAGTTTTCAAGTTTTGGGTGAGACACCGATATGAGGAGAATAAGGAGTGACAATAACCCAAGCTTGGGGATGCACAAGGCACCCCCAAGGTAATATCCAAGGAAGACTCAAGCGCCTAAGCTTGGGGATGCCCCGGAAGGCATCTCCTCTTTCATCTTCAACACTATCGGTATATCTTACTTGGAGCTATATTTTTATTTGTCACATAATATGAGTTTTGCTTGGAGCGTCATTTTATTTTGTTGTTCTCTGTTAGGTGTTACTTATAATCTTGTTTTTCAATAAAAAGTTCCAAGAATTGCCTTAGTATGCTTGCATTGCATGGTTTGATATGTGCTGTGTAAAAACAGAAACTTTTGCTGTAGTGTTTGAATTTTCATATTTTACTGGAACGTGGAAAGTTCCTGAAATTTTTACACAGTGTTGTCATATAAATTTTTTTAGCTTGTCCTAAATTTTCATAATTTTTTGAGTTACAGAAGTACACTATTTTCATAAATTGCTACAGACTGTTCTGTTTGGACATATTGCTGTCATAGTTTTGTTATCTACTTATCCTATAGTTTCCATAGCCTATATTGGTAGATCTAAATTGTGGAAATGATAGTAAAAAGTACCTAATGTTTGAAAATTATTATGCAACTTGTCTTGACAATACATAAAGAGTTGATTTATTATTATGTGTACTAACCTATCTCACGAGTTCTTTTCAAGTTTTGTGTGGATGAAGTTTTTGAGAATAGGTGAAACCATGATATGAGAGGATTGAACGAGATACAAAATCCCAATCTTGGGGATGCCCAAGGCACCCCAAGTAAATATTTCAAGAAGTCTCAAGCATTTAAGCTTGGGGATGCTACGCATCCCACCTCTCTTCATCAACAATTATCGGTTAGCCTATGTTGAGCCTAAATTTTTATTCGTTCACTTGATGCGTGCTATTCTTGGAGTTCTATTTTTGTTTAGTTTGCTGTTTGAATAAAATACTCAGATCTGAAAATATTTATTGAGAGAGAGAGAGAGAGTCCTCACATAGCTACTTAATTGTTTGACTACTCATTGAACTTCACTTATATCTTTTGAGAGTAGCTTGTCATTTCCTCTCATGCTTCACTTATACCTTTTTGAGGGATGAAATCTTTATGCTCATGTGCTTCATTTAAAATTGTTTGAGCTTGTCAAAAAAATCAATGGCAATATTTGAAACTAGTCCCAAAGTGATAGATATCCAAGGAGGATATAATAAAAACTTTCATGAAGATCATGGGACAAATTAAACTTGATTCTTTGTAATAGTTTTGAAACATGATGATAGTAATATGTGAGTCATGTTAGTGAGTAATTATGCTTTAGTAGGAATATTGGTGTTAAGGTTTGTGATTCCCTATGCAAGTACGAAAGTCAATAGTTATGCAATGAAGTTACATCCTACTTGTGGTGCATTATTCGGTGTTAGTTATGACTCAATGCTCACTTATGTGAATTTTCGTTTCTTGGTTTGGTTGCTTCCCAATCTATTTGCTAGCCTTCATTTGTACTAAGTAGAAATACTACTTGTGCATCCAAAATCCTTAAACCAAGTTTTGCCTTATGAGTCCACCATACCTACCTATATGCGGTATTTCCATGCCGTTCCAAGCAAATTTGTATGTGCCATCTCTAAATTTTCAAAATAAAATTTCTCTTTTGTGTGCCCGTACCGCTCATGAAACGGTGGGGAGTATCCAATATTTTTCCTTGCTAGGTGCGTTATTCTCACGATATGTGTTGATTCACTATGATTCACGAGAAAGTGGCTGGTATTCGGGATGCCCAGTTCCATGCTCAAAAATCAAATCAAAATATAATGAAACAAAACTCCCCCAGGATTGTTGTTTGTATGGACAGTACCTGTGGATTCGGCTCGCCGTGGAGTGTGATTGATTGGTGGAGGGGGAGTAAAAACTTTACCATTCTATTTGGGAACCGCCTATAATGTATCAAGCATGGAAAGTATTGTGAGCTACTTTGTCGTTTTCGTTGACAGGAAAAGCATGCCACTCAAAATATTTTTCTCTCTCAATTTAAACCTTGAGCTCTGGCACCTCTACAAATCCCTACTTCCCTCTGTGAAGGGCCTATCTATTTACTTTATGCAATTTTTATTTTTGCTTTGAGTCTCCATCTTCTCTTATAAGCACCAACTAGGGGGAACTATGATCGTACTTGAGCATTGGGCATAGCTAATATTTGAGTGTGTTTCATGAATGGATCAATGATTGAGCATGATGGGCTAGGGATAACTTTCTTTAGTGTTGATATTTTGAAAGACATGGTTGCTTGTTGACATGCTTGAGTATTGAAGTCATTATGTTAAAACTAGACTATTGCTTTGAATCATTTACTAGTCCAAATGTCCATGCTATACAAAGAAGATAAGAATATGATGAACATGTTAGGCAGCATTCCACATCAAAAATTCTGTTTTTATCATTTACCTACTCGAGGACGAGTAGGAAATAAGCTTGGGGATGCTGATACGTCTCCAACGTATCTATAATTTTTGCTTGTTCCATGCTGTTATATTATCATTCTTGGATGTTTTACAATCATTTTACTACAATTTTATACTATTTTTGGGACTAACCTATTAACCTAGAGCCTAGTGCCAGTTCCTGTTTTTTTCGTGTTTTTGAGTTTTACAGAAAAGGAATATCAAACGGATTCCAAACGGAATAAAATTCTATGGTGATTTTTTATGGACCAGAAGAAGCCCAGGGAGCATTGGAGTTGGGCCAGAAGAGCCACGAGGCCACCACAAGCCTGGGGGGCGCCCCCCCTAGGGCGCGCCCCCCTGGCTTGTCGTCGCCTCGTGGCCCACCTTGACTTGTTTCCGACGCCAAAAATTCTTATAAATATAGAAACCCCCAGAAACAAACCTAGATCGGGAGTTCTGCCGCCGCAAGCCTCCAGAGCCACGAAAAACCAATCGGGAGCCCGTTCCGGCACCCTGCTGGAGGGGGAAACCATCATCGGAGGCCATCTTCATCATCCCGGCGGTCTCCATGACGAGGAGGGAGTAGTTCACCCTCGGGGCTGAGGGTATGTACCAGTAGCTATGTGTTTGATCTCTCTCTGTCGTGTTCTTGAGATGACACGATCTTGATGTACCGCGAGCTTTATTAATATAGATGAATCATATGGAGTTTTCCCCTCTCTATCTTCTTGTGATGAATTGAGTTTTCCCTTTGAAGTTTTCTTATCGGATTGAGTCTTTAAGGATTTGAGAACACCTGATGTATGTCTTGCGATGGGATATCCGTGGTGACAATGGGATGTTCTATTGATCCACTTGTTGTATGTTTGGTGATCAACTTGCGGGTTCTGTGACCTTGGGAATCTATGCATAGGGGTTGGCACATGTTTTCGTCTTGACTCTCCGGTAGAAACTTTGGGGCACTCTTTGAAGTTCTTTGTGTTGGATTGAACATGATGAATCTGAAATTGTGTGATGCATATCGTATAATCAAGCCCATGGGTACTCGTGGTGACATTGGAGTATCTAGGTGACATTAGGGTTTTGGTTGATGTGTATCTTAAGGTGTTATTTTAGTACGAACTCTAGGGTTGTTCGTGACACTTATAGGGATAGCTCATAAGATTGATCCGAAAAGATAACTTTGAGGTGCTTTCGTACCCTACAATAATTTCTTCGTTTGTTCTCCGCTATTGGTGACTTTGGAGTGAACTCTTTGTCGCACGTGAGGGATTTACATATGATTCAACTATGTTAGTATTGTTGAGAGAACTTGCACTAGTGAAAGTATGAACCCTAGGCCTTGTTTTCAAGCATTGCAATACCGTTTGTGCTCACTTTTTTCTACTTTCTACCTTGCTGTTTTTATATTTTCAGATTACAAAAACCTATATCTACCATCCATATTACACTTGTATCACCATCTCTTCGCCGAACTAGTGCACCTATACAATTTACCATTGTATTGGGTGTGTTGGGGACACAAGAGACTCTTTGTTATTTGGTTGCAGGGTTGTTTGAGAGAGACCATCTTCATCCTACGCCTCCCACGGATTGATAAACCTTAGGTCATCCACTTGAGGGAAATTTGCTACTTTCCTACAAAACTCTGCGCTTGGAGGCCCAACACGAGTCTACAAGAAGAAGGTTGCGTAGTAGACATCAGCTTGGTCGGTGTGAACAATTACTTTGGAGTCAACAATATAAGATCTAAATTTATCACAAGCAAACACGACCGCTAAAAATTCCTTTTCAGTAGTTGCATAATTTTGTTGAGCACTGTCTAGATTTTTACTAGCATAATGGATAACATTCAATTTCTTATCAACTCTTTGTCCTAGAACAGCACCAACAGCATAATCACTAGCATCACACATAATTTCAAAAGGCAAGTTCTAATCAGGTGGTTGAACGATAGGTGCAGAGGTTAAGGCTTTCTTGAGTGTTTCAAAGGCTTCCACACAATCATCATCAAAAACAAAAGGAATGTCCTTTTGCAAAATATTAGTAAGAGGCCTAGAAATTTTAGAAAAGTCTTTAATGAACCTCCTATAAAAACCAGCATGACCAAGGAAACTGCGAATACCTTTAATATCTTTAGGACATGGCATTTTCTAAATTGCATCAACTTTAGCTTTATCCACCTCAATACCTCGTTCAGATATTTTATGCCCCAAGAGAATGCCTTCATTAACCATAAAGTGGCGCTTCTCCCAATTCAAGAAAAGATTAGTTTGTTCACATCTCTGCAAAACTCGATCAAGGTTGCTTAAGCAATCATCAAAAGAAGTTCCGTAAACGGAAAAATCATCCATGAAAACCTCCACAATCTTTTCACAAAAATCAGAGAATATAGCAGTCATACATCTTTGAAAGGTAGCAGGTGCATTGCATAAACCAAAAGGCATGCGTCTATAAGCATAGGTTCCAAAAGGGCAAGTAAAGGTGGTTTTCTCTTGATCGGATTGTGACACAGGTATTTGAGAGAAACCAGAATATCCATCTAAGAAACAAAAGTGTGTGTGCTTGGATAATCTTTCTAGCATTTGATCAATGAAAGGCAAGGGGTAATGATCTTTCCTAGTAGCTTTATTTAATTTTCTAAAATCAATTACCATTCTATAGCCAGTGACAATTCTTTGTGGAATAAGTTCATTCTTATCGTTAGGAACAACGGCAATGCCTCCTTTCTTAGGAACACAATGAATGGGACTTACCCATCTACTATTAGCTATGGGATAGACTCTACCTACTTCCAGAAGCTTTAATATTTCAGTTCTTACCACTTCTTTCATCTTAGGATTCAATCGCCGTTGGTGATCAACAACGGGTTTAGCATCAGGTTCCATATTAATCTTGTGCTGACATAGAGTGGGACTAATGCCCTTAAGATCATCAAGAGTATATCCAATAGCAGCCCGGCGCTTCCTTAGAACTTTCAATAATCTCTCTTCTTCATGTTTTGAAAGGTTAGAACTAATAATAACAGGATATATCTTTTTCTCATCAAGATAAGCATACTTCAGAGTGTCAGGCAATTGTTTCAATTCAAACACAGGATCACCTTTAGGTGGAGGAGGTCCTCCAAGAGTTTCAATAGGCAGATTGTGTTTCGGAGAGGTTGTTGTTCAAAGAAGATTTTATCTATCTCATTTCTTTCACGTAAGTGCATATCATTTTCATGGTCGAGCAAATATTGTTCTAATGGATCAGTAGGAGGCACATCAATAGAAGCAAGACCAATTATTTCATCCTTACTAGATAACGCTTTATCACGGGGTCGTCTACTAAACTTGGAAAAATTAAACTCATGAGACACATTACCAAAACTGACACCGCCAGTTTGTTTTTCACAATCTATTTTAGCATTAACGGTGCTCAAGAAAGGTCTACCAAAGATAATGGGACAAAAGTCATCTTGTGGGGATCTAAGGACTAGAAAATCAGTAGAGTATTTTACTTTCCCACACAAGACTTCAACATCTCTAACAATTCCAAGTGGTGTGATAGTGTCTCTATTAGCAAGTTTAATAGTAACATCAATGTCTTCCATTTCAGCAGGTGCTATTTCATCCATAATCTCTTGGTAAAGAGTAAAAGGGATAGCACTCACACTAGCACCCAAATCACATAAACCATGATAGCAATGATCTCCTATTTTGACTGAGACAACAGGTATGCATTCTATGGGTCTATGTTTATCTTTTTCATCGGGTTTAGCAATTCTAGCAGCTTCATCACAGAAGTAGATAACATGCCCATCAATATTTTCTACCAAGAGATCTTTGACCTTAGCAACACTAGGTTCTACTTTGATTTGCTCAGGGGGCTTAGATGCTCTTATATTACTCTTACGAACCACGGTCGATACGTTAGCATGTTCCTTTATCCTAACAGGGAAAGGTGGTTTTTCAATATAAGCGGTAGGCACAACTGGATCAACATTGTAAAAGATAGTTTCTTCTTTAGTTATGACTGGTTCTTTAATTTCTTCTTTAATAGACGGATGATATTTAAACCACTTCTCCTTAGGGAGATCAACGTAAGTAGCAAATGCTTCACAAAAAGAGGCTACTATCTTAGAGTCAAGTCCATATTTAGTGCTAAACTTGTGAAAAGTATCGGTATTCATAAAAGATTTAACACAATCAAATTCAAGCTTTATACCTGACTCATTACCTTCGTCGAGTTCCCAATCTTCAGAGTTGCGTTTAATTCTTTCTAAGAGATCCCATTTGAATTCAATAGTCTTCTTCATATAAGAACCAGCACAAGAAGTATCGAGCATGGATTGATCATTATGAGAAAGCCGAGCATAAAAATTCTGAATGATAACTTCTCTTGGAATGTCATGATTGGTGCATGAATATAACATTGACTTAAGCCTCCCCCAAGCTAGAGCGATACTTTCTCCTTCACGAGACCAAAAATTATATATATAATTCCGATCACGATGAACTAGATGCATGGGATAAAACTTTTGGTGGAATTCCAATTGCAAACGATTCCAGTTCCACGATCCAAGATCATCACATAGCCTATACCATGTAAATGCTTTTCCCTCCAAAGATAAAGGGAAAACCTTCTTCTTAACTTCATCTCCAGGTAAACCTGCAAACTTAAATAATCCACATATTTCATTCACATATAAGAGGTGCATATCAGGATGTTCAGTTCCATCTCCTGCATAAGGTTTAGCAACCAGTTGTTCTACCATACCCGAAGGAATTTCATAAGTAACATTTTCAGTAGGTGCTGTAGGTTGAGGAGAAACTAATTGTGGTTCTGGTCGAGGTGAAGATACCCCGAACAAACCCCTCAAAGGATTGTTTTCCATAGTAGCAAGTAGCAATAAATTTCAGCACGTAATATAAGTTTTTCCTTACCGATTTCCACTTACCAAGAGCGCTTCACTCCTCGGCAACGGTGCCAGAAAAGAGTCTTGATGACCCACAAGTATAGGGGATCAATTGTAGTCCTTTCGATAAGTAAGAGTGTCGAACCCAACTAGGAGCAGAAGGAAATGACAAGCGGTTTTCAGCAAGGTAATCTCTGCAAGCACTGAAATTGTAGGTAACAGATAGTTTGATAGCAAGATAATTGGTAGCAAGCAAGTAACGGTAATGGTAAACAAGGTGCAGCAAGGTAGCCCAATCCTTTTGAGGCAAAGGACGGGCCAGAACAATCACTAGTAATAGGCAAAGTGTTCTTGAGGGTACACGGGAATTTCGTCTAGTCACTTTTATCATGTTGGTTTAATTCGTGTTCGCTACTTTGATAATTTGATATGTGGGTGGACCGGTGCTTGGGTGTTGTTCTTACTTGAACAACCTCCCACTTATGATTAACCCCCTCACAAGCATCCGCAACTACGAGAAAAGTATTAAGATAAAATCTAACCATAGCATTAAACGTTTGGATCCAAATCAGCCCCTTACCAAGTAGCGCATAAACTAGGGTTTAAGCTTCAGTCACTCTAGCAACCCATCATCTAATAACTACTCCACAATGCATCCCCTTAGGCCCATGAATGGTGAAGTGTCATGTAGTCAACGTTCACATGACACCACTAAGGGAATCACAACATACATATCATCAAAATATCGAACACATATTAAATTCACATGATTACTCGCAACATGACTTTTCTCGTGACCTCAAGAACAAAGATAACTACTCACAAATAATAATCATGCTCAAGATCAGAGGAGTATTAAATAGCATAATGGATCTGAACATATAATCTTCCACCAAATAAACCATATAGTAATCAACTACGCAAGGTAATCAACACTACTAGTCACCCACAGGTACCAATCTGAGGTTCCGGTACAAAGATTGAACACAAGAGATGAACTAGGATTTGAGAGGAGATGGTGATGTTGAAGATGTTGATGAAGGTTGGCCTCCCAAAGATGAGAGGGGTGTTGGTGATGACGATAGCTTCGATTTCCCCCTCCGGGAGGGAAGTTCTCTCGGCGGAATCGCTCCGCCGGAGGGCAAAAGTGCTCCTGCCCAAGTTCTCTCGGCGGAATCGCTCCTTCGGTGGAAGATTATATGTTCAGATCCATTAAGCTATTCAATACCTGGCCGACGGTAAAGACCTGGCTGACGGCAAAAAGACCTTTTGTCGTCTGCCATGCCTTTGCCGTCTGTTTTCGGGAAGCTGGTGGCAAAGGCCTTTTTTGCCATCTGCCAGCAGACGGCAAAGACCTGGCAGACGGCAAATGTCCTGATTCCAGTAGTGGATCCCTATGCAACGCCGGGCCTCAGGAGGTTAGGGGTAACGACAGCCAGACCAGGCGGGCGCCAGCGCGCCAGAAGAAGCAGTTTCCTCTTTTGTGCAAAGGCGACAAGGACGAACGCCGGTTCCCAAGGAGCCCCGCCAAAGGTTTCCATTCCGGTGCAACAAGACCGGGTCAGCGAGCGCGGCAGGACGGACGTCATCACCGAGCCCACCACTGCATCACCGTCGACTACTTTGCAGGCGAAGACCACCTTTCGTCAGGATAGGGTGTACCTCCTGTCCCCATTCGAATTTGGCCGTTGTGGGATCCCTTCCTGCCATTGCGATAAGGGAAGAGGACCCGGGCCGCTATAAATATAGACGAGGTAGCCCGGTAGGGAGAGCGAGAGCAACCACCCTGCAAACACATCGATGTACTAGTTCATCCACAAACCTCCTTGTGAGGCAATCCACCAAAAGGCAGGAGTAGGGTTTTACGCTTCGCAGCGGCCCAAACCTTGGTAACCTCTCGTGTGCCATCGTCTTCCTCGCCATCGAGCGGGGTATTGTGTTGTGAGCTTGGAGGGGGTGAGGCTGTTGGGGAATCTTCGCACACGCCCCTGGGTTCGAATTCCTTAGGGTTTTGCGGAGCCCGAAATCCAACAAATTTTATCTATTTCATTTCTTTCACGCAAGTGCATATCATTTTCATGGTCAAGCAAATATTGTTCTAATGGATCAGTAGGACGTACAACAATAGAAGCAAGACCAATTATTTCTTCTTTACTAGATAACGCTTTATCACGAGGTTGTCTCCTAAACTTGGAAAAATTAAACTCATGAGACACACCACCAAAACTAACACCGACAGTTTATTTTTTGCAATCTATCTTAGCATTGACGGTGCTCAAGAAAGGTCTACCAAAGATAATGGGACAAAAGACATCTTGTGGGGAGCCAAGAACTAGAAAATCAGTAGGGTATTTCACTTTCCCACACAAGACTTCAAAATCTCTAACAATCCCAAGTGGTGTGATGGTGTGTCTATTAGCAAGTTTAATAGTAACATCCATGTCTTCTATTTCAGCAGTGCTATTTCATCCATAATTTCTTGGTATATGGTAAAAGGAATAGCACTCACACTAGCACCCAAATCACATAAACCATGATAGCAATGATCTCCTATTTTTACTGAGACAACAGGCAGCTTCATCACAGAAGTAGATAACATGCCCATCGATATTTTCTACCAAGAGATCTTTAACCATTGCAACACTAGGTTCTACTTTGATCTGCTCAGGGGGCTTAGATGTTTTTAGATTACTCTTACAAACCCTAGTTGATACCTTAGCATGTTCCTTTATCCTAACAGGGAAAGGTGGTTTTTCAATATAAGCGGTAGGCACAACTGGATCAACATTGTAAATGATAGTTTCTTCTTTAGCTAAGACCGGTTCTTTAATTTATTCTTTAATAGGGGGATGATATTTAAACCACTTCTCCTTAGGGAGATCAACGTCAGTAGCAAATGCTTCGCAAAAAGAGGCTACTATCTCAGAGTCAAGTCCATATTTAGTGCTAAACTTGTGAAAAGTATCAGTATTCATAAAAGATTTAACACAATCAAATTCAAGCTTTATACCTGACTCATTACCTTCGTCGAGTTCCCAATCTTCGGAGTTGCCTTTAATTCTTTCTAAGAGATCCCTCTTGAATTCAATAGTCTTCTTCATATAAGAACCAGCACAAGAAGTATCGAGCATGGATTGATCATTATGAGAAAGCCGAGCATAAAAATTCGGAATGACAACTTCTCTCGGAATGTCATGATTGGGGCATGAATATAACACTGACTTAAGCCTCCCCCAAGCTAGAGCAATACTTTCTCCTTCACGAGGCCAAAAATTATATATATAAATCCGATCACGATGAACTAGATGCATGTGATAATTTTGTTCACATATAAAAGATGCATATCAGGATGTTCAGTTCCGTCTCCTGCATAAGGTTTAGCAAGCAGTTGTTCTAGCATACCCGAAAGAATTTCATAAGTAACATTTTCAGTAGGTGCTGTAGGTTGAGGAGCAACTAATTGTGGTTCCGGTCGAGGTGAAGATACCCCGAACAAACCCCTCAAAGGATTGTTCTCCATAGTAGCAAGTAGCAATAAATTTCAGCACTTAGTATAAGTTTTTCCTTACCGATTTCCACTTACCAAGAGCGCTTCACTCCCCGGCAACGGCGCCATAAAAGAGTCTTGATGACCCACAAGTATAGGGGATCAATCGTAGTCCTTTCGATAAGTAAGAGTGTCGAACCCAACGAGGAGCAAAAGGAAATGACAAGCGGTTTTCAGTAAGGTAATTTCTGCAAGCACTGAAATTGTAGGTAATAGATAGTTTGATAGCAAGATATTTGGTAACGAGAAAGTAACGGTAACGGTAAATAAGGTGCAGCAAGGTAGCCCAATCCTTTTGAATCAAAGGACAGGCCAGAACAATCTCTAGTAATAGGCAAAGTGTTCTTGAGGGTACACAGGAATTTTATCTAGTCACTTTTATCATGTTGGTTTGATTTGTGTTCGCTACTTTGATAATTTGATATGTGGGTGGACCGGTGCTTGGGTGCTATTCTTACTTGAACAACCTCCCACTTATGATTAAGCCCCTCGCAAGCATCCGCAACTACGAGAAAAGTATTAAGATAAAATCTAACCATAGCATTAAACGTTTGGATCCAAATCAGCCCCTTACGAAGTAGCGCATAAACTAGGGTTTAAGCTTCTGGCACTCTAGCAACCCATCATCTAATAACTAATCCACAATGCATTCCCTTAGGCCCATGAATGGTGAAGTGTCATGTAGTCGACGTTCACATGACACCACTAAGGGAATCACAACATACATATCATCAAAAAATCGAACACATATCAAATTCACATGATTACTTGCAACATGACTTCTCCCGTGACCTCAAGAACAAAGGTAACTACTCACAAATAATAATCATGCTCAAGATCACAGAGGTATTGAATAGCTTAATGGATCTGAACATATAATCTTCCACCAAATAAACCATATAGTAATCAACTACGCAAGGTAATCAACACTACTAGTCACCCACAGGTACCAATCTGAGGTTCCGGTACAAAGATTGAACACAAGAGATGAACTAGGGATTGACAGGAGATGGTGATGTTGAAGATGTTGATGAAGATTGGCCTCCCAAAGATGAGAGGGGTGTTGGTGATGACGATAGCTTCGATTTCCCCCTCCGGGAGGGAAGTTCTCTCGGCGGAATCGCTCCGCCGGAGGGCAAAAGTGCTCCTGCCCAAGTTTCGCCTCGAGGCGGCGGCGCTTCTTCCCGAAAGTCCTCTGATTTTTTTTCTAGGTCAAGAGTGACCATATACCAGAAGATGGGCACCGAAGGTGGGCCGAGGTGGCCACAACCCATCAGGGCACGCCCAGGGGGGCCTGGCGTGCCCTGGTGGGTTGTGCCCACCTGGCAGGCCCCCTTCGATAGTTTTCTGCTCTGGTATTTTTTATTAATTGCAAAAATAATCTCCGTAAAATTTTAGCTTTATTGGAGTTGTGCAGAATAGGTATCTCTGACGTGCTTTTCTTGGGTCCAGAATTCTAACTGTCGGTATTCTCCCTCTTGGTGTAAACCTTGCATATTATGAAAGAAAAGGCATTAGAATCACTCCCCAAAGCATTATTATTCAACAAAACAAAGTAAATAACAGTAGGAAATCATGATGCAAAATGGACGTATCACTCCTCCGGGGACATGTTCATTATTGTTTCCTCCTTCTGGCGGCCCTGCTAATTCATCATCGAAAGGGTTCTCCGCTTCGATATCCGCAGCTCCGTCGTCGTCACGTACATCATCATTCTCCTCACTATGCTTTGTCCATCGTGTATAACCTTCAATGAAACCACGACGAAGCAAGTGCTCGAGGACGCTACCATCGAACGGGTTATGGGAACTTCCATTTTTGCAGGCCTTACATGGACATAATATCTGTGTTTCACACTTTTGTATCATATTCGTCACCGCGAAATTGAGAAAGTCCTTCACACTTCGATTCATATTGAATCTTTCGATAGATCAAAGTAGCCTATAAAGGGAAATACAAAAAGAATTACATATATATTAATAACGAGCGAGGGCATACAAAATTTCGACATGACCTTTGCTAAAAATGGTTCATATTGAGTACCAGAAATTTGACAAAACAGAAATAAATCAACGTTTCACCAAAACATTGACAACTCTCTCTACAAAATCGCCATCCATGCACGTTTCACCATATAACAATCACACACGTACGTAAAATGCATAATTAAATGACGAGGAAGTGTTTTATATTAATTACCTCAAGCAGAAGAGACACGAGTCGAGCTAGTCCTCGATCGACCGCGCGAGAAGCCGGTCGACCGTATGAAGGTTCGAGGGCGCCATTAATGGATAGTGAAGGAAAATTTAATGCAAGTGGGTGGAGGAGAGAGCTAGATAGCTAGCTTACAGAGTGGGTGTGTGGAGGCTAGCAAATGTAACTAATGCATCACCTAGCTAGCTAGATCTAACCATCTAATTAAGAATCATGATAAAATAATTGGGTTTCTCAAGATGAGGAGTGAAGAGGAAGAGGAAGAAGGGGAATATAGTCTATACACAAGGGCTATCACGTGGTAATAGTGTTGCGACTTTATTGCTGGCGTTTCAAGACAACAAGACGCCAGCACTAACATGAATATTCCCGGCGTGCCATTGTATGCTACACCAGTGTTATGTGGGCCCCAATGTTGACCTAAAAAATGGACCCACAAAATAAAGTGTTGGCGTCCGGACGAAAGCAACGCCATAGATATAGGAAATATTGTCGGCGTAGTACCAACCTGGTACGCCAACAGTAAGTTACGCATGCACACAACCTTGGAGGCCACATACAAGTGGCGTTCCACGTACGTCCAGCGCCAGCACTAAGTAACTAGCTATGTCGTACCAAAATGGCCGATGCCAGCGATATTTGAAAAATATAGTGCTGGCATCGGCTGAAAACGGCGCGCCACCAACAAGAGTTGTGGGTAGCCATTTCTCTACCAGTGCATGCCTACATTACATTGATGAATTGGAGCTAGTTCTGTGTCGCCCTAGTGCGTAACTGTTACATGATTGATGTCATCTAAATCATTATCCATCACCGATCCATGTGCCTACGCTTTACATATACCGAAACTTGCTAAGTTACTACTGCTGCTGCTACTGTCACAACTGCTACAAAATTACTGTTGTCACTATTGCTGTTACTATTACTACTATCACTTGTCGTGCTCCTAAAACTTTGCTACAGAGAGATATCCCAGGTGTGGTTGATTTAACAACTCAACTGCTAAGGCCGGTAAATATTCTTTGGCTCCCCTTGTGTCGAATCAATAAATCAGGGTGAAATACTACCTGCGAAGATTGTTGCGATCCCCTATACTTGTGGGTTATCAGGTCTCGAACTGGTGGTCTCGACTAGATGGTAACATGAAATAGAGAAAGACATGATGTTTACCCAGGTTATAGCCCTCTTGAAGAGGTAAGACCTTACGTCCCGCTCAGATTATTTATATCGATTGTGATGGGGTACAAAGTACAACATGATCTACCTCGAGATAGTATGAGTGAATTCTCTTGGCCTCTACGGTCAAAACCCCTTTGTTTACATAGGCATCGAGGGTATCTAGGGTTACAAGTATGTCGGCTACACCTAGGGATAAGCATGCCGACCATTCAAATATGTCTTGGAGTACGCGCCAAGTCTTTGAAAGGTTCCATCTTGAGCACGCCGGAGTCCATGGTTTCATGGCCCATTCTTCAGTCGTCGGTGGGTCCTCGGCTCGGCCCATGAGTGGCATGCCGACGTGGTGAGCACCCCCTAATCCAAGACACCGTCACTCATCCGCAACTGTGAACCAAAGTCTCTCAACCATCGATGGTACACCGTCCAAGAGACCGTCCCAATGTATTGTGGCTAGTTGGCGCATCTCATCGCATGGTGGCATAGTGGTACACAAATCACCGAGCACGTAAGTTCATTGACCGGATGTGCATATTTTTGTTGATTACTAGCCGGATGTTTTCATGTTTTTGTTGATTACTACTCGAATGTGTCCATATTTTTGTTGATGACTAGCTGGATGTGTGCATAGTTTTGTCGGTCACTAGCCGGATGTGTGCATAGTTTTGTTGATTACTAGACACTAGCCGGATGTGTGCAAATTTTTACTGATCACTAGCCAGAAGTGTTCATGGTTTTGTTGATTACTATCCGGATGTGTGCATAGTTTTGTTGACAATGTTCTATTTTGTAGCCTTCTCGCGCGTCTACGGTGTTCAAGAAGTTAAAGAAGAAAAACTTCAATGTCATGCATTGTTGGTTGAAGTTGAATGGGCAACCCAAGTGAAACGTATACATCACCAAGATTGTCGTCCAAGCCACCGAGGAAGAAACCAATGACCCAACCGATCCAACAAAAGAACCACCCAAGAAGATTAGAAGAGTGTTTCGAGGAAAGAAGTGGGAAGACAGAGCGAAACGAGAAGGTGTGGCGGTCAAGATGACCAAGAGGTTCGAAAATATCTTGTCAAAGAAGGACGAGGCATACGTCAAGCGCTCGGACATCAAGGAGGAGAAGAAGGCGAAGAGGTTCAAGAAGCTAGCGCTCGAAGAGAAGAGGGGCTTGACCGAAGAAGGCGATGCTCGAAAAAAAGAAGGTGAAGATGGCAGCCGATGCGGAGGATACCAAGATGATGTCCTTGAAGGTGGAGTCTTTACATGACAACGCAATGATGATTGTGCAACCCGTCCGCTATAAGATGTTGCGGCGGCAGAAAGATGAGTTGGAGGCGACGAACAGGGAGGCGAAGGCTGCATACGTGACGGCGACAACACATTGAGCGTGGAGGCTTGGATTCTCGGTCCGGCAAGGCAAAAAGACTACGAGACTGATATTCTTTTGTGATCGGTCATGTAAAAACTTTGACATACTTTTCTCATTTTGGTTGTGATTGGGCATGTGATCCGGCACTGGTGTAAACCAGCACGCGACGGATCAATGTTTATTTGAATTTGAAATTGCCCTTCACTTGCAGACATATACATGATAACATTGGATGGCATCCATCGACATCAATGCCCACGGACTGGTCCCTCACTGTCCGGCAGACGGATGCCGAAGGAAATTTGCGGGTCAGTATTGGAGATGCCCTTACTGACCATTTACAATATTTATTAAGAATAGAGAGCACCGGAGAGTAACTGTGCAGGAGAAAGTGCCAGGGATTATAATGGCAAACACACGAAGATAATACAGAAAAGTTCAAGCAAACACCGGGAGCTACTTGAGACAACACCATCAAGCAAAATTACACGTACTACATGCACTGTATGTCGCCCCCTACTTAACATTACTGCTTCCATCCGCACCACACACGAACGTGATGGAAGGACAAGGCCTCAACAACATAGACAAAACACAAACGAGAAGCTGCGTGCCAGCTTAGAGGTGACCTAAGTACATACTAACACAGCACAGCAGCAGCAACTTTCAACACCTTTTCTACTTGACATAACCATACACACGTGCACTGCATATATAGTATAAAGAGAACACGACACATTCATCTATATTATACTATATCACAGTAGAGGTAAGGCAGGCTCACAGCATTTCACGATTTCTCTGACGATGATGTCTTCTCTTCCTCCTCTGCTTTGCATGAAGTAGAGCGGGCCGAGGAGCAAAAACGAGCATGAGCGCGTCGTGCAGTCACACTTCAAAGGGGGGAGGAGGGTGGCTGGTCGATGCCCCAGGTGGTGTAGCCCTCTCGTATGCATCCGAGGATGATTTCCTTCTGAAGCGACCACCTGGTAAACACAGTCCAAGCGAGTTTAGGTAAGAAGAACAATTAATTAAAGAACCACAAAAGATGACGTCTATAGAATCACTTCTGCTTCGGTACACCCCCCCTAAACACAAGGACGGCTCAGATTAGCCCATACCTCTTCATAAGAAAGGGCATGATAGTCATATAATAGAAACTCTTCGTCCGCCATATACGATGTACACATGTACAGCGAGCTGGGCCGGCCCATCTTTCTTTTCCTTTTTTCTGATTTTAAATCGCAAAAATAATGTGAGCTTGGAAGGAATCGAACTAGCTACTTCCTGGTACATACTTGGACGCGATAACCAACCAGCAACCATCAGTTGTTGTGTTTACATAGTTCTTTCTCGCTCTTTTCTTCTTTCCTCTTGCCTTTTTTCCTTTTCTTGTACCTTTTTTTCTCGTTTTTTCAAACGGTTTTGTTCGGTTTTTATTTTCCTTTTTTCTTTTTCGTTTTATTTTCTTTTTTCTATTCCAATTTTTTTTCCTTTTTCTTTTGCAATGTGCAAATTTTTCAGTTTCCTTTTTAAAAAAATCAATGAACTTTTTTTAATATTGATGAAAAAAATTTCAAAGTCGATGAACTTTATTCAAGATCGATGAATTTTTTTCTAAATCGATGAACCTTTTTCAAAATGAATGAATTTTCCAAAGTCGATGATTTTGTTTTCAAAATTGATAATTTTTTTCCAAAATCGATGAACTTTTTTCAAATCCTTGAACTTTTTTTCCCAAAATCCGTGATTTTTTTTCAATTCATGGTATTTTTAATTTGTGAACATTTTGTAAATCCGCTATTTTTTTCAAATCCATGAACTTTTCCAAAAAGATGAACCGTTTTTTTAAAGTCAACGGTCAAAAGTCAAACATGTCAATGGTCAACTATTCGTCTAGGTCAACCATGAAAAAGGTTTTTTTGGTCGAACCACGAAGCAGCAATCGGGCGTATGCTCTTGAGAGCGACAGCTGATCGCTTGTGTAGTTGGCTCGGCCCATGAAAGGTGGCGTGCAAGCGTTGCGTCCGCTAACTAGCGCAGAAAGCGGTGACTAGGCACTCCCGATGTACAGGGAGTAGTGTCAAACAAACCGGTGCATGAAACGTCTGGCAATTTATCGACACCGTATGCAAGTTGTGACACGTCCGGCAATTTATCGCCCTTTTTTGACCGAGAAAACTCTAGAAAATGTAAAATTTGTAAAAAAAAAAAAAAAAAAAAACCTTGGCATGGTGCCTTGAATTGTTCATACAAGCCACTGAAAAAAATTAGGGTCATTTGACGGATGTCAAGAAAAAACGTGCTCTCAAACGGAGTCTTCTGACTTACCCGGACAACCTACGTTGAACATGGTGATTTTTCTACATGATTACAAAAAATGTTCGAACAAATTCAAAAAAAATTGGTTTCAAATTTTTGGTCGTATTTTTTTGAAATTCCAAATTTGTTAGTGTTTTTAATAAAAAGTTAAAAAAATATAAAATGTTTGCGTTCATAATTTTGTTTTCTCTTTTTATAAATTCGTGTTTAACATTATGAGCAATTTTAAAAAACACAAACATTCTGAGGAATTCATAAAATGTCTACGTTTTGAAAAAAAATGTTCGTTGTTTCGGAAAATGTCCGTGTTTTCAGTTTTGTTCCTGTTTTCAGAAAATGTTTGTATTTTCAAAAAAATGTTTGTAGTTTTGAAAAATGTTCTCGTTTTCAATTTTGCTCCTATTTTTTTAAACAATGTTTGAGAGTCTGAAACATTGTTCACAAAAGGTTTGACTTTTTAAAAATATGTTCACAAATTTCGAAAATGTTCGGGTTTCAAAAATATTTACTTTGTCAAACAGAAATTCACATACGAAATTTGAAAAAAAAAAAGAAATCGTTTTGGGTTAGTGATGTTATGCATTCGCGGGAGCTTGTGTGTTAGATCCGCTCACCCATTTTAGTATTTGTGAATTAGTGTTTCAGTGTTGCCGCTGTCGCTAGTTTTTAAAGTGGAGCACATCTATTCTAGCACATGAGGTAGTCAGCCGAAGTGGCTAGCAACCAGTGCCTTTAGTTCCTTGGTCGTGAGTTCGATACCCATCTAGGGCCTATATTATTGCCCTTTATACGCTTTGTGAGGGGGGTGTACCGAAGCGGGGCTCTAGTGAGGGGAATCGTCTGTGTACTACTAGCTAGGTATCCAAGTTTTCCCACGCACTACCATATAATTCTTACAAACTCACTGATAATTGGTCACTGATACAAGAGAGTAGACGAAGATGCATCAACAAGGGATAATAAGTAAATCTTCCAAAAGGAATCTCTAAATCAAACGACGTCGTGGACTTGGAAAGCGGAACGATGATTAATTGTACAAGTATCCCTGTTTCTTGAAATCGTCTACAACCCCATCACTGTCTAACTCATTAATATTTTACCCAAGATAGATCAACTGATTCAACCAAGCACAAAACTGCAATATAATACGGAGTATACAAGAATCTAGTTCCACATCAAAGTATCTGTTTCCATACAGAAATACATACAAAAAAAGGTTCCTCCTAAGCAATGGTATAACCAAAGCATATGCATAAGTCAATTAACCACACCCACAGCGCACAAATTCACAATATGTATATCAGATTTTCATGACACTCCCTTTGTTCCAAAATACTTGAAGTTCTAAGTCTTATTAAGTCAAACTTCTTTAAGTTTGACCAACTGTATAGTAAAGTGTCCTAATATTTAAAGTCAAATATATATAGTATGAAAATAGTATATGTTATAATCTAATGAAGCTAATTTGGTATTGTAGAAGATTTTGGTATATTTTTCTACAAACTTAGTCAAACTTAAAAACATTGTCTTAGAACAAACCTAGAACTTCAAGTATTTTGGAACGGAGAAGCATGAACTCTTCTGTGCACTCTGGAGACTTGGTTACCATTTAGAAATAGTATTGCTAGATCTATGCTCTTGGCTTTAGGAACGGTCCACTGCTGGCTTCGCTATCGAACGTCAAGTGGGGTCGGGAGAGCTGGCTTCAATTAGGCCAACACCCCATTGACAACTTCACGCACACAAGGAGTACTAGATAAAGCAGCTCCATACTGGTACATTTCAAACGTATCCATTTTTGTTCTTCTATCTACAAACAGAAAGGCGTCCCTATTTTCTCTTGGAAGGCAAACCTTACAGCCTGATAGTTACACTTATCCGGTTGCTGCTGCATTTCAAAGGCACCACATAAATGGTAACTTATCGAACACGATGATATCCAGTCATGATCCCACGAAAGAGACCTGAGAGCTAAAGCACTTGCCCGGGCAGAAATGTCCAAAATGTCCCTAGCCTCATCTAGACGCTTCCAACTCCAGGACAAAAGCCACATAGACGAAAGCTATACCCATCCCCAGCATTCCCTGTCGCACACATGGACGGGGCTACGAAATGACCGAACTGCCCCTTCCGAAGAAAAAAGTTAATGCGAGGAGTTGGATGGGGGGCACGGGAACTCACCGCCGCCTGCGAACGGGGAGATGGGCGGCGTGGATCCCAGCGGCGAGGCTGGCGGCGTGCTGGCCGCGCTCCTCGGCGACGAAGGGTACCCCATCGGCCGCTTAATCATGATGCTGCGCGTGACTTTCATCGGCGCATCCCCGCCGCTGGCCGGCGTCGTAGGTGGGATCACCGTCGCGGCGTCCGGAGCCACATCTGAAGGACCCAACGCGACAAAAAACAAGGACACAACAGCTAGTCAGATCGATGGTACAAAGATCTCGCGAGGTTTAACTATATGTCGATTTTTAGCGGGCAGCGGTCACCGTTGATCTTGACGGCGGCGGGGCGGGCGGCGAGTTTGCGGAGGCGGCCGAGGCCGGTCTCCGGTTGGGGCCCCGCGACGGTGTCGTCCCACAGCTTGTCGAGGAGGCCCATACCTCGTCTCTCCAGTTACCAGACTGCCACTGAGATGGATGGACCGATCCGAACAGCCAACTACCAGTCTCCCCAAGTTTTCGGATCTGAGAGAAGGAGAAGAGTGCAAGTGAGACGAGCAGGAGCTTATTTATAGAGCAGCTTGGCCTTTCATCCGGAGACTGTGCCCCGTGAACCTGGTCTACGGAGCTCTGGGGGAATGCAGGTGGGCCCAAACTGAAATGTTTCCTTGCGGGGTTGCAAAGCCTTGGCGGGGGCGCAGGTGGCCCCCGCTGTGGATAAGATCGATGGGTTGTGCTTGTGGGATGGCCCTCGTGTTGGCCTCTCACGACGCGCCAGGTGGGAGACCGCCATACCGGGCGTCACGTGAGTAGGTGACGAGCCTGTGCCCACCCGGTGTACAGACAACCATATTAGGGACGGATACACTGTACTGTGTGGGTAATTGACGAGGCGACCTACGGAATTATTTTGTTTTCCATGTTTTTTTCTTCCGAGAAAGAGGTTTAACTGTCGAGTGTGGCGTTGCCAAGGCCGAGAGCTCGTTTTGCCAAAAACAAAATCAAAATATATTTATAAGTTTCAAAAAATATCATTTTTTTTACAAATACATGCATATTATTCAAATATGTATAAAATTTCATCAACTAATTTTATTATTTGCATGAGATGATATCTCAATCACATGACTGACTCGTGTCCAGGAGCCGAGTGCAGACAGTCGCATCCTCGTCAGACTGTGGATCGACGGTTGGGTAGGAGCAAGACGAGACCAATCGTCGCGTCGCCGAGCGGATTCTCCCCGGTGGCATGATGATGCTTTGCCGCGTCGCAAAGTTGGGTCTCCTCGATAGCATGGTGACATCCCACACTATCAACGAGAGGACGCTCCTCGAAGGCGTGATGGTTATTCGCCATGACGTCGGGCCGCCACGCCTCTACACCAAGATGATTCGATATGCCAACGGGATTATAATCCTCGACGGCATGATGATTTGCCCCGCAGTCGAGATGGTTCTCCCCGACTGTGTGGTGACCGCAGGTGGAGTGTGTCTCCCCGTCGACGTGACAACTCGCCTCGACGTCAGGACGCTTCTCCGCGGGGCGAGAGGACTCCCCAAGACGACGGAACGATTATCCCTGTCATGGGGATGACCTCCACTGTGACACGCGCAGTGTCTTGACGCAAAACCGAATGAGCGCACGTGGACAACCCGTCGAGAACGTGATAGGTCGAGTGACTCAGGATCTTCGGGATTGATGTGTTTTAGTCGGGATATTTGTGCAAATCTTTTTGCAAACTCTTTTTCCAGACTCTGAATGGATTCGGGGATCGAGAAGGACAATTGTAATGCAAAACCGAAGACTTGGCTGGCCGATTACAAATCGGTGGATGTGATGATCATGTGGCCATTCACAACCTTTCAATCTATTTAGAGTGATCATTCACGAGCCTGGCTGAACAACCTGCCTGAGAACAATATCGATGGTTGAAGAGAGTTGAAAGACGTTTTCTTCAAGAACTTTTAGGGCACTTATAAGCGCCTAGGAAAGCTACCGATATTTGATGTTCTTTGTGTAGAATCCAAAAGAATCCACTTGGGATTTATATTCAGAGATGGACTCAACTTCGCAACTTGCTGGAAAATGCCACTGAAGACCAAACAATCCATGCCTTCTAGGAAGGTATAAGATATGAACACCTTGGTCTTAAGCTTGGCCAAGCAGAAGACACCTCCATGCGTTGACAGATGGACATAGTCAATCAGTACGCGAATGGCGAGGAAGAGGACATGATCCGAATGGACGAGCCACGAAACCAACCAACTGGTCACAAGGGCCAAAACAATCAAAAGCGGAAGAATGTCAAGAACAAAAGACCCCAATCAGATAGGGATGACGGGGTCAGTGGTACAAAGTTGGTTGCAACAATTGGCCAAGGTTGCTGAGCGGAAGTGGAAGAGGGGCGACGCGGGCGAGGAGCTGACGAAGAAGGAGGCTAATGAGACTGATACATCTCAAACGTATCTATAATTTTTATTGTTTCGTGCTATTATATTATCAATCTTGGATACTTTATATGCTATTTTATATCATTTTTTGGGACTAACCTATTAACCAAGTGCCCACTGCCAGTTCCTGTTTTTTGCGTGTTTTTGACTTTTCAGAAAATTGATACGTCTCCATCGTATATATAATTTTTGATTGTTTCATGCCAATATTATACAACTTTCATATACTTTTGGCAACATTTTATATTATTCTTGGGACTAACGTATTGATCCAGTGCTGTCGGAGATTGGTTTTGTGCCTACTGGAAACCTCTCAAGAACCCGGTTCGAACACTGGGGAGCTCTGCACAATCCTAGCCTCGGCGACGGTGGAGCAACGGACGCAGGGAACGAGAAGGACACCGGAGTTTACCCAGGTTCGGGCCACCGTGCGGTGTAATACCCTACTCCTGCTTGGTGGATTGATTTCTCTCTCTCGTCGGACCAGTGTGAAAAACCGCGAGGAAGAAGAAGGCTCTTCTCCTTGGCGAAAAAATGATAGCTCAATCTCTCTCCCTCTCTCTACGGTGGCCGTATGTCCCTCTTATCTTTGCCATGGGCCTCTCTTCCCAAAACGTTGGCGGGAAAGAGGGCAACCACAGGGTGGTAATTCGAAGGGGGGTAGAGGTACAGTCTTCGCTGACAAATTCGGTCTTCATGCCGCCAAAGGCGTCGTCCATGACGCGCCCGTGAGCTCTCCGGTGATGCCCGTCCTGGTCGCCAGCGTCATGTTGGTCTCCTTGCACCGATGGGCAATCTTTGGAACTCACCTTGGAGGGGGACAACAACCCGCTTTCCTATTATCACAAATCAGGAAAGATTCTCTTCCTACGCCCGCTGGCGCTGTCCTTGCAGCCTCTGCTCGTGCGGTACGCCACCCACATGGCGGGCGGACCGTTTGTGTGGCCAGCATTGCACGACCCCTCCAAGCGGGGGCTTCACAAGAGGAGCCTCGCGGGGGAGACCTTGTGAGGTCTCTCACGTCTGGTGGACAAGCGTCCAGTGGGCCCCTCAAAAAGACTGGGAGAGCCTCGCGAAGCCGGAGCCTCGCGGGGTGGTTGTCAGAGTCTTCCAGTGGGCTGCCTGCCACACTAGGCCTTCATCGCACAACCTATTGGGGCAGCAGTAGATGCACCGTGGTACCCTGGTTCCACTGGATCGACGGTAGCCCCCGGGCCCGTGGGGCGCATGTTTCGCCCGTGGAGCGTGAAACGGCACGGCTCAAAATGCCGCGGGGCCTGACAAAATGCCTGGCCCAGGAGTGACGCATGGCAGCCTTGATGGGACGGGACACACCCACTTCTCCCACGACGCCTCGGTAATTCCACACCTGCCTTAAGACTGCCGCGCGCTGTGGGGGAAACCATCATTGCCTTCCTTCCTCTGTGCACGCTCCTCCTTCCTTGCGCGCACCTCGCCCACTGCCCTCCTTCTCCGCCTCCAATCTCACGTTGCCGTCGCCATGGCCCCAAAGAAGAGGAGCGCCACCTCCATCGGAGTGCAGGTGGAGCCAACCTTGCTGCCCTCCACCATCAAGAAGAAGGAGGGGCTGGGCAAGTTGGTTCCCCCTGATGGCCAATGCTCACAACGAGCATGGGGCCACCAAGATCTGGCCAGGCTCGAAGCCGGCCAGGGAGTTGTCGGCAACGACGTTCCCGTTCTTCTTCCACTGCATCTTTGGAGGTCTGCTCCCCCCATTCTCTGACTTCTTCAGAGCAGTGCTCGAGCACTACCAGATTCACGCCTTCCATCTTCACCCCAACTCCGTCTTCCTCCTTTCCATCTTCGCCTTCCTATGCGAGGGCTTTCTGGGGGTGATGCCCTCGGTGGCCCTGTTTCACATCTTTTATAGCATGAGATGCAAGCAGGGCTTCAGTGCAGGTGCGCCACCTTCCGTATGGTGGACAAGATGTCGGAGTGCTTCATCGAGATTGTGACGCTCAAGAAGGTGGAGAACTTCTGGGCGCGCTGGATCTACATGGAGGTAGGCCAAATAAGCCCTCTATTCGCGCCTCCTACTGGGCCCGCCATGAAGAGCTACGGCTGGGAGCACGCCAAGCTGGCGGACGCGAGGCTTGGGCCCGTCCTCGCCAGGTTGTAGGTGCTACGGGAAGCTGGGCTCACGAGCGCCATGGTGGCTCAGGAGTTCATGCGTAGCCGCTTCGCCCCACTCCAGAAGCGCTCTCACCCCGTGTGGGAGTACGAGGGCCGCATCGGCCGGACCCGCCTCTTCAATGACACCCTCAAGGAGGCGACCCTGGAGGCGATCCTGCAGACCCTCTTCGCGGAGCCCGTGCGGGAGGAGATGGCGGAAGACGCGCTCCCTCTGTTCCGAGGCGGCAATGGGGCGGAGATTCAGGATGGGATACCCGTCTTCGACGAGTGGGGCCTGGTCCCCGAAGGCCATGTGGGGCCACGCAACAACCCCTTCCTCGTGGTGCCCGCCTCAGGGGACTTCGAGGATGTCGAGCCCTCCTTAAGCACCGGCGCCGGCAGTAGCAGGCATGATCGCATGCCGAGCCACCGCAAGCTACTGCTGGGGGATAATGACAACGAGGAGGAGGAGGAGGAGGAGAACCCTTAGTTCATGGTCACCCCCTTGACGTGGCTTGAGACTGCGTCAGTATCTCCCCAAAGAGGAAGGGATGATGCAACACGGCAACGGTAAGTATTTCCCTCAGTTATGAAACCAAGGTATCGAACCAGTAGGAGGATCACCACCACCTAATAAGCAGCACCTGCACACAAATAACAAATACTTGCAACCCGACGCGAAAGAGAGGTTGTCAATCTCTCTACGGTAAAAAGATAGATTAGGATATGATAGATTGGAGAGATAGATCTCTCAAGAACACAAAATAAAAAGAGAAAATAAAAAGTGCAGCAATATATTTTTGGGTTTTTGGAATAATAGATCTGAAAATAAAAGAGGCAAAAAGATAGGTCGGAAAGCAATATGTTGGAAAAGTAGACCCGGGGGTCGTAGGTTTCGCTAGTGGCTTCTCTCATGAGTATAGCACACAGTGGGTGAACAAATTACTGTTGGGCAATTGATAGAAGATCAAATAATCATGACGATATCCAAGGCGATGATCATTATATAGGCATCACGTCCAAGATAAGTAGACCGACTCCTGCCTGCATCTACTACTATTACTCCACATATCGACCGCTATCCAGCATGCATCTAGTGTATTAAGTTCATGGAAAAACGGAGTAATGCAATAAGAACGATGACATGATGTAGACAAGATCTATTCATGTAGGAATAGACCCCATCTTGTTATCCTTAATAGAAATGATACATGCGTGCCTCGCTTCCCCTTCTGTCACTGGGAGAGGACACCGCAAGATCGAACCCATCACAAAGCACCTCTTCAAACCCACTTTCATCAAAATTTTCATCAAGATTTTCACCCTCCAATTTATTGGGACGCCTTATAGCTAAAGTTGACTCTACTTTAGTCCCTTTATCATCAATCTTAATATTACTAAACAAGGAATCAATAGTAGAAACACCAATCACTTTAAGATCTTCATCATTCTTATGAAGGCAATCACTAGAAAACAATTTTTCTAAGAATTCTCTTTTAGCTCTAAGCATAGCGGTTCTTTTCTTAATTTCATCCATAGAGACATATAAAGCTTTAATTGATTCATCAATCTTAGGCACAAAAGCTTTTAACTTGAGATTTTCTACATCATGAGAAATTCTATCAATGCTTCTAGACATATCATCAATCTTATTCAACTTTTTTTCTATCGTAGTATTGAAAGCCTTTTGCGCATTGATAAATTCTTTAATATTACTCTCAAGATCAGAGGTGTTCCTATTATTATTGTAAGAGGAATTGCCATAGGAATTACCATAATTTCCAGGAAAAGGCCTAGGATTAAAATTACCTCTATAAGCATTGTTATTGAAATTGTTTCGCGAGACAAAGTTCACATCTAAGGAATCACTATTTTGCTCAATCAAGATAGACAAAGGCACATCATTAAGATCAATAGGAGTATTTTTACTAGCAACCAACTTCATCAAAGCATCGACCTTATCACTCAAAGTACTAATTTCTTCAACTGAATTAACTTTTTTACTAGTAGGTGCTCTTTCGGTATGCCATTGTGAATAATTTGCCATAATATTATCTAGCAATTTAGTAGCTTCACCCAAAGTAATTTCCATAAAAGTACCACCCGTGGCGGAATCTAAAAGATTTCTAGAGACAAAATTCAATCCCGCATAAAATTTTTGTATGATCATCCAAAGATTTAAACCATGAGTAGGACAATTTCTAAGCATCAATTTCATTCTTTCCCAAGATTGTGTAACTTGTTCCTGCTCAAGTTGCTTAAAATTCATGATTTGTGTCCTAAGGGAAATAATTTTCGCAGGCGGAAAATACTTAGTGATAAAAGCATCCTTGCACTTATTCCAAGAATCGATACTATTGCGAGGCAAAGAGGAAAACCAAATTTTTGCACGATAGCGCAAGGAAAAAGGAAATAATTTCAACTTCACTATATCATTGTCCACATCTTTTTTATTTTGCATATCACACAATTCTACGAACATGTTTAGATGGAACGTGGCATCCTCATTAGGAGTACTGGCAAATTGATCTTTCATGACAAGATTCAACAAAGCGGCATTAATATCACAAGACTCCGCACTAGGGGCGGGAAAAGCAATCGGAGTACTAATAAAATCATTGTTATTAGTATTGGAAAAATCACACAACTTGGTGTTTTCTTGAGTCATCGTGACTACGCAAACAAGATTGCAAGCAAGCAAGAGATCTGACGAGAAAAAGGCAAACGAAAAAGGGGGCGAATAAAATGGCAAATTGGTGAGGGGAGAGGAAAACGAGAGTAAAATAGCAAATAATGTAATTGCAAGGAGATGAGATTTGTGATAAGGAGCCTGGTAGATGATGATGGTGTCTCCTCGGCGCCAGAGATTGGCACGTAGAAGAGACCGCTTCCTCCCCGGCAGCGGCGCCAGAAATTCCTTTGACGTGGCTTGAGACTGCGTCGGTATTTCCCCAAAGAGGAAGGGATGATGCAACACAGCAACGGTAAGTATTTCCCTCAGGTATGAAACCAAGGTATCGAACCAGTAGGAGCATCACCACCACCTAATAAGCAGCACCTGCACACAAAGAACAAATACTTGCAACCCGACGCGAAAGAGAGGTTGTCAATCTCTCTACGGTAAAAAGATAGATTAGGATATGATAGATTGGAGAGATAGATCTCTCAAGAACACAAAATAAAATGAGCAAATAAAAAGTGCAGCAATATATTTTTTGGTTTTTGGAATAATAGATCTGAAAACAAAAGAGGCAAAAAGATAGATCGAAAAGCAATATGTTGGAAAAGTTGACCCGGAGGCCGTAGGTTTCACTAGTGGCTTCTCTCATGAGTATAGCACACGGTGGGTGAACAAATTACTGTTGGGCAATTGATAGAAGATCAAATAATCATGACAATATCCAAGACGATGATCATTATATAGGCATCACGTCCAAGAAAAGTAGACCGACTCCTGCCTACATCTACTACTATTACTCCACACATCGACCGCTATCCAGCATGCATCTAGTGTATTAAGTTCATGGGAAAACGGAGTAATGCAATAAGAACGATGACATGATGTAGACAAGATCTATTCATGTAGTAATAGACCCCATCTTGTTATCCTTAATAGCAACGATACATGCATGCCTCGCTGCCCCTTCTGTAACTGGGAGAGGACACCGCAAGATCGAACCCATCACAAAGCACTTCTTCCCATGGCAAGAAAAATTGATCTAGTTGGCCTAACTAAACCAAAGATTCGAAGAAGAAATACGAGGCTATAAGTAATCATGCATATAAGAGATCAAAGAAGACTCAAATAATATTCATGGATAGAAACTGATCATGAACTCGAAATTTTGAAGGGGGACAGGAGTACATGCCCGCCTTGCCCAAAGGCGGTCTTCGCCTGCAAAGTAGTTGTCGATGATGCAGAGGTGGGCTCGGCGGTGACATTCGCCCTGCGGGGCTCGTGGTCGTGGTCTTGTTGCACCGAAATGGAAACCTTTGGGGGGTGATTTGGGAACCCGCGTACGTCCTTGCTCCCTTTGCACCAAAGGGGAAACTGCGTCGCCTGGCGCGCTGGCGCCCGCCTGTCCTTCCTTGCGTCATCCTTGACTCCTAAGGCCGGGCTCTACATAGAGATCTCCGCCGCTCCGGAGGGGGCCTGGGGAGGCCCATTCTTTGCCGGTCTTGACAATGCTCCTCCTCGCGAGCCTAGGGGCCTCACGAGGGCCTTGTCTCGAGTGGGGCTGTGCATTGTTGTGCTTGGCTGATGAAGTGGGCCATGCCCTGGGCCGCAGGTAGGCAGGTCTGGGTACCCCCGTTCCCAGAACGCCGACAGTTGCCCCCGGGCCCAAGGCGCGCCCGAGCTGGCTTTTGCGCGAAGCCTTGAGGGCGGCCCGAAGCGTCGCGGGCCCCAAGCGCCTGCGGGCCAGGCTTCACACGCGCCGAGCGTCTGGGCGGTGACGCCCCCGCTCCCCGAGGGCGTCAGAAACCGTTCCAAGTCAGATTGCCGCGACGCCCGTGCGTAGCGCTGGCCATCATTGCACTTCCTTGAATGCTGCTGCTGCTTCGGGCCATGCGGATGTGACCCTTCAGAGGCCTCACGCCTCCTGGGACGCTAGGGGACGCTGGGCGGTCCTTGGCTGTATATAAGCGGGCGAGGGTGAGAAAGCCCTCACTCATCTTCGTCTTCTTTGCCTCCCCATCTCCAAGCCATCGGTCTCCCAATCATGGCGTCGGTGAAGAAGTTCTCTGCTACCGAGAAGGGAAAGGCCCCCGGGGAGGGTCCTGCTGCTCCGCCGCCCAGGAGGGGCCGCGGTCATCCCCGGAAGCATGCCGTGACGCCGTCAGTGGTTCTCGATGGGCGCGGCCATGGTTCCGCGCGGCCCGGGGTCACTATCGGCGGTCGCGGTGGGGCGCCGTCCAATGCAGGCGACCGCAGTAATCGAGGTGGTGGCGCTTGCGGTGGGAGGTAATCGGTGGCCACCCGGCCGCCACGCCCGCGGCTCCATTCGGCCGACACGGCCTAGGAGTTCGTGGTGTGGGCGGAGAGGCCGGAGGCTGCTTGGTTTCAACTTCCGAGCTTCTTCGCGGGGGCGCTGTCGGCTGGAGGGCCTGCCGGCCTGTGACTGCAGGCCGACGGCTGCTGCAGCGCGGCGTCGTGGGTGGAGGTCGAGATCACCCACGGGGGCTACATCTACCTGAACCGCAGGTGGCAGACGTTTGCCCGTGCCCGTGGTCTGAAGGGGAGGCGCACCCTTCACTTCAAGTTCGACGGAGTGGCGACGCTCTTCATCAAGATCTTCGGGGGAGAGGGCGAGCGCTTGGGGTGCTGCCCGGAAGACGACGGCCGCGGAGATCTTGGAGATTAGCTTGGCCTTCACGACGGGCGGCGCGCCTCCAGCAGCAGCGACACCCCCTCCGAAGGGAGCCCAAGTGACAGCAGCTACGACGCGCCGCCACGCCGGCGCGCCCGAACCTTGGGGGGTAGCCAGCCGCCGCGGCGCCGCTCTTCCGCTCCAGGGGCGTCCGTGCCGGCGCGCCTCCACGGGCCCGTGAAGGAAGAGGAGGACACCGGTTGAGCGCTGGTGCGCCGACGCCGGGGCTCCTGAGGCAGCAGCACCCGTGGGGCTTTTTCACTTTCTTTCTCCTCCTCTTCTCCTGTTCCTGCAATCAAAGAACCAAGGGAGGCCCTGCGGGCGTGTAATGGATTTGGGCGCTTGCCTCTCTTTATCAGCACTTTTGTCATGTGTCCTGGCCTTTGCATTTTGTTGGTCGAAATTGCCTTCCGGTTGTGGTTAGGATACTTAGCTCGACATGCTCGCGGTAGACTTCTGGGTTGTGGAGGCGCGGCTGCGGTGCTCAGAGAGTCCGTATGTCCGGCGGGCTTCTTCTTCTTGCGAGCGAGGTAGGTTGGGAGCCCTGTCGGCGCTCTGTGTCTGCAGGTCCCAGTCCCGCACATTTCCCCACCACCGTTAGGTACGACCGGATCACCTGGGCGCACTTCACGGGGCGAGGCCTCAACACCCTTGATGCCGACCGGATCACCAAGGACAACATCAAGGGGGGCGAGTGGCCTTATGACCGGTAAGGCTCGTGAGGCGTGATGCTCAGGAGCCCCCTTTGACACTCAAGCAGCTCTACGTCGGCAGGTCCCAGTCCCGCACATTTCCCCACCACCGTTAGGTACGACCGGATCACCTGGACGCACTTCACGGGGCGAGGCCTTGACACCCTTGATGCCGACCGGATCACCAAGGACGATATCAAGGGGGGCGAGTGGCCTTATGACCAGTAAGGCTCCTGAGGCGTGATGCTCAGGAGCCCCCTTTGACGCTCAAGCGGCTCCCAAAAATTTTGCTTCCTGCCCCAGGAGGGGCAGGCCTCCCGAGGCTCCGAGTTGACGCTCGCGTAGCTCTGCGTCGGCAGGTCCCAGTCCCGCACATTTCCCCACCACCGTTAGGTACGACCGGATCACCTGGACGCACTTCACGGGGCGAGGCCTCGACACCCTTGATGCTGACCGGATCACCAAGGATGACATCAAGGGGGTCGAGTGGCCTTATGACCAGTAAGCCTCCTGAGGCGCGATGCTCAGGAGCCCCCTTTGACGCTCAAGCTGTTCCCAAAGAAAATTTTGTTTCCTACCCCGGGAGGGGCGGGCCTCCCGAGGTTCCAAGATGGCGCGTCGGGCCGTGAATGGAGCCCCCGATCGAGTATGAGACGACATGCGCCTGCTGACTCGTCCGTGAGTACCATGCGAGGATCCGGGCGCCAAGGCCTTGGCGAGGTGTAAGCACCGTGCCCCCAGCCGCCGCTCGCGGGGTACGAGGGGGAGGGGAGCAGGCGAGTGCTTGACTCGAAGAGAGAGAAACCGACATAAGAAATGGTGATGAAAACAATTTTTTGACCCTTTCCTTTAAAACATGATTTGGAAAAACCCCGAGTTTAGTTTCAGAAAAGTTGGCAAATCCAAACACGAGAAAAGCAAATAGCGGCCGCGTCCGGCACGTAGACTAGTCTTCGTCTTCCCCCAGCGCTGAGCGTAGGGCATCCACGTTGCATGGGCATAGCCATTGATGGGCAGTGTTGACTTCTCCGCCAGCGCGGAGCTGTGGCTGCGACGTTGCGTGGGAGGAACCCCTCCGCGTCCTCGGGGGGCTCCGGGCGTATACAGCCCACTCATTATTACGTGAGAGTGTCACGGGTAGAACTTCCGGAGGTGCTGGATGTTCCAGGCGTTCTGGATGGGGACCCCGTCCTGAGTCTCCAGGCGCACGGCGCCAGGCCTGGAGACATGAGTAACCTTGAACGGGCCCTCCCACATGGGCGAGAGCTTGTGCAAGCCCTCCCTGGAGAGAACCCGCCTCAGGACGAGGTCTCCGACTTCGAGGGTCCTGGAGCGGATGTTACGGCAGTGGTAGCGCCGTAGCACTTCCTGATACGGCGCAGCTCGGAGCGAGGCCCGATGACGTGCCTCCTTTCCAAGCACGAGGTCCTCTCCCAATGCAGCATCCTGACGCTCCTCGTCAAATGCCAAGATCCGCTGGGATCGGTGCTTGATCTCATGGGGGAGGACGGCTTCGGCTCCGTAGATGAGGAAGAACGGGGTCTCGCCGGTGGGCTTAGTCGCGGTGGTGCGGATGGACCACATCACTGACTGAAGCTCATCGATCCAACCCCTGCCGCATGCTTCAAGCTTCTTCTTGAAGCTCCCTGCCTTGAGGCCCCGCAGGACCTCCGCGTTGGTGCGCTCCACCTGGCTATTGCTCAGTGGGTGGGCTACCGAGGCGTAACATATCTGCGTTCCAAGGTTAGCACAATAGGTCTTGAAGAGTTTACTTGTGAACTGCGAACCGTTGTCGGTGATGATGCGGTTGGGGACGCCGAACCGGCTTACGAGGCCCTTGATGAACTTGACGGCCGACCCGGCCGGGATGGTGCGCACGGGCTCCACCTCCGCCCATTTGGTGAACTTGTCGATGGCGACGTAGAGGTAGCGGTACCCGCCCGCTGCTCGCGGGAAGGGCCCCAGTATGTCCAGCCCCCAGATCTACAAAGGGCCAGGAGAGCGTGATGGTCTGGAGGCCCTGCGCGGGCTGGTGGATCTGCTTGGCATGAAACTGACAGGCCTCACAAGACCGGACCAGCTCGATGGCGTCGTCAAGCGCCGAGGGCCAGTAGAAGCCCTATCGAAGCGCCTTCCCTGCAAGCGTGCGCGAAGAGGAGTGATGCCCGCGGTCTCCTCCATGGATGTCGGCCAACAGCTCGCACCCTTGCTCCTTGGAGATGCACCGCAGCGCGACGTCGTTCGGGCGCCTGCGGTACAAGTCGCCGTCTTGCAAGCAGTAGGCCGTGGCCTGTCGGGCTACGCACTCTGCGTCTTCCTCCTTCTCCGATAGCGTGCCGTGAAGTAGGTACGCCCTGAACTCTTGCATCCAGCTGTCGGCCTGAGGCTCCAAGGCCAGGAGCAGTCGGGCTCCTGAGGCCTGGCCACAGTCCGGAGCCCCCGAGGGCGGCGTTGGGGGGAGCTCCTCACTTCGGGGCGCCAGGTCTTCAGTAGGCTGTGTCGCGGAGGGTTTGAAGAGTCGCTCCTCGAAGACGCCTGGCTCCTAGGGCTTGTGGCGCGAGGCCCTTTTGGCGATGTCATCGGCTTCCTTGTTCGCGCAGCGCGGGATGTGTTGCAACTCCAAGCCCTGAAAACGTTTTTCGATCTTACGTACCTCTTCCAAATACGCCTCCATGTGCTTGTCCTTGGGTGTATACTCTTTGTTGGAGAAGTTGATGAGGAGCTGTGAGTCGCCCATGACGGTGAGGCACCGAACCCCCAAGGCCACCGCGCGGAACCACAGCCGCGCCCACCGAGAACCACTGACGGCGATTGTCGGCGTGCACAACATGGGGAGCGCTCCAGCGGCTGCCGTCGTCTTGGGGTGGTCGTCAGGGCCGAAGGTGATGTCGATCTCCAGCCACGCGTGGTGCGGCGCGGGCTCGTGCCGTGGCCGAACCGCTCCTACGTGGCGTAGGAACCGCTTGATATGGCGACCGGAGGACGGCGCCTGCGACCCGCCGAGGATGCAGGCGACCGCGAGGCCAGCCCTGCGCGCCCAGGCGCCATTGCGCGCCGAGAGCCGGCCGGCGTCGGGGATCTCGCCCGCCATAGAGTCGCCGAGCCGGGGCTTGGCTGTCGCCACGGGTGGGGAAGCTCCGACACGCCCCCTACCTGGCCCGCCAAATGTCGGATTTCGGGCTACGCAAAACCCTTAAGATTCGAACATAGGGGCGTGTGCGATGATCCCCTGCAGCTTCGCCCTACCTAGCTTGCTACTCGATGGACAAGACGATGAACTCGCACGATGCCGAGGAAGAAGATGAACACGGTGGTTTACCCAGGTCCGGGCCGCTGCGAAGCGTAATACCCTACTCCTGCTTTGGTGGATTACCTCTCGTGGAGGTTTGGTGGATGAACTAGTACAACGATGAGGAGCCTCGTGAGGGCGCTCCTGAGGTGTTCTTGGCCCTCTGCCGGCTTTGTGGTGGACGGGGGAATCGACCAATTCCGGATCTGTCTCTACGGCGCAGCCTAGCCTCTATATATAGCGGTGACCCGGGTCCTCTTCCCTTATCGCAATGGCGGGAAAGGATCCCACAACGGTCAATTTTGAAGGGGGACAGGAGTACATGCCCGCCTTGCCCAAAGGCGGTCTTCGCCTGCAAAGTAGCTGTCGATGATGCAGAGGTGGGCTCGGCGGTGACATCCGCCCTGCGGGGCTCGTGGTCGTGGTCTTGTTGCACTGAAATGGAAACCTTTGGGGTGCTTTGGGAACCCGCGTACGTCCTTGCTCCCTTTGCACCAAAGGGGAAACTGCGCCGCCTGGCGCGCTGGCGCCCGCCTGTCCTTCCTTGCGTCATCCTTGACTCCTGAGGCCGGGCTCTGCATAGAGATCTCCGCCGCTCCGGAGGGGGCCTGGGGAGGCCCATTCCTTGCTGGTCTTGACGATGCTCCTCCTCGCGAGCCTAGGGGCCTCACGAGGGCCTTGTCTCGAGTGGGGCTGTGCATGGTTGTGCTTGGCTGATGAAGTGGGCCATGCCCTGGGCCGCAGGCAGGCAGGTTTGGGTACCCCCGTTCCCAGAACGCCGACAGCAGCACAATAACGGTAAGTATTTCCCTCAGTTATGAAACCAAGGTATCGAACCAGTAGGAGGATCACCACCACCTAATAAGCCGCACCTGCACACAAAGAACAAATACTTGCAACCCGACGCGAAAGAGAGGTTGTCAATCTCTCTACGGTAAAAAGATAGATTAGAATATGATAGATTGGAGAGATAGATCTCTCAAGAACACAAAATAAAATGAGCAAATAAAAAGTGCAGCAATATATTTTTTGGTTTTTGGAATAATAGATCTGAAAACAAAAGAGGCAAAAAGATAGATCGAAAAGCAATATGTTGGAAAAGTTGACCCGGAGGACGTAGGTTTCACTAGTGGCTTATCTCATGAGTATAGCACACGGTGGGTGAACAAATTACTGTTGGGTAATTGATAGAAGATCGAATAATCATGACGATATCCAAGACGATGATCATTATATAGGCATGACGTCCAAGAAAAGTAGACCGACTCCTGCCTGCATCTACTACTATTACTCCACACATCAACCGCTATCCAGCATGCATCTAGTGTATTAAGTTCATGGGAAAACGGAGTAATGCAATAAGAACGATGACATGATGTAGACAAGATCTATTCATGTAGGAATATACCCCATCTTGTTATCCTTAATAGCAACGATACATGCATGCCTCGCTGCCCCTTCTGTCACTGGGAGAGGACACCGCAAGATCGAACCCATAACAAAGCACCTCTTCCCATGGCAAGAAAAATCGATCTAGTTGGCCTAACTAAACCAAAGATTCGAAGAACAAATACGAGGCTATAAGTAATCATGCAGATAAGAGATCAAAGAAGACTCAAATAATATTCATGGATAGAAACTGATCATGAACTCGAAATTCATCGGATCCCAACAAACACACCGCAAAAGTTTACATCAAATAGATCTCCAAGAGACCATTGTATTGAGAATCAAAAGAGAGAGAGGAATCCATCTAGCTACTGCCTACGGACCCATAGGTCTATGGTGGACTACTCACACATCATCGGAGAGGCACCAATGAGGATGATGAACTCCTCCGTGATGGTGTTAGATTGGATCTCGAGGCTCTAGAACTTGCAGCGGCTGGATGTGTTTTTCGTCGACTCCCTTAGGGTTTCTAGAATATTTGAGAATTTATAGGCATCAGAGGCGGTGGAGAGAGGCCCCGAGGAGGGCACAACCCATCAGCGCGCGCCGGGGGCCTCTGGCGCGCCCTGGTGGGTTGTGGTCTCCACGACCCACCTCTCTGGCACTTCTTTGGCCCACTGGGTGTCTTCTGGTCCAAAAAAATTCTCCAAAAAGTTTCGTCGCGATTGGACTCCATTTGGTACTGATATTCTGCGAAGTAAAAAACAAGCAAAAACAGCAACTGGCACTTTGGCACTATGTCAATAGGTTAGTCCCAAAAAATGATATAAAGTTGCTATAAAGTGATTGTAAAACATCCAAGAATGATAATATAACAGCGTGGAACAAGCAAAAATTATAGATACATTGGAGATGTATCACCCCTCCAGGTGCGTGGAGGAGGATGACGACGACGACGAGGTGATGGTGTTGCAGGACCCCCGCAAGGGGGCGACAGAGGGGGCTGTCGAGCCCCTCAAGGAGACGGCCAGCCCAGCGGGGCTGGGGCGAGCTCCAGCAGGCCTCACGGGGCGCCTTCCGGAGGCATTTTAGGCAGGCCTCACAGGAGCGGCAGCGACAGCCTCCCCACCCTCCTCCTGAAGAGGAGGCGCTGGGTCGCCACCGATGAGTAAGTTCATTCCGTTTGTCTTTATTTTCCTTTTTGCTTGGTTCACTCGGGGCTCGGAGTTGAGCCATTGATTCTGCAGGGCGCCCGCATGCAAGAGATAAAGGGCCGCTACCTCGGCATCGCCCTCACCCGCAGCGCCTGCTGGGGGAGCTAGTTTGCCTCTGCTAGGCCCTGTGGGGCACGAAGAATTCGCCCGCCGGCCGGGGGCCGAGGCGGAGCGCACCATGGCGGCGGAGGAGCATGAGGTGCCTCCCGCCCCAGAGGGAGGAGAATGTGCCTCCGGAGGCACCCGATGCAGGCAGCGCCACCGCGATGGAGGCGGAAGACGAGGCGGACCTCGTGACAGGCAACACGCCTGCCGGGGGGATGATGCCCACCAAGCAGCTGTAGCGAGCCCCCTGCGCGCATCGCCGCGGCAGGGTGAGGAGGAGACTGCGCACAGCCCCCAGCGCGCGGCTAACGGGGAGGCCCTTGCCAAGGGCAAGGGACCTGCAGACAAGGAGGCCCTCGCAGGGCCCTCGCAGGCGGCAGAACTGAAGAGCGCCCGTGCCTGGCCCTGCAACTGATCAGTGGCAGCGCCCTAGTCAAGCGCGGGGCCCTCCAGAGCACCAGGCCTGCGCTCGACACGCTTGAGGCCGACCTCGAAGCGGAGGAGGCGCGCCTCGAGGCCGAGCGCCTGGGGCTTGCCATCGAATGGCCCAAGATCCAGGTGGCCATCAAGTAGGATCACCGGCAGGACGAGGCCACCCAGGAGAAGAGGGCCAAGGTGGCTCATGACGCCAAGGAGCTCTGGGACAATACTGTCTGCGACGTGGAGGCATCCAACCTGTGGCGCCAGGAGGCGGAGGCCCGTGCCAAGCAAGTGGAGGAGCAGATCTCCCTACGGGAGCAAGTGCTCCGGGCGCATGAAGATGCGGCCGCGGCGTGCGAGCGGCATTATGCCACCCGCATGGATGAGCTAGCCAAGAAGGAGACCCTTGCCAACCGCGAGGAGGACCTGGCGATCCGTGAGTGCGAGGCTGCCAGGACCACCTCCAACCAGGAGACGGAGGGCGAGCGCCTCGCGTCCCTAGAGTTCCAGGTGTCAGTGTTGGAGATATGCCCTAGAGGCAATCTTGTATGTTGATATTTCCTATGTGTTTATGAATAAAGAGATTTCTTGGATATTACCAATGATGTGTATTAACAAGTATGTGACTTGTTTGTCAGACCATGCATATGATGAGTGTCTTAAATGGTCCCTAGTCGAAAGGGCTGTGTGGATGCTCAGCCAGTTAGACTAGCATATGACACGGTAGATGGTCCGGTCTCACTGACAATATAGCATTGGATGCTAGCCGGATAATATGGACTCGGAAATATCTGGTCGGATTCGACGTAGTCTGATCCGAGTCGAGATAAGGTCTAAGTTGGACAGACCCAACTATGAGACGCAACGATAGCTCACCTGTGAGTCTCTAGTGTAACATCCCTGGGATCTTGCTATAGTGATCAATGTAATTAAACTACAGTGATCGCCAAGATTAAGCTAATGCTTTTGATAATCCATGTGTGATCACTTTTGGAATCAATTCCTAATTCAATTTCTTTTGCAATTCAAATTCATTTGAAAAGTGGATTTAAAAGTTTTGCAAACCAGGAAAAAAAATCATGGATGGGTTGCAAATATTCCACAAGCTTTTACAAAATTGCGTCCCACTTTTTACAAAGTGTTTTGGTGCCTCAAATTAAATATAACAGAGGCCAAAACTATTATTTTAAATGCCTTTTTGATTTTGAAAGATTTCAAATAAATTCAAAAGGCCTCCAAACTTTTTATGGCACTGCCTAATATTGCATTTGTAATAATGGGCACGTTCTCTACTTTTTATAAAAGTATTTTATTACTAAAATAAATAAAACAGAAATAAATAAAAGAGAAAATCCAGTAAAAAGAAATAAAAGAGAGAAGGCCTCTGTGGCTGGGCCTAAGTGGCCGAGCCAGCCCAACCCATCTCCCCCCCGTCGTCTTCCCCACACTGCTCACTAGGGGGGAGGGGGGACGTGGGCGCGGCGATGCGCGCCACCGCCCCCCCACCCTGGCGCCCATCCGGCGGCCCCCCGCTGACTACAAGGGCCCCCGCGATGCCCCGTAACCCTAGCCACCTCCTTTCCACCCCCGTGCTCGATCTCCTCCTCCCCGCCCGCAACCGAGCGCCGCCGCCGCCATGGCCGTCGGCTAGTCGCGGCCACCGCGGCCCCCACACCACATGACACGTCCTGGAGCTATGCCTTCGACTTTTCCGTCGACTGCACCGCGCCATTGGAGTCGAGGAGCGCCACACCGTCGCCATCGACCTCTTCTTCCTCCTCGAGCCGCCGCCGTTGGAACGCCCCCTCGAGCCTCACCCGAGCCCTCTTTGCGCAACTACAGGGCTCGGTGAGCCCCCCCGAACCGGCCGCCACCGGAGCTTGACGCTGCCATCAACTCCGACCACCCCCGTCGTTGCCACCGCCGCCGCTAGACGCGTGCCGCCGCGGGCGATCGAACGCACCACCCTGCGCTCCAAACGGAGCCCTATGGGCGAATCCCGTCGCCTCTCGTGCGCACCGCCGTGGTTTTGGTCATCAGCGGCTGAGCGTCGGCGGCCGATGACCTGGCCGACCGGGGCCACCCCCTGGGTCACTGGCCAGTTGCCCCCCAGGCCCCTGTTGACCTATTGACCAGGGTCAACAGGCTGACTGGACTACCCAGTCACTGCCAGGTGCCCCCTTGGTCCTATGACATGTGGGCCCAACATAATTAGTGTTAATTAAACTGTTGAAGTAATAATAATAATTAGTTTAGACTAATTAGTCACTTACATGTGGGTCCTACCATTAAATTAATCCGTTTAATTAAAACTAATCCTTGGATTAGCCCACTGTCTATGACAGGTGGGGCCCAGCTGTCAGGTTTGACCTGAGACAGCTGGGTTGACTGCTGATGTCATGATGACATCATGCTGACGTCATAGATGCATTTTCGAATTACATTAAATATGTTTAATTTCAGAATATTAATAAAAATTTGAAAATTAATATAAAATAATCTGGAAGTCAGATGAAAATAATTTATATATGAAAGTTGCTCAGAAAAATCCCACGAATCCGAATACGCTGTCCGTTCATCTGTCACATGCTCCTAGCATGATGAATACGGAACTTTTCCATCGGATTCGTTTGTCTGGTAGTAGGCTGAGACCCGGGAGATATCGTCAGATATTTTCCCGCTCCGTCTGTGATGTGTAGTTCTGCGTTAGCTCATCCCCAGTACTGCATATTGCCATGTCATGCATCGTGTTGCATCTGCTTGCATTATATTTATTGTTTCTCCCCCTCTTCTCTCCGGTAGACATCGAGACTGAAGCTGCTGCTGGGTACGACTACGCCAATGACGATCACACCTTTGCAGCAGAGCAGCAAGGCAAGCAACCCCCCTTGATCATACCGATATCGCCCATTCCTTCTCTCTCATGCTTGCATTATATTTTGCTACTGGTGTAGATAGCTCCTATTCTGATGCATAGCCTGTTTTTGTTAAACTGCTATTACCTACTGCTTCATTAAACTGCTTAGCATAGGTTGATTAGTGATCCCCTGTGACCCCTTAGTCCCAGTTGCCCCTGCTTCATCATCGACGACTTGAAGACTCGATCAACTGATTGACAAGCCATGACCCGTCACTTTCACCGCACTCCCCCCTTAGTTGTACGACTCTACATAGCTACTATCGAGTACCGAGGGTGACCGCTCGTGAAGTACACATGATGCAAACTCTGTAGTGTAGCTAGTCAGTCGTGGATATCAAGGGTGATTCCTCCTTCACCACTCTCGACGACGACTCTGTCGTGCAACCCCTCAAGCGTAGACCATCGAGGGTGAATCCTCTCTGGTCACCTTGACGGTTACATCGGGTGGGATCCTCCATGGTTGATTCCTCGGCTTTCCCTTGATGTATGGACACACGGTTACTTAACTTTACTATTGTTGGAACATGTTGAGGTCAGGATGACCTGGTTGGTGTTGGTGTAATTGTGATGAGGCGTGGCCGAACTTTCTTGGCCCTTGCCACAAGTCCTCGAGATGGGGCGATGGGACCACATATTGTGTATCGTGCTCGTCACCGCAGTTAACAAAATGCTAATGGTTGGGTATTTGATCTGAGTTGGTCGTTTGACCTTTTTGCACTAACCTTCATGTGGGAGAAGTTATGGGTACTCGGCGTCGTTGTATCAGCCGAAGCTCTTCGGACGTCAGCAATGGAGCGGCGCGCGCCCGAGTGGTCCGCGACGCCATTGATCTTGTATAAGAGGTGCTAGGACTAACCTTGGCCGCCCACGCATCATGAAGGAGTGCAAAGGGCGAGTGGGCCCATGACCCCTACGCGCTTAGGATTTAGACCGACGGGCTGGCCTCTCTATTGAGCCTAGGTAGGGCGACGACGTGTTGATGTCCCGAGGCCGGGCATGACCCAAGAAAGTGTGTCTGGCCAGAGGTTATCAAGCGTGTTGGAAAATGTGGTGCACCCCTACAGGGAGGAAGATAACTATTCGAATAGCCATGTCCACGGTAACAGGACGACTTGGAGTTGTATCCCGATCTAATACAACTAGAATTGTGACATAAAATTGAAATGAATGTTGGCTCCGAGATTTGCTTTCTCGTAGGGAGTTGAGGAAGAATCTCTGGGCGTGGTTACTTAATAAAATTGCTACAATAATATTGTTACATATGAGTTACCAATCTACAATCTTCTAATGTTGCAAGATGTTGAAGATGCTAGTCTTCGACAGGACTAGGCCTTCCCCTATTCTTGCTTTTCTACAGTCAGTCCAAAGATATAACCCCATTCCGTTGATACTGATGCATATGTTAATATAGTTCTGATGTATGTCTTGCGAGTACTTTGGATGAGTAATCACCGTTGCTTTACCTCCTCTTTCCCCCTCGATACGATTACTACATTCAGATGACGGAGCCCAGGAGATGGAGTACACCGCCAACGACTACTACACCACCGCTGGAGCTTACTACTACGTGGAGAGTGCCAACGCTCAAGAGTAGTTAGGTTGGCTCCCAGGCAGGAGGCCTTGCCTCTTTCGATCCGTTGCTTATGTTTGTGCTAGCCTTCTTAAGGCAAACTTGTTTAACTTATGTATGTACTCAGATAATATTTGCTTCCGCTGACTCCTTTGAATTTGAGCTTATGTATTCGAGCCCTCGAGTTCCATGGGTTGTAATATGAAGCTTGTATGACTTTAATTTGTGTCTAGAGTTGTGTTGTGATATCTTCCAGTGAGTCCCTAATCTTGGTCGTACGCATTTGCGTGTACGATTAGCGTACGATCAAAATGGGGGCGTCACAAGTTGGTATCAGAGCCGACTGCCTGTAGGTAGCCCCCTTCCAACTCCTTGGTCGAAGTTGAGTCTAGTGCTTGCAAAACTTGTACTAACATTGTTGTGTGGCTTACAGGCCCACAACTCAATCAGGTGATATTATGATATTTTATTCCTCATCTATACTCTGGGTTCTGATCTCTCTTCTCTTTCGGGTTAAAGATTTTGCTAACTCTAACATTAGGTTCTCGTGATCACATCCACTGGAGAGTTGTTTTGTCGACAATTGTTTCCTTTGAAGTTATGATGCACACACTGTCATTTGACATCTTGAATCTCCTTGGTACAGATGCGTCCCTCTAGGTAGCTCGTTTGTGTGACTATGGCTGTCGATGCCCCTGGATTCCCGACCATTCTGATCAACCTCTTGACCAGGCTGTTTATGAGTACACTGTTTACGAGGACTTCTGCGAGTTCAACCAGGAGCAATACCAAGTTGAGGTTGTTATCTAGGATCGGCGTGACCGCTCCATCACTGATCTGCACACCTATTGCAGTGTTGGAGTGACTGTTGATATGGCAGTCCATGATGCTGCCTTTACTGCTATCACCCACCTCCGTAGAGAGCACCCCTGCTTGGAGGAGACTGGATTCAGATACATTCCGTATGCCCCCACTGGGGATGAGACTGGATCCGACACCGCTGCCTTCACCCATTTCACGCGGCAGCGCAATGACCGGTCCTACATTGTGGTCTGTACCCCTTCTATGAGTCATTGTTACGACCCACAGATTCTGGTTCAGTACACTGAGGCACTGGATCGTGCCGTCCGAGCTCTGACTGTTGAGTTGTACACCACTCGTACTCGTCTTTACAACGCTTTTGATCAGTTGATACCAGTAGTCCGTGCGGGGACGTATCCAGGGTACATCCTTTACCCTCGTAGGACAGAGCTACCACAAGGTCTTGAGTGGCCTACTGTTGGAGGTCGTACACCTGCACGTGGACCTCTGCTCCCCGGTCCGGACCAGTATCCACATCAGAGTGTTCATGGATTGCAGAATCCTATCCCCGGGTTTGCCATACGTGATCATCGGCAGTTACCTGGCTTCAGTGGTTGTCCCTGATATGTCCATTTTGCATCATGATTTCCTACTGTTATTTATTATGTTTTGTTGAATAATAATGCTTTGGGGAGTAATTCTAATGCCTTTTCTCTCATAATATGCAAGGTTTACACAAAGAGGGAGAATACCGGCAGCTGGAATTCTGGACCCAAGAAAAGCACATCAGAGATACCTATTCTGCACAACTCCAATGAAGCTGAAATTTTACGGATATTATTTTTGGATTAAATAAAAAATACTGGAGTAGAAAACTACCAGAGGGGGCCACCCTGGTGTGCACAATCCACCAGGGTGCGCCAAACCCCCCTGGGCGCGCCCTGATGGGTTGTGGCCTCCTCGGCCCACCTCCGGTGCCCATCTTCTGGTATATAGTCACATTTAAACTATAAAAAATCAGAGGAGGATTTTCGGGGCGAAGTGCCACCGACTCGAGGCGGAACTTGGGCAGGAGCACTTTTGCCCTCCAACGGAGCGATTCCGCTGGGGGAACTTCCCTCCCGGAGGGGGAAATCGAAGCTATCGTCATCACCAACACCCCTCTCATCTTTGGGAGGCCAACCTTCATCAACATCTTCAACATCACCATCTCCTCTCAAATCCTAGTTCATCTCTTGTGTTCAATCTTTGTACCGGAACCTCAGATTGGTACCTGTGGGTGACTAGTAGTGTTGATTACCTTGCGTAGTTGATTACTATATGGTTTATTTGGTGGAAGATTATATGTTCAGATCCATTAAGCTATTCAATACCTCTGTGATCTTGAGCATGATTATTATTTGTGAGTAGTTACCTTTGTTCTTGAGGTCACGGGAGAAGTCATGTTGCAAGTAATCATGTGAATTTGATATGTGTTCGATTTTTTGATGATATGTATGTTGTGATTCCCTTAGTGGTGTCATGTGAACGTCGACTACATGACACTTCACCATTCATGGGCCTAAGGGAATGCATTGTGGATTAGTTATTAGATGATGGGTTGCTAGAGTGCCAGAAGCTTAAACCCTAGTTTATGCGCTACTTCGTAAGGGGCTGATTTGGATCCAAACGTTTAATGCTATGGTTAGATTTTATCTTAATACTTTTCTCGTAGTTGCGGATGCTTGCGAGGGGCTTAATCATAAGTGGGAGGTTGTTCAAGTAAGAATAGCACCCAAGCACCGGTCCACCCACATATCAAATTATCAAAGTAGCGAACACAAATCAAACCAACATGATAAAAGTGACTAGATAAAATTCCTGTGTACCCTCAAGAACACTTTGCCTATTACTAGAGATTGTTCTGGCCTGTCCTTTGATTCAAAAGGATTGGGCTACCTTGCTGCACCTTATTTACCGTTACCGTTACTTTCTCGTTACCAAATATCTTGCTATCAAACTATCTATTACCTACAATTTCAGTGCTTGCAGAAATTACCTTACTGAAAACCGCTTGTCATTTCCTTTTGCTCCTCGTTGGGTTCGACACTCTTACTTATCGAAAGGACTACGATTGATCCCCTATACTTGTGGGTCATCAAGACTCTTTTATGGCGCCGTTGCCGGGGAGTGAAGCGCTCTTGGTAAGTGGAAATCGGTAAGGAAAAACTTATACTAAGTGCTGAAATTTATTGCTACTTGCTACTATGGAGAACAATCCTTTGAGGGGTTTGTTCGGGGTATCTTCACCTCGACCGGAACCACAATTAGTTGCTCCTCAACCTACAGCACCTACTGAAAATGTTACTTATGAAATTCTTTCGGGTATGCTAGAACAACTGCTTGCTAAACCTTATGCAGGAGACGGAACTGAACATCCTGATATGCATCTTTTATATGTGAACAAAATTATCACATGCATCTAGTTCATCGTGATCGGATTTATATATATAATTTTTGGCCTCGTGAAGGAGAAAGTATTGCTCTAGCTTGGGGGAGGCTTAAGTCAGTGTTATATTCATGCCCCAATCATGACATTCCGAGAGAAGTTGTCATTCCGAATTTTTATGCTCGGCTTTCTCATAATGATCAATCCATGCTCGATACTTCTTGTGCTGGTTCTTATATGAAGAAGACTATTGAATTCAAGAGGGATCTCTTAGAAAGAATTAAAGGCAACTCCGAAGATTGGGAACTCGACGAAGGTAATGAGTCAGGTATAAAGCTTGAATTTGATTGTGTTAAATCTTTTATGAATACTGATACTTTTCACAAGTTTAGCACTAAATATGGACTTGACTCTGAGATAGTAGCCTCTTTTTGCGAAGCATTTGCTACTGACGTTGATCTCCCTAAGGAGAAGTGGTTTAAATATCATCCCCCTATTAAAGAATAAATTAAAGAACCGGTCTTAGCTAAAGAAGAAACTATCATTTACAATGTTGATCCAGTTGTGCCTACCGCTTATATTGAAAAACCACCTTTCCCTGTTAGGATAAAGGAACATGCTAAGGTATCAACTAGGGTTTGTAAGAGTAATCTAAAAACATCTAAGCCCCCTGAGCAGATCAAAGTAGAACCTAGTGTTGCAATGGTTAAAGATCTCTTGGTAGAAAATATCGATGGGCATGTTATCTACTTCTGTGATGAAGCTGCCTGTTGTCTCAGTAAAAATAGGAGATCATTGCTATCATGGTTTATGTGATTTGGGTGCTAGTGTGAGTGCTATTCCTTTTACCATATACCAAGAAATTATGGATGAAATAGCACTGCTGAAATAGAAGACATGGATGTTACTATTAAACTTGCTAATAGAGACACCATCACACCACTTGGGATTGTTAGAGATTTTGAAGTCTTGTGTGGGAAAGTGAAATACCCTACTGATTTTCTAGTTCTTGGCTCCCCACAAGATGTCTTTTGTCCCATTATCTTTGGTAGACCTTTCTTGAGCACCGTCAATGCTAAGATAGATTGCAAAAAATAAACTGTCGGTGTTAGTTTTGGTGGTGTGTCTCATGAGTTTAATTTTTCCAAGTTTAGGAGACAACCTCGTGATAAAGCGTTATCTAGTAAAGAAGAAATAATTGGTCTTGCTTCTATTGTTGTACGTCCTACTGATCCATTAGAACAATATTTGCTTGACCATGAAAATGATATGCACTTGCGTGAAAGAAATGAAATAGATAAAATTTGTTGGATTTCGGGCTCCGCAAAACCCTAAGGAATTCGAACCCAGGGGCGTGTGCGAAGATTCCCCAACAGCCTCACCCCCTCCAAGCTCACAACACAATACCCCGCTCGATGGCGAGGAAGACGATGGCACACGAGAGGTTACCAAGGTTTGGGCCGCTGCGAAGCATAAAACCCTACTCCTGCCTTTTGGTGGATTGCCTCACAAGGAGGTTTGTGGATGAACTAGTACATCGATGTGTTTGCAGGGTGGTTGCTCTCGCTCTCCCTACCGGGCTACCTCGTCTATATTTATAGCGGCCCGGGTCCTCTTCCCTTATCGCAATGGCATGAAGGGATCCCACAACGGCCAAATTCGAATGGGGACAGGAGGTACACCCTATCCTGACGAAAGGTGGTCTTCGCCTGCAAAGTAGTCGACGGTGATGCAGTGGTGGGCTCGGTGATGACATCCGTCCTGCCGCGCTCGCTGACCCGGTCTTGTTGCACCGGAATGGAAACCTTTGGCGGGGCTCCTTGGGAACCGGCGTTCGTCCTTGTCGCCTTTGCACAAAAGAGGAAACTGCTTCTTCTGGCGCGCTGGCGCCCGCCTGGTCTGGCTGTCGTTACCCCTAACCTCCTGAGGCCCGGCGTTGCATAGGGATCCACTATTGGAATCAGGACATTTGCCGTCTGCCAGGTCTTTGCCGTCTGCTGGCAGATGGCAAAAAAGGCCTTTGCCACCAGCTTCCCGAAAACAGACGGCAAAGGCATGGCAGACGACAAAAGGTCTTTTTGTCGTCAGCCAGGTCTTTACCGTCGGCTAGCAGACGGCAAAGATGGGGCAGGCAGACGGCAACGGTCACGGGCGGGCCCCACCGCACCGTGGGTTCGGAGGACAGCCTCGTTGCCGTCGGGTACATCTTTGCCGTCTGCCTCCCCTCTCTTTGCCGTCCGCTAGCGGACGGCAAAGAGGACGCCCCCCCTAACGGTCACGGCGGGGCCCCACCCCACGCACCCCCCTCTTTGCCGTCTGCAGGCAGACGGGAAAGAGGACACCCCTATAACGGCCGGATCCCTCCTCCACCCCCTCACTCTCCCGAATCTCAATCTTTCCCGCCCCGCGCGCCCCTCCCTGCACCGCCAGCCCCCCACCACCGCCCCCCTCCCTGTGCACCGCCCCCCACCACCGCGCCGCCACCCTCCCTGCGTCGCCCCCCACCACCGCGCCGCCCCCCACCACCGCTTCGCCACCCTCCCTGCGCCGCCCACCACCACCGCGCCGCCACCCACCCCGCGCCTCCCCCATCACCTCGGCGGCTCCCCCGCTCCGCCCCCCTCCCCGAGCCGCCCCTCCCCTCGCCGGCCCCCTCCCTGCGCCGCCCCCACCACCGCGCCGCCGCCCTCGGTGCGCCGCCCCCACCACCGCAACGAGCCCCTCCCTGCGCCGCCCCAATCCCCTCGGCGGCGCCCCCACGCCGCCCCTCCTCCCCGAGCCGCCCCCTCCCCTCGCCGGCTCCCTAAGCCGCCCCCTCCCGACGGCCCCCTCCCCGCGGACCCCCCCTCCCCCCGCCGCCCCGGCCACCCCCACCCAACTCCGGTGAGTGCCCGGCCAGCGCCCCCCTCACATTTTTTTTGTTTTTCCCTATTTTTTTAGTTAGTTAAATTAGATAGTTAGTTTATTTTCTGTTTTATTTTCTGTTAAATTAGATAGTTAGTTTATTAGGTAGGAAAAACTTAGATAGAAAAGGAAAAACTTAGAAGAAAAAAAAACTAGAAGAAAAAAGAAGAAGAAGAAGAAGAAAGAGGAGAGGAGGAGAAGGAGAATAGGAAAAAGGAAAAGAAGAAGAAAAAGAAGAGAAGAAGAAGAAGAAGAAAGAGGAGAAGGAGAAGAGGAAAAAGGAAAAGAGGAAGAAAAGGAAGAGAAGAAGAGAAGAAGAAGAAAACGACACCCGACACGACGCCCCGCCAAGAACCGCGACACCCCGACACGACACCCCGACACCCAGACACGACGCCCATACACGACGCCCCGACACCCCGACACCCAGACACGACACGACACCCCGACACCCAGACATGACACCCCGGCACGACACTCCGAGCAATTGTTAATACGCCGCCCCCGACGTGACTGACCCCCCGACACCTCTTCGGCCTCTTGTTGACCGAAGAGGTGCTCTTCGGCCTTCCAGAGGCCGACGGGGTCATAGTTTTGTAAATTATGAGTTAGGTCATATATATATTCTAATTTTGTTATGAAAAACATCATATTTGTGTTGATCGGGTGGATTTCAATGTGCAGTTGCTTTGTCGCTGCGAGGGTCTGCTGTTCGACGACCTCCCCGTGCGTTTGACGAGCTTCCCAACGCGTTTGTGGGTGAGCACAAATGACATCTCCCCCGGCCCCCTTAATTTGCTCGGTTCCGGTCTTCGTGCCGATGAAACTTGCTAGCTATAGGTGTCTTCAATCATCAGTATGCGTGACCAGTATGCGTCTCCCGTTCGAAAGGGCAACATCTATAAATATGCATGTCTTTGCATATTTATAACCGCCATCCTTTCGAATTGTCCAACGTTATCCATGGACAGCCCGAGTATGTGTAGATTGGGTTCGTTTTCCCTTATGCTCTGCTCCAGATCCGATGCGGAATTTCGTCAGTGCCTCCCTGTTGTTCTCCGGGTACACATCCTCTCTGCTTATTGCCGAGACGTGTATCAGGAGAATAGCGGGGAGGTGCTGCCGAAATTCTGCGTCGGATCCGGAGCAGAGCATGGGAAAACGAACCCAATCTACACATACTCGGGTGGGATTAGGACCTATCTCTACCTATTAGCGTGTAGGTTGCATGGACGTAATAAAACTGACAAACTTGATTAACGGATGAATATAGATGATGAATTATATATATATTTGTTGTGTGTTTAGTAGGTAGGCAAGATGAGTGATCGTGCTTGGATGTACACCGGTCACCCTAGTCAGAAAGAAATGACCATTGAATGGTTAACAAAAACCAAGGGGTTTCTGAGCGCCGCATTTGCAAATGGCCAGGAAATAACCTGGTGCCCCTGTGTCCGGTGCGACAACCATAAAAAGTGGACACGGGATGAAATGGGTAAACACTTGTAGAAGTGGGGTTTTACGACTGATTATACGGTGTGGAGATTTCATGGTGAGTCTGCCCAACATGCCAGAGCTGAGGTGGTTCGTCGTCGCACCGACGAGCATGGTACCGGGATCGAAGATATGGTGCAAGACTTTGATGATGCTCGGGATTCGGACGATGAGATGGAGGAATCAGCAAATGCCTTCGATGAAATGTTGGAGTCTTCAAAACGTCCTCTCCACGAGCACACTGAGCTTTGTCAGCTGGATGCCATCGCGCAAGTAATGGCTCTAAAGGCTCAGTTCAACCTGGGCAGAGAATGCTACGACGCGATGATGACGATATTTGGACGCTTTCTACCCAAAGGCCATGTATTGCCAGCAAACCTGTACCAGTCGGACAAAATCCTATGTGCGCTTAAGATGCCCTATGAGAAGATAGATGCCTGTGAGAATGGATGTGCCTTATTTAGGCTTGAGTATGCGGGCTTCAACTATTGTCCCATTTGCAAGTCTTCCAGGTATGTTGTGGTAGACAACGGTATGGGTGAGAAGAGTCAGACCAAAATCCTAGTTAATGTTCTTCGGTATATGCCAATCATACCAAGACTTCAACGTCTTTTCATGGTCGAAGAGACGGCCAGATAGATGACGTGGCATAAATTGGGCTAAAGAACCGAACTAGATGCAGATGGGAATCCGATGTTGGGACACACTTCAGACGCTTTTGCGTGGAAGCACTTCGATGCATTACATAAGGATAAAGCGGCAGATCCAAGGCATCCTCGAGTCGCCATCAGCACGGATGGGTTCAATGTGTTTGGTATGACGGCAACCCAATACAGTTGCTGGCCTGTATTTGTCATTCCACTCAATCTTCCCCCCGGAGAGATTATGAAAAGAAAGAACATTTTCTTGACGTTGATAATTCTAGGGCCCAACTATCCGGGGAAGAATATGAATGTGTACATGCAGCCGCTTAAGGATGAATTGCAAGAAGCTTGGGATAATGGGATCAAGACATATGACGCCGCTACAAAAAAAACTTCAAAATGCATGTGTGGCTAGTTGTGTCTTGAAACCAAACAGCCCCTTCATCTTCTTCTAATTCTAGATCTTCTTCTACTTCTTAATTCTAGTATTATTTTTCTAACTTTCTTATTTCCAATTTTGCAGATTTGAGATGAGTTCACGGCAGCTTGCTTTGATGTAGTGCTAGGTTTACTTTCTGTTTTCATGTATTGAGTCATTTGTGTCGATGAGACTATATGTATGTATGGATGAACCTATTGTAATATGGCGAACAATGTGGCATTTGATACTTTTAATTTGGTATAATTGTTGGTTGATCATATATGGCTGTTGCACATTGTTTCTGTGAATTATTTATGTATATATCATATATTGTTTGTTTGAAAATTGTTGAATGTAACAAAAACAAAAAAAAGAGGCAATACAGCCACTTTGCCGTCTGCCCCGGACGGCAAAGGCAGCTATGCCGACGGCCGCCGTCGGCAAAGCTACCACGTGGCGACCGCCTGTGAAACCTGGGAAAACAAGGCTGGCCCATTTTGCCTCTTTGCCGTCCACGGCAGACGGCAAAGGGGGAGGAGGCAGACGGCAAAGGGGGGGCGGGATGCAGACGGCAAAGGGGGGCGGGAGGCAGACGACAAAGAGAGGTGCTATGCCGACGGCCGCCGTCAGCAAAGCTGCCACGTGGCAGACGGCAAAGGGGGGCGCGAGGCAGACGACAACGGGGGGCGGGAGGCAGACGACAAAGGGTGGGGGTCCGTTAGCCGCCTGACGGTGGCGCCGTCAGTACTATGCCGTCCAGGTCCTTTGCCGTCTGCTAGCTGATGGCAAAGAATCTTTGCCGTCCGCTGGGCCGAAGCAGACGGCAAAGAACCCCTTTGCCGGAGCTCGTTGGGCCCGAAATTGTGCCGTCCGCTAGCGGACGACAAAGGCCTTTGCCGTCCGCCTTTTGCCCTTTGCCGTCTGCCATGGCAAACGGCAAATCTCCTGATTCCAGTAGTGATCTCCGCTGCTCGGGAGGAGGCCTGGGGAGGCCTTCCCCTTCTGCCTTGACGCTGTCCTCCTCACGAGGATTGGTTCCTCGCGAGGGCCTTGCCTTGAGCGAGGCTGCACAGTGCCGTTCGGACCGCCAGGTGGGCCACGCCTTGGGCCGCAAGCAGGCAAGTCTGGGTACCCTGGTATCCAGAACGCCGACAGTAGCCCCCGGGCCCAAGGCGCGCTCGAGCCGGCTTCGAGGGGAAAGTCGAAGGGGGTGGCCCGGAGCGTCGCGGGCCCCTATTGCTTGCGGGCCTGGTTTGGCGTGCGGTGCTTGGTGGGGCACGGGCGTCCCGCCCCGTGTCTCCTTGGCAACTGCCCAAACCGAGAAAAGCCTGACGTCCAGCGCTGAGCCATTATTGCTTTCCTCTTTCGCGCCCTTGTTCTTCTTTCTAGATCTCCATCTTTTGCGAGAACCTCCCCAGATCTCGGCACCGCTCCATCCTCTTCTTGCTCGCTCGGCCCTGGAAGCTTCTCAATGGCTCCCGCCGGCAAGTCGAAACTTGAGGCCCAGGGCTCGGCTTCTGCTCCTATCTCGCCGGCACTCTCAGAGTCCACCGTAGCCAAGGACGGGGACCTCGCCCCGGTGCTTCCGTCGACGGCAGATGACTCCAATGAGTGGGGGCGGACCTTGATATGGTGCGGCTCCGTAGAGGGACGTCGCCTGGCCAAGTCGGCCTACCCTTTCTTCCTCCACAGCGTCTTCTCCGGGCTCGTCCCGCCCTTCTCCGCGTTCTTCACCGCCATCCTTGAGCACTACGGGATCCAGGCCCTCCATCTTCAACCCAACTCCATCCTGGCTCTGTCCGTGTTTGCCTTCTACTGTGAGGCTTTCATGGGCGTGAAGCCGTCAGTGGCCCTGTTCTGCCATTTCTTCAGCTTGGGGCTTCATGACGGAGCTCAGCGGTCGGCATGCGTCTCCTTCGTCGCGGTCCAGAGCGGGAACATGCTCTTCAAGGCCGGGAAGAAGGTGGAGAACTTCAGGAACCGTTGGGTCTTCTTGGATCTCCAGGGCAACGACCCTCGCCTGGAGCTCCCCAAGGGGTGGCCGGAGAAGATCCCGGCGTGGAGTTCCGCGAAGCTCTCTGACCCTCGGGCCAAGCCCGTCTTGGAGCGGGTCCTACGAGACATTAGCGCCCGGAAGTTGACTGGGGGAATGATAGTGAAGGAGTTCCTGGTGCAACGCATGGCGCCCCTCCAGTCTCACGCGAGGCCCATGTGGGACTACCAGGGTGGCGGCGACAACATGAGGCTCTGTTCTGCGCCCCTAACCCCCGCGGAGTTGAACAGGGTTGTGACGACTCTGCTCACCGGCGATACCGGGGAGCTTCCTAAGGCCTACGCCCCGCTGTACTGCCGCGACGACAAGGCTGACCTGGTCGCCACGATGCCCAGCTTCGACGAGCAGGAGCTCTCACCGGCCGAGAGCTCTGGCGCCCCCGTGGCGGTGTCCTCCGACGACACCGATGATGGAGAGGACTCGGAGGAGACGGCGGATGACGACCTGGAGGAGGTGTCTCCTCCGTCGCGGAGTGCCCTTCTCCGTGGCTTCGATGACGCGACGCCGGCGAGCCCCCTGCCTCGAGTCCTCTGTGATTTGCTAGGGTCCTCAGGGGACTAGGCCCCACACCTCGGGCCACTCGATCCGCCTGCCGGGTGACCCCGAGGAAGCGCGAGGCTGGGCCTCCTCCGGAGCCCCCAGCTCGCGTCGGCAAGGTGGCCGGAGCGCCTGCCTCACCCCTGCCCGAGCTGCAGCTTGCGGGCGAGGTGGCCGTGTCCAGGGCTGACATGACCTCGCCGGCCGTGGCCGCTCCGAGCGGTTCCACTGCTCCTCCACGCAGCGGCAGCTCCTCGGAGAAGGACGGAGGCCTCCCCGCCTTTGCCGATGTGGAGTGGAAGAGGAAGTGGGTTGGCGTCGAAGAGTAAGTAGTCCCGCTTGGTTTCATGCCGCCTTTCAGTGGTTTAAGTACTGATGGGCCTCCCTTTGTCTGACAATCAGGGGCGCCGCCGTGCCGAAGTCAAGGAAGAAGAAGGCCGGCGTTAAGCCAAGGGCGCCCTCCGACGCGATGCCCGCTCCTGGTGCCTCGCCGCCGCCTGGCGAGGTGCCGGACGTTGCGGGTGAGGAGGCCCGCGGGGCGACTCTCCTTGTCGCGGCCGCAGAGCCTCCGATGCCTACCGAAGAGGCCGTCCCTGCCCTAGGGGGCATGCCCATGCTGCAGCCCGAGGGGCCAGCCCCCGAGGGCCAGCTGGGTGTAGGGTCGCCCGCCTCTTCCTTGTCTGTGGTGGTGGTGCAGCCACCGGCGTCTTCTATTCTTCATGCTTCCGCCCCTCCGGAGGCGGCCCCTGACGCCACACAGACGCCGCCCCCGGGCCATGCTCCGGTGCCACCGACCCGTGGCCCTCTGGTTGAGTCAGGCGCCCTGGACGGGGCCTATGCCATCTTGGATCAGGTCCGGGGCGCTCTGGGTGGCATCGATGATCGCCTCGCAAGGGGGCGCCTGGGTCTTCTTTCTGGGTGGCTCCAATCTGACGCCTTGGCCGTGGCGTTTTGGGGCCAAGCTGAATCCGCCGTGGCTGTGAGCAGGGAGGAGGCCGCGTCCGTCAGGGTAGCCCGGGACGCTGCCATGAAGCGCTGTGATGAGGCGGAGGCCCGCCTGAAGGCCCTTCAAGAGGACAGGTCCGCGCTTGCAGAGAGGCTCCGCCAGCGGGAGGAGGACCTTAAGGCCTGCGAGGTCGAGCTCGCCGATCGTGACTCTGCGCTGTCCAAGGTGGCTGCCGACCTAGCTGCCGAGCGTGAGCAGCAGGACAAGTTGAAGGAGGAAGTGGCTGCGGAGAAGGCCCGGCTTGCCTCTAGGGAGGAGTCCCTTGCCGCGGCTGAGGAGAAGAAAGCTGCAGAGCTCGAGGCCTTCCCCTCCATCGAGCTCAGGCTCCGCCGGGCGCTGCAGTCCATCTGCCGAGCGGGATTCACAGAGCCCCTAGTGGCTCCTGAGGGTGGCTTCGTCGGACTTTCTTCAAAGCTCGCCGAAGCGCTCGAGGGTGCCGTCGCCAGGGTGGAGAACGTCTTGGAGAGTGAGTGCCGCGACCTCTTCTCCGAGGCCGCGACGCGCGTCTTCAACCACCTCTACCTTCGTGAGCCGAGCTTCGACTTCGGCTCCGTGATTTGCCCGGTCGATCCTGGGGTTCGCGCCGCTACGACGACGGCCGTGGAGGGCGCCGTGGGCGCGCTGATGAAGAAGTTCGCCTGCGTCGCCGTTCCCTCGGCTCCTCCTGCGACTGCGAGGGTTGTTGACGATGATGACAGCAGCAGGGATGTTGACGACGAGCTCCCCACAACCGGGGCGAGCGGTGGTGCCAGCTCCTCTTAGCTTCTTTTCCTGGGTCTTCCCCTGTAATGTTTATCATGCCTCGTGGAGGCGTTAGACTTGTTTGCATTTTCAAAGACTCAAAGACATTTTAATGTTTGTAATGACTGTTAAGCTGTGTGATTTGTTTCCTCGCTTCATTTCCTTCCTGCTTGCTGTAGCGCTCTGCGTCGGCAGGGCCTGGTCCCGCGCATACCTCGACCGCCGTTGGGGCGTCTGGATCGCCAGGACGATGCCAAGGGGTGAGGGGATACGAGACCAGTGAGGCCCCTGAGTCGCGATGCTCAGGGGTCCCCCTTGACATACGAGCAGCCCTCATGAAGGGAACGCGGTGGAGACGGGATTGACTTGGGGATTTGGAGCGCATTGAGCTCTGCGTCGGCAGGGCCCGGTCTCGCGCATACCTCGACCGCCGTTGGGGCGTCCGGATCACTAGGACGGTCCCAAGAGGCGAGGGGCTATGAGGCCAGTGAGGCTCCTGAGTCGCGATGCTCAGGAGTCCCCCTTGACGTACGAGCAGCTCCCATACCTTTGTTTTTGTCTGGGGAGGACGCATGAAGACCAGGTGCCAGGGACATGGTGAGGTGGCGTAGCCCCCTTGCATCCCCCTCACACGTGCATCCCGGGGGAATGTCGCGAGATGGAGTCGCGAGGGGCCATCCTGAGGTTGAATGCACCCGCTAAGGCACCCTCAGTTGTTTATCCCCAGCGCGGAGCATAGGGCTTCCACGTTGCATGGGCATAGACATTGGTGGGCCATGTCGTCCGCCAGCGCGGAGCATGGGGCTTCCACTTGGGCGTGGGAATGGAACCCCTCCGCGTCCTCGGGGGGCTCCGGGCGTGTACAGCCCATTAAGTTTGTACGCTTGGACTGCACGGTAGAACTGGGAGGTGTATATGGGCGACGTGAGACAGCTCAGGTCTCATGTGGCCCTACCTCAAAGGCGGGTTGCGCCTGAATCTTCCGGTGTGAATCACCGCTTCAAGTCCTGTATATTTTGGAGAAACCTGCGCCGAATGGATTTCCAAGGGCCATCGCTTGAGAAGGCCGAACTCCAATGACCCCAGGAGGTGACGTGAACGGGGCCGTCCCGCCAGACAGAGCTCTGCCATTGGATTTATCGAGGCTGCAGGGACGGACCCGAGCACAGACGCCGTGCCCAGTCTTCTCATGCGACAACTTCGAGGAGAAAACACCCGGCGCGCGGCCCCTAGGGCGACGATAGGCCGACCGGAACCATGCCGCGCGCCCTGACTCACCCACTCGCGATTAGCTCACGCGAGGGCGAAGCACCGAGGGCCATGCGAGGTGACGTACACGGGGCCAGCCCACGAGACAGAGCTCGACCACTTGGATTTTTCGACGCTGCAGGGACGGACCCGAGCACAGACGCCGTGCCAGCCCTTAATCGTGAGGCGGTCAAGGGCAGGCTCATCAGGGCACAGCGACATTCATGTTGGCAAAGCACCGAGCATGTAGATTGGAATACTTAGGGAAATAGATTGAAAGCATGTAAAGGTCCAAATCATGCAGGAAAACGTGGGCGGGAGGAGTTCCAGCCGTCTGAGGATAATGCGGCCCGATGGGCGCCCTCAAGCTGAGCAAACCAAAAAGTTACCTGGTACGGGCCAAAGGATTACCTGGCGGCGATGCCGCCGAAGCATGGAGGTAGTCGTAGGAGCTTGGCCCTGTGCCTCCACAAGCTCGGCCTTCATGAGCCCGTCGCCTCAGGAGGCTCGGAGCTCCCGCTCGGGCCCGGTGCCTCCTCCAACTCCTCGTGGTGCCTGGCCCAGTATGGCGCGAACATGGCCCGGGCAAGACGCTGGAACGTGTCAGCCGCGTTCGCCAGCCCGAAGGGCATGCTGACGTAGTTGCGCGGGTAGGCCCTGCCGTGACTGGCGCGCGTCGGCCAGAAGACGTCCGATGATGCAGCCCTGTTGATGCTGGGTACGTTGACGCAGATGCGCGGTGCGCCGCTCGGGTCGATGACGGCGACAACGTTGGGTGGTGCGGGGCCGTGCCCACCTCGCACAGCCTGTGCTTCCTGAAGCTCCTCGATTGCTCTAGTGATGAACTCCCGCGAACTTGGCACTTTGTGCCGTGCTCCTTCCTCGGATGGGTGTGCTGGCGCACGCGCCCAAGTTGTGCCCGAGCAGCTCCCTTGTCTCACTGGTCAGGTTGGTAGTCCTCCGGGTGGAAGCCCCCAGGCCCGGCCCAAGGGAGGCGCCGAGCGCGCCTTCCTATGCGAGGGATGAAGGGGCCTAAGCTCCCGACGCAGACCCTGAGGCGCCGTCCTTAGGGTTTTCAGCCCCCTGGCGTCCCTTGGACAGGAGCTGCTTCTTCTTCTTGGGGACGTCCTCGCGGGGCAGGATACCACCTTCGTCGTCCGAGTGCTCGGCCGCCGCGGCACAGTAGGTGCGCTCGAGGGAGCAGACGGCGTCCTTCTCATCGCAGGCGATAGTGATGACGCCGCCGCTTCCCGGCATCTTGAGCACGTTGTAGCCGTGGTGGGTCACCACCATGAACTTGGCAAGGGCTGGGTACCCAAGGATCGCGTTGTACAGGAGGTGGATGTGGGTGACGTCAAAGGTGATGATCTCGGTGTGGTAATTGCTGCGCCCGCCAAATGTGACAGGCAGGCGCACCTGCCTGATGGGGACTGTGGAGCCGTCAGTGACCCCTGAGGAGGGCTTGGTTGGCATCAGCTGGTCGGAAGGCACTTGGATCATCTCGAACGTCTCGATGGAGAGGACATTGAGTCCGGCGCCACCGTCGATGAGGGTCTTGGTGACGAGGACGTTGCTGATGGTGGGCGTGCACAGCATGGGGAGCGCGCCCACCATGGCTGAGCATCTGAGTTGATCCTTGGAGTCGAAGGTGATGGCGCACTGGGACCACTTGAGGGGGCGCGCGGCCTCAAGGTTTGGAAGAGCCGCGTTCACCTCTCGCGAAAACTGCTTGAAGACGCGGTTCGAGGCCGGGGCTTGGGCGCCGCCCAGGATGTAAGCTATCGTCCTAACCTCCTGGAAGCCCCCAGCCCCGTCGTTCTACCTATCCTCTTCCTTCCTTCTGGGTGGAGGCAGCGGGGGAAGACCGGCCTCGCGAGGGCGGACCTCACGAGGCTGGCCTCGACATGACCCCTCCGGAGGCTCGTCGCGCCAGCGGTCCTCACGAGCTTGATCGCGCCAGCGGTCCTCTTGAGGCTGGCATCGCCACTCCTGACGTGGGTCTCGATTGTCCCAGCGGCCTCCGCCGTGGCCTCCGCCACGTCCGTAGCCTCAGTCATTGCGCCCAGGGCATCGGCCGAAGTTCTCGTCACGGACCACCCTGAGCTCCTGATAGTCGATGGTGTTGTGGCTGTTGGTGCCATGGAAGATGCAGAATGGTCGCCCGACCGCGAGTGGTTCTTCGTCTCGGCCGCGCTTCACCTCGGGCTCAGCCGCCAGCACCGCGGCTGCTTTGTGCTTTGGCTCCTTGGCCTTGGTCTTCTTGTCTTCTGTTTCCGCCTCCGGAAGCTCACGGAGGGAGAGGCGGCCCTCCTCGGCCTTTGCACACTTGTTCACCAAGTTGAACATCTCCAAGGCCGAGCTCAGGTCGTCGTGGATAGCCAGCTCCTCCCTCATCCTCTGGTCATTGACACCGTCGGTGAACGCCGAGATGATGGCCTCATTTGAGGCCCTCGGGATCTTGAGGCGGGTAGTCGTGAAGCACTGTATGAATTTGTGCAGGGTCTCTTCAGGCTGTTGCTTCACGCGACGGAGGTCTCCCACTCCAAGCGCGCGGTCGCGGGTGCCTTGGAAATTGGCGACGAAGCGCTCACGCAGGCCTTCCCAGGAGGTGATTGCCCCTTCCGGAAGGTTGAGGAGCCAGGAAAGCGCGCCTCCTTTGAGCGCCATGGGGAACTAGGTTGCCATGACCTTGTCGTTTCCGCCGGCCGCCTGGATGCTCAGCTAGAAGAGCTGTAAGAACTCAGCGGGGTCCGCGGTGCCATCGTAGCGAGGAGGCAGGTCAGGCTTGAACTTGCAGGGCCACACGGTCGGATGGAGTTCTGGGGCGATGGCGCGGCAGCCCACCGGCCCCACGGGCGGTGCGAGCTCGGGAGGAACCTGGTCTTGATGCTCTTGCGTGGCTGCCTCCAGGGGTGCCCGGTCGCACCGCTGGCACGCTGGCGCTGGGAGCACACGCGCGTCAACGCACGGCCGCGGCACCACCTGGCAGCTTACTTCTTCTCTCACCCCCGTCCGGGTGCCCACGCGGCTAGTCGCACGGTCGTGCTTCACGCCTGGACTCGGGGTCGACGTCGCGCTGGGGAGGAGGAGGCGGCACATCATGAGCTTCGTCAGCTGCCAGGGAGGGTTGGGGCCGAAACGAGTAGGTGAACGTCGAAGCGTCGTCGACTGCGCCGACGAGCTCCGCGATGCGCCCTAGCCAGTCGTCGAGGCGGTTGGGGGCGGGGCGGTAGCGCAGCAGCTCGCGGGCCATGTTCAGTGCGCCCGATCCACGCGCCGGCCCTGGGCGGGCGTGGGAGGCGCCGTCTGGGTGACACGGGCAGCGCGGCGCTCAGCGCGGGCTCGGCGGGCGTCGGCCATCGGAGCGGTGAGGCGGAGGAAGAGCGAGGCTTGAGAAAGACTACGACACGCCCCCTACCTGGCGCGCCAAATTTCGGATTTCGGGCTCCGCAAAACCCTAAGGAATTCGAACCCAGGGGCGTGTGGGAAGATTCCCCAACAGCCTCGCCCCCTCCAAGCTCACAACACAATACCCCGCTCGATGGCGAGGAAGACAATGGCACACGAGAGTTTACCCAGGTTCGGGCCGCTGCGAAGCATAAAACCCTACTCCTGCCTTTTGGTGGATTGCCTAGCGAGGAGGTTTGTGGATGAACTAGTACAGCGATGTGTTTGCGGTGTGGTTATTCTCGCTCTCCCTACCGGGTACCTCATCTCTATTTATAGCGGCCCGGGTCATCTTCCCTTATCGCAATGGCGGGAAGGGATCCCACAACGGCCAAATTCGAAGGGGGACAGGAGGTAAACCCTATCCTGATGAAAGGTGGTCTTCGCCTGCAAAGTAGTGAATGGTGATGCAGTGGTGGGCTCGGTGATGACGTCCGTCCTGCCGCGCTCGCTGACCCGGTCTTGTTGCACCGGAATGGAAACCTTTGGCGGGGCTCCTTGGATACCGGCGTTCGTCCTTGTCGTCTTTGCACAAAACAGGAAACTGCTCCTTCTGGCGTGCTGGCGCCCGCCTGGCCTAGCTGTCGTTACCCCTAACCTCCTGAGGCCCAGGATTGCATAGGGATCTCCGCCACTCGGAAGGAGGCCTGGGGAGGCCTTCCCCTTCTGCCTTGACGCTGTCCTCCTCACGAGGATGGGTTCCTCGCAAGGGCCATGCCTTGAGCGAGGCTGCACAGTGTCGTACGAACCGCCAGGTGGGCCACGCCTTGGGCCGCAAGTAGGCAAGTCTGGGTACCCTGGTATCCAGAACGCCGACAAAATTTTCTTTGAACAACAACCTCTCTTGAAACACAATTTGCGTATTGAAACTCTTGGAGGCCCTCCTTCACCTAAAGGTGATCCTGTGTTTGAATTGAAACAATTGCCTGACACTTTGAAGTATGCTTATCTTGATGAGAAAAAGATATATCCTGTTATTATTAGTGCTAACCTTTCAGAACATGAAGAAGAAAGATTGTTAAAAGTTCTAAGGAAGCACCGGGCTGCTATTGGATATACTCTTGATGATCTTAAGGGCATTAGTCCCACTCTATGTCTGCACAAGATTAACATGGACCTTGATGGTAAACCCGTTGTTGATCACCAACGGCGATTGGATCCTAAGATGAAGGAAGTGGTAAGAACTGAAATATTAAAACTTCTGGAAGCAGGTATAATCTATCCTATTGCTGATAGTAGATGGATAAGTCTCGTTCATTGTGTCCCTAGGAATGGAGGTATTACTGTTGTTCCTAATGATAAGAATGAACTTATTCCACAAAGAATTGTTACTGGCTATAGAATGGTAATTGATTTTAGAAAATTAAATAAAGCTACTAGGAAGGATCATTACCCTCTGCCTTTCATTGATCAAATGTTAGAAAGATTATCTAAGCACACACACTTTTGCTTCCTAGATGGATATTCTGGTTTCTCTCAAATACCCGTGTCACAATCCGATCAAGAAAAAACCATCTTTACTTGCCCTTTTGGAACCTATGCTTATAGACGTATGCCTTTTGGTTTATGCAATGCACCTGCTACCTTTCAAAGATGTATGACTGCTATATTCTCTGATTTCTGTGAAAAGATTGTGGAGGTTTTCATGGATGAATTTTCCGTTTACGGAACTTCTTTTGATGATAGCTTAAGCAACCTTGATCGAGTTTTGTAGAGATGTGAACAAACTAATCTTGTATTGAATTGGGAGAAGTGCCACTTTATGGTTAATGAAGGCATTGTCTTAGGGCACAAAATATCTGAACAAGGTATTGAGGTGGATAAAGCTAAAGTTGATGCAATTGAGAAAATGCCATGTCCTAAAGATATTAAAGGTATTCGCAGTTTCCTTGGTCATGCTGGTTTCTATAGGAGGTTCATTAAAGACTTCTCTAAAATTTCTAGGCCTCTTACTAATCTTTTGCAAAAGGATATTCCTTTTGTTTTTGATGATGATTGTGTGGAAGCCTTTGAAACACTCAAGAAAGCCTTAACCTCTGTACCTATCGTTCAACCACCTGATTGGAACTTGCCTTTTGAAATTATGTGTGATGCTAGTGATTATGTTGCTGGTGCTGTTCTAGGACAAAGAGTAGATAAGAAATTGAATGTTATCCATTATGCTAGCAAAACTCTAGATAGTGCTCAACGAAATTATGCTACAACTGAAAAAGAATTTTTAGCGGTCGTGTTTGCTTGTGATAAATTTAGATCCTATATTGTTGACTCAAAAGTAATTGTTCACACCGACCATGCTGCTATAAAATATCTTATGGAAAAGAAAGATGCTAAACCTAGACTTATTAGGTGGGTTCTCTTGCTCCAAGAATTTGACTTGCATATTGTTGATAGGAAGGGAGCTGAGAACCCCGTAGCTGATAACTTGTCTAGGTTAGAAACTATTCTTGATGACCCACTACCTATTGATGATAGTTTCCCTGACAAACAGTTAGCTGCAATAAATGTTTCTCAAAATACTCCTTGGTACACTGATTATGCTAATTACATTGTCGCTAAATATATACCACCTAGCTTCACATACCAACAAAAGAAAAAATTCTTCTATGACTTAAAACATTACTTTTGGGATGACCCACACCTTTATAAAGAAGGAGTAGATGGTATTATTAGACGTTGTGTACCTGAGCATGAACATGAACGAATCCTACGGAAATGTCATTCCGAAGCTTATGGAGGACATCATGCGGGAGATAGAACTGCTCACAAGGTATTGCAATCTGGTTTTTATTGGCCTACTCTCTTCAAAGATGCCCGTAAGTTTGTCTTGTCTTATGATGAATGTCAAAGAATTGGTAATATTGGTAAGCGTTAGGAAATGCCAATGAATTATTCACTTGTTGTTGAACCGTTTCATGTTTGGGGTTTTGATTATATGGGACCTTTTCCTTCCTCTAATGGGTACACTCATATTTTGGTTGTTGTTTATTATGTCACTAAGTGGGTAGAAGCTATTCCAACTAGTAGTGCTGATCACCACACCTCCATTAAAATGCTCAAAGAGGTTATCTTTCCGAGGTTTGGAGTCCCTAGATATTTAATGACTGATGGTGGTTCACACTTTATTCATGGTGCTTTCCGTAAGATGCTTGCTAAATATGATGTTAACCATAGAATTGCATCACCTTATCATCCTCAATCTAGTGGTCAAGTTGAACTTAGCAATAGAGAAATAAAATTAATATTACAAAAAACTATCAATAGGTCTCATAAGAATTGGTCTAAGAAATTAGATGATGCACTTTTGGCCTATAGAACAGCTTATAAAAATCCTATGGGTATGTCTCCATACAAAATGGTATATGGTAAAGCTTGTCATTTGCCTCTAGAATTAGAACATAAAGCATTTTGGGCAATTAAAGAACTTAACTATGATTTCAAACTTGCCGATGAGAAGAGGCTATTTGATATTAGCTCACTTGAGGAATGGAGAACCCAAGCCTATGAAAATGCCAAGCTATTTAAAGAAAAAGTAAAAAGATGGCATGACAAAAGAATCCAAAAGCGGGAATTCAAAATAGGAGACTATGTTCTTTTGTTTAATTCTCGTTTAAGATTTTTTGCAGGTAAGCTTCTCTCCAAATGGGAAGGACCTTATATTATCGAAGAGGTTTATCGTTCTGGAGCTATCAAGATTAATAACGCCGAAGGTACTAACCCGAAGGTGGTCAATGGACAAAGAATTAAGCATTATATCTCAGGTATGCCTATTAACGTTGAGAGCAATGTTATCGAAACCATGACACCGGAGGAACACATAAAAGAAACCTTCCGGAACACTCCAGAATTTTGAAAAATAGGAGGCACATGATACGGTAAATAAACTGACTCCGAAAAATCTGCAAAAATATATTTCGTCAGTTTTCGAATATTAGAAAATTTTGGAAATAAAGAAATAAACCGGAAGGTGATCGAGGTGAGCACGATACACCAGGGCGCGCCCCAGTGGGTTGTGCCCACCTCGGATACCTTCCCGACTCTGTTTTCCTTCCATATGCTTGTTTTCCAAGAATAAAAATTCTCTATATAGACCCCCGACTGTTTTGACAACCGCATCGCAGAAAAATCCTCTGTTCTTGTTTCTTGCTGTTTTCTCGTCAGATCTAGATCTCCATGGCTCCACCAAGCTCCTCCAAGGACAAGTTCTTCGAGAAGGTCATCAACCTGTAATTGCCGGAGGTGATGAAGCACCCTCAAGCCATTGAGATGCGTGAGGGGGTGCTCCACATCCGCGATGTTCAGGGACCCAAGAAGACCGGAAGCATGGAGGCTAGGCTCGAGGCGGTGGAACAGGAAGTTTTCAAGTGCCAGAAGATGGTGGAGCGCGGACTTAGTGCCAATCACTCCACGATAATGGAATTCACCCGTGATCAGGCGGTGGATGGCCGGACTATGAAGGACATCATCTCCAACCTCAACGAGCAAATTAATTTTCTGAAGAGCCAAGTTTATGATCTTCAAAACCAGGTCTTTGAATATGACGCAAGATTTGAAGGTATTAGTTTAGCTGCCAGTTGCAGGACTCAGGGGACTCTTGCGTCAACTTATGATGGGGAGCCCTTGCCCTGGAAGCTGGAGGACAAGCATATTCCTTCATCACCACCACCTTCTTCATTACCACCACCTAAGAAAACTTGAGCACACGGGTATGGGCACTCCCCTTGGCTTGAGCCAAGTTTGGGGGAGGTGTCCCGGTATCGTATCACCATCACTTTTATTCACCTTTAACTATTTTAGTTCAATCTTTAGTTTTCCTTTGCTTTAGTTGAATAAAAGTTTAGCATGATCTATTTTCGTGTGTTAGTTTCATGGCCTATCTATCTATGTATTCGAGTGAGAGTTATATAATAAAGTTTAGTTTGAGTTTTTTCCTCTCTACTTTCTTGTTGCAATCAAAATAAAAGGAAAGAAAAATAAATGAAAAGAATCATATGCTAATCTTATGGTGAGTAATGACATCACATAAGGAAAAGTATAAGTAGTAAAATTTATTGGAGATTCACAAACATAGCATTGGTCAATGATTCAATTCATGAAAGAATTAATGAGGGAAGAGAAGATTCACATGCAAATACACTATCTTGGACATCTTTTATGATTGTGAGCCCCCATTAAATATTATATGACAAAATTGTTGACGCTGGACAAGGAAGACAACGTAATGATTTATGTTTGTTCATATTCACATAGAAGTTACATTGTCATAGATCCTTCAACATGTGGTGCTTGCCCAATATCTTTGCTAGCCAAAAATTTCGCACTAAGTAGAGATACTACTTGTGCATCCAAAAACCCAAAACCAAACTCATTCTTTGCGAGTCCACCATACCTACCTATGGATCAGGAAAGATCCCTCAAGTAAGTTGTCATCGGTGCAAAAAGGAAATAAAAATTGCTTCTAAAAGTGTTTTGATCAATTAGGGTAAGAGAAAATTGAGCGCTATACGAACTTATGATGGCAAAGTAATAAAAGCGACAAATTGCATAATAAAGGTTGCTAGCATAGGGGGAAGTATAGCGTGACGTTCTTTTACATTAAGGGATTGTGCATACAAACCAAAAGCGCATGACAACCTCTGCTTCCCTCTGCGAAGGGACTATCTTTTACTTTTATGTATTTACTTTTATGCAAAGAGTCAAAGTATTCTTCCCTATTCCTTTTTAGTTTTTCCCTTTTGCAAGCATCATGTGGTGAGGAAAGATCTAGGCACATATATCCAGTTGGATATGGGAGGGCATGAGTTATTATTGTTGACATCACCCTTGAGGTGAATACGTTGGGAGGCAAAACTATAAGCCCCTATCTTCCAATGTGTCCGGTTGAAACTTTTTGTTCGTGGGTATGCCGTGAGTGTTAGCAATCATAGAAGACTAAATGATGGTTGGGTATGTGGACTTGCCAAAAGGATCCGACATGAGACCCTTCCTGAAAATATGATGAATTGTAGTTGCAAAGTTGACTGAGAACATAGTTTGTTGGTTTTCAATAAGGTTTATGCTTCATACTTCTATGTTGTGATGAATTGTTACTTGTTCATGAGAAGTTATATGATAAAAGTGTATTGAATAAGTTTTATGATAGAGTTTGTTGCTGTTATGATAATAAGCATGATGCTACTATGTCCGTATTTTGTTTTTATCGACACCTCTCTCTGAAATCATGTGGACATGCTTTTCAATATCGGTTTTTGCTTGAGGACAAGCGAGGTCTAAGCTTGGGGGATTTGATACGTCCATTTTGCATCATGATTTCCTACTATTATTTATTATGTTTTGTTGAATAATAATGCTTTAGGGAGTGATTCTAATGCCTTTTCTCTCATAATATGCAAGATTTACACAAAGAGGGAGAATACCGGCAGCTGGAATTCTGGACCTGAAAAAAGCACATCAGAGTTACCTATTCTGCACATCTCCAATGGAGCTAAAACTTTACGGAGATTATTTTTGGAATTAATAAAAAATACTAGAGCAAATAAATACGAGAGGGGGCCATGCTGGTGGGCACAAGACACCAGGGCGTGCCAGGTCGCCCTGGGCACGCCCTGGTGGGTTGTGCCCTCCTCGGCCCACTTCCAGTGCCCATCTTCTGGTATATAATCACTTTTGTCCTAGAAAAAAATAAGAGGAGGACTTTCGGGATGGAGCACCGCCGTCTCGAGGCGGAACTTGGGCAGGAGCACTTTTGCCCTCCGGCGGAGCGATTCCGCCGGGGGAACTTCCCTCCCGGAGGGGGAAATCGAAGCTATCGTCATCACCAACACCCCTCTCATCTTTGGGAGGCCAATCTTCATCAACATCTTCAACAGCACCATCTCCTCTGAAACCCTAGTTCATCTCTTGTGTTCAATCTTTGTACCGGAACCTCAGATTGGTACCTGTGGGTGACTAGTAGTGTTGATTACCTTGCGTAGTTGATTACTATATGGTTTATTTGGTGGAAGATTATATGTTCAGATCCATTATGCTATTCAATACCTCTGTGATCTTGAGCATGATTATTATTTGTGAGTAGTTACCTTTGTTCTTGAGGTCACGGGAGAAGTCATGTTGCAAGTAATCATGTGAATTTGATATGCGTTCGATATTTTGATGATATGTATGTTGTGATTCCCTTAGCGGTGTCATGTGAACATCGACTACATGACACTTCACCATTCATGGGCCTAAGGGAATGCATTGTGGAGTAGTTATTAGATGATGGGTTGCTAGAGTGACAGAAGCTTAAACCCTAGTACCCAAGCACCGGTCCACCCACATATCAAATTATCAAAGTAGCGAACACAAATCAAACCAACATGATAAAAGTGACTAGATGAAATTCCCGTGTACCCTCAATAACACTTTGCCTATTACTAGAGATTGTTCTGGCCTGTCCTTTGCCTCAAAAGGATAGGGCTACCTTGCCGCACCTTATTTACCGTTACCGTTAGTTGCTCGTTACAAATTATCTTGCTATCAAACTATCTATTACCTACAATTTCAGTGCTTGCAGAAGTTACCTTGCTGAAAACCGCTTGCCATTTCCTTCTGCTCCTCGTTGGGTTCGACACTCTTACTTATCGAAAGGACTACGATTGATCCCCTATACTTGTGGGTCATAAGTCCCCGACGTTGATGTAGCATATCGCTATGCCTCGTTGTTGTATCTCTCTATCGCGTGCCTGCGTGCTGCCTGGTTTGCCAAGTTATTTCCATGCCGAACTTGTCGCTGGTTTGTAACAGACTTATGTATGGATCGTTATGTCGTGCTTGACTATTATGATGTATCTATTGCACTTCTTTCTTTGTGCATTTTACCTCATGAATGATTCATTGTCTTGTCATTACTCAATGCTAAACTATCGCTGTTACATATAACAGGATGGTCAGGCCAGTTGGTCGTGGTCGTGGTGCGCCTGACCACCCACCACCACCTGAATACATGGCTAGAATGATGCAACAGTTTGAGCTGAACCGCCAGTTTATGCAAGGGCTTATGGATTAGTTTCCGAGGCTGAACATGAATCAGCAGCCAGCCCTAATGACTCTGCATGACTTTATGCGCCTCAACCCTGCTATCTATCGCAGCTCAACTCAGCCGCTTGACACTGATGACTGGCTCCATGACATCACCTACGAACTGGAATCTACAGGCGCCCCAATGTCTAGCTATGTCAATTTTGCCTGATACTTCCTGAAGGGTCCTGCTGCTCAATGGTGGGACAGTCATAGGCACTCATAGCCTGCTGGAACCATCATCACGTGGCCGGAGTTCGAAGCTGCTTTCCGTACCCGCCACATCCCTCAGGGAATTATGGACAGGAAGAAGTGTGAGTTCCGCAACCTCACCCAGGGCAACAAGACTGTGGATGCTTATCAGCGGGAGTTTCTGGACTTGTCCTGCTATGCTAAAGAACACGTTGCAACTGATGCTCATAGGCAGGAGAAATTCCGCAAAGGCCTTCACCCTGATATCAAGCTGGCGCTCCTTGTTCACGACTTTGATAATTTCACCACCTTAGTGAACAAGTCCATTCAAGTTGAAGCAGGTCTGCAGGACTACAAGGATAGCAGCAAGCGCACCCATGACATGGGCTCATCTTCGGGCTCATTAACTCAGAAGCGCAAGATCTGGATTCCCCAGAACATGTACCATGCACCTGCTCCTACTCCAAGGCCGTCTTATGCTGCACCTCGTCTGCCCCCTCCACCACCAAGGCAGCCGAGGCTCCCAGCTCCACCACCCCAAGCTCCTGTTCCACCTTCCCGCCTTGAGGATGGGCTGTGCTTCAAGTGTTGTCGTCCAGGGCACCGTGCCAGAGAGTCCAGGCAGAATCAGAATCAACTTGCACTGCCTTCCAACCAGCCCCGCAACAACAATGCCAGGCCTGCTCATGTTCGTGCTGAGGCTAACAACATTGAACTAAATGAAACTCAAGATGCCCGCTACTATGATGGGTACACTTCTTGTTAACTCAGTACCAACTTCTGTATTGTTTGATACAGGAACATCACATTCTTTCATGTCGGAAAAGTTTGCATACATGCATGACATTAAGAGTGAAGAGATGAACGTCCCAATAGTGGTAAACACCCCCACAGGCCAATGTCGAACCTCCATGGTTAGCCATAATGTCCCCATTGAAATTGAAGGGTTGGAATTCCTTGCCTCCCCCATAATGCTGAAGTCTTCCAATATTGACCTCATTCTGGGAATGGATTGGTTGAAGACTCATACCACTTCGATAGTGTGCGCCACCAAAACCGTCCACCTCATGCATCCTTCGAATGAGATAGTCAGCTACCATGCTCATCTCGTTCGAGATGCAGAAGCCCGACTTTATGCCTTGAATGCATTGAATGCATCACCTCTTGAAGGGATTGAAAACATTCCAGTTGTTTGGGACTTCCAAGATGTCTTTCCGGAAGAACTTCCAGGGATTCCCCCTGGTAGAGCTATCGAGTTTGTCATCGACTTGGTACCCGGTACCACTCCAATAGCCAAGCGTCCTTATAAGATGCCTCCTCATGAGTAGCTTGAGCTTAAGCAAGAAATCGACAATTCGCTTCGCATGGGTTTCATACGCCCAAGTTCCTCCACTTGGGGAGCGCCTTCTCTCTTTGTCAAGAAGAAGGATGGTACGAATCGTTTGGTCCAAGACTACCGTCCCATCAACCAGGCAACCATTCAGAACAAATACCCGCTTCCTCGGATCAATGATATGTATGATCAACTTGCTAGTTCCTCTATGTTTTCTAAACTCGACTTGAGGTTTGTGTTATCATCAGATCCGGGTTCGCGAAGAGGATATTCCGAAAACCGCATTTGTTACTCGCTATGGTTCATACGAGTACACCGTCATGTCTTTCGGCTTAACAAATGGTCCAGCGACATTCTCTTGCTTGACGAATTATATCTTCATGGACTACCTCGATAAATTCGTCGTGGTTTATCTGGATGATATTCTGGTGTTCTCCAAGAATAAAGAAGAGCTCGCTGAACTTCTTCGTCTTGTGCTGGAAAAGCTTCGAGAGCATCAGCTATATGCCAAATATTCCAAGTGTGAGTTCTGGTTGGATGAAGTGACCTACCTTGGTCATGTGATCTCCAAAGATGGTATTGCCGTCAACCCAGAACGAGTTCAGGCTATTCTTGACTGGACTCCACCGAAGAATGTTAAGCAAACCAGAAGTTTCCTCGGACTCGCCAGCTATTGCCGTCATTTTGTCGAGAACTTCTCCAAGATTGCCAAGCCATTGACCAATCTGCTTCACAAAGGCGTTAAGTTTGAGTGGACAGACAAATGTCAGGAAAGTTTCCAAGCACTCAAGGACAAGCTGACATCTGCTCTAGTGCTTGCTCCTCCGGTTTCTCAGAAGGACTTCGTCATTTATTGCGACGCATCCTGCCAAGGATTAGGCTATGTCCTAATGCAAGAACGCAGAGTGCTTGCTTATGCTTCGCGACAGTTGCGTCCCCATGAAGAGAATTATCCAGTGCATGACCTTGAACTTGCTGCGGTGATCTATGTCCTGTTTTTATGGCGACATTACCTTCTTGGTAATCGTTATGAGATTTACATTGACCATCAAAGCCTGAAGTACCTGTTTACTCAGCCAGACCTAAATCTTCGTCAGAGGTGATGGATGAAAGTAGTTATGGACTATGACTTCGGTATATCTTATACCCCTAGCAAGGCTAGTGTTATGGAAGATGCCTTGAGTTAAAAGGCTTATTGCAATAATCATATGGTTCAAAAGGCTAACCCCCGTCTCCATGAAGAGCTCCGCAAGTTGAATCTTCACATTGTTCACAGGGTTCTCTTAATAACCTTGTCATGGAACCGACTCTTCTGAGAGCTATTAAGTCTGCACAAGACAATGATCTTTACATTATAAGAATGAAAGAGGATAATTTAGAGAAATTCAAGGAATTGTCGCTGGGTGAAGATGGAGCTTTGTACTTCATGGATCGCATTGTGGTTCCCCGATTTGAACTTATGACAGAGAAGGTGATGAAAGAAGCTCACGACACCCCTCTCTCTATTCATCCGGGCAGTACTAAGATGTATTTGGACATCCTTCAAAAGTACTGGTGGTCTGGGATGAAGCAAGACATTGCTCGCTATATTGAAGAATGTGACGTTTGTCGCCGAGTCAAAGCTGAACAATAGAAACCTGCTGGACTTCTGCAACCACTCCCTATTCCTGAATGGAAATAGGACAAGATTCATATGGACTTCATCACGGGTTTTCCAAAGTCACAGAAGGGTAATGATGTTATCTTTGTCGTCACCGACCAATTCTCAAAGGTCGCACACTTTCTGCCAGTCAAGGGGACAATTACTACTAGTCAATTAGCAGCCTTGTATACCTCTAGAATTGTTTCACTCCATGGCATCCCAAAGGAAATCAGTTCAGACCGTGGCAGTATTTTCACCTCCAAGTTCCGGGATAGTTTCCAAGAGGCAATGGGAACTCATATTACCTGGAACACTGTTATCACCCTCAGTCTCAAGGTCAACTAGAAAGAGATAATCAAATCTTTGAAGACATGCTACGGGCTTGTGTTATGTCTTTCGGCAAGAAGTGTGAAGAATCTCTTCCTTATGCTGAATTTTCTTATAACAACAACTATCAAGCCAGCTTGAAGATGGCCCCCTTTGAAGTGTTATATGGACATAAATACCGAACCCCTTTGAACTGGTCAGAAACTGGGGAACGTGCACTCATTGGTCCGGACATTATCCAACAAGCTGAAGAGCAAGTCCGCATTGTTCGGGATAATCTCAAGGCGGCCCAGTCCCGTCAGAAGAGCAATTATGACAAGAAACACTGGGGTTCAACCTATCAAACCGGTGATAAGGCTTATCTGCGTGTCACTCCTTTGAGAGGCACTCATCGGTTCGCAGTCAAGGGCAAGCTAGCTCCTCGCTACGTTGGTCCCTTCCTCGTTATTGAAAGGCGTGGGCATGTGGCTTATAAATTGGAGCTGCCACCAAAATTCTCCCATATCCATGATGTCTTCCATGTGTCGCAACTTCGTCGTTGCTTCAAGGATCCGCATCATGAGGTGGACCCCAAATTGATTGAGGTGCAGGATGATCTCACTTACAAAGAGCATCCGATCCGCGTTCTTGAAGAAACCGAACGTCGGACTCGTCAGAAGGTTACCAAGTTCTTCAAAGTGCAGTGGTCAAATCATTTTGAAGATGAAGCTACTTGGGAACGTGAGGATAACCTTCGGGCAGAATAACCCGATCTTCTCACTTCTACCTCTTAATTCTCTGGACGAGAATTTCTTTTAGTAGGGGAGAGTTGTAACACCCCTGGGATCTTGCTACATTGATCAATGTAATTAACCTACAGTGATGGCCAAGATTAAGCTAATGCTTTTGCTAATCCACGTGTGATCACTTTTGGAATCAATTCCAAATTCAATTTCTTTTGCAATTCAAATTCATTTGAAAAGTGGATTTAAAAGTTTTGCAAACCAAGAAATAAAAATCATGGATGGGTTGCAAATATTCCACAAGCTTTTACAAAATTGCATCACACTTTTTACAAAGTGCTTTGGTGCCTCAAATTAAGTATAACAGAGGCCAAAACTATTATTTTAAATGCCTTTTTGATTTTCGCTGATTTCAAATAAATTCAAAAGGCCTCCAAACTTTTTATGGCACTCCCTAATATTGCATTTGTAATAATGGGCATGTTCTCTACTTTTTATAAAAGTATTTTATTACTAAAATAAATAAAGCAGAAATAAATAAAAGAGAAAAGCTAGTAAAAAGAAATAAAAGAGAGTAGGCTCTGTGGCTGGGCCTAAGTGGCCGAGCCGGCCCAGTCCATCTCCCCCCGTCGTCTTCCCCACACTGCTCACCGGGGGGGGGGGGGGGGCGTGGGCGCCGCGATGCGCGCCACCGGCCGCCCCCGTCGCCCTAGCGCCCATCCGGCGGCCCCTCGCCACCTACAAGGGCCCCCGTGACGCCCGGTAACCCTAGCGACCTGCTCCCTCCCGTGCTCGATCTCCTCCTCCCCGCTCGCAACCGAGCGCATCGCCGCCATGGCCGTTGGCTAGTCGAGGCCACCATGCCCCCACACCCCACGACACGTCCTGGAGCTCTGCCTTCGACTTCTCCATCGACTGCGCCGCGCCATTGGAGCCGAGGAGCGCCACGCCGTCGCCATCGACCTCTTCTTCCTCCTCGGGCCGCCGCCGTCGCCTCCGCTGGAATGCCCCCTCGAGCCTCCCCCGAGCCCTCTTTGCGCAACTACAAGGCCCGGTGAGCCCCCCGATCCTCCTCCTCCCTCTCTCGCGCTCGATCTGGCCGTGTAGCCCCCGTTCTGCCATGGCCGAACTCGAGTTCTGCTCGGGCTCATCGCCGGCGAGGCTCCGGTGGCCCAACGGCCCCGGGCTCCTCCTCGTTGTCTCCGCCGCACCGCGTAGAGGCTGCCCACCGCTTTGGTTCGCTCGGTTTCGCCCCATAGCCGCGGCTCCACACTCGCCCGAACCGGCCGCCGTCGGAGCTCGACGCCGGCGTCAACTCCGTCCACCCCCGTCGTTGCCACCGCCGTCGCTAGACACGCGCCGCCGTGGGCGATCGAACGCACCAGCTCGCACTCCAAACGGAGCCCTGTGGGCGAATCCGGTCGCGTCCCGTGCGTGCCGCCATGGTTTTGGTCACCGGTGGCTGAACGCTGGCGGCCACTGGCCTGGACGACCAGGGCCACCCCTGGGTCACTGGCCAGTGCCCCCTGGGCCCCTATGGACCTGTTGACCAGGGTCAACAGGCTGACTGGACTGCCCAGTCACTGATAGGTGGGCCCCCTGGTCCTATGACATGTGGGCCCAGCATAATTAGTGTTAATTAAACTGTTGAATTATTATTAATAATTAGTTTAGACTAGTTAGTCACTTACATGTGGGTCCTACCGTTAAATTAATCTGTTTAATTAAAACTAATCCCTGGATTAGCCCACTATCTATGACAGGTGGGGCCCAGCTGTTAGGTTTGACGTGAGACAGCTGGGTTGACTGCTGATGTCATGATGACATCATGCTGATGTCATAAATGCATTTTTGAATTTAATTAAATCTGTTTAATTTCAGAATATTAATAAAACTTTGAAAATTAATATAAAATAATCAGTAAGTCAGATGAAAATAATTTATATATGACAGTTGCTCAGAAAAATCACACGAATCCGAATACGCTGTCCGTTCATCTATCACATGCTCCTAGCATGATGAACATGGAACTTTTGCATCAGATTCGTCTGTTCGATAGTGGCCTAAGACCCGAGAAATATCGTCAGATATTTCCCCGCTCCGTCTGTGACGTGTCGTACTGCGTTAGCTCATCCATAGCACTGCATATTGCCATGTCATGCATCGTGTTGCATCTGCTTGCATTATATTTATTATTTCTCCCCCCTCTTCTCTCCGGTATACATCGAGATTGACGCTGCTGCCGGGTACGACTACGCCACTGACGATCAGACCTTTGCAGCAGAGCAGCAAGGCAATCAACCCCCTTGATCATACCGATATCGCCCATTCCTTCTCTGTCATGCTCGCATTAGATTTTGCTACTGCTGCAGATAGCTCCTATTCTGATGCATAGCCTGTTTTTGTTAAACTGCTATTACCTACTGCTTCATTAAACTGCTTAGCATAGGTTGATTAGGGATACCCTGTGACCCCTTAGTCCCAGTTGCCCCTGCTTCATCATCGATGACTTGAAGACTCAATCAACTAATCGACAAGCCATGACCCGTCACATTCACCACACTCCCCCTTAGTTGTACGACTCTACAGAGCTACTATCGAGTACCGAGGGTGACCCCTCATGAAGTACTCATGATGCTAACTCTGTAGTTTAGCTAGTCCGTCATGGATATCGAGGGTGATTCCTCCTTCACCACTCCCGACGACGACTCTGTCGTGCAACCACTGAAGCGTAGACCATCGAGCGTGAATCCTCTCTGGTCACCTTGATGGTTACATCGGGTGGGATCCTCCGAGGTTGATTCCTTGGGTTTCCCCTTGATGTATGGACACACGGTTACTTAACTGTACTACTGTTGGAACATGTTGAGGTCAGGATGACCTGGTTGGTGTTGGTTTAATTATGACGAGGCATGGCCGGGCATTCTTGGCCCTTGCCACAAGTCCTCGAGACGGGGCGACGGGACCACATATCGTGTATCGCGCTCATCACTGCAGTTAACAAAATGCTAATGGGTTGGGTATTTGATCTGAGTTGGTCGTTTGACCTTTTCGCACTAACCTTCACGTGGGAGAAGTTATGGGTACTAGGACGTCAGCAATGGAGCTGCGCACGCCCGAGTGGTCCGCGACGGCATTGATCTTGTATAAGAGGTGCTAGGACTAACCTCGGCCGCCCATGCATCGTGTAGGAGTGCAAAGGGCGAGTGGGCCCATGACCCTGCGCGCTTAGGATTTAGACCGGCGGGCTGGCCTCTCTATTGAGCCTAGGTAGGGCGACGACGTGTTGATGTCCTGAGGTCGGGCATGACCCATGAAAGTGTGTCCGGCCAGAGGTTATCAAGCGTGTTGGAAAATGTGGTGCACCCCTGCAGGGATGAAGTTAACTATTCGAATAGCCGTGTCCATGGTAACAGGACGACTTGGAGTTGTATCCCGATCTAATACAACTAGAATTGTGACTTAAAATTGAAATGGGTGTTGGCTTCGAGATTTGCTTTCTCGCAGGGAGTCGAGGAAGAATCTCTGGGCGTGGTTACTTAATAAAATTGCTACAATAATATTGATACATATGAGTTACCAATCTACACTCTTCTAATGTTGCAAGATGTTGAAGATGCTAGTCTTCGATAGGACTAAGCCTTCCCCCTATTCTTGCTTTTCTGCAGTCAGTCCAACGATATAACCCCATTCCTTTGATACTGATGCATATGTTAGTATAGTTCTGATGTAAGTCTTGCGAGTACTTGGGATGAGTACTCACCGCTGCTTTACCTCCTCTTTCCCCCTCGATACGATTCCTGCGTTCAGATGACGGAGCCTGGGAGATGGAGTACACCGCCGATGACTACTACACCATTGCTGGAGCTTACTACTACGTGGAGAGTGCCGACGCTCAGGAGTAGTTAGGTTGGCTCACAGCAGGAGGCCTTGCCTATTTGGATCCATTGCTTATGTTCGTGCTAGACTTCTTAAGACAAACCTGTTTAACTTATGTGTGTACTCAGATAATATTTGCTTCCGCTGACTCGTTTGAATTTGATCTTATGGATTCGAGCCCTCGAGACCCATGGCTTGTAATATGAAGCTTGTATGACTTTAATTTGTGTCTAGAGTTGTGTTGTGATATCTTCCAGTGAGTCCCTAATTGTCGGCATTCTGGGATCGGGGGTACCCAGACCTGCGTGCCTGCGGCCCAGGGCGTGGTCCACCTCGATGGCCCGGTACGGCCTGTCGATGAACCCCACAAGACAAGACCGTCACGAGGTCCCCGGCCTCGCGAGGAATGACACCAAGACCTCCAGAGGAGTGGTTTCCCCAGGATGCCTCCCAAGGAGCGGAGATTCCTATGCAGTGCCCAGCCTCAGGCCGGCAGGCGCATGTTGCCTCAGGCCCCCGGCCTCAGGAGCGCTCATCCCCTGGCCTTGCCAGGCATTGCGACCCGACATACAGCGGCGATCGACCCTCGCTCGGGGGCTCCAACCAAAATGGTCGCTGGAAGGAAGACGACCAGGGGAAGGGAAGTCATGATTCAGCTCGTTATCAAGAAATTCTAACTCTACGTAAATCACTTTTCAGCACCTTCGCGGAAAGCAGGGCCCTGAGGAAGCACCTCCGGAGGCCCTGATTCCTCGCCACCCCAGGAGCCTCGCGAGCGGCGGGCGCCTCTCGAAGCTGCAAAGCTGCCTAGTCCGCAAGGAAGGTGCCCCCTCGGCAAGACCTCCAAGCTGCCCCGGCGCCCCAGCTGCACCTCGCGACGCAGGAACCCGCCACGAGAAGTAAAAGCAAAGGATGCCCCCCCGAGGATCGTCACTCCTAAGACTTGGCTCCGGCGCCCGAACATGAAGGAGATGACCCCTCCCGCGTGCGCTCGCGGGGCCGGCACGGTGCTACGAGAAAGGAAGACGACGCAGAAGAGGGAGAGTCGGGCTCTTGAGGTGCCGCCCCTGAGAGCCCGGTGCAGGCGCGACCCGTGCCTCCTCAGGACGTTAGCCTCGCGAGGTTCGAGCGGGCAGCCATCGCCAGGGGCTGATCGGCGCTCCCGCGAGACCCTAGAGGGGAGCCCGGGACGAAGCGACGGCCTGGCAAGGCAAGTACAAGTACAAGGAGAAGGAAAACGAAAAACCTCACAGAAGGAACGAGGACGCTTCGGGCACAACAGGCGACTACTACTAAAAAGCAAAGGTATAATACAAATGTTTAACGCCCCCCAGGGGCCAAATGGTTCTTGATGCAACAGGAATGAAGAAAATAGAGCTCAGGCAGAGGAGGCGCTGTCTCCGTCGCGGCTCTTGAAGGTCTTGGCTCCGGAGCTGTCGCCTTCCTCGGAGGACGCCGCCTGTGCAAACCGCTCGACCAGGGAGTCCATATACTCGCGCACCTCGTCCCTGAGGGGCCTCCGGAGCTCCTCGGGCACCGGCTCCGTCGCGCGGGAGAGGTCGAGCGTGGGGGCGTGGCGGCGCAAGTTGGAGAAGATGTGCGTCAGCGCGCTATCCAGAAGGTCGCGCGCGCTGGTCTCGGCGTCCTCGTCCACCCGGGACACGCAGACTCCAGCGCCTCCACCACCTTCTGGAATAAGTTGAGGTAGCCCCCGTCGCCGTGCGCACACGGCAACGCGGGGGCTTCCCCGACGAACCGGCGGACCGAACTGCCCGCACGACTCGCGATGTCCAGGTACTGCTTGGCGTGCTGCGCCTCCATCATCTTCGCGTGCGCCGCTTCGTCCCTGGCTGCCTGCACGGCATTGGCGGCCCCCTCGACCTGGGCCTGGAGGGACGCCAGCTCCACCTTGGCATCCTCCTCACCCCGAAGCGCGGCTTGGAGGGCGGCCTCAGTGTCCCGCAGCTGGGTCCTAAGCACGTCCACCTCGCCCTGAAGCACGTCAAGCCTGCGCCTCTTGGTCGTGGGCGCCCTGAAAGGAGCCGGCAATCAGACTCGCCGAGCCAGGCATGATTCACAAGAAAAGGCGGAGGCAATGACACACTTACTCATTAGTGGCGGTCTAGCGCCGACGCGCCTGGACCGGCCTTGAAGACTGATCCCTCCCGCCCCCAGGAGATGGTGGCGGCGCCGGGGATCCTTCTCGCGCTCCGGCACTGGCAACACTCCCCCCAGACGCCATGAGAAGGAGAAAGGGAGAAGAAGGCGGTGTTCCTGCGAAGGTGGCGAATGGGAAGGTGTGCGAGGGTGGAACTGCCCCTCGGGTGAGGCGGGTTTATAGGCGCAATCGCGGTCCCCGAGGCGTCGTGGGGAGTGGAGGCGACGCGTGCTCCTCGGGCGCCACGTGTCATGCTCGATCCGTGGGCGGCTCTGTCCCGCGTCGCTTCATTCCCCTTGATGGGTCACTTCATCGCAGGCCGGAGAGGAAGGATAACACAAGAGGGCGGCGTCAATCAAGGAAGGGCACTGATGACCGACGCAGCTTACCTACCCCACGTCGACTTGACTTGGGGTGGTTCCCGAGGCCCTGCGGAAGAGGAAGAACCCCGCGACCCACCGAGCACCACGCGTCAAGACAAGCCCGCAGGCGGTCGGGGCCCGTGGCATTTCGGCCGTCCTTCCTTAGATTCGCCTCGAAGCCAGTCCGAGCACGCCTTGGGCCCGGGGGCTACTGTCGGCATTCTGGGATCGGGGGTACCCAGACCTGCCTGCCTACAGCCCAGGGCGTGGCCCACCTCGATGGCCCGGTATGGCCTGGCGACGAACCCCACAAGACAAGACCTCCAGAGGAGCGGTCTCCCCAGGCTGCCTCCCGAGGAGCGGTTATTCCTATGTAGTGCCTAGCCTCAGGAGGCTGCGATGACGTGAGCCATGACAATCAAGGCAGGTGGGCGCCAGCGGCGCAGCAGAGACAGTTTCCTCTTTGGTGCTAAGGAGGCAAGGAAGTACGCGGGTTCCCGAGGGACCCCCCAAAGGTTTCCCTTCCGGTGCAACAAGACTAAGACGATGGGCTTGGTAGGGCGGACGTCACCAACGAGCCCGCCTCTGCGTCACGCCAAGGGCTTTGCAGGCAAAGACCACCTTTAGTCAGGATAAGTTGTACCTCCTGTCCCCTTTCATATTTGGCCGTTGTGGGATCCCTTCCCGCCTGTGCGATAAGGGAAGAGGACCAAGGCCACTATAAATAGGGACTAGCCCCCATCATAGAGAGGGACCGATCCATTCTCACCCGAGTGCCCTCGCGAGGTCGCTCACCACTGTACCTGTTCATCACCGAACCTCCCCGTGAGGCCAATCCACCCAAAGCAGGAGTAGGGTCTTACACCGCAAGGTGGTCCGAACATGGGTAAATCTCCGTGTTCATCTTCTTGCGTCCTCGTGCATCTTCGGCAAGGCAAGGTTGTGTAGCCGCTAGTTGAGTGGGATCGGAGGGCGAGCGCACCCCTGTGTTCGAACCTTTCTTGGGTCTGTGGAGCCCTAATTCCGACACTAATCTTGGTCATACGCATTTGCGTGTATGATTAGTGTACGATCAAAATGGGGGCGTCACATCTAGTACAACATGCGTTCTATGTCATAAGACATGAGCTGACGCATGTACTCGGGATGGTGATAGACCTGCTTTGGGTCGACCAAACGCTACTCCGTGAGTGGGTAGTTACAAAGGTAGGTTTCGGGCTTGTCCAGACCCATGCTGCGAGACATGGTTGAGCAAGATGGGATTTGCCCCTCCAATCAGGAGAAATATACTCTGGGCCCCTCGGGTGATGCGACCTGGATAAGCATGGCTATGCGATGAGGATTATGAGATAATTCGAAGTATTGGTCGGATTCACCAAAACGAGAAATAGGTCGTGTTGCAACAAGGATGACCATGTCGCCTTGAGCACGACAACATATATTGTGTGGCAAAGGGAACCAAAGTGTGATGTACAGGTTCGCCTAACCAGATTCACCGGACACTTGGAGTCGGCACCCTTTGCTAGAGGCCGCTATCGACTAGCCGAGCCGGATGTGATCCGACTCGCGACCAAGTGAACGAGAACCTAAGGGATCGACGCACTTAAGGGAAGGAACTACTTGTGGGCTTTAGGATCCATGCGAGGCCCAAGTGTTGAGCCCGCGATGGATGCCTATATATAGTGGAGGTGCGGCACACCCATCGAGTTGATCGCTTCGGCGCCATCATTAGGGCTTTGCATGTGTTGAAACAAGCCACCTCCACTCATCACCGAACTGTGTGATCGGACCTAGCAGTCCGCCGCACGGTGTTCCTCCCGCACGCGATTTTTCCTTTTCTTTTGTCAGGAACTTCCAAAAATCATAGATAAATAGGTGTTACTCCAAATGACATGATTCCAACTCCTGAATTTTTCTAAAACTCCAAACTATTTAATAGTACAACTTCCATATTTTTCCACCACAAGTTTTTGTACTATTCAAATTGAAATTCAAATTTGAACTATGGGATGAGCAACTTGCAAAATTCCTAGAACATCCAAATCAACTCCAAATGGAGTGATCCCAATTTCTAGGTGCTATAAATATCATGCCTTATTTATCTAGCCATGGTTAACATTTTTACCATGCATTGATTCTGCTGGATCAAATAAATAGCCCCATTTTTCATTATTGCCATCTTAGGAAATTCATAGGGAAATCATCCCAACACCAAATCATGTGAATCCACTTCCTAAAACCTTCTAAAATCATGCCCTATTTGTTGGGTGCATCCACTCATTTCCATAAAAATATTTTCTGTAGGCTCCTTACAGGATCATCATTTCCTCCCTTTCCACCATTTAAAAAGCCCCATTAATCCAACTCCAGTAGAGCAACTTTAGGGATTTTTCTTATGACCAGAGATGTCCTAGAAAAAATAAAACCCCTATTTATAGAGCACTTTTATTTTCTGCTTGTTGTGTTGCTTATTGCGGTTGTTTCCGACGATAGTTGACGAAGTAAATGAAATGCTCGGAGTGGACAAGAAGCTTGTGAAGACCTCGAAGACTTTGCTAAGCCAGGCAAGCAGCCCTTTGACCAAGTTAAGAAACCCTTTTCATGCATGTCATACAGCACTTTATTTCGATATATTGATCATGATGATGTGGTGACCACTTCGGTGGGATGCTTCTGATACTTTTACCATTGATACTTGCATCGTGCATGACCCTACCTCCTTATGAGGATTGTGCGGGTGGGAGTAGATAGGATGCTTAGTAGATTGTACGCAAAGTGGGATGGGATATGCATGGTGATGGAAACCAAAAGTGTTTTCAAAGAGTTTTCGAAAACCCCTCCGGGTGCCACTAATGCCCGAGGGAGATGAAGTTGAGCTAGGTAACCACTTGATAAAGAAGTGGTGTACCGGAGCAAGTTGTGTATGTGTGTGTTTTCGAAAATGGAGAGATTTAAGATTTGCTGACCGTCCCAACCTTACATGCACAACCACGATTCCCCTTATGGGACCGGGCTTTGTTGATTACTTTGGTCGATACTAGCAGGGAGCCCGCATTACTAGTGGCGGGAGAGTATGAGTTAATCTCTCGATACGGGGTCGTGCCTGGTAGGGTGACCATGCACAGTCCTTACAGGCACCGGGCACACCGTTGTGTTCCTTCATGGATGGTACTATGTGGAGCGATGCTCGTGTTTGTACATCATGAAGACACGGACCAACAAGTGGACTCTTTGTTTGTATCGTCAGGGGAAAGGCATTGTTCGGGTACTTACCTCGGGTATGTAATATACCGCGAGTCGTGGATGACATGGAAGTTCCCCAAGTCTTGTGGGTAAAGTGTGCAACCTCTGTAGAGTGTAAAACTATTCGAATAGCCGTGTCCACGGTCATGGGCAATTGTAGGTTCTGCTTAAACTACGTCCGATGTTTTCACAAACCTGGTGCGCGTGTGTTGGTGACAAAGTTGATACTCGAGTTAAGTCAGATGACTTGACATGGTGACTGAACATGAGATGTTCAATACCCTTGCTTATGATGATATCTGTAACTTGTTCATATGGATATCTGCTACCTCATGATGCATGCTTTTAATTGACCATGTCATTGCACTCAAAATTAGCTTTCTGCAAAACTTACCTACTTAGTGCTATATCATGCATTGTCATTGCCTTGTTCCAAAACATGGGTTGCTTGCGAGTACATTCAAAGTACTCATTGGCTTGCCACTGGTTATTTAATTGGCCAGGCATGGAAGAGCAGGATATGATGAAGAGTATCTTGGTGACGTACGTGCGAGCTAGGACGCTTCCTAGTCAGAATGCCTGTAGGGTTAAGGCAGATGGCATGGGTTCACGTTATCGTTGAGGATTTCCGCTGCAATCATATGAAGACTTGGCCATAGAGGCCATATTTGAGTAAAACGATACGTAATGGATGTAAGACTCTTGATATTCAGTTTCTGTTTGTTCAGTGAGCATTGATCTCTGGGATCACTCTGCACGTACATTCGGTGATCACGACTTATGAGTCGGGGTCCCCACAGAGCTGGTATCAGAGCCATCCTGACTATAGGAAGCCCTTAGTTAGCATGGACATTAGTTAGGACAAAACTGTTTCCCCTAGACCCTCCAAATCACTTGCAAAGACTACCATATTTCTTACCTCCTCTAAGCTTTCAAAGAAACTGAAGGATTGTGCCTTAGCACTTTCACCATTTTTTTCTTTTAGCTCTCCTCATCTACTTTTCAAAACCTTGCAAACGGTCGTTAGTGCCCTTGTGCCCCTGACCACTGGATTCCTTGAAATCCTTGTGGGTAACCCGGAAGGAAGCCACCTTGCCGGACATTTGCCCACATATCTTGAACGCAAGTTGGCGACAACACGACAAGACGATGCCAAGAGAAGATACCTTCTCGAAGGATGAGGATGCCAAGACTCAGAAGATGGTGACACCCTCGACACTGCCCCAGGATAATGCCACCTTCGCCTTCGATGACCCGGGCATAAGACATGCAATGTCATGATGTGCATCGCTAATAGAGCAACCCTGTCCTTTTCATTGTTGTGTCGGCAACCACCGGTGGATGAGAACCTTGCCATTTGGTCCGCCTCACCATAGTGAGTAGAAAAATGGTTCTCTTCATCCCCTGCTCTCGGTGTCGATATTATCAACATGACCGGCAAGTTGGAACTCTATCATGCCTTGTTGATGTCATTGCATAAAGGATTGCCCACTTGGAACTCTCTACACCTTGAAGGACAAGAAGGCATTGGCACGATTACGAAGACAACAGAAGACCCGTCAACGACAACCATGAGGAACCACCTTCGTCATCAAATCACCAGACGCGAAGTTGTCAAGGACTCTTCAGGCACAACCAGGATCGTTTCGACGAACAACAACCAGAGACATATCAACACCTGAAGAAGACCCAAAAGATTGAGTGGACCCCTCTCCAAGACATGAAGCAAGCACGACTACTGAGTTCGAGAACCCCTAGGGTAGGATGAGTCGTGTATTCCCCATGCGAAGTCGAGTCCGTGCGATGGTTCGAATGGAAACATGATGTGTGTTGCTTGTTTTATCTGTTTGTGTTTTGGTGAAAGTCGCACTTTTGCCAGAGGCAGCAAGTATGCGGCTATATCACGTACCTCATCTTACTGGTTGTGTTTGGCCTTTTCGGCACTTGTTCGATTGCACTTGCACTATACCACCCCCTTAGGCACACCTCTCCATGCTACTTTTCACTCTCACCTTTCTCGTCAACTGAAGACCAGCAAGACAAGATGCACCAAGGATCCACCTCGACAAACAACTAGCATTGAAGACTATGACTACAACCTACTCAACCAAGTGCAATCCCGTAGAGCTATGCTTTTCCCACAAGATTGGTAACCCCTCCCTAGACCAACCTAGACCTCACAAGCCCCCCAGCTCAAACCTTTGATCATGTGTTTAATACAAAGATTTGCCAGCGCACCTATTGAGCTTCAATAACCCCTGCTTGGCACTAGGTTCATTATGGAGCTAGTGATCATAGTGATCAACTGTCTTTCATTCTTAAGCTAGCACCAGAGCTGTGATGCCATAAGAGAGGTCGTTCTAGGGATATACGATAAGTAGGAAAATGATTTGATGTGGATATCATGGGTATCTTGAGGAAACAACTGAGATCATTTGGTGAATCACGAGACTTTCAAGGTGATAGGTGAACTTGGTGGGCCAAGTTGACAGGGTAGCATAACCTAATTCTCCCTTTAGTAAATTGAATTTAGTAGGACAATTGGGATTACAAGTTGAAATTCTTGGTGGCATGATAATTTGATTTTCTCAAGTAGTGGTCATGCATTTTTGATGTTACTATGGTGACTCGGGAGAACAAGTAGGAATTCTCATAGGACATGAGATTTGGATTTAAATAGGTGACCCTAACAAAGTGTTGGTGTTGAGTAAGTCTACATGGTTCAGAGTAAATTGGAGTTAGTCCGATGATCTTGATCGTAGTACCATGTTTCTGATGGACGGTAAGATAAGGAGATTGGGCGTTGTCAGAAATAAATTTAGGATCTATATAAGCTCGACCTTGGAGTTTAGTTGGTCATGAGATTGGAAGTTCGTGGATATACTGTGATGATCGTCCTTGCAATTATGAGTGGATTATAGGAACTGTAGGAGATTATGTAGAACTCCCTCAATATTGGATTTATAGGAGCAGTGGGTCACGTAACAATTGATGGAATTTAAGGACTACTTGATCGGATTCATTAGGAAGGAAACAAGATCTTGGATCGGTGTATTACGTGTTTCCTTAGCATAGAGATACAACACCCTAGACCTGGATAAACTGGCTTAGTACTTGGATTTGTAGTGTCACGATCGAGCTTAGCAGCTTGTATGCTTTCCCGAGGATTTTTACTTAGGGATATAAATATATGTGAGTTAGCTATAGTATATATATATGAGATTTTGGTTTAGTCCCTCTCTAAAAACCTTGGAGTTGTAGAGCATGAGTGATATTGGAGTTGACTTATATGAGATAATACCTTCAATGATATAAGGTGATTTTGTTTGGAGAAATAGGTAGGACTATTGGCATCTAAGAACTATGCTCAAGAATAAGATGATAGAAATTCACTCACATCGTATGATCCTTCAAACCCCTAAGCTTTATCGAGCCACAACAAAGTCAGATCACGACCATAGTCTTTGGCTCTAAGTCGAAAGACTATAGCCAGTACTCCACCTTGACCACCACTGAGGGAGTCCGGGATTAAGGGGTCCTCGGACTGCCGACCTATTTCTCATAGGTCGGGCTAATGGGCCGCTCGCTGAGGATGAGATTAATCGAAGGCCTTGTCACCAAGGAGGAGACCTCAGGAGCCGTGGCGTGTCCGTCAAGTTGAAGATGGTAGTTTAGGCATGTTTCTTCCCTCCGGTGGGCAACCGACCATATGTAACCCTAGTGACCCCTGGTGTCTATATAAGCCAGAGGGTTTTAAATCATACGACATAGAAACTCATCTAGGGTTTTAGCTAGTCGGTCTCGAGGTAGATCAACTGTGTAACCTTCATATCATCAATATAATTAAGCAGGACGTAGGGTTTTACCTCCGTAGGAGGGCCCGAACCTCGGTAAACATCGTCTCCTTCGTCCCTTTGTTACCATCGATCCTAGTCTCACAGCTCAGGACCCCTACCCGAGATCCGCCGGTTTTGACACCGACATTGGTGCTTTCATTGAGAGTTCCGCTGTGATCGCCAAAGGAATCGATGGCTCGCCTTGTCATAAGCAACAAGATCTGCAGCCAGAATATTCTCATCCCTGATCAGATCTTCATAGGCGGCGATGTCTCGTCGCACGCCGTCCCGACCGGCCACCTTGGCCAGATCGGAAGCTTTGCCCCCGATCAAGGAATCAGATTCGGAACCCTAGAGTTCGTCACTGATTCGCGGGGAGAACTTGTCTTGATAGGACCCTCAACTCTCATGGAGGAGCCCGCAGATCCCGATGCCTTGACGTCGAAGACATAGGGCCCCACCTCTGAGGCGGCCTTCACCCTCGGGCTGTCTAGAACGCCCAATCCAGTCGTTGTGACCGGATCCGCTATGGCCGAACTGGACCCGGATCCGCTTTCAAGCAACTCCGGAACTGCCACGCCGCAACGAGCTATTTGATCGGATTCAGACCATGCGTATGACTGACGACCAGACCCTGGTCTATGACCGGATCGGGCTTAAACCCGACGTTAGGGAGATTCTCATCCCCACGGTCACTCACCTAGTCGCCACCGTCGAGTGTCCGGCTAGGGGCTCGTCCCCCCAACGACCGGAATTAAAAATGGTTCATACCCCAGTCTCTGATCATCGAGGCCTCGCTTGTAACCCAGACCCTGGAGTTCGCTCCGGAGATAGATCGGTATCGGTCTCTGATCTAGCATGCAACTCGGAACCCATAATTTTGGACTTACATCGCGGCGTGGAATCAAAGTTTTTACCACCCACCACCCAAGTCGAGCACTCAAGCATCACATCAGAGTCCAAGTCTTCAGACTTACGGGATGTTAAACATTTACCAGGAGAGTCGGTTCATCATTTTTGGGCTAGACTCCTCCTCGCTAGAAACAAAGTACGAGGTCTTAGTGACCAGGAGATAATGGCAACCTTCAATCGCAATTGCCACGACGAAGGGATTCTCAACGCCCTGGCTCGTCGGCACATTCGCAACTTCACCGAGCTGTCTGACTTGGTGCAAAAATATTGTGCCATGGAGAGCACCTGGCAAGCCGAGCGGCTACTTTCGGAACCAACCTTTACCGAGTACCCTAGAGGAGACCGGAAAAAGAGGATACCTCCTAAGCGGCTAGCCGAACTCAAGCCCGTCGAAAAGAGAAATCGTCCCCTTGCGGGGGTCAGAACTGTCCTTGACGGGCTATTGGATAAACCATGCCCTAACATTCCGTATTGCTGAACACAAGCCCGACTCACAGCCTTAGAGCCTGCTGGGTCGTCAGGCAGGTCGCAAAAAGTGGTGAAGCAATCCTTGAGGCACTACCGCCGAACAAGCGCTCCACCTCGCCACCAGAATACAATGCCGAAGTCTTGACGATCTACGAAACGTTCCCCTCAAGGAACAGGAGGAAAAGAGCTCCTAGAGAACTCGAACAGGTCTATCATGTGGCAGCAACAAGTTCATGGGCAGACATACCCATCACCTTCGGAAATACTGACCGACCAACCATCCGTCCCGATCATACACCGGCCGCACTGGTCTTAAACCCCATCATTGATGGCTTCAGGTTGAATAAAGTGCTAATGGATGGCGGCAGTGGTTTAAACCTTATCTATGAAGATACCCTGGAAAAAATGCAATTCGACCGATCTCGCATCGAGCATAGCAACACAACATTCCGGGGGATCATTCCTGGGAGAGAGGCGCGTTGTTCAGGACGTATCACCCTGGACGTAGTGTTCGGCACGCCCGAAAACTACCGATCTGAAGAACTTCTCTTCCATATCGTGCCCTTCCCCAGCGGCTACCACGCCCTGCTGGGGCGTGACGCCTTCACAAAATTCCAGGCTATACCACATTACGGGTATATGAAGCTCAAGATGCCAGGCCCAAATGGAGTAATCACAATCGCCAGTGATCCGAACATAGCCCTTCGAGCTGAAAACAAAACAGCAGTGCTCGCCCTCGAGGCACTAGCTGAGACCTTCGCTGCAGAAGAACTGACCACACTCCGGTCAACAGTAGATAAGGACGATGTGATCCTTAGCAAAAGGCCCAAATCCACGTCCTCTAAACCTGCAGATGAAATCGTTAAATTCCAGGTACACCCGACGGACCCCAACAAGACAGCGTCCATCGGAGCTCAGCCGGACCCCATGGTGGATGAAGCACTACGAGCATTCTTATGAGAAAATTCGGACATCTTCGCCTGGCACCCTTCCGGTATGCTTGGAATCCCACGACGGCTAGCAGAACATAGTCTGAACATCATCTCAGGCTTCAAGCCCGTCAAGCAGACTCTGCGCCGCTTTTCTGAGCCCAAACGACAAGCTATGGGTGAAGAATTAGCCAAACTGCTAGAGGCCGGATTCATACGGGAGATTAAGCACCCCGAATGGTTGGCAAACCTGGTGATGGTACCAAAGAAAGACAAATCCTGGCGGATGTGCGTCGACTTTAAAGACCTCAACAAGGCCTGCCCTAAGGACCCTTTCCCCTTACCACGCATAGACCAGATTATTGACGCCACAGCCAGACACAACTCATTGTGTTTCCTCGACGCTTATTCCGGATACCATCAAATCAAAATGAAGGAATCCGATCAAGCCGCAACCGCATTCATCACCCCCTACAGGCCATTCTGCTTCAACACGATGCCTTTCGGGCTAAAAAACGCTGGGGCTACGTACCAGCGCATGATCCAGACTTGTTTCGCCAAACAAGTCGGTAAAACAGTCTAGGCATACGCGGACGACGTGGTAGTCAAAACCAAACATGTCAGCCAACTGATTGATGACCTAAGGCAAACCTTTGCCAGCCTACGTGAGTACGATATACGACTCAATCCGGAGAAGTGTGTATTCGGAGTTCCCGCTGGTAAACTGCTCGGATTCATCGTTTCCCATAGAGGAATAGAAGAGAATCCGGCCAAGATCCGTGCCCTATCAGAACTTGCAATTCCCACAGAGCTAAAGCATGTCCAAAGGTTGGCTGGTTGCGTGGCGGTGCTAAGTCGCTTTATCTCCCGCCTCGGTGAAAAGGCTTTACCGCTCTACAGATTGCTGAAATGGACCAACAATTTCGAATGGACCGATGCTACGTTAGAAGAAATTAAAACACTGCTGGCAAGTAATCCCATACTCACAGCACCAGGCACTGGTGAACCCATGTTACTATACATATCGGCCACCAACCAAGTCGTTAGCGCAGTGCTCGTCGTCGAACGAGAGGAGGAGGGACACAAATTCCGGATACAGTAGCCGGTCTATTATGTGTCAGAAGTACTAACGCAGTGCAAGTCCAGATACCCGCAGTACCAGAAGATAGCCTATATAGTATTTATGGCATCACGGAAACTAAGACACTACTTCCAAGAGTGTTCGGTTACGGTGGCATCCGAAGTACCCCTGAACGATATAATTAACAACAGGGACGCCACCGGCCGCATAGCCAAATGGGCCATTGAGCTCCTTCCTTTTGAAATTGCCTACAAACCACGACGAGCTATTAAATCTCAGGTGCTGGCAGATTTCCTCACCGAATGGACAGAGGCCGAGCTCCCCAGGGAATATAGTACATACTCCCATTGGACGATGTACTTCGATGGATCCAAAACTTTGGCCGGACTGGGGGCTGGAGTTATTCTCACATCCCCCACAGGCGACAACGTTCGATACGTGTTGTAGATCATGTATGCCGACTCCAACAATGCAGCCAAATACGAGGCACTCTTGCACGGTCTTCGGATGGCAGCCTCAATGGGCATACAACGGCTGGAGGTACGGGGAGACTCAAACCTGGCCATCTCTCAAATCAACGGCGAGTTCGATGCCAAAAACCCGAAGATGGCGGCATATAGAAACGCCGTCCTTAAAATATCCGCACGGTTCGAGGGGCTGGAATTCCATCATGTCGCTAGAGACAACAACCAGGCCGCTGATATATTGGCCCGCATGGGGGCCAAACATGACCCCGTCCTGAAAAACACTTTCCTGGAACTGCTCTTTAAGCCATCAGTGGTTTGGTAGGACGACAATAAGGGCACCGGACCCATCAGTGCAGAAGAGGTTGTTCCCCCTATAAACGAACCAGACGACCAAATCATCGGCGGCTCCGTAATGGACGAAACGCCTTCGGCTCATGAGGCCATGGCAGTGATCGCACCATGGACCGAGCCCTTCCTTGCATACCTTCTTTGCAAAGAACTCCCCGACGATCAGACAGAGGCGCGACACATAATCCGGCGATCCAAGGCCTACAAAGTCCACGAGGGTGAGTTATACAAGAAAAGCACCACCGGAGTACTCCAGCGGTGCATATCTGAGGAAGAAGGGCGGCAGCTCTTGGCCGAAGTCCACGCAGGAATGGGGGGCCATCACGCCGCAGCAATGGCTTAGTAAGCAAAGCCTTTCGGGCTGGTTTCTTCTGGCCCACCGCTCGAGTGGACGCCCAGTCGCTTGTCCAGCATTGCGTGGGATGCCAACTTTTTGCAAATCAAAGTCACATGCCCCCAATGGCTCTTCGGACTATCCCGATCACTTGGCCTTTTGCTGTCTGGGGGCTGGACATGGTCGGACCACTTAAAGGGGGGACCAAGAAAAATAAATACCTACTGGTCATGGTGGACAAGTTCACCAAATGGATCGAAGCAAAACCTGTCAAATCAGCCAAGTCCGGACCAGTAATCGACTATATATCTGGCGTGGTACACCGTTACGGTGTCCCGCACAGTATAATAACGGACAATGGATCCAACTTCACCGCCCAGGAAGTAAAAGACTGGTGCGCAAAAATGGGCATTAAGCTCGATTATGCATCGGTGTATCACCCGCAGACCAATGGACAGGTCGAATGAGCCAACGGCCTCATTATGAGTGGTATTAAGCCACATTTGGTCCGATCTCTTCATGAGTCCGACTGCCATTGGGTGGAGGAACTTGATTCCGTTCTGTGGGGCCTGCGTACCACCCCGAATCGATCAACGGGATACACACCGTTCTTCATGGTCTACGGGGCAGAAGCGGTCCTTCCTTGTGATATTATTCACGATGCACCAAGGGTGCGCATGTATGAAGAAAAGGAGGCCGAGCTAGATCGGCAGGATGACTTGGACGCCTTGGAAGGAGAGCGCGACATAGCTTGGGCTCGCTCTACTTTTTATCAACAGCAGGCCCGGCGTTACCAGAGCAGGGAGGTCAGGGCGAAAGCATATAACGTGGGTGAACTCGTCTTACGGCTCCCCGAGAAGCAGAAGCATAAGCTCAATACCAAATGGGAGGGTCCCTTCATAATCGACGAAGTCCTCGCAGGGGGGCTTATCGTCTTCGCAGCCCGGCAGACAACCGCCTCGAACCAAACCTATGGAACGCAGCTCGTCTTCGGCGCTTCTACGGATAGACCGGTGTCGTCATTCTCTTTACCCTCCCCTTTTCTTTTTTCTCTCTTATTTTCATTTTTCCTTCCCATCCACCTTAATTCTTGGTAGGCCAGGACCTTTCTCTCCCCAAGTTTGTGCTCGGCTAAACCGAGCTAGTGTTTAGATATTCGGCATACATCGTCAAATGTAAAATCCGAATATAACACCTGGGGGCTTCTTCCCGAAGCCGATGAGTTTTTCTTTTAAGCATCTGTTGAAATTTCTTATGCATGAATGTTTCCTTTGTCGATTGTAAAGCCATCATATGCATCAATTCAAACTAAGATTTTTGCCAAGCTGGGTTGCCTCGCTCCTGTGTTTACCCTCTACGTTCCCGATTGTTCGGCTAGAGAGTAAAGGGAGCACCTCTGCGATTGTTACGGCCGGGTCATCCGGATACGTACCTCAGTCGGGTGAAGCCAAAAGCTAGCTATATTTAGTAGAAAATTGGTCGGCTACGACGGAAGCAGCAAATAAAATTATGGTTGTTATTACCATCACGCGGTTTTCTCAATAAAGCCATTAGTCGCATACTCATAGTATGAGGCCTTATTATCTACGATTTACGTAGCAACCTAAAGGAAGGCACCGATAGAGGTACTATTTTCTTTGGAAGATGTTTCTTACGCTAAGCAGTAATATAACATGTCTCCATGTGCGCCTTCTGTCTGTTCGTACCAAATGGCCGGATTGCCTGGTTCCTCGAAAGAATTCCCTCTTAATCAAGGGATATTTTATACGGAACAATCCCAAGCTCTCTGCACGGGAGGTCGAAGCCGATGGCCGGTTAAGGCAAAGTTTACAACACAGTTGGAGCAACTTTTTGATTTAAAGTACATAGATACATAGAATCACACATCTGGCTGCTGGTCAAGATTGTCTATTATGGCATCCAGGGTGCAATCTTCCTGCGAGAGACGAGCCGCAGGCATCACTTGGTCATACACCAAGTGAAGTGGGACTTCTTGCCCATCAGGTCCTACTGGCCCAACCCGAGCCATATGCTCGGGGTTAAGGCTGGTATAACGGGTCTTGATCATTGCCCATGCTTCTCGTGCTCCCTCCCGTCAAGCCGATGTCTTCCATAGCTCGAACCGACTCCGGGCTTTTTGAGCCGATCGGTTAATTCAACCATCCTTTCTGGAGGCTGCTCGGCAGGCCATAGCGCTTTTATCACGCCCCTCATAGCCTTCCGAGCCCGCTCATGCACAGTGGATAGTTCCTTCAGGAGGTCCCCCTGGAAGGAGCTGATCTCTTCTTTAGGATGCCCGGTTAGGAGACCTATACATGAGACAAGGCATGTCTGTTACACCTTATGAAGGGGAGATACCTTTCGGCGTTATAATCAAAACTTACCGAACATGCCCCTCTGTAGTTTCTGTTTCTCTTCTTGGGCATGGGCCAATTGAGTCTTTAAATTCTCAATATCGTCGGCCTGCTGTTTGTTTTCCACCTGGAGGCGTTTCTTCTCCTCCAGGTTTCGCTGCAGCGAAAGGCAGCCAGCCTCATACTGGGATTCGGCGTACCTCTGGGATTCTCGGGCTGCATCCAAATCTTTTTTCAATTGCCCTATTGATTCAGCTGCTAAAAGTACCATCGCGTCAGCATGGGATTATACGCTAAGATCAGCAGAATAGTTATACTCACCATGCGCCTCCCGGGTAAACTTCTTCACTTGTTCAAGCTCGGCCTTCACGGTTTCCACCTGTGTTCGGCTCGCTGCCAATTCATTGGTCAATTGCTCGTTCTGCTGCCTTGAGGCCTGCATCATACATGCAAGCAATGTGCGGATCCTTAATTCGGTCGTCCCGACCAAATCAAAGCTCGGGGGCTACTGGGTTTACATTTATGTCCGGATTTTTAATCACCTACCTTCAGGCCAGACGATATCAGTTTCACAGCCTCGCTGAACCCGGCTCGGGCAGCTCCAAGGTGTGCGTCCGCCGAGCATAGAGCATTGAACTCCTGTTAGGAAAACACCGGGTCACGCAGGATTCCTCGCCGCCGCCGATGTTTCATCGCGCTCCCTGCTTCGGATTTAGTGACTGATACCTCGTCCCCAGAGTCTTTGGGGGTCGGGTTGACCATGGGGGCCTCCACGGCGGGTTCGGCGTAAGCAGAAGATCTTGATTCATGCGTGTTGCCGGGCGTCCGGGCAATGTCTTCGGCAGAGGAGGGTTGTTCTCGCTTCCTGAGTAAGTCGAGTAATTCGACATAAGATCTTCTGTAAGATCCTACCGATCATAACAATAATAGATTAAGCGACTGAACAAAGTACCTTTTGGTTGATCGAGTATTCGGCGCCGTCTCCACGACCGGCTCACATGAGGGACTTCTGTTGGCGCCCGGCTCGGGCATTGCTACTGTAGCCGACGTTCGTCGCGAGGATCGGCGGCGCTTGGGAGTGGGAGCCGGTATGTTCGGGTCGACGGAGGACGCCTGCCTTTTGCGGGTAGAATTTTTCTTCTTGCCCGCAGTGGAGGAGGGGAGTGATCCGGGGTGAACAGCTATGATGGCCACCTTGGATCGATCAAGGCTCTCCTGGTAAAAGACCCCGTCTTCATATGCCCGTGACAGCTCCGGATCGTCATGAAATCCTGGGTCATCGTCCTGGGAGTAGTTCTCTGGTTGGGGGGCCGGACAGTTGATTGTCTCGGCAAAGCTCCGCCATTCTTGTTTGCGCAGATTAAAAGCGTTAGTCAAAAAGGGCGAATGAATGCCCGAACTCAAGACGCAGAGTCAAAGGGCTTACCCATTCAATAGGGTTGTAACTCGAGTAGCCCTCCTTAACCTGCAACTGAACTAATTTTTCTTTTTCTCCTTTGTACAAGTCGGCAAGTGCGGCTGCCAAGGCCACCTGATTGGCAGGGCCCAGCCGTCGGGAGCGAGTGGTGTCACTCGTTCCGTTGTATTGCCACAAAGGATGTATCCTTTGTTGAAGAGGTTGGACGCATCGGGAGATGGCGGCGGCCATCACGTCAATCATTGTCAGCTTTTGATGAGCCAGTATCCTTACGTGGGCGGCCAAACGTCGAACTTTGGCACTGTCCTCTTGGGACGAACTCCTCGGTCGCCAATTATACTTTTTCTTCAGAGGAGCGTCGGAGTATTCGGGCAAGCCCCTCCGAGCTAGATCGAATAGGAGAACGTCCTCGATGTAGAACCACTCCGAAGACCACTCTTCGGATTCCTTCTTCGGTGTCCCTGCTGGGTATCCTGTTCCCGCTATGCGACATACTTCGGCTCCTCCGATTTCCCAAATTGTCTCGCCCCGAGTTCGGGGGACGAGGCAGAAGTACTTCCTCCATAATTCGAAGTGCTGCTCACAGCCCAAGAACATTTCGCAGAGAGCGACAAAGCCCGAAATGTGCAGAATGGATCCGGGGGTAAGATGATGGAGCTGGATCCCATAGAACTCCAGTAACCCTCTGAGGAAAGGGTGAATGGGGAACCCTAGGCCCCGTAAGAGGAAGGGCACAAAGCATACCCGCTTGCCCTGGTTAGGATTGGGGAAATTCTCCGTGAAAGCTTCGCCATCAAAGGAAGTCAAGCCGGTGCGAGTTGCCGACAGATCTGAGGAAGGAAGATACCCTTGGGTCTCGAGGTTGCACAACCGGAGGAGGGATACATAGCAACTCATCCAATCCCCAGGACGGAAGCTGTAAGGGCATGAGGAAGAGCTGGGGGCGCTCGCCATGATTTTGTGATGGTCTCTCGCTTGAAGTTTTTCTCTAAACGGGGAAGAAGAGGAAGCTGTGACCTACACCGCAATTTAACTTGTTTAAATAAGTGGTGCCTCCCTTGCGGGAGGGGTAGTCTTGTAAAAAGCTGCCGGGCCGCTCGTCTCCCCTCGGTGCACGAGGATCGAGAAGCGCTAAAGGTTATTATATTGGGTCCCGCAAGTTCTCAGCAATCGAGGACTCTCCGATGACGGGATGGTTGCCAAGCCAGAAGAAGTTGAGGGACTCGCCTCGCAAGCCGAAGACTTCGACACGTAATATTTTCCGGATATACCTCGACGTTGGAGGCTAGTTCGGGGGTTACCGAGGGAGTCCGGGATTAAGGGGTCCTCGGACTGCCGACCTATTTCTCATAGGTCGGGCTAATGGGCCGCTCGCTGAGGATGAGATTAATCGAAGGCCTTGTCACCAAGGAGGAGACCTCAGGAGCCGTGGCGTGTCCGTCAAGTTGAAGATGGTAGTTTAGGCATGTTTCTTCCCTCCGGTGGGCAACCGACCATATGTAACCCTAGTGACCCCTGGTGTCTATATAAGCTAGAGGGTTTTAGATCATACGACACAGAAACTCATCTAGGGTTTTAGCTAGTCGATCTCGAGGTAGATCAACTCTGTAACCTTCATATCATCAATATCATCAAGCAGGACGTAGGGTTTTACCTCCGTAGGAGGGCCCGAACCTGGGTAAACATCGTCTCCTTCGTCCCTTTGTTACCATCGATCCTAGTCTCACAGCTCGGGACCCCCTACCCGAGATCCGCCGGTTTTGACACCGACAACCACCCACCCTTCCCATAAGGAAGGTGGACACGAAGAACTAGATTACGATGGACCATAAACCATCCGGAGCAAATGCCCGCTCCTCTCGCATACCCTCAGGCAGTGTGTTTGTGTGATACTTGGGGAAATATGTTGTTATCCTCACCAATGGCATACTTATCTACCCAATGAGAGGAAGAAACACCTTAGTCCTATTTGGATAAGCCCCCGAAGCACCAACTGCCTTGCCTCTCAAAGTGTAAGGTTTTAACCTTAAAGAAGTTGGACCCCTCGAAGCACCCTCCCTGCAGCAGAAGACAATCTTGCTCAAGCAAGATGAAGAACCACTATGGGTGGGAAGCCATGAACACGAAGACGATGAAGCAAGAGAAGTCAACCACCACTCCTTTGCCGGCTACATCAACTAGACTATATCAAGAAGCACCGACGTTCAAGCACGATGAAGCCCTTGAGCATCAAGAGGATTGAGTATCCCCTTGTTTTAAGTAGTCACCTATCAGTTCCTAACTAGGATGGAACTAAGAAATTGATAGCACCCTCACTCCACCACTTTGATAGTGTACGATGAACATGACATCCCTACTCTCTCAGATATCTGGAATAGAGTGGACCGACTGTCATGACCTCGTTACTAGCCCTTTTTGGTCCAATCATGGGCGTGACCCTGACTGGATCATAGTAAGCCATCGTCAAAGGTAGGCCCCCCCTCCACTTGACAAGCCACAGACCATGAAGACTAGATGGTTGATCTATACTTTTTGAATATTAAGCTTATTTGAAGCTCCCGCTGAGACCTTCTCAGATGGAAGGGACCATTTTCCCACCAAATCTCTAAGCTAGTCTTAGGGACAAGACTCAACCAAACCTTCCCACAAATGGCTACAGAAGGACCAGTAGACCAGACACTCGAAGACCCGCCAGAAACGCGCGTCCGTAACGACGAAGGCAAATGGACGAAGATGAATGAAGAACATACCTGGGAAGCTTACTCAAGTAGAAGATCTCAACGAGAAGCCTATGCGAACGCGCTTCAACACTCTCAAGGATGGAGACCACCTACGACTGAAGATCTCATGCCTTAAGGGACTCAAGGACATCACCGTCAACGAGAAGCTACACCAAGACTCGAACCTTCTATTCTAACGCGAGACATCTAGATGTCACTAACAACCCCAGGACCAGCGCGCAGACACATTACCTTGCCACATATTCCGACTTTGGAATACACACGCAAGCCAGGCCCTTGCCAGAACCTCGTTCACCAAACCCTTGACCTTTAAGCAAGCATAGCATATTACAAGGACCCCGTTCACCCTTGGACAAAGCTAATGATGCACTCGAAGCTATATCATCAAGAACATCAAGGACCAATGGAGCAACCCCCACCAAAACAGGAGCAACATGGAACGTACAGACTACCTCACATCTGAACTTCCGCATCTTTTCAACGCCTAGCCTAGGAATCTCGGGCACGAGATTCTTGTAAGGGGGGTAGGTCCGTCACACCCTGAGTTTTGCCTCTTCTGTCTTAGTAAACATAGCTCAAAAATTAGGACCAATTAAAACTTTTTGTGTGCTTGTGATGTTTGACTTGATTGCTGATTGTTTGATTGCTTGCTTGTGCTCTATATTCATAAAACTTCCTCGTACCCTCAAGAACTCTTTTCCTTGATCAAAACTCTTGTCCAATGATCATACCATGTGTATAGGACCTAAAACTATTTTTGTCAAATGTTATTTTGGCCAAAAAGCATTTATTCAATTTAGGTTTTGAAAAACCCCTGAACTGAGGTTTGTACTACAAGTCCTCAAATTGGGTGGAATATTTTACAGCAAAGCCTTTATTTGAAACCCACTATATATATGACTTCCCAAAACCACCAAATATTATTTTTAAAGATTATTTTACTATTTTATTCGAAGACTTTTTCTTAAGGCCATAAATGGTCTTTTATAGGGAAAATTATTTAAATGCTTTTAAAATATTTGTGAAAATTTAGGGAAACTCAATGGACATATATTTTCCATATATATGAGTTTCAACACATGGTCATGTTCAACATAATGGGCAAAACCCTCCAAAACCCTTCCTGCTTAAATCAAGCATTTGAAATATTTCTATAAGAAATATTCTCAAATAAATCCAGGAAAATTCCAGCAAGTCACACATGCAATATGTGATGATCTTGCAAAGTTTCATTCCAATCCCAATTGTTTTGATTCACCAAAATATCCCAAAACCCTCTCTGTCCAGAATCAAATTTCAACAACTTTACATGGTGAAGTTTCTCCTATTGGTCTCAAACTTGGTGGACATGTTCTAATCCTCTAATAATGCATCCACACCAAGTGGTGCATCAAGGAGAACAGATCCACTTGTCTAAATCCCCCCAAACCCATTTCTGCTGATTTCATGAATTGGGAATTTTTGCATTGTCAAGTTTCCCCTTTTGGTCCCAAACTTTTTGGGCATGCTCTAATTCCCAAATAATGCCACCACACAAAATGGTGCATTAAGGAGAATGGAATTGCATGGGTAGATCTATAGAAATCAGTTCTTGTTGATTTCTAGGGTTTATAAAAATTACATTGGCAACTTTCATCACCTAATCCCAAATTTGGTGGTCAAGCTCATTCTCACCTATCATTTGATCCTGTTATATTTCATATCAAGGAGACTCTTTTAACCAGCTCAAAACCAACAGAAATACCTTCTGGCAGAAAACCAAAACTGTTGTTTTCACCTCTTCCATTGATCTCCTTGACCTCAGAATTTTACCACATCTTTCCCTCATTCCCCTCTACCTCCAGTAGCAATTACATGGCCTTAGCTCAAACATTGTTGGGGTAAAACCCACCATTTACCCCCTGGACAGCAAGGTTTCACCTCTCTCTCCATTTTCCCTCTCACCTAAGGCACCCCCAGAGCATCCTATGCTCTCTCTCCCCTTTTTATTAAGCCCCCTAGAGCTTCTAGACACTGGTGGCCACGTCCAAGACACCAATGGCATGCCATGGCATGCCATTTGGCCGCTCTGCAGAGCGCTATAGTGCACCAGAGCACTGTAGCGGCGCCCATCCCCACCTCCCGACCACCTTGAGCGGAGCAAACGCGCCAGCTGGTCCCCCTCGGCGTCCGCAACACGCATCATGGTCGGCCCCTCCTCCCTCTCTCTCCAGCGGCCCCAGTCGCGCGTGCCCGACGCCGCCCGCACCGTCCATTGCCCGTTCACGTGGGGGACCCGCCTCGATCTCGCGCCGCTCCCTCTCTCACCTCCCTAGCCCCTGGACGAGTCCCACGAGCGCCATAGACCTATCCCAGCCCCCTCCCGTGGCCGCCAGAGCCCATCCAGCGGGAACCCGTGAGCCCTGTCCACGGGGACCCCCGGCAACGCTATAAATAGCGACCCCGAGCCCGTCTCTCTCCGTTTCGAGCCTCCCCACACTCCCAATTGAACCCCTAGTCACCCACTCTCCACCCCCCCGCTCCGTGTGCTCGACCCGAGCCAGAGCACCACCGTCGCGGGCCAGTGCCATCCGGACGGTACAGAGCACCCCTGACCTCCATTTCTTCTTCCCGAGCTTCCCCTAGACCCCAGGAACCCAAACCTTACTCAAAATTCCCCCTCCCGTGCCTGAATCATCGGGTTCATCATCGCCCTCTGCATGCCTCCATCGTGGACGAAGCCCTACTTGGCTCGGGGCCTCTCGACGGTTGTGTCAAGCATGGGAAGGACCGTCTCAGTCCCCTGAGTACCCCGCTATGTCGGGTGTATCCATCGGTAGCCGGAATCGCCGGCGATCGCCGTCGGGGCCTCCCTCTCTCCTCGGCCTTGCGCGAGCGCGCGAGGTAAGACAAGAACCCGACAGGCGGGGCCCGCCGGTCAGTGGCTAAGGCCCCAGGGCCCCCGTTTAAGTGGACGCGACCCCGCGTGCGTCCGTCTCCCTGCGGTGAAAGCGCCTCCCGCAAAGGCGCCGTCGACGTGGCCTCGTCCTCCCGCGCGGTTGAGCAACTGGGCCGGCCCAACAGCAGCTCTGCCCGTTAAGCTGCGCGGGCCACTGGCTTTGAGCCCGTTAGGTATAACCATTTTACCTTTTCTTTTGTCAGGAACTTCCAAAAATCATAGATAAATAGGTATTACTCCAAATGACGTGATTCCAACTCCTGATTTTTTCTAAAACTCCAAACTATTTAATAGTACAACTTCCATATTTTTCCACCACAAGTTTTTGTACTGTTCAAATTGAAATTCAAATTTGAACTATGGGATGACCAACTTGCAAAATTCCTAGAACATCCAAATCAACTCCAAATGGAGTGATTCCAATTTCTAGGTGCTCTAAATATCATGCCTTATTTATGAAGCCATGCTTAACATTTTTACCATGCATTGATTCTACTAGATCAAATAAATAGCCCCATTTTTCAATATTGCCATCTTAGGAAATTCATAGGGAAATCATCCCAACTCCAAATCCAGTGAATAGACTTCCTAAAACCTTCTAAAATCATGCCCTATTTGTTGGGTGCATCCACCCATTTCCATAAAAATATTTTCTGTAGACTCCTTATAGGATCATCATTTCCTTCCTTTCCACCATTTAAAAAGCCCCATTAATCCAACTCCAGTAGAGCAACTTTAGGGATTTTTCTTATGACCAGAGATGTCCTAGAAAAAATAAAACCCCTATTTATATAGCACTTTTATTTTTCTGCTTGTTGTGTTGCTTATTGCGGTTGTTTCCGACGATAGTTGACGAAGTAGATGAAATGCTCCGAGTGGACGAGAAGCGTGTGAAGACCTTGAAGACTTTGCTAAGACAGGCAAGCAACCCTTTGACCATGTTAAGAAACCCTTTTCATGCATGTCATACAACACTTTATTTCGATATATTGATCATGATGATGTGGTGAATACTTCGGTGGGATGCCTCCGATACTTTTACCATTGATACTTGCATCGTGCATGACCCTACCTCCTTATGAGGGTTGTGCGGGTGGGAGCAGATAGGATGCTTAGTAGATGCTACGCAAAGTGGGATGGGATATGCATGGTGATGGAAACAAAAAGTGTTTTCAAAGGCTTTTCGAAAACCCCGTCGGGTACCACTAATTCCCGAGGGAGTTGAAGTTGAGCTAGGTAACCACTTGATAAAGCAGTGGTGTACCGGAGCAAGTTGTGTAAGTGTGTGTTTTCAAAAATGGAGAGATTTAAGATTTGCTGACCGTCCCAACCTTACATGCACAACCACGATACCCCTTATGGGATGGGGCTTTGTTGATTACTTTGGTCGATACTAGCCGGGAGCCCGCATTACTTGTGGCGGGAGAGTATGAGTTACTCTCTCGATACGGGGTCATGCCTGGTAGGGCGACCATGCACTGTCTTTACATACACTGGGCACACCGTTGTGTTCCTTCATGGATGGTACTATGTGGAGCGATGCTTGCGTTTGTACATCATGAAGACACGGACTAATGAGTGGATTCTTTGTTTAGTATCGTCAGGGGAAAGGCATTGTTTGGGTACTTACCTCGGGTATGTAATATACCGCGAGTCATGGATGACACGGAAGTTCCCCGAGTCTTGTGGGTAAAGTGTGCAACCTCTGCAAAGTGTAAAACTATTCGAATAGCCGTGTCCACAGTCATGGACAGTTGGAGGTCCTGCTTAAACTACGTACGATGTTTTCACAAACCTGGTGTGCGTGTGTTGGTGACAAAGTTGATACTTGAGTTAAGTAAGACGACTTGACATGGTGACTGAACATGAGATGTTCAATCCCCTTGCTTATGATGATATATGTAACTTGTTTGTATGCATATCTGCTACCTCATTATGCATGCTTTTAATTGACCATGTCATTGCACTCAAAATTAGCTTTCTGCAAAACTTACCTACTTAGTGCTATATCATGCATTGTCATTGCCTTGTTCCAAAACATGGGTTTCTTGCGAGTACATTCAAAGTACTAATTGGCTTGCCACTGGTTATTTAATTGGCCAGGCATGGAAGAGCTGGATATGATGAAGAGTATCTTGGTGACGTACGTGCGAGCTAGGACGCTTCCAAGTTAGAATGCCTGTAGGGTTAAGGTAGATGGCATGGGTTCACGTTATCGTTGAGGATTTCTGCTGCAATCATATGAAGACTTGGCCATAGAAACCATATTTGAGTAAAACGGTACATAATGGATGTAAGACTCTTGATATTCAGTTTCTGTTTGTTCAGTGAGCATTGATCTTTGGGATCACTGTGCACGTACATTCAGTGATCACAACTTATGAGTCGGGGTCCCCACATATATGATAAAATATTTGCTGCTATAATGATATTCATGATGCTCCTATGTCCGTATTCTGTTTTTATCGACACCTCTCTCTCAAATTATTTGGTCATTACTCTCGAGTTCGGCTTTTGCTTGAGTACAAGCGAGGTCTAAGTTTGGGGGAGTTGATACGTCCATTTTGCATCATAATTTCTTATTCATATTTATTATCATACAATTCTTATGCCTTTTCTCTTTGAATATGCAAGGTACATCACAAAAAGGGAATTATCTGGAAACTGGAATTCTGGACTGGAAAAACGAGAAAAAGGCAGAAAAATCACCAGACTCCAAATGACCTGAAACTTCACGAGGATTTTTTATTGAATATATGTGAATTTATGGGCCAATAATATACCAGAGGGGGGCCACCAGCCAGGTACAAGCCAACAGGGCGCGCCCCCCCAGGCCGCTTCCTGATGTGTGGTGGGTCCCTGGCTGGCCTCCCAACGCCCCTCTTCTCCTATATGGTGTGTGTTACCCGAGAAAAAATCATAACCAACCTTTCGCGACGAAGCTCCACCATCTCGAGGCGGAAACCTGGGCAGAGGCCCTTTTGCACTCCGGCAGTCAGATTCTGCCGGGGAAATCCCTCTCCGGGAGGGGGAGATCGAAGCCATCGTCATCACCAACGCTTCCTCCTACGTGGGAGGACCAATCTTCATCAACATTTTCACCAGCACCATCTCATCTCCAACCCTAGTTCATCTCTTGTATTCAATCTTTGCCTCAAAACCTCAGATTGGTACCTGTGGGTTACTAGTTGTGTTGATTACATCTTGTAGTTGATTCTTGTTGGATTACTTGGTGGAAGATATTATGTTCATATCCTTAATTATTATTATTGCACCTCTGATCTTGAACATGTTGATGAGGTGTCATTAGTTACTATTGTTCCTGAGGACATGGGAGAAGTCTTGTTATAAGTAATCATGTGAAGTTGGTATTTGTTTGATATTTTGATGATATGTATGTTGTTACTTCTCTTAGTGGTGTCATGTGAACGTCGACTACATGACACTTCACCATGTTATGGGCCTAAGGGAAGTCATTGTGGAGTAACAAGTAGATGATGGGTTGCTAGTGTGACAGAAGCTTAAACCCCAGTTTATACGTTGCTTCATAAGGGGCTGATTTGGATCCACATGTTTCATGCTATGGTAAGATTTATCTTAATTCTTCTTTCGTAGTTGAGGATGCTTGCGAGAGGGGGTAACATAAGTAGGTTGTTAGTTCAAGTAAGAACAGCACTTTCAGAGAATACCTTGCTGAAAACCGCTTATCATTTCCTTCTGTTCCTCGTTGGGTTCGACACTCTTACTTATCAAAAGGACTACGATTGATCCCCTATACTTGTGGGTCATCACTCAGCCGCTTTGTTGAGGATGTGCTGAGTCTGCCCATCCTGGAGTACGATGGCGGTCATCTGGACATATTCACCAAGGTGGTGGAGACGTTAGAGCGGGGAGTCTCTCGGCAGGACGCCACCATCGAGGACGTAGCCCGCAACCTTATGGACCAGGCGGCAACGCGGGTCTTCAGCAACCTCATCCGCTATGATCCCTCCTTCGACCTCACGCATGTGGTGGACCTTGTGCGTGCGGAGCTCTAGAACCAGCTCTGGAGGAAGGTGCACGAGCACGTGGACTCCCTCATCGAGTGGTTCGCGCATGTCGCGACCCTGAGGCGGCCAACCCCGACGACGATGAATATGGCCCCTCCTCGGCCTGATGACTTATATTTTCTTTTCCTGTTGCATCACAATATACAAGGCCCTTTGGGGGCGTGAAAACAATTTATTTTTCTATTCGTACTAAGTGCTTAGTGTTTGCTGCAGTTTCATTGATTTCTTGTGAGGTTTGCTTTTCCTTTTTTACATTGCCTTTGTTGCTCTGCATCGCTTGGACCCAGCCCCTGAGCTTGCTACGACCATCGCTGGTATGTTGGGACGTGCATCTAACAAGGCCAGAGGGTGTAGGGCTCTACAGGGTGGTAAGGGCTCTTGAGGCGCGATGCTCAGGATGTCCCTCTTTGAGGTGCAAGCGGCTCATGCCAAGGAGAAAACAAAAACCCTTGAGGAGATCATGAAAGGGAAAGCTCAGGAAATGCCAAAGACTTCGTGGAGGTTCTAGACTTATCTTTCTGTGGGGCCTGAGCCTTGAGGTATCGTGGCTTTCTAGTGCTAGCCCTCGTGAAGCTCGAGCCCCTGAGGCTTCCCGCTATTACTCGATGGTAGTCGCAGGTTGTTTCGCAATGTCCCAGAGCTCTAAACCTGCGGTGATCATACTCCAACAAGTTTCACAAGTAATTGAACAGCACGCGCTTGCTAGTTCACTTGTGGATGTCACACGCGGAGACAAAGCACCAAGGACCTTGGTGAGGTGACGTGCACAGGAGCAGGCCCGCAAGCCAGAGCTCAGACACTTGGGTTTTGCGGTACTGCTGGGACTGACCCAACCACAGACACTGCGTCTAGCCCCCACTCGTGTGATATGCACGAGGGAAATCATGAGCGCGAACAGCTTAGAGGCCAACAAGTGCTTACCAAGCACACAACAAGTTTAAGAAAATATTATATTACTACTGCATAAGAGAGTACATTACACAACGAAAAAGAAAAACACTTGCTACCGTGATGGACACGGGTCAGCTTGAGGATGTAATGCAACCAGGCAGTGCCCTAAATAGGTAGACAACATGCTGCCGTGACGAACACAGGGCATCTTGAGGATGTGATGCACCCAGGCAGCGCCGTCAAAAGATGGACAAAAATGTTGCCATGATGGACACGGGTCAACTCGAGGATGTGATGCAGCCAGGCGACGCTCTCGTGTCACATTCCCGCCATGTCTGAGCATGGGGGGCCACTCGGACATGGGTGGGAGCTCTCGCGGCCTTGTGGCAAAGCAAAAAGTGAGGCTCCGGGGCGTGTAGACCCCCTTGTGTTCTTACCGGTGAGGTCACGGATATAACTTGCGGAGATGCTAGATGTTCCATTGTTTTGTACCGGAACACCCTCCTCCGTCTCCAGCCGTGCGGCGCCAGGCCAGGAAACATGGGTGACCCTGTACGGGCCTTCCCACATTGGCGAGAGCTTGTGGAGTCCTTCCCTGGAGAGGATCCTTCGCAGGACAAGATCGCTAACCTCAAGCGTGCGGGGGCGTATGTTGCAGCTGTGGTACCGATGCAGCACCTACTAATACCGGGCCACACAGAGAGTGGCCTGGCGGTGTGCTTCCTTGAGGAGGAGCATATCAGGTTCCCGCAGGCCCTCCTGACGCTCCTCATCGAAGGCCGGGATCCATGGGGACCCGTGCTTGAGCTCGGTGGGTAGGACCACTTCCGCCCCATAGACGAGGAAAAGGGTATTTCGCCGGTAGACTTGGTCGCTGTTGTGCGGATCAACCATAGCATGGACTGGATTTCGTCGAGGCAGCCTTTGCCGCAGGCTGCTAGCTTCTTGCTGAAGCTTCTTGTCTTGAGGCCCTTGAGGACCTCAGCATTAGCACGCTCGGCTTGGCCGTTGCTTTGGGGGTGCGCCATGGAGGCATAGCAGATCTGCGTGCCCATGCTGGCGTAGTATGCCTTGAAGATGACGCTGGTATACTGCAAGTCGTTGTCGGTGATGATGCGGTCGGGGACGCCAAAGCGGCACACCAGGCCTTTGATGAATTTGACGGCTGGCGCTGCTGGAATGGAGCGGACAGGTTCCACTTCGGCCGACTTGGTGAACTTGTCGATGGCGACATAGAGGAAGCGGTAGACTCCTGTGGCATGCGGAAAGGGACTGAGAATGTCCATCCCTCAGACTGCAAAGGGCCACTAGAGGGGGATGGGAGAGCCTCAGGAAGCCGAAGCCTCGCGGGGTGGTAGTCAGAGTCTTCCAGTGGGACGCCTGCCACACTCGGTCTTCGTTGCATGGCCGACTGGGCCGACAGTAGATGGGCCGTGGTACCCTGGTTCCACTGGACCGACAAGTGCCTAGTGCTAGTTCCTATTTGTTGCATGTTTTTTGTTTCCCAGAAAATCCATATCAAACAAACTCCAAACGCGATAAAAATTTACGGGGAATTATTTTGGAAAATACGTGATTTTTGGGAAGAAGGATTAGCGCAAGACGGTGCCCTGAGGTGGCTACAAGGCAACAGGGCGCGACCAGGGGGTTGGCCTCGCCGGGTTACCTTGTGACTCCCTCATAATGCAATTGCATCCCTTCTTTCTCTGCAAGAAATATAATTTATGGATAAAAACCCCCTCAAAATTTCAGCCTAATCAAAGTTACGTATCTCCGGGAATATAAGAAACAGTGAAACGCCAGAAAACATAAACGCGAAACAGAAGAGAAATAGAGAGAGATCCAATCTCGGTGGGGATCCTGCCCTCCGGGAGCCATGGCAGCCATGGACCAGAGTGGAACCCTCCTCCCATCTAAGGGGGAGGCCAATCAAGAAGAAGAAGGAGGGGGCTCTCTCCCCCTCTCTCCTGGTGGCTCCAGAGTGCCGCCGGGGGAACTAGCATGACGGCTTTCTACACCAACAACTTCGCTGCCGTCATCGCCAAGTCTCTCCCCCTCTATGTAGAAGTGTAACCCCTCTTTTCCCCACTGTAATATCTACTTAAACATGGTGCTTAATGCTATATATTATTACCCAATGATGTGTGGCTATCTTATGACGTTTGAGTAGATAAATTTTGTCCAACGGGTTAATTGTGGTATGGTGTGATTGATATGAGTTGTATGTTAATATGGTGTTGTCCTATGGGGCCCTCCGCGTTGCACAAGCGTGTGGGATTACCGCTATAGGGTTTTGCAATACGTTCATGATTCGCTTATATTGGGTGACTAGAGTGACAGAAGCTTACACCCGAGTAAGGGGTTTTTTGCGTATGGCAGTAAACATGACTTGTTACTTAATGCTATGGTTGGGTGTTACCTTAATGATCTTTAGTAGTTGCGGACACTTGCTAGAGTTCCAATCATAAGTGCATATGATCCAAGTACGGAAAGTATGTTAGCATATGCCTGTCCCTCATTGCATATGATAAGTATTTATCGTGTTATATTCAATTGCCTATGGACAATCTTTCTCTTGTGTTACAAAAAGCTCTCTACTAAACTATTAACTTTTATTATGTTGCAAAGTACTCCTAGTTTTATTCTTGCAAAGTACTCCTAGTTTTATTCTCGCAAAGTAGTTTTTATTCTTGTTCTAGGTAGAGTAAGTGTTAGCGTGCGTAGAGTTGTATCGTTGGTCGATAGAACTTGAGAGAATATTAATTCTACCTTTAGCTCCTCATTGGGTTCGACACTCTTACATATCGAAAAAGGCTACAAACGATCCCCTATACTTTTTCTGGAGCCATTGCCGAGGAGCAATAGCGTGGGGTTGATATTCTCGTGTGTGCTTTTTTGCTTTATCTCTAAGTGATTTATTTTCAGTTCTTGTTTTCTATCTTTAGTTATGGGTAGGAAACGTAGAATACCAAAAAAATAGTTGTAATTTCTACCCCAAATGTCGAGGAACCAATTGTGTTCCGTACTACCGAAGCTTTCTACTTGGATCGTCTTCGATACCTTTGTGTTCGTGCTAAAAACCCAACTAGCTTAGTTGAGCGAAAACCATTAGATGAGCATGCTTATTTTGTGCGACACCGCTTCTCTCAAAAAGGGAAACTCTTATGGAATCAAATTAATTGTTTGCGTTGCTATGCTTGGAATTTATGCGAAATTCATGATCTTACTTGTTGTTCTGAAGACACTAAAAACACCTTCCCTACCAATGTGAGTTTAATGATAACGAAATATTATCTTCTTATGCCAAGGACGTCTATAGTTATTATGATATTGAACAAATGGAGGATTTTGTTGTTTTTAAGGGTGCATATGAAATTGCTTCTTTGATTGAAAAGTATGATGCTATTCTTTACAAATATGAAAATTTTGCCATACTTAAATATTGCTACGAAATCTATGCTTCTAATGCTTATGTTAAAGAATTTATTCAGAGAATGTCTACTGCCTTGGAAGAGACTAATATTTTGCAGGAATCTATGGAAGAAGAAATTGTTGAAACTGTGAGCTCATTAGATGAAAAAGATGAGGAGGAGAGCGAAGAACAAAAGGAGGAACAATGGATTATCTACCCGTTCCCACCTCTTAATGAGAGTAACTCTTCAACTCATACACTGTTTAATTTCCCTTCGTTCTTATCGGAGGATGAGTGCTATTGCTAAGATCCCTTGGAATCGTTTGAAATATCCCTTTGTGATGAACTTGATGCTTGCTATGCTCGTAGCCATGATGCCAATATGAATGATGCTTATGGATATGAACTTTCCATAGTTCCTTTTGTTGAGAATGAAATTTTTGCAATTGCACCCATACACGATAGTCCTATTATCTTTTTGAATTCACCCAACTACACTATATCGGAGACGTTTGCATTTATTAAGGGTTATATCGATGGGTTGCGTTTTACTATTACACGTGATGATTTTGATGGATATAATATTCTTGTTCTTGATGCTCCTAATTGCAATTATTATGCGATAGGAACTACTTCTTCACCTCTCTATGTTTCCAATACGATAAAATTGCAAGAAACTGTTTATACTATGCATTGACCTTTACTTTGTGTGAATGAATTGTTATTGTATGACATGCCTATGCATAGGAAGAGAGTTATAATCAGTTGTTATATGTTACATGCTATATATTACTTTGTTCTTACTACTTAATTACAAATCATTGTTAATTAAAATTGGCTTTGATATACCTTGGGATCCGGGTGGATCTTGTACTTGAGCACTATATGCCTAGCTTAATGGCTTTAAAAAAAGCGCAATAGGGAGACAACCCGAAAGTTTTAGAGAGACATTTTATTCTATTGTGTGCTTTCAAAATAATTAAAAACAAAAAATAAAGTGGGGAACTTAAAAACTTTTTCAAAAAGAGAAGCGATTGGAAGTTATGCATTTGAGAAGTGAGGGTCGACCTTGAATGCTTGTGTTCATGCTCATGGAAACAATGTAGAATTTTTCATCCAAGTTTCTCGCAAAAAGAATTATCCCCTTTTACAAATACATTGTATTATAAAAACAATGTGTCAAGGTTTACCTTTAGGATGTTTAAATTGCTTGTTTGATATGTGTTGTGCAAAAATAGAAACTTTTGTTGTAATGTTTGAATTTTGATATTTTACTGAAGAGTGTAAATATTCTAAATTTTTTTACACAGTACTGCTATGAAAATGTTTTATGACGTCCTAATTTTCCAGAATTGTTTGAGTTCCAGAATTATATGTTTCATTTGGGTCTTTATAGACTGTCCTATTTTCCACAGATTGCTATTATAGTGTCTTTGTTTGCTTATGTTTAAAATTTTGTTGAGCCCCATTGACTTGGGAGCTATAGAATTGTGATAGCACACAGTATGTAATGCTGGATTATAATTATACAATAATGTTATGGCAAGACATGATGGGATTTGATGTTATATGTACTAACCTTTCTAATAAAAGTTCTGTGTGGATGAAGTGTTCGAAGATCGAGGAGGTATGGATATGAGAAGAATAAGGAGAGGCAAGGGTTCAAGATTGGGTATGCACAAGGCACCCCAAGTAAATATTCAAGGAGACTCAAGCGTCTAAGCTTGGGGATGCTCCGGAAGGCATCCCATCTTTCTTCCTCGACAATTATCAGTATGTCTTGATTTTTGTTTTGTTCACATGATATGCGTAAATCCTTGGAGCGTCGTGTGCCTTTTATTTTTATTTTAGCAATGCACCATGCTGGTATGGGATAGTCCTTGGTTGATTTATATAATGCTCTTTGCATTTCACTTATATCTTTTGAGTATGGCTTTATAGAATGATTCATGTGCTTCACTTATATCTTTTGAAGTTTGGATGCTCGCTTCTCTACTTTGGGAACAACGTTATTTGTAGAATGCTCATTTGAGTCACTTATATTTGTTAGAGCATGGTCTTTTGTAGAAAGAATTAAACTCTCATGCTTCACTTATATCTATTTAGAAAGTTAACAAGAATTGGACATTCACATGGTTAGTCACAAAATCCTATATAAAACTTGTATATCACTGAATATGATATGTTTGATTCCTTGCAATAGTTTTGTGACATTAAGATAGTAATATGTGGGTGCACTAGTGGGGGTGAACTAGTGGTTTATTATGGTTCACTAGGAATATCAATGTTAAGGTTTGTGATCTGCTGTTCATTAAAGTGTTGGTTATGGCATGATCGGGATGTTGTAGCACTTTTATTCCTCGTTGAAATCCTTGTGTTGTTTGAGTCGAGGGCGCGCGATTGTTAACTCCTCCAAACCTCCTCCCTAGGGGCACACTAGTAGTACTTTTCTTTGAGAGAGCTAATAAAACTTTCACAATAAGTATATTAGTTCTTTATGACTAATGTGAGTCCATGAATTATACACACTCCCACCTTTGCGCAATTTTCTAGCCTCTTCAGTACCGCGCATTGCCCTTTCTCACCTTGAGAGTTCGTGCAAACTTCGCCGGTGCATCCAAATCCCTTGATATGATATGCTCTATCACACATAAGCCACCTTACATCTTCCTCAAAACCACCACCATACCTACCTATTATGGCATTTCCATAGCCATCCCGAGATATATTGCCTTGCAAATTCCATCATCATCATATACATGACTTGAGCATTCATTGTCATATTGCTTTGCATGATCGTAAGGTAGCTAGCTTGGATGTCACAACCCTAGCTTTAGAGTTGTTTGTCATTGCATTTCATGCATACATTTTTAAATTCTATTGAAGTTGAATTGAGGAACTTGCTAGCCTCAGAAATCATTTTGTGAAAATGATCAAGTTAAAATCTTTTCAAATGTGTCTAAGAAAATGTTCCTGTTAAACTCTGAAATTATTGGCAAGAGACAAAATTCAAACCAATAATTTTGGGATCATATAAATATTTATTCTGTGGCCTTTTAATTAATTCATATCTATTTGAATTGGATTTATATTCATTATAAAATAAATATAAACTAAAAAATTCTGAAACTTAGTGTGTGCCTCTAGATATATCCTTGTAACATGCATATGTACTTTTAGAATTTTCTTAAATGAATTTGGTTGGAAACTAAATTCAAAATAGACTGCAAAATAGCAAAACAGATACAAATAAAAAAGGAAATGAAAAACCCACCTAGCTTACGTGGCATAAGAGGCCCTGCCCACCAGGGGCTGGTCTGTCTTCTTCCTCATGCCAGTAGGCACAGGAGAGGCGTGGAGAGGGCGGCGAGCTCCCGGCCACCTCATGCTTGCCCCCCGCCAGCACGACGTCGGGGATGAGATCCCCAGAGCCATCCGGATCGGATGACTTCCTCTCCTCTCTCCGCCCTCGCTCTGTCTCTCCCCCTCTCTCATGGTCGACGCAGCCATGGCCATGCGCCCCTGACCACCGTAACTACCAAGCTCCCCTCAATGTCCCTCCGTGTCCAGACGGTCCACAGCGACCTCGCCTACGTCTCCACCAAGCCGTTCGACGCCGTACGTGATGATTCACCACCAATTTCGCCATCTTCAACCTCGGACTCCGACGACCGTCGGCCTCGATTCGCGGCAACGAGTGCATCCCCGACCTAGCCATTGCTCTCGTTAGAATTCCGGTGAGCTTATCATAGTTTTACCCTGCCTATCCACCTTGGGGCCATCCCCTAGCCGCCACCGCGCCATGGCCGGAAGCACCTGTCGCCGGCAATGGCGCAGCCGTGGCCACAAGCACCTCGGCTCGTGTCCAGCTGATGCAACATGCTCCGCATGCTCTCAGGAGACCGAAACTTCCTTTGGCTCCTCCTCCAGCTCACCCTAACGCCGAGCCTAACCCAACCATGCTTCGGCCCCCACCACGGGCTCGCTCCCATCGAGCTCCGGCGTCGCCTCGACCAACCGCATGCTCCCCTAGATGCAGGCGAGCGTGGGCGTGCTCCTGGAGCCCTCAGCACAGCAGTCTTTGTGATAGTAGATAGTTGAAACCACTTAGTATGAGTAGCAACTGCTTGAGACTTGTTGTGCTTACTCATCCATGCTTTCTTACTGTGGCTTCTATGCTTAGAGTCGTGTCAGGTCTGATCCATCTGGGCGATGATTCAGAACGGATGTGTTCATGTCCTGTTGTGTGAGAGCTAAGTGTGTGAATCCGATTTGGTAAAGGTAGCGATGAGAGGCCATGTAGGAGTACATGGTGGGTTGTCTCATTGGGACCGCCCTTAAGAACTGAGTTCTGTGTGTGTTATCCAAGACAAGATACTACCATGCATTGGGATACTTAATTGACCTTCTCGACTTACTAATCGCCTTGATCTCTCTCCAGGAGTTGCAACTAGTTTTTGGTGTTTGTAGGAAAAGTATTAGTGGTCGTGCATAGCTCTACCCGACGGGGTGGGCTCTGATGCGGTATATGCACAGTGGCACGGTGTACCAAGTGGCACCCAAAAGGTGGGCTTGTGGAACCCTGCGCACATAGTTTGAGGCCGTAGAGGAAACTTCGGTCGGACTTCCTTGCCGGTTAAGTCTCAAATAGTCGATAAACCTGGACTAGAGTCTTGTGTGGTTAACGGTCATGGCCGAGTCCCTCGCCGGGCTTCCACTTGAAGGTTGCCGAGGTGCCTTTTTACGTGCACATAGCGATAAGTGGCGGGAGCGGGTGTGAAGGAGTACACCCCTGCAGTGTATGAATCTGTTCGAATAGCCATGTCCTTGGATGTGGACTACTTGGAGACTTGCATTGTTCACAAACAATTTAAATTGATACCCTAAAATGCGCAAGATAAGTGTGAGTGCTATGGATGGCCCTCTCATAGGAAGACGAGAGAGAATTCATAGTGGTGTATTGATGTGGTGAATATGTGGACTCGTGTCCGCTCTCTCCCTTCAAAGAAAGATACTACTTGTAGCCATAGTACAGATTAGCCAAGAGTCAAAGCTGGCTTGCCGCAATTAAATTCCACAACCTCCCTTGTTGATAATGATGCATATGTAGTTAGTTCCGTTGTAAGTCTTGCTGAGTACCTTTGTACTCACGGTTGCTTAATTTATGTTTTTGCAGAGGAGACGTCAATCTCATTAGTGATTCTTGCGATGTGATGTTCGATGTTGACCGGATTAGCTTGGTAATCCCAGAAAGAGGTCTGGCTCCTTTGGTAGTGTCATTGTAGCTTTCCATGCTCCTCCAGCCACTTTAGTAGATGTCTGTACCCAGACATGTTTTGCTTCCGCTTGATGCTTGTATGACTTTAGTGTTGGGTCATGTGACCCTTGTTTGTAATATCACACTATGTTGGCTCTTATGCGTCATTAATGAATACTTGAGTCATAGAGTTATGTTGTGATGCCATGTTGTATCTACGCATATCTTGCATATTGCATGTATGTTTGAAATGCATTGGCATGTGTGGGACTCGACACCTAGTTGTGTGCCTCTAGTAGCCCTCTTGACAGGGAAATGCTTCTTTGTGCTTCCACTGAGCCATGGTAGCTTGCTACTGCTGCGGACACTTTGATTGACCGGCGTGTATCCTTCTTTGCTGCTGTGCCTGTGCCTACGGGGAAATGTCTCGCAGTGTAATGGAGTCCATGTAGCCTGCTATGACTCGTCTACACGCAGTTGATGACAGAAATGTCTCACGGTGTAATGGAGTCCCTGTAGCTTGCTATGACAAGTCTACACACGCTGATGACCGACACCTACATTGTTGGGTTATGTATGCCTGTTCCTATACGGATGTGCCACTTGGGTTCTATGACTAGTCATGTCGACCCGGGTTCTATGACGTATGATTGCTAACAATATATTCATATACGTGAGCCAAAAGATGCAAACGGTACCGGCCAAGGTAAGGTGACAGCCGTGGGGATTACCGTGCGTGAGGTCGCAAAGTGATGTGATAAGTTATAGGCTGGATTCATATGACTTAGGATCGGGGTCCTGACATTGGATCTGTCCTTTTGGACGACCCGAGGCTTGCCCTTATTTAATGAGTCAAGCCTAGGGGGTTACAATGAATTCGGGTCGTGCGCATCACCTCTTCCTAATCGGAGTGGACCATCTAACTCTGCTCCTCATGTGCCAGCTTAGGCCTACACGCAAGCCGGCCCAAAAGCCTTGACAATTATGAAGTCTTCTGTCTGGTCGTGTGGTCTTGCTCCTCATGGACCGACTTACGCCTAGGCCCACGTAATGTGAGCCGGCTTGGGCTAGCCGGCTTATGTTAGGGCAATATCCCCAACATTAGCCCCCAAGTTACCTTGGATGTATCCATGGTAAGCTTACCTTTTTACACTTCATAGATTTGCGCGCCTTGCCTGGATCTTCTTGAAGTGACACGTCATGGGGTCGTAACGAACCCAACGTATGATCCGGGATAGGGACATCCATATCCCTAAAAACCTAGGATTTCCTACCTTTGTTGGGATGACACCTCAGTTTTTGCACCCACCCTTATAAATAGGCCGATGCTCATTTCTTATCCCTTTGCCTCCTCCTCTTCTTCTTCCTCAAGTACTCACGAGCACCAGCACCTCCGTAGCCACCGGACCTGCGCTCGCCGTCGTCCTCGCCGTTAGAGCGCCCGTGGTGAAGCCAGGAGCCGTCTGCGACCGCAAGCTCGTCCGCCGGCGGCCATTAGATCTATAAGTTCCTTTTCAAACTTTTTCCAGCTGTCACTCTAGGTCTTAGAGTTCATCGTCATTCCTCGAGTATCTTTGAAATCTTCAGTAGATATGGATTAAAACTCATTTCTTTTGGAGATTGATTTTTTCCCTGTGGGAAACCTCTCAAGAACCCGGTTCAAACACTGGGGAGCGGAGCACAATCTACCCCTCGACCAAGGAGAACCTACGCGCACAGAGAATGAAAGAGATGCATGGATTTACCCAGGTTCGGGCCACCTTGCAGTGTAAAACCCTACTCCTTCTCTGTGGATTGATCTCAAGTTTCACAAGTGTTACAAGGCTCGAGGTGGAAGAAAGCTTCCAACGAGAGCAGGAGCTCAAAATGATTGAGTCCTCTGCATGTCGAAAAATAGGTCTCTCTCTACTGGGCGGCTGTGTCCCTACTATCTTGCCTTGGTCATCTTTCCCCAAAAAAATTGGCGGGAAAAGGGCAGCCACAGGGCAGCAATTCGAAGGGGGACAAGCGCCCAGTCCACCCTGACAAAAGGTGGTCTTCATTCTGCAAAGGCGCCATCCATGACGCCCTCGTTGGCTCGCCGATGGCTCCTGTCCTAGAGGGCAGCGCCACTTTGGTCTCCTTGCACTGGAATGGCAAGTTTTGGGGTTCACCTTGGAGCAGGACGACAACTTGACATCCTTTTATTACCAAAGAGGAAAGATCCTCTCTTTGTGTCCGCTGGCACAATCCTTGATGCCCCTGCTAGCGCAGGACGTCATCCACGTGGCGATCACATGACCGCGCGGCCTGCGCCGCATGGCCACCCTGGCGAAGGGCTTCACGGGAACCACCTTCACGGGGGAGGTCTCGCGAGGCCACCTGTGGTTTGGAGAGAAATGTCTTTATGCGCCTCCACTTGGAGAGAGGGGAACCTAGCCGAACCAGTGCCTAGCACGATGCCTTTGGCATGTAGCACCATGAAGTGGGCTGCTCCTGAATTGGGCCCTCCGAGTGTCACTGACTGGGGCTCCAGCAGATGGGCCGTGGCACATTCCGCCCGTTGAGAATGAAACGGCGCGGGTCAAAACACCGTGGGGCCAGAGAGACTGCGGGGGCCCAGGCGAAGACGCGTGGCAGCGCGTGGGACGGGACGCCCCCACTTCCCCACGACGCCTCAGTAAGAGCACACGCGTGGTCTTAAGACGACCCCGCACGCGGAACTGGCACCATCATTTCCTTCCTTGCCACAAATGCCCCCTCTACGCACCGCTGCTTCTCCTTCTTTGCGCACACACCGCTATTTGCTCTCCTTCACCGCATATCCCCGCTTGCATCGCCACCGCCATGGCTCCCTAGAAGAGGAGCGCCGCTGCCGTTGCCGGAGCGCAGCTGGAGCCGACCCTGCTGCCCTCCACCATCAGGAACCATGAGGGGTTGGAGAAGCTCATCCCCTTAACGGCGGATGCCCACAATGAGCACGAGCCTACCAAGATATGACCCGGCTCGCAGCCATCCTGGATGATGTGAGAGACCACCTTCCCCTTCTTCTTCCACTCCATCTTCGGAGGTTTACGCCCTTCTCCAACTTCTCCTATGCCGTCCTTAAGCACTACCAGATCCACGCTATCCACCTCCAAACCAATCTGTCTTCCTCCTTGCCATCTTCACCTTCTTCTGGGAGGGTTCTTGGGGGTGATTCCCTTGGTGGCCCTCTTTCGCACCTTCTATAGCATGAGGTGCAAGTAGGGGCCGAGCGCAGGCTGTGCCTCCTTCCGGATGGTGGACAGGATGGTGGAGCGCATCATCGACTTGAAGATTCTCAAGAAGGTGGAGAACTTCGGTCGCGCTGGGTCTACATGGAGGTAGGCCAGTGCAGCCCCTTATTTGCACCTCTGACCGAGTCAGCCGTGAAGATCTCCGGCTGGGAGCACTCCAAGATGATGGAGGTGGAGCTCTGGCCAATCGCTGCCAGGATGCAGGAGCTGCGGGCGGTGGGTCTCACAAAGGTGATGGTGGCATGGGAGTTCGTGCGCAGGCGCATCGCGCCCCTCCAGAAGCGCTCGCGCCCTGCGTGGGAGTATAAGGGCCTCGCAGACTGGACCAGGCTATGCGCCGATAGCCTGCAGGCGCCCGTGCTGGAGGGGATCATGCAGATCCTCTTCACCGAGGCGGTGCCAAATGAGATGCCGGTGAGTGGAGAACCTCTGTACGCCCGCGGTGACGGAGAGGAGATCCAGGCCCGATGTCAGCATTCGACGAGTGGGGCCTGATCCCCACAGGCCACGAGGGGCCTCACGACAACCCCATCCTTGTAGTGCCCGCTGCAAGCGACCATGAGGATGCTGGGCCCTCCACAAGCGCCAGCGCAGGGAGCAGTAGGTAGGAGCGACTGCCTAGCCACAGAGCACTCCTACTTGCAGTTAGTGACGATGACAACCTCCCATTCATGGTCACCCTCTCCAAGCCTGTGGACACAGAGGACGACGACGAGGACGTGGAGGAGGTGGAGGCCCCCCGTAAGGGGAAAATTGAGGGGGGCGCCAGGTCCCCTCAAGAAGCCGGGCCAGGCAAGTGGGGCGGGGACGAGTTCCAGCAGGCCCCACGGAGAACCCTCCGGGGGAAGCTCCGGTGGGCCCCATGGGAGCGGCAGCGGTAGCCGCTCCAATCCTCTCCCGAAGAGGAGGCATTGGGTCACCACTGACGAGTAAGATCTCTCTTCTGTCTTTTCTTTTCACTCTATTTATGCTCCTCGAGGCGCAAGGCTGAGCCACTGGTTCCGTAGGGCGCCCGCGCGTAAGGAGCAGAAGGTTGCGATATCCGCGTCACCTTTACCAGCATCGTCTTCTTGGGGAGCTCGCGTGCCCCTGCCAGGCCCTGCGGGGCATGAAGAAGTTGCCCGCCGGCCAGAGGCCGAGGCGGAGCGCAACAAGGTGGAGGGCAGCACAAGGTGCCTCCTTCCCCACGCGAAGACTTGCTTCCTCCGCCCGAGGAGGGCCAGCCTTGGGAGAAATCCTCAGGGGAGGAGGATGCACCTCCGGAGGCGCCCGATGCTGGGGGCGCCACCGAAATGGAGGTGGAGAACGAGGCGTACCCCCGAGCGAGCTCCACACCTGCTGGGTGGAATGATGCCCACCGAGAGACCGCGACGAGCCCCCCTGCACATGATGCGATGGCAAGACAAGTATGAGGCCGCGCAAAGCCCCCAGCGCATGGCTGACGAGGCAGCTGTTATCAAGGGAAAGGGTCCTGCGGAGGAGGAGGCCCCCACAGGAACTTCACAGACGATGGCCATGGGCGGCAGTGCTGAAGAGTGCCTGTGCCGAGCCCTACAGTCAGTCAACAGCAACACCCTGGTACAGCGAGGAGCCTTCCAGAGCACCATGACCACATTGGACATGCTCGAGGCCGACCTCCAGGCGAAGGAGGCACGCCATGCAGCCGAGCGCCTAGGCCTGGCTGTTGGGTAGCGCAAGCTTCAGCTGTCCGTCAAGCTGGGCCACCGGCAAGACGTTGCCACCAGGGCGAAGAGGGACAAGGCCGCCCATGACGCCAAGGAGCTCTGGGACAACACCGTCTGGTATGTGGACGCGGCCAACCTGCGGCGCGAAGAGGTAGAGGCCCGCCAAGGTGGTGCAGGAGCAGGAGCTTCTGGTGCAGGAGGACGCAGCCGTGGCATGCGAACAGTACTTTGTTGCCCGTGAGGAGGAGCTCGCCAAGAAGGAGGAGGCCCTCGCAGCTCGTGAGGGGGACCTGGCGATCCTGGAGCTTGAGCTCGCCAGGACCACCTCTGACCAGGAGGCGGAGCGCGAGGACCTGTCGACGCTAGAGCGCAGGTTTTGGCTGTCCAGGCCGCCTTCAAGTAGGAGCGCACCAAGGCCAATGAGCGGCTCACCAAGAAGGAGGAGAAGATCTAGGAAGAGGTCGACGCCAGGGTCACGAAGGTGCGGGAGGAGCTCCAGAAGAGCCAGCGCGATAAGTTGCAGCAGCAGGAGTCACGCTTCAAGACCAAGCGTGCCGAGCTCCAGAAGGATGTCGACAAGCTTAAGAAACAACTCCGACAGGCTGAGGCTCACCTCCACCTCGCCCTCAAGGGCAAGGAAGACGCCGAGGAGGATCTGAAGTCACTCTAGGCACAGGTCGGCGACGTCTACGAGGTCGTCAAGAAGGGCAAGGATGAGGCCACGCGGGCGTGGACAATGCAATCGCAGTGCGTCAAGCTGTTCCAAGGGCTCGCTGGCTGCGCTCGCGGGGCACTCTGCCGCTTCGTCGAGGACGTCCCGGAGTTTCCCATCACTGAGTACGATGGCAGCTACCTCAACTTCTTCACCGAGGTGGTGGAGTCGTTGGAGCTAGGGATCTTCAGGCAGGACGCTGCCATTGAGGATGGGCCCCTCGACCTCATGGACAAGGCGGCAACGCGCGTCTTCAGCAACCTAGTCCGCTATGACCCCACCTTCGATCTCGCCCACATGGTGAATCCCATGCCTACGGAGTTCTAGGACCCGCTCAGGAGGGAGGTGCGCAAGCACGTGGACTCCCTGATCAAGAGGTTCGCTCACGTTGCTGAGCCCTCCGAGGAAGGTGGCGATCCTGAGGCGGTCGACCCTGACGATGAAGATGGTGCCTCCTTGGCTTGAGGCATCAACATTTGCAAGGCCCCATGGGGGTGTAAAGATAATATATTCCTATAATCGTACTTTAAGTTCTTATTCTTTTGCTGCCATTACGCTGTTTTCTCGTGAGATTTGCTTCCCTTTTTTACATTGCCTTTTTGCTCTACGTCGCTTGGGCCCAGCCCCCGAGCATGCTACGACCGTCACTGGTATGTTGGGACGTACGTCCAACAAGGCCAGATGGTGTAGGACTCCGCGGGGCAGTAAGGGCTCATGAGGCGCGATGCTCAGGATACCCCCCTTTGACATGCAAGCGACTTGTGCCAAGGCGGAAACAGAGATACTCAACGAGATTACGAGGGAGCAAAGCTCAAGAAGCACCAAGAAACTCGCAAAGTGTTAGGACTTAGTTTTTCGTGAGGCCCGAGCCTTGAGGCATTGCAGCTTGTGGGATATGCCTCGCGAGGCGTCAGCTCATGAGGCCTCACGTTGAGGCTTGATGGAGGTGGTACAGCAGGCTGCCTCGTGAGGTGGGGCTCGTGAAGCCTTCGATGCCTTGTACCTACAACGACAATTGTGCTAGCAAGTTTTTGCATGTGACACAATAGTACAAGCTCATGGGCTTGCTTATGGGTGTCACGCAAGGAGATAGAGCACCAAGGACCTTGCTGAGGTGACATGCACGGGAGCAGGCCCGCGAGCCAGAGCTCAATCACTTGGGTTTTGCGGCGCTGCGAGCACATGCACTGTGCCCAGCCCCATGATAGGCATGAGGAAGACCGCGAGCGCGAACTGCTACCGCATTAAAAAGTTTACCCAACATACTGCTGCATAGAAAAGGTTCATTACATGACCAAGAAAAAGGAAAGTGCTACCATGCTGGACACGGGTCAACTTGAGGATGTGGCCGAGAGGCGCCCCTCAAAGGATAGACAAAAACACTGCAGTGATGGACACAAGTTAGCCTAAGGATGTGATGCAGCTGAGAGGCACCCACATGTAAAAAGTCCACCATGACTGAGCATGGGGCCCCACCGGACCATGAGCGGGGAGCTCTTGCGGCCTCGTGGCGACGCATGAAGAGAGACTCCCGGGGCATGTACATCCCCCAGTCGTTCTGTAATCCATGAGCTCACGGATAGAACTTGCAGAGATGTTTGATGTTCCATGTGTTTTGTACCGGAACACCCTCCTTCGTCTCCAGCCGTACTGTGCCAGGCTGGGAAATGTGGACGACCCTGTACGGGCCTTTCCACATGGGCGAGAGCTTGCGGAGTCCTTCTCTAGAGAGGATCCTTCGCTGGACAAGATCGCCAGCTTCAAGGGTGCGACTCTGATAGCGACATAGTGCTTTATACATCTCCATCGTATCTATATTTTTTCATTGTTTCATGCCAATACTCTACACCTTTCATATAATTTTGGAAACGTTTTATAATATTTTTGGTACTAACATATTGATCCAGTGCCCAGTGCCAGTTAATGTCGTTTTGCATGTTTTGCAGAAAATCCAACGGAGTCCAAACACGATAAAAATTTACGAAGATTTATTTTGGAATATATGTAAATTTTGGGAAGAATAATCTACGCAAGACGGTGCCCGAGGTGCTCCGAAGCCAACAGGGCGCAACCAGGTGGGGTGGTCATGCCTTGATGGCTTGGGACCACCTCGTAAGTCAGTTGGGGCCCTTCTTTCGCCGCAAGAAAGATAATTTCTTGAGAAAAATGCCCTCGAAATTTCAGCCCAATCGGAGTTATGGATCTCCGGATATTTAAGAAAGGGTGAATGGGTCAGAAAATAGTCACGAAACAGAAGAGAAACAGAGAGAGATCCAATCTCGAAGGGCTCCTTCCCTCTGGGAGCCATGCCGGCCATGGACCAGAGGGGAAACTCTCATCCCATCTAGGAGGGGATGCAAAGGAAAAAGAAGAAGAAGGCGCTCTCTCCCCCTCTCTCCCGGTGGGGTCGGAACGCCGCCATGGCAACCATCGTGACGGAGATGTACACCAACAACTTTGCCACCATCATCACCAACTTCGCCACCGTCACCACCAACTCTCTCCCCCTCTATGCAGTGGTGTAACACCTCTTTCCTCCATTGTTATCCCTACTTAAAAAGGGTGCTTAATGCTATACATTATTACCCAATGATGTGTGGCTATTCTATGATGTTTGAGTAGATTTCTTTTGTCCTATGGTTTGATTGATGATCATGATTGGTTTGAGTTGTATGTTTTATTTTGGTGCTGTCCTATGGTGTCCACCGTGTCATGGAAGTGTGTGGGATTACTGTTGTAGGGTGTTGAAATATGTTCATGGTTCACTTATAATGGGTGGCTAGAGTGACAGAAGGTTACACCTGAGTAAGGGGGTTGTTTACGTATGGGAGTAAAGGTGTGACAAGCCAAGAGCAATATCCCAATTCTTGTAACCATTCCCATGAGACCAAGCTTGTATGACTCTTCCATCTTTTATTTGAGTGATGATTTTTGCCTTATCATCCATTATGCATCATGGCATCAATTCATTTGCATCATGCATCATCTATTTGTTGCCATTTTTTGTTTTTGTTTTTGTTGTTGTTTTATTTGTGTTGTGAGTGTGCTTCCCTTTACAACCTTGCCACATCAAGATCCAACTTGGTTTCACCCAAGTTCCTAGAGACCAAAGCATAGCTTCCATCTTTTTCTTATTTCAATGCGATTAAAATGTTTGGTTTTTTACTTTGTCAAAGGCTCCTCCAAAAATGTACATAAATCATCAATTAAGATGTAGGTCATTGCAAAATCATTCTTAGTAATTTTCTATCCTCTCTCATTTTTATACCTTGCAAAACATATTTAAATGGCCCAAATAGGGGGCATTTGAATTTTGTCTCTTAATTGCCAAAACCAATTTTGTTAAATTGCAAATATTCCCAGGGCTCCATTTGTATATTTTTCCCTCTTTTATTTTGTTGCAATCCCTCTTTTATTTTCTCTCTTTATTTTTTGTTTGAGGAAAATCTATTAGAGAAATGAATTTGAGAGAGAGAGAGAGGAGCCCAACCCAGCACCGAAACCCACATGGGCCTCACTTTCCCTTCAAGCCCAACTCCCCTTCCCTCAAGGTCACCTGCTCCCTTCCTGACACCATGGAAACTTTGTTCATGCCCATGGAAACTTTGTGAATCTTGATTACAACAACTTTTCAAAAAAAATAATTATCCCCTTGTACAAATCCATTGTTGTATAAAAATAATGTGCCAAGATTTACCTTTGGCATGTTTGTATTGCTTGTTTGATGTCTGTTGTTCAAAAACTGAAACTTTTTCTGTAGTGTTTAAATTTTCATATTTTACTGGAATGTGAACAAATTCTAAATTTTTTACACAGTACTTGTATGAAAATCTTTTATTACGTCCTAATTGTTCAGATTTTTTTGAGTTTAAAGGTATATGTTTCATTTGCATCTTTACACACTATCCTATTTTTCACAGATTGTTGTTATAGTTTCTTTGTCTACTTATGTTCAAATTATTGTTGAGCCCCATTAACTTAGCAGCCATAGAATTGTGATAGCATACAATAGGTAATGTTGGATTATAATTATACAATAATATTATGGCAGGATATGATGGGATTTGATGTTATATGTACTAACCTTTCTAATGAAACTTCTGCTAAGTTTTGTGTGGATGAAGTGTTCGAAGATCAAGGAGGTATCCATATGAGAAGAATAAGGAGAAGCAAGAGTTCAATCTTGGGGATGCCCAAGGAACCCCAAGTAAATATTCAAGGAGACTCAAGCGTCTAAGCTTGGGGATGCCCCGGAAGGCATCCCATCTTTCTTCCTTAACGATTATCGGTATGTCTCGGTTTTTGTTTCATTCACATGATATGCATAAATTCTTGGAGCGTCGTGTGACTTTTCTTTTTTTCTTTTAGCAATGCACCATGCTGGTATGGGATAGTCCTTGGTTGATTTATAGAATGCTTCATGTACTTCACTTATATCTTTTGAGTATGGCTTTATAGAATGCTTCGTGTGCTTCACTTATATATTTTGATGTTTGAATGCCCGTTTCTCTACATATATAAAACCATTATTTGTAGTATGATCTTTTTCTTCACTTATACTCCCTCCGTTCCTAAATATAAGACCTTTTAGGTATTCCACTATTGACGACGTACGGAGCAAAATGAATGGATCTACACCTAGAATATGTCTATATACATATGTATGTAGTCTATGGTAAAATCTCTCAAAAGTCTTATAATTTGAAACGGAGGGAGTATTTATTAGAGTGTGGTCTTTTGTAGACATAAATTAAACTCTCATGCTTCACTTATACCTATTTAGAGAGTCAACGGGAATTGGTCATTCACATGGTTAGTCATAAAAGCCTACATAAAACTTGTAGATCACTGAATATGATATGTTTGATTCCTTGCAATAGTTTTGCGATATTAAAATGGTAATATGTGGGGGTGCTAACGAATGATTGTGGTTTAGTAAGAATATTGGTGTTAAGGTTTGTGATTCCCGAAGCATGCACGTATAGTCTCTAGTTATGCAATGAAATTGGAGCATAATTTATAGTTGATTGAAATCCTCTGTGCTGTTATAATCGGGGGCGCGCGATGGTTAACTCCAACCAACCTCCTCCCTAGGGACATGCGAGTAGTAATTTGCTTTGAGAGAGCTAATAGGCTTTACAATAAGTATGTGAGTTCTTTATGACTAATGTGAATCCATGGATATACGCACTCTCACCTTTCCATAATCGCTAGCCTCTTTTGTATCGTGCATTGCCCATTCTCTCACGAGGGTTGTTGCATCCTTCGCTGGTGCATCCAAACACCTGATATGATACACTCTATCACACATAAGCCACCCTATATCTTCCTCAAAACAACCACCATACCTACCTATCATGGCATTTCCATAGCCATTCCGAGATATATTGCCATGCAACGTCCAGCGTCCTGTCACATGACTTGTTTGTTCATCATCATATTGCTTTGCAGGATCATGTAGCTGACATAGTATTTGTGCCAAAGCCACCATTCATCATTACCTACATGTTACGCTAGATCATTGCACATCCTGGTACACTGTCAGAGGCATTCATATAGAGTCATTTTGTATATCTTTATCATTATATCGAGTTGTAAGTAAATAAAAGTGTGATGATCATCATTTTTAGAGCATTGTCCTAGTAAGGAAAGGATGATGTAGACTATGATTCCCCCACAAGTCGGGATGAGGCTCCGGACGAAAAATGAAAAATGGGGAGGCCAAATGAGCTCACCAAGAGAAAGGGAAAACAAGAGAAAGAAAAAAAATAAAAAAGAGAAAAAGAAAAAAAGTAAAAAAGAAAAAAAAGAAAAAAAAGAAAAAAAAGAAAAAAAAGAAAGAGAGAGAAAGAGAGAAGGGGCAATGCTACTATATTTTTCCACACTTGTGCTTAGAGGGAGCACCATGTCCTTCATATAGAGCGTCTCCCGAGTTGTCATTTTCATTTGCTAGTGGGAATTTTTCACTATAGAACTTGGCTTGTATATTCGATGACGGGCTTCCTCAAATGCCCGAGGTCTTCATGAGAAAGCAAGTTGGATGCACATCCACCTAGTTTCATTTGAGCTTTCATACACTTATAGCTCTTAGTGCATCCGTTGCATGACAATCCCTACTCCTAGCATTGATATCGATGGATGGGCATCTCCATAGCCCGTTGGTCCGCCTAGTTGATGCGAGACTTTCTTCCCACTTTCACTCCTTTTGACCTCTACCACCATACTCTATTCCACCCATATGCTATATCCATGGTTCACACTAATGTATTGAGTGACGTAGAAAATGCTGAAGCATGTTAGAAGTACGAGTCAATTGCTTGGTTTGACACCGGGGTGCTCATGATTTATACTTTATGCTAGGAAGACTAAGCATGATAGACTATATGATTGTCTAGGGATAGCGTACTTTAGCATTTTTATTTTGAAAGACATGATTGTTTGTAGTGTGCCTGAGTATGGATGTCTTTATGTAAAATGATAGACTAGTGCCTTGAATCACTTGTATCTTAATATTCATGCCATGATTAGACATTTATTCAAGATTATGTTAGGTAGCATTCCACATCAAAATTTATCCTTTTTATCATTTACCTACTCAAGGACGAGCAGGAATTAAGCTTGGAGATGCTGATATGTCTCCGTTGTATCAATAATTTTTGATTGTTCCATGCCAATATTATACAACATTCGTATACTTTTTACAACATTTTATATTATTCTTGGGACTAACATATTGATCCAGTGCCCAGTGCCAGTTCCTGTCGTTTTTGCATGTTTTGAAGAAAATCCAATGGATTCCAAACGCGATAAATATTTACGGAGATTTATTTGGAATATATGTGAATTTTGGGAAGAAGAATCAGCGCAAGACGGTGCCCGAGGTGCTCTCAAGCCAACAGGACGCGACCAGGGGGGTGGTCGTACCCTGATGGCTTGGGACGACCTCGTAAGTCATTTTGGTCCCTTCTTTCGCTGCAAGAAAGATAATTTCCCGAGAAAAATCTCCTCAAAATTTCAGCCCAATCGGAGTTACAGATCTCTGGATATTTAAGAAACGGTGAAGGGGTCAGAAAACACTCGCGAAACAGAAGAGAAACAAAGAGAGAGATCCAATCTCGGAGGGGCTCCTACCCTCCGGGATCCATGGTGGCCATGGACGAGAGGTAAAACTCTCCTCCCATGTATGGGGGAGACCAAGGAAGAAGAAGGAGGAGGGCTCTCCCCCTCTCTCCCGGCGGCTCCAGAACACCGTCGGGGCAACCATCATGACAGCGATCTACACCAACAACTTTGCCGCCGTCACCACCAACTCTCTCCCCCTCTATGCAGCGGTATAACACCTCTGTTCCTTGATATAATCTATACTTAAACATGGTGCTTAATGTTATTTATTATTACCCAATGATGTGTGGCTATCCTATGATGTTTGAACAAATTTCTTTTGTCCTATGGGTTGATTGATGATCGTGATTGGTTTTAGTTGTATGTTTTATTTTGGTGCTGTCCTATGCTGCCCGTTGTGTTGCGCAAGCATGTGGGATTACTACTGTAGGGTGTTTCAACATGTTCATGATTCGCTTATAGTGGGTGGCTAGAGTGACAGAAGCTTACACCCGAGTAAGGGGGTTGTTTACATATCGGAGTAAAGGGGACTTGTTACTTAATGCTATGGTTGGGTTTTACCTTAATGATCTTTAGTAGTCGCAGACGCTTGCTAGAGTTACAATCATGAGTGCATATGATCCAAGTACGAAAAATGTGTTAGCTCATGCCTCTCTCTCATATAAAACTGCAATAATGATTACCGGTCTAGTTATCAATTGCCTAGGGACAAATCTTTCTGTTGTATTACAAAAATCTTTGTACTAAACAACTAACTTAATTTATCTTTATCTAAACAACCCCTAACTTTTATTTACTTGCTCTTTATTTTCTTGCAAAACTATCTATTACACCTACCAAGTACTCTTAGTTTTCTTCCCGCGAAGTAGTTTATTCTTGTTCTAGGTAAAGTAAGCGTTAGCGTGCGTAGAGTTGTATCGGTGGTCGATAAAACTTGAGAGAATATTCATTCTAACTTTTGCTCCTTGTTGGGTTCAACACTCCTACTTATCAAAAAAGGTTACAAATGATCCCCTACACTTGCGGGTTATCAATGCCTGTTGATATCGGGCCGCTCGGAGGGAGGCCTGGCGATGTTCTTCCTCGAGGAGGAGCATATCAGCTTCCCACATGTCATCTTGGTTGTTCACATTGAAGGCCAAGACCCGTGGGGACCCGTGCTTCAGTTCAGTGGGAAGGACCAGTTCTGCCCAGTAGACGAGGAAGAAGGGAGTTTCACCGGTAGGCTTGGTCGTTGTTGCACGTATCGACCATAGCATGGACGGGAGTTCATCGAGCCAGCCTTTGTCGCAGGGTGCGCGCTTCTTGCTGAAGCTTCTTGTCTTGAGGCCTTTGAGGACCTCAATATTTGCACCCTCGGCCTGGCCATTTATTCGTGGGTGCGCCACGGAGGCGTAGCAGATCTATGTGCCGAGGTTGTTTCAGTAGGACCAGAAGAGGCCGCTGCTGAATTGTGAACCATTGTCGGTGATGATGCGGTTGGGGACGCTGAAGCGGCACACCAAGCTGTTGGTGAACTTGACAGCAGATTGTGCTGGAATGGAGCAGGCATGCTCCACTTCCGCCCACTTGGTGAACTTGTCGATGGCGACGTAGAGGTAGCAGTAGCCTCCAGCTACGCAAGGAAAGGGACCCAGGATATCTAGCCCCCAGACCGCAAATGGCCACTTGAGGGGGATAGTCTGGAGTCCTTGCACTGGCTGATGAGTCTGCTTGGCATGGAATTGACAGGCTTCACAGGATCGGACAAGTTTGGTGGCGTCTTCGAGTGTTGTGGGCTAGTAAAAGCTGTTGCGGAACACCTTGCCAACAAGGGTGCGTGGCGAAGAATGATGACCGCAGTCTCCGCCGTGGATGTTGATACATCCATTTTGCATCATGATTTCCAACTATTATTTACAATGTTTTAATGCATAATAATGCTTTATGGAGTAATTCTAATGCCATTTCTCTCATAATATGCAAGGTTTACACAAAGAGGGACAATGCCGACACCTGGAATTCTGGACCTGAAAAAGCATATCAGAGACACCTATTCTGCACATCTCAAAATAAGCTGAAAGTTCACGAAGAATTATTTTGGAATATATAAAAAATACTGGAGCGAATAACTACTGGAGGGGGGCCATCTGGTGACCACAAGACACCAGGGCGCGCCAGGCCCCCCCAGGCATGCCCTGGTGTGTTGTGGCCAGCCCGGCCCACCTCCGGTGCCCATCTTGTGGTAATTAAGGTCTTTTGACCTAGAAAAAATCAGGAGGGGACTTTCGGGACGGAACGCCGCTGTCTCGAGGCGGAACTTGGGCAGGAGCACTTTTTCCCTCCGGCGGAGCGATTCCGCCAGGGGAACTTCCCTCCCGGAGGGGGAAATCAAAGCCATCGTCATCACCAACAACCCTCTCATCTTTGGGAGACCAGTCTTCATCAACATCTTCAATAGCACCATGTCCTCTCAAACCCTATTTCATCTCTTGTGTTCAATCTTTGTACCGGAACCTCAGACTGGTACCTGTGGGTGACTAGTAGTGTTGATTACATCTCGTAGTTGATTACTATATGGTTTATTTGGTGGAAGATTATATGTTCAGATCCATTATGCTATTTAATACCCCTCTGATCTTGAGCATGAATATCATTTGTGAGTAGTTACCTTTGTTCTTGAGGTCACGGGAGAAGTCATGTTGCAAGTAATCAGGTCAAGTTGATATGTGTTCGATATTTTGTTGATTTGAATGTTGTGATTCCATTAGCGGTGTCATGTGAACGTCGACTACATGGCACTTCACCATCTTTGGGCCTAAGGGAATGCATTGTGGAGTAGTTATTAGATGATGGGTTGCTAGAGTGACACAAGCTTAAACCCTAGTTTATGTGCTATTTCGTAAGGGGCTGATTTGGATCAAAATGTTTAATGCTATGGTTAGATTTTATCTTAATAATTTTCTCGTAGTTGCGGATGCTTGTGAGGGGATTAATCATAAGTGGGAGGTTTGTTCAAGTAAGAACAACACCCAACCACCGGTCCACCCACATATCAAATTATCAAAGTAGCGAACGCAAATCAAACCAACATGATGAAAGTGACTAGATGAAATTCCCGTGTACCCTCAAGAATGCTTGCTTATTATAAAAGACCGTTTTGGCCTGTCCTTTGCCACAAAAGGATTGGGCTATCTTGCTGCACTTTATTTACCATTAACGTTACTTGCTCGTTACCAATTATCTTGCTATCAAACTACCTGTTACATACAATTTCAGTGCTTGCAGAAATTACCTTGCTCGAAACTGCTTGTCATTTCCTTCTGCTCCTCGTTGGGTTGGACACTCTTACTTATCGAAAGGACTACGATTGACCCCCTATACTTGTGGGTCATCAGATGTCAGCAAGCAGCTTGCGACCTTGCTCCTCAGAGATGCACCGCAGCATCGTGCCATTTGAGCCTCTTCTGTAGAGATTCCCGTCTTGGCGGCAGTAGGATGCAGCCTTGCGGGCCACATGCTCTGCTTCAACGTCGTCTACTGGGAGAGTGTCGTTCTGCTATTAGGTCTTGAATTTCGTGGCCCAGCTTTCCTCCAGCGGCTCCAACGCAAGCAGCAGGTGAGCGCCTGAGGGTGGGCCATAGTTTGGAGCACCTGTGGAAGGCGCGGGAGGCAGCACCTCTTGAGGTGCCATGGCGCTGACAGCTAGTGGCGTGGTAGATGGCTTCAGGAGCCGCTCTTCGGAGACTCCATGGTCTTGAGGCTCGCAGCGCGATGCTTTCTAGGTGATGTCATCAGCTTCCTAGTATCCCCCAGCGTCCTCATCAGGCAAGTTGTTCCTATTGGTGCGAGGCGTGGCGGTGTTGGCTTGAGGAGGACTCGCCTGCTAAGGCTGATTCCGTCAGCCCTGCTGGTAGTTGTTCTTGTTTCCATTGCGGTCGTTGTTGTTATTGCGATCGTTCCAGCGGCCTCCACCACGGTCTCCAGCACAATCGTTGCAGTCGTTGTGCCTGCCTTGGCGGTCTTGCCGGAGTATCTTGAGCTCATGACGGTCCATGGTGCGATGAGTGTTCATGTTGTGGAAGGCGCACGTGGGATGACTATCTTTCCTGGGTGCGGGCTCGTCACAGTCTTGCCCACGATTCTGCTGCGCCTCTCTGTCGCAAGCACAACGAGGCCCTTTTGTTTGGCATCCTTGTTCTTGGCATTGGCGGCGTCGAGAGACGCATCCGAATCGTTGTGGGCGAAGAGACGACCCTCCTCAGCCTTGGCACATCGGTCGACAAGGTGAAAGAGCATGGCGACGATGTCGAGCTCGTTGTTGATGGCGAGATTCTCGTGGATCTTGATGTCTGTGACGCCCGCAGAGAACACGGAGATGATTACGGGATCAGAAGCTCGTGGGATCTTGTTGCGCAGCTGGCTGAAGCGCTGGATGTATTTGCGGAGGGTCTTGCCAGGCTGCTGGCCCACGACGCAAGTTGTTAAGGGTGAGGGGACACTCGTACATGCCCTTGAAGTTGGAGATGAACTGCGCGCACTGCTGTGACCAAGAAGAGATGGAGCCTTTGGGGAGATTCATCAGGCACGAGCGTGCTGTGTCCCTGAGAGTCATAGGGAACCAGTTCGCCATGACCTTGTCGTCACCGCCCAAGGCTTCGATGTCGATGGTGTTGAGCTGCAGGAACTCCATGGGGTTGGGGGAGCCGTAGTACCGAGGAGGCAGCTCCAGCTTGAAAGGCGTGAGCCACACCACGCGGCACAACTCAGGGGCGAAAGAACGGCAGCCCCCAGTGCTGGACGGAATGCGCTGGCAAGAGCGGCACGGTTCTAATGCCCGATCACGGTGACATCCTAGAGGGTGCGGTTCTGGCGCTAGCGCTACATTTTGAGGATTGCGAGCGAGTCAGGGGCCACGCAGCGGATGACCTGGCAGCTTGGATCTGCGTGGGGTGGCAAAGATGCTTCGTGGGATGGCTCCAGAGCACGCGCACCACGACAAGGCACATCGCCCTCGCTGGTCGTAGGAGGTGGAGGAGGAGCGTCCCGCCCTGCCCTTGCGCCATGTGACACAGGAGGAGGATGCGGGGAGTTGGCGAGAGCCGGGGCATCTCTTGCGGTGTTGACGAGCTCTGTGATGCGCGCGAGCCAGGTGTCATAGGCGGCTGGTGTCGGGCGGCAGCGCAACATCTCTTGCGCGATGAGGAGCGCGGCCTGCGTAGTTGGCACGCCGTGGCGACCGCGTGAAGACTCCGTGGCGGTGCGCGCGAGCGAAGGGTTCGCCTACACAGAGGGATGGACGGAGGAGGACTGGGCCTCCCCGATCGCGGGCTCGGTGGCGGCACACGGGTTCCGACGGCGAGTGGCGTTGACGACGGGCTCCGTGCGAACCACCTGGGCCATACGCATACCTCTCACGGCCTGCCTCAGTCATGTCGATATCGAGCGGAGTCAAGGTTGAAGATGCGAAAGTAGCTCCCCTACCTGGCGCGCCAAATGTCGAAGACTGGATTTGTGCCTGCGGGGCACCTCTCAAGAACCCGGTTCGAACACTGGGGAGCTGAGCACAATCTACCCCTCGAACAAGGTAAAGCTACGCACACAGAGCATGAAAGAGATGCATGGATTTACCCAGGTTCAGGCCACCTTGCGGTGTAAAACCCTACCCCTGCTTTGTGGATTGCTCTTAAGTTTCACAAGTGTTACAAGACTCGAGGTGGAAGTAGGCTTCCAACGAGAGCAGGAGCTCAAAATGATCGAGTCCTCTTCGGGTCAAAAAATCGGTCTCCCTCTACTGGGAAGCTGTGTCCCTCTTATCTTGCCTCGGTCCTCTCCCCCCAAAAATGAAGGCGGGAAAAGGGAAGCCACAGGGCGACAATTCAAAGGGGTGCATGTGCCGAGTCCACCCTGACAAAAGGTGGTCTCCATTCTGCAAAGGCACCGTCCATGACGCGTTCGTGGGCTTGCCGATGATGCCTGTCCTGGCGGGCAGCGCCACATTGGTCTCCTTGCACCGGAATGGCAAACTTCGGGGTTCTCGTGGGAGGAGGACGGCAACTTGCCATCCTTTTATCACAAAAGACGAAAGATCCTCTGTCTGTGCCTGCTGGCACGGTCCTTGCCACCCCTGCCAGCGTAGGACGTCATCCACGTGGTGATCATGTGACCGCATGGTCTGCGCCGCATGGGCCTCCCTAACAAAGGGCTTCATGAGAACCGGCCTCACAGGGGGAGGTCTCGCGAGGCCACCTGTGGCTTGGAGAGAAATGTCTCGATGCGCCCCTGCTTGGAGAGAGGTGAACCTCGTGGAACCAACGCATAGCGCGATGCCTTGGGCCTATAGCACCCCTAAGTGGGATGCTCCTGAGTTGGGCCCTCCGAGTGTCACTAACTGGGCCTCCAGCAGATGGGCCGTGGTACCCTGGTATCCATTGGACCGACAATTTATTTTGCTAGTTTAGATCTTTCCAAACCTATACTTTAGATCCGCACAAATTCTCCTTAAGACATAGACGTAGATCCTCTCTGTTGTAGATGAGAGAAACCCATTGCTGCCACACTATTAGGACTTCCTTTTTCAACTAATTTTGAAACATTTTCAAATTTGTAATCTTGTCGTAGTTTTGCCAAATAGTGTATGTCTCCTATGACCTGGCATTTAGCTACCAGTAGCTTTTAGTGTGACCCAACAACTGCTTTCAAGAAGGGCCGGCTTAGACTCTTTTGCTATTCCAGCATTTAGCACCGAAGACTTTGAAATAACTCACATTTCTTAAAGATTATTTCCATATCGTAAACATCACCCTCTGGAGAAGAAGTAGGTGAATGATCTGCTAACCCAGCAATCGTACCCGGCTCACAGCTGTCAACAAGTGCGCCTCTAGTGTAATCTGTGAAAACAATCTCTTGATTCCACCCATCGTGGTCTGTAAGATATTTTATTTGCTGGGTGTGCCTTCTTGCATTTTTTGTAAAAACTTCGTGCCTTTTGAAGAAATCGCTCTGTGGGGAGAATCAAACCAGCCCTAATTATGAACGGTGAATTACAAGCTAGTATCATGATAGCATTGATAAAAAATAAGTACCTGCAGAGATAATGTTGCAAACATAGATATAAACTTGAATGTATATAAAATAATAAATATAAAACATAAGCTGGCTTTCGAGGTTCGCCATAAGACCGTCTTTCGAGGCATGAGCCTTGTTTTCGCTTTCCAGTGGAAGCAGGCCTTGTGGCCTCTTTTGGTTTGTCCTTTCTTTCTGAAAGCCGGTTCTCACATGACTTAAGCCGGAGTTTGAACCTCGATAAGTTCAGGGTCAACAGAGTCCATGATAGGAGCAATGTGATTGACTTATGAAGAGTACAACCGGGTCATCTTAGCGGAGTAGCATCAAGCCAACACGCAGGTTTAACCAAGTATAGAAGTGATGGTGCCGGGTCAAGTGGATTATTAAAGGCTAAACTCGATGAGTTGGGAGCCCGAAATTGACCATTGATCAAAGAAAAACGTAATACTATTTTTCAATGAAACGAACGATGTCGGTTTTATTATATTGATCACTAAATATTGATAATATATACAAAAAACTGGAGCCAATGGCTCTAAGTATAATAGGGCCGAAATATGTGCGATATTCCACGGCCTGCTAGTCTCTTCTTCAGAGGTACGTGACTTCTTTGCTTCACGTATATCAACAAGATAATATGACTCGTTGTTGAGGTTTTTGCTGACGATGAAAGGTCATTCCAAGGAGGGGAGAGCTTATGCATGCCTGTCTGATCCTATATGAGACAGAGCACTAAGTCACCCTCCTGAAAAGTATGGCTTCGTACCTTACAGCTATGATCGTGACGCGGCAAGATCGCGTTCCTCTTCAAGGGCATCAAGTGAATCTTGACGAGCTTGCTCATTACCGGCCTCGATATATGCTAGATATCACTTGGGGAATCAGGATGGATATCACTTGGCAAAACGGCCTCAACACCATATACTAGGAGAATGGCGTATAGCCAGTGGACTTGTTTGGTTTAGTGCGTATGCTCCAAAAGACGTCCGAAAGTTAATCAACCCAACATCCATGGGTGCGTTTGAGAGGAACCAAAAGTCTTGGCTTGATTCCACGCAAGAGTTCTTGGTTAGCTCGTTTAGCTTGACCAATGGTCTGAGGATGAGCTATAAAAGCCACGTCAAGACGAATGTGTTCCTTCTGACAAAATTGTTTCATGGATCCTTTGGATAAGTTGGTGCCATTATCAGTTATAATACTGTGCGGATAGCCAAAGCGAAATATGAGCTTTTTGAGAAATTTAACCGCCGTTGCTGCATCACAATTACTGATTGGCTCTGCTTCAACACACTTGGTAAATTTGTCAACTGCGACCATGAGATGAGTTTTTATATCCTTGGATGGTTTAAAAGGACCGACCATGTCTAGCCCCCAGATCGCAAACGGCCAAGTAATTGGAATCATCCGAAGTTCTTGAGACGACACATGAGCTTGACGAGAAAATTTCTGACAACGATCAAAATTGCAGACAATATCCTCTGCATCTGCATGAGCTATGAGCCAGTAAAATCCGTGTCGAAAAGCGTTAGCGACCAAGGATCTCGAGCTGGCATGATGACCACAATCGCCAAAGTGAATCTCATTGCCGGGTCAACATGAGTTGCCTCTTCACGCGTCTCCTCTTCATCATCTTCGCTCCTCCTCTAGGGGTCATGTTCGACCCACTGGATCATAGCCAATGCTTCAAATACCATCTCTGCGTTCAAAACAGAGGAAGTTGCGACATCTGAAGCAAAATATTGCTTACGTGGAGGAATGTGTTCAAACGGTTTTGGTGCAGGAGGACTGGTCCGTTTACCATCTTCAGTATAGCCGACTTGAAATTTCTTTAAATCTACTTTGTCAGCAATCCGTGATCCGGTGACCCGGGTCTCTTTGATGCAGCGCATATAGTCTGCTTCCTCAAAAACAATATTATCTTGCTTCAGCTCTTGGAAGCCGTCTGCAAGAAGATCTGGATCCATTTCTAGGTGGTAAGATTCGGCCAGGCTAAGAGCCCCCATAGCCCCTTAACGGCATGCCGATTTCCGCAGTTCCAAAATCCATTCTGGAACAATAGAGAGCTGCTTCAGTATCTCCATAATTTTGTATGGCGGCTTGACTATGATTTACAGCCATGATACACTTTGACCCGCCCACGTACAATTGTTCTAGAAATTTATAAATGGCTTGGAGTTTTCTCAAAGGGTTCCCAAAGACAGGAGGTTTTTTTTGACCTATTCATCACAAATATAAGATGTTTGGATTAGCTCAGGATCACTGATGATAATAAGCTCAGGAAATACAACATAAGTAGCAGACTTACCAAAAATAGCTATGCACATTTTGGAAATGTGACCCTTCAAGTCGGCAAGGTCTCGATTCACCGGCTCGAGCTTTGACTCGGCCTCTTCATCACGACTGATTAGAGTTGCTTTCTCCTTGTCAAATTCAGCATTGTTTTTCTCCAGAGAGTCAATACTCTTGAGCAATGATTCTTCTAAATCCGCGGAGAGCTTTTCAGCGGTCTCACACAGTTTCTTCTCAGATACCAACTGCTTTTTCAAGCCGGCTGCTTCTGAGGTCACTTGGTCCATCATTCTTTCCTCACTGGGACAATGCTCTAATAATGATGATCATCACACTTTTATTTACTTACAACTCAATATGAAGAACTGATATGAAGATATGACTCTGTATGAATGCCTCTGACAATGTACCAGGATGTGCAATGACCTAGCCTGACATGTATCAAAAACAATATGAACAGTGGCTTTGCCACAAATACTATGTCAGCTCTATATGATCATGCAAAGCAATATGACGATGAACGAACTAGTCATGTGAAGTGACTATGATATTTGCATGGCAATATATCTCGGAATGGCTATGGAAATGCCATGATAGGTAGGTATGGTGGCTGTTTTGAGGAAGATATAATAAGGCTTATGTGCAACAGAGCTTATCATGTCACGGGGTTTGGATGCACCGACGAAAGTTGCACCTATCCTCGAGGTGAGAACGGGCTATGCACGGTACCGAAGAGGCTAGCAAATTATGAAAAGGTGAGAATGTGTATGTACATGGTTTTACATTAGTCATAAAGAACTCATATACTTATTGCAAAGTTTTATTAGTTTATCATAGATCAAAGTACTAATCCCATGCCCCGAGGGAAGAGGTTGATAGGAGTTAACCATCGCGCGCTTCCGACCCGAAACAACACTAGGATTTCAACTAGGAATAGAAATGCTCACACATAATAACCATGCCTCTTTAATTTTTAGATGAACAAAAAGGTCAACCTTTCTTCATATCGAAACTTGAACGATTTAACAATTATGAACTCACACCTATTTCATATTACTACATCAATATCATTGACCCACAATTTCTCTATATGTGCTACATGATGTTTTTGATTATCACTCATTGAATACCTAATATTCTTGGACTAGTCTTTATGACCCATGCAAATTACCATCACTATTTATTAACTCTCAAACAAATATAAGGGAAGAACGAGAGTGAAATCATTTTTATAAAATCTACATGCCACCGTGCTCAAAAAGATATAAGTGAAGTACTAGAGAAACTGCTAAGCTCAAAAGATATAAGTGAAGCACATAGAGTATTCTAACAACTTATGATGAAGGTGTATCTCTCTTAAATAGGTGTGTCCAGAAAACAATGATTGTGGCAAACTGAAAGTAAAATAAAACTAAAGCAAACGACGCTGCAAGCAAAACTCATATCATGTGACGAATAAAAATATAGCTTCAACTGACATACCGATGGATTGAGACAAAAGAGGGGATGCCTTCCGGGGCATCCCAGAGCATAGATGCTTGAGTCTCCTCTAAAATGTTACCTTGGAGTTCCTTGGGCATCCCCAAGCTTAGGCTCTTGCTACTCCTTATTCCTTTGTCCATCAAGATAATACCCAAAACTTGAAAACTTCAATCACACAAAACTGAACAAAACCTCGTGAGCTCCATTAGTATAAGAAACATATTGCATACTTTAAGTACTGTTGTAAATTGATTCAAATTTCATAAATGCATAATAAGAAATGTATTCTAACTTCTCCATGGCTTATACCCCCCGATACAATCCATAGCATAATCAAAACAAGCAACTATGCAAGCAAAATCTGAATCTGTTTAAAACAGAACAGTCTGTAGGAATATGTAGAGAACATATACTTCTGTAACTCCACAAATTCTGAAAATTTATAAAACCTCGAACATTTGTATAGCAACCCTGTGTAAAAATTTCAGATAATTATCACGGTCCAGTAAAAACTGAAAATTCCTGTACTGGAGTCAAAAGTTTTTTATTTTGTTTAAGCATCGATTCTACTCATCTTGTGAGTCATCCCAAAGGATTTACTTGGCAGAAACACTAATTTAAACACAAAAACATAATCATTACAGAGGCAATAATAATTTTATAAAAAATAAACAGAAATGTTAAAGCAAAAATTTAAAGATAACTATTGGGATGCCTCCCAACAAGCGCTATTGTTTTATGCCCCTAGCTAGCCATAATAGATAGTTTCAAGTATTGTCATCTTTGAAACTCCACCCATAAGTAGCTCTCATGATTGATTCATAAGTTGGTTTTATTCTCTTTCTAGGTAAGTGTTCCATCCATTTCTTTAATGGGAATTGGAATCTTATGTTTCCATCTTTCGTGTCAATGATTGCACCTATAGTTCGTAAGAAAGGTCTTCCAAGTATTATGGGACAAGAAGGATTGCAATCACTATCAAGCACAATAAAATATACATGCACATATTTTTTTTTGAAATAGTAAGCACATCATTATTTCTACCTAAAGGTTTCTTAATGGTAGAATCCGCAAGATGCAAGTTAAGGGAACAATCTTCAATATTAGCGAGACCAAGCACATCACAAAGAGTTTTAGGAATAGTTGAAACACTAGCACCAAGGTCACACAAAGCATTGCATTAATATTTATTTATCTTAATCTTGATAGCAGGTTCCCACTCATCGTGCAATTTTCTAGGAATAGAAACTTCAAGCTCAAGTTTCTCATCATAAGCTCTTATCATAGCTTCTACTATATGTTCGGTAAAAGCTTTGTTTTGTTCATAAGCATTGGGTGTGATAATAATGGATTGCAACAAGGAAATACATTCTACTAAAGAGCAATTATCATAATTAAAGTCCTTGTAATGCAAAATAGTGGGCACATCACTAGTTAAAGTTTTGACCTCTCCAAACCCACGTTTTTCAGTTTTAGCATCAAAATCATCTCCCTCCAAGAAAAAGGGACGCTTCTCTACTAAAGATGACTCATCTCCAGTCCCTTTATCACTTATATTCAGAGAGGTAAATAAAGATTCAATAGGAGAAACACCAATCATTTTAATATCTTCATCATGATTCCGGTAAAAGCCGGGTGGAAGAGCTTTTTCTAAGAATTCCCGCTTAGCTCTCAGCTTAGCGGTCCTCTCCTTACTTTCATTGATAGATATTTGTATAGATTTAATAGCATCATTAAAATCATGCTTGTGTGGCAAAGCTTTATTTTAAAGAGTTTCCACATCAAGAGCAATTCTATCCATGTTTTTAGCCAAAGTTTCAACTACATGCAATTTTTCTTCTACCATAGTGTTGAAAACCTTTTGAGAATTAATAAACTATTTAATTCTATTCTCAAGATCAGAGGGCATCCTATTAGCATTTGTAGAAGAATTTCCATACGAATTACCATAAGAGTTTCCATTGTTGTTAGAGGAATTACCGGGATACGGTCTAGAATTGAAATTTCCTCTATAAGCATTGCTATTGAAATTATTTCGCGAGACAAAGTTCACATCAATTGCATCATTATTTTGCTCAATCAAAGTAGACAAGGGCATATCATTGGGATCAACATGAGCATTTTTACTAGCAACCATATTCATAAGAGCATCCACTTTTTCACTCAAAGTAGTGATTTCTTCAACAAAATTTACCTTCTTACCGGTTGGAGCCCTTTCGGTATGCCATTGAGAATAATTTGTCATAATGTTCTCCAGAAGTTTTGTGGCCTCTCCTAAGGTCACATCCATAAAGGTACCACCTGCAGCAGAATCTAGAAGATTTCTAGACACAAAGTTTAGTCCAGCATAGAAGTATTGGATAATCATCCACATATTTAAGCCATGAGTTGGACAATTTCTTTGCATTAGTTTCATCCTCTCCCAAGCTTGTGCAACATGTTATTGATCTTGCTGTTTAAAATTCATTATTTGATTTCAAGGGAGGTGATCTTAGCAGGAGGAAAATACTTGGCAATAAAAGCATCTTTACACTTATCCCACGTTCCAATACTATTACGAGGTAAAGATGAAAACCAAGCCTTAGCTTTATATCTTAGTGAAAAAGGAAATAGTTGTAATTTCATAATATCATTATCCATATCCTTTTTATTTTGCATGCCACATAATTCAACAAAGGTATTAAGATGTGACGCGGGATCCTCATTAGGACTTCCCGAAAATTGATCTTTCATGACAAGATTTAGCAATGCAACATTAATATCAAAAGCCTATGCACTAGTGGCGGGTGGTATAGGACTACTAATAAAATCAGTATAATTAGTGTTTGAGAAGTCACACAATTTGGTAGTATCTTGAGCCATGGTGACCGAGCAAGCGGAGTAACACGCAAGACAAGTAAACTTGCAAGCGAAGAAGTAAACTAGAAACAAGCAAAGATAAATATTTTTGTATTTTTGATTTTTATGTGACAAGCTAAATATAACATCAAATAAAAAGATAAACAAGTGAATCAAAATTTGTGTGAAGTTACTTGATAGTTGATGATGATATTCCCCGACAACGGCGCCAGAAATCCTTCCTGATACTTGTGATCTGTGTTGGGTTTTCCGTGAAGAGGAACGGGTAATTGAAGCACAAAGCGGATAAGTATTTCCCCCAGTTATGTAACCAAGGTTTATCGAACCAATAGTAATATCAATCCTCAATCGTCTTCAGCGGCTACACACAAATGAACAAACGACTTCACCCAACGCGGGCAAGAGGGTTGTCAATCCCCTTGATCTCGTTATTTGCAAGCAAATGAATTGTGTAGATAATTGTTGATAAATACAAAATAAATAAAAAGTAAATATAGGCAGCAAGGTAATAATAGAGTTTGTAAATATGTAAGTGAATAGACCCGGGGGCCATAGTGTTCCCTAGCGGCATCTCTCATGTAGGCATCATACGGTGAGTAACAAATTACTGTTGGGCAATTGATAGAAAAGTGGATAGTTATGAGATTTTCACGGCAATGATCATGTGTATATAGGCATCACATCCATAAACAAATAGGCCAACTCCTGCATCCACCTATTACTATTACTCCACTCATCGACCGCTATCTAGCATCCATCTAGAGTATTAAGTAAAGCAGAGTAATGCTTGGAGAACGATGACATGATGTAGCCAAAGCATATCAATAGATCGGAGAGCATTACAAAGCTATAATGATCATGGAATTAAGAGATAATATAATTCAGAGGCATCTCAAATACTTTTCATGAATAGTCTGAACATAAACCCACAATTCATGGGATCCCAACAAACACACCTCACAATAGGATTACATCGGATAGTTCAAAGCGAAGATGCGATGACCATTGTATTGAAGATCATAAGAGAGAGAGAGAGATTGCCATCTAGGTACTAGTTATGGACCCGTAGGTCTGTGGTGAACTACTTACACATCATCATGAGGGCAGCAAGGTTGATGAAGAGGCCCTCCGTGATCGATCCCACCTCCTGCAGGGTGCCGGAACGGAGCTCCAGATGGTCTCGCGATGAAACACAGACTTGCAGTTGCGGAAAAAGGTTTTCGGGACTACCTTCAGGGTTTTAAGAGATTAGAGAACTTATAGACCAAAGAGGGACGTCGGGAGGCAGCCAGGAGGTGCACGAGGGGCCCACCACATATCAGGGCACGCCCCCCCAAGGCACGCCCTGATGTGTGGTGGGCCCCTCGTGCACCTCCTGGCCTCCTTCCAAAGCTTCTAGGTCTTCATATAGTCCAGAAAAAATCATCGAAAAGTTTTTGGCAATTGGACTTCGTTTGGTACTGTAAACCTGAAAAGGCAAAAACATGTAGAAATCAGCAACTGGCACTGGGCACTGGGTCAATAGGTTAGTGCTCAAAAATATTATAAATTGGTAAATAAAGACCCAAAAAGTATCCTAGAATGATAATATATCAGCATGGAACAATCAAAAATTATAGATACGTTGAGACGTATCACGCTCCCGAAATGGGGCAGGTCATCCCCACGCCAAGGCAAGGCGAGAGGGTTGTGGTCATCCACCATTTCATCCGGGTTCTGGGCTTCCCGCACCACCCCTTTGTAAGGGGGCTCATGTTTTTCTACGGGTTGGATTTCCATGATCTCCCCCCGAATTCCTTTTTGCACATTTCGGCCTTTATCATCGTCTCTAAGGTCTTCCTGCGAGTCCAGCCGCACTTCGGCTTGTGGCTAAAGGTCCTAAATGTCAAGCCAAATATAGTCGAGGGCCAACAAGCGAACTGCAGGGGGGGCGATGATTAGCAAGCTCCCCCGGGTTGAATGGACAGACGGTACCTTCATCGACACCGTCAAGATTTGGCAGAAGGAGTGGTTCTACATCACCGAACCACGCGGCGTGGACTGGGAAGCACCCGCCGAATTCAGATCCGACCCCCCCACCAGGTTGGATCATGGATCAAGAAGGGCCTTGACTGGGGATCGGAGACGTAGGTGAGGTCGCTGCAAAAGCGCGTCTCACATATGATAAAGGAGAAGGTCGAGCTGACCAACGTGGTTCGGGTCATGCTTCGAGGCTGCCTCCTTCCTTGTCAACATCGGACTACCCTGATGTGGTCCTACAAGCTCGACGATGCTGCTACCGTGCACTACTTCTTCCGCACTACCCATGATAAGTTGTGGAAGGCACTGTTCAAGCCCCAGAAGGAATGGCCAGCCAAGGAGGAAGACACCGGCCTCGAAGCCGCTAAACCTCCCAAGGAGGTAAGATAAAGTCTTCCGATCTTTTGTTCGGATATTGTCCTTTTAACAAATAACTTAACCCTTTCCTTGCTTTTACAGAACTGGCTAAACAAGGCTATGTGGATCAATGGTCCGGCCTTGCTGCCCGAGGGCCCCAGGATGCCCTTCTTGGAGGCGATGCTCATCGAGGCGTCGTACCAGGCGCCGGAGAAGAAGGAGAAGAATAAGAAGGAGTGGGAGACCCGAGAAGGTCTCCATTCAAGAGGACACCCGGACACTAAGTTCGGGGAAACCCATGCCTCTTCCACTCGTGAGGAAGAGCAAGGAGAGGATGGGGAGGAGGGTGACTCCTCCCAAACAAGGAAGAGGACGGTGTCTGACAACGCCGAGGAGGATTTGCCTCCCCCTGCCCCGAAAAAGCAATGCAGGGCCAAGGTGACCCTGGCCAATGACAGCTCGGACTCCGTCGGGGAGTCTGAGGCCTCGGAAGGGGTTCCTCCAAGGATCCCCAGGGTCAAGCCCCCGGCCCAAAGGTATGCGCCCGTAGACCTCCTAGTATCTTCACATTAAGGTTCGTTACTAACCTAACGAACTCCATTCGTACTATAGCCCACCGCGTGACCTCCCCATCGATCGAATCTCGGAAGGGGACTCTCCGCCAGCCGAGCTAGTGGAGAGCGGGACCGCCTTGCATAATACACCTCCTCCAGCTACCGAGGAGCCCGAGGAGGTGTTGTCCTGGAAGACCCCTCCCGGACCGAACACGGAGGGCGGGGGTGATGACGCCATGGCCGAGGCTAATACCTTAGTCGCCAAAAACCCGAAGAGGGGATCCCTTCTGGCAAACAAAGAGGGGGAGCTCGGTCAATCCGAGCTCTCTCCAAGGGCGGCCCCGGAGCCCCCAAAACCCTAGGAGCCGTCTATTATGGACTCCACCAACGGGGAGCTGCGGCGCCGTCACCAGTATCACCCGTAGCAGAGCGGGCCTAAACTAGGTGCCGGCCGTGATGGAGGAGGCTTTGAACAGCTCGTCTATCACCGAATAAAATCGCGCCCTTATGGTTGCAGTTTTACAAAGCATTCAGTCTGTTGATAGCCGGCTGAAGCAAGCTTTCGAAGGCCTCTTGACGGGCTTCAAGGTAAATCATGTAATACCCCTTTTTTCAAAGAAAATTTATTTTATAGGGTTATGCAATCCCCATATACAGTAGCCTTGTCAGGATTGAAGAAAACCTGGTAGAGGATTGAAAATCGACAATTCGGGAGTCTTACAAGCGAAAGCTGCTATGCAGGCACCATGGAACTTGCCGAGGTGAATCGGAAGCTTAAGAGCTCTGTTGAGGAACTTGATCGCCTCAACAAGCGGTTCGACGAAGCGCAAGGTAAGTCAGAACTGGACTATTTAATGCCCTAGTTTTTCTTATTAAGTGAAATCTTCGGGTTTTGTACCTAAACTTGGGATGCCTATTGTGACTGCAGCTGTCGCCGTGGAGATTGAGATCCTCAAGGCTGATCTGTAGAAGGCGAGGCAAGAGTCCGCCGAATAGAGGGCGGCGGCCGAATAGGCAGTCGCCGAGCTGTCGTTGGCAAAGACAGCCAGTGAGAAGCACCAGGCCAGGGTGGCCGAAGTGCAGCAGGAGCTCAAGGACATTGTCACTAAATGTGAGGTCCTTGAGAAAAATAGTAAGGATCAGGCCTCTGAGCTAGACTCGTTGAGGTCGGTGATCAAGGAAGCACGTGTGGAGGCGTAGGGCAACCAGCACGAGCTCCGCGAGGTCAGGCTTATTGCGGATGGTAAGACATACTTACTGCAATGTGTCTTCGGTGGTAATAGGTTCGCGTTGCTCACCCGAGTGTGGCGTTCTTCAGGCCCTTTCGTGGATCTTCTGAAGAGTGTGGAAGATGTGGCGAGGTACTTTGTGTCCCATGATGGGGACGTCGAACAAAGGCTATTTTGGGCGCAGTTTTAAGCCCCCGAGCACCCTCTCGTCCTCACTCACCACATGAAGCAACTGATGGAGCTGCATCGGATGGCGTAGACAGCCATGAAGGACCTATACATCCGGCTATGGCCTTCAGAGCCACTGCCGAGCAGCTACTTTGGCTTGGTGCAGAAGCAGTGCGATGCCGCGCCCCGGATTGACGTCCTGAAGTGCTCCATTTGCATCGAGGGAGCTTGGATGGCCTTCGCAAAGACCATGGTGGACTGGCCGAAGATCAAGCCGATCGAGATGGCCACCGGACCCCCGCTTCCTGGGAAGGAGCATAGGCGTCTCGAGCAGTACTTTCCCATCATGATGGATGGCGCTCGGGCAATAGAGGCCCTATGCTCAAAGGATGTAATTTATGAATGAGCGTACTATCAAGTATCGGATGACAGTTAGTCTCTTGTGCTTTATTGTGCCATTGGTTTGCATGGTTTATCATGCATTATTTTATTTTGACTCCCGTGTGGCCGTTCTAATATGAAAGTTGCCAATCATCGGCTTCAACCCCCCTGTAGATGCTATGAGGGGTGTTTCTACCTCCGCACTATGAACCTTAGCTGACGTCTCGGTGCCCGGAGGCGGTAGTCTGTAAGGGAAACCAGGCAAACAGACTATGCGGCTTTATTGCTTTCACTTAGCCTTAGGAGCTTGACTGCGGGGACTAATGACTAGTCCCAGTATCTTGTGATGTTCGGGATGCCAAGGTTGAAACCATTATCACATGATCTGGGCGAATACAAACCCTTTGTATGACACGGTCCAAGCTCCATCGATTTTAGTTTAACACTTGTCATCAGATCCCCGACCAGTTCGCTCTCATTATGACAGTCAGTTTTCGGCTTTCTCCACTGAGGTACTTAACCAGGCTAGCTGGAAGTACAATCACAGTGGTGCTCCCTTTACCCTTCTAGACGAATATGCGGAACGTAAGAGGGTAAACACATCAGCTGGGTAACCCAACTATTGACGCAAGACATAATTCGGAACCGATTCATATAGGGAAATATCCGAGATGCCGGGCACATAGGATAGTGCCAGCATGATACTTAGGGCGAGTCTTATAGTCGAGCCCCCTGGTCTATTAGCCGGTCGCATCTGAGAAAGCATGTACCGAGCTAGTTTGTTTCGACATCGGAGAGCAGAAAGAGAGATATGCAATATAAATGACTACAATGGGACCTAAAAAATGGGCTTTATTTCCAGTAAGCTCATGACGTCTAACCGTACAATCCAAACTTCCGAAGCAACTATTACAAATACTTTTATTTAGAAATAGACTTTTGTAGAGGAAAGGTTTACACATGGCCTTTTATGAGTGGTTTGACATCCCTACTATGCCCTGCTGCACGTCTGCGCCTTTGCTCTGGAACGATTTGCTCCTTTGGAGGAGATGGTCACGGGCAGACGGAACTTTAAGAGAGAGTCTTGCGATGCCGCCGTAGTGTGTTAGCTTGATGATGTGTAGGTCCTTTATGGTACCTACTTTTTGTACGAAGACGTGTTTGACAATAGCTCGGTCGAGCCAAACACTTGGTCTTTGGATAGTAGGTCCCCACAGCTGCCCATGGTATTTTGAGTGCGAAGTTGTGACTCCGAGGTACATACCTTGCGACTGTCGGGGCTATGCTGTTAGGAGAGTATTGCTATTTATGCGGAGCGTGGGAAGACTCCGGGAGCTGAGATATTGCTCGGGTTCGTTTGGTAGCCCCTCGTGCCTCGGGATTTGGCATCTTATTTCCGATCTGAACTTCGGCTGCCAGAGCTCTATGTGTTCCTCTGTTCGGAGTGAGCGCTCCGTATTGCCGCTAACCGTGATGACGCCCTAGGGTCCGGGCATCTTGAGCTTCAGATATGCGTAACGGGGGACGACATTAAAGCGAGCGAATGTTGTTCGGCCGAGAAGTGCGTGGTAGCCACTGCGGAACGAGGCAATGTCGAAGATCAAGTCTTCGTTGCGGAAGTTGTCAGGCGAGCCAAACACTACCTCCAGCGTCACGGTGCCCGAGCAGTGTGCTTCGACGCCTGGGATTACTCCTTTAAAGGTGGTGTTGCTCGGTGTGATCCTTGACGGACCAATAAGCATTTTCCTCACTGTATCTCAGTAAATCAAATTGAGGCTGCTGCCTTCGTCCATGAGGACTCTAGTGAGGTGGTACCCATCGATGATGGGGTCAAGTACCAGGGCCGCTGATCCTCCATGACGGATACTGGTCGGGTGGTCCCTGCGGTCGAAGGTGATTGGGCATGCCGACCATGGGTTGAATTTCGGGGCTACGGGTTCTATGGTATAGACTTCCCGAAGCGCACATTTCCTCTCCTTCTTTGGTATCTGCGTTGCGTAGATCATGTTCATAGTTTTTACCTCAGGAGGGAATTGCTTCTAGCCGCCATTGTTTGGCCCGCGAGGCTCATCATCGTCCTCGCTGCGGGGGCCCTTGCCCTGCTCCTGGGCTGTGAGTTTACTAGCCTGTTTGATCACCCAATAGTTACAGTTGGTGTGGTGGGCTGGCTTGTCTTGATTTCCGTGGATTTGACAGGGCTTGTCCATGATTTTTTTCAGAGCGGTGGGTCCATCCCGGGTCCCTTTAGAGGGCTTCTTCCGCATTCCAGATTTTGAGTTGCTGAATCCAGCATTTACTGCCGTATCCTCAGCCTTGTCGTTGTTGTGTCGGCGCTTGTTCTGGTTGCGCCGTGGTTTCCCGTTTCCATCCCGAACTTCAGAAGTGCCAGGGTCTTCGGGATGATGGGTCTAACGGGCTAGCCAACTGTCCTCGCCCGCGCAAAAGTGGGTCATGAGTGAGGTTAGAGGTGACATTGTTCTCGGCCTTTCTTGGCCGAGCTGATGGGCTAGCTATTCGTCCCGGATGTTGTGTCTGAAAGAGGCCATTGCCTCGCCGTCCGGACAGTCGATGACCTGGTTCTTTGTCAAGAACTGATTCCAGAATTACCGGGCTGACTCTCCGGACTTTTGAAAAACACGGCTCAAATAGTCAGAGTCCGGAGGCCGAACATAGGTTCCTTGAAAGTTAGCTCGGAAAGAATCCTTGAGCTCCTCCTAGCTCCCAATGGAGTTTTCAGGGAGACTGTTTACCCAGTGTCGCGCTGGTCCTTTAAGCTTTAAAGGCAAGTATTTTATGGCGTGGAGGTCATCTCCTTGAGCCATATGAATGTGGAGAAGGAAATCTTCAATCCACACTGCCGGGTCTATCGTCCCGTCGTATTGTCAGATATTTACGGGTTTAAACCCTTCGGGGAATTGATGTTGCATCACCTCATCTGTGAAGCACATTGGGTGAGTGACGCCCCTGACCTAAGCTACATCACGCCGCATGTCGTCTCTCATCCGAGCCCGATGTTGTTCCCAAGCTCTATCGTTTCGGTCAAGCCAGGCTTGGTATTTGTCCCGTCTAGCAGGATTGTACCATCTAGATCCATAGATGGATCTTGTATGGCCCGTTCTAGCGTCCAAGTCGTGTCATAGGTCATATGGGTCTTTAGCCGTGATGACTCCTTTCCTCTCTTGCAGGGAAGCGCAGGCGAGTCTTCGGCTTCTCTAGTCGCCCTCTCCCGTCCTCGAGGGGGCGGTCCGGCTAGTTGCCTTGAGTATGTTTGGGGGTGCGGGCTCAAGGGCCTCGTCGTTGAATTGTGGCAACAAACGTCGGCGTGGGCAGCTTTTGGTTTGATCCGGCTATTCCTTGCTATACCCATCTTTGGCTGCTAGGACTTTCATCTATTTGTCGTTTAGGGTATCTTGTTTGACCTTTATTTGCTGCTGCTTCTTCTTCAGGCTTCGGGCGGTGGCTATAAGTTGCTGCTTGAATCGTCCTTGGTCCAACGGGTCCTCCGAAACAATAAAATCCTAGGCTCCGATACTAACCTCCTCGTCAGAGGGAGGGAGGTAATTGTTGTACTCGGAGTCATTGGAGTCCTCGAGTTTGTGCCGATCTTCATGTCCCTCCGAGTACTTGAGGTGCTTTTCGGGGGAGACTGGATCGCCGTGGTTTTCCATATTGTCCGGGGTATCGTTTTCTCTAGTGCCCGTGTTACTTTCCTTACCCCTGCGTGCCTTGGCTCGTTTGCGCTGGCGCCGGCGTTTGGACGGTTCCTCGTTGGGCTTGTCACCATTTTCTCCGGGCGAGCCGTCGCCCTTATTGTCGGGGGTGTCCACCATATAGACATCGTAGGTGGAGGTGGCTGTCCACCGCCCGGTGGTGGGAGGGATAGTGTTGTCGATGTGTTCACCTATGTCCTCGGGCTCCTCAAAGGCATAGTCCAACATATCGGCTAAATCCTCGATAGTGGCTACTAAGTGGGGGTGGGTGGGTTGTAAGATTCCCCATGGCCTGCCTCAGTACCGATCCAATCATGGGTTGTGGATGGGTCGTACGCAATGTTCATTGTCTTGATCCGGTCCAGCGTCTCGTTCAATAGCGAGAGTTCAGCCGGGTTATTCCTCCGGAGTTCTTCGGAATTAAGATCCGGTGTGTCAACGTGAGAAGCATGCTCGTCCAAGGATGTCCCCTGGTCTTCGGACGCTATGATCGGGTCCGAGCTCAAGGCTGGATCCGAGGTGAGGGTCGACCCGGGGACGGGGCCGAGCTGGGGGTCCGAAGTTAAAGCTTCAGGATTCTTAGGCTCATCAGGCGAGGCCATGAGCTCGGGAAGGATCAAATCACCTAGGGAGTTGGCGGAGAACTCTAAGTTCCTGAACCTGTTCTCCTGATCGGGGGAGAAGCTTCCGATCTGGCAAGGTGGCCGATTGGATCGGGGTGCAGCACGATGCTGCCGAAAGGGAAGATTTGCCCAGGGATGAAAAGGTCCCCGTGGTGAATGTCGTTGCTGATGATTAAGCGTGCCATCGATGATTTGGCAATCACACAGCGAAACTCTCAATTAAAGCACCAATGTCGGTGTCAAAACCAGCAGATCTCGGGTAGGGGGTCCTGAGCTGTGGATCTTGTATCAATGGGGAACAAGATAAAATAGAGGCGGTGTTTACCTAGGTTCGGGCCGTCTCAAGGAAGTAATACCCTATGTCCTGCTTGATTGTATTGATGTGTATCTGACGATTACAGAGTCGATCTACCATGAGATCAGATGAACTAAACCCTAGATGGGTATGGTAATGGTTCTGTCCCGTATGAACTAAAACCTTTGGTTTATATAGAGATCAGTGGTACCTAGGGTTACACATGATCGGTTACCATCAGGGGTCGAATATGCCGAATCTACTATCTTGACTTGGAGGGCACACCAAGGCACCAGAGATTTCCTTCTTGAACATGGAGTTGTGTCATAGCTCGGCCTTCCGATAAGGGACATAGAGCGGCCCAACAATCCGGTCTATGATAGATAGACTGGCGGCCCGAGGATCCCGTAGTCCCGGACCCCCTCAGAGCCCCCTCCTCCTGCTTCTTCCTTCGCCTCCCCCTAGATGGGAGGAGGCACCGACTTCTTCTAAGAATCAAGACGTGGTAAGGCATCTGCTGCCTTGTTGAGTTGCCGATCGATATGGTCAACCTGGTAACCATTGAAGTGGCCGGCAATAGCCATGACTGCTCGATGATATGCTGCCATGACTGGGTCTTTGGAATCCCAGGTTCCCAACACTTGTTGAAAAACAAGGTCAGAGTCTCCCAAACACCTGATGCGACTGATGCTCATCTCCTTGGCGACGCATAACCATGAAGCAAAGCCTCATACTTTTCAACATTGTTAGTGCAAGGAAATAATAACCATAGAACATAACAAAACTTATCTTAACGGGGGGAAGTTAGGACAACTCCAGCCCCCGAGCCCTCGAATTGACGAGACCCATCAATATGTAAGGTCCAATACTTAGTATCTAGCTTGTGTGGAGGTGCTTGCAACTCTGTCCAATCATTGATGAAGTCCACCAAAGCCTATGACTTGATAGCAGTTCTAGGCATATGCTTGTTATGGTAGTCACCCAGCTCAATAGCCCACTTAGCGATATGGCCGATTGCGTCCCTGTTGTGGATGATATCTGCCAAGGGCGCAGAACTGATGACTGTAAACTGATTCTCTTGGAAATAATGTTTGAGCTTCCGACTGGCCATGAATACGCCAACCACCAGTTTCTACCAATGTGGGTAACGTTGCTTGGACTCTGTAAGAACGTCGCTTCTGTAGGAGACAAGCCTCTAAAAAGGATACTCCTTGCCTTGCTCCTTGCGCTCTACCAAAATTGTTGCATTGACAGCTTTATTATTTGCAATGATGTACAACAACATGGGTTCCTTCAAGGCAGGGTCTGCTAAGATTGGTGCTTTTGAGAGTCGTGTCTTAAGAGCCTCAAAAGCTTCAGTGGCCTCGTCAGTCCATTCGAAAGTGTTAGTCTTTTTCAAAACCCGGTAGAGGGGTATGGACTTCTCACCAAGCTGGCTTATGAAACGACTCAATGCGGCAACGCACCCTGTCAACTTGTGAACTTCCTTGATACTAGCTGGCTTACGCAGGTTGCAGATGGCCTGAATTTTGTCTGGGTTGGCCTCAATACCGCATTCTCAAATAATGAAACCAATCAGTTTACCTGGAGGGATGCTGAAACACACTTTGCCGGATTCAGTTTCATCTGATATACCCAGAGGTTGGTGAACGTATTCCTTGGGCCAGCAATCATAGTGTCACTCTTCTGAGACTTGACTACAATGTCGTCGACATAACCATGCACATTGCGGCCAATCTGTGGCTTAAGGCAGTTTTGGACACAACATTGATAAGTTGCGTCGGCGCTCTTCAGACCAAAGGGCATTGAAGTATAACAGAAGAACCAAAGGGAGTGATGAACGCCATCTTCTCTTGGTCCTCTTGCTTCATCTTGATCTGGATAGCCAGAATAAGCATCCTTAAAACATAGAGACTCACAACCAACCGTGGAGTCAATGATCTGGTCAATCCATGGTAATGCGAACGGATCCTTGGGACAAGCCTTGTTAAGGTCTGTGTAATCCACACACATTCTCCAAGTTCCATTCTTCTTCAGTAAAAGGATTGGGTTGGCTAACCACTCTTGGTGGAAGAATTCAACAGACAATGGCTAAGAGCCGGGCTACTTCTTCTCCAATGGCCTTGCATCTCTCGTCGTTGAAACGACGGAGGAATTGTCGAACGGGTTTCATCTTGGTGTCAACATTTAAGCTATGCTCAGCGAGTTCTCTCGGTACACTAGGCATGTCAGAGGTTTTCCCTGCAAAGATGTCCCGATTCTCACAGATGAACTCGATGAGCGCGCTTTCCTATTTGTCAGTGAGATGCACCCCAATAGTGAACCGCTTGGAGGAACCACCAAGGGTAAATTCAACTTGCTTGGTATCTTGAGCAGACTCAAATTGCAGTTTAGACTCTGTTGCAGGCTTCTTCAGGGAAGTCATATCCTCTGGGTCAACCTGAGAAGTATAGAGCTTCAATTCCTCTTCAGCACAAGCTATTTCTACATACAGTGCAACACCTTCCTCACACTCCTGAGCAATAGCGCGACTGCCGTCAACTATGATAGTCCCATCTGGGCCAGTCATCTTGATCTTGAGATAGATGTAGCAAGGACGAGTAGTGAACCATGCATAAGCCGGCCTGCCAAAGAGAGCATGATATGGGCTCTTGAACTTGACTACCTCAAAGGCAAGGATCTCGAACCTAAAAATTTTCTCAGTGCCGAAGGCCACTTCTAGATAAATCTTGCCAACCGGCAAAGCAGACTTGCCAGGAACAATTTCGTGGAATACTGTTGATGAGGGTTGTAGGTGAGAGTCCAAGAGATTCATTCGCTTGAACGTATCATAATACAATATGTTGATACTGCTACCGTCGTCCAAGTGACAGGGTACTCAGACTAATTCAACCATTGAGGAACGGAGGGAGCGACCTGTTGACCACACGGCATTGCAGCTTATGGTCACACTTGCACGTTGAAATGGTAAAGATGTGGTACTGCCTGCTATTTAACTGCTTGGGGTTCCTCTGAAAACCTACAGGCCCATTGTTGTTCTGCTATCCTTGACCAGCTCCATGGTTGATGTGTCCCTGTTTCTAGCCCCCATGTTATCATCGGGGTTACCTGGGTGACCACCAGGGGGACCATCAATGTTTTTACCACCGAAACCTGCATTCTTGAAGTCCCTCATGATGTAACAGTCCTCCCATGAGTGGGTAGATGGTCCGTTAGACCTGTTGTGCTTGGAACATGGCGCCTTCAATGGTTGCTAATAATTCATAGGGCGATACCCTTGAGATTATTTCTAGAAACCGGGGTTGTTATTCTGACGCTGTTTCTTATAACCTTCATGGTTTTGTCATGACAGATGTCCTTGCGAGAGGATTAAGTCAAGGAGCCATCGCAACTAGGTGGTTACTTGGATGGGGTTGATCGGGAACGAGAGACAAGAGTTTACCCAGGTTCGGCCCCTCCGGTGGAGGTAAAAGCCTACGTCATGCTTCCGTGTTTATTGATGATGTTGATCTCAATTACAAGGGTGTGGAATCACTAACTTAGCTCTCGAGGGTTTCTTTATTCTCCCTCTTAAGTCGTACTTGAACTCTCATTTATATAATAGGTCTAGCCTCTAGGGTTACCAGAGTCCGGGTTGTATTTGTTGACCTGTGTTCTAGTCTGTCTCCCAATCCTTTTTGTTCAACCAGGCTTTGTTTACTAGCCGGACCATGATCTCCAATGAGCCGGCCCACGACGAGTCTTCATCGTCGACGTGGTCCCTAAGAATTGCCTTGTAGAATCTGGATCAAGGAATGACATGATATATTACCAGGTCATTCCTTGTGTCGGGTCATACCCGTGGGGTATATCCCCAACATGAGCCCCTAGTTTAACTTGGATTTATCCATGTCAAACATCCATCCTTCTTCAAAAAACACCATCTTCTAGAGATTTAATTCATTCGCCGGGTCATCTGATTTCCCCTAGAGTTAGTAAGTTTTTCACTGTCAATATCATGACATCATTTTTGCTGTCATCCACCATCTCCATATGACATCATTACAAATCTTTTGCAAGTGGATATGTCAAATCTGGTCGTCTTGGCTTCACCTCATTATAAATAGATCGTCTGGGGCCCCTTTCTTACTTTTACCTCATCTTCCTCCTCCAAAACGACACCTGAGCTCACCGGAGTTTAAACCGCAGGAAAACTCATCCGCCGCCGCCGTTGCCGGAGTTCATCCGCATCGTTCGCGGCCTTCTTCGGGAGAATAACGCCCCAATCTCTCCTCTGCTTCAAATATGGTGAGTCCCATTTATCCTTGTAGGTTTCCAGTGTTCTTTACAGTTCATCGGAGTTCGTTTGGTTTCGTCGAACGACACTTGTAGATCTGGTTGGCTCCGCAACCTCTCATTGATAACGCTTAGTTTTACCTCCGCTGTGTTTCCGTAGTACTGTGGATCCACGGTAGTTTATCCATAAGACTTTCTAAATGCCTCAGTTTTGGTACTTCCGCCAGTTTTATGGCCTTTATTTTCCTTTTTTCTTCATTGATCAGATCTATCTATCCCACTACTTTGGGATAAAAACAGTTTGTCCGCTCATCACTTAAAAAATGCCAAGTCCTTTAGATCTTATGAATAACCGGCTCACACTCTTTGCCGGCTCTTTACTTTTACGCAAAACTCTTAAGCCGGCTTGTAATCCTTCATGTCATACAATAGCCGGCTTGTGCCAGTACCGACTCATATGTTCTTATCAAATTTCCTTAGGTGAATATGGCTCCCAAAACCAGCAAAGCCATCAATTGGACGAAATCGAACATGACAGAGCTCGTCTTGCAAAACTGGGTTGATACTGGGTTTCTGCCTCCCAAAGGGGAAATATGCAGGTGTGCCCCCAAAGAAGAAAATGCTCCCCAGTCGGGACAAAACGAAGTCGTCTGCTTCGTGGATCATCTCGATAGGTGGTTTTATCCACTGGGTTCAAAATTCTTCCATGATGTGCTTGATCATTTCAAAATCAGGCCCCAAGATCTTGCTCCTAATTCTATCTTGAACCTATGCCACTTCCAAGTATTCTGTGAGGTGTGTCTACAAATGGAGCCGGAAGTAAATCTTTTTCAAGAGTCCTTCTATTTGAACCGCCAGACGGAGCACAAGAACGGACCCAGCGTGGAACTCGGAGGAGTCACTATTCAAAGAAGGAAACATTCAATGTTCCCTGATGTGCGCTTGGCGAGCCATCTGAAAGGATGGAGAAAGACTTGGTTCTACTATAGAGATACTTCTCCCCTGGGTCAAAATAAATTGCCGGGTTACCGGTCTACCCGGCTTAATGCCACGATAGTCTTTCCCGACTTTGTTCCTGAAATATAACGGGAAGAATTTGGGCGTATTTCTCCTAATATTCAAGCGTTGATCACTCACGGGCTCATTGGAGTTGATTTAACCCGGTGCTTCGTGGGTTGGCGGGTTCATCCTCTTAGCCAAATGGCCAGACTATTGCATAAGTACTCTGGAGAACCGGCTGATGATATGCGCTTCTGGAAAGAAGATCTGCCAGACTCGGATTTTAAAAAGGCCGTTAAGAAGCTATTGAGCGAGACCCAAGATAAAATTGCCTTGGTTGGTCTAGCCCTATTTTACACTGGTAACCCGGCTCCTCCAGTAAGACAAACTCTCTTTTGCTGTTGTTTTGCTTATTCTTCGTCATTTCATTTTTTACTAACACTCTGCACTACCACCTTGCCTCAGGAAAATTCCGACTGGTGGAATGCTGACTATCAAAATGTAGCCCCTCATCAGGAGAACTCAGAAGAGTCAGAGAATAATGAGGAGGCCGTGGTAGACCTTGAATCCCTTGGCCATTTATTTAACCAACTTGCTGACGTTGATTCTCCTCAGGAACATATTGAATCAAGCCGAGCCGGCGATGCCGAGGTAAATTCATCATCTTCTGATCTAGAATATTTGGGGTAAAGGAAAGCCCGGGTTGCGGTTCATAAAGTAACCTTCTCCCATCCATCATCTTATTTAGACAAACAAGTATCTTTGAAGAAAACGATACATGAAGCCACTTTGAAGATGAAGACCCGGAGCAATTCTGGTGTTCTTTCTGAAGGCTTGCAAAACAAGCCGGCTGCTCGCCGGGTTCGCTCAAAACAATAGCTTAGCCCCACTCCCTCAAATCCTCGTGCTGGTCAATTCAAAGAGCCTTGTCGCCACTCTGCGAAAGATTCTGAGTCGGTTTCCCTCTCATCCGGTGAATCATGCGCTAGTAAATTACCGGCTCTCATGATCAATCATGGGTAAGTTATAAAACTGCAGCACCCCTTCCTTGTAACATATTGTAGCTGTGAACTGACTGTACTTGTTTTCTTTATAGAGCCAAAGCCTTCGTGACGAAAATAGGCGGCTCTTCTTCTAGTCCTGAAGATTCAAGGATAGAGATCCCGTCTCATGTTGATCCAGTTTCCGAAATTAACCCGGAGTCACATGTTGACTCAGCTTCTCATACAGAAGATATAGACATGGAAATTCCCTCGCTTGATGAGTCTACCAACCAGGCTGATCCCGCGACTCAAAATGATCATGTCATACCAACTGAGCCGGCTGTTGAAGATCGGGTCATCCCTGAAGCAGCTAAAGCACAGGAAACTGATCCAGCTTTGGAGCAGACGGATGACATGGCCTAAAATGATGTTGTGATAATTTTGGAACATCACCAACTCCCCCTGCAACTTCTACTACTCTCATGAAAGTGATCGCCAAGGTTGAATCTCCCAATCATGACAAAGGAAAGAAATAACTGCATATGGAGACCCTTGAATATTTGGATGTTGATTCTCAGCATCAAAAGTACATGAGCCGGCTATCTGAGAGCCGGGAAATTGAAAATGCCATGATTATCCTCTTGAGAAAAAAAACGAGGTATGATCCGTTACCCTCAAATATATACGTATGGCCCCCCATGTTTTCAGTTTTTAGAGAATATAAGAACTAAAAATTTGTCAAACACTTCAGCAACGCTATTGTGTATGATTATTGATGATATGTGTGCCCTTCAAATACCGACGCACTAGGAGTAAATGAATATGGGATCACCGTGTATCGCCCAAGGACCGGCTTGTCATGAAATGATAATTTGGGTCTTTAGTTGAATTTCAAAAAGATGTAGACATTAGCCCCCAAGCGCCGTTCCAAATGCTTGCATATGTCTTGGTGCTTTGTGAGACTTTCTTGATTGCAAATAATGTATCCCTCAAGTGTCGGTTCATCGATATGTGATGGGTCGGGTCTTCCATTGGGCCATCACCCCCAAGTGTCGGGTCGCATGCCTTCAGTGACTTGGGACTTCTGAAAAAATTGGAGACTTTGAACGGAGTTGTGTAGCCCCCAAGTGCCGGGTCGCATGCCTGCAACAACTTGGGACTTCCTAAAAAGTTTGTACAGAATTTGAGATGAGGAAATTGAGAAAGTCTTCAGTCAAAGTCTTCAAACACTAACGATCAATTTCATCAGGAAGTTAACAAGGAAATGAAAGGGTTGAGGAAATAGAACCAGGAGCTCGGTGAAGACAATGATTTGATGACCCAGTTTCAACTGCTGGGATAGTCGTACGTCTGGTTAGGAGCGGCTTGGTATTTAAACCAAAGGACACACAGTCCCAGGACACACAATCCTTACCTTATTCTCCTTGAGCTAAGGTCACACAGACATCGCCCAACACTCATGGTAAGTCTTCAAGGTAGACTTCCAAACCTTCACAAACTCGGTCACCCGGCGATCCACAATTTCCTCTTGGATGCTCTAGACCATGACGCCTAACCGTCTAGAAGATACACAATCTTCAAAGATAACAAGCATCGGTTCCACACAGGAACAATCACGTCAGTGATTCTCAATCACTTTGAGTTTTAGGTGTTGGGTTTTTGAGTTTTTCCTCACTGATGATTTTCTCTCGAAGTCCTCGGATGATGGGTTGCTCTAAATGACGCTAGTCAATCTCTCTCTTAACAACCAACCAACTAGTGGTTGTAGGGGGCGGCTATTTATAGCCAGGGTGCAACCTGACATGATATGACATGAATGCCCCTAATGATATGACCGTTATGTGGATACGTTGTTTGGACAGCTGGCACAAAGCACAGCAACAGTCGGAAATTTGAGCTCTCAAATTTCTCAGGGCTATCATATTCCTCACGGTAGGCAATTCGCACAAGCGATATCCTAACTCCTCAGCCAGACCAATTTCCTTAGAGACCAGATGAACTTCGTCTCTGTCACTGAAGAACTTGACTGAACTAAAAGAGATTTCCATAGGCTCCACTCGAAGGATTGGGTATGTGTAGGCTTTGAGATGAGCATCACTTGAAATTTTTTCCTTAGTATTACCTCGACCCCCTTTAACTATACGGTGTTTCATATGACTCAAAAAAAAGGAAATGAAACTAAGAAAACAAAGTCCTCAAGCTTCATAGTCCTCACATCAATATCTTCAAGGTCACACCAATTTCCTCATTTTCAAAATCTTCAAGAAGATCACAAAGTCTTCAGCTGAAGACATATATTTTTAGGGGTGGACATTCCTCGGATATCTCAAACTCCTCATGGACTTATAGGACATGTGTACACTAACAAACTCATTAGTCCCTTAACATATAAGTCTTCAGTACACAAAATCACTAAGGGGCACTAAATGCACTTACAGTCTCCCCCTTTTTGGTGATTGATGACAAATAGGTTAATTTTTCAACGGGGATAAACATATGAAGTGTGAGTGATGAGATTGAGGAATTTGATTGCAAGATATAGAAGAACTCCCCCTGAAGATGTGCATATTTGAAGAATTTGCTTTGGACTGCGAATGCACATGGGAGGATAAAATCATGGCGATGTCCCCTTATATCTTGTAATCCATACACGCATATAACATATATCATGAGGAAATTGAAATGCATGATGGAAAATGGTGTATGACGAAATTCATCATCTGTGCATTAAGGAACTTGAGGAAATAAGGATGCAGAAAGCAGTTCAAAAGAGTCGGACCACCATCTGACTTAAGTTTACAACTCAACAAGCAAACACCTCAGAAGAGCAAGAGTTGTAACTTAAAAAAACCATATAGAAGATGCGCTTGAAGACTAACTCAAATTTCTCCCCTTTGTAATCAAGTAACCAAACGGGATGAAAATTGAGGACTAACGCCCCTAAAGAATTTCATCTTGAAGACGGTGGAGGACCGCCAACATTGTTGTCGGGGTCGTTTGTTGGTGTAGGGCCCACAATAGTGTCGTATAGATCCTCAGCTTCATCCTTCTCGCGAGATGAAGAATATGAACATGTGACAATCAGAGGAACTTTGACCTTCGTGAATTTCTTCTGAGGAGGGTGAGACCAATCAAAGTTCTGCTGAAAGTTCATTTCCTTGAGTTCTTTAGTAGTCTTGAAGTGAGAGAGGATGGCCCAAGTGCGGTCAAAGATTTCATGCACATAAAAGTGGTTCTTCCTCACAGAATTCTGCTTCACAGTCATGTTTTGAAGAATTGAACCAAACTGTCGCTTGACCCACTTGTGATTACGATAGAATTTTTGATGAAGACTTAGAAGAAGTTCGCGATCCGTATCACACGCCCGGCAGAAGCTTGAATATTTTGACCTGTGGCTTTTGCAGCAGAGTCCTGTGTGGCAGAGACATCATTTGTGGAGTAAGATGCAGCCTTACGAAATTGGCCATCAATGGACGAGTGCCTTCTTCAACAACAACTTTGCCTTTTCCTTCTACTAAGGAAAATTTCCTTTTGAGGACTTCAATTGGAGGTAGAAAGCTGAAGTGATTCTAAGAGTCAGCCATGTATGGAATTGAAACCTTGATCTGATGAAACTCATAATCCAAGGATCATAAGGCTTTAAGTCAAAAGGTGACAGTGCAACATTGGCCAAAGTCCTCATGAAGAAATCGTGAAAGTTGATGGGTATCCCATGAATGTTGTTGAACAACAGATTATTCATGATGCCAACAACTTCTTCAGAGTTGTGGGCCTTGATAGGACTGAGGGTTTTGGTGAAAATGCGATAAATCGTTCAGGGGACATAGAGCAAATTCTTCACAAGGAAGGTGGTTCTTGGAGCTTGGCCTTGAGGCAAAGGTTTCACCAGCACTTGCATGAGATGATTTGGAAGTTCAGATTCCTCGTATATGAGTCTTGCACCTTCTGACGGAGGACTGACTGGGACAGGATGAAGCAATTCAGAGGCTGGAGCTTTGTAGTGAGTATTCTCAGTCATCCAATCCAAAACCCAGGTGTTGATGTCTGAGGCATTACCATAGATGTGCAAGATTGCATAGAATTGAAGAATAAGCTCTTCATTCCAATCATATATATCAGAACAAAATGGAAGGAGTCCATCTTCGTGAAGAACATTCAGTACTAGTGTGAAGCATGGGATGGACTCCATATCAACATTAGGAATTTGATGGTGCTGGAAGACTTTGTTCTTCTCAAACAGAACATAGCCATAGATGTTTGACTGGGTTGATGTCCAGAACCTCTTCCGCCTAATCCTTGCTAAGTCATAAGGATTTTCAATTGTGAAAAAGTGATGCCCAGTGAAGAAATTTGCCTTGTTGAATTTCGGCCTCTTTGTGCGAGAGTATGGTGCTGAGGAATTGGGCTGAAGATTTGGTTTGAAGCGCCCCGTAATATCTATAGGCATAGTTTCAGTTACTTCAGACTAAGGAATTTGAATAACAGGTTCCTCAATAGCAGTCTGGGTATTGATTTCTTCAGCCGATGCAGCTGGAATTTCTTCAGGGGTGTATTTTAGAGGAGTTGGACGATCTTCAGATCCAGTCGGTATTTCTTCAGTCTGTGCAGGGGACTGAGGAATTTATGTGAGGGGAGTCGTCATTGGTGAATTTGGGTGAGGTGCTTCCCAATATTCATCATTGATAAGTGGAGTTGTTGACCCAATGCCCACTTCCTCATCAACTTCTTCAACGCCAGCCTCTTCAGCTATGAGCTGAGGCTGGGGCGATGATACCCGCGGGGGTGAAGCGTTTGCTTCCACCTCAATTTCTTCATCAATCTACTCTGAGGAAGCAACCAAATGAGTTTCTTCATTATCATCGTCATCTGAATGACATATTCTTCACCAAATGGGACTATCTCATATGATGGCACTGCAAAGATTGGTATTGCATTTATTGGCTCATCTGAGGAACTTGGCAAAGTCCTCATTTTCTTTGCAGCTCAGGGTTCTGCAGTTGGTGATGCCTTCCTTTTCTTTGCGACTTCCATCTCTGCAGCCTTTGTTTTCTTCACTTCTGATGTAGAAGGAAGTGTGACTTTCTTCACCCTTCAAATTTTGCAGGAGTGGCAGATGATGAAGGTGGTGCTAATTCTTCAGGCACAGCTGATGCACTCATCCTATCGATTTCAGATTCTTCAGGCGCAACAAATTCTTCAGTTGGCCTGGATTGTTCTTCAGGCGCAACATTGGGGGTTGCCCTAGCAATTTCTTCACGTGCTGGAATTTCTTCAGCAGTCCTGGCAGTTTCTTCAGTAGGCTGAGTAGATGTTTAAGTCCGAGGAATTTGTGGTTGCGATGGAGTTGCAACCCATGTGTTATGGTCCTTGATGACCTTGTTCGCCACTTTGACGAATCTAACCTTGGCGCCTTGCCAATCAGCATAATAGCGGTCTTATTCATCACTGAAGCTTTTGATTTCAGCTTGAATAGAGACAAGTTGGTCAGGAGTGAGGTTTAGAACATTGTTCCTCAAGAATCGCTCCTTCTTGGCCTTTCTGGCCTTTTCATATTTCCATTTTCTTTAGCTATGAAGGCTGTGAGCACATGACTTGGACCACGAGGCAGCTTCAAGTCATCAATTGGGGTATGAGGATCTTTGTGCCAGATGTCAATAAAGTCAAGCACGGTCCTCAGTTCCGTAGAAGAGGAATTTGAGTTCCCTTTGCCTGAGGAACTCTCTGTTGCTTGTTTCTGATGATTTCAGCAAGTTCATCATCATCAGCTTCATCATCCTCAGATTCTGAGGGAACTTGGAAAACCACTTGCTTCTTATAAGGACTTGGTCTCTTGCCGCGTCCAGCAGTGGCCTTCACTTTTAGGAGTGTTTGACTTCTTGAGAAATGTGCGTGAGCTGAGGAAGTTGCAGATGCCCCTGAGGTAATTGAGAATCCAGCAGTCCGCTGACACGTTGCAAGATGCACAGGTGTTGAGGACTTTGTGGCAGCGGATGAAGATACAACCACAGTGGGCTTAGGTGCAACCTTCAAGGATGTGGCTTGAGAAATCTGCTGAGAGGACTTTGCAGCTGAGGAACTTGGCCGTGAGGGCATTGAGCTTGAAGACTTTGGCTTCACAACTGATTTCTTTGGCATGGCCTTCTTTGAAGCAGTTCCACTAGAAGATGCCCTATCAGTAGCAGCAGCATAGTCTTCATTGAATTTCCTCACTGCTTCAGATGCAATCTTCTTCAATTTTGCTTGGCGCTTGGCCCACTCCTTGGGAAATTCCTCACTACACTTGATGCTGGTGGGATCAATCTTTTGATTAGCAGATGGAGGTGGTCTTGGGAAAGGAGTATTGAGAACGAATTTCTTCATGTACTTAGGAGTGACATATCTATATTCCTTCCACTCCTTAGCCCATCTCCTCTCAATTTTCTGAATACGCATTTTGTGCTTCTCTTTCGTCTTTGCCATAGATTTCCTCATCAAGAGTACAATACTCATCATATATTTCATCAGGAATTTCAAAAGCAGTATTTGCTTCAGGCTTCTTCCCTCGTTTCTGAGGTCTTTTCCCTTCAGCCATTTTCTTCACTTGAAGATTTTCAACTTTTGAAGATTCTGACGATGTATGCAATTTTTCTTCGAGGAACGCTGCAAATGAGTTAAGTTGATGAGAACCTAGAGATTCATCAGCTGACATTTGTACTTGTGAACAGAGTATAGGTGCAAAGAATTTGAAGAGGTCATATGCTTTCTCAGAAATTTTCAAAAATATATCAAGTTGAGGAATTTGACCATAGATGTCTTGAAGAATTTCACTAAGGGCATATACAATGGTTGATAAGATAGTCTTACCTTAAGTCTTGCATGTAATTTAGAGATAACAATTTTTTTGTCTATAATGGGTCATCTCTTAGCCTTATCTCCGATAACTAGCTATTCCTACAAACATGGTGAGACATATTGTGCTAAGAGATCACCTCTTGTCTTCTCTTAAATAAGAGAAGGCAAAGCTTTTTTCTGAATTCTCTCTCCTCCACCTCATCATTTATCCTACATGGCACTCATAAGATAGCACCATTGTACATGCCCTAAGTGTTCTTGACTTAGGTTCCAGAGTTGTGCAGGTTTAATCCACACAATTGAGGAATCATGAAGAAAATCATAGCTTAGAGAAATAAATCAAGGGAAAGAAGCTTTAAGGTGTTTACGAAATGGATTGTTGAAGAATAAACTCCTTTGAGGAATTTGTGGAAAATTTAAAGATCAAATAGGGCAATAAAATTAGATTTCAATTACCCTTTATGAAGAACACAACAAACTGGGAGTTAGATCAAAGAAGTTTGTCAGTCCAGATCTACGAAACCCTAACTTGGCGGTGGAAGATAGCTACATCGGCGGCGGAGTGAAGATTTCTACAGCCGGCGATAGTACGACAGCAAGGAGGTCGAGGCAGTTAAGGTCTTCCTCTCTGGCGACAATGAAGCTTAGATGCGGCGCTAGGTCAGAGCTCGAGAGCGATGGGAGTGAGATCGAGCAGAGTTACTTTGCTTTGTGAAAGGGGAGGGGTATTTCTAGAGGGAGTGAAAAACTGAACGCCCGAAGAATTTGGACATCCATACCCCTGACCCTTGCTATCCTATCGACATGTGGCACCCACGTACTGAATTGTGATGAAAATTTTAAAATTGATATGAAAATTTTAATGTTTCATTCACAAATTCTTCAGCTGACAAGGACACAGTGAAGACTTTGAACGGGTTTCAAATAGAATGCATATGAAGAATTTGTGAACGAATTGGGTTGAGTTTAGGATAGAGGGGGAACGGTTTCGATCACATTCACTTAGAAGAAAATCAACTTGAAGAATTAGCAATAAGTGAATGTTGTTGAGGACATTGAAAACTCAAATGTATATATATAGTCAATGAAGAGAAACCTCAAATGAAGAACACCAGTTGTAAAGTTTGAAGAATTTTGAGGAATTTGCAAACTTCAGGAATTTGAAAATTTGAAGAATTTGCAAAAATCACAAAAGACTCAATTTAGAAGAATTTCAACTATGGTTGGTGGCATGACCCACCGTATAAGAATTATGATGATTTCAGACACGTACAATTGTCATAGGTTTCTCAGAATCAAGTTCTTCATTAATTTCTTCACAATTAGAGAGTTAGTCTTCATTGATTGAAGAAAAATGTTACTCTGTGTGTGGCACATCAAAGTCATCAGTTTTGCATAAGTGTTAGGATGTGTATCCTCTCAAAGAACATTTAAAGATTCTAAGATATTTAGCTCACACCGCAACTTGCCAAATCTCTTTTCATCCAAGGGCTTAGTGAAGATTTCAGCCAGTTGTTCTTTAGTCTTCACGTGGTCGATGAAGATGTCGCCCTTCAACACATGGTCACAAAGAAAATGATGATGAATCTGAATGTGCTTTGTCTTCGAGTGCTGAACTGGGTTGTGAGCAATCTTGATGGCACTCTCGTTGTCACAGTATAGAGGGATATTCTTCATGTTGATGACATAGTCCTTGAGGGATTGCTTCATCCACAGCAATTGAGCACAACAGGAACCGACAGCAATGTACTCAGCTTTAGAAGTAGATAGTGACATGCAGTTCTGTTTCTTCGAGGACCAACAAACTAGGGACTGTCTGAGGAAATGGCATGTGCCTGATGTTACATGTGATCCACACGATCACCAGCATAGTCAGAGTCAGAATATCCAATAAGGTCAAGATCTGAGTCCTTGGGGTACCATAATCCAAGTGTTGGTGTGTGAGCTAGATATCGAAGAATATGCTTCACAACCTTATGGTGTGATTCCTTCGGTGTTGCTTGGAAATGGGCACACATGCAAACACTAAGCAAAATATCTGGCCTATATGCACATAGGTACAATAAAGAGCCAATCGTGGAGCGATATACCTTCTGATCGAAATCTTTACCATTTTTGTCAGTGCAGAGGTGGCCGTTTGTGGGCATAAGAATCTTGACACCTTTGCAATCTTGCATGCCGAATTTTCTCAAGACATCCATGAGGTATTTCCCTTGAGAGATGAAGATGCCATTGCATTGTTGACCAATTTGAAGGCCTAAGAAGAATTTCAGCTCTCCCATCATAGACATTTGATATTCTTCACTCATCATGTAAGCAAATTCGTCATTGTAACGTTTGTCAGTACAGCCAAGGATAATATCGTCCACATATATTTGGCACACAAATAATTCGTCATCATAAGATTTAGTGAAAAGAGTTGGGTCAAGTGAACCGGGTTTTAAGCCTCTTTTCATGTGGAATTCCTTCAGAGTGTCATACCACGCCCGAGGGGCTTGCTTGAGGCCATAGAGGGCCTTGTTGAGTCTGAAGCCTTTGTCAGGATGCTTAGGATCTTCAAAACCTGGGGGTTGAGCAACATATACTTCTTCCTTAAGTTTACCATTGAGGAATGCACTTTTCACATTCACTTGATATAAGATGATATTGTGATGGTTAGCATAAGAAAGCAATATGCGAATAGCTTCAAGTCTAGCAACAGGTGAAAAAGTTTCATCAAAGTCAATTCCCTCAACCTGTGTGTAGCCCTGTGCTATAAGACGGGCCCTATTCCTCACCACTTGACCAAGTTCATCTTGTTTGTTGTGGTAGATCCACTTGGTACCTATGATGTTCTGCTTGCGTGGATCTGGTCGCTTCACAAGTTCCCACACATTGTTGAGCTTGAATTGATGTAATTCCTCTTGCATAGCTTGTATCCACTCAGGCTCCATAAGTGCTTCATCAACTTTGGTCGGCTCTGAGATAGAGACAAAAGCAAAGTGCCCACAAAAGTTAGACAAATGTGAAGCTCTTGAGCGAGTGAGGGGACCTGGTGCATTAATGTCGTCGAGGATTTTGTCAATCTGCACTTCATTTGCAACTCTTGGATGGGCAGGTTGATGACTTTGTTGGGGCTGATCATTTTCTTCAGCGCCATTTTCTTCAGGTGCACCAGCATGAATGTATTCATTGCTCAGGACAACTTCTTCAGCTGGTAGAGGTTCTTCAATAGGAATGATATCTTCAATTACCTTGAACCTAATGGAGTCCTTAGGAGGCATTTTATCTAGCACAGGAGGCAGGTGCTCTCTTTACGAGCCGCTAGTTTCATTGAACCGCACATCTACAGTTTCAACAACCTTGTTGTGATAGGTGTTGAAGACTGTGTAGGTGTGCGAGTCCTTTCCGTATCGAAGCATAAAACCTTCATGTGCTTTCGGTGCAAATTTAGAACTCTGATGAGGATCTCTATTCCAACATTTAGCACCGAAGACTTCGAATAACTCACATTGGGTTTCCTGACAGTGAGTAGTTCATTTGAAGTCTTCTTGAGGAATTTGTGAAGATATACCCTGTTGATTATGTGGCAGGCAATATTGATTGGCTCAGGCCAGAAGCACATTTTTAAAGATTATTCCCCAGAATTATTAATCCTTAAAAGTATGCGGTCCTTAAGAAATGTTTACCCCCCATTCATCTTATTGTATTAGCAAGGCATGGCTCCATCTTCAGCACATTAATGTTGGGGAATGTTGCATGGGAAACAAAAAATTTCCTACGCACATGCAAGATCTATCCTTGGTGATGAGCATCTACGAGAGGGAGAGTGAATCTACATACCCTTGTAGATCGCTAAGCGGAAGCGTTAAGAAACGCGGTTGATGTAGTCGAACATCTTCGCGATCCAAATCGCAAGCCGTCCCGCGATCCCATCACGATCCGTCTCACGATCCAATCACGATCCGTCCCGCGATCCAATCACGGTCCTTCCAATCTAGTGCCGAACAGACGGCACCTCCACGTTCAGCACACGTACAGCTCGATGAGGATCTCCGCCTTCTTGATCCAGCAGGAGGGAGCGGAGAGATAGATGACTTCTCCGGCAGCGCGACGGCGCGGCGGCGGTGGTGGTGGAACTATTCCGGCAGGGCTTCACCTAAGCACTACCGAAACTATACTAGAGGAGAAATATCTAGAGGAAGAAGAGGGCAGCATGTCGCAATTAGGGTTTTCTAGCGCGGCTGCCCTGTCTCCCCTCCAGTATATATAGGAGGAAGGGGAGGGAGGCTGGCGCCCCTAGGAGTTGGCCGAAGGGGGAGAGGTGGAGGAGTCCTACTCCAATCCTACTAGGAGTAGGATTCCTCCCCCACTTGGAAACCTTTTCCACCTCTTGGGTTTTTCCACCCCTAGCCGCATGGGCTTTAGTGGGGGCTTCGGCCAGCCCACTAGGGGCTGGTTTGCCTCCTCCCACAGCCCATGAGGCCCTTTGGGGCGAGAGGCCACTCCCGATGGTCCCCCGGTACCCTCCCGACACTCCTGGTACACTACCGAAGTACGTGAAACTTTTTCGGTGACCAAAACGGGACTTCCGATATATCAATCTTTACCTCTGGACCATTCCGTAGCTCCTCGTGACGTCCGGGATCTCATCTGGGAATCCGAACAACCTTTGGTCACCAACATACATAACTCAACTATACCGAAACGTCACCGAACCTTAAGTGTGCAGACCCTGCGGGTTCGAGAACTATGTAGACATGACCGAGACACCTCTACGGTCAATAACAAATAGCGGGACCTGGATGCCCATATTGGTTCCTACATATTCTACGAATATCTTCTTCGGTTGAACCTCTATGTAGAGGATTACGTTAATCCCGTATGCTGTTCCCTTTGTTCTTCGGTATGTTACTTGCCAGAGATTCGATCGTCGGTATCACTATACCTAGTTCAATCTCGTTACCGGCAAGTCTCTTTACTTATTCCGTAATACAAGATCCCGTGGCTAACACTTTAGTCACATTTCTTGCAAGGCTTATTGTGGTGTTGTATTACCGAGTGGGACTTAAATACCTCTCCGTCATACGGAGTAACAAATCCCAGTCTTGATCCATGCCAGCGCAACAGACACCCTCGGAGATACCTGTAGAGTATCTTTATAGTCACCCAGTTACGTTGCGACGTTTGATACACACAAGGTATTCCTCCGGTGTCAGTGAGTTGCATGATCTCATGGTCATAGGAACAGATACTTGACATGCAGAAAACAATAGCAATAAACTAACACGATCATATGCTATGTTCATAGTTTGGGTCTTGTCCATCACATCATTCTCCTAATGATGTGATCCCGTTATCAAATGACATCTCATGTCTATGGCCAGGAAACCTTGACCATCTATGATCAACGAGCTAGTTTACTAGAGGCATACTAGGGACACAGTGTTGTCTATGTACCCACACATGTATTTGAGTTTCAATCAATACAATTATAGCATGGATAATAAACGATTATCATGAACAAGGAAATATAATAATAACCAATTTATTATTGCCTCTAGGGCATATTTCCAACAGTCTCCCACTTGCAGTAGAGTCAAGAATCTAGTTCACATCACCATGTGATTTACATTATTATGAATCTAACACCCAATGAGTTCTGGGTTCGATCATGCTTTGCATGTGAGAGAGGTCTTTAGTCAACGGTCTGCAACATTCAGATCCGTGTGTTCTTTGCAAATCTATATGTTATACTCCAGATGCTACCATGCTCCACTTGGAACTATTCCAAATGGCTGCTCCACTATACGTATCCGGATTGCTACTCAGTGTCATACGGATTGGTGTCAAAGCTTGCATCGACGTAACTCTTTACGACGAACTCTTTATCACCTCCATAATCAAGAAACATTTCCTTAGTCCTCTAGTTACTAAGGATAATTTTGACCGCTGTCCAGTGGTAAACTCCTGGATCACTCTTGTAGCCCTTGACAAAATCATGGCAAGGCACACACCAGGTGCGGTACACAGCATGGCATACTATACAGAGCCTATGGATAAGGCATAGGGGACGACCTTCGTCCTTTCTCTTTCTTCTGCCGCGGTCGAGCTTTGAGTCTCAGTCAACTCCACACCTTACAAATCAGGCAAGAACTCTTTATTTGACTGATCCATTTTGAACTCTTTCAAAATCTTGTCAAGGTATGTACTCATTGAAAGTTTTATCAGACGTCTTGATCTATCTATATAGATCCTGATGCCCAATATTTAAGTAGCTTCTTTCCAGGTTTTCCTTTGAAAAACTACTTTTCAAACAACCCTTTTATGCTTTCCAGAAATTCTACATCATTTCCGATCAACAATATGTCATCCACATATACTTATCAGAAATTCTATAGTGCTCCCACTCACTTTATTGTAAATACAAGTTTCTCATAAACTTTGTATAGACCCAAAAAACTTTGATCACCTCATCAAAGCGTATATTCCAACTCCGAGATGCTTGCTCTAGTCCATAGAAGGATCGCTAGAGCTTGCATACATTTTAGCATCCTTAGGACTGACAAAACCTTCTGGTTGTATCACATACAACCTTTCCTCACGGAAATCGTTAAGGAAACTCTGTTTTGACATCCATCTGCCAGATTTCATAATCAAAAAATGCAGCAACTGCTAACATAATTCCAACAGACTTTAGCATCGCTACGGGTGAGAAAGTCTCATCGTAGTCAACTCCTTGAACTTGTCGGAAACTTCTTTGTGACAAGTCGAGCTTTATAAATGGTGACATTTACCATCAACGTCTGTCTTCTTCTTAAAGGTCCATTTGTACTCAACGGCCTGCCGTTCAACGGGCAAGTCTACCCAAGTCTATACTTGGTTTTCATACATGGATCCTTTCTCGGATTTCATGGCTCCTAGCCATTTGTTGGAATCCGGGCCCACCATCGCTTCTTAATAGATCGTAGGTTCACTGTTGTCTAACAACATGACCTCCAAGACATGATTGACGTACCACTCAGGGGCGGTACGAGTTCTTGTCAACCTATGAGGTTCAGTAGTAACCTGATCTGAAGCTTCATGATCATCATCATTTGCTTCCTCTTCAGTTGGTGTAGGCGTCGTAGAAACATCTTTCTGCGTCGTGCTACTATCCAACTGAAGTGACGGTTCAACAGCCTCATCAAGTTCTACTTTCCTCCCACTCAATTCTTTCGAGAGAAACTCTTTCTCGAGAAAGGATTCCTTTTTAGCAACAAACACTTTTCCCTTGGATCTGAGATAGAAGGTATACCCAACTGTTTCCTTAGGGTATCCTATGAAGATGCACTTTTTCCGCTTTGGGTTCGAGCTTACCAGACATAAGTGTCACATTCCCAAACTCTGAGAAATGACAGCTTAGGTTTCTGCCAAACCATAATTCATACGGTGTCATCTCTACGGATTTAGATGGTGCCCTATTTAAAGTGAATGTAGTTGTCTCTAATGCATAACCCCAAAACGATAGTGGCAAAATGATAAGAGACATCATAGTATGCACCATATCCAATAGAGCGCGACTACGACGTTCGGACACACCATCACACTATGGTGTTCCAGGTGGCGTGAGTTGTGAAACAATTTCCACATTGTCTTAAATTGCATACCAAACTCGTAACTCAGATATTTACCTCCACGATCATATCGTAGACATTTATCTTCTTGTCACGATGATCTCAAACTTCACTCTGAATTTGTTTGAACTTTTCAAACATTTCAGACTTGTGTTTCATTAAGTAAATATCCCCATATCTACTCAAATCATCAGCGAAGGTAAGAAAATAGTGATATCCACCGCACGCTTCAACACTCATTGGACCGTATACATCAACATGTATCATTTCCAATAAGTCACTTGCCCGCTCCATCATACCGGAAAATAGGGTCTTAGTCATCTTGCCCATGAGGCATGGTCCGCATGTATCAATCCGATTCGAAATCGAGTGAGTCAAAAGATCCATCAGCATGGAGTTTCTTCATGCGCTTTACACCAATATGACCTTGGCGGCAGTGCCACAAGTATGTGGTACTATCATTATTAACTTTGCATCTTTTGGCATCAATATTATGAACATGTGTATTACTACGATCGAGATTCAATAAACCATTCTCATTGGGTGCATGACCATTGAAGGTATTATTCATGTAAACAGAATAACCATTATTCACTAACTTAAATGAATAACCGTATTGCAATAAACACGATCTAATCAGGTTCATGCTCAACGCAAACACCAAATAACATTTATTGAGGTTCATCACAAATCCCGAAAGTAGAGAGAGCGTGTGATGGTGATCACATCAACCTTGGAAACACTTCCAACACACATCATCACCTCGCCCTTAGATAGTCTCCGTTCATTCCGTAATTTATATTTCGAGTTACCAACATTTAGCAACTGAACCGGTATCTAATACCCAGGTGCTACTAGGAGTACTAGCAAGGTACACATGAATAAACGTATATCAAATATACTTCTGTTGACGTTGCCAGCCTTCTTATCTACCAAGTATCTAGGGTTGTTCCACTTCAGCGACCGTTCTCCTCATAATAGAAGCACTTAGTCTCAGGTTTGGGTTCAACCTTGGGTTTCTTCACTGGAGCAGCAACTGGCTTGCCATCCATGAAGTTTCCCTCCTTGCCCTTGCCCTTCTCGAAACTAGTGGTTTTACTAACCATCAACACTTGATGCTCCTTTTTTATTTCTACATTCGTGGTGTCAAACATCGCAAATAGCCCAGGGATCATTATTTCCATCCCTGGCATGTTTATAGTTCATCACGAAGCTCTAGTAGCTTGGTGACACTGACTTGGAGAACTATATCAATCACTATCTTATCTGGAAGATCAACTCCCACTCAATTCAAGCAATTGTAGCACCCAGACAATCTGAGCACATGCTCACCGATTGAGCTATTCTCCTTCATCTTACAGGCAAAGAATATTGTTGGAGGTCTCATACCTCTCAACACGGGCACGAGCCTGAAATCCCATTTCAGCTCTTGGAACATCACACATGCTCCGTGACGTTCAAAACGTATTTGGACCCTGAATTCTAAGCCGTAATGCAAGACGCACTGAACTATCAAGTAGTCATCAGAACGTGCCTGTCAGATGTTCACAACATCTACAGACGACGCTTGAGGGGGTGGCGCACTGAGCGGTGCATTAAGGACATAAGCCTTCTGTGCAGCAATGAGGACAATCCTCAGATCACGGACCTAGTCCGCATTATTGCTACCATCATCTTTCAACTCTATTTCTCTAGGAACATATAAAAATTCAAGGGAGCTACAGCGCGAGCTAGTAATCTACAACATAATTTGCAAAGACATTTTGACTATGTTCATGATAATGAGTTTAGTTAATCATATTACTTAAAAACTCCCACTCAAATTGACATCCCTCTGGTCATTCGAGTGTCACATGATCCAAATTCACCAGCTCAAGTCCGATCATCACGTGAGATGAGGTGGTTTCAATGGTGAACATCTTCATGTTGATCATATCTACTATATGACTCATGTTCGACCTTTCGGTCTCTTGTGTTCCGAGGCCATGTACGTACACACTAGGCTCGTCAAGTTTAACCCGAGTGTTCCGCACATGCAACACTGGCTTGCACCCGTTGTATGTGAACGTAGAGTCTATCACACCCAATCATCACGTGGTGTCTCGAAACGACGAACCTTCGCAACGGTGCACACCCGGGGAGAACACAATTTTATCTTGAAATTTTAGTGAGGGATCACCTTATAATGCTACCGTCGTCCTAAGCAAAATAAGATACATAAAAGGATTACCATCACATGCAAATCTTAAGTGACATGATATGGCCATGAACTTGTGCTTTTGATCTCCATCTCCAAAGCACCGGCATGATCTCCAGCGTCACCGGCATGACACCATGATCTCCATCATCTTGATCTCCATCAACGTGTCGCCACGAGGTTGTTGCACCCACTGTTGCTTCTACGACTATTGTTAACTCATAGAGATAAAGTAAAGCAAAACGGCGAAAATAAATTAAAGACAACCCTATGGCTCCTTCCGGTTGCCATACTCATCGACATGCAAGTCGTGATATTCTATACAATACATGATCATCTCATACATCACATATATCTCATCATGTAATTGGCCAAATCACATCACAACATACCCTGCAAAAACAAGTTAGACGTCCTCTAATTCTGGTTGCATGTTTTACGTGGCTGCTACGGGTATCTAGCAAGAACGATTCTTACCTACGCAAAAACCACAACATTGCTACACAAATTGCTATTCAACCTTCTCAAGGACCGCCTTTGTCGAATCCGATCCAACTAAAGTAGGAGAGACAGACACCCGCCAGCCATCTTTATGCAACGAAGTTACATGTCAGTTGATGGAACCGGTCTCTCGTAAGCGTACGAGTAAGGTTTGTCCGGGCCGCTTCATCCCACAATACCGCCGAATCAAGAAAAGACCAAGGGAGGAAGCAATCTGATTATCAATGCCCACAAACTCCTTTGTGTTCTACTCGTGATCTCATCTACACATAGACCTAGCTCATGATGCCACTGTTGGGGAACGTTGCATGGGAAACAAAAATTTTCCTACGCACACGCAAGATCTATCCATGGTGATGAGCATCTATGAGAGGGAGAGTGGATCTACATACCCTTGTAGATCGCTAAGCGGAAGCGTTAAGAAACGCGGTTGATGTAGTCGAACGTCTTCGCGATCCAAATCGCAAGCCGTCCCACGATCCCATCACGATCCGTCTCGCGATCCAATCACGATCCGACCCGCGATCCAATCACGGTCCTTCCAATCTAATGCCGAACGGACGGCACCTTCGCGTTCAGCACACGTACAGCTCGATGACAATCTCCGCCTTCTTGATCCAGCAAGAGGGAGCGGAGAGATAGATGAGTTCTTCGGCAGCGTGACGGCAAGGCGGCAGTGGTGGTGGAACTATTCCGGCAGGGCTTCGCCTAAGCACTGCCGAAACTAGACTAGAGGAGAAACGATCTAGAGGAAGAAGAGGGCAGCATGTGGCAATTAGGGTTTTCTAGTGCGGCTGCCCTCTCTCCCCTCAAGTATATATAGGAGGAAGGGGAGGGAGGCCGGTGCCCCTAGGGCTGCCCCTAGGAGTCGGCCGAAGGGGGAGAGGTGGAGGAGTCCTACTCCAATCCTACTAGGAGTAGGATTCCTCCCCCACTTGGAAACCTTTTCCACCCCTAGCCGCATGGGCTTTAGTGGGGCCTTCGGCCAGCCCACTAGGGGCTGGTTTGCCTCCTCCCACAGCCCATGAGGCCCTTTGGGGCGAGAGGCCCCTCCCGATGGTCCCCCGGTACCCTCCCGGCACTCCCGGTACACTACCGAAGTACCCGAAACTTTTCCGGTGACCAAAACGGAACTTCCTATATATCAATCTTTACCTCCGGACCATTCCGGAGCTCCTCATGACGTCTGGGTCTCATCCGGGACTCCGAACAACCTTCGTTCACCAACATACATAACTCAACTATACCGAAATGTCACCGAACCTTAAGTGTCCAGACCCTGCGGGTTCAAGAACTATGTAGACATGACCGAGACACCTCTACGGTCAATAACCAATAGCGGGACCTGGATACCCATATTGGTTCCTACATATTCTACGAAGATCTTCATCGGTTGAACCTCTATGTCAAGGATTCAGTTAATCCCGTATGCTGTTCCCTTTGTTCTTCGGTATGTTACTTGCTCGAGATTCGATCGTCGGTATCTCTATAACTAGTTCAATCTCGTTACCGGCAAGTCTCTTTACTCGTTCTGTAATACAAGATCTCTTGGCTTACACTTTAGTCAAATTGCTTGCAAGGCTTATTGTGATGTTGTATTACCGAGTGGGCCCTGAGATACCTCTCCATCATACGGAGTAACAAATCCCAGTCTCGATCCATGCCAGCTCAACAGACACCCTCAGAGATACCTGTAGAGCATCTTTATAGTCACCCAGTTACGTTGCGATGTTTGATACACACAAGGTATTCCTCCGGTGTCAGTGAGTTGCTTGATCTCATGGTCATAGGAACAGATACTTGACATGCAGAAAACAATAGCAATAAACTGACACGATCATATGCTATGTTCATAATTTGGGTCTTATCCATCACATCATTCTCCTAATGATGTGATCCCGTTATCAAATGACATCTCATGTCTATGGCCTGGAAACCTTGACCATCTTTGATCAACGAGCTAGTTTACTAGAGGCATACTAGGGACACAGTGTTGTGTATGTACCCACATATGTATTTGAGTTTCCAATCAATACAATTATAGCATGGATAATAAACGATTATCATGAACAAGGAAATATAATAATAACCAATTTATTATTTCCTCTATGGCATATTTCCAACAATTAGTACAAATGTTAAGCACCCCGGTGTCCAAGTCAGGCAATTGGATCGTACTTTTTCAATACGCATCAACTTTTTATTCTTCATGCAATACATGAGCATGAGCCATTGGACATAGCATTTAGGTGGAATAGAGTATGGTGGTAGATATCAAGGGGGTTAAAAAGTGGGGAAGATAGTCTCACATCAACTAGGCGTACCAACGGGCTATGTAGATGCCCATCGATAGATGTCAATGCAAGGAGTAGGGATTGCCATGCAAATGATGCACTAGAGCTATAAGTGTATGAAAGCTCAAATGAAGCTAAGTGGGGTGTCCATCCAACTTGCTTGCTCATGAAGACCTCGGGCATTTTGAGGAAGCCCGTCAAAGGAATCTACAAGCCAAGTTTGTAATAATGAATAGGTAATTCTCACTAGCATATGAAAGAGATATATCATGAGACTCTCTACATGAAGAGCATGGTGCCACTTTGAGGCACAAGTGTGGTGAAGTATAGTAGCAAAGTCCCTTCTCTCATTTTCTCTCATTTTTTTGAATGGATGGTGGGCTCATTTGGCCTCCCCCATCTTTATTTTCGTCTGGCTTGCCTTTTTTTTGACCCATAGTTTTTGCGTGAAACGGCTTGTCATATTGTAATCACGAGCCATTGTCACCTTGATCCACGTTAATCTTATACCGGCTCATCTTTATTTAATTATCACCTTGTAATCTTGTCGGTTTATGCGTTCGAAAACCATGGCTTTCTAGGGGAAGAAAGCGAGTGAGCCGGCTGGTGAACTATCTTTGCGCCAGCAAAAACAGGTGAACTGGGCTAAGTCCCAGATGACCAAGCTCTGGCTCGAAGAATTGGAGCAAGATGATCTCCTTCCGGCTCAGGAGCACATAGAATGGAGAGCCTCTGAAGACGAAATCCAGCCACAACCTGAACAAGGAGAAGTAGTTGTCTTTACTGCTCATCTGACCCGGGGTTTCAGACCGTCGGGTTCCAAATTCTTCAGGAACGTCCTACACCGCTATAACTTGCATCCTCAGGACTTAGGGCCCAACTCTATTCTCAATTTCCAGACCTTCTGCGAGGTCTTTCAGCAAATGGAGCCAACCGTGGATCTATTTTTAGAATTCTTTTACTACAACAAGCAAACAAAGTGTAGCAATGGCCCTCCTGTCGAGCGTGGGGTCGTAACTATCCAAAATCGGAAGGACTGCATCTTTCCCAACATCAAGCTGGTGAATCATCCGAAAGGGTGGCATAGGACTTTCTTTTACAACAAGGATACCTCTCCCGATGGCCAGTCTCCTATGTCAGGTTTCCGCCACAACCGGCTCATCTGCAAGAAGAACCTTTGCGATTTCACAGCCATGGCAGCGAGGGATAAATTCAAGCCAGTGTTTGCATGCATGAATGCTCTAATTGCTCATGGCTTGACGGGTATCGATCTGACCTAGTGTTGGATGGAATGGCGGATTCAGCCTCTCAGCTTCCGCAGTCGGCTCATGTGTACATACACTAAAGACCCAGAAGATGAGCTGCGATTTTCAAAGCACACCCCCCTTCCAAAGAAATGACCAAGGCAATCAAAGCCTTGGTTGGGGAGAAAATTGAAGACATCAAAGTTATTGGTCTGGCTCCATTTTCTCTCGTTAACCCGACACCTGAGGTAAGCCGGCTTTCTTTTACTATGTCAATGTGACCTTCACTTCCTTATGGTCCCTTAAGAGTGCCAACTTATACATTGCAGCTTGACAACAAGTGATGGAAGACTGATTACCAAGCTCCCAATACTCCTTAAGAGGAGGTAGAGGAGAAAGAAGATGATGAAATAAATGAGGTAGAGCTTGATTCTTTAGGCCGACTCTTTTGAACTTGCTGATGCCGACTCTTCTCAGGACTTTTCTGGTGGGGCTGAGCCGGCAGAACAAGAGGTAAATCCTAGTGTCTCTAACTTCGAGACTCTGGGTAGATGGAAGACCTGGCTTGCTGTTAGAAAGTTACTATTTTCACACGCATCCGCTTATTTGTACCCCCACTTATCTTTCAAGATACTACAACATGCCGAAAGCATGAAACGGGGGACCCAGAGTTCCGGCTCAGAGGAAGTTCATGAAGGGCTTTCTATTGAGTCGTCTCCACATCGGGCTCGAAGGTCTGAAAAGTCGAGCCCTTCTGTCTCTTGTCCTCAATCCGGGCAAATGAGGGCTCCACATAGCCCTTCAGACCCGGCGCCTGGAGCCTCGTCACCTTCATCGGGTGCTTCAAGTGCCAACACCGACTTCACCATTAATGTTGGGTAAGCTGGCATTTCAACTGTAATAGTAATAGTTTGCAGCTGTCTCTATGACTTATATGTTTTCCTTTATTTTTTGAACAGGGCCAAGGCAGTACTGAAGGACAAGCCGACCAGTTCAACAACCGCTAGTGCTGGAGTAGAGATAGCAAGCTCTGATGCTGTTGTCCTGACCATTGGTGAGACGGCAAGGAATGAGCCGGCCCAAGGTACTCCCGTGCATGATGAGCCAGTCTTGGATGACCCAGTCCTGCAAGACCAACAAGAGCCAGTGGTGGATGTGGTAATGGACAACATGCCACCAGCCGCTGCCAGTCCTAAGCCGGAAGAAGATGAGGTGGTGGTTACCCATACTGAGCACCATACTCCACCTAAGACCTCAACCGTTACCCATACTAAAGACCACGGTGGAGCACAAGTGGGTTCCAGCTAGCGAGCCGGCTCATGATGCCCTACTGGAACAATATGAAGATATGGGTTTAGCATCTCTTCACCAAGAGTATATAACCCGTCTGTAACGTCATCATGACGAAGAAGGTGCTCTTGTCACCTTATTGAAGAAAAAATATGAGGTATGTCTCCCACCTATACCTGTAGCCCTCAAGTTCAAAGGTAACTGCAGTAGTGAGAACTTGGAAATAGCCAAGTTGATATTGTAGCCCCCAAGGACCGGGTCATACTCAAGTGTGAGCCAAAACTTGTTTATTAGAAAGGTTTATAGACTCAAACCGTGTATCCCCCAAGGTTTGGGTCATCCTGAAATGATGGGCCGGGTCTTCATAGTAAAGACGAAAACTGAATGTTGTAGCCCCCAAGTGCCACGTAAGCTGTCCACGGCAACCTCGGACTTTTCTAATGTAGTTGTAAGATTCAAAACAATGTAGCCCCCAAGTGCCGAGTTAGCTGTCCATGGCAACCTGGGACTTTATGCAATGTGTATTGATTGTATATATTGGTGCAAAAATCCATCACTAGGGCAGAGACACAGATTGGCCAGCTCACAAAAGAGCTATCGCAGGAGAAAACCAAGTGTGAGGAAGCTGAAAAGCTGAGTCAGATGGCCAATGATGTTGCCAAGCATGCAACAATTGACCTTGAAAATCTCAAGTCTGAAGCCACACAGATGAAAGAGTTTCTCACACAGTGGGCTGAGGCTACTAAAGGCATGCTAAAATAGGCTGAGACCGGCTTAGGCCAGATGAACTAGCTCACAAACGAGATCCGCACCAAAATCTTTAGTAAGTGATGTTTGACCCAACTCATTGGTATCGATTTTAACTGATGATGACTTATATATTGTTGTAACCATCTTACTCCTGTCCGCAGAGCCACGAGACGGTCAAAATCTTAGAACTCCCCCTGAAAAACTGAAGTTGCTATATAGCTTAATCAAACAGCTATTCATTGGAAGTTGTGAGGCGGTCAACGTTGTAAGGGGATGGACCCAACCACCAAACCGGCTTGTAGAAGTAATAAGGGAGCTCTCAATCGTGCCAGCATGGATCCAAATCCAGAAGGAATCTGCGTGCCGTCAAGGTGTTCTCTGTGAACGGACGCTTGGAAAAGCTTACCAACCGGAGCTAAAACCAGAGCTGCTAGCCGGTAGGTATCCCCAGTTCAAAGTGGACAACTTAGAGTGCACGAAGGAGGATTATCAAGCCGTCTTAAAGGAGACCCGACATCATGCCTGCGCAATCACCCGCACTATTGACTTGAGTACATACCAGGCAGATTATGATGAGCAGAAGAAAAAAATCACTATGATGATGTCGGACCCCTTCAAACTGAAGAGCAAGATTCCTGACCCGGGTGCACCATCATCCTCCACAGCACCTGCCGGCTCAGGTACCACAGCACCTGCCGGCTCAGGTACCCCTGCCATGCTCCAAGCAATGATGATCAAGACGAGCCTCTTGAAGCCATGCATCAAATTTTCAGGACAGAAGCCAATGGTGGCAAGGATACCAAGAAGAACGAGCCGCAAAAGCAAGCCCCCGAGCCGGCAGCAGCAATCGAGCCAATAATACGATAGCAAGAGAAGAGCCGAGTTGAAGTTAAGGATAAGCCGGAGGTAGGTCAGCTAGCTCATGACCCAACTTTGCAGGGCATATGAGTTAGGTAGGAAAGTTTTACACTTCCTGCAAAAAACATTGGTTATTAGCCCATAAGGGCCTGTAATAGGTCTAGTAGACCATGTGACAACTTTGAATTTTGTGCTCTTGTATGAACACTGATGCATGTTTGAGAGAAAACATGAAAGCCTCTCAAAGGCGAGCTTATGCCTTGCCAGTCTTATTTGTTGCGCTTTTTCGTAAGCCGGTGTTCGCATGACTTAACCGATGTGATCAAACTCAAGTAGATGCAGGGTCACACTAAGTCCTTGTAAAAAAGGAATCGTAGGTGATTGATCTAAAAGGTGCACAACCGGGTCATATTGGTGCGAGTAGCTTGAAGCTTAGAAGGCAGATAAAACCATAACTTGGCATAGATGTGCCTGGTCACAAGAGTTAGAACTGAACTTTGTGAGTAAACAACCCAGAAGTAACCATGTAGACAATAAAGACTCAAAACATAGGTAATAAGTGATGATAACAAACCCAAATATAAGGGAATTTGTCCTTATTCATTAATCACAATATGACAGAGGAAATATAAGTTTGAAAAAACTAAGTATGAAAATTGTGTGCAATAAGGACGTAGCAGAGCTATGTTCCATGCTCTTCTTCGAAGGTACATGATTTGTCATGCTCACGTATGTCTGTGAGGTAATAAGACTCGTTGCCCATATTCTTGCTGACAACAAAGGGTCCTTCCCATGGAGGGGGGAGCTTGTGCATTCATGTCTGTTTTTGAATCAGACGAAGCACTAAGTCACTTTCCTGGAAAGTACTAGTACAGACTCTACGACTATGATAGCGGCGTAGGTCTTGTTGATATATCACTGATCTTGATGCTGCAAGATCGCGTGCCTCTTGAAGGGCGTCAAGGGAGTCTTGTCTAGCTGCCTCATTGTCAGTCTCGATGTAAGAAGCTATCCTTGGTGATTCATGATAGACATCACTTGGTAATACGTCTTCTGCACCATAGACCATGAAGAAAGGTGTAAAACCAGTCAACCGGTTGGGAGTTGTCCGTATATGATACGCCCATTTTGCACCGTGATTTCATATTGATATTTATAATGTTTTTGGTCATTATTCCACATTATGATACAGTTCTAATGCCTTTTCTCTGTTAATTTGGAAGATTCACACGAAGAGGGAAATTGCCAGAAATTGGAATTCTGGAGCTGAAGGCCATGCAAAAGGGTGGAAAATTTCTGGACTCCAAATGACCTGAACCTTCACGGAGTTTTCTTATGGAATATATATGAATTATTGGAGCAAAGACCCACTGCAGGGGGCCCACCTGTTGCTCCCAAAGCAACATGGCATGACCACCCCCCTTGGGCGCGCCCTATTGCATGGGAGGCCCACAAACTACCTCCCGTGTCCCTTTTATTCTATATAAAGTGTTTTGACCTAGAAAAAATAAACATGATATTATCGAGACAAAGTGTTGTTGTCTCGAGGCGGAAACCTGCGAGGAGCAATTTTTCTCTCCGGCAGAGCGATTCTGTTGGGGAAACTTCCCTCTGGGAGGCGGAAATCGAAGCCATCATCATCACCAATGCTCCCTCCTTCATGGAAGGGCCAATCGTCATCAACATCTTAACCACCACCATCTCATCTCAAACCCTAGTTCATCTCTTGTACCCAACCTTTGTCTCAAAACCTCAGATTGGTACATGGGGGTTACTACTAGTGTTGATTACATCTTGTAGCTGATGCTTGTTGGTTTATTTGGTCAAAGATAATATGTTCAGATCCTTTATCATAATCATTACACCTTAGATCTTGAACATGGTGATGATATGTGAGTAGTTGCTTTTGTTCTCGAGGACATGGGAGAAGTCTTGTTATAACTAATCATATGAAGTTGGTATTCGTTCGATATTTTGATGATATGTATGTTGTTGATTCCTTTAGTGGTGTCATGTGAACGTCGACTACATGACACTTCACCATATTTGGGCCTAAGGGAAGCCATTGTGGAGTAATAAGTAGATGATGGGTTGCTTGAGTGACAGAAGCTTATACCCTAGTTTATGCGTTATTGTGTAAGGGGCTGATTTGGATCCAAATGTTTCATGCTATGGTTAGATTTATCTTAATTCTTCTTTCGTAGTTGAGGATGCTTGCGAGAGGGGGTAATCATAAGTTGCTTGTTCAAGTAAGAACAACACCCAAGCATCAGTCCATCCACATATCAAATTATCAAAGTAGTGAACGCGAATCAACTAAACACGATGAACGTGACTAGACAGAAATTCCCATGTGTCCGTGAGAGCGCTTTGCTTTATATAAGAGAACTTTCAGGCTTGTCCTTTGCTATAAAAAGGATTGGGATATCTTGCTACACACTTGCTACTATTGCTACTTGTTACTTGTTATGAATTATCTTTCTACAAAACTATCTATCACTGTTACCTACAACACTTGCAGAGAATACCTTGCTGAAAACCGCTTGTCATTTCCTTCTGCTCCTCGTTGGGTTCGACACTCTTACTTATCAAAAGGACTACGATTGATCCCCTATACTTGTGGGTCACCAAGACTCTTTTCTGGCGCCGTTGCCGGGGAGTGAAGCGCCTTTGGTAAGTGGAATTTGGCAAGGAAACATTTTTGGTATGTTCTGAAATTCACTACTACTTTGAGAGGTTTGTTTCAGGTATCTTCACCTTGAATGGAAGTGGGAAAGGCCGCTCCCCAACCTACTGAACTTTTTGAAAATATTTACTAAGAGATTCCTTTGGGTATTATAGAGAGACTGCTAGCTAATCCTTATGCAGGAGATAGAACAACTCATCCTGATTTGCACTTGATATATATAGATGAGATTTGTGGATTATTTAAGCTTGTAGGTTTATCCGAAGATGGTGTTAAGAAGAAGGTATTCCCTTTATATTTTGAGGGAAAGGTTTTAATTTGGTATAGGCTATTGGGTGATGCTAGAACATTGGACTGGAATCGATTGAAGCTGGAATTTCACCAGAAGTTTTATCCTATGCATCTGGTTCATCGTGATGAGAATTATATATATAATTTTTGGCCTCGTGCAGGAGAAAATATCGCTCAAGCTTGGGGGAGGCTTAAGTCTATGATGCACACATGCCTCAGTCGTGATCTCTCAAGGAAAATAATATAACAAAACTTTTATGCTCGACTTTCTTATAATGACCAATTGACGCTCGATTCTTGTTCTATCGGTTCCTTTATGACGAAAACTATTGAATTCAAGTGGGATCTTATAGAAAGAATTAAACACAATTCTGAAGATTGGAAACTCCACGAAAGTAAAGATTCATGTATAAAACTTGAGTTTGATTGTGTTAAATCTTGTATGGAAACCGATACTTTTCATAAGTTTAGCGCCAAATATGGACTTGACTCTAAGATAGTAGCTTCCTTTTCTGAATCTTTTGCTTCTCATGTTGATCTCTCCAAGGAGAAGTGGTTTAAATATCATCCACCCATTGAATAATTGTTAGAGGAACCTATTATTGCTAAAGGTGAAACAATTATCTATAATGTTGATCCAGTTGTGCCCACTACTTACATTGAGAAACCACCTTTCCAGTTAGGATTAAGGAACATGCTAAAGCCACAACTATGGTTAATAAAAGCAATGCTAGAACACCCAAACCTTCTGAACAAATAAATGTGGAACCTAATATTGCTATGGTTAAAGATCTCTTGGCTGATAATATTGATGGGCAAGTTATTTACTTCCGTGATGATGCTGCTAGAATCGCAAAGCCTGCTAGAAACGAACAAGATGTGCTAGATAAGAATAAACCAGTTGTTGGCATGCCTGTTGTTTCTGTTAAAATTGGATATCATTGCTATCATGGCTTATGTGATATGGGTTCTAGTGTGAGTGTTATTCCTTTTACCTTATATCAAGAAATTCTGAATGATATAGCACGCTCTAAGATGGAAGACATCAATGTTACTATTAAACTTGCAAATAAAGAAACTATTTCACCACTTGGGATTGTTGGAGATGTTAAAGTCTTGTGTGGAAAAAATTAAATATCCTACTAATTTCTTAGTACTTGGTTCACTGCAAGTTAATTTTTCTCCCATTATATTTCGTAGACCTTTCTTGAATACCATTAATGCTGAAATTGATTGCATTAAAGAAAAGGTTAAAGTGAGTTTTGGTGATGAGTCTCCTGAGTTTAATTTCTCTAAATTCAGTAGACAACCACATGAGAAAGAGTTATTTAGTAAATATGAAATTGTTGGTCTTGCTTCTTTTGTCGTGCCTCCTACCGATACTTTGGAACAATATTTGCTAGACCATGAAAATGATATGCATATGAATGAAAGGAATGAAATAGATGAGATATTCTTTAGGCAAACACCTATTCTTGTACACAATTTGCATGTTGACATTCTAGGAGATCCTACCCCACCTAAGGGAGATACCGTGTTTGAATTAAAGAAATTACCTGATACATTGAAATATGCTTATCTTGATGAAAAGAAGATATATCCTGTTATTATTAGTGCTAACCTTTCAGAGCATGAAGAAAAGAGATTACTCAAAACTCTCAGGAAGCACTGTGCTACTATTGGACATACTTTCGATGATCTTAAGGGCATTAGTCCCACTCGATGCTAGAACAAGATTAATATGGAACGAGATGCTAAACCTATCATTGATCATCAATGTCGTCTAAATCCTAAAATGAAAGAAGTGGTAAGAACTGAAATATTAAAGCTTCTGGAGGCAGGTACAATCTAACCCATAATTTATAGTATATGGGTAAGCCATGTTCATTGTGTTCCTAAGAAAGGAGGTATAACCGTTGTTCCTAATGATAAAAATGAACTTATCCCACAAAGAATTGTAACTGGTTATAGGATGGTAATTGATTTCAGAAAATTAAACAAAGCTACTAGAAAAGATCATTACCCCTTGCCTTTTATTGATCAAATGTTAGAAATATTATCTAAGCATACACACTTTTGTTTCCTTGATGTATATTCTGGTTTTTCTCAAATACCCATGTCAAAAGAAGATCAAGATAAAACTACTTTTGCATACCCTTTTGGAACTTATGCTTATAGATGTATGCCTTTTTTTATGTAAAGCTCCTGCTATCTTTCAAAGATGTATGACTGCTATATTCTCTGACTTTTGTGAAAAGATTGTAGAGGTATTCATGGATGATTTTTTCATTTACGAGACTTCTTTTGATGATTGATCGAGCAACCTTGATCGAGTTTTGTAGAGATGCGAAGAAACTAATCTTGGACTACTTTAGGGGTTTTCTTGCCTCTGCCACTTGGTTCTGCCGCGTTGATCTCACAGGCCCACTACATGAGTTGCCGTTGAGAGGAGTGCAAAGATGCGCCTCCGTCAACGCACATGGCACCTACAAGTTTCTGGAATTCTTGACCTTCAGATTCTTCTTCATCTTTGTCGTCATCATCGTCTTTGTCATTAGACTTCTTGTCTCGGCCTCTAGCAGGTTTCTCCTTGCGCTGCTTGGCCTTGCCGCGGCGGCCACCACGGTTTCCGTTGCTTTTCTTGCTGGAACCACCTGCACCGTCTTGGCTCTTCTCCTTGTCACGCCTTTCATACTCTTGCTTTTGCTTCTCGGCTAGCTGTTCTACTTGGCGGCACTCGGTGATGTCATGGCTCTTGGTAAGGTGGATCTTGCAGTACGGCTTGCCAGTCTTTTCTCGTGCTGGGGCCTCGTCATCTTCGGAGCATGCAGCGGTACTCTTGCCGTACCCCTCGGACTTGGCCTTCTTTCCAAAGTCGGAATTGTCGTCCGCTTAGACAGCCATCACTGCTTTTCCCTTGTACTTCTTGTTGTGCTTTCAGCCTTATTTTCTTGGAGGCCAGCGCATCTTCGTCGTCATCTGAGTCGACCTCCGCACCGGCGTCCTCTCCAGGGAGCCTTCTTTCCTCTTCAGCTCGCACGCACTTGTCAGCCAAGGCATACAGCTCAGAGATGTCCCGCAACTTATTGATGCACATCTCCTCATGCATCCGCCAGTTGCGCACGTTCATGTGGAATGCGGCGATCACAGCGGTTGGGTGGATGTCAGGGATGTTGTGCAGCACGCGGCTGAACCTGTGGATGTATTTGCGGAGGGACTCACCCTCTCTCTAGGGGAGCACGTGCAAGTCGCTGGGCTGCCCTGAAAGCTTGTGGCCACTGTGGTATGCACCAACGAACTGGTTGCATAGGTCCGCCCAAGAGGAGATGGACCCCTCTGGCAAGTTCATCAACCAACTCCTCACGTTGGGCTTGAGCGCCAACAGAAAGTAGTTGGTGAATACTTTCTAGTCACGTCCCCCAGCAGCCTGTACGGCGATGGTGTAGATGTCGAGGAACTCGGAAGGGCTGATCTTGCCGTCGTACTTGTCGGGCAGCTCGAGCTTGAAGGGTCTACTAGAGGGCGAGGGGACTTGCCGTAGCTCGTGGGTGTATGCATGGCTGCCTACCTCATAGGGCAAGCTGCCGGGCACCCCCGGTGTGGGCGAGTCCACGGCTGGGTCCGCGCGCCCATCGGACTGCTGACGTGCCTGACACCGCCCCTCTATGCTAGTACAAGCGTCAACCTTGCGCCGGTCCTTCAAGACGTGGCGTTGATCTTTGTTCATCCGCGGTTCCATGGAGGCGTACAGTACCTCATCTTGTACGTCGGTCCGGTGGGTATGTTGCAGCTGAGGGGGAGACTGGACCGTGTGCACTCCACTAGCATCGCGTCTTGCGGTGGGAGCCGGACGTGGCTTGAGACTGCGTTGGTATTTCCCCAAAGAGGAAGGGATGATGCAGCACAACGACGGTAAGTATTTCCCTCAGTTATGAAACCAAGGAATCGAACCAGTAGGAGGATCACGCAACACTATGTAAACAACACCTGCACACAAAGAACAAATACTTGCAACCCGACACGAAAGAGAGGTTGTCATTCTCTCCACGGTAAAAAGATAGATTAGGTTGTGATAGATTGGATAGATAGATCTTGCAAGAGTGCAAAATAAAAGAGGCAAATAAAAAGTGTAGCAAAGTATTTTTGGGTTTTTTGGAATAATAGATCTGAAAACAAAAGCGGCAAAAAGATAGATCGGAAAGCAATATGTTGGAAAAGTAGACCCGGGGGCCATAGGTTTCATTAGTGGCTTCTCTCATGAGTATAGAACATGGTGGGTAAACAAATTATTATTGGGCAATTGATAGAAGATCAAAAATCATGACGATATCCAAGGCGATGATCATTATATAGACATCACGTCCAAGATTAGTAGACCGAAACGATTCTGCATCTACTACTATTACTCCACACATTGACCGCTATCCAGCATGCATCTAGTGTATTAAGTTCGTGGAAAAACGGAGTAATGCAATAAGAACGGTGACATGATGTAGACAAGATCTATTCATGTAGGAATAGACCCCATCTTGTTATCCTCAATAGCAACGATACATGCGTGCCTCACTGCCCCTTCTGTCACTGGGAGAGGACACGGCAAGATCGAACCCATCACAAAGCACCTCTTCCCATGGCAAGAAAAATCGATCTAGTTGGCCTAACTAAACTAAAGATTTGACGAAGAAATACGAGGCTATAAGTAATCACGCATATAAGAGATCAAAGAAGACTCAAATAATATTCATGGATAGAAACTAATCATGAACTCAAAATTCGTCGGATCCCAACAAACACACCGCAAAAAGTCATTACATCAAATTGATCTCCAAGAGACCACTGTATTGAGAATCAAAAGAGAGAGAGAAAGCCATCTAGCTAATACCTACGGACCCGTAGGTCTATGGTGGACTACTCACGCATCATCGGAGAGGCACCAATGAGGATGATGAACACCTCCGTGATGGTGTTAGATTGGATCTCGCGGTTCTGGAACTTGCAGCGGCTGGATGTATATTTCGTCGACTCCTCTAGGGTTTCTGGAATATTTGGGTATTTATAGAGCTTAGAGGCAGTGGAGAAGGTTCCCGAGGCGGCCACAACCCATCAGAGCGCCCCGTGGTGGGTTGTGGGTGGCCTGGGCTCCCTCCTGGTTACTTCTTTGGCCCACTGGCCTTCTTCTGTTACAAAAAAATTCTCCAAAAATTTCGTCGCGATTGACGGGCGGCCGACGCGCCCACTCCCTCTGGCTTGTTGCGGTTCGGAAAGCTCAGTAGACTTTGAATCGTAGATCTCCCGTCTTCCATCTTCTTTGCCACGGGCGGAAAGTTTAGCAATAGCTGGGCCTGCGCCAGAGCTTCCTCCGTAGTCTTGGGCGTGGAGCGGTGCGAGGCGTGGGTGGTGTTGTTACTCCTGCCGGTGCCAGGAGGAGCGTCTCCCCGCACCATAGCGCGATGCTCATTCCCCCGAGGAGGCTGTTGTAGATCTCGGCCCTGTATGTCCCGAGATGGACACACAAGGATACTTGTCCGCGCGCCGCCCAGGGTCACCACCCTGGGGGCGTTGGTCGCGGTGGTCTTGAGAAGGCTGCGGCGGAGGTCCTGTCGCCGCCGCCCGCTGCTCCTGCAGCCGCTGTTGCCCCAGTCGCTGTAGGTGCGTTGTGCGCCTCCACGATGATGGGGTCCGGGTCGCGGCTCGCGGAGCTCCGCACAGTGTCGTGGATGCGTTCGCCAGCGTGGCGATTGTGACGGCCGCCACCATTTGCATCGTCGGCCACCACTTGTGAGGGCAGCTTGGACGTGGATGGGGTGGGCATCGTCGGGCCCTTAGATTTCTTGGGAGGCATGGGCGTCGAAGAATCTGTTTGCTACGACGTGGTGGAGTCGGTGAAGGTTCATGCAAGGGAGACCCCCTACCTGGCACGCGAAAGATGTTGGGGTACGACGATCTATGGGGCCGGCAAGGCCCCTTTCGTGGTTCGGTTGAGGGAATCCTCTGGCGCAAAGAGCATCATCGGACACTACACGTGCGATGGTTTAGACAGGTTCGGGCCGTCGGACCATAATACCCTATGTCCTGTGTGTTGTGGTTTATTAGAGTTCACAGTACAAGAGCGTCGCAGCCTGGCAAGGATGCTTCGGGAGGGTCGCTATGCGTGTAAATGAACGGAGAGTCAACCCTTCTAAAGGTAGCCATGGACGTCCTTTTATAATCCAATGGGCTACCACAATGGCTAAAATGGTCTTTACACATAGTAGAAAATGTATATCTATCTGCCAGAACTACTAACAATAGCGGTAGTGGGAAATAGCTAACTCTGATGGATTTGGACAGACACATTAAATGAGCCGTGAGGTGGCGCGCTGGCGACGTCTCCCAGCAAGGATTGCCTTTCCTTCTATGTCGTTAGCCCAGCTACCTCTTATTCCTTCGCCACGCTGCGGGACAGGTGTCATTAAAGCTCTGCTGTAAATCAGGGAAGCAGCCACGTACCCCGACCAGTCTCACCTACCCGCCTGCCCGCTCAACACCTAGCTAATGTAGACAATCAGCCCAGCGACATGGAGGAATGGCTTGGCGGGCGCGCTATCGTCCGAGCCCCCCAGCAAGGAAAGCTTGCCAGTTCGCTCGAGCCGTTGAATGAAGAGGCTTGGCGTCTAGATCGATCCCGGCAGGGTCTTGCCAGTCTGGAGGCCGTGGTCGTCTTGTGCACAAGTCATGGTACTAAGGGCCCCGTTCTTTAGTATACCGACAAAATGGGGGAGGTCCAATGAGCCCACCATTAAAAAAGGAGAGAAGAGGAAGTTTTTCTATCCTTTTACCACACTTGTGCTTCAAAATAGCACGATATTCCTCATATAGAGAACCTCCTAAGTTGTCATTTTCATAAACTAGTGGGAATTTTTCATTATAGAACTTGGCTTGTATATTTCGATGATAGTCTAGGTCAAATGCCCCAGGTCTTCATGAGAAAGCAAGTTGGATGCACGCCCACATAGTTTCATTTGAGATTTCGAAAACTTATAGCTCTAGTGCATCTGTTGCATGGCATTCCCTACTCCTCGCATTGATATCGATTGATGGGCATCTCCATAGCCCATTGGTCCGCCTAGTTGATGCGAGATTTTCTTCCTTTTTGACTTCCTTTGATCTCTACCACTGCATTCTATTCCACACATTGTGCGATGTATATGGCTCAAGCTCATGTATTGAGTGTAGCTGAAAATGTTGAAGCGCGTGAAAAATTATGAACCAGATGCCTGACTTGATACTGGGGTGATCATGATTTGTACTTGTGTTAGGAAGACGGAGTCATGCCATGCTTACATGATTAAATGCTTAGGCTAACGTTCTTTAGCATCGTTTATTTTGATGGACATGATTGTTTATTCCTGAGTATGGATGTCTTCTTGTCAAATGATAGACTGTTGCCTTGAATCACTCGTATCTTAATGTTCATGCCATGATTAGATATTTGTTCAAGATTATGTTAGGTAGCATTCCACATCAAAAATTATCTTTTTATCATTTACCTCCTCGAGGACGAGCAGGAATTAAGCTTGGAGATGCTAACACATCTCCGTCGTATCTATAATTTTTGAATGTTTCATGTCATTATTTTACAACTTTTATATACTTTTGGCAACAATTTATATGATTTTCTTGGACTAACATATTGATCCAATGCCCAGTGCCAGTTCCTGTTTGTTGCATGTTTTTGTTTCACCGAAAATTCATATCAAACGAAGTCCAAATGGGATAAAATTTTATGGAGATTTATTTTAGAATATATATGATTTTTTGAAAAAAGAATCAACGCCAAACGATGTCCGAGGGGCCCACGAGCTTGCTAGGCGTGCCCTAGGGGGTACGGCGCACCGGGCAAGCTCGTGGGCGCCTCGAAGGTCGGTTGGGGTGTCCTTCGGCCGCAAGGAATCAAATATCGGGATAAAAAGGCCCTCAATGTTTCAGCCCAATCGGAGTTACGAATGTCCGGGAAGTTAAGAAACAGCGAGACACCAGAAAACAAGGACGCGAAAAAAGAAGAGAATAGAGAGAGATCCAATCTCGGAGGGGTTCCTCCCCTCTATGAGCCATGGCGTCCATGGACCAGAGGGCAAACCCTCCTCCCATCTAGGGGGATTCGAAGGAAGAATAAGAAGGAGGGGGCTCCCTCCCCCTCTCTTCCACTAGCGCCGGAGCGCCGCCGGGGGAATGATAGTGGCGACGATCTACACCAACAACTCTGCCATCTTCCTCAATACCAACATCACCTTCCCTCATCTATTTATAGCGGTCCACTCTCCCACAACCCACTGTACCCACTACTTGAACATGGTGCTTTATGCTTCATATTATTATCCAATGATATGTTGCCATCCTATGATGTTTGAGTAGATTTCTTTTGTCCTATGGGTTGATTGATGATCTTGATTGGTTTGATTTGCGTGTTTTATTTTGGTGTTGTTCTATGGTGCCTTCTGTGTCGCGCACACGTGGGGGATTCCCATGGTAGGGTGTTGCAATACATTCATAATTCTCTTGTAGTGCGTCGCGAGATTGGCAGAAGCTTATACCCGAGTATGGGGGTTGTTGCGTATGGGAGTAAAGGGGACTTGTTACTTTATGCTATGGTTGGGTTTTTCGTTAATAAACTTTAAGAGTTGCGGATGCTTGGTAGACTTCCAATCATAAGTTCATATGATCCAAGTACGAAAAGTATGTTAGATCATGCCTCTCCCTCATATAAAATTGCAATAATGATTATCGACCTAGTTATCAATTGGCTATGAAAATCTTGCAAATCATACCACCCCTTTTCTACACTCGTTATATTAACTTAATGCTTATTTTATTAAAACATCACCTAACTTTATTTCCACGTTCTTTATTATCTAGCAAAACTATCTTCTTACACCTACAAAGTACTTCTAGTTTTATTCCCGCAAAGTAGTTTATTTCTTGTACTAGGTAAAGCAAACATTGTTACGCGTAGAGTTGTATCGGTGGTTAGTAGAACTTGAGAGAATATTAATTCTACATTTAGGCCCTAGTTGCGATCGACACTCTCCTTATCAAAAACGACCCCCTATACTTGGGGGTTATCACCAACTGATACGTTTCCGTCGTATCTATAATTTTTGATTTTTTCAAGCCTTTAATTTACAATTTCCATATACTTTTGCCAACAATTTATATGATTTTATTGGACTAACATATTGATCCAGTGCCCGGTGTCAGTTCTTGTTAGCTTCATATTTTTGTTTCACAGATAATCCATATCAATTGAATTCCAAACGCGATCAAATTTTACAGATATTTATTTCGGAATATATGTGATTTTGGGGAAAAAGAATCAATGCCAGATGATGTCGGAGAGAGTCATGAGCTCATAGGGTGCGCCCCAGGGGGTAGGCATGCCCCATAGGCTTGTGAATCCCTTGTAAGTCGGTTGGTGTGTCCTTCAGCCGCAAGGAAGCTAATATCCGGATAAAAGTCCCCTAAAAATTTCAACCCAATCAGAGTTACAAATCTCCGGATATTTAAAAGACGGTGAAGGGCCAGAAAGCAGGGACGCGAAACCGAAGAGAAATAGAGAGAGATCCAATATCGGAGGGGCTCCTGGTCTCCGAGAGTCATGGCGGACAAAGACCAGAGGGAAAACCCTCCTCCCATCTAGGGGGTAAGGAAGAACAAGAAGGAGGAGGGAGGCTCTCCCCCTTCTTCCATTGACGCCGGAGTGCCGTCGGGGAATCATCGTGACAACGATCTATGATAACCCACAAGTATAGGGGATCACAACAGTCTTCGCGGGTAGTACTTCACCCTGATTTATTGATTCGACACACGGAGAGCCAAAGAATATTTATCACCCTTAGCAGTTGAGTTGTCAATTCAACCTGACCTGGGATAGCTCTCTACAGCAAAGCTTTAGTAGCACAACAAGAGATAGTAGTAATAGTAACAACAATAGTGACACCAGTAATTTTGTAGCTGTTGTGACAGTAACAAGAGCAGTAGTAACTTAGCAAGATTCAGTATTTGTAAAGCATATGCACGTGGCCGGTGATGGATAATGATTTAGATGACATCAATCATGTAACAGTTACACACTAGGGTGACACAGAACTAGCTCCAATTCATCAATGTAATGTAGGCATGTATTCCGTATATAGTTCTACGTGCTTGCGATAAGAACTTGTATGCCATCTTTTGTCCTACCCTCCCATGGCAGCGGGGTCCTAATAGAAATTAAGGGAGATTAAGGCCTCCTTTTAATAGAGAACCGGAACAAAGCATTAACACATGGTGAATACATGAACTCCTCAAACTATGATAATCACCGGAAAGAATCCCAATTATTGTCACCTTGGGGTATGCGGATCATGACATGTGATAGGTGCATACAACATGCAAGATCGGATCCAAATTACTCTTATATTCATGAAAACATAATAGGTTCAGATCTGAAATCATGGCACTCAGGCCCTAGTGACAAGCATTAAGCATAGCAAAGTCATAGCAACATCAATCTCAGAACATAGTGGATACTAGGGATCAAGCCCTATCAACTTAACTCGATTACATGATCAATATGTCAGGCCCAAGATGCGATCCTATCCTTATTCTGGGCTTGAGGGCCTCGACAGGGATAGAAGCGCATCTCGTCGTTTCGCAAGAATGGATATCATTACAAGTACATGTAAAGAAGAGATGAGTATATGGAATTGGCTTACACTCGCCACAAGCTAAATCAAGACCACATCAATACAACAACATATACAATCATCACATAGAAGAGTAGGGTCCGACTACAGAAGAAATCAAACGATAAAATGACATCCATCCTTGCTATCCTAGGCTGCTGGCCTGGAACCAATCCTAGATCGATGAAGAAGAAGAAGAACACCAAATCAAACAAATCATCGCTCTCACATCAAAGCATCGCATTACCTGTACCTGCAACTGTTGTTGTAGTAATCATTGAGCTACGGGGACTCAGCAATCTCATTTCCAAGGGTATCAAGACTAGCAAAGCTTAATGGGTAAGGTATGGTTAAGTGGTGAGGCTGTAGCAAGCACTAAGCATTTATTTGAGTGGCTAACTTACGAGTACAAGAATAAGGGGGGATTATCATCGCATAAACGATCATGAACTAGTAATTATCACTAAGTGATCCTGAACACCTACTTACGAGTCAAACATAACCCCACCGTGTGCTCTCTCGGATCAGAAATTAACGAGAAGAGACAGTCATGGTTACGCACACGATTGGTGTATTTTATTTGAGTTTACTTTAAGTTTGCTATGACTGGGTGTTAAACAAAGTTTCCAAGTTGCCACATAACCGCGGGCACGGCTCTCATGAAAGATTTAACCCTGCAGGGGTGCTCCAACTCATCCATCACAAACTAACCACACGCTGCGGGAATAACCTCGACCATGAAACCCGTGATCTCCTTGGAGATTCCGTTGGAAAACCTCAACCTCGAGATAGCCCAAAGTATCCTCGGAATTCCGCGCACAAGACGTTCGAGAAAGGTAAAATAAATCAAGCAAGGCCGCCCGGCATGTCGACGAACCCGATAGGAGCCGCGTATCTCGTTCTCAGGACATGACCAGATGAGCTTGTGTACAGTGGCCTGATAGACATCACCCGAGTTGCCTCGGGGTGGCCCCGCACTGTGTTCTGTTTTGGACCAACACTCATGAGGAGCACTGTCCCGGGTTGTTGATTAATTATCCGCGGGTGCCGGCGGGTCCCTATGCAATTTTATTAGTTATTAGGCAAATGTAGTACCAATGTTGGGCCTTACCAGAAGAGTTTTATCCCAAAACGAAAGTCAAGGGGGTCCCCATAACAACCCCGAGCATGTTAGGAGCGCTCAATATGGAACATAACACCGGTACACAAGTAACTAGGGCGGCAAAAGTGGAACAAAACACCGAGCAAAACGCCAAGCCTTCCACCTTTTACCAAGTATATATGTGCATTAAATTAAATAGCAATAATATTGTGATATGTCGAAAATATCCATGTTGGCACATGGAAACCATTTGCACCTGCAACTAGCAATGCTATAAGAAGGGATGAGCAAGCGGTAACATAGTCAAACAATAGTTTGCTGGGATGTGGAGGGTTAGAGGCTTATCATGGCATTTTGGGAGGCTTGACATACAAGTGGTAGGTAGCGAGTCAAGCGATAGAAACGAGACAACTAGCATGGCAATGATCGTAATGGTATCCAGGGAAATGGTCATCTTCCCTGAGATCCTGCTTGGAAGAAGAACGAATCCATGAAGTAGACGAACCACGTAGTCGAATGGATCCTCACACTCCGAAGCGGTTTCGGAACTATATCGAGAAGAAGAAATCGGAAACAAAAATCAACACATGATAAACACCACAACATATGCATGACTTCATGCGCAGACAAATATGATGCATGTCCGGTTTAAATGTGCAAGGCATGGCATGGCAAGAAGCAACAGTCAAACACTACACATTAAGTGAAGTTCAATATGCAACGAGTTGCATATTGACGAAACTCCACATTGAATTACTTAGTTCACTCTGGATTAGGTACTCGACAATATTAAATGTTGTAAAGCATGGCAAGAGGTAAAGCATAAATAAACTACACTATCTAGGCATCTTAAATGAGGTCGGAAACAACATATAGCATTTCCGAAATGACCCCATGTGTTAATTACGAAATTGGTCCAGATCTGAACTAATCATGTTTTATATTTATTGAACAAGGAAATAAAGTGCCCAATGATATTCTACTTCTCATTCTAGGCGAATTACATATATAGAACGTTTGAAACGGAGCTACGGTCTAAAAGATATGACAGACACAAGGTGAATATGCCATGAATGCAAAATGTATGCAAACATCAACCATAAACATGTCAAATCATGTATGCAACAAGATAGTAGGAAACTACATGATATTCTAAGCAAGTTTCATATATGACATGTTCAAAACGGAGCTACAGTTCAACAAACACAACCAATACAAGTTATGGACATAATCTGCCCAAAACAGCGACATGGCATTTTGCACACATGAAAACAACAAGCTACAAGATTCTACTATGCACAAACAAGACATGGGTTTGTAGCCTACATGATGCACAACAATTCATATCATCACAGCAAATTGAGTAGAAGCATGGATCACTAGGAAATAAGCTCACAAGACGGCAATAAAATATAACATATTAGCACTTAGTGAAAATAACAGTTTTTAGCAGAGCAGTTTTCCATGGAGGCATATTGGCAGCAATGAAACTATATGCTACAGGTCATATATTGGCATGAAATTTAACATCATGGTAGAGGACATGATGCACTACAATTCATTCCATTATGGCAATATCAAATTATGCAGAGATTCATGGCAACCATCAACACAACATGGCATCATGAAGAAGACAGATTCTAAGACTTAGTGAAAATTAGAGTAGACATGTGCAGCAATTTTTAACAGATTGACATATTGGACAACAGAAATAACTATGATGCAAATCCTAGACATGGAAACAAATGGTACAACCTGGTAGGCAACAACATGCTTAACAAAAGACTCCTTTGGAGCAACCACAAAAAAAACCTAGAACACTAGGAAATCACATGGCAACATGACAACAAAATAACAGTTTAGACATAGTGAAATTTAACAATCTCCCCAAAACTGCAGTTTGACTAGGCATGTAGACATGGCAATAACAGTAGCATAACAATCACTTATGAGCATGGCAAGGACACTAATAGCAAGAAGACATCACACACTTCAAATCATTCCATTATCACAACTTCAAAATAGTCATGGTTTGCTTAACATGATGCTCGCAAAACAGAACTTGTCATTAACAGATTTCATTTTTAACACGATGGCTACTTGAGAGCAAGCAATTGACATGTTAATGATGTTCTACATGGAAAGCAATGGCATGGCATCAAAGTAGACATATCCTAGAGCAATACTCATGAAGACACCACATGCAAAAGACATACAGATATGATGCAATCATCCACACAACATTGAATAAAACAACAGATTTGTAAACTACGATGAGATGCACTTTTGTAACAGGTTTTAAGACAAGCAAATGACTCCTAATGCACAATCAAAGGCTACCATCATGTAGAGCAGGTTGAGTAGATCAATTTACGTATAATATGCATCTCCATCCGATGAACATATGCAATTCTACAACACTCACAAGATGCCTCTATGAAGATAGCAATGACAGACTTAGGGACTTAGAAAAATAAGCACCTCTCGAAAACTGGACGGCCAAACGCGGGACGATGAGATCCAGTGGGCAGGCCGGCGTTTGGATCGGGGACGCGGGCCTCCCGTGACGGGTCGTCCCGACCGACGGGGCAGACAAGGCCGGCCGGCCATGGCGCGGCGGCGACGCCGGAGGATGGGGACGGGCCGGAGGAGGCAGATCCGGGCCTCCTCATGCCAGAGGGAGGTCGGCACGGGGGGAGGCGACCGGCGCCGGCGAAGCTTGGGGGCGGGAGCGATGGAGCTCGGAGGCGGTTGCCGGCGCGACGAGGTGACGGCGGGGCGCGCGGAGGCAGCCGGCGATGCGACGACGGGGCGCTGAAAGGGCGGGACGGCGAACTTCGTGCGGCGGCCGACGGGGTAGGGCGCCGAAGGTCGCCGGCGGTGGGGCTGCGCGAGGGAGATGTTCGTGAGTGGGGAGGATGCTTCTCCCGGGCGATGCGGACGTGGGCCTGCGCGGGCGGCGGTCGGGCCCGGGCGGGCCGGCCGTGGGCCTGGCAGGCCCTGGTGGCAGGATAGGCTGGTGGGTGGAGGCGCTAGGTGGTGGAGGCGGTGACGTGGCGGCCCTGGGTTGGCCGGGAGGCGGGCCGCGGCGGCGCCAAGTGGCGACGTAGGGGCGGTCCGGCGAGGAAACTAAGGTGGGGTGGCGGATGCGCGAGGTGAGAGGTGGTTGGCGGCACGGAATCCAAGGTGGGGGATAGGGTTTCTCAAAATGGACGTTAGGGTGTCCATTTATAGGCAGGAATAGCTAAGGGAGGGGGGTTTTGCACCGTTTCGAGCCCTCCGATCGTGATCGGACGGCTCCGGTCGCAGGGCTTGGTCAAAATGGGCTGGGTGGGCTGTGTAGAAGGCCTTGGGCTGAGATGAGAGGGAAATGTGAGCTCGTGACACGAGTTTTTAAAACACAGAAAACGTCTGATAATAATACCGATGACGGTGCCGCAACGGTTGACCGTTCAGGTATCAAACAACCTCCGATTGCGACAAAATTTGGCAGGCTGTCTACCTACAATATAATAAGACCGCTCGCCAATTTTCGACCCATTCCGAGAATACTTTTCGCGCACTTTAAAAACAATATTTTACCGATGCCGTGGGCGCGTGCATGTGTGGTTGGACTCGAAACGGTCGATGACTCGAACGGAGAGAACCGGCAACTATGATCGGATGCAAGTTTTGAAAAACGAGTGACGATGCTATGCAGGTGATGCAAATGATGTGTTGATGAATGCGACAAACAAAAGAATCACACGATGACACGGCATAAAAGGGGAATCTTCGGGAGCGTCGGTCTCGGGCTGTTACAACTCTCCTCCACTTATAAGAGATCTCTCCCCGAGATCTTAGAACGAGAAGGGGAAGAGAAAGATAAGAGGTAAATCTTAGTTGCTTCTTTGACAAACGAGTGAAAACAATGAAACATGAAGGTTGGAAAGAGATGAAGAATTATATGAGGAACAAGCAAGAATTCACAAGAAATTTGGGCAGCACTTCGGTTGAAAAAGAGAGGCAAAACTTGGTTGGATGGAAAGAACTTGAAAATAGGACACAACACTCCGGTTAACTTGATAAGCAAAGAAAGAACATGTTTTTACAAAATGAGATGATGGTTGAAGAGAGCAACATCACAACGCCTCCGGAACACAAGGATAGAAGCTAGATCGATGGAAGGAAAAGAACGGAGAAGAAAATGACAACTTCTACCACCATTGAATTTGAAAAGAATCCTTGCAAAAAGGATTCAACGGAGTTGTTGAAAAAACAACAACGAAAAGAAAAGCTTGTTGTGGGCTTATGGAAAACATCTCAAAATTATGAGGTGATAACCGGCCGCTAACTAAAACAAGGATTGCTTGGGAACAACAAGATATGCAAAACTTCTTTCACCAAGAGGATACATTGAGAACTTGGATCATTGATAAGCACCATGATAGCAACAATCCTTCGGAAAGGTTTTAGGTGATGTCCAATCCAAGATAACTCCAAGAAAGAAATGATGTATTTAATTATCTCACTCTTGATAAATTCTCTTCGAGACTCCTCATGAATCAATAATGCTATAACACCATCTCAAAAGATAAGGGGGGATGGATTGCACTTTGAAATGCAAGATAATGAATACTTGAGCTCGTCCAACAAGAATCTTAAGAACACTTCGAGAAAGAATTAAATCCTTAAAGAACCACCATGAAGAACTTCTTCAAAGAACTCCGGAAATGAAAGGATGATAGAAAAGAATTGAAGGTTGCAAAGAACACGATAGAAGCATTGCAAAGATTTAGATGGAGCCTGAAGATGCTATAATTGATAATGCTTGGAACTCCGGAAAAGAGAAGATGGACAACATATAACTGAGAATTGATACAACTCCGGAAGAATGACTGAAATCACTTTGATGAAACAAGAATAAGAATTATGTCTGCTTATCCTTCATCAAGTTAAATTGATGACAAGCAATGGATTTAACATACTACTTATTCTTCTTGAAAAGATTGGAGAGAGAAAGCACAAACTTGACGAATTCTTGACGAACCACCGGTAAGAATTTGAGACGGATGGGGATACTATGAACGAATGAAGATACATGAAAATGAAGAGATCATGATTCATCTAGCAGAAGACTTGAACAAGGCAACGAAATAATTGAGATACGAATGAAGAGACAACAATTGAGAAGAATTTGAGAACGAAAGCTCAAAGCTAAGAACGAAGAAATCTTCTGAATGATGGCCTTCGGAGGATCGAGAATGAAAACAACTCTGAAATGCTCCGAATAGATCAGGAAGAAATTACTCATGATCAAAAAGAATTTGAGAGGATAGCAAGAAGCTGAAACCATGAATCTTCAAGAGAATGGGCAAAGATTTAAGAGAAACACTCCTTCGGTCTTCAACGCTGAGAATGATGATGAGAAACAACATCATGAATTACTGAGATACTCCGGAAGAATGAATGATGAAAAGGTTGAGCCAATGATGAAAATAATAATTATAAGCGGTCTTTGAGAAGGAATATGACTGATGAAATTCATTCTTACGTCATATTGAAAAGAACTTGAGGATATCTCCGGAAAAGATTAGAAGGGCCAGGAAAGATCCTGGGAAAAACATGTGGGTTATGGGCCCACTCAAAGAAACACCGTCGAAAAGATTGCTTAGAAAGAGAGATTGCACCGGTACAAATTAAGAACTGCATGAGGTGAGACCCTCAAAATAATTTGAAAGGATTTTGAACGGAAACCCGAATCTTCTAAGATATCTTGCCACTCGGATAGAATAGATAGAGTTGAATAAACAGCTGAGGCTTGGATAAGAATTTCCGACATGGGAAAACATTTACCGAATGAAAAAGGATATGATGAACACCGAGAGGTTGAATCAAATCCACCGTGGAAGGAAACAAGAACTAAGAATGATGAACTTGAAGCTCCTGAGCATCTTCAAAGTGAATCACCGGATACAAAACGGAAGAAAAGATAGCGGAAGCATCACATGAATAGAAAGGCACTTGGACAATAATTTAATCATTGAAGAAAAGGGCGGGAGGGTGGGGAAATACAACGATGTCTTAGATCGATGAAAAGAACTCCGAAAAGAAATATGAGGATAGATCTCAGAAAAATTGGAATAATTGAATCATCTTGACGAGAAGCACACTGGTTAGGAAAGATATGAAATCACCATTTGACATTGAAGCAACTCGAATTACCATACTCCAACAAAACAAAGGATGAGGCTTACGAAACAAGCCAGAAACAAATACATAATCCACCATGCATTTGTTGGAAGGATAATCGTAGGTAACTACTTGAATTCCCACCTAAGAACTTCCGAAATCTTTCTAGTTATGCAATCTGGTCCAACGGATACATGGATCAATTACTGAATAAAACACTCAACTCCTAGCAATAATACTACCCACCAATGTATCACATCCGTCAACACATAACCAGAGAGACCTCGGAAACTGATCTACCTTAGACCCTCGTAACCACAACGATACTAAACATGCCAGTACATGTGATCCCGCTCCCCAGTACTGGGTGCCGCCACACTCTTCGCACCACGAATAGTATTGAAGCAATTTCGAACATCCGCGTCCCGAGATACTAAGGAAACTGAACGATAGAGATGTGTCAAGAACCCCTTGGAGCTCAACTCCCCGGGTCCAATCCATACGTACGGGAGGCACCAAGAACAGAGTTACGGTCACATCGACATCATAGAGATTCCAAAATACCCGCGTGATCCTAAAAAAAATTTAGTGAGAAGAGGGGTAGAGTTAAAATTCCTAAGTCATAATTCCTCACCAGAGCATAGAAGAGGAGTAAAAAGAATCATACTCTCCGATATATAACTAGACTCAAAATAGTTTTCACTAGACTCGACTCGGCCAAGTTCGATCAATCAAGGGGACTCCTAGGTCGGTACTGCTCTGATACCAACTTGTCACGCCCAAGATGCGATCCTATCCTTATTTTGGGCTCGAGGGCCTCGACAGGGATAGAAGCGCATCTCGTCGTTTCGCAAGAATGGATATCATTACAAGTACATGTAAAGAAGGGATGAGTATATGGAATTGGCTTACACTCGCCACAAGCTAAATCAAGACCACATCAATACAACAACATATACAATCATCATACAGAAGAGCAGGGTACGACTAGAAACGACATCAAATGAAAAAATGGCATCCATCCTTGCTATCACAGGCTGCCGGCCTGGAACCCATCCTAGATCGATGAAGAAGAACTTCAAATCAAACAAAGCATCGCTCTCACGTCAAAGCATCGCATTACCTGTACCTGCAACTGTTGTTGTAGTAATCCGTGAGCCATGGGGACTCAGCAATCTCATTTCCAAGGGTATCAAGACTAGCAAAGCTTAATGGGTAAGGTATGGTTAAGTGGTGAGGCTGCAGCAAGCACTAAGCATTTATTTGAGTGGCTAACTTACGAATACAAGAATAAGGGGGGATGATCATTGCATAAACGATCGTGAACTAGTAATTATCACTAAGTGATCCTAAACACCTACTTACGAGACAAACATAACCCCACTGTGTGCTCTCTCGGATCAGAAATTAATGAGAAGAGACAGTCATGGTTACGCACACAGTTGGTGTATTTTATTTGAGTTTACTTTAAGTTTGCTATGACCGGGTGTTGAACAAAGTTTCCAAGTTGCCACACAACCGCGGGCATGGCTCTCATGAAAGATTTAACCCTGCAGGGGTGCTCCAACTCATCCATCACAAACTAACCACACGCCGCGGGAATAACCTCGACCATGAAACCCGTGATCTCCTTGGAGATCCCGTTGGAAAACCTCAACCTTGAGATAGCCCAAGGTATCCTCGAAATTCCACGCACAAGATGTTCGAGAAAGGTAAAACAAATCCAGCAAGGCCGCCCGGAGTGTCGACGAACCCGATAGGAGCAACGTATCTAGTTCTCAGGACACAACCAGATGAGCTAGTGTACAGTGGCCTGATAGACATCACCCGAGTTGCCCCGGGGTGGCCCCGCACAATGCTCTGTTTTGGACCAACACTCATGAGGAGCACTGGCCTGGGTTGTTGATTAATTATCCGCGGGTGCCGTTGATTCCCTATGCAATTTTATTAGTTATTAGGAAAATGTAGTACCAATGTTGGTCCTTGCCAGAAGAGTTTTATCCCAAAACGAAAGTCAAGGGGGTCCCCATAACAACCCCGAGCATGTTAGGACCGCTCAATATGGAACATAACACCGGTACACAAGTAACTAGGGCGGCAAACCTGGAACAAAACACCGAGCTAAACGCCAATCCTTCCACCTTTTACCAAGTATATATGTGCATTAAATTAAATAGCAATAATATTGTGATATATCAAAAATATCCATGTTGGCACATGGAAACCATTTGCACCTGCAACTAGCAACGCTATAAGAAGGGCTGAGCAAGCAGTAACATAGTCAAACAATGGTTTGCTGGGATGTGGAGGGTTAGAGGCTTATCATGGCATTTTGGGAGGCTTGACATACAAGTGGTAGGTAGCGAGACAAGCGAAAGAAACGAGACAACTAGCATGGCAATGATAGTAATGGTATCTAGGGAAATGGTCCTCTTGCCTGAGATCCCGCTTGGAAGAAGAACAAATCTGTGAAGTAGACGAACCACGTAGTCAAACGGATCCTGACACTCCAGAGCGGTTTCGGAACTCTATCGAGAAGAAGCAAATCCGAAACAACAATCAACACACGATAAACACCACAACATGTGCATGACATGATGCGCAAACAAATATGGTGCATGTCCGGTTTAAATGTGCAAGGCATGGCATGGCAAGAAGCAACAGTCAAACACTACACATTAAGTGAAGTTCAATATGCAACGAGTTGCATGTTGATGAACCTCAACGTTGAATTACTTAGTTCACTCTCGATTAGGTACACGACAATATTAAATGTTGTTAAGCATGGCAAGAGGTAAAGCATAAATAAACTACACTATCTAGGCATCTTAAATGAGGTCGGAAACAACATATAGCATTTCGGAAACGGAGCATAAATAAACTACACTATCTACCCCATGTGTTAATTACGAAATTGGTCCAGATCTGAACTAATCATGTTTTATATTTATTGAATAGGGAAATAAAGTTCACAATGATATTCTACTCGTCATTCTAGGCCAATTACATATATAAATCGTTTGAAACGGAGCTACGGTCTAAAAGATATGACAGACACAAGGTGATTATGCCATGAATACAAAATGCATGCAAACATTAACCATAAACATGTCACATCATGGATGCAACAATATATTAGGAAACTACATGAGATTCTAAGCAATTTTCGTATATGACATATTCAAAATGGAGCGACGGTTCAACAAACACAACCAATACAAGTTATGGACATAATCTGCCCAAAACAGCGACATGGCATTTTGCACACATGAAAATAACAAGCTACAAGATTCTACTATGCACAAATAAGACATGGGGCTGTAGCCTAAATTATGCACAACAATTCATATCATCACACCAAATTCAGTAGAAGCATGGATCACTAGGAAATAAGCTCACAAGACGGCAATAAAATATAACAAATTAGGACTTAGTGAAAATAACAGTTTTTAGCAGAGCAGTTTTCCATGGAGGCATATTGGCAGCACTGAAACTATATGCCACAGGTCATATATTGGCATGAAACTTAACAACATGGTAGAGGACATGATGCACTACAATTCATTCCATTATGGCAATATCAAATTATGCACAGATTCATGGCAACCATCAACACAACATGGCATCATGAAGAAGACAGATTCTCAAACTTAGTGAAAATTAGAGTAGACATGTGCAGCAATTTTTAACAGATTGACATATTGGACAATAGAAATAACTATGATGCAAATCCTATACATGGCAACAAATGGTACAACCTGGTAGGAAACAACATGCTTAACAAAAGACACCTTTGGAGAAACCACAAAAAACCCTAGAACACTAGCAAATCAAATGGCAACATGGCAACAAAATAACAGTTTCAGAGTTAGTGAAATTTAACAATCCCCAAAACTGTAGTTTGACTAGGCATGTAGACATGGCAATAACAGTAGCATAACAATCCCTTATGAGCATGGCAAGGACACTAACGGCAAGAAGACATGACACACTTCAAATCATTCCATTATCACAACTTCAAAATAGTCATGGTTTGCTTAACATGATGCTCGCAAAACGGAACTTGTCGTTAACAGATTTCAGTTTTAACGCGATGGCTACTTGAGAGCAAGAAATTGACATGTTAACGATGTTCTACATGGCAAGCAATGGCATGGCATCAAAGTAGACATATCCTAGAGCAATACTCATGAAGACACCACATGCAAAAGACCTACGGATATGATGCCATCATCCACACAACATTGAAGAAAACAACAGATTTGTAAAGTACGATGAGATGCACTTTTGTAACAGGTTTTAAAACAAGGAAATGACTCCTAATGCACAATCAAATGCTACCATCATGTAGAGCAGGTTGAGTAGATCAATTTACATATAATTTGCATCTACATCCGATGAAGGTATGCAATTCTACAACACTCGCAACATGCCTCTATGAAGATACCAATGACAGACTTAGGGACTTAGGAAAATCAGCACCTCTTGAAAAAATGGAAGGCCAGATGCGGGATGAGGAGATCCAGCGGGCAGGCCGTCGTTTGGATCGGGCACGCGGGCCTCCCGGGACGGGGCCGTCCCGACCGACGGGGCAGATGAGGCCGGCCGGCCATGGCGCGGCGGTGACACTGGATGCTGGGGACGGGCCGGAGGAGGTGGATCTGGGCCTCCTCAGGCTGGATGTGGGCAGCGGCGGCACGGATCGGGGCTGGAGGGAGTTCGGCGCGGGTGGAGGCGACCCGCGCCGGCGAAGCTTGGGGCGGCGGCCATGGAGCTCGGAGGCGGTTGCCGGCATGGCAAGGCGACGGCAGGGCGCGCGGAGGCAGGCGGCGATGCGGCGGCGGGGCGCTGAAAGTGCGGCGCGGCGGCTTCGTGTGGCGGCCGACGGGGTAGGGCGCCGCAGGTCGCCGACAGTGGGGCTGCACGGGGGAGACGGTCGGGCGTGGGGAGGACGCTGCTCCCGGGCGGCGCGGACGTGGGCCTGCGCGGGCGGTGGTCGGGCCCGGGCGGGCCGGCCATGGACCTGGCGGGCCCTGGCGGTGGGAGAGGCTGGTGGGTGAAGGCGCTAGGTGGTGGAGGTGCCAAGTGGCAACGCAAGGGCGGTCAGGCGCGGAAACTGAGGTGGGGCTGCGGCTGCGCGAGGTGAGAGGTGGTTGGCGGGACGGAATCCAAGGTGGGGGCTAGGGTTTCTCAAAATGGACGTTAGGGTGTCCATTTATAGGCAGGAATAGCTAGGGGAGGGGGGTTTTGCACCGTTTCGAGCCCTCCGATCGCGATCGGACGGCTCCGGTCGTAGGGCTTGGTTAGAATGGGCTGGTTGGGCTATGTAGAAGGCCTTGGTCTGAGATGAGAGGGAAATGTGAGCCCGGGACAAGAGTTTTGAAAACACAAAAAACGTTCGATAATAAAACCGATGATGGTGCCGCTACGGTTGACCGTTCGGGTATCAAACGACCTCCGATTGCGACGAAATTTGGCAGGCTGTCTACTTACAACATAATAAGACCGCTCGCCAATTTTTGACCCATTCTGAGAATACTTTTCTTGCACATTAAAAACAATATTTTACTGATGCCGCAGGTGCGTGCATGTGTGGTTGTACTCGAAGCGGTCAATGACTCGAACGGAGAGAACCGGCAACTACGATCGGATGCAAGTGGTCAAAAACGAGTGATGATGCTATGCAGATGATGTGAATGATGTGATGATGAATGTGACAAACAAAAGAATCACACGATGACACGGCATGAAAGGGGAATCTTCTGGAGCGTCTGTCTCGGGCTGTTACAGAATATCATCCAATCCCATCACCGTCCAGCAAGCCTACAAAGGAATTACTCACTCCTGGTGGTGAGCATCATGGCGGTGTTGATGAAGAAGGGTTGGTGATGATGACGATGACAAATCCCCTTCTTTGGAGCCCCAAACGGACTCCAGATCAGCCCTCCTGAGGAAGAACAGGAGGTGGTGGCAGCTCCATCTCATAAAACGCGATGAAATCTTCTCTCTGATTTTTTCTCCGAAGATGTGAATTTATAGGAGTGGAATTAGGGTCGGGGGAGCTACGTGGGCCCCACAAGCTAACAGGGCGTGCCGGGGGGGTGGGTGCGCCCTGTTGCCTTGTGGCTCACAGGAAGCCCCCCTCCTGTGGTTCTTCGCTCCATAATTCATTATTTAGTCCAAAAATAATTCACAAAAAGTTTCGTCCAATTCCAGGAACTATTATTTCTGGACAAAATAGAACACCAAGGTAGTTCTGCTGAAAACATCGTGAGTTCAGGATAGTTCCATTCAAATCATGCAAATTAGAGTCCAAAACTAGAGCAAAAGTGTTTGGAAAGTAGATACATTTGAGACGTATCAACTCCTCTAAGCTTAACTCATTGCTTGTCCTCAAGCAATTCAGTTGATAAACTGAAAGGATAAAGAACAACTTTTACAAACTCTTTTGTTCTCGTTGTTATGCACATGTTTAGCTAGTGTTCAGGTTTTCAACATAAATCATAACTAACCATATCCATGATAACTATTGAACATCATATTCACTCATGGAAATACATAACCAACTAGCGAGCAATAATAAGATATCTCACATGCCAACAATTTGTCAAAAAAATCATGATATAATATGATGACATGGTATTTCGCTATCCCTATCTCAGACAGCAAAACATAAATGTAGAGCACCTCTGAGGTTCAAGCAGCGACTAAACATTATAATTCAGGGCAGAAAAGATCCAGTCATGCTCACATCCAACATTAACTAAACTCAATGCATGAGAATGACAATAGTGCTCTCTGGTCTAGTGCTTTTAGGTAAGAGGGTGATGACTCAACATAAAAGTAAATAGACAGGCCCTTCGTAGAGGGAATCATAGATTTGCAGAGGTGCCAGAGCTCAAGGATTAAAACAGAATTGAAATCATAATTTTTGGGTGGTGCACTTTTCCTGTCAACGTCACGACAAAGGATTGCAATATCTTCCATGCTAAACACATTATTGGCTGTTCCCAAACGGAATTGTAAAGTTTACTCCCATCCACCATACATACACAAGCCATGGCTGGCCGAATCCATGGATGCCATCCAACATTTCAACTGTTCCGGGAGTTTTGTTTAATTATTTTTGATTTTGCAGGATTGGGCATCCTTTCTACTAGCCTCTCTCATGCAACGACAGGCGAATAAACACCCATCCTGAGAATAACTCACTTAGCATGGAAGATACTGACCTCCCCGTCGCTCCATGAGCGGTATGAGTGCACAAAACAGATGTTTATTTGAATATTAGAGGTGGCACATGCAAATATACTTGGAACGGCAAGGTAATACCGCATATAGGTAGGCATGGTGGACTCATGTAGAATAACTTGGTTTAAAGATTTTGGATGCACAAGTAGTATTCCCGCTTGGTACAGGTGAAGGCTAGCAATAGATTAAGAAGCGACCAGCTAGAGAGCGAAAACGGTCATAATCATGCATTGTGAATAATTAACATTGAACATGGCATGAGTAGGATATGAACACCCTGAATTTAAACATCATGAAGGCTGCATTGGTTTTGAATCAACTACATGTTTGCACATGGGCCAAGTCAAGCCGCTCAAATTACCCAGGGGGAGATACCATACTACCATACTACATCATAACCATTTTAATGCATGTTGACACATAAGATAAATCATTATCTACTCCTAGCTATTTAAGCATGGCATGAGCAACTATAATCTCTAATTTTCATCATAAACATGTTCACTCATGATATACTGAAGCGAGATCGAACGAGCTAAACATATTTACAAAAATAGAAAAACAAGAGGAGTTCATACCAGCTTCCTTTACCACGATCACTTCATCAAATATCGTCATTATTGCCTTTCACTTGCATGACCGAATGATGTGATAATCATAATAGTGCAAGAGTGTCGTGAACTAAGCTGGAATCTGCAAGGAAGTTTTATACAAAGGAGAAGACGAGGTAATATTGGCTCTCTGTTAGATCAACATTAATGCATATGAGAGCCACTCAACATTTTCATCGTGGTCTTCTCCTTTCAACGACTCAACAAAAAGAAAAGGAATTCAGAGAAACACACTGAAATATTTTTGAAGTTTTTGTTTTTCTCAAGAAAGCAAAATAAACAAAGGAAAAACAAGAACGAGAAAAAATATTTACATGGGAAAGCTCTCAACATGCAAAGGAAATCGTTTTGGGTTTTGTTTTAACACTACACTAATTAAACAGGAAAGAAAAACCGAAAAGAAGCGAGAAGTGTTATTGGATTTTCAAAGTTTTTCAAACACACAAGAAGAAGGCGGAAAAAGAAAGCTAACATGGATATACAATGAAAGAGGATGAACACCGATAATTTATATGAAGTGTGTGAACATGAATGTAATGTCGATGAGAAATACATACTCCCCCAAGCTTAGGCATTTGCCTAGCTTTGTGATCACCATTGCTGGTCTGGATAATAGTTGAAGTGGTAGCTCGTGGAGGCTCTACTGCAACGTTGTACTCTTGCACCTCGTCCTCGAGAACATAGTATCTTTCTCTAGTCTGAAAATCAAAGAGAGCAGGCACATGCAACGTAACATAAACATGCTTATATTTATAAAACGTTAGGTTCTACTCATAACCCCTAGCACTGTCCATAATAAAGTCATGACGACGCACTGCTTCAAAGTATAATATCTCTCAGGCAACATAGGGTCATTAGGTTGAGGTGAGACTCGTAGTTTTGCAGCTACGCGGGAGGCATAAATTCCTCCATACAAATTACCGCTACCTGCATTAGAATGCAGCCTCGGGGAAACAATTGCACCGAGGTTATAATGTTTTTCACCAGTCAACACTGTGTGAATAAGGCTCAAATCAGGAGCGCATAGTGCACTGCAATCTTGTTACCTAGTACACACTTCCCATTAAACAGTGCAAAGTAACGAATAGAGGGAAAATGGATACTTTTTATCCTAGCTTGTGTAACCCCTCTATCCTCTCCAACACAAAGACTTTCAAGAAACATATTATAATCAGATTTCTGTTGTTTTTCTAGAGAGCCCCAAAATGGAAGTTTGCATGCATCACAAAATTCTTCTAGAGTCATAGTGAAGGATTTATCATAAAGATTAAACAATACTCCAGAAGTATGGTGATGATATCGAAATCCATGCGTGAATGAACGGGTAAGATTGTAGTGTTGGACACACTTATCTACAAGGAAGTCGGTGAGGCCGGTATTGTAAATGTACTGATCAAATTCCTCTTTAATACTTGCACCTCTCATGAACTCATTGCATGGCCAACAACATGATTTAGCATCGGTCATGACTATCAAGCTTGTTCTGGGCTCAAGATAAGCTTGCCGTACCGAGCCCTCGCTTGATGACTCACCCGAAGAACGCCTCCTTGAAGAACTCCACCTAAAGAAGCTCATCTTCCTAAGAACAAATTTCTGGAATTTTTGGGCCACGGAGTTATGTCAATAAAACTTTGCAAGATTGGTAGCAACTACTCGTATAGGTACCTAGAGGCCATATCAAGCATTCATACTCATTAGAACTCAAAGAATTCAACATGCAAGCTCATTTTCAGTAGCACCAAGTGCAACAAAATATGCAAAATATACACCACTAAAGAAAAAACTAATTAAAGGAATGGGAGAGTCACCTACCAAGGAGCAATTCCTCAAAACAGTTTCGGGAATAGAGTTCGGAGCAAAGAGATTGAAAATTTCGGTTTTGGAAGCAAGAACACAAGAGAGAGTGTGTGAATGAATTTTTGCTGGAGGTAGGGGATGACATGTGCTGAAGAGATAAGGCAAGGGCCCCTGTGGGACCCATAAGATATCAGGTGCGCCCAGGGGGGTGGGCGCACCCTATTTGCTTGTGGCCCATAGGTACTCCTCCCTGATGTGTTTTCAGCACCAAAAATTCTTAAATATTCCTGAAAAATTCATGTTAAAATTTGGTGGCAATCTAAGACTTTTTATTTTTGGTTCATTTTTATTGAATGGGAAATTCAGAAAACAGGATAATCATGTCATTTTATTTTATCTAATCAAAAAAAATCAGAGGGTAAACTTATGATACAGAAAGTTGTGCTTACTAAATTCATCAACATGTCTCTCAAAAAGGATCCATTAATAAGGTTGATCAAGTCTTATTAATAACCATTTCTGATTGACGTGAAACCAAAGAATTTTCATATAACACTAGGTTACCTCAATGGGGATTTGCATCTCCTCGAGAATAAGGACATCATATTTCTTAGTGGCAGTAGGAAGAGGAAATTTAAAACCTCCTATGATGATTGTGGCACTTGGCTCAGTGACATTAATATTATTAACCAAAGTTTGCTTCTTCGGAAAATGCATAGTATGTTGTTTGCCATTGATGTGAAAAGTAACCTTGCTTTTTTTGCAATCAATAACAGTCCCTGCAGTATTTAAAAATGGTCTACCAAGGATAATCGACATGTTGTCATCCTCAGGCATCTCAAGAATAACAAAGTCTGTTAAGATAGTAACATTTGCAACCACAACAAGAACATACTAGCAAATTCCAATAGGTATAATAGTAGATTTATCAACCATTTGCAAAGATAACTCAGTAGGTGTGAGTTTATTCAAATAAAGTCTTCCATATAGAGAGAAAGGCATAACACTAGCACCGGCTCCTAAATCATATAAAGCAGTTTTGACATAATTTCTTTTAATGGAGCAAGGTATTGTGGGTATACCGAGATGTCCCAACTTCTTAGGCACTCCACCATCAAAAGAACAATTAGCAAGCATAGTAGCAATTGCAGTTTCAGGTATTTCTCTTTTGTTGGTAATAATATCTTTCATATATTTAGCATACGGAAGCATTTCCGGAATATCAGTCAAGCGAGTGCGCAACAAGACATGTCTAATCATTTCAGTAAAGCGTTCAAAATCCTCATCATCCTTACTCTTAAAAGGTTTACGAGGGAATGGCATCGGTTTTTGAACCCATGGCTCTCTTTCCCTACCATGTTTCCTAGCAACAAAGTCTTTCTTCTCATAACGTTTAGTTTTGGGATGTGGGTTATCAAGATCTTCTGCAGGTTCTATTTCCACATCCTTATCATGTCCTTTATTATTTTGCTGAGCATCTACGTGAACATCATCATTATTATTATCATTATCATTATCACTAGGTGCATGTTCACTACCAGATTGTGTCTCAGCATCAGAAATAGAAACATCATTGTGTTTTTCAGCAGGTTTTTCTATAACAGGTTCACTAGAAGCATGCCAGGTCCTATCATTTTTCTTTTTCCTTTTCTTTTTCTTTTTGGATGGACTAGGTGTATCATCATTAATTCTGTGAGAATCTTGTTCTATTCTTTTAGGATGAACTTCAGGATAAAGAGGTTCCTGAGTCATTCTAGCTCCTCTAGTCATTACTCTGATAGCATGATCATTCATATTCTCATTTAATTCAGCAAGCAAATCATTTTGTGACTTTGCAATTTGGTCTAGTTGAGTATGAACCATAGAAGCATATTTACCTAGACCCTTAACATCATTAGCAATTCTAAACATGAAGTCACTCAAGTGATCTATCATCATGGCATTACGTCTTAATTGATCTTTGACATAGTTATTGAAATGTTCTTGCTTAACAATTTAATTATCGAATTCATCCATGCATTGATTAGGAGTCTTAGTATAAGGTATATCACTTTCATTAAAGGCACAGAGAGATTTTGCCTCTATTACCTATGTGGGGGTGTCAAGTCTATGTATTTCTTCGATAGGTGGTAACTTCTTGACATCTTCAGATTTAATACCTTTCTCCTTCATAGTTCTTTTGGCTTCTTGCATATCTTCAAGACTGAGGAATATAATACCTATCTTATTTTGAATAGTTTCCGGCGGTGGCTCAAGAAGCGTCCAATTATCTGCATTTTGCAATATGTTATTCAATAACTCTTCACCTTGCCCAATAGTTCTTTCCCTAAAAACACAACCAGCACAACTATCTAGGTAGTCCCTAGAAGCATCGGTTTGTCCATTATAAAAGATATCAAGTATTTCATTCTTCTTGAGAGGATGATCAGGTAAAGATCTTAATAACTGGAGAAGCCTACCCCAAGCTTGAGGGAGATTCTCTTCTTCACTTTGCACAAAGTTAAATATGTCCTATAAAGCAGCTTGTTTCTTATGAGCAGGAAAATATTTTTCCGAGAAGTAATATATCATATCCTGGGGGCTACGCACACAACAAGGAGCAAGAGTGAGGAACCATTCCTTGGCCTCACCTTTTAGCGAGAAAGGAAAAAGCTTAAGGATATAATAGTAGCGCATCTTTTCCTCATTAGTAAACAAAGCGGCAATATCATTCAGTTTAGTGAGATGTCCAACAACAATTTCAGTTTCATAGCCATGGAAAGGATCAGACTCTACTATAGGGATTAGCTTAGGGTCTACAGAGAATTCATAATCCTTATTAGTAACAAATATAGGAGAAGTAGCAAATTTACGATCATGTTTGATTTTCTCCATCATAGATTTTTCTTTCAGTTTGCATAGTAGTTTCTTCAAATCATCTCTGTCATTACAAGCAAGAAAGTCCCTAGCTACCTCTCCATCCATAACATCACCCTCAGGTACATCAGGCAACTCATATCTATTAGGAGTGCGAGGTGTAATAGGTGACTCAAAATCTTCATCAATTTCAACATTTTCAAGTTCTCCAGCTTTCGTGATATGAGCATCAAGTAATTCATTGAGTGGCACAGTTCCAGTTTCATCAAGTGTAGTAGTAGTATCATCATTAATTTCAGAAGTAGCATCATCAAGTTCATGCGATGTATCAGAACGAGCAACAGGCGGTGGTGTTATAAGCTTATTCAAAACAGTAGGTGAATCAAAAGCAGAGCTAGATGGCAGTGTAACGCCCAAGATGCGATCCTATCCTTATTTTGGCACGAGGGCCTCGACAGGGATAGAAGCGCATCTCGTCGTTTCGCAAGAATCGATATCATTACGAGTACATGTAAAGAAGAGATGAGTATATGGTATTGGCTTACACTCGCCACAAGCTACATCAATTTCACATCAATACAACAACATATCCAAACATCATACAGAAGAGCATGGTCCGACTACGGACGAAAACAAACGATAAAATGACATCCATCCTTGCTATCCCAGGCTGCCGCCTGGAACCCATCCTAGATCGATGAAGAAGAAGAAGAATAACTCCAAATCAAACAAGTATCGCGCTCACGTCAAATCATCGCATTAACTGTACCTGCAACTGTTGTTGCAGTAATCTGTGAGCCACAGGGACTCATCAATCTCATTTCCAAGGGTATCAAGACTATTAAAGCTTAATGGGTAAGGTATGGTTAAGTGGTGAGGCTGCAGCAAGCACTAAGCATTTATTTGAGTGGCTAACTTACGAGTACAAGAATAAAGGAGGGTGATCATCGCATAAATGGACGTGAACTAGTAATGATCTCTAAGAGATCCTGAACACCTACTTACGAACAAACATAACCCCACCGTGTTCTCTCTCGGTTCATAAATCACGAGAAGAGAGAGTCACGGTTACGCACACGGTTGCTGTATTTTATTTGAGTTTACTTCAAGTTTGCTATGACCGGGTGTTAAACAAAGTTTCCAAGTTGCCACGTAACCGCGGGCACGGCTTTCTGAAAGATTGAACCCTGCAGGGGTGCTCCAACTCATCCATCACAAACTAACCACACGCCGCGGGACTAACCTCGACCACGAATCCCGTGATCTCCTAGGAAATTCCGTAGGAAAACCGCAACCTCGAGATGGCCCAAAGTATTCTCGGAATTCCTCGCACAAGACGTTCGAGAAAGGTAAAACAAATCTAGCAAGGCCGCCCGGCGTGTCGACGAACCCGATAGGAGCCGCGTATCTCGTTCTCAGGACACGACCAGATGAGTGATGACCCACAAGTATAGGGGATCTATCGTAGTCCTTTCGATAAGTAAGAGTGTCGAACCCAACGAGGAGCAGAAGGAAATGACAAGCGGTTTTCAGTAAGGTATTCTCTGCAAGCACTGAAATTATCGGTAACAGATAGTTTTGTGATAAGATAATTCGTAACGGATAGCAAGTAACAAATGTAGCAAAGGGGCAGCAAGGTGGCCCAATCCTTTTTATAGCAAAGGACAAGCCTGGACAAACTCTTATATAAAGCAAAGCACTCCTGAGGACACATGGGAATTTCTGTCAAGCTAGTTTTCATCATGCTCATATGATTCGCGTTCGTTACTTTGATAATTTGATATGTGGGTGGACCAGTGCTTGGGTGCTGCCCTTACTTGGACAAACCTCCCACTTATGATTAACCTCTCTCGCAAGCATCCGCAACTACGAAAGAAGAATTAAGATAAATCTAACCATAGCATGAAACATATGGATCCAAATCAGCCCCTTACGAAGCAACGCATAAACTAGGGTTTAAGCTTCTGTCACTCTAGCAACCCATCATCTACTTATTACATCCCAATGCCTTCCCCTAGGCCCAAATAATGGTAAAGTGTCATGTAGTCGACTTTCACATAACACCACTAGAGGAGAGACAACATACATCTCATCAAAATATCGAACGAATACCAAATTCACATGATTACTTATAACAAGACTTATCCCATGTCCTCAGGAACAAACGTAACTACTCACAAAGCATATTCATGTTCATAATCAGAGGAGTATTAATTATCATTAAGGATCTGAACATCTGATCTTCCACCAAGTAAACCAACTAGCATCAACTACAAGGAGTAATCAACACTACTAGCAACCCACAGGTACCAATCTGAGGTTTTGAGACAAAGATCGGATACAAGAGATGAACTAGGGTTTGGAGAGGAGATGGTGCTGGTGAAGATGTTGATGGAGATTGACCCCCTCTCGATGAGAGGATCGTTGGTGATGACGATGGCTTCGATTTCCCCCTCCGGGAGGGAAGTTTCCCCGGCAGAACAGCTCCACCGGAGCCCTAGATTGCTTCCGCCCTGGTTCCGCCTCGAGACGGTGGTGCTTCATCCCGAAAGCTCTCTCCTGATTTTTTCCAGGTCAAAACCCTCCATATAGCAGAAGATGGGCACCGGAGGGCTGCCAGGGGGCCCATAAGCCACAGGGGCACGCCCCACAGGCTTGTGGCCTCCTGGTGGGTCCCCTCTGGTATTTCTTTTGCCCAATATTTTTTATATATTCCAAAATAATTCTCCGTAACTTTTCAGGACTTTTGGAGTTGTGCAGAATAGGTCTCTCATATTTGCTCCTTTTCCAGGCCAGAATTCCAGCAGTCGGCTTTCTCCCTCTTCATGTAAACCTTGTAAAATAAGAGAGAAAAGGCATAAGTATTGTACCATAATGTGTAATAACAGCCCATAATGCAATAAATATCAATATAAAAGCATGATGCAAAATGGACGTATCAACTCCCGCAAGCTTAGACCTCGCTTGTCCTCAAGCGAAAGCCGAAATCAATAAATATGTCCACATGTTTAGAGATAGAGGTGTCGATAAAAATACAATACGGACATGAGGGCATCATGATCATCTTCAGAACAACAACATATATTGACATATAATTTCTTATGCTAAAGTAGCAATTCATTCACAAGGTAAAGTATGAATCAAGAACTCTATTGAGAACCAACAAACTATGATCTCAGTCATTGAAGCAATTGCAATTTATCATAACATAGGAAAGAGTCAATATAAGAGCTTATAAAGCAAATCCACATACTCAATCATCTTTTAGTCTTTCATAATTGCTAACACTCCGCGGTACTTATGAGGTCAAAGCTTCAATTAGACACAGAGAAAGATAGGGGCTTATAGTTTTGCCTCCCAACTATTTACCTCAAGGGTAATGTCAATAGAAATAACTCATGATCACCCACATCCGAGTGGATATATGTGTCTAGATCATTCCCCAACACATGATGCTTGCCAAGAGAGAAAGGCGAAATAAAGGAAGTGGTGAGGATCACCACGACTCTTGCTTAAGGGTAAGTACTAGAAAGTAAAAGTAATAGATAGGCCCTTCGCAGAGGGAAGCAGAGGTTGTCATGCGCCTTTATAGTTGGATGCGCAATCCCTTAATGCAAAGGAACGTCACTTTATATTGCCGCTTGTGATAAAGAACTTTATTATGCAGTCTGTCGCTTTTATTTCTTCCATATCACAAGTTCGTATAAAGTTTATTTTCCTCACACTAATAGATCATACATATTTAGAGAGCAATTTTTATTGCTTGCACCGATGACAACTTACTTGAAGGATCTTACTCAATCCATAGGTAGGTATGGTGGACTCTCATGGCAAAACTGGGTTAAGGGTGTTTGGATGCACAAGTAGTATCTCTACTTGGTGCGGAAGTTTTGGCTAATATGGGGTGGAAGCAAGCGTCACATGTTAAAGGATCTATAACCATATAACTTCTATTCGGAAATAAGCAAACATAACCCATTATGTTGTCTTCCTTGTCCAACATCAACTTCTTAGCATATAATATTTTAATGAGTGCTCACAATCATAAAAGATGTCCAAGATAATATATTTATATGTGAACCTCTCTTTCTTTATTACTTCCTTTTAATTGCAAAAATGACCAATCGCTATGTTTGTCAACTCACAACAAATTTCAATCGACATACTTCTTATATGTGAAGTCATCACTCCCCATAAGATCATCATATATACTCTTTGCATTTATTCTATACTTATTTCTATTTCTTTTTCTCAAGATCATAGCAAGCAAGCAAAGCCCTCAACTCAAAACAACTTTTTATTATATAACTCTCAGACTCAATTACATAGGGGGAACATAAAGCAAAACTCGAAACTAGATCACACTAAAAACTTTATTCTACGAGATTAAGATATAACCAAAAGGATCGAACTGAGAAAAACGATGAAAGTAAAAGATGTGATGGTGATATGATACCGGGGCACCTCCCCCAAGCTTGGCACAAGCCAAGGGGAGTGCCCATACCCATGTGTTTAGTTGTCTTTCTTCGGAGGTGGTGATGATGGAGAAGGATCTTTAAGCTTGTTCAGTTTCCTCTTAAGCATAAAATTATGTTCCTTCAGATCGTCAACCTCCTGCTCGAGATTCAATATCCTTTGACATAATTCTTGCTTGCTCTCCTGCAGAAAACGAGAAGGGATAAATATAACCTTGGGTTTTCTCCTTGTGTTTGGGAGCCTCGATTTCCAGAACTCCACGTGCATATCTCCTGGTTGAGGCAGGGGAATCTCTTCTTCATCCGAGCTTTCTTCCTCATACTTGCCTTCTTGTTCCTCCTCTGAGAACAATCCATAAGGATCTATGTCCCCATAGAGCTTCGGATTGGCAAGATAATGCGATACATAGCTCTCCCCATCGGACTCTTGCGAAGACATCTTGCTCTAAATCTGCTGCAGAAACAGCTCAAAACGAAAACGGGAAGTATTGTCGTGATACGAAGGTCCAAATCTTCGGGAGATTATATAATGAATTTTTACCGACCTAAAGGAGTATACCACAAGAAAACGGAGTCCGGAGGGTACACGGGGTGGCCACAAGCCACAGGGGCGCGCCCAGGGGGGTAGGGAGCACCCCCCCTGGCTTGTCGCCTCCTCGTGCACTTTTCGGACTACTTTAAATTTTCCTAATTTTTTAAATATTCCAAAACGGAGAAAAATTGCTATTGGAAAAGTTTTGGAGTCGGTTTTCTTACCGTACCACATACCTATTCCTTTTCAGAGTCTGAAACGTTCTGGTAGGTCTCCCTAATGTATTCCTCCGGAGTTATGGTATTGATAATATTGGTTTCAACATTTATGGGAGTACCTGAGATATAATGTTTGATTCTTTGCCCGTTTACCACCTTTGGATTTGTGCCTTCGGCGTTGTTGATCTTGATGGCACCGGAACGATACACTTCCTCGATAATGTAAGGACCTTCCCATTTAGAGAGAAGTTTTCCTGCAAAAAATCTTAAACGAGAATTGTATAGCAAGACATGGTCACCTACATTGAATTCACGCTTTTGTATCCTTTTATCATGCCATCTCTTAACTTTTTCTTTAAACAACTTGGCATTCTCATAGGCCTGGGTTCTCCATTCATCAAGTGAGCTAATGTCAAATAACCTCTTCTCACCAGCAAGTTTGAAATCATAGTTGAGCTCTTTGATTGCCCAATAAGCTTTTGTTCTAGTTCTAGAGGTAAGTGACATGCTTTACCATAAACCATTTTATACGGAGACATACCCATAGGGTTTTTGTAAGCAGTTCTATAAGCCCATAATGCATCATCAAGTTTCTTAGACCAATTCTTTCTAGATCTATTAACAGTCTTTTGCAAGATCAATTTAATTTCTCTATTGCTTAATTCTACTTGACCACTAGACTGAGGATGATAAGGAGATGCAATTCTATGATTAACAACATACTTAGCAAGCAATTTACGGAAAGGACCATGAATAAAGTGTGAACCACCATCAGTCATTAAATATCTAGGGACTCCAAATCTAGGAAAAATAACTTCTTTAAACATTTTAATAGAAGTGTTACTAGTTGGAATAGCTTCTACCCACTTAGTAACATAATCAACAACAACTAGAATATGAGTATACCCGTTGGACTTTGGAAAAGGTCCCATATAATCAAAACCCCAAACATCAAATGGTTCAATAACAAGTGAGTAATTCATAGGCATTTCCTGACGTCTACTAATATTACCAATTCTTTGACATTCATCACAAGACAAGACAAACTTACGAGCATCCTTGAAGAGAGTAGGCCAATAAAAACCAGATTGTAATACCTTGTGTGCAGTTCTATCTCCAGCGTGGTGTCCTCCGTAGGCCTCGGAGTGACACTTGTGTCGGATCTGTTCCTATTCATGCTCAGGTACACAACGTCTAATAACACCATCTACTCCTTCTTTATAGAGATGTGGATCATCCCAAAAGTAATGTCTTAAATCACAGAAGAACTTTTTCTTTTGTTGGTATGTGAAACTAGGCGGTATAAATTTAGCAACAATGTAATTAGCATAATCAGCATACCATGGAGCATTACGTGAAGCATTTATGACAGCTAATTGTTCATCAGGAAAGTTGTCATCAATAGGTAGTGGGTCATCAAGAACATTTTCTAACCTAGACAGGTTGTCTGCTACGGTGTTCTCAACTCCCTTTCTATCAATAATATGCAAATCAAATTCTTGTAGCAGAAGAACCCTTCTAATAAGTCTAGGTTTAGCATCTTTCTTTTCCATAAGATATTTAATAGCAGCATGATCAATGTGAACAGTTACTTTGGAATCAACAATATAAGGTCTGAACTTATCACAAGCAAACACAACTGCTAAAAATTCCTTTTCAGTGGTAGCATAGTTTCTTTGAGCAGTGTCTAGAGTTTTACTAGCATAATGGATAACATTTAATTTCTTATCAACTCTTTGTCCTAGAACAGCACCAACGGCATAATCACTAGCATCACACATAATTTCAAAGGGTAGGTTCTAATCAGGTGGTTGAACAACAGGTGCAGAAATCAAGGCTTTCTTAAGAATTTCAAATGCTTCTACACAATCATCATCAAAAACGAATGGAACATCTTTTTGCAAAAGATTAGTGAGAGACCTAGAAATCTTAGAGAAGTCTTTAATAAACCTCCTATAGAAATCAGCATGACCAAGGAAACTTCTTATACCTCTGATATCCGTAGGGCACGGCATTTTTTCAATAGCATCAACTTTAGCTTTATCAACTTCAATACCTCTTTCGGAGATTTTGTGCCCCAAGACAATACCTTCATTAAGCATAAAGTGGCACTTCTCCCAATTCAAGACAAGATTAGTTTCTTCACATCTCTGCAAAACTCGATCAAGGTTGCTCAAGCAATCATCAAAAGAAGTTCCGTAAACGGAGAAATCATCCATGAAAACCTCAACAATCTTTTCACAAAAGTCAGAGAATATAGCAGTCATACATCTTTGAAAGGTAGCAGGTGCATTGCATAAACCAAAAGGCATACGTCTATAAGCAAAGGTACCGAAAGGACAAGTCAAAGTGCTCTACTCTTGGTCCTCTTTTGACACAGGTATTTGAGAGAAGCCGGAATAACCATCTAGAAAGCAAAAGTGTGTGTGTTTGGATAGTCTTTCTAGCATTTGATCAATAAAAGGTAGAGGGTAATGATCTTTCCTAGTAGCTTTATTTAATTTCCTAAAATCAATTACCATTCTATATCCTGTAACAATTCTTTGCGGGACCAATTCATTTTTATCATTAGGAACAACGGTAATACCTCCCTTCTTAGGGACACAATGAATGGGACTAACCCATCTACTATCAGCAATAGGATAAATTATACCTGCCTCCAGATGCTTTAATATTTCATTTCTTACCACTTCTTTCATTTTAGGATTTAACCGTCGTTGGTGATCAACAACTGGTTTAGCATCAGGCTCCATATTAATTTTATGCTGACATAGAGTTGGACTAATGCCCTTAAGATCATCAAGAGTATATCCAATAGCAGCACGGTGCTTCTTCAGAGTTTTCAACAATCTCTTTTCCTCGTGCTCTGAAAGGTTAGCACTAATAATAACATGATATATCTTCTTTTCATCAAGATAAGCATATTTCAGAGTATCCGGTAATTGTTTAAGCTCAAACACGGGATCACCCTTGGGTGGAGGAGGATCCCCAAGTATTTCAACAGGCAGGTTGTGTTTCAAAATAGGATGCTGATCAAAGAAAATCTTATCTATTTCATTCCTTTCATTCATATGCATATCGTTTTCATGGTCTAGCAAATATTGTTCTAAGGGATCAGTAGGAGGCACAGCAATAGAAGCCAGACCAATAGTTTCATCCTTACTAGGCAATTCTTTATGATGGGGTTGTCTACGAAATTTAGAGAAATTAAACTCATGGGACACATCCCCAAAACTTACAGTAACAGTTTCTTTCTCACAATCTATCTTAGCATTAACAGTATTCAAGAAAGGTCTACCAAATATAATGGGACAAAAATGATCTTGAGGGGAACCAAGAACAAGAAAATCAGTAGGATATTTTATTTTCCCACACAAGACTTCAACATCTCTAACAATCCCAACAGGTGCTATAGTATCTCTATTAGCAAGCTTAATGGTAACATCAATTTCTTCTAATTCAGCTGGTGCAATATCATTCATAATTTCTTTATATAAGGTAAAGGAAATTGCACTCACACTAGCACCCACATCACATAAGCCATGATAACAATGATCTCCTATTTTAACAGAAACAACAGGCATGCCAACACTAGGTCTATGTTTATCTTTAGTATCAGGTCTAGCAATTCTAGCAGCTTCATCACAGAAATGAATAACATGCCCATCAATATTATCAACCAAGAGATCTTTAACCATAGCAATACTAGGTTCAACTTTGATTTGTTCAGGGGGTGTAGGTGTTCTAGTATAACTCTTACGAACCACAGTTGAAGCTTTAGCATGTTCCTTTATTCTAACAGGGAAAGGTGGTTTCTCAATATAAGCAGCAGGAATAACAGGATCAACATTATAAATAATAGTTTCTTCTTCAACTTTAATCGGTTCAACTACTTTCACTTCAATCGGAGGATGATATTTAAACCACTTCTCCTTAGGGAGATCAACATGAGTAGCAAACGATTCATAGAAAGAAGCTACTATCTCAGAGTCAAGTCCATATTTAGTGCTAAATTCACGAAAAGCATCGGTGTCTATATAGGATTTAACACAATCAAACTTAAGGTTTATACCTGACTCCTTACCTTCGTCGAGTTCCCAATCTTCAGAGTTGCGTTTAATTCTTTCCAATAAGCCCCATTTGAATTCAATATCTTTCTTCATAAAGGAACCAGTACAAGAAGTATCGAGCATGGATTGATCATTACGAGAAAGCCGAGCATAAAAATTCTGAATAATAATTTCTCTTGAGAGCTCATGGTTGGGGCAAGAATATAACATTGACTTAAGCCTCCCCCAAGCTTGAGCGAGACTTTCTCCTTCACGAGGCCAAAAATTATAAATATAATTCCGATCACGATGAACCAGATGCATAGGATAAAACTTCTGATGAAATTCCAATTTCAATCGGTTGTAGTCCCATGATCCAATATCATCACATAGCCTATACCATGTAAATGCCTTCTCCTTCAAATATAAAGGGAAGACCTTCTTCTTAACATCATCCTCGGGCAAACCTGCAAGCTTAAATAATCCACAAACTTCATCCACATAGATTAGATGCAAATCAGGATGTAGTGTTTCATCTCTTGCATAAGGATTAGCTAGCAGTTTCTCTATCATACCCGAAGGAATTTCATAATAAATATTTTCAGTAGGTTCAGTAGGTTGAGGAGCAACTCTTTGTGCTTCCGGTCGAGGTGAAGATACCCCGAACAAGCCCCTCAAAGGATTATTTTCCATAGTAACAAGTGACAGTAAATTTCAGCACACTATATAAATTTTTCCTTACCAAATTCCACTCACCAAAGGTGCTTCACTCCCCAGCAACGGCGCCAGAAAAGAGTCTTGATGACCCACAAGTATAGGGGATCTATCATACTCCTTTCGATAAGTAAGAGTGTCGAACCCAACGAGGAGCAGAAGGAAATGACAAGCGGTTTTCAGTAAGGTATTCTCTGCAAGCACTAAAATTATCGGTAACAGATAGTTTTGTGATAAGATAATTCGTAACGGATAGCAAGTAACAAATGTAGCAAAGGTACATCAAGGTGGCCCAATCCGTTTTGTAGCAAAGGACAAGCCTGGACAAACTCTTATATAAAGCAAAGCGCTCCCGAGGACACATGAGAATTTCTGTCAAGCTAGTTTTCATCATGCTCATATGATTCGCGTTCATTACTTTGATAATTTGATATGTGGGTGGACCGGTGCTTGGGTGCTGCCCTTACCTGGACAAACCTCCCACTTATGATTAACCTCTCTCGCAAGAATCCGCAACTATGAAAGAAGAATTAAGATAAATGTAACCATAGCATGAAACATATGGATCCAAATCAGCCCCTTACGAAGCAACGCATAAACTAGGGTTTAAGCTTCTGTCACTCTAGCAACCCATCATCTACTTATTACTTCCCAATGCCTTCCCCTAGGCCCAAATAATGGTGAAGTGTCATGTAGTCGACGTTCACATAACACCACTAGCGGAGAGACAACATACATCTCATCAAAATATCGAATGAATACCAAATTCACATGATTACTTATAACAAGACTTATCCCATGTCCTCAGGAACAAATGTAACTACTCACAAAGCATATTCATGTTCATAATCAGAGGAGTATTAATTATCATTAAGGATCTGAACATATGATCTTCCACCAAGTAAACCAACTAGCATCAACTACAAGGAGTAATAAACACTACTAGCAACCCACAGGTACCAATCTGAGGTTTTGAGACAAAGATTGTATACAAGAGATGAACTAGGGTTTGGAGAGGAGATGGTGCTGGTGAAGATGTTGATGGAGATTGACCCCCTCTCGAAGAGAGGATCGTTGGTGATAATGATGGCTTCGATTTCCCCCTCCGGGAGGGAAGTTTCCCCGGCAGAACAGCTCCACCGGAGCCCTAGATTGCTTCTGCCCAGGTTCCGCCTCGAGACGGCGGCGCTTCATCCCGAAAGCTCTCTCCTAATTTTTTTTATAGGTCAAAACCCTCCATATAGCAGAAGATGGGCACCGGAGGGCTGCCAGGGGGCCCACAAGCCACAGGGGCGCGCCCTTTGGGGTAGGGCGTGCCCCCCAGGCTTGTGGCCTCCTGGTGGATCCCCTCTGGTATTTCTTTCTCCCAATATTTTTTATATATTCCAAAATAATTCTCCGTAACTTTTCAGGACTTTTGGAGTTGTGCAGAATAGGTCTCTCATATTTGCTCCTTTTCTAGTCCAGAATTCCAGCTGCCGGCTTCATATGTGTAATAAAAGCCCATAATGCAATAAATATCAATATAAAAGCATGATGCAAAATGGACGTATCAATGAGCGCAGCGTACGGTGGCCTGATAGACATCTCCCGAGTTGCCCCGGGTTGGCCCCGCACACGACTCTAGTTTGGACGAACACTCATGAGGAGCATTGGCCCGGGGGGTTGATTAATTGTCCGCGGGTGCCGGGGGGTCCCTATGCAATTTTTACTTGTTATTAGGCAAATGGTAAAACCAATGTTGGGCCTTGCCAGAAGAGTTTTATCCCAAAACGAAAATCAAGGGGGTCCCCATAACAACCCCAAGCATGTTAGGAGCGCAAAATATGGAACATAACACCGGTACACAAATAACTAAGGTGGCAAAAGTGGAACAAAACACCGAGCATAAGGCCAAGCCTTCCACCTTTTACCAAGTATATATGTGTATTAAATTAAATAGCAATAATATTGTGATAGATCAAAAAATATCCATGTTGGCACATGGAAACAATTGCACCCGCAACTAGCAACGCTATAAGAAGGGCTGAGCAAGCGGTAACATAGCCAAACAATGGTTTGCTGGGATGTGGAGGGGGTTAGAGGCTCATCATGGCATTATGGGAGGCTTGACATACAAGTGGTAGGTCGTGAGACAGCAATAGAAACGAGACATCTAGCATGACAATGATAGTAATGGTATCCAGGGAAATGATCATCTTGCCTGAGATCCCGCTCGGAAGAAGATCGAGTCCATGAAGAAGACGAACCAACGTAGTCGAACGGATCCTCACACTCCGAAACGCTTTCGGAACTCTATCGAGAAAAAGCAATCCAGAAACAACAATCAACACATGATAAACACCACAACATATGCATGACATGATGCACAAACAAATATGATGCATGTCAAGTTTAAATATGCAAGGCATGGCAAACCACAACAATCGATTACAACACATTAAGTGAAGTTCAATATGCAACGGGTTGCATATTGAGCAAACTCCACGTCTGAAATATTTACACGACACGTTTAAATGTTGTTAACATGGCAAGAGGTGAAGCATAATGAAACTACACTATCTAGGCATCTTAAATGAGGTCGGAAACGTCTTATAGTATTTCCGAAACGACCCCATATAAAAATTATAAGTTTGGTCCAGATCTGTCCTAAACACATTTTATATTTTTTTAAATAGCAAAATAAAGTGTGCCACGCAATTCTACAAGTCATTCTAGTCGAAATACATATATGGAACATTTAAAACGGGGCTACGGTCTAGAAGATATGCCACACACAAGATGAACATGCCATGCATGCAAAATACATGCAAACAGCCACCACAAACATGTAAAATCATGGATGCAACAATATATTATGAAACTACATGAAATTCTAAGCAAGTTTCATATATGGCATGTCCAAAACGGAGCTACGGTTCAACCACAACAACCAACACAAGTTTTAGTGCAAATCTGTCCAAAACAGCAACATGGCATTTTGCAACCCACAAATCAACAAGCTACAGCCACCTAAAATACACAACAAGGACATGGTGATGTAGCCTACATGATGCTCAACAATTTATCTATTAACATCAAGTTTATTAGAAGCATGGATCAATAGGAAATGGGCTCACAAGAAGACATATTGAACTAAGCAGTTTTTCAGACTTGGTGAAAATCCCAGTTTTTAAACAGAGCAGTTTTAATCATGAAGGCATATTGGCAGCCGTAAAACTATATGCTACAGGGCATATATTGGCATGAAACTTAACAGCATGCTAGAGGATATTATAAACTACAAATAACTCCATTGCACCAACCCCAAGGGGGTTCTAGATCACTAGCAAAACACATGGCAAGTCAGCAACAAAATGTTACAGATTCCAGACTTAGAAATATTTAGACCCCTCAAAACAGCACATTTGGTTAAGCATGTACTCATGATGAAATCTACAGTTAAACACAAGATGCATGGCATGGCAAACCTATCAATAACAAGTAAACATGGCATACTACAACACACTCCAAAGACTCAACCACAAGGAGGCATGGATTGCTTAATACGAGCACCGCAAAATGGAACTCTACGTTAACAGATTTCACAACTACGATGGGATGCACTTTTGCCACACACATTACAACACCTAAATGATTCCTATGAGCATGCAAATGACACTAACACGAAGAGCACGAAGAGTAGATGCATTTTCATATATTAAACATTTTAATCCGATGAGCAGGCTAAAAGTAATAGATGTTTTAATATGCCATCATGATAATGAAAACCGGGGACCTAGGAATATTTCACCTCGCGAAGGCTGGACAGGGAAGACCCGGGATGGGGGGGGGGGTATGGCCGTTTGGTTGATCGAGCGGGGCGGTACCGGGACGAGGAGGTCCCGGATCTGGGCAGGCAGAGGAGGCCCGTGGCCATGGCGGCTCGGTCGCGGCTCCTCCGGCACCGGCGAGGCAAGGGTGGCGCGGGGCAGCCGGCGGGGAGGCAGATCCGGGCAGCGCTGGCCCGGATCTGGCCGGAGGCGAACGGGGCGGCCACGGGCGCGCTGCGCGGTCGAACTCCGGCGAGCGCAGGGCGCGGGGGAATCGGCGGGTGACGGCGAGGGCTCGGGGAGGCGCTAGGGCGAGCGGCGCGGGAGCCTTAGGCTCGCGCTGGCCGGCGGTGTGGCCGGATGGGCCCGGCAGGGCCTGGCTCGGGCCCGGCGGGCTGCTGCGCTGTGGAAGGCTGGCGGGCTGACATGGCCGGCTCTGGTTGGCCAAGGGCGCGGCTGGCGGCGGCGCTAGCCAATCCGATGGTGCCAAGTGGCGACGGCGGGGTCGCCGGCGCTGAAAACGAGGTGGGCGGCGGCTGAGAGGTGGGAGGAAGCTGGCTGCGGAATTTGAGGTGGGGGCTAGGGCTAGGCCCAAAAATGGACTAGGGGTGTCCTTAAATAGGCAGGGATGGTTAGGTTAGGGGTTTTTCACCCGTTTTCAGACCGTTCAATCCCGATGTGGAGGGGGGGGCTAGGATGGGTAGTGGGCTGTGGAGAGGGGATGTGGGCTGAGAAGAGAGGGAGGTTGGTGGCCCGTGACACGAGGTTTTAAAACACGAAAACGCTCGTGATATAAACCGATAACGGTGCCGATACGGTCGACCATTCGGGTATCAGAAGACCTCTGATTGCGACGAAATTTGGCAGGCGGTCTACCTACAATAAAACAAGACCGCTCGCTAACTTTCGACCCAATGTGAGAATATTTTATGCGCACTTTTAAAACAATATTTTATCGATGCCGCGGGTGCGTGCGTGTGTGGTTGGTCTCGAAACGATCGTCGAAGAGAACGAAGAGAACCGATAACTACGAGCGGATGAAGTTTTTCAAAAACGAGTGACGATGCTATGCACATGATGCGAATGATGATGTGATGAATGCGATAACCAAAAGAATCAGACGACGAAAAAGGAAATAAAAGGGGAATCTTCTGGAGCATCGGTCTCGGGCTGTTACAGGCAGTTCCTTACCTACTCTCGTACAAGAGGGGACGATCTTGGTTCGAGTATCTTTTAGATTCTTCATAGTAGCAGTTGGATATCCTCCAGTTAACACAATAAATATAGCTATGCTCCCCGGGAACGGTGCCAGAAAAAGGTCTTGATAACCCACAAGTATAGGGGATCGCGACAGTCTTCGCGGGTAGTATTTCACCCTGATTTATTTATTCAACACAAGCGGAGCCAAAGAATATTTATCAGCCTTAGCAGTTGGGTTGCCAATTCAACCACACCAGGAATATATCTCTGCGGCAAAGTTTTAGTAGCACGGCAAGTGATAGTAGTAACAGTAACAACAATAGTGACAGCAATAATTTTGTAGCAGTTGTGATAGTAACAGCAGCAGTAGTAACTTAGCAGGATTCAGCATTTGTAAAGCGTAGGCACGTGGACCGGTGATGGATAATGATTTAGATGACATCAATCATGTAACAGTTACACACTAGGGCAACGCAGAACTAGCTCCAATTCTTCAATGTAATGTAGGCATGTATTCCGTATATAATCATACGTGCTTGCGATAAGAACTTGTATGGCATCTTTTGTCCTACCCTCCCATGGTAGCGGGGTCCTAATGGAAACTACGGTATATTAAGGTCTCCTTTTAATAGAGAACTGGAACAAAGCATTAACACATGGTGAATACATGAACTCCTCAAACTACGGCAATCACCGGAAAGAATTCCAATTATTGTTGCCCTGGGGTATGCGGATCATGACACGTAATAGGTGCATAAAACATGCAAGATCGGATCCCAATCACTCTTATATTCATGAAAATATAATAGGTTCAGATCTGAAATCATGGCACTCTGGCCCTAGTGACAAGCATTAAGCATAGCAAAGTGACAGCAACATCAATCTCAGAACATAGGAGATACTAGGGATCAAGCCCTATCAACTTAACTCGGCTACATGATCAATCTCATCCAATCCCATCACCATCCAGCAAGCCTACAAAGGAACTACTCACTCCCGATGGTGAGCATCATGGCGGTGGTGATGAAGAAGGGTTGGTGATGATGACGACGACGAATCCCCCTCTCCGGAGCCCCAAACGGACTCCAGATCAGCCCTCTCGAGGAAGAACAGGAGGTGGTGGCGGCCCCGTCTCGTAAAACGTGATGAAATCTTCTCTATGATTTTTTTCTCTAAAGATGTGAATTTATTGGAGTAGAATTAGGGTCAGGGGAGCCTTGTCGGCCGCACAAGCTAACAGGGCGTGCCTAGGGCGGTGGGCATGCCCTGTTGCCTTGTGGCTCACAGGCAGCCCCCCTCTTATGGTTCTTCCCTCCATAATTCATTATTTATTCCAAAAATAATTCACAAAATGTTTCATCCAGTTCCAGGAACTTTTATTTTTGCACAAAAAATAACAAGGTAGTTCTACTGTAAACAGCGTCAGTCCAGGTTAGTTCCATTCAAATCATGCAAATTACAGTCCAAAACGAGAGCAAAAGTGTTTCGAAAAGTAGATAGGTTTGAGACATATCAATCTACACAAACAACTTTGCCGCCGTCATCACCAACTGTCTCCACCTCAATGCAGTGGCGTAACACCACTTTACCCCATCGTAATATCTACTTAAATGTGGTGCTTTATGCCACACATTATTATCCAATTATGTGTTGCCATCCTATGATATTTGAGTAGATCCTTTTTGTACTATGGGTTAATTTTTGTATAGTGTGATTGATATGAGTTATACATTGATATGATGTTGTCCTATGGTGCCCTCCGTGTCGCGCAAGCGTGTGGGATTACCACTGGAGGGTGTTGCAATACGTTCATAATTCGCTTATAGTGTGTTGCGAGAGTGACAAAAGCTTAAAGCCGAGTAAGGGGGGTGTTGTGTATGGGAGTAAAGAGGACTTGTTACTTAATGTTATGGTTAGCTTTTACCTTAATGATCTTTAGTAGTTGCGGGAGCTTGCTAGAGGTCCAATGATAAGTGCATGTGATCCATGTACGGAAAGTATGTTAGCGTATGTCTCTCCCTCATTGTATATGAGAAGTATCTATCTTCTTATATTCAATTGCCTATGGACAATCTTTCTCATAGTTCTACAAAAAGCTCTCTACTAAAACAAACTTACTTTTATTATCTAGCTAAGTACTTCTAGTTTTATTCTTGCAAACTTATCATATTACACTTACAAGGTAGTTTTATTCTTGTTCTAGGTAAAGCAAACGTTAAGTGTGCATAGAGTTGTATCGGTGATCGATAGAACTTGAAGGGAATATTAATTCTACCTTTAGCTCCTCGGTGGGTTTGACACTCGTACTTATCGAAAAAGGCTACAATTGATCCCCTATACTATGGATTATCAAGACCTTTTTTTGGTGCCGTTGTTGGGGAGCAATAGCGTGGGGTGAATAATCTCGTGTGCGCTTGTTTGCTTTATGACGAAGTAATTTTTGTTTTCTATTCTAAGTGTTTTTATATCTTTAGTTTCAAATGTGGAACACGAAACACCAAAAACAATAGTTGTACTTGCTACTCATGGAGATGGGGAAACTTCTAAAACCCTCGATGCTTGTTATGTGAAAAAAATAAATACTACTTTGATAATCCTGATAAATTCCCATTCAGCTTGATAATGGGAGACAAGTTGGATCAACGTGAGTTACTTTAGGGATTGTCGCTTGACTCAAAAAGGGAATCACTTATGGGATCAAATTAGAACATTGCATTGGCATGCTTGGAATTTATGCATAAGATGTGATTATAGTTGTTGCTCTAAGATGAAATCTCCACACCTTCCCTTCCAATGTGAATTGAATGATAATGAAACCTTGGCTTCTTATGCTAATGGTGTATATGTGTCGCGACCCAGTCCGTGATAGGGCCTCGAATCTCTGTGCTTATTGTGTTAGTCCCTGGATCAATAGCTGACATGCACAGTCGATGATAAAATTCCAAGAATACATCACATGTCATAGTATTTACAACGAAGATCAGTGCAATACAATACACACCTCCTTAGATCATGGCTAGCTTACAATACAATCATGCAGCGGAGTGGATATCTAGTCTTGTGGCGTCCATTCACTCACAGGAAGTAGTTGAGTATAGTGTCGTGACCCTACTTCGTAACCTTTGCTTCGACAAAGTAACCTGCAACATGATACGTTGCAGCCGGAAGGGTCAATCCATAGAATGTATTGGCAAGCTTCACTAGGATTTGGCATGTGGAACATAAATATGCAATGTGGTGCGGCTGATCTTTCCTTTGCGAAAAATAGTTTTTCCTACCTCAATAAGGTGGCCAAATCTAGCAACAGCAAGACACTTTCGGTACACCCCGGTCGTAGTCAAGGTTACTACGGTAAACCCTGGTCGCAACCCAAGCAGTTTGACCACGTGGACTCCCGATACACCCCGATCATCCCAAGCCTCTCCACAAACCATAGTAAACCCCAGACCTTCGAGATCAGCTCTGATACTCCCCATTGGTTCAACCCACTGATTTTAGATGGATGAGGTGAATGAGATCAGTCTGAAAATTCTCGGATCAAGCGCTCAAAGTTGTCCATAAATGGGGCAAGGCTAATCATGACCAATTTTTACACTCTGCAGAGGTTTGTGTACTTTACTCGTGATTCCCGATCACACTCTTCTGCCACTAAACTTCATATGTGAAGTAGCTAGGTAGATCAACAGAAGACTTTTGGGAAGTAGTCGCCCTCTCTGAAAAGACAGACATGCAAGAACTACATCTGCTGGTCTGCCGCAGGAGGGTTCCCACAACTTACTTGATCCTGACAGAGCCCATAATGCCTCACGGTCACACATGGAAGCTACTCGACTTTTGAACTCGTACAATCTCTGGTGACCGGGTGGCATTCCTCACGAATGACTACACTGTGATGACCCAATCAAAGCCTGTCCACCCAGATCGATTCATTGATTTCGTGGTAATACTTAAGTAGTTGATGTCTACTACGCAACTTTATTCTTGTAGACTTTGTTGGGCCTCCAAGTGCAGAGTTTTGTAGGACAGTAGAAATATTCCCTCAAGTGGATGACCTAAGGTTTATCAATCCGTGGGAGGTGTAGGATGAAGATGGTCTCTCTCAAACAACCCTCCAATCAAATACAAGAAATCTCTTGTGTCCCCAACACACCCAATACAATGGCAAATTGTATAGGTGCACTAGTTCGGCGAAGAGATGGTGATACAAGTGCAATATGGAAGGTAGATATAGGTTTTCGTAATGTGAAAATATATAAACATAAAGGTAACAAGTGAAAAATAGCGAGCAAACCTTTGTATAAATGCTTGGAAATAAGGCCTAGGGTTCATACTTTCACTAGTGCAATCTCCCAACAACGATAACATAGTTGAATCACATATATGATCATCCCTCAATGTGCAACAAAGAATCACTCCAAAGTTCCTATCTAGTTGAGAACAATAAAATGAAATTGTTGTAGGTAGTAGAACCACCTCAAAGTTATTCTTTCCGATCAATCTTTTGGGCTATTCCTATAAGTGTCATAAATAGCCCTAGAGTTCGTACTAGAACAACACCAATGATACATATCAATCAACCCTAATGTCACCTAGATACTCCAATGTCACCTCAAGTATCCCTGGGTAAATTATGCGACATGCATCAAACAATTACAGATCTATCATATTCAATCCAACACAAAGAACTTCAAGGAGCACCCCAAGATTTCTATCGGAGAACGTGGTATGAAAACATGCAATCAACCCCTATGCTTAGATCCCCAAGGTCATCGAAATCCACAAGTTGATGCCTCAACATATATCAATTGAATCAATAGAATACCCCAATTTCACTACGGGTATCCCACGCAAGACGTACATCAAGTGTTCTCAAACCAAAATATTCAATCCAACATAACGAGATCTCATAGGTAAAGATTCAATTCATCACAACAAGGTAGCAAGGGAATAACATCATATGATCCGACTATATTAACAAAGACCATGATACATCAAGATCGTGACATCTCAAGAACATGAGAGAGAGAGAGATTGAACACATAGCTACTGGTACATACCTTCAGCACAGAGGGTGAACTACTCCCTCCTCGTCATGGCCTCCGCCGGGATGATGAAGATGGCCACCGGTGATGGTTTCCCTCTCCGGCAAGGTACTGGAACGTCTCTAGATTGGTTTTTTGTCGATACAAAGAGTTGCGGCGGCAGAACGGAGAGTCTGTGTTTATTTCTGTGGTTTCTGGGATTTATAGGATTTTTCAGCGTTGGAATCACGGGCAACGGAGCCACGTGGGCCCCACCACATATCAGGGCGCGGCCCCGCTTGTGCCCCATGTGTGGCTCGCTTCCGGTGGTTCTTCACTCCAATATTGCTTATTTCCTCCTGAAAAAATCATCAAAAAGTTTCAGGCGATTCCGAGAACTTTCATTTTCTGCACAAAAACAACACCACGGTAATTCTGCTGAAAACAGCGTCAGTCCGGGTTAGTTCTAAATAAATCATATAAAGTGGATCAAAACCATATAAAAGTATTGTAAACATAGGCAAATATGGCATGAATACTTCATAAATTATTGATACGTTGGAGACGTATCAGCATCCCCAAGCTTAATTCCTACTAGTCCTCGAGTAGGTGAATGATAAAAAAATATGAAGTGTGAATGCTAGCATAGTGAATAGTTTTGATCATTGATAATTTCAGCCACTCTTCTAGCATCATAACCAGCAACTTTTTCTCATAAAAATCATCATGATAGAGTAGCAATCAATTCACATGTCATGGTTCAAACAATTCATTCACTTGAAACTTAACAATCTATGTTCTTGGTCACCAAACAATTTCAATGCATCATCAAGTCTAGTAAGAGCTCCACATACTCAATTATCATATAGTATTTTATGATTGCTAATACTCAAATCATATTTTTAGAACAAACAACATCCATCAAACACAGAGAAAGATAGGGGCTTAATGTTTCGCCTCCCAATGTAGTTATCATGAAGATAATTGTCAACAATAATGAATCATGATCAAATATATTTGATTGGATATATATGTTTGGATCTTTCCCCACCACATGGTGCTTGCCAAATAATAGAATGAGGTTGGAATAAGAAGTTGACTCAACATGAGTAGGAAATAGCATGAAAGTAAATAGATTGTCCCTTCGCAGAGGGAAGTAGGGATTTGCATTGGTGCTAGAGCTCGTTGTTTAAAAACTGAGATGAATAAGTAATTTTGAGTGGCATGCCTTTCTTGTCAATGTCACAATAGAGTTTTCAATATCTTCCATGCTAATCACATTATTGGCGGTTCCTAAACAGAACTGAAACTTTTTACTCCTCCTCCACCATTCAAACACATTCCATGGCTGGACGAATCCACGGTTGCCCTCCAAACAATCAACATTCTAGGGGGAGTTTTTGTTTATTTATTTTTGTGTTATGTAGGACTGGGCATCCTTTTCACCAGCCTCTCTCGTGCAATGACAAATGAATAAACACTCATCTTGAGAATAACTCACTTAGCATGGAAGATAATGACTGCCCCGTCGCTCCATGAGGGGTATGAGCACACAAAACAAATGTTTATTTGAATGTTTAGAGGTGGCACATGCAAATTTACTTGGAATGGCTATGAAATACCATATATAGGTAGGTATGGTGGACTCTCATGGAAGAAACTTGGCTCAAGGATTTGGATGCACAAGTAGTATTTCTACTTAGTACAAAGATTTGGCTAGCAAAACATTCTAAACAAGCACCACATGCTAGAGGATCCATAACAATATAACTTCTATGCAAATATACCCAAACATAACCATTACATTGTCTTCCTTGTCCAACTTCAACTATTTGATCAAGTTTGAAAATAATTAATGGGTATTCACAATCATGAAAGATGTCCAAGATAATATATTTGTATGTGAAAGTTATCTTTCTTATACTAATCATTCATGAATTTCTTGTATGACCAATATTATGATTGTCAAACTTCAATAGATATTACTTTCTAAACCAAATGTGAAACTACTACTAAGCATAAAGCACACTGATAATTTCAGATTTATGATATTTCATTCATTCACAATTTACTCTTAGGATATAAGTGAAGCACAAGAGTAAACATCAAACTACTCTCAAAAGATATAAGTGAAGATCAATGAGTAGTCAAACAATTAAGTATCTATGTGAGGACTCTCTCTCCATAAAGATTTTCAGATCTGAGTATTTTATTCAAACATCAAACTAAATAAAAGTTCATTCCAAGAATAGCACATATCATGTGGACAAATAAAAATTTAGGCTCAACATAGGCTAACCGATATTTGTTGACGAAGAGAGGTGGGATGCGTAGCATCCCCAAGCTTAGATGCTTGAGAATTCTTGAAATATTTACTTGGGGTGCCTTGGGAATCCCCAAGCATGCTTTTGTATCTCGTTCAATCCTCTCATATTCCGGTTTCACCTAAGTCTCAAAAAATCCATCCACACAAAACTTGAAAAGAACTCATGAAATAGGTTAGTACATATAAGAATAAATCCAGACTTCTTGTACTGCCAAGACAAGTTTCACAATAATTTTCAAACATCATCTACTATTTACTATCATTTCCACAATTTATATATACCAAAATAGGCTATGGAAACTATAGGATAAGTAGATAACAAAACTATGACAACAATCTGTCCAAACAGAACAGTCTATAGAAATCTATTAAACCAATGTACTTCTGCAACTCCAAAAATTCTGAAAATTTATGACAGGCTAAAGAATTTATATTAAAATACTCTTTAAAAATTTCAGAAACTTTCCATGTTCCAGTAAAATATGTAATTTCAAACACTACAGCAAAAGTTTCTGTTTTTACACAGCACATATCAAAACATGCAATGGAGGCATCTTAAGGCAATTCTTGGAACTTTTTATTTAAAAACAATATTATAAATAACAGAAATCAAAAATTAACAAAATAAAATGACGCTCCAAGCAAAACACATATTATGTGATGAATAAAAATATAGCTCTAAGTAAGATATACCGATAGTGTTGAAGACGAAAGAGGGGATGCCTTCCGGGGCATCCCCAAGCTTAGGCACTTGAGTCTTCCTTGGATATTACCTTGGGGGTGCCTTGGGCATCCCCAATCTTAGGTTCTTGTCACTCCTTATTCTCCTCATATCGGTGTCTCATCCAAAACATGAAAACTTCAATCACACCAAACTTAACGGAACTTCGTGAGATGGGTTAGTATAATAAATAGAGATCATTCACTTAGGTACTGCAAATACAAGATTCATAATTGTTCTCAAATAATACCTATTGTATTCTACCATTCACACAATTTCTATCACAGAATATAAGCTATGTGAACACTAAAACAAGCAAACTATGCATGCAAAACAGAATCTGTAAAAAATAGAACAGTGTGTGAAGATCTGTAATATAACCATACTTCCCTGTATCTAAAAATTCTGAAACATTACGAAAACTTAAATAATTTGCACATAAATATTGTGTAAAAATTCAGAATTTTTTGACGCTCCAGTAAAATCAGAGAAATTCTTTACTGGAGGCAAAAGTTTCTGTTTTTTGCACTGAATCAAATCAACAAGTATCCATACTATCCCAAAGGCTTTACTTGGCACATTATTGAAATAAAAGGCACAAAACATGATTACTACAGTAGCTTAATCATGTGAACATACAAAAACAGAAAGTAAAAGTGTTGGGTTGTCTCCCAACAAGCGCTTTTCTTTAAAGCCTTTTAGCTAGGCATGATGATTTCAATGATGCTCACATAAAAAGTAGTAATTGAAACATGCAAGAGAGCATCATGAATCTCATGACAAGCACATTTAAGTCTAACCCTCTTCCTATGCATATGGATTTTGTGAGAAAACAATTTATGGGAGCAAGAATCAACTAGCATAGGAAGGCAAAACAAGCATAACTTCAAAACTTTTAACACATAGAGGGGAAACTTGATATTATTGCAATTACTACAAGCATATGTTCCTCCCTCATAATAAATTTCAGTAGCATCATGAAGGAATTCAACAATATAACTATCACATAAATCATTCTTTTCATGATGCACAATCATAGAATTTTCATTACTCTCCACATAAGCAAATTCCTTTTCATCCATGGTAGTGGGAGCAAACTCCAAAAAATAACTATCATGAAACACTTGACTGACATTACCACATTCAATATTAAAATCATGATGACAAGTTTCATGGTTACTATCACTGTTTATATCATACATGTCATCATCATAATCATCATAGATAGGAGGCATGCCATCATTATAATAAATTTGCTCATCAAAACTTGGGGGACTATAAATATCATCTTCATCAAACATAGCATCCCCACGCTTGTGGCTTTACATATCATTAGCATCATGGATATTTAGAGAATTCATACTAGCAACATTGCAATCATGCTCTTCATTCACAGATTTCTCATTAAGTATTTTTATAAATTCTTCCTCTGCCAAATGAGCACAATTTTCCGAACCATCATTTTAATGAAAGACATTAAAAAGACGAAACAATTGAGGCAACCTAAATTCCATTTTTTGTAGTTTTCTTTTATAAAACCAAACCAGTGAAAAACAAGAAACTAAAAGATTTAATTGCAAGATCTAAAGATATACCTTCAAGCACCCACCTCCCCGGCAACGGCGCCAGAAAATGGCTTGATATCTACTACGCAACTTTATTCTTGTAGACTTTGTTGGGCCTCCAAGGGCAGAGTTTCGTAAGGCATTAGAAATTTTCCCTCAAGTGGATGACCTAAGGTTTATCAATCTGTTGGAGGTGTAGGATGAAGATGGTCTCTCTCAAACACCCTGCAATAAAATACAAGAAATCTCTTGTGTCCCCAACACTCCCAATACAATGGAAAATTGTATAGGTGCACTAGCTCGGCGAAGAGATGGTGATACAAGTGCAATATGGAAGATAGATATAGGTTTTTGTAATCTGAACTTATAAAAACAGCAAGGTAAAAAGTGTAAAACAGCGAGCAAAAAGTTGTATAAATGCTTGGAAATAAGGCCTAGGGTTCATACTTTCACTAGTGCAATCTCCCAACAATGCTAACATAATTGAATCATATGATCATCCCTCAACGTGAAACAAAGAATCACTCCAAAGTTCCTATCTAGCGGAGAAAAATAAGATGAAATTGGTGTAGGTAGTAGAACCACCTCAAAGTTATTCTTTTCGATCAATCTTTTGGGCTATTCCTATAAGTGTCACAAACAGCCCTAGAGTTCGTACTAGAACAACACCAATGATACATATCAATCAACCCTAATGTGACCTAGATACTCCAATGTCACCTCAAGTATCCCTGGGTAAATTATGCGACATGCTTCAAACAATTTCAGATCTATCATATTCAATCCAACACAAAGAACTTTAAGGAGCACCCCAAGATTTCTATCGGAGAACGTGGTATGAAAACATGCAATCAACCCCTATGCTTAGATACCCAAGGTCACCGAAATCCACAAGTTGATGCCTCAACATATATCAAGTGAATCAAGAGAATACCCCAATGTCACTACGGGTATCCCACGCAAGACGTACATCAAGTGTTCTCAAACCAAAATATTCAATCCAACATAACGAGATCTCATAGGTAAAGATTCAATTCATCACAACAAGGTAGCAAGGGAATAACATCATATGATCCGACTATATTAACAAAGCCCATGATACATCAAGATCGTGACATCTCAAGAACACGAGAGAGAGAGAGAGATGTTGAAACATAGCTACTGGTACATACCCTTAGCCCCAAAGGTGAACTACTCCCTCCTCGTCATGGCCTCCACCGGGATGACGAAGATGGCCACCGGTGTTGGTTTCCCTCTCCGGCAGGGTACTGGAACGTCTCCTGATTGGTTTTTCGTCAATACAGAGAGTTGCGGCGGCGGAACGGAGAGTCTCTGTTTATATCTGGGATTTCTGGGATTTATAGGATTTTTCAGTGTTGGAATCACACGCAACGGAGCCATGTGGGCCCCACCACATATCTTGTGCCCCATGTGTGGCTCCCCATCGGTGGTTCTTCGCTCCAATATTGCTTATTTCCTCCAAAAAAATCATCAAAAAGTTTCGGGAGATTCCGAGAACTTTCATTTTCTGCACAAAAACAACACCACGGTAATTCTACTGAAAACAACATCAGTCCGGGTTAGTTCTAAATAAATCATATAAAGTGCATCAAAATTATATAAAAGTATTGTAAACATAGGCAAATATGGCATGAATACTTCATAAATTATCGATACGTTGGAGACGTATCAGTAGTCAACCATTCGGTCGTATGGTGGATTTAGTAGTAATCATGTTTTCCAATCCATGTTACAGCATCTAAGCAACTACTCGTGGGTTACAAGATCAGGGGCCAAGCATAAAGAAAAAATCCTACAGGGATTCCTAGTTGAAAATCAACTACAGTGCATGAAAAATATAGGTCATGATCAAAGGTTCCACTTGCCTGTATTAACGATTCTTCAACTTCACGATCCTTGATCAACACACTTCGCTCTCCGTAACAATCTATCGTAAGTAAAAGTAAACAATCAAACAATGGTCAGTGATGTGCATGGTGTCAGTGTCATTGTGCTGTGTGATCAAGTGTCAATGCTTAACTCATAAGAGTTTGGATAACAACATAGTGATTGTCTTTTTTCAATACTTGTGACATAAGGGTTCACATGGAAGTTTCAACTATGGTTCACCACATAAGGAGTATGTGATGTCAATGGTGGTTGTCTGATCCAGACAATGGATCATGGCAACAGAGTCAAGGTCTATGAATCTTGGGTAGCCATGTTCATGTTCAAGTTTGAATGACAATTCAAACTTGTTGATCTTTCATGAGCTTGAATCCACTAAGGTCTGAAAATGATAACTTGGTCTGGTTTTCATTCCCAATTTGTTTTGAACTAGGTTTCAATCTACTTGGTTTCATTTGAAAGGGTTTACAGTTCAATTGGAATTTGGGTTAGGGTACATCCTAGTTGAAATCAATTTGAATTTTATAGAAAATCGGTTATGGATGGATGGCCGGACCATAGAGGATAATGGTTCGTGACTTAAGTGTGTGCATGTGATCCATTGGATCTTGATCCAACGGTTGAAATAGAACGGCCGAGGTCTTACCAGAGCTAGGTTGTCGGAGAGACACCGGAAAATGCTAAGGCGGCGGTGGAATGGCTCTGACGTTGTCGGTTCCGGTGCTCCCGTGGTCGCCGGTGTTGAGGGAGAGGTCAACGAGGTGCGGTTCGATCCGGTGGCCCTACTGGTGCTCACAGCGGTGGACGAGGGCGACGGCAGAGAGCAGGGCGAGTCTTCGGTGTTTGTCAGCGCTCGCAGAACTTCGGGTGAGGACGCGGGCGTTGGTTTGGTGTGCGTCTGGGCAAAGCGAGGGGGTCAACAGGTGTCCAATAACGAAACGGAGATGATGGACACAGAGAAACGCCCGGGCAGTGGCTTACCTCACCGGATTTAATGGCGTGGCAGGGACGGGTTTCGGATCTCGTCGTCATCGTCTCTCCAGAGGGGCTCGGGAGCACGGACGTTGTCCATGGGGTGCGCATTGGAGCGGTGGGTCGAGTGGTGCAAGCGGCTGGTCGAGGAATGGGCTGTGCTGTCGGAATTTGGCTGGAGTGGGGCTAGGTCAGAGAGGTGCTCAGGGGTCGACAGTGAGGCGGCCTAGCGACGAGGGGCTTCGCGGGTTGGGAAAAAATGGTGAGCATGTGGAGGGGGATTTAAGGACAGGGTTTGCAGGGTCCGGAGTGGCTAGGGCGTGCGGGCGTGGGCGACGTGGCCACGGTCGTGGCGGACGTGGGCGAGAAGACGATTGCACGAGGTGAGAGAGAGACCGGACTGGTGGGGTCCACCAGTCAGTGGGAGAGAGAAGGGAGCGGGGCTGGCGTGGGCGATTGGGCTGGGGCGCGCTGCTGGTTGGCTGGGTCGGCTTTTTTTGTTCTTTTCTCTTTTCTGGTTTTCTTCTTTTTCTTTTCTGTTTTCTTTGTAATTTCATTTTGTTTAGAATTTGAAAATTCTTTCAACATACGATAGTCTCCAAATTCCAAATGGAATATTTAGAGATGTTTGAATATTTCTTTTGGCTAATTTGGCCATATATTTACTGCACTTATATTCTTGATTTGAATTTGAATTTTATTTTAAAATCAAAATTGTTTCAAATCCCATTTTAAAAATAGGCAGGGCTCTAGATCATTGGCTAGACCTGTGGATTTTCATTTCATGCCAAAATAAATTCCAAAGCCAATTCTTGAATAATCCCAAGTTGATTTGAATTTGATTTTCAAAAAAATCAATTCAACTCCTTTAGGGATTTCCTTTATTTGGCTTAAATATTCTTGGGGCTTATTGAATGATCTTGCCCAATAATATTTCGAATGGCTTGGTTCCACCTATTGGCTAGCTAGTTTTCCACTAATCTCATTGGGTTCTAACCCTCCTAATCAAACAATCAATTAAATTCAACAAGCAATCAAGCAAACAGAGGTTTTGTTTGGAAAAAAATTAATTCCCTGTGAAATTTTCAACATACTAGATTTGGGAAAAATATGGGATGTGACAATATGATTACTAGGGTATGGAACAAATACAAGAATTTTTTGCTTTTAAGGGTGCTTATGAAATTGAATATTTGTCTGAAAATCTAGCTATACTTAGATATTGCCTTGAAAATAATAAATTCAATGCTGATATTGATGAATTTATTGAGAGAATGTCTGCTGCCATGGAAGAGATTAATATTTTGCAGGATTTTATGGAAGAAGAATTTGCTGAAATTGTGAGCTCATTAGATAAAAAAGACGAGGAGGAGAGCAAAGAACAAAAGGTGGAAGAGCAGATTAATTACCCGGTCCCTTCTAATGACAATAACTCTTTAACTCACATATTTTTTAATTTCCCTTCATGCTACCGAAGGATGAATGCTATGATAATTTCTATGATCCCTTGCTTTCGTTTGAAATATCCCTTTTTGATGAACTTCATGCTTGCTATGCTTGTGGCCATGATGCCAATATGAATTATGCTTATGGAGATGAACTTGATATAGTTCTTTTTGTTAATCATGAAATTGTTGCTATTGCACCCACACACGATAGTCCTATTATTTTTTTGAACTCTCCCAACTATACTATATCGGAGAAGTTTGTTCTTATTAAGGATTATATAGATGGGTTACGTTTTACCATTGCACATTATGATTTTGATGGATATAATATGCATGTGCTTGCTGCTCCTACTTTCCATTATTACTAGACCACAATGACGTGCGTTGTTGTGCCCATCTATTTTGATATCATAATAATGATATTTTTATATATAGATCACAATACTAATCGAAGTGAAGAATTAATCTGTATTACAATAAAACAAGGGACATGTGATGCACACGAGTAGATTTTTATTTTATTTTACACTTGACTTCTATCACGTCATTATAGAAAATGAAAGGAACTTTAAACAAAAAAATGATTATCCTGATAAAAGTACAATTTTCTAGAAATTACATGCATAATAATGATCATAACATCTATAGCTCACAGGAAACTATAGACAATAGAATGAATAGCAGCTTGGAAATAGCAAGCATCTCCATCACCCTCAAAATTCATATTGCCTTTTGTCATGTGAGCAAAACAGATCCAATTTTCAAAGTTTATTACATCTGCTCCTACAGCAAATCATTGCCCAAAATATCAACGGTATACACAAGACTACCATCATCTAGCATTGATGCCTTGCATAACCATCATCTAGCAATTGTTGTCATCCTTATCACAAGGGCAGAATACTAATTGAATAAAATATGCCACTTTTACAAATCATATCTAAGTTTCTTGTTGTGATTTATCCCAAATAACACAAATTTTATGACTGACCTAGAATGTGTGCATAGGTGCAGATACCATGTGTGCCATCTCCTTTATAATCCTCAAGAAATGAAAACAATTTTTAATAGAAGTGCCAAGAGAACACACAACATATCAATACAACAATATCAACAAAAATGCAGTTTAAACACATCAAGAGTGACTTAGGATCTCACCTTGAATTATTGGTAAAAATGTGGCCATGGATCAACTTATGGGTCAGGTTTGTGTTCAAGTGTCCTACCAGATGTATATAACTCACGTTCTAACTCACATTCTCACGCATCTGATATTATTAGTCAGGAGCAGCTTGAGGAGCTAGACCTCAGGGATGAAACCATACACAACAGGACAAGGCTTCTTTCTAAAAGAGCACGATTTCACAAAGCAGTGGCTGTTAAAGGAACCGGTTAAAGGAGTTAAAACTATGTTAATAAAACTAATTTGACAAACATAGGAGTTCTTGGCATCAACTGATGGACCAATTTATAGTTTTTTATCTCTCCATGATGAAGCAAGCACATACTTCTAATCACATCCTATTGCTGCGCCCATCACTTTGACAATAGAATGAAGGGAATTTCTGTGTTTATCTATCAGTGATCAAACAATTAGTTGGAGCTTGAGTTTGACATGTGTGTATGAGAAGTATGATGGTCGGATAACTCTTAATTTTCATTCATCTAAGACAACGCCTACCTTAGAAATCCTTCGACATGTCATTGATATATTGAAACCTCTGTCAAATAAAAATGATTGTGTTCTCTCGCTTCTAAAATTATGAAGATATATATGATGCATCTATATTACCACATAATTCCACATTTCACAATAACTTTTTGCCTTAGACTACACCTAGAGTTAACCCTCATATAGATCCAGCAAGACAATTTGACTATATATCTACAATAGGCTGGAAATCAAAGCATTAATATATACGGCTCTCATTTTAGTACTCAATCCTGGGAGAATTGTTAAAAATATTTCTGTTTTGGAAAATCATACCTAGATATGATATTCATCTCAACTGAGAACATACGAATTAGCAACTTATCTATGTAAGAATCGGGGCTTCGGGGACCCAGAAAGGTTCGAACTCTGGGGTGCACTCGCTCTCCTGCCCTACTCTGCCTCACAACCTGACGATGACTCTCCGGCGGATCGAACTAAGGAAGACGAACAAAGGAAACACAGTTTACCCAGGTTCGAGCCACCTCGCGGTGTAAGACCCTACTCCTGCTTGTCTGGATTGCTCGAGGATGAGGATGAGTACAAGGTGTGTTCTTTCCTGCCCAGGGATTGATCCCCTCTACGGTGACTGGTTCCGTACTCTTATATTGGCCTTGGTCCTCTTCCCCCTGACAAGGCATGAAGGGTTGCCACAACGGCCAGTTTGAAGCGGGACAGGACTGCAGCCTATCCTGACAAAAGTGGTCTTCGCCTGTCAAAGCTTCTCGTCGTGACGTGCTTGTGGGCTCGGGGGTGACCTCCGTCCTGCCGAGCCCCCGGTCTTGGTCCTCTTGTACAAGAAGGGAAACCTTTGGGGATTGCATTAGGGGTCCGTGAGCTGGCGTTGCTCCTCTATCACCAAAGAGGAAAGCCTCTCTGTTCGTGCCTGTTGGCATCGCTCCCGGTTTCGCTTGTCGCTGCACGCGTCACCCACGAGGCGGTAACGGCCACTCAACCTTGGCAGGCCGTCTTTGATCAAGCCGCCCCTGGGAAAGCGTCGGGGGCCTCCCCAGGAAGCGTCCTCACGAAGGGGGCTCCATGAGGCCATTGATGATGACTGCTGCTTCCTGCCTCGCGAGGCGTGGGCCCTCGCGAGGGCCTCACCCGTGAGGTCCAACGGTGGGCCACATTAGCCCACGACACGCGCCGTGCCTTGGGCCGCAGGCAGACGGCCCTGGGTACCCCTAGTCCCACGGGATCGACAGTAGCCCCTGGGCGGGGGGACGAACACGACGTCGGCCCCAACCGCCTGCGGGCCTGGGCTGACGCGTGGCGCACGACGGGTCATGGGATGCCTCCACTTCCCACGATGCCTCGGTAACCACTCCATGCCGGCATAAAGCCTGCGAGCAGCGTCGGGCCATCATTTCCCTTCCTTGTCTCGCGTCGCCCTCCTGCGCCTTCCTTCTTGCGTACACTTGCACCCAATCAGCCGAGCGACCGTCGCCTCCCATCTCGCTGTGTCGCCATGGCACTCCCTCGCAAGAGAATCGGGGTGGCCTCAACGGTGGAAGAGCCGCCTGCGCCGGAACCCGCCCTAGGCAGGTCCATAGTGCCCAACCGTGAGGGGCTCAACAAGGTCCTCCCGATGACCGCGGCCGCCTCCAATGAGTGGGGGCCGACCAAGATCTCGCCAGCCTCGTTGCCCCTCGCTGAGCTGGATGCCACCTCCATCGTCCTCTACCTTCCTGCGCTCTTCTCCGGCTTACTTCCTCCGTTCTCAGATTTCTTCGATGCCATGCTCTCGCATTACCAAATCCGCGCATTGAATTTCGAGCCGAAATCCGCTCTCCTTCTCTCATTGTTCGCCTTCCTGTGTGAGGCCTTCCTGGGTGTTTCCCGCTCGGTGGCGCTGCTCCGACACTTCTTCTCCCTCCAGCTGACCGCGCCTAGCCAGTGCTCTGGGTGCGTGTCCTTCCAGGCTGTGGACGCGACGGCGGGCGAATGTATCGACATGAGGGTCAACCCCGACACGGGAGGCTTCAGGCGTTAGTGGGTGTATGTGGACGCCGGCCGATACAACCCCTGCTACTGACCCTGTCGTCCCCGGCGGTGCCGAGCCCTGGGTGGAGGCACGAGAAGCTTGATGACCTGAGGTTGTCGCCGATCATGAGGAGGTTGGCCACCCTGAGGGCAGCAGGGGTGACCACGACGCTAGTCATGAGGGAGTTCCTCCGGTGAAGGATTGCTCCCCTTCAACGTCATTCTCGCCCGATGTGGGCCTTGTTGGTCCAATGGACCCCATGCGGCTCCACCGAGATCGCCTGTCACCCGAAGTGTTAGATGGGGTGCTTCGAGTCTTGACCGGCGAAGCAGCTGGTGGCCTCCCTCGGGAGGGGTGCCCCCTGTACAAGTACAAGAACAAGGAGGACATCGCCCGGGCCATGCCCCACTTCGACAAGTGGGGGCTGCTCCCGAAGCGCCACAAGGGGCCGCGAGGCGACCCTGCCTTGGTGGTCCCTGAGCCTGGGACCATAGTGGGCCTGGGGCCTTTAGCCGAGACAGCAGGGAGCGACGGGCACCTACCCCAGAAGACCCGCTGCCAACTCTTCCTTGCGCCTGCGGGTGCCTGCAGTGCCGCCCCGCCTGGAAGCGAGGCTGTCTCCCTTGGCATGACGAGCCTTGCCATCGACCTCAGGGCGGCGGCCTCGGGGCCACACTCTCTTGTGGGGGGCGCCGCGAGCATGCACACTGTTTTCTTGGCGAGGGGGGCGGAGGCCGGCGTCGAGGCCGCGCCGTCGCCCCACAGGGTCATCCGCGACGAGAAGGCCCTGCCTGAGAGCAGCGTGGGCGTGCTACCGAGGGTGTTGAGGAAGAGAAGATGGGCCGCCACAGGCGAGTAAGCATTGTGTCTTGGCTTTGTTTGCTTATGCACTCCGGGCGTGCCTGACCCCTTATCCGTCGCAGGTTTCCCGCTAGCAAAAAGGCTAAGGAGCACCCGCGCCCAGCGAGCACTTTCCCACCGCCAGCGGAGCCTAGGGAAGGCAGCAAGTACGTGCCCCATCAGATCCCGGACACGTGCCCGGGCACAAGGCGGTTTCTCCTTCGCCCGTCGGGACCGTGGGGCGAGGGGCGACAGCTCACCCCACATCCCCTGGAGGGGACCCGGCTTACAGGGACGCAGCAGTGGTCCCTCCGGGGGTGCCCCTGGGAGGCCGCTCCTCAGCCTCGAGAGCGCCCTGCCGTGCGGCCCACGCCGAGCAAGCGGGGATGCAAAAGCCATCCGGAACTGCCGTCCAGGCCAGCGCTGGGGGCGGGCTTGGTGGGCCCTACACCTCAAGAGGGGCCCGGAGCCCGCGGCGTGCGCCGTCCTGCCACGACGGGGCGGAACGGGAACCGGCCGGCCCCCAGCCCCCGAAGGGCGGCACCGGGGCCTTCGAAGCTTCAGCGGTGGACGAAGGCACGGGGCCTAACCCGGACTGGGCCATGGCGCTCGTGAACTCCTGGACCTCGATCCGACACGGCCTTCTGCGGAACGCAGAAAGATTGCTGGGGGAGCTCGGGGCAGAACTTCGGGGTGCCGAATAGCGCTTCACCGAGGAGCGGTTGCGCTTGGCCCACGGGTGGCACCAGCTCGATATCGCCGTCAAGCTAAGCTGTCGGCAACATGAGACGGCACGCTCAAAGGCGAACAATCCGTCGCCGAGGCGAGGGAAGCACGCAACCGCGCCCTCCGGGGGGTGGAGGAAGCAGATGAGCATCGCGAGGCAGCTGAGGCCCGCAAGCGGGAACTTCAGGCCTCAAACGCCGTCCTGGAGCGGCAACTTCAGGAGCGGAGGAACGCCCTTTCCTCCCGCGGTGAAGGGCTGGCAGCCGAAGAGAAGAAGCCGTGTGAGCTCGCTCTCCACGAGGCAGATCTTTGGGCTCTCGAACAACAACTTGCCCTGGCGTCGTCAGAGCATAGCCTGGAGCGCCAGCGGCTGGAGGCGCTAGATAGCGAAGTCACCGCTGCCACAGCCACCTACAAGCAACGCATGAAGGTGGTCAAGGGGGGGCTGACGCGAGGGTCGAGCGAGCCCGCAAGGATTATAACAATAAACTGAAGCTGCAAGAAAGCCGCTTCAAGACCCGGCGCGCAGAGTTGCAGCGTGAGATAGATGGCCTCAGGAAGACGCTTACCCGAGCGGAGGTGCAGCGGGATGCCGCGCTTAAGGCCCAGGCTACTGCCGCAGACAAGATGGCGTCGCTCTAGGAACAGGTGGATGACGATGTGTCCCTCGTGGAATGGGCGACGAACAAAGCGAACCAGGCCCGATGTTGGCAGCATCTGCGCTCGAACATGTTCTAGGGCCTCGAGCAGCAAGCTCGCCGGGCCCTGGGATTCATCTGCAAGGGGGACGTCTCCAGCCCTCTTGTGCCTGACGACGCCGGCTATCTTGTTTTTTTCACCAAGGTCGTGGAGCGGCTCGAGGCGGGTGCCAGGACGGTGGGCGAGCTGATTGAAGGAGAGAGTCGCGACCTTCTGTCCCAGGCGCTAACGCGCGTCTTCAGTCATCTCCTTCGCGTCGACACCAGCTTTGATTTCGAGGCCGTGATGGCCCCGCTTCCTGACGCGATCTGTGGCATCCTAGGGAAGGCAGTGGAAGATCATCTGAACGCGCTGAGCGCGCAGTTCACCCTTGGCAACCAGGACGACCAGGAAGGGTCTGAGGAGCGTGAAGGTAGGAACGACGGCGAAAGCGACGCGTCTCCCTAGGGCCCCTTTAATTCTTCTGCTGATATCAGTTTGTAGCCCCGCTGAGGCGTGAAGCCAGCATTTTGTTTTGAACACTATGTTACTGTAATTGGTACTCGTGCTTTGTATGGCTTCCTCTGGTGCTTCTTTCATACCTCGGGATATCGAGATGTGACCTTTGCGTGAGGCTCGGCCGTCACCAGTAACCCAAGTCGCGCTGCCTGTGCGAGACCTGCTAGGAGGCGAGGGCGTCCGGCCTTAGGGGTATAGCGCACACTCATCAGCTTACTCATGCGCGTCGCGCGAGAAGAGCAGGTGCCAAAGGTCATGGCGAGGTGGTGCGCGCAAGGACAGGCCCATGACCCGGAGCCCACACGTTGGGGTTTCGGTGCCATGGGGACCAACCGGGGCGTAGACACCGTGCCCCAGGCCCCACTCGTGTGACGCCCAAGAGGGAGACGTTGAGCGCGCTTGGTTTGAAAAGGAAAATCCAACAAAACTCCGCAAAAATCCGAAAAACCAAAGTCTTTATTAAAACGGGGGAAAACTCGTTTACAAGCAAAAAGAGATGCGACTGACGTGACCTGCACGGGTCAGCCTGGGGTTAGTGTGGCCCGTGGGGCATCTTCTTGATCTTTCCACCAGCGCGATGCATCGGGCTTCCACTTGGGCATGGGCATGGTTCTTCCACTAGCGCGATGCATGGGGCTTCCACTTGGGGGTGGGCATAGTCGCGGTTCGACAGTTATTCCTCTAGCGCGGAGCATGGGGCTTCCACTTGGGCGTGGGCGGAAGTCCTCCCGACGCCACAGCGCGATGCATCGGGAGGCTCCGGGGCGTGTACAGCCCCACTCATCCTTACGTGAGAGTGTCATGGGTAGAACTTGCGAAGGTGCTGGATGTTCCAAGTGTTTGGCACTGGAACCCCACCCTCCGTCTCCAGGAGGGCGGCGCCTGGCCTGGAGACATGGGCAATCCTGAAGGGGCCCTCCCACATGGGCGAGAGCTTGTGGAGGCCCTCCCTGGAGAGGACCCGCCGCAGGATGAGGTCCCCGACCTCGAGGGTCCGAGGGCGGATGTTGCGGCTATGGTAGCGCCGCAAGGCCTGTTGGTACCTCGCGGCGCAGAGGGCGGCCTGGCGGTAGGCCTCCTCAAGGAGCAAAAGGTCGGCTCCCCGCGAGTCATCCTGACAAGACTCGTCGAACGCTAAAACCCGTGGGGAACCATGCTTAAGCTCCAAGGGGAGGACCGCCTCAGCCCCGTAGACGAGGAGGAAGGGGGTTTCGCCGGTGGGCTTAGTCGCGGTGGTGCAAATAGACCACAACACGGATTGCAGCTCATGCTGCCACCCACTCCCGCAGGCTTCAAGCTTCCTCCTAAATCTCCTGGTCTTGAGGCCTTTGAGGACCTCGGCGTTGGCGCGCTCGGCCTGACCATTGCTGCGCGGGTGCGCCACATAGGCGTAGCATATCTGTGTACCTAGGTTAGCGCAATATGACTTGAAAAGACCACTCGTGAACTGAGAGCCGATGTCGGTGATGACGCGGTTGGAGATGCCGAACCGGCATACGAGACCTTTGATGCACCTAACTGCCGAGGCAGCCAAGATGGTGCGGACGGGCTCGACCTCCGCCCACTTAGTGAACTTGTCGATGGCGACTTAGAGGTAGCGATTCCTGCCGGCCGCGCGGGGGAAAGGGCCTAGAATGTCCAGCCCCCACACCGCGAAAGGCCAGGAGTGTGGAATCGTCCGCAGCCCCTGCGCAGGCTGGTGGATCTACTTGGCGTGGAACTGGCAAGCTTCGCAGGACCGTACCAGCTCGGCGGCGTCGTGGAGCGCAGTAGGCCAATAGAAACCGCTGCGCAACACCTTACCAGCGAGGGTGCGCGACGAAGAGTGATGCCCGCAATCTCCCCCATGGATGTCGGCGAGCAGCTCGCGCCCTTGCTGCTCCGAGATGCACCGCAGCGAGATGTTGTTGGGCCATCTTTGGTACAGCTTGCCATCTCGCAGACAGTACGCGGTGGCCTGGTGGGCGACACGCTCCGCCTCCGCATCCTCTGCGGGGAGGTCGCCGCGAAGCAGATAGGCCTTGAGATCGGCGATCCAATCGCCCTCTTGAGGTCCCAGTGCTAGCAGCAAGCGGTCTCCTGAGGGTGAGCCGCAGTCCAGCGTGCCTACTGGTGGCGCGGGCGGCAGCTCCTCTTGCAGCAGTGCGGTGCCGAGGACAAGCGGCGCAGCCGATGGCTTGAGAAGTCTTTCCTCGAAAACGCCGGGGCATTGGGGCTCGCGGCGAGACGCTCGTTTGGCGATGTCGTCGGCCTCCTGATTAGCACCACGTGGGATGTGCTGCAACTCCACACCAACGAAGCATTTCTCAAGTTTGCGTACCTCATCAAGATACACCACCATGTGCTCGTCCTTTGGTTTGTATTTTTTGATGGAGAAGTTGACGAGGAGCTGAGAGTCACCCTTGATTACAAGACGCTTGATGCCGAGGGCGGAGGCGGCCTTAAGGCCGGCGATCAGTCCCTCGTAATTTGCGATGTTGTTGGAGACTTCCTCATCATGCCTGAAGCATAGCTGGACCACGTAGCGTAGCTTGTCGCCTTTTGGCGAGGTGAGCACGACGCCATCCCCCGCGCCCTGCATGGAAAAGGCACCGTCGAAGCACAGGACTGAGCTGCAAGGTGCCTCATCCCCAGGCAAGAGGGATTCGCCCTCGCGAGGCTCATCCTCGCCCGGGGCAGTCCAATCTGCCACGAAGTCTGCCAGGGCCGCGCCCTTGATGACCCTGGTGGTGCAGAACTCCAGCTCAAAGGCCTGCAGTTCGATGTTCCACTCGGCGACCCTGCCCGCGGCGTTTGGACTACGCAGAATCTTCTCAAGGGGTACGCGGAGACGACCCTGATAGGGTGCCCTTGGAAATAGAGACGCAGTTTCCTGGAGGCCATCAGGAGCGCGAGGAGGAGCTTATGCTGCATGGGGTAGCGCTTGTGTGCATCCCTCAGCACTACGCTAACAAAGTACATCGGATGCTCCACATGACGCTTGACCATGGTGACCATGTCATGCTCGCCGGGGTGCCCAGGGGCCGAAAGCGCGAGGGGCCCTGGGGGCACAGCTCTGGGGGCCGCGGGAGCCTCTTGAGGAGGGGCAGCCCCGTGCGGGGGGCGTCCTCCTGAGGGGCTCCTGCATCCGGCCCTGATGAGGCTTGTCTGAGCTCATGTGATGCCTCCTGGGTGACCGCCAGTTGTTTCTTTGCGTGGGCTCATCCTTCCCGCTCCACTAGGAGGGCCGCGCTGGCTGTCTGGGGGGTGGCAGCCAGGTACAGCAGCAAGCGTTCGCGGGGTCGCGGCGCGACCATGATGGGAGGGCTTGTGAGATACCGCTTGAGGTCCGCAAAGGTTGCGGCCGCTTCAGGGGTCCACGTGAACGGCCCTAACCTCTTCATCAGCTTGAAGAACGCTAATGCCCGCTCGCCAAACTTGGAGATGAAGCGCCTGAGGGAGGCTAGGCACCCTACCAGCTTCTGCATTTCTTTTGAGTGTCCGGGGAGGTTGCATCCGCGTGATGGCCTTAACCTTTTCGGGGTTCGCTTCGATTCCCCGATGTGATACGAGGAAGCCGAGTAGCTTGCCGGACGGGATCCCAAAAACACACTTGTCGGGGTTGAGCTTCAGGTTGACCATGTGCAGGTTCGCGAAAGTTTCCTCCACATCTTCGATGAGCGACTTGGCCTCATGCGTCTTGACCACAATGTCGTCGACATAAGCCTCCACATTTCTCCCCCGCCGGGGCCCCAGCATGATGTGCATCAGCCGCTGGAAGGTGGCACCAGCACTCTTCAGGCCGAAAGTCATGCTCACGTAGCAGAATACCCCGCAAGGGGAGATGAAAGCTGTATTCTCCACGTCCTCTACCGCCATCTTGATCTGGTGGTAGCCTGAGAAGGCGTCCAAGAAGCACAACAGATCGCAGCAAGCAGTGGAATCCACAATCTGATCGATGTGCGGGAGAGGGAAGGGATCCTGGGGGCAGGCCTTGTTGAGGCTGGTGAATTTGACGCACATCCGCTCCTTGCCGCCCTTCTTGGGGACGACGGGGTTGGCGAGCCACTCCGGGTGGTGCACCTCGCGGACGACCCCAGCCTTTTGCAATTTTTGCACATCCTGAACAATGAAGTGCTGCTTTTCCGACGCTTGGCGCCGCGCTTTCTTCTTGACGGGGTGCACGTTGGGACACACCGCCAGGTGATGCTCGATCACTTCTCTCGGAACTCCGGTCATATCAGTCGCCTTCCATGTGAATACATCTGCATTCGCCCTAAGGAAGGTGACGAGTGTCCTCTCTTGCTCCGGGGTGAGGCCTGCGCCGATGGTGAAGGTGTGGCTCGAGTTGCTACTGTCGAATGACACCTTCTTTGTCTCAGCTCAGTCCTGGGAGAACTGCTGCTTCTTTCCTGCCGGCGCTATCTCGGGGGGCGACGCCTCGCCCCCGTTAACCGGTCGTGTGGCAACTGGTCGCGTGGCCGTGGTGGCTTTGTACACATGCCCGAGGTTGCTAACCGCGTCCTTCTCGTCGCATTTGACGGTCATGACGCTAGCGCAACCGGGTATCTTGATGACATTGTAACCCGGGTGGGTCGCCGCCATGAACTTAGTGAGCGCTGGATAGCCCAAGATGGCATTGTACGGGAGGCCGATGTGCGCCACGTCGAAGTCGATGAGCTTAGTGCGGTAATTGTTGCGCGTGCCGAAGGTGACGGGGAGGCGTATCTGCCCGAGGGGGGCCACGGTCCCGCAGACCACCCCGGAGAAAGGCCTGGTGAGCTTCAGCTAGTCGTAGGGCACCTGGAGTGCCTCGAAGGTCACGACGGAGATAATGTTGAGTCCAGCGCCCCCATCGATGAGAGTCTTGGTAACCGCAACATTGCTGATAGTGGGGGTGCACACCATGGGGAGAGCGCCCGCGATAGCCGCAGACCTCGGGTGATCCCCTGCGTCGAAGGTGATGTCGCGTAGTGCCCAGCTAGGCGATGGCGCAGGCCCTTGTTCCCTGAGGGCAGCGCCCACTTTGCGAAAGGATGGCTTGAAGTGGCGGTCGGTGACCGGGTCCTGGGGTACACGGAGGGGTACACAGAGGATTCCTGTTGCCCGCGGGCAGCAGGTTTAGTGGCTGTGGCGGCTTCAGCGCCGACAGAGTGGCGGGAGTCGTCACGGTCTACAAGCACGGTCTGAGCGACCCGGGTCACCCTGCACTCGGCACGCACGCGGCGAGCGTCGGCCATGGGGTTTGTGAATACGGAGCCGAAACGGAGTTGGACAACGTCGGCGCACCCCTACCTGGCACGCCAAATGTCGGAATCGGGGCTCCGGGGACCTAGAAAGGTTCGAACTCTAGGGTGCACTCGCTCTCCTTTCATACTTTGCCTCACAACCTCACGACAACTCTCCGGCGGCTCGAGCTAAGGAAGACGAACAAAGGACACACAGTTTACCCAGGTTCGGGCCACCTCGCGGTGTAAGACCCTACTCCTGCTTGTCTGGATTGCTTGAGGATGAGGATGAGTACAAGGTGTGTTCTTTCCTGCCCAGGGTTCGATCCCCTCTACGGTGGCTGGTTCCCTACTCTTATACTGGCGTTGGTCCTCTTCCCCCCGAAAACACAAGGCGGGAAGGGTTGCCACAATGGCCAGTTTGAAGGAGGACAGGATTGCAGCCTATCCTGACGAAAGTGGTCTTCGCCTGTCAAAGTTTCTCGTCGTGACATGCTTGTGGGCTCGGGGGTGACCTCTGTCCTGCCAAGCCCCCGGTCTTGGTCCTCTTGCACAAGAAGGGAAACCTTTGGGGATTTCTTTAGGGATCCGTGAGCTAGCATTGCTCCTCTATCACCAAAGAGGAAGGCCTCTCTGTTCGTGCCTGCTGGCACCGCTCCTGGCGCCGCCTAGCGCGGCACGCGTCACCCATGAGGCGGTAACGGCCGCGCAACCTTGGCAGGCCATCTTTGATCAAGCCGCCCCTGCGAAAGCCTCGGGGGCCTCCCCAGGAGGCGTCCTCACGAAGGGGGGCTCCATGAGGCCCTTGATGATGACTGCTGCTTCCTGCCTCGCGAGGGCCTCGCCCGCGAGGTCCGACGGTGGGCCGCATTATCCCACGGCACGCGTAATGCCTTGGGCGGCAGGCAGACGGGCTTGGGTACCCCCAGTCCCACGGGCCCGACAATCTGCCTCTCCCGTTAACTCTTGCTACTGCCAATGCTATTGCACTAGGAGATAACAAGTCCTCCAAAACATTGTTTGGCACAAAGTACTGGAAGGGCTTCTTCCCACCGTTGATTGTTGAGAACCTGCCGGAAAAGATTTCCTTATGTGCCTATTCGTTCTACATTCAGAAATGGGAAATGTTTGAATGAGTGAGTTTACTAAAATTCTATCATGTTATGTATACAATAACGAACATGTCAAAGCACTAAAACAATATGTTCATTGAAACATTCTATATTGTATTAAATTCAAATGTTGCATGCCTGAAAATATGTTCTCTGGTACAATAAACCTTTCAGGGGTAATATTTTAAGCATCCGACTACTCGCTAAGCAATTTAAACTGAAACACATACACACTATTACACGAAAACTTCTTTCTAAAATTGACATCAAAAGTGTCAAAGGATAAGAATAATAGCCGTGCAACCTAATCAATCTGATGGTTTTGTTCATGTGAATTATCTTCAGGGGTTGAACACGAAATGAACGACTCCCTTCCATCTGCCCATAAGGTGGCGTTGTAAAGGTATTTATGCATTAAGAAAGTCAAGAGAGAATGAAATGGATCATATGAAACATCTGATCTGAATTTATTGCATGTTCTATTTATATCACCAATACCAGAGGATACATCAACATCTGTAGAGCAAGCTAAGAGCCATTGTGATTCGTCCGTTGAAAAATTCTCCAAACCAATATACCTGAACCAGCACCAGGCACTTGGATTGATAGGACCTGCAACCAACATAGAGAAAATCACTTCAAATAAAATGAACATAGTCGAACCATGAGTAGAGAAGGGATTGTGTGGTGGGGAGAGAGAAAAACTACAAAGGTTGAAGATGGAGGAGTAACCTCGTGGATTGGAGAAGCATGGCTCCTAGTCTGCTAGAGGGTGGAGGCTCCATGGCATCCATGGCACAGAGTAGGCAGATGTATCCTCATGCAACCTAGGTGAGGTCCTGTCCCGGCGTGTTGTGCTGACCTCCGAGGTGGCCAAGCTAAAAACCTTGGCTAGGTGGAAACTGCCGGCAGATATGGGCATCTCGTGGCCGCCTGACCTGGTCAATCTCCCTTTCTTTTCTCTTCTGATGAGATGAGGAAGAGAGGGTAGTAGACGAGATGGACAGCTTTGGGGGATTGGATTAGGGCGAAGGCCGACGGCGAGGTGGCGTGAGCCATATGAGGTAGTTGGCGGCGGTGATGCATGAGGGGAGGGGAGGGGAAGGGAGGGTAGCGTTTCATGGTGGGTCGTAAGTAGATGGTGGACATGAGAAAAATCACCGCCGCTCATTAACGATCCGATGCTAATTTGTATCAATGAACGAGAGGCATCCGATTAGGCTTCTGGAATAGCAGCCCTAGGAACGTCGGCCCTAGAGCCGCCCACGTGGGCGGAAATGATGCATCGCACGGCTAGTGACGCCTGAGACCCAGCATCCAACGGTCAGAAGCAATGGATGCGTGAGAAGGCTTGGATTAGATGTGGTTATACTGTCCTTAATTAATGATAAAGGAACCAAATCATCACCTCTCTATGTTTCCGATAATATAAAATTGCAAGAAACTATTTGTGCTATGTTTTGCCTTTACTTTGTGTGAATGAATTGTTATTTTATGACATGCCAATGCATAGGAAGAGAGTTAGACTCCGATGTTCTATGATACATATTACTTTGTGCTCACTGCTAAATTACAAATCATTGTTAATTAAAATTTGCTTTGATATACCTTGGGATCCGGGTGGATCAATTACTTGAGCACTATATGCCTAACTTAATGGCTTTAAAGAAAACGCTGGCAGGGAAACAACCCGAAAGTTTTAGAGAGTCATTTTATTATTTTGCGTTCTTTAAAATAAATAAGAACAAAAAATAAACAAAGTTGGGAACTTAAAAGGTTTTGAAAAAGAAAAGTAAAAGAGAGAAAGACGAGCACCGTTGAAGTGGGGGACGTCCTTGAACTTTTGTTCATGCCCATGGAAACTTTGTTATTCTTTATTACAGAAACTTTTCAACAACAATAATTATCACCTTGAACAAATCCATTGTATTATAAGAATAATGTGCCAAGATTTACCTTTAGGATGTTTTAATTGCTCGTTTGATATGTGTTGTGCAAAAACAGAAACTTTTGTAGTATTTGATATTTGGTATTTTATCGGAACGTCAATTTTTTTGAAATTTTTACATAGTACCTTTATGCAAATTCTTTTTTACATCCTAAGTTTTCTAAATTGTTTGAGTTACACAAGTATATGTTTCATCTACTTCTTTACAGAATGTCCTATTTTTCACCAATTGTTGTCATAGTATCTTTATTTGCTTATGTTTGACATCTTGTTGAGCCCCATTGATTTGGGAGCCATAGAATTCTGATAGCATATAGTGGGTAATGTTGAATTATGATTATACAATAATGTTATAGCAATACATGATGGGATTTGATGTTATATGTACTAACCCTTCTAATAAAAGTTCTGTTAAGTTTTGTGTGGATGAAGTGCTCAAAGATCGAGGAGGTATCGATATGAAAAGAATAAGGAGAGGCAAGAGTACAAGCTTGGGGATTACCAAGGCACCCCAAGTAAATATTCAAGGAGATTCATGCATCTAAGCTTGGTGATGCCCCGGAAGGCATCCCATCTTTCTTCCTCGACAATTATCGGTATGTCTCAGTTTTTGTTTTGGTCACATGATATGCAAAAATACTTGGAGCGTCGTGTGCCTTTTATTTTTATTTTATCAATGCACCATGATGGTATAGGATAGTCCTTGGTTGATTTACAGAATGTTGTGTGCGCTTCAGTTATATCTTTTGAGTATCGCAACATAGAATCCTTCGTGTGCTTCACTTTTATCTTTTGAAGTTTGGATGCTCGCTCCTCTACATTGGCAAGACCGTTATTTGTTGTCGAGGTACGACAATCTATGGGACCGGCAAGGCTCCTTCCGGTTCGACTGTGGGGATATACGCACACAAAGAGCAACACCAACCAAAGCGCACTGCAGGATTTAGACAGGTTCGGGCCACCCGGAGGTGTAATACCCTACATCCTGTGTGGTTGTTTGTATGATTATCTCCAAGGTACAGGGACCGCAATAACCTGACAAGAGTGCTCGAGAGTGCTGCTACACGTGCAAATGGACAGGGTTTTGACCATTGTGAAGGTAGCCAAGGACCTCCTTTCATAGGCCAAGGGGTTACCACAATGGCTAAAAAGGTAATTACACAAGGGTAAATAGTGTATGTAACAGTGGTTAAACTACTGAGATTGGCTACAATGTGAAATACCTAACCCTGACGTATTAGGATAGGAGCATTAAATGCGCCGCGAGGTGTCGCGTCGGCGTCGCTCTCCTGCAAGGATAGTCTCTCCTTCTGTGTCGCCCACCCAACTACCTCTTATTCTTCCGCCACGCCATTAGGATGGGTGTCATTAAAGCTATTGTAATCCTCTGGTATCGCTACGTGTTGTGGTTTTGTCACGGCAAGATGTCCTCGTGAGAGAACTTAGGTGTGAGGCCATGGCAACTAGGTGGTAGCTTGAACGGGGTTGGTCGGAATCGAGAGACGTGTGTCTTACCCAGGTTCGGCCCCTTCGATGGAGGTAAAAGCCTACGTCCTGCTTGTCTATTATTGATGATGATGATGATATCAATTACAAGGGTGTCGTTTCGCTACCTCTAGTCTCGAGGGTTTCTAATCTGTCTATCTGTAATGACTTGACCTCTTAGGGTGCCCTGCCCCTCCTTATATAAGTTGAAGGGGCAGGTTTACATATAGAGTCCTAGTAGGATTAGGACTAGTCTCTCTTATAATACAAGAGGAATCCTAGTCTGGGTATTGCTTCCCTTAATTGGAGTCCTACTCCTCGAGCCGGCCCTCCAGGCCTCTCCGTGAGCCGCCTTCCGCCGGGTTGCACACTGGGCCTTTGAACCTGCCCATTCAAGTCGGCATATCGGGCTCCTTGTTAAGTCGGTCTCCTGCCGGGTCTCGTCACTGAGCCCTTGGTTCTTCCTTGTCATCTTTATCTTAACCCGGAAAATAGGGCGACCCATAGAGCTTTCAAACTGTAGGCCGGGTCAAACCTTTAGCCGGGTTATAACCATGGGGAATATCCCCGACATTAGCCCCCATGTTAGCTAGAATTTATTCATGGTAAGCTCCTGAAATAAGAATAATAGATATGCCAAGGGACTGGCTTGCTCCACTGGCCGGCTTATTTCAATGAAGTGGCTCCTCGAAAATTCGGGTCTCTCTTTGTCATAACATTGGGCCGGCTTCACAATCCACTTGCTGATGTGGTTTCCTCATAGAAAAAATACGGGTCGTTGGACGTAGTGGATGCTGAATTAGGATGAAAATATTGTTGATTTATGGATGTAGAAATTGTCAACTTGTGAAGCCGGGTTGCATATATAGATTCTGCCGGGTTATGAACATTGATGATGTCGGGTCGTGATCGTTGGCGCTGCCAGGTCAAACAACTGGACTTCAATTGACTTGATAAAATTATTGGGAATAAAGAAATCCGTGTGATGTTGAGACGGCTTTCAATTCTTCGGCTAGATAAAATTATTGGGAATAAAAGATCCATCTCATGTTGAGTCGGCTTCTGTACCTTTCAATGAATAACTTGGAGAAGATGATCTTTGCAAACCTTCACCAAGAAATGAGACCCGTCTCGCTAAAAAGTGATAGCTTGAAGGTGTTCTATTTTTTATCTCCATATTACCTGTGGCGCCCAAGCTCCGAATTTATCAGTTCATGATGACTTGGTGCTTTGCAATAGTATCTTTGACTGTGTAGCCTCCAAGTGTCGGGTTGTCTTGCCTGCAGTAACCTGGGATTTTGAACTTAATCTTGAATATTGTAGATATATAGACGCAAATAATGTAGCCCCCAAGGGCCGGCTCATTATGCAATAATGAGCAGGGACTTTGTAGATCTGATTATGTAGACTTGAGGGAGCAATGTGTAGCCCCCAAGGGCCGGCTCATCTTCTTGAGTTAACCGGGTCTTCTGATAATGTGATGATTTGAAAAGCGACTTGCATTAGCCCCCAAGTGCCATGTTGAGTGTTCACAGCTACATGGGACTTGATGTTTTGTAGGCCAAAATTGTCTGATGTAGCCCCCAAGTGCCGGGTCATTTGTCAACGGTGACTCAGGACTTCAGAAACTTGAACAATGTAGCCCCCAAGTACCGGGTCGTTTGCCTGCGGCGACTTGGGACTTCAGAAAATTTGATCTGAGTAGTGTAGCCCCCAAGTGCCGGGTCATTTGCCTGCAGCGACTCGAGACTGTGTGAGAATTATATAATCCATCATAATTTGATATTAACCTGATTTGAATGAATCCTTGACCGTGGTTGTAACCCGGTATTTTATCGAATACCTTGGAATAATGCCTTTGTGCTTGAAATGAAATCCTTCCCCATGGTTGCGGAGCAACCCGGCAAATATATGTTCGGGAAATCCATAAGTGTTGTAGTTTAGTACAGAGAACAAGTTGAAAAAAATCCAAGAGCCGGTCAATTAGATGACCTTGCATTATATGTGATAAACTGGCTTAGCAATATAGACCAGCTCTTTGAGAGTAATCATTTCTTCTGAGCTGGCTTGGAAACCCCAATCATTTAATACTGGTTATGATAAACCATGATGAAGATCCGTCCATTTTGGCTATCAAAGATTTGTTTGTTCCTGCAGAAGTTACGATGTAACCCGGTTTGAAGACCGGCTTTCGACAACATAAACATATATAGATATGTAAGCATGATGCATTGTGCAATGATGCAATGCAGGATGATGTATGTATATGATACAAAATGCCTGCTTTCGAGGCTCAAGTCTTACTTCGATGAAACTAGCATGATAGCCATTGGTTTATCCTTGCTTTCTGTAAGCCGGCTCTCACATGACCCAATCGATGTTTTAACCTGCATAAGTTCAGGGTCCATATGGATTGACTTATCGAGAGTACACGGGGTCGGAGTAGCATCTTGCAAACAGGTAGGTTTAACCAAGTTTCAATGAAGCTGGCTTAATAGCCCATGGAGTATCCTCGCTTTTTGTATACCGCCTCTCACGCGACATAAGCCAGTGTTTTAACCAAGACAAGTTCAGGGTCATACAAATGATTGAGTTGTCATGAGTACACCGGGTCACCTAAGCGGAGTAGCATCAAGCAGACTGGCATGTTTAACCATGATACATTGTGGCGTTATTGCCGGGTCAAGAGGGTGAGAAAGTTAAACTCGGTGAGTTGGAAGCCCCCCAAGTGACCCTGTTATACATTTTGCCAAGAAGGCAGGATACCTATGTTTGAACTGCGCATCGTGGCAGCTAGTCCTCTTTGGCAACCTTTAATTTTCGCCAATGAGGCAGGGTACCCATGTTCGAACTGTGCATCATGGCGGCTAGTCCTCTTTAGCAACCTTTAATTTTCGCCACTGAGGCAGGGTACCCATGTTTGAACTGTGCATCATGGCGGCTAGTCCTCTTTGGCAACCTTTAATTTTCGCCACTGAGGCAGGGTACCCATGTTTGAACTGTGCATCATGGCGGCTTGTCCTTTGTGGCAACCTTTAATTTTCGGCACTGAGGGAGGGTACCCATGTTTGAACTGCGCATCGTGGCAGCTAGTCCTCTTTGGCAACCTTTAATTTTTCGCCAATAAGGCAGGACACCCATGTTTGAACTGCGCATCGTGGCAGCTAGTCCTCTTGAGCGACGTTTAATTTTTCACCAATAAGGCAGCAGCCCCCGGGATCGGGTTATTTTCCCTGCGATGACCCGGGGTTATTGAATTTTTGAACCCGGTTGAATCTGCCGAGTTATGTGTGTGTAGCCCCCGAGTCTTAAGTCAACTCGAGGAGTTGGCTTGTGAATCTTTATACTTGGCTATTGCATAAGCTGTTGTAGAGTTGATGGCTGAAAGTTATTGAAGCCAGAGGTCGGCGAGTTGATGATCTTTATAATGCTCGTCGTATGTCCTCCCATTACTGGCTACTATCTCTTGGTCCGGCTCTCATGGCTCCTCTAGGGCCATTTGATTTTCTTTGTTTCGCTGCCGGCTTTAGAATTGTCGGCTCAATGGTGGCCGGCTCAAATTGTAGCTTCTCCTGGAATGTTTCCTCCGTGTCGGACTTTCTTATATCTTCGATGTGCTCGCTTAAGACATGATTCCAATTGTCACTTTTTCCTTTGCTCCAATGTCGTTGAAGGAGACCTGGCCGTGGGGGCGGCGGCTTGCGCGTGTCTGTTTGGCGGCTCATACGGGTGGGTGCGGCCCTGGCATATTGATATAGATGCGAGAGTTACCCGCGGCATTGAAAATCGGTGCAGATGCGAGTCGTCCACGGCGTTGTAAGCTCGTGTGGACACGCGAGGCGGCCACGGCGCTGTTGATGTAGACTGGGCCGTTGGAGCGTGTCGGCGTACGACACCTATGGGATCGCGTGGATCCCTTTATGGTTCGGCAGGGAAAAGGCTTGCACAAAGAGCAGATCCAACGATCAACACAAGGAATTTTTACCCAGGTTCGGGCCGCTGAGAAGCGTAAAACCGTACTCCTGCTTTAGTTGTATTGAATGTGTTTGAACTCTGGCTCCAGGAGCGCTTGCGATGAACAGTACGTTCGAGCAGCAGTTACGCATGCAGAATGGGCCAGAAGGTCCTCCCCTCTGTAACTACGCCTTGGGCCTCCTTTTATACATCCAAGGGGTCACCAACAGTGGCGAAGTATAAGAGGTGTAAAGTTGCTACAGTGTCATCATACCTAAAACTGACGACTTAGGACAAACGCATTAAATGCTCCGTTTAGGTGTCCCTTAGCTTCTTGGGGACGGGAAAAGAGGCCGTCCCATCAGCACCGCTTAATCCCACCGCCGTTAGCGCCCTGACACGCAACCAGGAGGACAAAAGCTAAACGACAAGCTGGTCGCTGCGCTGGAGTGGTGACAGGGTGGCGAGGCCTTGCCGGGGCTCCGCAAGCCATCCTGGCAAGATCATGCCGGGATACTAGCCTTCAGTCTTCTGTCTTCTGATCATTGACTTGAATGCTCTCTTGATACTCTTGCACTTGCGTTCAGCTGTCCCCCGGCAGGCCTTGCCGCTGGTGTGGCTACAATTGTCCGTGCACAAGTATGGGGTACTAAAAGACCCAAACTTTAGTACACCGATAGGAGCCCCCGGGCCTAGGCCATACACGGGTACGAGGCGTTGTTGGGCTAGGCCCAAACAGTGCACGGGCACGCGTGGCAGGAGTCAGTTGCTGCAATCATTCCGCTTATTGCGCCCTCCCCCCACGACGCACGTTGAACGCGCGACGTGGGATACGTGCGCGGAGCGGCCGCTACAGCAGCGCGCTTGCAAAAGCATTTCTTATTAACTAGTAAAGAGGCAGCCTCGCGCCTTCCCCATAAAAAGGAATCCACAGAGGCGCTGCTCATTTACCTCCTGTCCTTTCCAATCTGGAAACCGCCATCGTCTTCTTCCTCGAGCCCGAAACAGAGCCTCTACCACTCAGCAGCCGCCTCCACGCCTTCGCCGTCCTCGGCCTTCGCCTCCATAGCCACCATGCCGCCCAAGGCGAGCAAGGGCAAGGGGGTGAAAGCCGCCATCCCGGAGAGCGAACTGGTGAAGATGCGGAAGAAGCATGCCGTCTTGGCTTCGGCGCTCGATGCGAACGCCCTGAGGGATCGGTACCTGTGCATGTGGGTGAGGGAGACGAAGGCTCATCCCGCTACTCGCGTGAGCCCAGGTTCCTCCAAGCGTAGCCCAGATAAATTCCCTTTGTTTGTTGACTATTTTTACTACGGGCTCTGTCCCCCTTTCCCTGATTTCTTCAATGACATCATGTACACATACGGCTTCCAACTCTTGGATTTTACGCCGAATGCCGTGACATGTATGTCAGTCTTTGCCCATCTTTGCGAAAACTTTGCCGGAGTAGTCCCCAACACAGCCCTCTTCCGCCACTTCTTTGTTCCCCGTATTCAAGCGGGTGAGGCCCTTTCTGGTTCTATCACCTGGATTCCAAGGACACGGAACAAAGAGATATACCCAGACGGGGTCTACCGCGAGAAGTGGGAAGAATGGCGGGCCAAGTGGTGCTGGATTCAGGAGAATGACCCTCAGCACTTCTGTGCGCCTCGACAAACAAAGATGGCGCGTGGTAAGGATTGGAGCGACCTCGATCCTCAAGATGAGAAGCTCACAATCGCAATTACCAGGACCCACCGCCTCAAAGTTGCCGGGCTCACAATAGAGATGGTTGGCGCTGATTTCCTTCGCCGGCGCATCGCCCCTCTGCAGAACAAAGGGAGACCAGCCTGGGAGTTCTGGAATACGGCAGACATCATGCGGCTGCGCCCTGATCTGAACAACAATTTGACGGTCATACAACACATAGCCCTCTGCCACAAACTGTTCAGGCCTGACGCGAGATACAAGTTGCTGGCCAATGTCATTCCTCTCTGCCGCAACTTCGCCTTGGCCTCAATCATCGCCATGATGCCGGTGTGCAATGCTCACGGCCTTGACGGAACTTGGGAAGAACCATCCGCAGAGCAGGCACATGAATTCTTTGATAACTTGTCGGAGAAGGCCATTCGAGAAGAAGCGAACCTCATCCACCCCACCACTGAGGAAGAAGTGGCGTATATCGCCAGCAGGGCGGAAGAGGCGAATCTTGCTGCAAAAGCCGGCAGCGCTGGCTTCACGGAAGAGGAAGCCAGTGAAGAAGAAGGTTTGTCAGAGGAAAAGCTTGCCGGGCAGGACAAGGTTGCCGGAGAGCCGAGTGGCACATCTGCCGGGGGCCCTTTTGCCGAAGATACAGCCGAGGAACAGCTACAGGAGGAGCCCCCAGCTCCCGAGAAGAAGAAGAAGCATGTTCTTCGGAAGGCCACTACTTGTCCCTCAGCCCACCTACCTTCTGCTTCCGCCGCAGCCAAGCGACCCAGGACCACACCTTCACCTCCTCGCACGAACCCGTGGCGGAAGTCGACTTTGACCTCTCTGCCTTTAGCTCGGAAGAAGAAGAAGAGTAAGGGTCCTGTTTCATCCTTTAACTTTTGGGTTTCTGGTTTTGCTTAACTTGTTTGCCTCGCCTTGGCCTGTCCCCGCAGAGATACGGAAACGTTGGCGCAGAGGATGGCGAAGAGGGCGAAGACTTCAACGGGCGATGAACCGCCGGCAAGCACCTCAGGTACGCCAGAGCTGATTAACATCAGCCCGGAGCCTAGCCCATGATGCAACCCCCGACACAGCCCCCAGCGTGAGTTCACTACTCACTTTCCGCTGGCAAGTGTCAGGGTGTGTATCTTCAGTGCTAACATCACCAGGCTTGTAGGAGAGGAGCGGCAACAAGGAGCACCATCAGGAGCCACCCCTAATATGCCGCCTCCGTCAACCATGCCGCCCAGAGATGAATCTTCGGCAAGGGCTTCCGCTGACGAGCCCATTCTTGATGAGGAGGAGCCGGCAAGCACAGGCACCGGCAACCCTTCTCAGCGGCTCGACACAGGTAAACCATTTGCCTCAGAGCACTTGTTATTTTGTCTTTCTTTTTTGTCTTCTTGAACTTCCACCTCAGCCGCATTTTGTTTGTTTTCTTGGCCTTCAGATCTTCCTTCGACGGAATGGATGGATGTTGATGCCGTTATCGAGGAGACCGCCAGGGATGCTGTCACCGAGGCCGACAGAATTGCCGTTGACAAGGCCACCAAGAATGCTGCCGCCGAGGCCGCCAAGGCCGCACAGGAGAAGGTCACCAAGGGGTCCGCTGAGAGGGCCGGCAAGGAGACTGGCGACCATACTGACGGCATTCCTGCCGCAGGAGCGCCAGGCGCTACGCCGGCCATGGAGCCCCCAGTTGCCGGTGAGGCGGCTGTTGAGGATCAGCCGTCAACATCCGAAGCCCCCTCTTCAAGCAAATACCTCAAGGTTGGTGACAACCTGTTCGTCAGCATACCAGGAACGGCAAGCATTGGGGTGCCGACTAAAGGGGAAGTCTTTGACGAAGACGTCATCACCGCTGCCGGGCTCAAGATTGTCGACGAGCCACGCACCAGCAGCAGCAGATCCGAAGAAGAAGAGCTCCTCCAGGCCATGAGCAGCAACTTCCAGAAGCTCCAAGCGCTTCACCGAGCCCGGGAAGAGAAACTGGATTCCAGGGCAGCAGTTGTCGAAGCAGCGGAGGCGGATTTCCGGAAGTGCGTCGAGGAAACGCAAGTCTGGTATGCCGAAGCTTTTCAAGAGCTGAAGGCGAGTCAAGAATAGCTGAGTCAAAGCTGGAACGAGCTCCTCATGAAGCAGTCTGATGTTGAGAAGGCACAAGAGGAGGCTAAACAACAGGCTGCGGCAGAGGAAGCTCGCCTAACAGAGCGCCGTGTCGGGCTCGACGCTCATGAGGAGGAGCTTGCCGCTCGCGAGAAGGCGCTTGCCGACAAGCTTCGCGGCAAGGATGAAGAAATTGAGAAGCTTGTCGCGTAGCGGACCCAAGAGCTGGAGCAGAGGCACAAAGAAGCACTCGAAGATCTGGCCAGAGACCACTTCGGCAAGCTGAAGGAAGCCGTCAATGCTGCCGAAGCTACAGAGGCAGCCAAGAATGAGCTTGCCGATAAGGTGAAGAGGTTGGAGGCGGGCCTTGAGGACCACGGCAAGAAGATCTCGACGCTCGAAGCTGAAAGAGAGAAGAATCTCTACAGCCTGGCGGAGATGCAAGTTGCCATATCCGACAAGACCAAGCAACTCAACTCAGCCAATGAATCTATTGCCGACCTGAAGCTGAAGCTGGCCACGCTGAATGAGACTCTTGAAGACAGCAGGGCTCGTGAGAAGGCCTTGATCAGAGATCTCCAGAATGAGAAGGACCTGCTCAAGAGCGCCGCCGCCACTTACAACGACTTCGAGAAAGGCATCAAGATCTGGACTAAACGCCTTGTCGATGTCGCAGAAAGGCTTGCAGCGGAACTATCCTCCATGGGCCTGCAGAACTTCGAGTATTCTTCTGATGAAAGAGTGTCTCCGAGCGCCAAATTGACCATGTTTTTTGAGGGCATGGTTGACGCCCTGAAGCTGCTCCACTCTGATCGAGCAACCCATCTGGCCAACGAATCCCGCAAACTCTGCCAGGCCGTCCTCCGCAAGGTGCTCATCAAAGTGGTGCACAAAAACCCTGGCATCAACCTCACCAACGTTCTTGACCGCTTGCCGAAGGATGCGGACCTCAAGGCACTCGAAGAACTTGTCGCTCCCATCGTCCACAAGGTGAACCAAGTCAAGAGGGTCGAGGGCCAGCGCAGGGACTAGCCGCTTCACTTCTTGTTGTCGCCACCATTCCATGCCAAAGACAATTTTGTCTTATGTTAGAATCGCGGAAACTATCAATGTAATATAACTTGCTATGCTCTGGATGAATGTATGCTATTTCCCTTGTCCGATTTCTTTCTATTATGGAAAAACCCTACACTTATTGGGAACTTGCCGGCTCGCGCACCCTTGCCGCGAGCGCTAGGTGCGGGACTTTAGCAGCCTGCTGGAGGTGCCACTGCCGGCAAGTAACCTTGACGTTTTCAGTGCAGCCACTTAAACTATTGAGCGGACTCGAAACAAAATAAGGGCGCAACCGATCATGACAAGGTTCCTTCGCGTGCAGGTTTCCCATACATAGGCCGAAATCGTTCAAGGAGAATAACCTTACAAAACAAACATTTGTTTAAAGTTTCTGCAACTTAGCTTTTCGTTGCTGTACTTCTTCCGGCAAGATGTCAACCTTGAACGTCACCTGTCGGTATCCATACCATCATTCCCCCCGCCAGACTTCCATGCGAGGGAACCTTCTGTCCTTTGAGAAAAAGAAAGAAGAGAAAATAGAGATATGGAACCTTGGCGGTTCGTTAATGCTTACCGGAAGCAGGTGTAATACAATGTCTCAGATAAACATGCATATAGATTAACATGGAAATCGACAAGCATTGTAAAACACTTAATCTTATTCAACTATGCACAGGGTCTGCGCCTGGCTTTGTACAAAGGATTACATGCCTTGGCGGCAAGACTCGTACAAAAGGTGGTTGCCGGGAGAACCGACAACCGCGCCTTATGGATAGAACTTACGAAGTTGTTCGATATTCCAGGAGTTGCTCACTGGAACGCCATCTTCGGTCTCCAGGCGGACTGCGCCAGGCCTGGTGACTCGTACTACCCGATAAGGGCCTTCCCACTTTGGCATCAACTTGTTGGAATTCTTGGCCAACTGAACGCGCCGAAGAACAAGGTCGCCTTCCTCAAGACTTCGGGCATGAACTTTGCGGCTATGGTAGCGGCGCAAGGCTTGCTGGTAGCGTGCAGCTCGCACAACAGCCTGAAGACGATCTTCCTCAAGTAGCGTAACGTCATCTTGCCGCAACTGCTCTTGCTCAAGCTCATCATAAGCGAGCACTCGAGGTGACCCGTATGTGAGTTCCGTGGGGAGAACTGCTTCCGCCCCGTATACTAGGGAGAAAGGTGTCTGGCCAGTGGCTCGATTTGGTGTCGTTCTGATTGACCAAAGAACCACCGGCAACTCATCAATCCAGCGTCTTCCGCACTTGCGCAGCTTGTCGAAAGTTCTTGTCTTGAGTCCTCGCAACACTTCAGCATTATCCCTTTCTGCCTGGCCGTTGCTCCTTGGATGAGCAACAGAAGCAAAACAGATCTTGCCGCCAAGGTCTTGGACATACTGCATGAAGGTGTGGCTCGTGAACTGTGTACCGTTGTCGGTGATGATCCTATTAGGCACACCAAAATGGCAAACTAGTCCCTTGAAGAACTTGACGGCTGATTGTGCTGTCACCTTTCTCACTGCCTCCACTTCCGGCCACTTTGTGAACTTGTCGATTGTGACGTACAAGTACTCAAAGCCCCCGGTAGCACGGGGAAAAGGGCCCAATATGTCGAGCCCTCAGTCCGAAAATGGCCAGGAAAGAGGGATTGTCTGAAGAGCTTGAGCTGGTTGATGCAATCTCTTTGAATGGAACTGGCATGCTTCACACTTGGTTACTAGTGCAGTTGCATCCTGGAGAGCAGTGGGCCAAAAGAAACCTTGCCGGAATGCCTTACCAACAAGAGCTCTTGATCCTATGTGGGAACCACATATGCCTCCATGAATCTCTGTCAACAGCTCCAGTCCATCCTCCCGAGGAATGCACTTCAATTTCACACCGTTCGATCTCTTTCTGTACAGAACGTTGTCCACAAACTGGTACATGTTAGACCGACGGGCTACTTTCTCTGCTTCTTCCTGCTCTTCGGGGAGTTCTCCTGTTTGAAGGAAATGGACGATATGTTGTGCCCATGCTGGAGCCTGGGGCTCGACAACAAGGACTAAATGCATGTCCTCTGCCGTGGGAGCATTTGTCTCTACAGCAAAGGCTCGAGGCCCTGCCGGAGCCTGTTTCTCCCCGGCGAGCTCGGCAGGAGTGTTTGTCTCTACAGCAAGGGCTTGAAGTCCTGCCGGAGCCTGTCGCTCACCGGCAAGCTTGGTGTCGTTCCCGGCAACTTCTTTGCCGGCGGCCTCTGGGAACTCTGCCAGAAAATACTTGCCGGAACTCAACTTTCTCCTTTTATCTTGCTTCGCTGATGGTGCCACGGATGGCTGAGTCAATTGAAGCACAAAAGTCCCTGGTTCCACAGGTAACTTGAGGGCAGCACGTTTTGACAGGTCGTCGGCAATGCTGTTCTCTGCATGAGGAACGTGCTCCATTTGCAGACCGTCAAAACGCTCTTCCAATTTCCTCACTTCATCTACGTAAGCTTCCATCAACAGGCTCTGATAATCTTTATTCACCTGCTTGACGACAAGCTGCGAATCACCTCTGACGATGAGCTTCTTAATTCCAAGGTCTGCCGCGATCCTGAGACCGGCAAGCAGCCCTTCATACTCTGCAGTGTTATTTGTCGATCTCTCCCAGGGAAAGTGCATCTGAATCACGTATTTGAGGTGCTCTCCGGTGGGTGCGACAAGCAGCACGCCAGCACCGGCGCCTTGCAGCGAGAAAGCCCCATCAAAATACATAATCCACTCTTGATTCGTTTCCTTGCCGGGGAGAATTGTTTCTTGAATCTCTTCATCCGGCGTTGGGGTCCATTCCGCAATGAACTCCGCCAAAGCTCTGCTCTGAATGGTTGAAGTACTTTCAAACTTGAGACCAAAACTTGACAGTTCCAAAGCCCACTCCACAATCCTGCCGGTCGCATCTGGATTTCGTAAAATCCACTGCAACGGAAAGCGAGTGACGACGGTGATCTCATGTGCCTGAAAATAGTGGCGCAGCTTCCTCGAGGCCATAAGGAGGCCGAAGAGCAACTTCTGCACACCAGAATATCTTAACCAAGCCCCTGCAGATGGGAGCTGACAAAATAAACTGGGCGCTGCACCATCTTCTTCTTCTGTGTTGCTTCATTTGACTGCGCAGATCCTGCTTTGTCGGCACCAGACTCTGCCGGGGAAGATCTTGGCTCGTCGCTTGACGGTCTTGCCGTTGCTGCTGCTTCTTCGTCGACTTCTCTCTCTGCCACTAACGCAGCACTCACCACTTGATTTGTTGCCGCTAGATATAGCAGCAACGGCTCTTGTGTTTTTGGCGCAACTAGTACTGGCGGAGAGGAGATGTACCTCTTTAAATTCTGCAGTGCCGCCTCCGCTTCCGGAGTCCATCTCATTGGACCTGCCTTTTTCAAGATTTTGAAAAAGGGCAGTGCGCGCTCAGCGGATTTGGAGATGAACCTGCTCGGAGCAGCCACGCAGCCGGCAAGTCGACGTACATCCTTGACACGTCTTGGTGCTTCAATTTGCTCAATTACCTTGATCTTGTCAGGATTCTCTTCGATTCCACGTTGAGATACAAAGAACCCGAGAAGCTTGCCGGACGGAATGCCAAGCACACACTTCTTAGGATTGAGCTTCAAATTGATCTTGCGCAGATTTGCAAATGTCTCTTCTAAATCTTGTATGAGCGTTGCTTTGTCCTTGGTCTTGACCACTATGTCGTCCATATAAGCTTCCATATTTCTATGTAGTTGGGGCTCAAAACCGATCTGGACCGCTCTTGCAAATGTTGAACCAGCACTTTTCAACCCGAAAGGAATACGCAAGAAGCAATACGTACCACATGGGGTGATAAATGCGGTTTTCTCTTCGTCTTCCTTTGCCATGAAAATCTGATGATATCCTGAATAGGCGTCAAGAAATGAAAGCAAATCGCAGCCGGCAGTGGAGTCCACAATCTGGTCGATGCGCGGTGAGGGAAAAGGATCCTTTGGACATGCTTTATTGATATCTATATAATCAATACACAGCCTCCATTTTCCATTCGCCTTGCGCACTACAACTAGATTGGCCAACCATGTTGGATGGAGCACTCCTCTTACCAAACCTGCCGCTTCCAATTTTTTGATTTCCTCGGCAATAAACTGTTGCCGCTCCAAAGCCTGCTTCCTAACCTTCTGTTTGACGGGCCGTGCATGAGGACAGACAGCAAGGTGGTGCTCAATCACCTCCCTGGGAACACCGGGGATATCAGATGGTTGCCACGCAAACACATCGGCATTCGCCCGCAGGAAGGCAATGAGCGCGCTTTCCTATTTGTCATCAAGGGTGGAACTTATGGTGAAATTTCCTCCCATACCATCCTCCTTGGTGGGCACCTTCTTAGTTTCTGGTGGAGCTGCCTTGGATTTCTTGCTCTTGCCGGTGGAGCTCTCTGGCACATCCTCAACGGGAGCGCAGCACTCCGAGGAGGTGCGCTTGCCGGAGTGTGTGCGAGAGGTCTTGCTGGTCTTCTTCCCCCCAGGAGCTTCAGTGGCAGGAGCAAGTGCCTTGGCGGCAGATGCTGCAACTGCCTCCCGGTAAAGTTGGTCGGTGCAGATAAGTGCATCCTTCTTGTCGGAGTTGACCGTGATGACGCTCATCGGCTCGGGCATCTTCAATGTGTTATAAGCGTAGTGCGATGCTGCCATGAACTCTGCCAGCGCTGGACGGCCAAGGATCCCATTATATGGCAATGGAATCTTGGCGACGTCGAAAACAATCTTCTCTATTCTGAAGTTCAGGTCACTACCAAATGTAACTCGTAGAGTGATCTTACCCTTCGGCTGGCTCCTTCCTGGATTGATCCCTTGAAACGTGCCCGTTTCCTCGAGATCTCCGTCAGGAATTTGCAACCTTTTGATCACATCAGGTGAGATCAAGTTCAAACCGGCCCCACCGTCAACTAACATTTTCGGCACTTTGAGGTTGCGAATTGTTGGTGAAACCAACAATGGCAGACACCCGACCGCAGTTGTGCGATCAGGGTGATCCTCAGCGTCAAAAATGATAGGCGTGTTGGACCATTTGAATGGTTTCCGGGCATCAATAGATGGCTCTGTCGCATTAACCTCACGCGCCCACTGTTTAAGTCGGCGGTGAGAAGAATGCAACGAGGCGCCCCCGTCAACGCACATGACTTCTGTAGCTTTCTAAAACTCTTGCTCGCTGGACTCGTCGTCCTCGTCGTCGTCATCATCACCCCCCTCTTGCTTGTCGCGGCCTCGAGCGGGCCGCTCCTTCTGCTGCTTGGCCTTACCGCGGTGACCTCCTCGGCCACCGCGTTTCTTGACGGACCCCTCCGCGCCATCGTGAGCCTTCTCCTTATCTCACCTTTCATATTCAGCTTTCTGCTTCTCGACAAGCTGCTCAACTTGCCGGCAGTTTTGGAGATCATGGCCCTTGGTGCGATGGATCTTGCAGTACTGCTTGTCGGAGCCCTCCGGCTTGTCGGAAGCCGCCAAGGCCTGACAGGAAGCGCACCCGGCAACCTCCTTGCTGGGGCCGTCAACCTTGACCTTCTTGGCGGTGCCGAGGTTGCCGGATTCCTCAACGGCAAGCATGGCCTTTCCCTTGCGCTTCCTATTACGCCGTCGGCATTTCTTTGCCGGGGCAGCGGCGTCTTCGTCTTTAGAGTCGATTCCTGTGCCAGCATCTTCGCTGGGGAATCTCCTCCCTTCTTCAGCTCGAGCACATTTATCAGCCAGAGCATAATGCTCGGCAACATCCCTGACTTTGTTCATCGCCAGCTCTTCGCGCATCCTGCGGTTGCCCACGTTCTGATGGAACGCGCTGACAACAGCGGCAGGATGAACATCTGGGATGTTGTGATGTACACGGCTGAATCTCTGTATGTACTTGCGCAAGGTTTCGCCCTCTTTCTGGGGGATGATATGCAAATCACTTTCCTGGCCAGGAGCTTGGTGGCCTCCGGTAAAGGCGCCAACAAACTCATGACACAGATCTGCCCAGGAAGAAATGGAATTCTCCAGCAGATGCATCAACCACGACCTGACGTTGGGCTTAAGTACCAACGGGAAGTAGTTGGCGAGTATCTTGTCGTCGCGAGCCCCGGCAGCTTGCACCGCAATGGTGTAGATGCTCAAGAACTCTGACGGGTGAGTCTTGCCGTCGTATTTCTCCGGGACCTCCGGTTTGAACGTTCGGGAATTGGGCCACTGGACTCGCCGCAGCTCACGGGTAAAAGCTGGACAACCCACCTCATAAGGTAGGTCACCAGGATACCCTGGCGCAGGCTTGTCTAAAGTAGGTCCTGCGCGCTTATCAGATTGATGGCGCGCTTCTCGCCGCCGCTTGATGGTAGTCCGAGCGTCTTCTTTGTGTCATTCCCGAAGAACTTGACGTTGATCGCGACGGGTTCGCGGATCAGACAACGCCATTGAATCGTCATCACAGGCGTCGACCCGTCGAGTCGGTGACCGCTGTTGCTGCCGTGGAGGAGAGTGCACCGTGGTCGTACCGCCTCCAGTCTTTTCGCCATCGGCGCACGCCGGCTCGATGGTCTGCCGCCGCGAAGGCTCCGCCTGCTGTGGCCTATCTTCATTAGCGAGGCCGACGAGGCTCTGAATAGCAGCTCTCCATTCATCGAGCTTCTCTGCAGCAGGAGGAAAGTTTAGGAGCAGTTGTGCTCGCGCCAATGCTTCTGCTGGTGTAGGCGGCGGCAAAAGGTGCGAGGAGCGTGAGGTGCTCTAACTCCTAACCGTGTTAGAAGGAGCTCCATCACGGTCCCGCGACCGCGCGCCGCTTCCACCAGTATTTTGGCGTGCATGCTGGTCCCGCGCATCTCGAGGGTGATGCTCAGGGGTCTTTCCATGGGGACGCTTAGAACCACCAACGTCGCGGCGCTGTTCTTCGCGCGCGACCTGAGAAGGCCGCGGCGCATGCGCCGGCGTGGGTGTCTTAGAAGGCGCCCTTTCGTCCTCGGAGTTCACTACGCCACTCGTAGGCAGCACAGCTCCGTCCTTAGATCTAGTGGCGCGCGGGTAGCCGTTGCCGCTGCGAACGACGCCGCTTGCTTGGCTTTGACCACCAGAACGGCGTGGAGGCTCAAGACCTATGCCTCCTCCGCCTGCGTCCACACCGTCGCCCGTCCGTGTAGCTACAGGCGCACCGGATGTGGATGGACCAACCGCCGTGAAACCCTTCTTCTTGGGTGCCATGGCGATGCAGACGATGAAGAAACTGGCGCGCTGATCGCTAGATCAGGTTCACGCAACCTTTCCCCCTACCTGGCGCGCCAAAGATGTTGGCGTACGACACCTATGGGATCGCGTGGATCCCTTTACGGTTCAGCAGGGAAAAGGCTTGCAAAAAGAGCAGATCCAACGATCAACACAAGGAATTTTTACCCAGGTTCGGGCCGCTGAGAAGCGTAAAACCCTACTCCTGCTTTAGTTGTATTGAATGTGTTTGAACTCTGGCTCCAGGAGCGCTTGCGATGAACAGTACATTCGAGCAGCAGCTACGCATGCAGAATGGGCCAGAAGGTCCTCCCCTCTGTAACTACGCCTTGGGCCTCCTCTTATACGTCCAAGGGGTCACCAACAGTGGCGAAGTACAAGAGGTGTAAAGTTACTACAGTGTTATCATACCTAAAACTGACGACTTAGGACAAACGCATTAAATGCTCCGTTTAGGTGTCCCTTAGCTTCTTGGGGATGGGAAAAGAGGCCGTCCCATCAGCACCGCTTAATCCCACCGCCGTTAGAACCCTGACACGCACCCAGGAGGACAAAAGCTAAACGACAAGCTGGTCGCTGCGCTGGAGTGGTGACAGGGTGGCTAGGCCTTGCCGGGGCTCCGCAAGCCATCCCGGCAAGATCTTGCCGGGATACCAGCCTTCGGTCTTCTGTATTCTGATCATTGACTTGAATGCTCTCTTGATACTCTTGCACTTGTGTTCAGCTGTCCCCCGGCAGGCCTTGCCGCTGGTGTGGCTACAACTGTCTGCGCACAAGGATGGGGTACTAAAAGACCCAAACTTTAGTACACCGACAGAGCGGCGGCTCGCACGTATTCGTTGGGTGGCTCAAGCGAGAAGGCACGGCACCAGCGTGTTGATGTAGATCAGACCGCGGGGGCGGCGGCTTACGCATATCTGTTGGGCGGCATGTACGGGGCGGCCGGGGCCCCGGCGTGTTGATGTATAATGGACCGCAGGGGCGGCGGCTCACGTGCATCCGTTGGGCGCCTTGTACGGACGGTCGTGGCCCCGGCGTATTGATGTATACCGGACCGCAGGGGCGGCAGCTTGCGCACGTCCGGCGAGAACGAGAGAGTCGACCGCGATGTTGTAAGCTGGCGTGGACGGGAGAGTCGACCGCGGCGCTGTATACCGGCTCGGACGTGCGAGCCACCGGTGGCGTTTGAAGACGGCGCGGACGCGTGAGCCGGTCGCGGCGTTGTAAACCGGCGCGGACGTGCGAGTCGGCCGCGACATTGGGAGCCAGCACGGATGTGCGAGTCCGTCGAGCAGTGTGGCACAGACGAACACCAGTGCAGAGTGATACTGGTGCGCGCTTCGTATCCGCAGTATAATGTTGTCTTTGTAATGAATAATTGTCCTGCATAAAAATATTACAGGCCAAAGTAATTGTTCCTTGAAAAAATTAATATGTGCTAATAAAAATATACTGGACGGATATCACCTGATGTATTTAGACGTCGGACGGTCATGACGGTAGGGCGGCGGGTTGTGCGCGCTTTCACGGGCGGTCTATGCGACGGATGCCGGTGCGGCCTCTGGGCGTCATTGTAAACTAGACCGCAGGGATAGCGGCTTACGCTCCTGTTCGTCGGTCAGTGTGGCATGAACGGACGTCAACACGGGATAATCTTGGCGTGTAGTCCGGCGTCGTATTTTTCTCGGAACAGGTGTGCGTGCGTTGTCCGTCAGACCTGGTTGTGGGCTCTTGTATATACCGATGATGCGATCAGAGACGAATTGTCGATTTTCGTTGACGAGTCTATCAGACCGTTTGAGTAGCAGACACAAAATTGTCTGATGAAAATTTCGGCGAACTTAGAAACACTGGTATCTTGCGTTGATGATGACAACAGCAAACGGGAGTCAGAGCATCTGTACTAGTACTCCGGTTCAATGACCTTCACGTGGGTAGCATCAAGTTTGAGATCTCACGTAGGTACCATCACGTACTATGTACCTGGTACCCGGTCAAATATCTGAAATTTGTGCTTCGGGAATCTTTTGCGTGTAGCATTAGTGGATATACGCCGCTGTCCAGGGGCTTGCGTATACGGCAGTCGTCTTTTCCTTTTTCTTGCGAACATGTGCTTGCTCTTCTCCTCTTTTCTTTCTTTTAACGTGTTGATCAACTAGCTTCGTAGTAAATTTCAACTGTTAAACCGTGAGTTTTGTCAATTCTGAGGAATCATGTCGGGCGCCTGGTCCTATGGGCCTTTGTTTAGAGTGCTCGGCTGGAGTTGAGCACGTCCGCGCATGCTAGCACACTTCCTTGGTTGCCTCGTGACCGGTACCCTATCGCTCAGCAGCGCTGCCGCTCCGCACTAGCTGTCGTCAGTGCTTTTGTAGCCGCATAGTCGCAGCAGGGTCTTTGGCTTTGAATATGAATCCAGTACAACCTCGATGCACATGCAATCAGACCGTCATAGGATAAACCATGTCTCATAATCCAACAACGGAAATCATACTTTATGAAAGACATGAGTAGATAAACCTGTGTACACAAAGTAGTACAAGTCGAAGTAGAAATAATTCATGAAGGATTAATTTGTGAAGCAAACGAACTTAGAAAATTGCACCTCATAGATCACGCCTTGGGTGGATGTAGGAATAAAATATCTGGACCAGTAGATGAGTCTTGACATTCACGTGATGTGAATCGTACTAGTACTGATCGATGTGAATTTGCTTCATGTCAGGAGGTAGCATGAGCAGCCTCGGGACTTGGGCATGTACGCAGGAGCGGCAACTCGGCGGAACAGGTTGCAGCGGAAAACTACGGTCTTTGCAACTTGCGATTTGACGGATGCGCGTGGACCAGCAACGGTAACTCTTCAGATCAAACAACAGCGATGTAGAAGAAATTATGTCGAACTCGGCTTCTTGCAGCTGCGCAGCCAAATCGATCTCCAGTCGGATTCGACGGAACGTCCGACGCGGCGGCGGCTCGAACAACACTAGCTCTCGTCTCGAACTCAGATCAATCTCGTATCTACCGTCCTGACTGCTCGTCATAGTGATGATGTAGTTCCTTCCGCGATGGTCTTTCCTCATCCGACACTTTGCGAGTTTCTCGATCCTTGGGAGAGATCCCTCAAAACACCATCGTGCGCTGGCCCCATGGTGGGCGCCAACTGTCGTGGTTTTGTCACGGCAAGATGTCCTGATGAGAGAACTTAGGTCTGAGGCCATCACAACTAGCTGGTAGCTTAAACGGGGTTGGTCGGAATCGAGAGACGCGTGTTTTACCCAGGTTCGGCCCCTCCGATGGAGGTAAAAGCCTACGTCCTGCTTGTCTGTTATTGATGATGATGATGATCTCGATTACAAGGGTGCTGTTTCGCTACCTCTAGTCTCGAGGGTTTCTAATCTGTCTATCTGTAATGACTTGACCTCTTGGGGTGCCCTGCCCCTCCTTATATAATTTGAAGGGGCAGGCTTACATATAGAGTCTTAGAAGGATTAGGACTAGTCTCTCTTCTATTACAAGAGGAATCCTAGTCCGGGTCTTGCTTCCCTTAATTGGAGTCCTACTCCTCGAGCCTGCCCATACAAGCCGGCATATCGGGCTCCTTGTCAAGCCGGCCTCCTGTTGGGTCTCGTCACGGAGCCCTTGATTCTTTCTTGTCATCTTCATCTTAACCCGGAAAATAGGGCGACCCATAGAGCTTTCAAACTGTAGGCCAGGTCAAACCTTTAGCCGGGTTATAACCATGGGGAATATCCCCGACACTACGCGTCCCGACAAGCTCTACCTAACCGCCTGCCCACTGGACACCTAACTAACGTGGACAATCAACCCGATGAGGTGGAGCGGTGGCATGGTAGTGGGATCTTGCCAGACATACATGCTGCCGGGTCTACCTCACTGGCAAGGAGGCTTGCCGGTGGCTTGGTCTTCGATTGATGCTGTCTTGAGTGCAGTATTTCCCCGGAAAGGCTTGCCGGGCCGGTGGCCGCTGTCGTCTGTGCACAAGTCAGGGTGCTAAAGGGTCTGTTCTTTAGTACACCGACAGGAGCCCCAGGGCCTGGGTCACACTTAAGTCCATGACGTTGTTGGGCTAGGCCCAAAGCAGTGCACAGACACACGTGGCCGAGCTTTACTGCGGCTGTGGTGATGGTTTTTACTGTCCTCCCCACAACGCGCATTAAATGCGAAACCTAGGAGAGGTGGAGCAAAACAGCGCCTGAGGGGCGCACCTAAAAAGGCGCGGCCTCGTTGGACGGGGAGAGGCGGCCTCTGCGCATTCCCCCTTATTAGAGGGAACTTGCAGAGGCGCTGCTCATCCCAGCCAAACTTCCTCTGTTCTGCCACCTCCTCCGCCTTCTTTCTCTCGTAGCACAGAGCCCCAGTGCCACTTCTTCGTCTTCGTCGTCGTTCCCCTCCAAGTCCGTCATGGCGCCTAAGAGGGAAGCGCCTACTGCCGCTTCGGGCCCTGCTGATACGTCCGCGAAGGAGAGGAAGGAGGCCTTTGCGAGGGCACGGAGGAACAACATCGTCTTCTACCCCTCTGTCTTGACGGACAATGACTTTATCTTGAGGTACGCCCTGATGTGGGGGAAAGAAACCTCGGCGCATCCTGCGCCGGAGGCGATTCCAAGCCTAACGCAGGAAAGTACCCATTCTTAATGGCGTACTTGTACTGCGGGCTGGTTCCCCCCTATTCTGCTTTCTTTATAGATCTGATGCTGACCTACGGGTTCAAGCTTCTTGATTTCACCCCAAACGCGATGACCACCTTGTCGTTCTTCGCGTATTTGTGCGAGAACTTCATGGGAATAGTCCCCAATGTCTCTCTCTTCTCCCATTTTTACTATCCACGCATAGAAGGCGATGCTCGCTCCGGCAGCATCACGTGGATCCCCCGTGCCACCCACAAGGAGGTATACCCTCCCGGCAACCTGCACAAGAAGTGGGAGGTGTGTCACCGCAAATGGTGTTACATCATCGAGTAGGATCCTTTGATCTTCTGCAAGATTCGAAAGTCCAAGCCGGTCCACAACAAGCAATGGAGTGCTCTCGCCCCCGACCACAAGAAATTGGAAGTTGCCATCAACCGGATACTCCGCCTGAAAGCTGTCGGGCTCACCATAGAGATGGTGGGTGCCGATTTCCTCGCCAGGCGCATTGCCCCTCTGCAGGAGCGGCGGAGCTTTGCCTTGGTGTACGACATCGCTACCGACATGACATGGCTGCGCCCAAGGCTCCATGGCAACTTGACGTTCAAGATCCCGCCAACCATCATTCCCCTCTGCAACAACTCCGCCAAGCACACGATCCTGGCACTGATGCCAGCGTGCAATGCGCATGGGGTTGACCCCACGTTGGAGCCGCCATCAAGCAAGATGATGCAGGAGGCGTTTGACAACCTGACGGAAGTGCACGTCAGAGATGAGGGGTGCTGATCCATGACACCATCGATGAGGAGATTGAGTGACCGGCAAGAGGGTGGTGGAGGCAGGCTTCGATGTGGGCGGAAGCAGTTCGGGTGCTGCCGCGTTTGACGAGGAGGAGGAGGAGACCGCCGGCGAAGAGGAGGAAGATGATGAAGAAGCCCCGGCAACCGATCTGCCGAAAGATCCTGCCGGGGTTGAAGAGCTCGAGGCTATGGGCAAACCATAAATAGAAGAATTCCAGGTCCACGCCATTCCGAAGAATAGGCCGTCACCGGGGAGGCAGTTTGCCCCTCTCCGCCGCTAGAAGGCGAAGTTGAGGAGGAGGATCCCACGGCTGACGTCAGCCATCCACGGCGGACGAGGAAGATAGTTGCCAAGCGCTCGACAAGGGCCTCTGTCACGAAAGCAGAGCCTTCCATCTCTGTCGTGCCGACGCCACGCGACAAGATGCCTACCCCGCCAACTGCTCCCGTCGGTCGCCCAAGGGAGATTTGGGAGTCGTCGACCCTCAGCTCAAAGGAGGTTGAGTAAGTACTCGTTCCAGTCCTTTCAACTGTTCTTGAATTTCTTTCTGGCTTGAATTCATCCGATAATGTTGTTGATGTCTTGCAGGGACACGGAGACCTTGGCACAACGTTTGGCCAAGAGGGTGAATTCTACACCCTCCACGTAAAGGACGTCAAGCTCTCTGCCGGAGTGGGAGATCGTCGTCATCAGCACCCCACCAAGCCCTCGACAGGAGGTACCTATCCTGTACCCGACGGTGAGTGCTGGCGTGGAAAATGTCACCATCTCCGTCCCCCTGCAATCGGGGATGGAGCACCAAGAGGTAGAGCACCCGGGGGTGAGTCCTCCTGAGGCTGCTCAAACACGCCCCCCAAAAGGGGGTTCTCCGGCTAGGACTCCCGCGGACGAACCTGTCGGGGATGGTGCTGCCGGCAATCACACAACGACGACTAAGGTTGCTGGAGAGGCAATGATCCCCCTAAACAGACGCCTAGAGGTGAGTTTCCTGTCATTGATATTTTGTTCTCTTTCTATATTCCTTTTTTGTCGTCTTGAACTTCTTCTTCTAAGTTCATTCTTTGTTTGTTTCTTATTTTGATCCTTCAGATCAACCCTCATCTGGAAACGTGGATGTGGATGCTCCTGTTGGGGGGACCTCCGAGGAAGTGGCCAAGGAGACCAGCCAGACCACCTCTAATGAAGAGGCATGCCTGGCGTGCTGCCAAAGAAGCTATCAAGAAAGCCCTCGAGGACGCCTTCCCAAGTGCAACAACTGATACTGGGGGCACTTCTACCTTAGGAGCGCCCAGGCTGGGCATGCTCATCGTGGTAGGGGCGCCCAGTGGGGCCGCTGCCGGCCCGTGGACATCAAATGAGGCCCCTCCAAGCCGGTACCTCAAGATAAGTGATCTACAGTTCGTCAGCTTCCCTGGCGATGCGATCCTCAAGGCCTTCTCTGAAGGAGATTGCATTGATGGCATCATTGTTGAACCTGGAGGAGGGGTTGCCGTTGATCCCTTTGTCAGCAATGACGAGGCCAAAGAGCACGCAATCCTGGCCTCCCTCGGCAAGGGTTTCAAGGAGCTCCAGAACTATTACATCTCCCATTCGGATAAGCTAGACCGTCGAGAAGTGCTTCTTGCCGAGGCAGAGCTTAGGTTCCAGGAGCGTCTCATTGAGACGCAGACCTGTTTCACTAATAGTCGCAAAGATCTCCTCGACCGGCAAGCCGATCTCACCAAGGCCGTGGCGAAATTCACCAATCAAAGGTCGGAGGCGGAGAAGACTTGGAGGGAGGAGGATGCTAGCATTACTGCCGCCGATGCAGAACTTGTCGCGTGCAAGGTCTAGCTTGACTCGTACGAAGAAGATATCGCCGCTCGGGAAAGAGTTCTTGCCGCCAAGCTTGGGACTGAATTGGAAAAATAGTTCCAGGAGCTGGAGCTGAAGCATAAGGAAGCCTTTGGGGAACAAGCGATAGAGCATGCGGGCAAGCTCCAGGAGGCCGCCAACTCGCGGCCGCTCAATCCACCAAGGCTGATCTTGAACAAAAAGTGCAGCAACTGGAGTTGGACCTTACTGCTTCCAGCAAGGAGGTCTTGAAACTGAAAGAGGATATCCAGAAGGCGCTGCAAACTTTGGCGGATCTGCAGGTGGGACTCTCGGACAAGACCAAAGAGTTGTCCGTCGCCGTATATATGAACTCTGATCGGAAGGTGAAGGTGAGCACCTATGAGGACAGTCTCAAGGCCTACTCGAAGAGATCCGGAAGGAGAAAGAGCCGCTCGCCTCTTCCGTCCATACGTCCAATGAGCTACATAAGAACATCGGCCTGTGGACTGACCATCTTGTCAACATCGCCGGCAGGCTCTCCGCGCAGCTTGCCGTCATGGACATGGCGGAATACGCCTTCTCCAATGACGACGGGGAAGTGGCTAGTGTCAGGATGTCCCTCTTCTTCGAGAAGCTTGTCGGGGTGCTGGTGAAATATGAAGAAGATCGTCGACAAGTTCGTCAAGTGGTCCCGCGATCTCTGCCGTGGCGCTCTCCACAACGTCTTGGTGAAGATCGCCTACCACAACCCTGACATCAATCTGAGTAGAGCCTTCTCCAAGTTATCCAAGGACTTCAACACCGCCAAGCTCGACGCTCTTGCTGCTCCAATCTCCAACAGGGTCGGTTATGTCACTTTGAAGAAGAAATTTCTTCGTTGTTGTCGTGATTCATGTATCAAAAACATTTGTCTTGAATTAGCACCGCAACTTTTCATTTTGAATGTAATTTATTTGTTTGCTTGAATGAATGACTAGTTTCCCTCATATTCGAGTCCATGCTTGTATGTTCTCAATCCCTACGCTTGCTGGAAATGCTTGCCTGTGTGCACATTTTTTACCGCGAGCGCTTTAGGAAACGGGTCCTCAACAGCCTACTGGTAATGCCGCTGCCAGCGAGGCCACCTTGTCATCCTTGCTGCAGATACCTTGGTTGCGGAGCATGCTCGAAACAACTCAAGAGCGTGATCAATTTCAACAAGGCTCCTTCGCGTGCAGGTTTTCTCATACAAATATCGAAATCGTTCAAGGGGAAACAAAACTCACAACAAAGAAATTTTAAAAGATTCCGTAACTTAGCTTTTCTTTGTCATATTTCTTGCCGCAAAATGATCATCCTTGAACGCATTTAGGTATCCATGCCGTCACTCCCCCCCGGGAAGACATGCCATATAGGGATGATAAATCTACCATATCTAAATAGGAGCACCCCACTAGATGATTTATCTTGACATGCAAGCCCTCCACATCATCAGTCCAGTTAGATCAGTAATTTTGCACCTGCATAACACCACGTCAAGCCACGTCATGAAGTGTTCCCACGGTGGAAATACAGCTTCCTTTCTCCTCTCAAGATTACTTGGGCGCACTAGATTTGCTACGAAATCCAATAGGCAGCCGCGTCATTTATGGTCCCAGTGAATGTTAGTGGTCCATCATTTCACTACCTCTCAATCCCCAGCCGTTTCATCCACCCATAAGTACATCATGCAACCATGAAATTAGCAAGGTAGTGGAGCGGTCGTCCGTCCGTTCGCCATCAAGCCAGTTTATAGCAAACCACTCCAGGCGTATTCCTCATATATGATCAGCACCGAGTCACTTCCCTTCCAATGTTCTGTGTACCGCAGGTCACGCTCGTGAACTTCTACTCCGACTTCTACGAGATCAAATGTCAATTCCCTAACTTCCCCTCAGGTAATTCATTTTTGCAATGAGTTATTGCTTACTTATGGATCTATTGTGTGGTTGCACCTCCTTCAGATCATGGTTCTCGCTATGGAGACCTATACTGGCAACCCCTATGTACGGTGATGTAGCTGCCATGTTTGCTCTCCATCAGCTCAAAAGGTCTGTCATCTATGATCATATAATTTACCTCGGTCTGAGTGTTTCCTTTTCTATATTGAACCAGTACAGTCCATGGATCTGCACAATTGGCCCTTTTGTGCATTTGTATAATGCCACTCGGTGATTAATCCATATGTTGTTGCACTATACCCATTCGATGGCATGCGGCCTGCCTAAGGGGGCAAGCTGGTCTATTAAATTGTTCTAACTGCTGTGTGAGATGCTAATACTACTAAAAACAAAAATATGCATGCCAATTTTATTTCCAGTTGCACTTCTGATTGGGTAGTATTACTGCAAGAGCAATTACGAAATAATTATGTCGCCTAGATTGGTAAATTTTACGTGTGTAGACCAAACAGGGCAATGTGCATGAATAAGTCTGCTACGTTGGTAACAGAAAGCCAGTTTTGACAAGAACTTTCAATATTAACTTTTTCCACACATATGTAAATCTCAACCATTTTACCTGTTCAGGTGCTAAATAGTACTCCCTCTGTCCCAAATTAAGCGACTCAACTTACTTTAGTATAAAGTTGAGTCACTTATTTTGGAACAGAAAGAGTATATACTAATTTCTCTCTTTGTCTATTACATGCTATTAATTTATCAATTTTATAGCAACTATTTTTAAATAAAAAATGTTTGATATAGTCATTTGGTTTCAAAATCTATATTTTTTGGAAGCTAATCTTATATTTCTCTCAACGTGTAACCATGGCACCTTAATGTGCAACTATGCATGGGTAAGTACCACCTCTACATGCAACAATGCATGAGCAAAAGTCTACTATTATAAATATTCAGATACGGTAAATCATATGTATTTTTAGTTTTATTTCTCATATTATAAATCCAAATATTAATGTTTCATGTAGCTAAATTCTATTGCAATATGTTGCAAGTGATTCCCGCGGCAACGCGCAGGGTATCATCTAGTTTTGTAAGAAGCATAAACATGATAAAACCAATTGGTGGATTAAAGTGATAGATAAATTTTCCATAAGATTGTGCTCCCTCTCCAGCCCATTACTTGTGAACTTTGCAATAGGGTTGGTCATCTTAATTTCCAATGCATGCATTTTCATGATCAAACCGTTTCCAAATATTGTGATACTTTGATCTCCGGTGAACTCTATAATGAACTTTGTTTATTGTTAGGGTGTGAAGAATTGCCACATAAAAATGATTGGTTTGATATATTCCTTGTCACTAATGATGATGAAACTAATCTACAAGAAATCTATATGTTTTGCATAGTAAATTGCAATGACAATTCTTATATTGCAAACTATAGAAAGACGGGAAAACCAATAGAATATAAAAGGTATACTAATGAAAGGGTAAAGGTCTCCCAATACCCTCCTATTGTTTCTCATAATGAATCGGGTTACAAGGAGGAGCTTCCCATCTCTTCAATAAGAAGCTTGAAAAATACTTAAACCCACACATAAGGCAGTGAAGAAGAAGAAAAGAAGGAAAAGTAGAGGTAAAAAGGTATCCCTCTCAAATAATATTGCGCCTATCATTGTTGAGAATGATTCCGAAAGTAGTATGGACGATGACACACTTGATGATTATTTCGTTATGCCTACTACTTGTTGTGATGGGGATGATTGGGAAGATAATGATACTCCTTATAATATTGAAAACCTTTTTGGCACTAACATGCAAAATTATGATAATAATAATTGTTATACTATTGGTACCATTCATGCTATTGATGATTATGCTAATGATATGCAAACCCACAAGCTCGGGGATGCTATGTTTGATGAAAATGACATGTTTGAGAATTTATTTGCTCAAATAATGTTTATCCCATGCTTGGGGATGCAATGTTGTATGAAGATGATCTTTTTAGTTCCACTACTTTCAATGATCAAATTTGTTATGCTGATTGCATGCCTCCTATTTATGATGATTGCGATTTTTAAGAAAGTGGGTTTGGAAGGGTGTCAACTTTAGATGATTATTATCCCACTATTTTGGAGGGTGTTGAATCTTATTATAATGATAAAAGTGGATTTTGAGAGTTCATGACTTTATTTAGTAATGATTCCACTATCTTGGAAGAGGTTTCAGTTAATTATGATGAGAACCAAGTTACTCCTTATGATGATTATTGTGATGATACTTATGCTATAAAAAGTAGTGATTATTATTATAAAACTTGTCACAAATATGAATACCCTTTTTCTGAACATTATTATTTTAATGTGCAAACAATTTATAGCATTCGAGTCCCCTATGATACTTCCACTATTATGTATGAGAAGTTTTCTTGTGGGGAGAGTAATAAATATTCTATGCTTGAGGATCATGAACAGAATGCTTTATGTGATAGTTATATTGTTGAATTCCTTCATGATGCTACTGAAAATTATTATGAGGGAGGAACATATGCTTGCATGTATTGCAATAATATCAAGTTTCCTCCCTATGTGTTGAAAATCTTGATGATATGCATGTTTTGCCTTCCTATGCTAGTTGATTCTTACTCCCATAAATTGTTTGCTCACAAAATCAGTATGCATAGAAAGATGGTTAGACTTAAATGTGCTTGTCATATACTTCATGAAGCTCCCATTGTGTTTCAATTCTTTACATTTATGTGAGCATCATTGAAATCATCATGCCCATCTAAAAAGGCTTTAAAGAAAAGCGCTTGTTGGGAGGCAACCCAACACTTTTCATTTCTGTTTTTGTGTGTTCAGATGATTAAGATACTGTAGTAATCATGTTTTGTGTCTTTTATTTCTATAATGTACCGAGTAAAGCCTTTGGGATAGTGTGGATACTTGTTAGTTTGATTCTGTACAAAAACAGAGACTTCTACGTCCAGTTCAGAATTTCTCTGATTTTACTGGGGAGTAAAAAAAATCTGAAATTTTGACACAGTGTTGTTATGAAAATAATCTATGTTTTCCTAATTTTTCAGAATTTTCGTTGATAAGAAAATATGGTTTAAGTTCAGATCTTTACAGATTGTTCTCTTTTTGACAGATTCTGTTTTGCATGCATAGTTTGCTTGTTTTAGTGTTTCCATAGCTTATATTTAGTGGTATAAATTATGGGAATGATAGAATACAGTAGGTATTATGTGATAAAAATTATGAATCTTGTCTTGACAGTAAGTAAGTGAATGACCTATCTTTATTACACCAACACATCTCACGAAGTTCCGTTAAGTTTTGTGTGATTGAAGTTTTCAAGTTTTGGGTAAGAGAACGATATGAGGAGAATAAGGAGTGGTAAGACCCTAAGTTTGGGGATTCCTAAGTCACCTCCAAGTTAATATCCAAGGAAGACTCAAGCGTCTAACCTTGGGGATGCCCCGGAAGGCATCCCCTCTTTCGTCTTCAACACTATCGGTATATCTTACTTGGAGCTATATTTTTATTCGTCACATAATATGAGTTTTGCTTGGAGTGTCATTTTATTTTGTTAAACTTTTCTTGCTGTTATAATATTGTTTTCCAATAAAAAGTTCCAAGAATTGCCTTCTAGGATGCTTGAATTGCATGTTTGATGTGTGTTGTGTAAAAACAGAAACTTTTGTTGTAGTGTTTGAATTTTCATATTTGACTTGAACATGGAAAGTTCCTGAAATTTGTACACAGTATTGTAATATAATTTTTTTATCATGTCCTAAATTTGCAGAATTTTTGGAGTTACAGGAGTGCACTTTGTAAATTAATTGCTACACACTGTCCTGTTTAGACAGATTGCTGTCATAGTTTTGTTGTCTACTTCTCCTATAGTTTTCATGACTTATATAGGTAGATATAAATTGCGAAAATGATACTGTACAGTAGATATTGTTTGAAAATTATTATGCAACTTGTCTTGGCAGTACATAAAGAGTTTATTTATTCTTATGTGCACTAACCTATCTCACGAGTTCTTTTCAAGTTTTGTGTGGATGAAGTTTTTGAGATTTAGGTGAAACCGTGATATGAGTGGAATTAACGAGACACAAAATCCCAAGCTTGGGGATGCCCAAGGCTCCCCAAGCCATTATTAAAGGAAGTCTCAAGAATCTAAGCTTGGGGATGCTACGCATCCCATCTCTCTTCGTCAACAAAGATCCGTTAGCCTGTGTTGATCCTAAGTTTTTATTCGTTCACATGATATGTGCTATTCTTGGAATGTATTTTTGTTTAGTTTTCTGTTTTAAATAAAATAATCAGATCTGAATTTTTTTATTGAGACAGAATCCTCACATAGCTGCTTATTTGTTTGACAACCCATTGAACTTCCCTTATATCTTTTTGAGAGTAGTTTCATGTTCACTCTTGTGCTTCACTTATTTCCTAAGAGAAAATATTGAATGAAGTGAATGTCATAAATATGAAATTATATATGCTTCATATGCTTGTCCCATGGGGTGTAGTGACTTCACATACAACAACAACAAGCCCTAACCAACTGGAGCGGCCAGAACTCCGGCGATCGGCCCATCCCCGTGCTATCTAGAGGAGGAAGAAAGGAGGAGGAGACAGATAGAGCGTGGGCCCAAGTCGTCAGCCACCCAACCATCGGGCCCACCCGTTAAGTGGAAACGGATTCAGCCGAAATATGCTTTCAACTCTGGAAAGCGTATTCTCACCAAAGGCGCCACCCGATTATCAACCAAGGACCCATATGTAAGTATATTATTTACAAAAAGGCCCTTCCACCTTCAACCCCTCATATCTTTTCACCCACAACACTGATTCCGATGAAACCAATGCCTACATGCTCCACTCCTCGCACACTTTCCGACCAAACCGCTTCCACCATTGTTGCACCCACCATATTTATCATTTTCCCATGGCCCTTGTTAGGCCATTTTGGAACCCCAAAATCCACCGTCATGCTACTCGGCACTATCGGAACCCTCCCCGATAGTCTCCAAGTGTCGAGGCAAGTCATTTCTCTGATGAAGACCGCAAGGTTTTACTCGTTATTATTCTTGCGTGTTATTTGCTGTTTTGTGTCGGTTTCTGCCAGCACTCGTTTGCAGTTGTTTTACTATTAGCTGTTTACCTTAGCTATGCTTTCAACAATTATTATTATGCTTTAGTTTACTCAGTTATTGACTCTAGTTGCACTGTGAGTTGTTACCTTTGTGCTTTGTCTTACATGTTAGTAGTTTTGTTGGAGCTAGATTGTAGCTTATTATTGTTGCCTATTTACTTTTCGTGTAAGTTTAATGTTGTATAAACACTCCCAGTACAACAATAAAATGATTAACAACCTCCTCCAAACTGGGAGAGACAATGGTGCCACCAAACCGAACTAACCCGTATGACCACATTTGCCTGTGGGGGGCTTACTTTGTTTACAATTATGTCTCTTTCGTATGACTCCAAAGAGGAAGCTGGTTTGGGTAGACCTCCTTTAGCGGGGAAGTTGCCATTCAACAAAGAGAGCCTGGGTTGGCTAAGGATCCAAAGTTGAGAACAAGTGGTGCCACGAGGTGGCAAGGACCCATATCCTCTCTCCTAGGGCTAGCTTGCGGGAGGTCGGAGGCACAGTTAGAGTGGCATGCTATGAACGTGATATGTTGGGCGTCAAAGCCTATGGTGTGGGTAAAGTGTACAACCTCTACAAAGTGTGTGTTATAAACCTGGTTAACTAGCCACGTCCTCGGTAATGGACATAGTTTGGGGAAGTCATACTAGGAGCATCTATGTCGGAGGTATGAACTCTAATAACTAGAGTTGGTAAGGTAAGGAATTAGTGCAATCGGCCAGCATCGTGGATGCGAGGACTTGACCAATAGAAAGACGGTGGGAAGACCACGAGATAGCAACTTGTTTTTTTTACTGTTTCCGTAGTTGTTGTTATGCTTTTGCTATTTCAAGATTTTGCTTAGAGTCGTAGTAACTGCTTTCGGTGGAATAACTTTAGACTGAATTATCACTCTCGGGGAAAGCCTTTAGTATAGTAGTGATCATCTTATGTTGTTGCTTAGAACTTGACGGATCACCTCGGTGGACAGACTTTAGCAAGTCATCCGGTTGAGGATGGCTTTTACTTCTTGTAGTTGTACCAGTTTTACTTTGCTAGTTAAGCTTTGCAGACATATTACTGTTTTACTTGAGCAGATAAGACTTCATAGATGTTCATGCTTAGTTGTTGTTAATGTTTATTAGTGTTAGAGTAGTTTCGTGCTTGAGTAGCTTGGAGTGTTTCTTTGGTGTGGCTGCGAGTTTTGGCTTGGGAGTACATTCAAACATACTTAGTGACTTTTAACATGGTTAGGTAGGAAGCACTTAGGAGTCGAAGTTGATGCTACACTAGTCGAGAGAGCACCTGGTCAGACCCCCGTGGAATGAAGCCATGCTAGGACCGTGCCGCTACCATTGTAGAAGTTTCCGCTGTAATATTCTGTGAGTTAGTCATACCCACTACACAGACCGTTCCGAGCTCAACATAAAGTTGAGACTTGGAACACTAGCTTTGTAAGCGTGTATAGATCAATAAATCATCTCTTTTGTTGTCTGACTCATACACTGCTACATAAGGATTGTAAAAAGCATGCATCAGGTGAATATCCTGGACTGGCGTATGCGGCCTCCCAGATGAATACAATGGCTGCCCACCGTATCCAAAAGGGGTGCCACAAGACTTCCCGGGGGAGGTTTGTTAGTGTGAAAACCTCCATTAGATGCCCGTAATTGTCCGTTTGACTAGGATTATTGCCAAAGGACCAGATGGTTAAAAAGGCAGCTTGGATATACGTCACACAGTTGTTCTTGCAACATATGTGATCTGCAAGTGTCAGCAACGTAGCTGACGGGCCACGCAACAGGCGCGCTGCCCTGGCAGCCAAATCAGCTGCCACACCAGCCACCTCGGATTTTATGACGTCGCAAGGAGAAGACCGCGTCCCGAGTAGGCCACGTAGGATCGCACAGCCCAACAGGCGCTACGTGGGCCTTGAGTGGATCACCTCTACATAAGCAAAGGTGCACAGCTCCCTCACCATCCGGGCATGGATCAAGGCACGGGACGGCACGACACGACATCTACTTTTCCCCTTTCCTCTGTTTCCCTTTCCAAGTTGTAATCGAACGGAGAGGCTAGATCTGTATCTGTGAGTGTATAATAGAGTGAGCGAGATCCAGACACTAACAACGTGGTATCAGAGACCACCTACCACCCTTCCCCGCCGCCACCGCTGCAACCACCGCGTCCACTGTCGATCTAGAAATGCGGCGACAAAAGGCATTTGTCAACGCCATGGATCCCAAACTCCACGCCTTCCTGGAGCGGATGGAGCACAACGCCGACGCGCGCTCTCATAATCTCCTCAAGGTGCTCGACACATAGACAGAGCGCATCGACGCACTCGCTGAGTTGCGGCCGGAGCTCGAAGCGCGTTTCGCCAACTGGAGTTCTCCGTCGCTGCCCTGCAGTCCGCATCGGCTGCAGCGGCGCCGGTCTCTGGTGGGACGCGCACGCAGCCGTCCACGACGTGCAGCAGTTTCTCGGGGGATCTCTGTCGGTGACTCCCGAGTCGCTGACGGATCCTCCGGTCACGGGTATGATCACCATCCCACCTCCTCTTTCGGCACTTGTGCTGTCGACCATGGGCCAGCCAGCGCCTGCGATGGCATTCCCGAATTTCACCGGCGACAACCCGCAGTTGTGGCGTACACTGGCAGAGCAGTATTTTCAGATGTTTGCGGTGCACGTTTTGTACTGTGTTCCAATGGCCATCCTCAATTTCTCTGGTACCGCGGAAATTTGGTTGCAGTCGGTCTAGTGAAAATTTACGGGCATTGACTGGGAGTCCTTTACCGCATTACTAGGTACTCATTTCGGTGAGGACAAGCATCAGCTCTTGATCCGACAGTTTTTTTGCGATCAAACAGATTTCCTCCATAGCTGAATACATTGAGCGTTTTGAAACATTAATGCACCATTTGGTTTCTTACTCAGAACTGACTCATCCATTGTTCTTCCTGACCCGTTTTGTCGAGGGGCTACGATCGGATTTGCGAGCAGTGGTTCTCATTCAGAGGCCACCGGATTTGGACACAGCTTGTTCACTAGCTTTGCTGCAAGAGGAAGTAGCAGATGGTGAGGCAATGCTCCAACAGACCTAGGGCAAGTCCAATTCGAGTACACCTTCGCCTCGATTGTACGCGTCGAGTCGCACGACTCCGCCATCGTTCTTCAGTCGACCGGCTACCACGACACCCATCGCTGAAGATCGCCGTGGCACAGAAGCAGCTCGAGCCAATTCTGACAGCAGCAAGATCAACACATTACGTGCATTCAGACGAGCCAGAGGGCTCTGTTTCAAATGTGGAGAGCGTTGGGGCAAAGACTACACCTACCCAACGACTGTCCAAATGCACGTAGTGGAAGAACTGCTAGATATGTTCCCTTCAGAGGACAATTGTGACACTGAGAGAACAGATCAAGTTTAGTTCGACGAGGAAAATCTGTGTACTCTGTCACGTCAGGCAGTTGATGGCTCGAACGACCCAGGAGTACTGCATCTCTAGGCTTGGTTACAGAAACAAGAGGTTTTACTGCTGGTGGATTCAGAAAGTTCGGCTTCATTTGTGGACAGCCGCCTAGCAGCCAAATTGCAAGGGCAAACTAACCTGCCTAAACCCTGTAGGGTCAAAGTAGCTGATGGTGGTACTATGGTCTGTCAGAAGTTCATTCCCGGCTGTTCTTGGGTTACACAAGGGCACGAATTCTGCACCGATTTGAAGATCATTCAGTTGGGAGCTTATGACGCCATATTGGGCATGGATTGGCTAAGGCAACAAAGCCCAATGTGTATCGATTGGGAGGCACAACACCTGCCAGTCACCTATGCATCTCGTCAAGTAGAACTTCAAGCAATATCTACATCTCAACAGCAGTCTTCAGCGATTTCTACCGAAGAATTACTGAAATCATGCAAGCAAGGGTCAGTGGCTTATGCTATTCAGTTAGCTGTGCTGTCTGAGGAAGGAATACCTGAAACACCAATATCACAGGAGATCCTACGAGTTTTGGAGCAGTTTACCGAAGTTTTTGAAGCTCCTACATCACTGCCACCGCGGCGAGATTGCGATCACCACATACCCCTCATTGAGGGAGCTCAACCGGTTAATTTGCGTCCCTACAGATTCAAACCAGAACTCCAGGACGAAATTGAGCGTCAAGTCAAAGAATTACTCGATGTAGGCATTATTCAGAGAAGCACAAGTTTGTTCTCCTCCCCCGCACTACTTGTCAAGAAGAAGGATGGTACATCGCGCTTGTGCATTGATTACCGCCGTCTGAACTCCATGACAGTGGTTAGTAAGTACCCGGTCCCGGTAATTGATGAGCTATTGGATGAATTAGCGGGCGCTCAATGGTTCTCAAAACTTGATCTGCGCGCGGGTTACCACCAGATTCGCCTAGCAGAAGGGGAGGAATACAAGACCGTGTTTCAGACGCATACAGGCCATTGGGAGTTTCGTGTCATGTCATTTGGACTTGTTGGGGGGCCACCCACATTCCTGGGGGCAATGAGCACCACTCTGAAGCCGGTGCTCCAGGTTTGTGCAGTGGTTTTCTTCGATGACATCTTGATATTCAGTAAAACACTGTCAGATCATGTTGCTCATCTCCGTCAGGGGTTGCAGCTGCTGAAGAAGGACCAATGGCGCGTGAAACAATCCAAGTGCTCGTTTGGACAACGGTATATTGCATATTTGGGTCAGATCGTCTCGGGAGAAGGTGTTGCCATGGATCCCAGCAAAATCAGGACCATTGAGCAGTGGCCTCTTCCTCGCTCTGCTAAAGAAGTCCGTAGTTTCCTTGGATTGGAAGGTTACTATCGGAAATTCGTCAAGCATTTCGGTATCATAGCTCGGCCCTTGTTCAATTTGCTCAAGAAAAATCGCCCTTTTGTGTGGCCCAAGGAAACAAACACCGCTTTCCAGTTTTTGCAGAAAAGTCTGGTTACAACATCTGTTCTACAATTGCCTGATTTTAGTAAAATTTTCACCATTGATACAGACGCTTGTGACTATGGGGTAGGGGCAGTACTTCATCAGAGAGGGCATCCGATAGCGTATATGAGCAAGCCTCTTGGTCCTAAAAATCGAGGTCTCTCCAATTATGAGAAGGAGTGCTTGGCAATCCTGATGGCAGTCGAACAATGGAGGCCATATCTGCAGACGGGGGAGTTTCTTATTCGCATCGATCAGAGAAGTTTGACACATCTGGACAACCAGCACCTCACCACTCCGTGACAGCAACAAGCGTTTACCAAACTCCTAGGTCTAAGGTACAAAATCAGCTATCGACAAAGGTACTGCTAATGGAGCTGCAGATGCTTTATCTCGTCGGCTATCCAATACCAGCAGTTTGTCTGCTATCTCTATCTGCAAACCGGCCTGGGTGGATGACATTTCAGCCAGTTATGCTGGCAATGGACAAGTTCAGAATTTTTTTACACAGCTAGCAGCTGGCCCGGACCCTAAAAAGCGATTTACTATCTCCAATGGTCTCCTCTATTTCCGAAACAGGCTTTGGTTGGGAGGAGCACCTGAGTTACAACAACGAATGTTGACAGCATTTCATGGTAGTTCAGTTGGAGGGCACTCAGGGTTCCCAGTCACCTACAGGCGCTTGCGTCAGCTTTTTGCTTGGCCAAAAATGAAAGATCATATTCGTCGATATGTGCAGGGCTGCACTATATGTCAGCAGGCTAAACCGGAACGGGTGAAGTACCCAGGACTGCTCGAGCCACTTCCATTACCAGAAAGCATGGCAGGTGGTTACCATGGATTTCATTCACGGACTCACTCAATCTAACAAGTTCAATTGTATCCCGGTGGTCGTCGACAAATTGACCAGATATTCTCATTTTCTTCCTCTGACTCACCCCTTTACGGCTGCTAAAGTGGCTCATTCATACCTAGAGAATGTCTATAAACTGCACGGTCTACCACCTGCCATCATCTCTAATCGAGACCCCGTGTTCACCGGCAAGTTTTGGCGTGAACTGTTCAGCATTATTGGTACTGAACTCAAGATGAGCACACCTTATCACCCTCAGACGGACGGCCAGACCGAACGCGTCAACCAGTGCTTGGAGGTTTTTCTGAGATGTTTCATACATGCCTGCCCAGCCAAGTGGAGTAGTACCTCGCCCTCGCGGAATTCTGGTACAACTCCAGCTATCATTCAGCCGTGAAAACTTCTCCGTTTGTTGCTCTTTATGGACACGAGCCTCGACATTGGGGTATTGAAGTAGCCTCCACCTGCAAAATACCAGCTCTGAAAGATTGGCTTGAGGAACGCAAGCTCATGCAGCAACTGCTCAAGCAACATCTCAGTCGAGCCCGCAACACTATGAAGATTCAAGCAGACAAGAAGCAAACATAGCGGACGTTTCAAGTGGGGGACTCGGTGTTTGTCAAATTGCAACCCTATGTCCAAACACCAGTTGAGCGGCGCGCCAACCACAAATTGTCATTCAAGTTCTTTGGCTCTTTTCCAATTATCCAGGTGATCAATCAAGTGGCCTACAAGCTCCAATTACCGGCTGGGTCCAAGGTACATGATGTGTTCCACGTATCTCAATTGCGACCAGCTCACAGCCCAGGCATTGTAGCATCGGCGCGCCTTCCTCAACCTTCAGACCATGTTTTGCAACCAGTTGAAGTCCTCAATTCTCGCTGGAAACAAACACCCACAGGCCGCGGGGAGAAACTTTTGGTCCGATGGTCAGATCCTGCAATTCTCGATGCCACCTGGGAAGACGCAGCTCAACTGAGGGAGCGTTTCACTGATCTACCGGCTTAGGGACAAGCAATATTTCAAGGAGGAGGGGATGTCAGCAACCTAGCTGACGGGCCACGCAACAAGCGCGCTGCCCTGGCAGCCAAATCAGCTGCCACACCAGCCACCTCGGATCTGATGACGTCGCAAGGAGAAGACAGCGTCCCGAGTCAGCCACGTAGGATCGCACAGCCCAAACGGCGCTACGTGGGCCTTGAGTGGACCACCTCTACGTAAGCAAAGGCGCACAGCTCCCTCACCATCCGGGCATGGATCAAGGCACGGCACGGCATCGCATCTACTTTTCCCCCTTCCTCTGTTTCCCCTTCCAAGTTGTAATCGAACAGAGAGGCTAGATTTGTATTTGTGAGTGTATAATACAGTGAGCGAGATCCAGACGCTAACAGCAAGTCCGAAGAGCATGCTTACGATCTGGTGAAGACCTCCCTTTCACTGCATGGATCGGTTGCTATGCTTTGCTATCAAGCGATCTAGTAGGAGAGCTAACAACGATTGAGCACAAACCCGTGAAATAATGTGAACGGCAAAAGTTACATGCAGTGATAACCGTTATTATTTTCGCAATAATATTCGAAGAGATGGAGGAGCTTTGTATGCGCGTGTTCCACAAACAGCAGAGATCAGCCCCGCTTGACGGGGTCGAAGTTGGAGACGGCGACGACGGCGCCAATGATGCCGAGGAGCACGACCCCGCCGGAGCCGATGCTGAGCAGGAAGTTCTTGAGCGACGGGGAAAGCCCGGGACCAGTGGCCTCCGCGACCTCCGGCAGCACAAGCGCAGCTTCCATTGCCGCTGCGGTCAGCCCGGCCGCGGCCTTCTCTTTCACCGACTGATGCCCAACGCACGGACAACGCACGTCCTCGCACGCCGTCACGCTGCTGGACGCTCCGTCATCACTCGGCCGCCCCGCGCGCCGTAACGCTGCTGGACACACCTTCATCACTCGGCCACTCCACGTGACGCCGCTCCGTGATGCACGTCCTCATCACTCGGCCACTCCGCGCGACGCCGCTCCGTGATGCACGTCCTCATCACTCGGCCACTCCGCGCGACGCCGCTCCATGATGCACGTCCTCATCACTCGGCTGCACTGCGCGTCGTCGCTCTGTAAGGCACGTCTTCATCACCTAGCCGCCCCGCGCATCGCCACTCGGTGAGAGACACCTTCATCACTCGGCCACTCCGCGCGTTGCCGCTCCGTGATGCACGCCGTCATCACTCGGCCACTCCGCGCGACGCCGCTCCGTGATGCACGTCCTCATCACTCGGCTGCTCCGCGCGTCGCCGCTCCGTAAGGCACGTCTTCATCACCTGGCCACCCCGCGCATCACCACTTGATGAGACACACCTTCATCACTCGGCAGCTCCGCGCGTCGCCACTCAGTGAGGCGCGTCTTCATCACTCAGCCACCCTGCGTATCGCCATTGGTTGAACACGTCTTCGCCACTTGGCCGCTCGTGCGCCGTCGGACAGCTAAGTCATTCTTCACACGTTGCATTCAATTAAATAGTTATTTTCGCATTATCGAGTGTCAAGTAAGTCGCACATGACGTTCACTCGGAGGCCACGCCACCGAGTGTACCTCTACGCTCGGTTGTTTATCTTCATGTCGGAACACTTCACTTCTGCTTTATTTGGGTCCAGTACTCAAATGAGTTCAGTCGGATCTCACTCTTTTAGACTCTTGCTAGTTCTGGATCAGCAAGAACCTGGCAGACCCAGCGGGTGTCTAGGGGTGTAATTTACACAAATCATTTCAGCAAACATCAAATTACTTCGAGAATTTTTTATGTTAGCTTGTGCTATTTTTCATACACAGGTTACACGATCACTGGATGCCTCTGTGCGCCATTCTCGACGACATGCTCGACTCGGCCGCCACGCGTGCCGTCACTTGTTCGGACGCCTCCTCGACGACATGCTGGACTCGGCCGCCCCGCGCGCCGTCACTTGTTCGGATGTCTCCGCAACAACACGCTCGACTCGGCAGCCACGCACGCCGTGACTTGTTCGGACGCCTCCTTGACGACATGCTGGACTCGGCCGCCCCGCGCGCCGTCCCTTGTTTGGACGTCTCCGCAACAACAGGCTCGACTCGGCCGCCCCGCGCGCCGTTACTTGGTCGGACTTCTCCTCGACGACATGCTCGACTTGGCCGCCCCGTGCGTCGCCACTCGGCTGGATGCGTCTTCATCACTTGGCCGCTCCGCGCCTTGCCACTCCGACGGATGCGTTTACAGCTTTTGGCCGCCATGCGTGTCGCCACTCCGCTGGATGCGTCTTCATCACTCGGCTTTCCCGCGTGCCGCCACTCCGATGGATGCGTCTACAGCACTTGGCCGCCCCGCGCGTCGCCACTCCGCTGGATTCGTCTACAACACTCGGCCGCCCCACGCGTCGCCACTCCGCTGGATGCGTCTTCATCACTTGGCCGCTCCGCGCCTCAACACTCCGACGGATGCGTCTACAACATTTGGCAGCCCCACGCGTCGCCACTCCGCTGGATGCATCTTCATCACTCGGTCGTCCCGTGCGTTGCCACTCCGCTGGATGCGTCTACAACACTTGGCCGCCCCGCGCGTCGCCACGACACCGGATGCGTCTACATCACTCGGACGCCCCGCGCGTCGCCACTCAGCTGGGCGCGCCTTCGTCATTCGGCCGCCCCACGCATCGCCACTCCGACGGGTGCGTCTACAGCACTCGGCCGCCCCGCGCGTCGCCACTCTGCTGGATGCGTCTCCAACACTTGGCCGCTTCGCGCCTCGCCACTCCGACGGATGCATCTACAACATTTGGCCACCCCACGCGTCACCACTCCGCTCGATGCGTCTTCATCACTCAGTCGTCCCGCGCGTTGCCTCTCTGACGGATGTGTCTACAGCACTTGGCCGCCCCGCACGTCACCACTCCGCTAGATGCGTCTACAACACTTGGGCACCCCGCACGTCGCCACTCCGACGGATGCATCTACAACACTCGGCCGCCCCGCGCGTCGCCACTCCGACGGATGCGTCTACAGCACTTGGCCGCCCCGCGCGTCGCTACTCCGCTGGATGCATCTACAACACTTGGCCGCCCCACGTGTCGCCACTTCATGGGATACGTCCACATCATTTGGACGCTCCGCGCGTCGCCACTCCACGTGTCGCCACTCCGCGCGACACGTGTTCATCACTCGGGCATCCCACGCGCCATGGCTCAGCTAAACGTATCTACATCACAACCCCCAGTGGGTGAACGACTTAGCTGCGAACCTGATTTCGCCTAAGTTAACAACTACTCCGAGTGAGGGCATCAACCACACTCGGGGGTGGGGGGGGGGCTTAGCTGCGACCCCGTATCGCCTAAGTTAAAAACAAATCCGAGTGAGGACATCATCCACACTCGTGGACTTAGCTGCGACCTCGTATCGCCTAAGTTAAAAATAAATCCGAGTGAGGACATCATCCACACTCGAAGGCTTAGCTGCGAGTCCGTATCACCTAAGTTAAAAACCACTCCGAGTGGGGACATCATCCACACTCGGGGGCTTAGCTTTGACTCCGTATCGCCTAAGTTAAAAACCACTCCGAGTGGGGACATCGTCCACAATCGGGGGCTTAGCAGCGACTCCGTATCGCCTAAGTTAAAAACCACTCCGAGTGAGGACATCATCCACACTCGGGGGCTTAGCTGCGACTCCGTATCGCCTAAGTTAAAAACTAATCCGAGTGAGGACATCATGCACACTTGGGTTCTTAGCTGCGACCTCGTATCGCCTAAGTTAGATTGAAGACATCATCCGCACTCGGGAGCTTAGATGCGGTCCAGTAACCGCCTAAGTTAAAAAATACACTCGGGGACTCAGCCTTGACTCAGAAATTATATAAGGCAGATTCAACAAGCATTCAGTATGCCGAGCACACGAAGATTTACCTGACTAACCCAGTTCTAGGCTAAATTTATTTACCGTGCCCAGCGCACGAAGATCAGTCTGACTGATTCAGCTCCAGATTGCAGAAATTTACGACGCCAAGCGCATGATAGTTCACCTGTTCAGTTCAGTTCCACACTAGAAGACTTAAACCGTCTGCCAGACTCATCTAGCCTGACAGAGGCTCAGGGACTGCACCTAGTGGGTGCACTCAGCGTGCCCCCACTGGAAGAGAAATACCAAAAAGAAACATTCTGCTCGGTCAGGTCGAGCAGCAACGTTCAAGTTCAACAAACTCTACAGACTCCAACCGACTACCAGCAATCAGTCAGAGTCTCAGGGGCTACTCTGGAGGATACACGTAATAGGTAGGCCCATAAAGGGTCGAAATATCATAGAATCATGGGTCCACACATAAGGTGGGTCCAGACAAATACATACATACTATTCACTCGGACAAGCAACGTCCCATCCACTCGGATGACAGTCGACCACTCGGACGTATGACCCACTCGGATATGCGAAGACCAACAGTCAACAAGGCAGTCGGAGCATCATCGGAGGTTCCGTAGTGGGCTGACATTTGGCATTAACACCACCATCTTGTAACATAAGAGGTGAGGGGGTGGCGCACTCTATATAAGCCACCCCCACCACATAGCTCGGGCTAACTTCTTCTCCCCCCGGGGCTCATTCTTCCTCACTGAGCTCTGGCTCTCTCTCTAGTCTAGGGACTTAGCTTGGAGACCCATTCTCCCCCCTCTCTCTCAAATACACCATGTAACTCCTGTTCATGAATGGTAAGCAAAGACTCTCCGGAGCACGAGACGTAGGGCTGTTATCTCCACCGCGAGAGATTCGGACTCGCTAAAACACTTGTGTCACCCGTTTGCATCTCGATAGATCATCCTCCTTTACACTACCCCTCTCTATTGTCGGAATCGTTCCCACGACAGAAAGTATTGAGAACTACTTTGTCGTTTTCGTTGACAGGAAAGGCATGCCACCCAAAATATTTTTCTCTCTCAATTTAAACTTTGAGCTCTGGCACCTCTACAAATCCCTACTTCCCTCTGCGAAGGGCCTATCTATTTCCTTTATGCAATTTTTATTTTTAATTTGAGTCTTCATCTTCTCTTATAAATCACCAATTAGGGGGCACTATGATCGTACTTGAGCATTGGGTGTAGCTAATATTTGAGTGTGTTTCATGAATGGATCAATGATTGAGCATGATGGGCTAGGGATAACTTTCTTTAGTTTTGATATTTTGAAAGACATGGTTGCTTGTTGGCATGCTTGAGTATTGAAGTCATTATGTTAAAACTAGACTATTGCTTTGAATCGTCTAAAAGTCCAAATGTCCATGCTACAAAAGAAAACAATATGTGATGAACATGTTAGGCAGCATTCCACATAAAAAAATATGTTTTTATCATTTACCTACTCGAGGACGAATAAGAATTAAGCTTGGGAATGCTGATACGTCTCCAACGTATCTATAATTTTTGCTTGTTCCATGCTGTTATATTATCAATCTTGGATGTTTTACAATCATTTTATAGCAACTTTATACCATTTTTTGGGACTAACATACTGACAAAGTGCCAAAGTGCCAGTTGCTGTTTTTGCTTGTTTTTTACTTCGAAGAATATCAGTACCAAACGGAGTCCAATCGCGACGAAACTTTTTGGACATTTTTTTGGGCCAGAAGACATCCAGTGGGCCAAAGAAGTGCCAGAGGGGAGGGTCGAGGAGAACACAACCCACCAGGGCACGCCCTGATGGGTTGTGCCCTCCTCAGGACCTCTCTCCACTTCCTCTGATGCCTATAAATTCCCAAATATTCCAGAAACCCTAGAGGAGTCGACGAAAAACACATCCAACCACCGCAAGTTCCAGAACCTCGAGATCCAATCTAACACCATCACGGAGGGGTTCATCATCCTCATTGGTGCATGTCCGATGATGCGTGAGTAGTCCACCATAGACCTCCGGGTCCGTAGGCAGTAGCTAGATGGCTTCCTCTCTCTCTCTTGATTCTCATTAAAATGGTCTCTTGGAGATCTATTTGATGTAAACTTTTGCGGTGTGTTTGTTGGGATCCGATGAATTTTGAGTTCATGATCAGTTTCTATCCATGAATATTATTTGAGTCTTCTTTGATATTTTATATGCATGATTACTTATAGCCTCGTATTTCTTCTTCGAATCTTTGGTTTAGTTAGGCCAACTAGATCGATTTTTCTTGCCATGGGAAGAGGTGCTTTATGATGGGTTCGATCTTGCGGTGTCGTCTCCCAGTGACAGAAGGGGCAGCGAGGCACGCATGTATCATTGCTATTAAGGATAACAAGATGGGGTCTATTCCTACATGAATAGATCTTGTCTACATCATGTCACTGTTCTTATTGCATTACTCCATTCTTCCATGAACTTAATACACTAGATGCATGCTGCATAGCGGTCGATGTGTGGAGTAATAGTAGTAAATGCAGAATCGTTTCGGTCTAGTAATCTTGGACATGATGCCTATATAATGATCATCGCCTTGGATATCGTCATGATTATTTGATCTTCTATCAATTGCCCAACAGTAATTTGTTCACCCACCTTGTGCTATACTCATGAGAGAAGCCACTAGTGAAACCTACGGCCCCTGGGTCTACTTTTCCAACATATTGCTTTCCGATCTATCTTTTTGCCTCTTTTATTTTTAGATCTATTATCCCAAAAACCCGAAAATACCTTGCTGCACTTTTTATTTGCTCTTTTTATTTTGTGTTCTTGAGAGATCTATCTCTCCAATCTATCACTACCTAATCTATCTTTTTACCGTAGACAGATTGACAACCTGTCTTTCGCGTCGGGTTGCAAGTATTTGTTCTTTGTGTGCAGGTGCTGTTTACGTAGTGGTGGTGATCCTCCTACTTGTTCGATACCTTGGTTTCATAACTGAGGGAATACTTACCGTCGCTATGCTGCATCATCCCTTCCTCTTTGGGGAAATACCGACGCAGTCTCAAGCCACGTCAAACCCCTAAAAATGTGTGAAGACATTGAAGACATTGGTGGTGCACGAAGCTAATCACCCAAAGACAATGGAATGCGAATACTTTGTATTTTGGTAGTTTAATTTTCTTCTTTACTGAATCATAGCAACCACCATACTATTAAGTGGGCTCAAGGTGATCGAAGTCAGAAGCAGACATGATGCTCAACCCAAGTACCTATGTCTTCCAGTGAAGACAATGAGAGGAAATCTCTTCCAGAGTTGGTTGAGTCAGCTTTGATTGTAGCTCAAAAAAGATGTCGTGTGTGTTTGAAAGACCACTCGGACACCTGTCCGTTGGCCACTGATAGCCTGCAAGTGCACATGGTTTAGTTGTAGCCTTTTTGAAGTAAGTGTATCTATCCCACATGGAGCACATGAATCAGACTTTTGCCTCTTGTAGTGAATTGTGTATTTTTGTGCCTGCAAAATATTATATACTAAAAGCAAAGTGAGGGCGGTGATAAATGTTGATTGAGTAGTAAACAAGATGGAAATAAATAACATATAAGTAAACGGAGATAAATTGTTAAATGACTGGTGACAAGCAAAGGAGTAAGGCATTCTCAGGAAGTCTGGAATCCCCATTGGTATGTTTCTAATGCACCTATGTTTAGGCATATCATGGCATGGATACTTGAGCCACTATTGATGATTATGTTGGGTGGAGCTGTGTACAGACCACGTTCTACTCGAAGTAGACCTTGTGCCATGCACACCACCATCATAATCTCCCCCAGAGGGTTACCACTCATGATAATTAAGGGTTACCCCATGGACGCGGCCTCTCTACGGGTTCTCCGTAAATCCTCGGTCAATTGCGAAGGCTAGGAGCATGAGGCTTTTACAGTCACCTCAAATTACCCCCACATCCTAGCCCTTTACAATGATAGTGATATTCTTCGTGCCCATAAGGCACAAATGTTGAGTGGGACCACTTCACTACATTCACAAAGTTATTAAACTAAGCATTCAACAGGGGATCTCATATCCAAAATAACATTTCAGATCCTACACATAGCAAGGTTCATCCATATCCCTAAGAACTAGGTCTCTACTCACACATGGGGAAGACAAACATAATAACCACAATGATGAAGTACATGGATGAATGATTTAGATAACACACAAGATATTCCACAAGGGTTCTTAATGTTACAATGAATAGGATGTGGATGATTATGATGATGATGACAGTGGTGATGACTGATAACCCAGAAGTATAGGGGATCGTTTGTAGCCTTTTTAGATAAGTAAGAGTGTCAAACCCAATGAGGAGCTAAAGGTAGAATTAATATGCTCTCAGTTCCATTAACCACCGATACAACTCTAAGTGCAACAATGTTCGCTATACCTAGTATAAGAAATAAACTACTTTGAAGGAATAAAACTATAAGTACTTTGTACGTGTAAGAAGATAGTTTTGCAAGATAATAAAGAACGTGGAAATAAAAGTTAGGTGTAGTTTTAATAAAAGAACAACTAAGTAAATATAGAGAGTGTGGAAAAGTGGTGGTAGGATTTGCGAGATTGTCCTAGGCAATCAATAACTAGATCAGTAATCATTATTGCAGTTTTATATGAGGGATAGGCATGAGCTAACATATTTTCCGCACTTGGATCATATGAACTTATGATTGGAACTCTAGCAAGCATCCGCAACTACAAACGATCATTAAGGTAAAACCGAAGCATAGCATTAAGTAACAAGTCCCATTTACTCCCATACATAACAACCCCCTTACTCGGGTATAAGCTGCTGTCACCCTCGCTACCCAATATAAGCGAATCATGAACGTATTACAACATCTTACAGCGGGGATGCCACATGCTTGCGCGACATGGAGGACACCATAGGATAGCACCAAAATAAACCTTGCAACTCAAACCAATCAAGATCATCAATCAACCCATAGGACAAAAAGGATCTCCAACATCATAGGATAGCAACAAATCACTAGATAACAATATGAATCATAAAGTACCATGTTCAAGTAGAGGGTACAGTGGGATGTGGGAGAGTGGACCACTGTAAATAGATGAGGGAATGTGATGGTGGTGGTGAGGAAGATGGCAGAGTTGTTGGTGTAGATCGCCGCCATGCTAGTTCCCCCGGCGGCACTCCGGCGCCACCGGGAGAGAGGGGGAGAGAGACCCCCTCCTTCTTCTTCTTCCTTGGACTCCCCCTAGATGGGAGGAGAGTTTCCCCTCTGGTCCATGGCTAACATGGATCCCGGAGGGGAGGAACCCCTCCGAGATTGGATCTCTCTCTGTTCTACGCTCCTGTTTTCTGGCGTTTCACCGTTTCTTAAATTCCTGAAGATCCGTAACCCCGATCAGGCTGAAATTATGAGGGTATTTTATCCATATATTAGTTTCCTTGCGACTGAAGGACACCCCCAACCAACCTCCAAGGTGACCACAATACAGGGGGTGCGTTGTGGGTTGTAGAGCGCGCCCTGGTGGCTTGTGGGCCACTCGGACATTGTCTGGCATTGATTCCCTTTCCCAAAAATCACATATATTCCAAAATAAATCTCCGTAAAATTTTATCACTTTTGTACTTTGTTTGATATGGATTTTCTGTGAAACAAAAAACATGCAACAAACAGGAACTGGCACTGGGCACTGGATCAATATGTTAGTGCAAGAAAATCATATAAATTGTTGCCAAAAGTATATAAATGTTGTAAAATAATGGCATGAAACATTCAGAAATTATAGATATGATGGAGACGTATCAGCATCCCCAAGCTTAATTCCTGCTCATCCTCGAGTAGGTAAATGATAAAAAGATAATTTTTGATGTGAAATGCTACCTAATATAATCTTGGACAAATATCTAATCATGGCATGAATAATAAGATACGAGTGATTCAAGGCAATAGTCTATCATTTGACATAAAGACATCCATATTCAAGTTTACTAACAAACAATCATGTCCTTCAAAATAAACAACGCTAAAGAACATTATCCCTACACATTTAATCATGTAAGCTGGCATGACTCCGTCTTCCTAACACAAGTACAAATCATAATCACCCCGGTGTCAAGTCAGGCATTTGGTTCATAGTTTTCACGCGCTTTAGCATTTTCAACTACACTCAATACATGAGCGTGAGCCATGAACATAGCACTATGGGTGGAATAGAATATGGTGGTAGATATTAAAGGAGTCAAAAGGTGGGAAAGTCTCACATCAACTAGGCGGATCAATGGGCTATGGAGATGGCCATCTATCGATGTCGATGCGAGGAGTAGGGATTGCCATTCAATGGATGCACTAGAGCTCTAAGTGTATGAAAGTTCCAATGAAACTAAGTGGGCATGCATACAACTTGCATGCTCATGAAGACCTTAGGCATTTGAGGAAGCCCGTCATCGGAATATACAAGCCAAATTATAATGAAAAATTCCCAGTAGTATATGAAAGTGACAAATCAGAAAACTCTCTATATAAAGAACATGGTGCCACTTTGAGGCACAAGTGTGGTAAATGTATAGTAACATTGCCCTTCTATCTTTTTTCTCTCTTTTTTAGGTGGGCCCTTTTTGGGTCCCCCTTTTTCCCTCTTTTTATGGTGGGCTCATTTGGCCTCCCCCATTTTTTTCCGTCTCGATTCTCATCCCGACTCGTGGGGGAATCATAGTCTCCATTATCCTTTCCTCATTGGGACAATGCTCTAATAATGATGACCATCACACTTTTATTTACTTACAACTCAAAATTACAACTTGATAAAGAAGAATATCACTCTACATGAATGGTTATGGCACTGTATCAGGATGTGCAATGATCTAGCGTAACATGTAATCAATGATGAATGGTGGCTTTACCACAAATACTAAGTCAGCTCTATATGATCATGCAAAGAAATATGATGATGAATGCTCAAGTCATGTATATGATTATGATGGAAGTTGCGTGGCAATATATCTCGGAATGTCCATGGAAATGCCATAATATGTAGGTATGGTGGCTGTTTTGAGGAAGATATAAGGAGGCTTATGTGTGATAGAGCATATCATATCACGGGGTCTGGATGCACCGGCGAAGTTTGCATCGACTCTCGAGATGATAAAGGGGCAATGCATGGTACCAAAGAGGCTAGCAAATTGCGGAAAGGTGGGGAGCGTATAATCCATGGACTCACATTAGTCATAAAGAACTCATATACATATTGTGAAAGTTTTATTATTTCTCTCGAAGCAAAGTACTACCAATGCACCCCTAGGGAGGAGGTTGGGAGGAGTTAACCATCGTGCGCCCCCGACTCAACCAACACAAGGCTAGGATTTCAACGAGGGATAAAAGTTCTCCAACATCCCGATGATGCCATAACCGACACTTTAATGAACAGGAGATAACAAACCTTAACATCGATATTCATACTAACCCATGATCATTCACTAGTGCACCCACATATTATTATATTAATGTCGCAAAACTATTGCAAGGAATCAAACATATCTATTCAGTGATCTACAAGTTTTATGTAGGTTTTTATGACTAACCATGTGAATGGCCAATTCCTGTTAACTCTCTAAATAGATATAAGTGAAGCATGAGAGTTTAATTCTTTCTACAAAATACCTCTCACTAATAAATATAAGTTAAGCAAAAGAGCATTCTACAAATAACGGTGTTCCTAAAGTAGAGAAGCGAGCATCCAAACTTCAAAAGATATAAGTGAAGCACACGAAGCATTCTATAAAGCCATACTCAAAAGATATAAGTGCAGTCCAAAGAGCATCCTGTAAATCAACCAAGGACTATCCCATACCATCATGGTGCATTGCTAAAAGAAAAATAAAAGGCACGCGATGCTCCTAGAATTTACGCATATCATGTGAACAAAACAAAAGCCGAGACATACCGATAATTGTCGAGGAAGAAAGATGGGATGCCTTCCGGGGAATCCCCAAGATTAGACGCTTGAGTCTCCTTGAATATTTACTTGGGCTTCCTTGGTCATGCCCAAGCTTGAACTATTTCCTCTCCTTATTCTTCTCATATCGACCCTTCCTCGATCTTTGAACACTTCATCCACACAAAACTTAACAAAAAATTTATTAGACATGCTAGTACATATAACATAAAATCCCATCGTGTATTGCTATAACATTATTGTATAATTATAATCCAACATTAACCACGGTATTCTATCACAATTGTTTGGCTTACAAATCAATGGGGGCTCAACAAGTTTTCAAACATAAGCAGACAAATAACTATAACAGCAATCTGTGAAAAACTGGACAGTCTCTAAAGATGCACATGAAACATATACTTCTGTTACTCAGAAAATTCTGAACAATTAGGACATAATAAAAAAATTGCATAGCAGTATTGTGTAAACATTTTAGATTTTTTTCACGGTCCAGTCAAATATGAAAATTCAAACACTACAGAAAAAGATTCTGTTAGTGCAAAGCACATATCAAACAAGCAGTTCAAACATCCTAAAGGTAAATATTGGAACATTATTTTTATTATACAATGGATTTGTAAAAGGGGGCAATTATTTTGTTGAAAAGTTTCTGTACTCAAGATTCACAAAGTTTCCATGGGCATGAACAAAGTTCAAGGCTAGCCCCCACCTCAACGGTGCTCGTCTTTCTCACTTGCACTCTTCTTTTTGAAAACGTTTAAAGTTCCCCACTTTATTTTTTTGTTTTTAATTATTTTAAAAGCACACAAAAGAATAAAATGACTCTCTATAACTTCCGGGTGGTCTCCCCGGTAGCTCTTTCTTTAAAGCCATTAAGCTAGGCATATTGTGCTCAAGTAATTGATCCACCCGGATCCCAAGGTATATCAAAGCCAATTTTAATTAACAATGATTTGTAATTTAGTAGTGAGCAAAAAGCAACATATATCATGTAACAACGTAGTCTAACTCTCTTCCTATGCATTGACATGTAATAGAAGAACAATTCATTCGCACAAAGTAAAGGCCAATAAATAGTATAAATAGTTTCTTGCAATTTTATCGTATTGGAAACAGAGAGACGTTGAGATGTAGTTCCTCTCTCATAATAATTGCAATTAGGAGCAGCAAGCACATGCATATTATATGCATCAAAATCATGTGTAATAGTAAAACACAACCCATCAATATAACCCTTAAAAAGTGCAAATTTCTTCGATATAGTGTAGTTGAGAGAATAAAAAAGATAATAGGACTATCATGTGTGGGTGCAATAGCAACAATTTCATGTTTAACAGAAGTAACTATAGCAAGTTCATCTCTATAAGCACAATTCATAGTGGCATCATGGCCACAAGCATAACAAGCATCAAGTTCATCAAATAGGGATATTTCAAACAAATTCAAGGGATCATAGCAATTATCACAGAATTCATCCTTCGGTATGTGCGAAGGGAAATTAAACAATGTATGGAATAGAGAGTTACTCTCATCAGAAGGTGGGCATGAGTAGCTAATCCGCTCTTCCTTCTTTTGTTCTTCACGATTCCTGCAAAATATTAGTCTCTTCTTTGGCGGAGACTTTGTCAACAGATTTATTAATAAATGCATTGTATTCATAATTCTCATAGCAATATTTAGGTATAGCATAAATTTTAGATCTGTAAAGAGCATCATCACAATTTTCACACTTTTCAAACAAAGATTCAATTTCATAAGCACCCTTAAAAGCAACAAATTCTTCTATTTGTTCCACATCATAGTAATCATATATATCGTTAGCATAAGAAGCCAAGGTTTTATTATCATTAAATTCACATTAAAAGGGAAGGTGTGGAGCCTTCATCTTAGAGCAACAAGTATAATCACATCTTAATCATAAATTCCGAGAATACCAATGCCACATTTTAATTTGATCCCATAAGTGTTTACATTTTTCAGTCAAGTGATAATCCCAAAAGTATTCCAGGTGATCCAAAGTATCTCCCATTATCAAGTAGAATGGAGATTTATCAGGATTATCAAAGTAGTATTTAGTGTTTTCCACATAACCAACATCGAGGTTTTTTTCCCATCTCCATGAGTACCAAGTACAACTATTTTTTTGTTATTTCATGTCCCATATCCATATCTAAAGAAATAAACCGACTAAGAACCGAAATAAAAACTACTTGGAGGTAGAGCAAACAAGCACAAATGAGAATATCCACCCTACGCTATTGCTCCCCGGCAACGACGCCAGAAAAGGGGCTTGATAACCCACAAGTGTAGGGGATCGTTTGTAGCCTTTTTCGATAAGTAAGAGTGTTGAACCCAACGAGGAGCTAAAGTTATAATTAATATTCTCTCAAGTTCTATTGACCAGTGATACAACTCGACGTGCAACAACGTTCACTATACCTAGTACAAGAAATAAACTACTTTACAAGAATAAAACTAGAAGTACTTTGTAGGCGTAAGAGGATAGTTTTGCATGATAATAAATAACATGGAAATAAAAGTTAGTTTATGTTTTAATAAAAGAACAACTAAGTAAATATAGCGAGTGTAGAAAAGTGGTGGTAGGATTTGCGAGATTGTCCTAGGGAATCGATAACTAGATCGGTAATCATTGTTGCAGTTTTATATGCTGGAGAGGCATGAGCTAATATAATTTCCGTACTTGGATCATATGAAATTATGATTGGAACTCTAGCAAGCATCCGCAATAACTAAAGATCATTAAGGTAAAATTCAACCATAGCATTAAGTAACAAGTCCCCTTTACTCCCATACACAACAACCCCCTTACTCGGGTATAAGTTGATGTCACCCTCGCTACCCACTATAAGCTAATCATGAACGTATTGCAACACCCTACAACGGGTATCCCACACGCTTGCGCGACACGGCAGGCACCATAGAACAACACCAAAATAAACCATGCAACTCAAACCAATAAAGATCATCAATCAACCAATAGGACAAACAAGATATAGGCCAACATCATAGGATAGCAACAAAGCATTGCATAACAATACGAGGGATAAAGCACCATGTTCAAGTAGGGAGTATAGCAGGATGTGGGAGAGTGGAACGTTGTAAATAGATGAGGGAAGGTGATGGTGGTGTTGAGGAAGACGACATAGTTGTTGGTGTAGATCGCCGCCTCGCTAGTTACCGTGACGGGACTCCGGCGCCACCGGGACAGAGGGGGAGAGAGCCTCACCTTCGTTTTCTTCTTCCTTGGACCCCTAGATATCAGGAGATTTCCCCCTCTAGTCCATGGCCGCCATGGCTCCCGGAGGGGAGGAACCCCTCCGAGATTGGATCTCTCTCTCTCTCTCTCTCTCTGTTTCTCTTCTCTTCTACGCTCCTGTTTTCTAGCATTTCATTGTTTCTTAATTACCGGAGATCCATAACTCCGATTGGGATGAAATTCTGAGGGGATTTTTATCCGGATGTTAGCTACATTGCGGCCGAAGGACAGCTCCAACCGACTTCCGAGGTGCACACAAGCCAGGGGCACGCCCTGGTGGCTTGTGGGCCACTCTAACATCGTCTGGAGTTGATTCCCTTTCCCAAAAATCACATATATTCCAAAATAAATCTCTGTAAATTTTTATCGCATTTGTACATCGTTTGTTATGGATTTTCTGCAAGCAAACATAAAACAAACAGGAACTGGCACTGGGCACTGGGTAAATATGTTAGTCCAAGAAAATCATATAAATTGTTGCCAAAACTATATAAAAGTTTTATAAGACTGGCATGAAACATTCAAAAATTATAGATACGATGGAGACATATGAATGATGATGACGATGACAGTGGTGATGATGTTGTAGCCCCCATGCACGCGGTGATGAAGATGGCCTTCTGCTCCTTGCAAATCCCTACTCCGGATGCGTTTCGGAGGCTAGGGTCGTGCCTTCTGGACGAGTTTGTGGTGTCTCTGTGCGTCTGATCCGCAATATGATTTCACGGGGGTGAAATAGTTGACCAAACGGTGGCGGCGGTAGTCCATACGACTGGCCAATCGAGTGGGAGCGGTCGTATGGAAAGCCTTCTTTTGGTCTGGAGCCTCTGCGACATTTTGTGTTTGGGCCTCCTTGCTTGATTCTTTTATGGTAGATAATTATCACCTTAAATACGTGATTTTACTACCATTCCTGGTGATCTTCTCTATATTATGCCAATTGGTCCAAAAAGTGTTACCTGAGGGATTATCAATAAAAAGAGGTGCGCGAGCACGGTAAAATGCCACAAAGCCTACTATGTAGGCATAAAATACATAGTAAAGCTGTCACATAAATTGGACTCATCAGCCACCGACCCATGGTCACTTTGGTCAAATCATTTCGGGATGCCTTGGTTATAAATAGCCCACCTCCTCCACCATAAGTTAGTGGTTGCTCCGAGTTATTGCACGATTTCTGTCACTTGAGAGCAAGCCACCTTGAAGACTTTGAGAGAGAGATCCTGCGAGGATGAACCCCAAACACCCAGAGCTAGTATGTTTAAGCATCATTTAAGTCATTCTGTTCTGGTGAGCCATAGACTTATTACACTTGAAGATTGTGATCTTCCAAATGGTTAAACCTCATGGTCCGAGCATCCAAGTGTCAATGTGCATTACCAGGTGACCATGTTTGTGAAGGTTTTAGAAGTCTACCTTAAAGATGTACAAAAGTGATTTGCTGATGTCTAAGTGATCTTAGCTCAAGGGGAACAAGGAGAAGATATGGTCTTCTGAGTTCAATCTCAGCCTCCCTAACTGGACTTACAACTGTCACAGCAGTTGGAACTGGTCTAACAAATCCATTAACTGGTCTAACAAATATTCATCCCATAACTGGTTTTATAGCTTCACTCTTTTACTTACTATTTCACACTGTGAAGCCTTTGCTTCCTCGTATGAGTGCGAAGACATTCGCCGAAGACATTCACTTGTTTGCCTATTTGTCTTCGTCATGCTTGTGTTTATCTTTATGCAAGCATGCATGCATGATGTCTATGCTTGCCATATCTTTTAGTCCTCTCTAAAGAACATGCCTTGCGTAGTTCCTTCATCTGTTATCCCTATTAGATCCTGATTCACTTCCGCAAACTTCGAAGACATTGACTGTTTCGAAGCTTTTCATAAAAGTCACCTATTCACCCCCTCTATTTGATAACTAGCACTTTCAATTGGTATTAGAGCAGGTGCTCCCCATTCTATGTGATTCGGTTCAACCACCTGGAGTTTTAGCTATGTCGACTGCAGGGATAATCAATGTCTCTGTTGCTTCCCCTGTCTTTGAAGGCACAGACTACCCGTTCTGGAAGAATAAGATGCGCATACGTCTTCAAGCTACAAATTATGATCTGTGGACTATTACTGATAAGGGCATCTCACAGCTCTGTCAAAATGCTACTACTGAAGACATTCACGCATACACCATAGTGAATGCTTGGGCTAAGTACATCACATGTGCGCGATTGTCCAAAGAATTATTTACTTGGATATACAGCCTGAGCTCTGCGAAGCTTATCTGGGACATGATCTCAGATATCCTCGAGGGAGCTTATTCTCGTCAAGATCCTTTGAATGATGATTTTAGGAACTTCCTCACCACTAAGGAAGATGATCCTGATGCTAATACTTCCACACTCTGCCTCATGGCAAGAGGCTCCAAGGTACTCTCACAATCCTTATCATCTTCAAGTGAAGGTGAATCTGATAGTCATGATGATTTTTAATGTGACTCCAAACCTAGGTATTCTGATCTTGTCAAAATTGCAACTAAGCAACAACATGCCCTGGAAAATGCAAAACTTTCTATGGAAAGGCGATGATATGTTGAATGATGAAATGAATCTAAACCAAAATATGGCTGAACATCTCAATGATCTTCGGTAAAATTTTGAGGATCTCCAAAGCCGTCATGATACTCTCTCAACTGATCATGAGAGCTCTCCTATGAATATATTCAGAGGAAGCAGGATCTTGAGAACTTGAGGGTGGCTCATGAAGATTTCAAACTGAAAATGATTCACTTCTCGCCCCATAAATCAGTGCCGCCCAGGCTGAATTTATTCCCCCGTGCTTAAAATGCCTTGCTCATTAAAATGCGGATTCCTTTGCTTAATGATCCCATGCTTCTGGATCTGCAATATACTCAATTGCAACTGTGGTAACTATAAGTGCATCTAGTGCCACCCATTGTTGCTTTTGGAGTATTGAAGACAAACATGGTTGAGGGACTAATGTGTTTGTGAGAGTTAACATGATAACACTGATAGGAGTCCCTAGAGGTTCGGTTTAACCATCGAAGACGACCCCAAAAAATGTCCGGAGACATTGATGATGGCCGAAGCCATTGCGGGTGCGCAAAGACAATCGCTTGAACACAATGAAACGCGAAGACAAAGTCTTTTGGTTGTTTTTCCTTCTTCTTTCCCGAGTCATAGGAACCATCGTACTGTTAAGTGGGGTCGAGATGATTGAAGTCAGAAGCTGACGTGATGCTCAACCCATAAACTTATGTCTTCGAGTGAAGACAATGAGAGGAAATCTCTTCCAGAGTTGGTTGAGTTAGCATTGCTTGTAGCCCAAGTAATGTCTCCGCGTGAGTCTTTGAAATGCGGTCGTTGTGACATGTGTCGGTTGGCCATTGACCCAGGGTCATTTCGGTCATATCATGTCGGTTTCCTGTTGGCTATAAATAGCCCACCCCCTCCACCATAAGAAGGTGGCTGCTCAAAGTTAGATACAATTGTTGTCGATTTGGAGCAACCCACCTCGAAGACATTGAGAGAGAGCTATCCTGCAAGGCTAAACCCAAACACCTAGAGCTAGTGTGTTCCAGCATCACCGAAGTCATTATGTTCTGAGAGAACCGAAGACTTATTACACTTGAAGACTGTGATCTTCAAGACGGTTAGGCATCTGGGTCTTGAGCATCCAAGAGTCATTATGGAATTTCGGGTGACCGAGTTTGTACGGGTTTCGGAAGTCTCCCCTGAAGACTTACCAGAGTGATTGGGCATGGTCTAAGTGACCTCGTCTCAAGGGGAACAAGGTGAAGAGGAGGTCTTCAGAGTTCAATCTCAGCCTCCCCAACCAGATGTACAGTTGTCACAACAACTGGAACTGGTCCAACAAATCATGTGTCTTCGTCGAGCAACTGGTTCTATTATTCAGTCTCTTACTTTTTGTGTTGTACTGTGAAACCATTGCTTGATCATCCATATTTGAAGACATACACCGAAGACATTCCTTATCTGCCATTTATCTTCATACTGCCTAAGTTTATCTTTGATACATCTTAGTGTGCATGATGACTATGATATTCCTGCCCGAATGTCTTCGTAGTATTCCATGCTTTGCATAGACCCTTGATTGTTATCCCTACATGATCCTATTTCCCTTCCGCATACTTTGAATACATTTATTGTTTCGAAGCTTTTCATAAAAATTGCCTATTCACCCCCATCTAGTCGATAATTAGCACTTTCAATTGGTATGAGAGCAATGTACTCCCTTGTTCTGTGTTCCGCTTTAACCACCTGGAGTTTTAGCTATGTCGACTGTAGGGATAACCAAGGTCTCCGTTGCGTGCCCTGTCTTTGATAGCACTGACTACCCCTACTGGAAGAATAAGATGCGCATGCATTTTGAAGCCATTGACAACGACCTCTGGTATGTCGTCATGGATGGCATCCCCAATGTTTGCGAAGGTGTTACTACTGCTGATGTGAAGAGATTTGCTCAAGTAGACTCAACCAGCAAGAACATCATTTTTGGTCACCTGACCATAGGATAGTATGGTCGTGTGAGTGCTTTGGACACGTCAAAGCAAATGTGGGAATGGCTTTCTAAGGTCAACGAAGGTCTCTCATCTCAGCGAGACTTGCGTTGTGATGTTATTTGCAATCTGTTCAACCACTTCAAGAGGCTTGACAATGAAAATGTCCAGCTCACATTTGATCGACTCACTGATATCTCAAATGAGTTTAATGCTCTCGGCGCCACTAATATCACCAAACATGAAATTCTGAAGAAGCTATTGAGATCTCTTGACTGTTCCTTTGACACTCTCGCTCTAATGATCCTAGAACGCCCTGACTTCAAGGAATTGGATCCTGCCGATATTCTTGAGAGGATGAACACCCATGAGTTCCAACAAGCCGAGAAGAGGGAAATCCATGGTTCTAGTTATGGTCGCCCTCGTACCCTGGAGGCAAAAGTTTTATCATCATCCAAAGAAGAAGAGTATGAATGCAGTTCTGATGGTGCTGAACACATCGGCAAAGAACTCACTCTACTTGTGAGGAAGTTTTAGAAATTCGCCAAGTCCAAACACTTCGCAAAATCTTCAAGGCATGACTCCAAGAAGTCTGGTGAAATTTCTTCGCGTGACAACAAGAAGCAAACATGCCACAAGTGCAAGAAAGATGGTCACTTCATTGTTGATTGTCCTCGATGGGAGAAGGAATCTAAGAAGAAGAGCAAGGACTATGATTCTGACGATAAGAAGAAGAAGAAGAATAAGAAGAAGCATCACAAGTCTTCATCCAAGTCTTCATCCCATAAGAAGAGTTCATCTGGCAAAGCTCATGCTTTTATTGGCAAGGAAATGGACTCTGAAGGTGAATCTGAGTCAGAAGCTGAAGAGGAATCTAAGGAGGAGTCTGATTCTGAAGTTGCTGGTTTGGTTATGGCTTCTGCATTCGTCGCTATGTCCATCTTCTACCATGAATAAAATGGCCCCCTCATCAACACCGAAGCCAGTGACAACGACTATGCTCCAGCCTACTACTTCATGGCAAAAGGCTCCATGGTATCCTCAAAATCTTCACGTCATGACTAATAGAGAAGATGAATCTGATGATGACTTGAAACCTAGCCATTCTAAGCTTGTCAAGATTGCCACTAAACAACAAAATGCTATGGAGAAAATGCAAAAATCTCTAGGGAACGATGACCTGTTGCGCGACGAGATGAGTCTGAACGAAACTATGGCTGAAGACATGCAAAGTCATCGTTCAAGGATTGAGGATCTCCAAAGTCGTTATGATATTCTGACAACTAAACATGAGAAGCTTTCTCTTGAATATGTTCAAAGAAACCTTGGTCTAGAGAAGTTGAGAGAAGCTCATGATGACCTTCGGAAGGAAAACGACTCACTCCTAGCAAAACAGATCAGTAGAGCTCAGGATGACTTTAATGCTCCATGCTTAAAGTGCCTTGCTCGTGAAGCTAATTGTTCAAACGCTGAATGTTCAAATGCTTCTGAGAATGCATTATCTTCAACTGTATCTGTGGTATCTAACCCCTCAATCGAGCAAACCACTACTATTATTGATGACAATGACAGGTTGAAGACATTGCTTGAACAGGCATGTACAAGAGTCTGAAGGGACATCAGATTCTTTGTGATGTCCTGAAGAAGACAATCTTGAACAAAAACCCTAGGAAAGAGGGTGTGGGTTTCGAAAGAACCATCAATGTTGATGGATCTCACTGGAAGCCTGAGAAGTATACCAAAACCACATGGGTTGCTACAAAAGGTCCTTTAGTTGATCCATCCACATTATCTGGTTTTAACTGTGCTAACCCTATCATCATTGATGAGTCAATTGACTCCAACTATAAACTGTTCAAATCTAAGAATGGTAAAGTGTTTGCTAGATTCATTGGAACTAACTGCATGAATGGTTCTCCTATGAAGAGGATCTAGGTTCCAAAATATCTTCTTGAGAAGCTTCCTATAAATGTCATGACGACATCCCGTAGGAAGAAGACATACCCCAGATCAATGTCTTTGAGAAGACAAAGCTCTTCATATGATCGTGCTAACAACAATGTTTTGCAGGGAAGGACTAAAAAGACTCATGAATATGAGCACTTTTGCATGAATCGTTATGTTCATAAGACTAAGAATTTCTCTGCATTTTCTTTTGAGTACTCTAACCCTCCTGTGAAACATACCATTAGGGCAACATTGGCTAAATTCTCTGATGCTGCTTTAGGTCTCATTTCTTCTAAGCCTCCCCTTTAGATGTGGGTGGTTAAGAAGAACTAACATCTTCATGCAACATCAGGTCTCTAGATGGGATGAAGCGTAACTCGAAGATTATCTGTGGAGACCTGAAAATATTCTTGCCTGGACACAAGATAATCAATGCAAATGGTTTTTACCATTTATATCGTCCAGTTTACTTACCACTGTGTACTGCAACATATTCATCAATGCATGTTACAACTTCATGCCTTGGTGAACAAGACTAATTCTCAAATGCAGGAAGATAAATCCAGCACCACTGAATGGATAATGGACAGTGGATGCACTAGTCACATGACTGGTGATCGAAGCCTATTGATGAAGTCAACTATTTGACCTCCAACCAAAGATCACATCGTCTTTGCCAACAAAAGTAGTAGTAAAGTTCCGGGACTAGGTAGAGTTGCTATCACAGCGGATCGACACATGGACAATGTGATGCTTGTCGAATCGCTTGGTTACAACTTAATGTCTTCCTCAATGCTTTGTGATCCACACATGCTTGTCATATTCGGCAAATTCTGATGTGTTGTGCTAATGGCTTCTGACAAAACCAAAGTCTTCGAAGGTTTTCGAAGAGGTGATCTATACATGGTAGATTTCTGTGCAGGACCACATGTTGCCACTTGTCTTCTAGCAAAAGCTTCAAAATGCTAGCTATGACATCGACGGCTAGGACATGCTGATACGAGGAAATTGCATAACCTTGCCAAGAAGAATCTCATCATTGGCGTCGAGAGAGTCAAGTTCAAGAAAGATCATCTATGCGGTGCATGTGAAGCCGGGAAGATGACTAGGGCCAAATACCCCTCAAAGACAATCATGATGACCACTCGTCCTTTCGAGCTGCTCCACATGGACTTATTCGGGCCTACCAATTATTCCACTTTCTCTACCACTGCAAATCTATACGGCTTCATAATAGTTGATGATTACTCTCGATATACCTGGGTGCACATCTTACACTTAAAGACTGAGGTGCAGGATGTCTTCAGGCGCTTTGCAAACAGGTGCATGACCAACTACGACGTAAAGTTCAAGCAAATCAGGACTGACAATGGCACCAATTTCAAGAACAATGGACTCGACACCTATCTCGACATTCTTGGTGTCAATCATGAGTTCTCTGCTCCATACACCCCTCAGCAAAACGGCATCGGGGAGCGCAAGAACAGGACTCTCATAGAGAAGGATCGTACTATGCTTAAAGAATACAAGACACCACGAAGACTCTGGTTTGAAGCCATTGACACTGCATGCCACATCATAAACCGGGTATATCATCACAAGTTCTTCAAGAAAACATCATATGAGCTGCTTACTGGTAAGAAACCCACTGTAAGTTATTTCAAAGTCTTCGGTGCAAGATGTTGGATAAGGGATGCACACGACACTTCAAAATTTGCACTCAAAGCACATGAGGGTGTCATGCTTTTTCATAGAAAGGATTCGCACACCTACAGGGTCTTCAACACTTACTACAATAAAGTGGTTGAGACTATGGATGTGCGGTTTGATGAAACTAATGGCTCTCAAAGAGAGCACCTGCCTCTTATGATAGATGAACTTCCACCTGAGGAGGCTATTAAGTTGATGGGCACTTGAGAAATTATGCCCGAGGAACCTGAAGTAGAAGAAGTCATCATTCCTCCATCAACTCAGCGCAAAGACAATGTTGCTCCTGAAGATAATGCTGCTGACGAAGACAACGCTCAGGAGCAGGGACAAAGTCTTTGCCCCGCTCATCCACATGTGGCTAATGAAGGTCAAATCGAGAAGATGCTTGATAGCATCAACGCACCAGGTCCTCTCACTCGCTCAAGGGCCAGCCAGTTAGCTAAGTTTTGTAGGCACTTTGTTTTCGTATCTATCTCAGAGCCCACAAAAGTAGATGAAACTTTCATGGAACCAGAATGGATTCAAGCTATGCCAGAATAGCTTAATCACTTCAAGCTCGACAACGTGTGGGAACTCGTCAAGCTCCCAGATCCATGCAAGCACAACGTCATTGGCACAAAGTGGATCTACCACAACAAGTAAGACGAATCTGGCTAAGTTGTCAAAAACAAGGCTTGACTCGTAGCACAAGGCTACACACAGGTTGAGGGTATTGACTTCGAAGAAACGTCTGCACCTGTTGCTAGACTCGACGCCATACGTATACTGCTTGCTTATGCTAACCATCATGACATATGCTTATATCGAATGGATGTCAAAAGTGCATTCCTCAATGGTAAGATTGAGGAAGAAGTATATGTTGCTCAACCACCAGGGTTTGAAGATCCAAAAAATCCTGACAAAGTCTACAGGCTCAACATGGCATTGTATGGCCTCAAGCAAGCACCAAGGGCTTGGTATGATACACTCAAGGAATTACTCATGGAGAAAGGCTTCAAACCTGCTTCACTCGATCCTACTCTCTTTACAAAATCATATGATGGTGAACTATTTATATTTCAAATCTATGTGGATGACATTATCTTCGGCTGTACTTACAATCGATATAGTGCTGAGTTTAGATTTATGATGCAAGAGCAATATCAGATGTCGATGATGGGAGAGCTAAAGTTCTCTCTAGGGCTTCAGATTCGACAACAACCAACTGGCATCTTCATATCCCAGGAGAAGTACCTCAAGGACTGCCTCAAGTAGTTTGGCATGCATGAATGCGAAGGGTACAAGACGACAACGCCAATAAACGATCACCTCTACAATGACGAAAATGGTAAAGATTTCGATCAGAAGGTATATCGCTCCATGATTGGCTCTTTATTGTACCTATGTGCATCTAGGCTAGATAGAATGCTTAGCCTTTGCATGTGTGCCCGATTTTAAGCGGCACCAAAGGAATCGCATCACCTTGCTATGAAGCGAATGCTTCGATATTTGGCACACCCCAACGCTAGGATTATCGTATCCAAAAGGCTCAAAGTTTGATCTCATTGGCTATTCAGATTCAGATTTCACTGGTGACCGAGTTGATCGTAAGTCTTCATCAGGCACTTGTCACTTTCTGGGTCGATCACTTGTATGTTGGTCTTTGAAGAAGCAGAACTGTGCGTCACTCTCCACTGCTGGAGATGAATATATTGCTGCTGGCGCCTGCTGCACTCAACTTCTCTGGATGAAGCAATCCCTCAAGGACTACGACATCAACAAGAAGAAAGTTCCACTCTTCTGCGACAATGAGAGTGTTATCAAGATCGCCCACAACCTAGTACAACACTCGAAGACAAACCACATTCAGATACGACATCATTTTCTTCGTGATCATGTGTTGAAGGGAGACATCGTCATCAAGCATGTGAAGACAGAAGAGCAGCTGGCAGATATCTTCATGAAGCATTTCGATGAGAAGAGGTTTTGCAGGTTGCGGTGTGAGATAAATATCTTAGAATCCTCTAATGTCCTCTGAATGGACACACATCCTAACGCTTATGCATTTTGATGTATTTGATGCACAACACAAGAAGTAGCGTATGTCTTCAATTCATGAATATTTACACTATAAGTGTGAATACATTAACGAAGAATATGACTTCAGATCGCCACGGTAAATGTGCGCCATGTCTGGGTCTGACATTCTTATACGGTGGGTAACGCCACCAACCCCTCTTGAAGACATTGCCTTTATCTTCGCACTTTTGTTTATGTATTCAAGAAACTAAGTTTATCTTTGAGTTGAATGTTCGTCTTTAAATTTGCACACTTGTCAATTGAATATACCATGCTAATATTCTGGAATTTTGTCCTCTACAACATTTCACCTATAGCTATATCTTCGAATTTTATCTAGGCAAATGTGACCGGACCCGCAAACCTCATATATGCTTATCTCTCCTAACACTGTTCAACTCAAGTCATATCCATTCTAGTTGACACGTGTTGATTGTCTTCACTACACCCTTGGCTGTCGAAGACAAGTTCAACCAAATAGTTAAAATTTCAATCTTATCTTTTATCGCCCTTATCGCAACTGTTCCCGCGCTCTGATACGTCTCCAACGTATCTATAATTTTTGATTGTTCCATGCTAATATATTATCATTCTAGGATACTTTTTGGGTCTTTATTTACCAATTTATAACATTTTTGAGCACTAACCTATTGACCCAGTGCCCAGTGCCAGTTGCTGTTTTCTGCACGTTTTTTTCTTTTCGGGTTTACAGTACCAAACGAAGTCTCTGTTCCGTCGCGAGGCCATCTGGAGCTCCGTTCCGGCACCCTGCCAGAGGGGGGGGGGGTCGATCACTAAGGGCCTCTTCATCAACCTCGCTGCCCTCATGGTGATCTGTGAGTAGTTCACCACAGACCTACGGGTCGATAGCTAGTACCTAGATGGCAATCTCTCTATCTCTTGATCTTCAATACAATGATCATCGCATCTTCGCTTTGATCTATCCAATGTAATCCTATTGTGCGGTGTGTTTGTTGGGATCCGATGAATTGTGGGTTTATGTTCAGATTATTCATGAAAAGTATTTGAGATGCCTCTAATATATATTATCTCTTAATTGCATGATCATTATAACTTCATAATGCTCTCCGATTTATTGATGTGCTTTGGCCATGTAGATTGATATTTCATCGATGGGAGTGGTGCGTTGTGGTAGGTTCAACCTGGCGAGTTTCTATATCCCAGTGACAAAGTAGTGAACAAGATGCGTCTTTTTGTTGTTGCTATGAAGGATAAAACAATGGGGTTCATTCATATTGATTGAGTTTACTTTGTCTACATCATGTCATCGTTCTCCAAGCATTACTCTATTTTACTTAATACTCTAGATGCATGCTGGAGAGCGGTCGATGAGTGGAGTAATAGTAATAGGTGCTGGCAGGAGTCGTCCTATTTGCTTATGGACGTGATGCCTATATACACACAATCATGGCCGTGAAAATCGTATAACTATCCGCTTTTCTATCAATTTCCCAACAGTAATTTGTTACCCAGCGTATGCTGCCTACATGAGAGATGCCGCTAGGGAACACTATGGCCCCCGGGTCTATTCACTTATATATTTACAAATGCTACAATTACCTTGCTTCCTTTATTTACTTTTTTTGCAATTTATATTTATCAACAATTATCTACACAACTCATTTGCTTGCAAATAACGAGATCAAGGGGATTGACAACCCTCTTGCCCGCGTTGGGTGCACACTGGTGCAGCGACGTGCTATAGAAACGGTTTTTAACCCCTTTCCTCGACGTAGTTCTAAACCGTCGCCTTGCATATGTGGGCGATAGGGGGGGGTCCATACCACACGACACAGAAAACCCGTCGGCGATGGTGACCAACGAATGCAAACGATCTGCAAATATAATCGTGTGCGGTGCAGGAACATATCGCACACATAATGCATTGGGCTTACGTGTGGGATTTGGGATCAATCACACACGTGCAAGTTGAGTCAAACGCGTCTAATTGCTCATGGAAAACAAACGGAGTTTGACCTTCTACATTTTGCGAAACGTTACCTAATCCACACGGGCCATTTTATAAACTGTGTGTGATATGTTCATCATCGCACACGAGATTTCTCTGGAAACCGTCTGCCATGCATGGCATCATCGGACACATACGAGTGCAGCAAACCGTTTGCGATTACTTATGTATCACCAACGTTTTAGATTATATCTCGTGTGCTTTTCCTGTGGATCACAGGTGGTTGTGCTATGAGTTGCGTGTGCTTTCCGTTCTGGACCACACACGCTTAGTTGCTTGAACCGTGTGCGCTGAAATTGCCAGGTTAATGTAAAATATCGCATTTAATTCACCCTGCAAATAGCAAATTCACCACAATATGCAATCGACGAATAGTGTCCACATGAAGAACATTCATCATAATTCGCCACAATATGCAATTCAACGAATAGTGTCCACAAGCAGAGGATTCATCATAATTCACGACAATATGCAATTGAGCGAATGCTAGCTAAATTCCACAGCTGTTAAACCGACATATGCAGTACATAATCATAGTGTACAAAATAAGAAGACGTGTTCACATGGAAAATAATGCATCCATGTGTATATGATTAGCTGATAACACTATATGAATGCGTACTTATTATTAGGGGACATGAACCCAAAAATCTTTGACGCCATCATCGGGCTTGATATAGTGTATCACAAAGATGGTACTGATAAATTTCCTAACAGACATCAATTCATCTGCGGTGAGCGGTGAAGAGGTCATCGGTCCGAAGATCAACTGCAGGACTTTTAGATCAGAATGTGACATACGTGTGGAGTAGAAGATAGTAATTAAGAAGCAGACTTACTGGTTTTATCCTGTCAGCATCGAGACCACATTCAACACGTCTGCAGAGGTTCATCATGTGTGCACAAACGTAGTATCCACATAGGCTGGTACCTTGTTGTTGCTGAGGACACTGAATTTTTTTGTACAATATTAGTCATGTATTTGCCCTGTTAGGAACAAAACCTAACCGGTGTAAGTTGTTTCTTCTTTTTACTATGGAGAGAAATAGAAAGAGGTTTACTTATAAACTTGAACATCTGACTAGCATTTTCTGAAAATAATGGATTTCGTTGTCTTACCGGAGAAACGATCACGTGCAGCAGAGGTAGTTGGCGGTTGAACCGACTCCTTCCTAAAGTTATGTTCATTGACAATACACTGCAAATGAAGATGGATTTTCACACACTCAATTCTGGAACCAGATATGAACACAACGCATTAACATCAAAGAATTCAATACCTATCCATGAAATCCTGAAGATGACTCAGATCCTGAGGCGCATTTGACTCTTTGAGAGAATCCATGTAGTAAACTGTGTTGCGTTTTGGAACAATGACCACCAAGATCCAGTGACCTTTACAGTTTAAGAAAACCATGAACGTACGAACTATGTCTAAAACTGAAAGACGATCAATGTATGCGTGGTTGTATATTTAACTTACCGTTCATGGTATGGGCACATGAAGAATTCTCCTATCTGTAAGTTGAACAAGATCTTGGCAACATAATGAATGGAAGCCTTGCGTGAGCCATTATCTCGTAACAAAACGCCGTTTGCTAAATCAGGATCTATGAAATGCCAATGCGCCCTTATCGATCTCTGTACCATCAATCCCCTGAGAGGAATACAATACAATTAGCTTTTTTTTTATTTGCAGCCTTGTATAGAGAAGTTGATCACAGAGTTTGTGAAGTACCTACAACATCAAGCATTTGACAAGAGTGCCAGCGATCTCATCGAAGTTGAAGAAGAGATGAAAGTCCTCGAATTCCACACTGATGATACCTGCATCGTGAGAGAAATGCTAGCTGTCGTAGTGCACTTGCAGAATGTAAGTATCTTCTCCTTCTGACATTATATCCATGCAATATTTATGTAACTTGCGACAACTGGAACTGCACTCGTCAAAGTATTCGCCACCAAGGAATGGCTGGCCATGCTTGTACTTGTGTTTCTCAAATGAGTCTAATTCCTTACTAGAAAATTGCTTTTCAAGGTCTGCTTCATACATGTGATCAGAACCGGGATTACATGGGTCTTCATCGGCCATGCCATGATTCTGCTCGAAGAGTCTTCGTAGTAGGATGCCCTGGTACTCATCCCTCCTCTGTTTCTATCATGTGTAATAACAAAATGCCAATTTTACTAGGAAGCTAAATATAAACGCAACAGTCATTGTAGTACATGATGCACATCGACAGTGTTTGAATGATATCAAATTAATTATGTCAGATGGCATTCATCATGCAACAGTTATAACATAGGGTGATACAGAACTAGCTCCAATTCATCAATTTAATGTAGGCATGTATTCCATATATAGTCATACGTGCTTATGGAAAAGAACTTGCATGACATCTTTTGTCCTACCCTCCCGTGGCAGCGGGGTCCTAATGGAAACTAAGGGATATTAAGGCCTCCTTTTAATAGAGAACCGGACCAAAGCATTAGCACTGAGTGAATACATGAACTCCTCAAACTACGGTAATCACCGGAAAGAATCCCAGTTATTGTCACCCTGGGGGATGCGGATCATAACTCGTAATAGGTGTCTACAACTTGCAAGATAGGATCAAGAACACACATATATTCATGAAAACATAATAGGTTCAGATCTGATAGTCACAGCTACGTACATTATGCTGTCAAACATTCCAATCTGTTAAAAACTACTGTCTTGCAGCATGTTTTTTTCACTAAGTATGAGAATCTGTTTATTTTAGATTGCCATGTTTCACGTGGTTCAGCGACCTGACAACCGAGGTGTGTGTACGCTCGAACAGTGTTGATGCTAGCCATGTTTCTGTGCATAATTAGACCTTGCTCGTGCTGAATGAAATGAAGTGATTCATGTGTACTAACTGACTATAAATTTTCATGCAATGATAACTCATGTAGCACATAGTTTTCTTGTTGTCAATATGCCTTCAGGGTTAAAACTATGATAGTGTCTTAATCACATCCAGAATCAAATAGCACACGGGAAGTGTCTGAATCACACCTAATATAACAAATGATTTCTAACAACGAGAGTTAGGCTTACCTTCTTTGCACGTCCCAGAAACTTCCTCCCACTATACCCAGATTGAAAAGCTCGTAACTTCACAGATTGAAATTGATGTTGACCATGAACAAGCAGGTCTTTAGCTACCCATCTCCATTCCTTGGAAGTGATTGTCCTAGAGAGCTACAAGAGAAAGAAATGGCGCAAATGGGCCTGCCTCTCTAAAATCCCCAATTCCAAAACAAAACCCTAAGCCTAGTTGAGCTAGAGAGAAGAGAGACGAATACCTGGCTGGTGAGAGATTCGTCGTCGTCTGAGATACCGCTTGAGTGGTCACTCGAGGAGACCATGGTGTGTCCGTGGCGGTCGAAAGCTAGAGGGGGGTGGCGGGTTGCAGGGGAAATGTGGCCCTTTGGGGGGGGGGGAGGGGTGGGGAGGCAGATATTTCGGCGGTCGGCGAATTTTTTCGCTCGTTGCAGGGAATCTTGGCGCGTAAAGATTCATTAGACACAGTGTTTCTGCTTTTATCGTGTGTGATGATACAGAACATACAAAATTTCACCCCTCCCCACGTATTCCCTGGTTATAGTGCACATCCACGTCATTGCATAATGTAACATCAACTGCTAACTTGGGTGTACAAATTAGCGGACACATAGCTCACAGTTAACCGAGCATGTGCACTAAATAATCAAGCTGCTTGAACTAGACGTAGCTCTTACAAAAGACCGGCTCTCTGAACAAAGGCTACTAGTAATATGCATAATTTTGACAAAGTCGCCGACGAGCAACCCCCCTATGCCTCGCCGCTGTTCGATGAGATGTCCACGACTTGTTTGGGCGACATTCTGCCGGTGCTGGACTCCGCATCCCCCAGACTGACTTTGACCGCTGCGACGTGCTCATCCTCGACGTTGTCCTCATCATTAGCGTCGCCCTCATCTTCGTAGTACTAGTAGTAGTGGCGCCGCCATATCTCGCGTTGGTACTCCACCCCTGATTCCTCGATGGACAGGCGCTTCTCGACCTCCTCCTGAGCCACGCGCAACTTCTCCTAGCACTCGGCGCTCTTGGACGGCTCCCGCATCTCCAGCTCTCGCTCGGAGATCTCGTGCAGAAGGGGCTCCATGGCCTCCGTCGCCGCATCGTCGGCATGCATCTTGGCATCCGCACCAGTCCCCTCTTCGGACGTGTGGTGCATGCTAGATTCCGGTGAAGCTTGGAGTATCTTGGCATGGGCGTTCTCGATGATATAGGCCTGGATGGCCTTGACCCGGGCCAAAGCGGCCTCCGCGGCTCGGCACGCTGCTCGAGCGCTCTTGACGTTTGCAGATGCCATCATAGCAGCTGCAGCTGCCGTCTCTGCGGCTACAGACGCCCTTTCGGCCGCCACAGAGGCCCTTTCGGCGGATGTGGCCGCGCTTAAGGCGGATGCGGCTGCGTTCTCGGCCGAGGCGGCCGCGCTCCTAGCAGAGGTGGGAGCGCTCGGGGCCGAGGGGGCGGTCGTACTCACCCTTACGAAGCGTTCCCACGGCGTCATTCTTTGTAGAGAGGGTTTGTTGGGGAATGGGGATCGAGGGTGAACGGAATCCGAGCTAGACGAAGCCGACGAAGCTTCCCTCGTAAGACATAAATAGATCCATGAATTTTCATCGCAAACGGTTCCTGTATAAAACCATGTGTACGTAGTTCACTTTTTGTATTGAATTGTAAAACTATTTTGGGGTACAGCGGTAACGGATGTTGTTTTATTTGTAAGAAAATGATCCCTACCATCAAAATCCATTAACGTCTTCCTAAAATCAGGAAATATTCGGGGTTAAATTGGAATTTTATACATTAAGTTAGTTTGTACAAATTTTCTGGCCATAATTCAAAAGTGTAACACACGAAGATGCAAGATGAAGCAAAAACTGTTGGAAAAATCATATTTATGTACTACTTGCTTCCCTATATATGCCGCTTGCAATAAATTTGAAGGAGTTGCAAACATCTTGGTTAATGGTTTGGACACACGTGCATGCATTGGGAATCTAGGTTTTAAAATTCAAAAAATGAAAAAATGCTCTGAAGTACATGATAATAATCTGCATGATTTCCCCACATGGGGCCAAGATATCGTGGTTAAAATAATGGCTTGTTCGAGATAAGCTTTGACACATGCCTCTTACAAAACGGAGGATCATAGAAAGGGTCGTGGTTCCGAGAGGGAACATAAGAGCCTTGTTTGATGACGAACCGCTAGTCGTTGTCTCATTTGGCCTAGCTTTTTTTAATTCGTTACAATGCACGAATACGTCTGTTATCCTAAAGTTTGGACATTTTCGGGGTTCAATGAGCATTTTATACGTGAAGTTAGTTTCTAGATATCTAGTGGCCATAATTCAAAACTAAAACACATGGACATGTGCAAGATGAAGCAAAAACTGCAGGAAAAAAAAACATATTTGTATATGTACTAGTGCTTCCGTCTATATGCCATGTGCAATAAATTCAAAGGAGTTCCAGATATCTTGAGTAACGGTTAGGACACAAGCATTGAGAATAATCTCAGTTTCTAAATTAAAAAAATAAATAAATATGCTATTAAGTACACGAAAATCAGCATGATTTTCAGCCATGGGGCCAATATGCCGTGGTCAAAGTAACGGCTTGTTCAAGATAAGCTTTGACACATGCCTCTCACAAACCGGAGCATCACACGCACGCTCATATAGTTCTGACAGGGAACGTGGGGCGTTGTGTGATGACGAACCGGATCGCTGCCTCATTCGGCCTAGTTTGTTTTCGTCGTTACAATGTACGAATCCGACCGTCATCCTAAATTTAGGAAATATTCGGGGTTCAATTGGCATTTTTACACATGAAGTTAGTTTGCAGAAATTTAATGGCCATAGTTCAAAACTAAAACACATGAACAAGCAAGATGAAGCAAAAAATGTTGGAAAATCATATTTATGTACTACTTGCTTCCGTATATATGCCACGTGCAATAAATTTGAAGGAGTTCCAAACATCTTGAGTGACGGTTTTGACACAAAAGCATTTGGAATCTAGTTTTTTAAAGTCAAAAAAGGAAAACTGCGCGGAAGTACATGAAAATATGCATGATTTCCCGACATGGGGCCAAGATGTCGTGATCAAAGTAACGGCTTGTTCGAGATAAGCTTTGACACATGTCAAGCTGGCAATGCATGGTTAACTGTTACCCGCGTCCCCATGGGTAATTGATCTATTAGGGCACGGGTGCCAGCTGGAACGCCCATCTGGAAGTTGGTGGGTCAAATACCTTATCGAGAGTGCATGACGGGGATGAGGATGGGATAGCATTACTAGCCTTACCCATGAATAGAAGTACTTACATGTGGGCTTTGAAATTAGTAGCCCCCACGTAATTTGTGTCCTCGGTCACCCAAATTTACACACATCCCACCCCTTTGGCTCAAATTCCCTAAGAAATCCAAAACCTAGGCACAACATATTATTTATTGCGTTGAAATACTATTTTTTCTACTGAAATACGTGAAGGTTGTTCTTAAATGCATGTGTGAGTTTCCCCACGGTGATAAAGAACTAGGTGGGGACGTCAATGGGAAACTTTTTATCTCCGCGCATGGGTACGTAGACGGGGACGGGGAAGGGAGGGCGATGATGGGGACGGAGATGTGACTCTACTCGCCTAAGAAATCCCCACCTTTAGACAGAAGCCTCTCACAAACCGGAGCCTCACACAAAGGCGCGTGGTTCCGAGAGGGAACGTGGGGCCATGTGTGATGACGAATCGCCAATCGCTTTGTCATTCAACCTAGTTTTTTTTTTCATCGATACAATGCACGAATATGACCGACATCTTTTTTTTTTAAAAAGGGCATTCTATTGGCATTTTTATACATTTAGTTAGTTTATAGAAATTTAATGGCCATAGTTCAAAACTGAAACACATGAACAAGCTAGATGAAGCAAAAACTGCTGGAAAATCATATTTATGTACTACTTGCTTCCCTGTATATGCCGCTTGCAGTAAATTTGAAGGAGTTCCAAACTTCTTGAGTGACGGTTTGGACACAAAAGCATTGAGAATCCAGGTTGTAAATTCAAAAAAGAAATGAAAAAAATACTTTGAATTCTGAAGTACATGAAAATATGCATGATTTCCCGCCATGGGGCCAAGATGTCGTGGTTACTGCTCTCGGACTTGCTTCTGTAACACAAATGGTATGCATGCATTATATTTGGATAGAAAATGAAAATATTTGGAAAAACAAACGGGTCGCACATGATTGGCGCCGTGTTTCGCGTTTCGAGTTTTGGAAGCCAATTTTCGCGGGCTATTAATCGCACACGGTCATGCATTGGGAACCGTCGGTGATGTTAATTCACACACGGCTGTTGACTAGGAAATCATGTGCAATCATTGCTGGTGTCGATCAAGATTCTAGCCACCTATAAATGCTGCCCCTCGAGACGTCATCCCGCCTGCATTCTCTCGTCTCTCTATCCCACCCCTCGCACAAAACTCTGCCATCGCGCGGCCGGTCTGTGCACAAGCAAAGGAGGAGGCGCCACCCGCGAGGACATGGTGAAATGCGGTGACGAGGAGGACCCCTTAGAGCCCCCAGACGAGGTCGCTCCAGACCCCCCAACTGAAGATTCGTTTTGGGGCCAGTACGATCTGGCTTTGTGGAAGGCGCTGCTGCCGGCTGAGAGAGCCATGCAGGTGGCGTTCAAGAAGGAGCGGGCTGAGGAGCGTGCCAGGAACCTCGTGGCCTGGAATGCCCTTAGTGCCGCAAGGGAAAAGGAGGAGTTGGAGCTTTGGTGGCGGGCGACTCGACGAGCGGTGGAGGTGTACGAAGACGGACGGTACCACGCAAGGAAAGCCAGAGGCACTAGGTGCCTGACCGCTGCGTGGGCATGGGCCGATAAGCTCGAGCGTGCCACCGCTAAAGAGCTCCAATGGGCGCCCACTGAACTGTCCTGCATGGTCGCGCACCTCCGCCAGCAAGAGGCTGATTGGAACATCGAGCGCTGCGAGGCGGAGGAGGCGGCAAACTCCCTCCGCGTTGGGAAGCCACCGCGCACCAGGGAGCTGCTGGCGAGAGGCTACCATTTTACTGCTCCCCGCTCCAGGAGGGGTTATTATTAGTTTAGTTTTTATTCATTGTACGTCTTAGTTAACTACTATTATCACATATATGTGATGATATATGCTGTATATGTATCATGTCTTCAATGAGCTATTCAACAATTAATATACATTATTAGTTTCACATTTCTATTTGTTTTCATACTGATTTTCTGGCTCTAACTGTTAGCCTTTTAAACATATTGAAACATAACAATAGAACATAAATCATTCATACATCGAAACATATAAATATTGTGATTGTTGTCCAGACATCGGGATCAACATCTAAACGATTCAACAAAATAAAACACGTCCATGACTACACCCTAACCTACGGAAGCTCTTGGCTGTGCCTGAACTTGGTCAGGCGTTCGTCCATGCGGTTTACACGCTCGCGGTATAGCTGTAGCGCGATCTCGGGCTCCAAGCTGGATATTTCGTCGGAGATTACCATCTCGAGGATGCGACGGCCATTTTCTTCTAAGGCTCCCCGCTGGACACCTGGGCCCAGGAGGCGCTGGAGCCTACCGACGATCCTGTTAGCATCTAGGGGGCCCTGGACAAGACGAACATCGCGACCCATGCGAATGGCATGGCCGACGTCCGTTGCAAGGACGGTGCGGCTGGGCTCTAGTGTAAGTACGGCGCAGACGGCCGCTGCCCATTCCTGGCGAGAAATAGGACTACTCACGTGCCTTGGACACAGCTGCAACGTCATGTCGGGTGGGATAGCAGGCAAGCAGGGATGGAACCGCTCTTGCTCTGCCGCGCGCCGCGCCTCTCGCTCTACGGCCCTCCATCGGTCTTGCTGTGCGCCGCGCCTTGCCCTCTCGGCGCGGACGCGCATGTTTTGCTCTACGGAGCAACACCGATGATCTTCTTGTGCGGCACGCTGCAGCCTCTTGGCGGTGAGGCGGCTATGTTGCTCGGCTGCGCTGCCGCACCCTGCGCCAAGGGTCTGCTCAACCCTTGCGGTGACACGTAGCACAACATTGTCCGGCGCGTCACCGGATACGCCATCGGCCTCGACAGGTTGTTGTGCCTGCACCCGATCGTTTTCGTCGTCGAGGAGGTTGATGGCAGAGGCGGCACTTGGTTGGGTTGGCATGCTTCGTAGATGGGCTAGGCAGCACTAGATGTGCATCCGCATGTGATGCGCGCAGGCTCTTATGCTCATTCGCTTCTGGCGGGAAAACGATGGGGAAGCTTGCACGGGAACATGCACGGTTCCGCGCGGGAACGTGGCCAAAAGAAACGCCGGTGCGGTGTCGAAGCGTGCACTGGAATCCTCGGGCAAAAACGCGGTGACACGACGTGAGAGAGGAAGAAGAAGTGATGCGCAGTTAGACTAGTAATAATAATAAAACGTCTGCGATATTAATACGGGCAAACGGCACTTCCGTACGTACCGTCGGTAATGTTTTCATCAATTGGTGACAATTGTTTGGCAACAGCCGTCTGCCCACAACACACACAACTTGTCTGAATGAATCATTTAGGTTATTATTGGTCTTCCCACACAATTCTGATGAATGAACCGATTGCTGCGTATCACACACACCTTCTAACGCTAACCCATTTGTGTTCTGCTGGATCAGCGCAAACAGTTTATCCGAGTGAACCGTGTGTGTCGGTGCACTAGTACAGGGGTACCCAGTGCCCCTGACTTATGCATAGGCGATAGAAGCAGAAAACCCCGACAGCAATCAAGACCAAGACTCCAGCAAGCTCAACACGGCAGCCCAAGTCTGGGCTGCGACGCGCCAAGCACATCCCCGACGCTTGCCGGGGACCGAGACGAATGCACCTTCCAGAAGACCCGGCAAGCCACTCCCCGGTAGGCACGAGCCAACCGGCCACCACTCCACCGCATCGCTACGCCTGTCACTTATCGATGCGGTGTCGAGCCCTCAGGCGGCTAATCAGCTCTCGCTAAGCATGTCGCGATGCATTGGAAGGCAAGTTACGCCCAGTTGACACCTGCCCTGCAGCATGTCAAGATCTTAAGCAGCAACCGGCCAAGCTGTGGCAAAGGCTTGCCGAGGATGCACCCCCAAGCGCCACCTAGGCATGTAATCATGGCATTTTGTCCTAAATGCCAGAGTTAGGTATGATAGCTCTGCTTAGCTATCTAATCAATAGATAATGTCTGTTTTGCCATTGTGGTAACCCCTTGCACTATAAAAGGAGGCCCAAGAGAACCTAGCTCAAGGTTGGCAACTGGAACCCCCGAACGCTTGTACTCGCATAGCCGCTCTCCCCGGCAACAGTCCTTGCCAGGGTTAGGCGCCCTGCGTTCTTCGTGTTCCTCCAATCAATCCACCAAAAAGCAGGAGTAGGGTTTTACGCTTAGCAGCGGCCCGAACCTGGGTAAAATGCCTGACCCTTGATCATTGCGCCGTCTCATGATCTCCGCTCTTCGTGCAACGTGACCCCCCTTGCCGAACCACAAGGGACCCCTGGTTCCATAGGTGATCGTGAGCATCCGTGCCCCAACATCTTTGGCGCGCCAGGTAGGGGGCGTGCATCATTTGCGCGAACCCGAGTTCGTGAATGGCGGATCGATCTTCATCGTCAACTTCTTCAACAATGGCTCCAAAGAAGAAAGCCAGCACGACTGCGCATCCCTCCTCCTCGAAGGCTCCCTCACACGCGGCCGCCGGCGCCGTAGACACCGCGGCGGCTGCAAACAAGGCGGGCATCGTGGACGATGCGGTCGGCATAGGCGGCGCCCCCGTCTAGCCTTTCGCGGCTGGGAATGGAGCGGGAGGCACCGGAAGGGAGCAACTACAGCAACAACATGGCGAGCCCGGCCTCGGCGCCACGGGCAGAGGGAACGTGCGTTCATCACCTCCCCGCCGCGTGGATGGCCGAGGCCACCTCAGCGGCGCCCAGTTCGGTGCGAGCCGTGACCTTCCGACCGCACCCGTCGCCAGCGAGATTGTTGGGCGTGCACCTCGAGCGGAGCGAGACGGGGCACCCAGCGGAGCCGCAGCTCCTCAGGATCGGCCCACGACCCACCAGAAAGCTCCAGCGAGTGGCGCGCGGCATCAAGGATGCGGTGACGCTTCCCTTGGTCCTACCAAGAGTCGAGCCACGTCGAGGTCCGCCTCTTTCACCATGCCTGGCACCACAAAGGAGGCCATGGCGAGAGTCCAGATGCTGCTCAACTTCATGCCGGCAGCTGATAAGATGGATGAATGGAGAGCCACCATTCAAAGTTTGATTTCCTTCGTTGAAGCCAACAAGACCCAGCATGCAGAGCCGTCATGACGTACGCGAACAGCAGCGGCGGCACAGGGTGGTGAGCGCATAGAAGGGGCCACCCGAACGATGCAGTCCCCTCCGCGACAACAAGCCGAGAGGCAGCCACAGCAAGCTTCACATGCCAACGACCGAGATGAGGCATCCATAGTCTCGTCTGGTCCGCACGACCGCCGGGATCAGCGGCGTGTCCTTGAAGACCGGCGGAAGGAAGACACGCGCATCACCATCGAGCGACGTCATGAAGCACACCGTCAATCTGACAAGCGCAATGGTCCAGACGTCGGTGACCCTGCGCCCAGTGTCGGCGGGTACCTTCCTTACAAGGTTGGTTCCCTGCCTTCACTAGTTAGCTGCGATGGGTCCGCTGGCCGTCGACCCGAGCCTTCAAGCCTGAGCTACCAGAGAAATATGACGGGAAGCTAAACCCTGCAGAGTTCTTGGGCATCTACACGATAGCTATTCAAGTTGCAGGAGGAAGAGATGAAAAGGTGCTCGCCAACTATTTCCCTTTGGCGCTCAAGCCAAATGTGAGATCATGGCTGATGCACCTGCCAGAGAATTCCATTTCCTCTTGGGCTGATCTGTGCAACGAGTTCGTTGGCGCCTTCACCGGTGGTCATCAAGAACCAGGCCAGCCCAGCGATCTCCAAGTCCTCCAGCAAAAGGAGGGGGAAACTTTGAGAAAGTATATCCAGAGATTCTGCCGAGTAAACCGCAACATCCCTGAGATCCATCCCACGGCAGTGATTGCCGCGTTCCACTCAAAGGTGCGCAATAGGAGGATGCGAGCCAAGATGAATGTCAAGCACCCCAAGACTGTGAATGAGCTTTACACCTTGGCGGATAAGTGTGCTCGAGCTGAAGAAGGGAGGCGGCTTCCCGGAGAAGAGGCGGGCGTCGAACTGGACTTTGATGATGACGACGATGCCCCCGACCCGAAGGGAAGGAACAGGAAGCGCAACAAGAAGCGCAAGGGAAAAGCAGTGCTGGCTGTCGAGAGCTCCGGAGACCTCAGTACCGGCCAGAAGGCGAAAGCCGAAACCCCCGACAAGGGAACTTCCGCGTGCGCTGATTGCCGGGAGGCTGCTGCCGCTGAGAAGGCCGGGAAGTCCGACAGGCCGTACTGCAAAATTCACCGCACCAAGGTCCATGATCTCCAAGAATGCCGACAGGTCGAGCAACTTGTTGAGAAACAGAGGGCCGAGTATGAGAAATGCGACAAGGAAAAAGGCCAGGACGGCACTGCCGGGAAGGGCCGTGGCGGCAGAGGTGGTCGCCGCGGCAAAAAGAAAAACCCGCCAGAGGCCGAGAGAAGAAGGAAACAAATAATATGAGCGATGATGAGGATTCCAGTGACAGGGAGTTCCAGAAAGCAACCGAAGCCATGTGCGTTGACCGGGGTGCGTCCTTGCACTCCTCTCGCCGCCAGCTCAAGCAGTGGGCATGCGAGGTCAATGATGTGGAACCAACTGCAGAATCAAGGAAACCACTCAGGTGGTCCTGCACGCCTATCATCTTTGACGAATAGTATCATCCCGACCGTACCACTATGGTTGGATGTTTGCCGTTGTTGGTTTCCCCGACAATCCGCAACCTCAAGGTGTCTAAGATGTTAGTTGACGATGGGGCCGGGTTGAACTTGATCTCTCCTAGAGTGGCTGAGAAACTACAGATCCTTGATGAAGAGCTCGAAGCCACGGGTACGTTCCAAGGAATCAACCCCGGTAGGAGCCGACCCAAGGGAAAGATCACTCTGCCTGTGACATTCGGCGGAGAGTTGAAATTCTGAACAGAGAGGATAGTATTCGACGTCGCCGAAATCCCACTGCCCTACAACGGAATCCTTGGTCGCCCAGCTCTGGCAAAGTTCATGGAGGCATCCCACTATGCCTACAATACTTTGAAGATGCCAGGGCCCATTGGGGTAATTTCCATCCCATCCGACAAGAAGAACGCGGTTATCTGCGTGGACCAGATGTATCGCGACGCGGTAGCAGCTGAAGCCACAGAAATCCTAGGTCCCGCCAAGGATACAAGGAAAATAAAGAAGCCTGGCAAGAACACCGGCAAGGACTCCGGGAAGTGCGCCTCTTCGGAGTGCGCGGCACCTGATGATGACCTGCCGGAAAGTTCCACCGGCAAGAAGACCAAGGTCACCTACCCTAAGATGAAGAAAGTCCAGGCAAGGGAGGATGGCACTGGTGGTACCTTCACCATCAGTCCTACCCTTACTGACAAATAGGAAAGGGCGCTCGTTGCCTTCCTGCGGGAGAATGTCAATGTGTTTGCCTGGCAACCATCTGACATCCCCGGTGTTCCCAGGGAGGTAATTGAGCACCACCTTGCTGTCTGCCCTCATGCCCGACCCGTCAAGCAGAAGGTTAGGAAACAGGCCTTGGAGCGGCAACAGTTCATTGCCGAGGAAATCAAGAAGCTTGAAGCAGCTGGTTTGGTCAGAGGAGTGTTGCATCCAACCTGGTTGGCAAACCCGGTGGTGGTACGAAAGGCAAATGGGAAATGGAGGCTTTGCATAGACTTCACTGATTTGAACAAGGCTTGCCCGAAGGACCCTTTCCCCTTGCCGCGCATAGATCAAATTGTTTACTCCACCTCCGGATGTGACTTGCTCTCCTTTTTGGATGCCTACTCTGGCTACCACCAGATATTTATGGACAAGGAAGATGAGGAGAAGACCGCATTTATAACTCCCTGCGGCACGTACTTCTTTGTACGAATGCCCTTCGGGTTAAAGAGTGTTGGTTCGACCTTCGCCAGGGCTGTTCAAATTGGTTTTGGTCCTCAGCTGCACAGAAATGTGGAAGCATACATGGATGACATCGTGGTCAAGACCAAGGATGAAACCACTCTCATACAAGATCTGGAAGAAACTTTCGCAAACTTGCGCAAGATCAACCTGAAGCTCAATCCTGAAAAATGTGTGTTCGGTGTCCCATCCGGCAAGCTGCTTGGGTTCTTCGTATCTCAGCGAGGAATAGAAGCCAATCCCGACAAGATCAAGGTGATCGAGCAAATACAGGCGCCCAAAACCATCAAAGATATCAGACGCCTGACCGGATGTGTTGACGCGTTGAGTAGGTTCATCTCCAAGTCCGCTGAGCGCGCCTTGCCATTCTTCAAAATCCTGAAGAAGGCTGGCCCGATGAGGTGGACCCCGGAGGCAGATGCAGCACTGCAAGACCTAAAGAAATACCTATCCTCTGCTCCCACCTTGGTCGCTCCTAAACCGCAAGAGCCGTTGCTGCTATATCTAGCAGCAACGAATCAAGTGGTTAGTGCAGCGCTGGTGGCGCAGCGGGGGGTGGATGAAGATTCAGCAGCCGCTGCTGATGCTGCCGGGAGCGAGAAGGAAACATCCGCGGCAGATGGTTGACAGCGAGTCCAAGGGGGATCTCAGCAAATGGTTGACACGGAGTCCAAGGAAGTGGCAAAGAAGAAAATGGTGCAGCGGTCCGTATACTTTGTCAGTTCCCTACTACAGGGGGCTAGGTCAAGGTACTCCGGAGTACAAAAGCTGATCTTCGGCCTCATCATTGCCTCGAGGAAGCCGTGCCACTACTTCCAAGCCCATGAGATAATAGTTGTCACCCGTTTCCCGTTGCAACGCATACTGAGAAATCCCGAAGCCACTGGTAGGCTAGTTGAGTGGGCACTAGAGTTGTCAAGCTTCGGATTAAAGTATGAGAGCACTTCCACCATTCAAAGCAGAGCCTTGGCAGAGTTTATTGCAGAATGGACACCCACGCCAGATGATGAAGCTCCAGAGACAATCCTCCCCGGCAAAGAGGCGCCAAAGGATTGGATCATGTACTTTGACGGTGCTTTCTCACTCCGGGCACTGCAGCAGGCGTGCTCCTCGTCTCCCCGACCAGAGAGCACCTCAAGTACGTCGTCTAGATGCACTTTCCCCAGGGGGAAGCCACCAACAATACCGCTGAGTACAAGGGGCTCCTTGCTGGGCTCAGAATCGCAGTAGAGTTGGGAATAAAGAGGCTGATTGTCCGAGGAGACTCTCAACTAGTGATAAAGCAAGTCAACAAGGATTATCAGAGCCTCCTGATGGAGACATACGTGGAAGAAGTGAGGAAGTTGGAGGAGCACTTCCATGGGCTTCAAACAGAGCATGTGCCACGAGCAGAAAACAGCATTACTAACCACCTATCGAAGTGCGCTGCGCAGAAGCTTCCTGTTGAACCAGGAACCTTTGTCCTACGCCTCACCCAACCATCGAGTCCCCGTCTGTGATGTCCAAGAAGAGAAGGAAGCTAAACTCCGGTAAGCATTTCCCGGCAGAGCTTCCCGAAGCCGCTGGTAGAGAGGCTGCCGGGGAAAATCCCGTTCCGGTTGATGAGCAGCTCCCTCCCGCAGGACCTCCGGGTCTAGCGGTTGAGACAAGCGCTCCCGGAGACGTGGAGATGCCTTTGGTCCTTGTTGTCGAGCCACGGACTCCAACTTGGGCGCAGCATATAGTCCATTTCCTTCAAACAGGAGAACTCCCCGAAGAGCAGGAGGAAGCCGAAAGAGTAGCCCATCGGTCAAGCATGTACCAGTTTGTCGATGACACCCTATACAGAAAGCGGTCAAACGGTGTGAAATTGAGGTGTATCTGCCGGGAGGATGGACTGAGGCTGTTGGCAGAGATTCACGGAGGAGTATGTGGTTGGGTTTCTATTGGCCCACTGCCCTCCAGGACGCTACTGAACTGGTCACCAAGTGTGAAGCTTGCCAGTTCCACTCCAAGAACATCCATCAACCAGCGCAAGCCCTACAAACAATCCCTCTATCCTAGCCATTCTTGGTCTGGGGGCTCGACATCCTGGGCCCCTTCCCCCGTGCTGTCGGAGGCTTTGAGTTCTTGTTCGTGGCAACCGACAAGTTCACAAAGTGGCCGGAGGTGGAACCAGTGAGAAAGGCGACCGCACAAGCAGCTATCAAGTTCATGAAAGGACTGGTGTGCCGTTTTGGAGTGCCTAACAGAGTGATCACCGACAACGACACCCAGTACACGAGCCGCGCCTTCATGCAATATATCCAAAACCTTGGAAGCAAGGTCTCCTTCGCCTCTGTTGCTCACCCGAGGAGCAACGAGCAAGTCGAGAGGATGAATGCTGAAGTGTTGTAAGGACTCAAGACAAGAACTTTAGATAACTGCGGAAGAGCGGCAGGCGTTGGATCGATGAGTTGCCGGACAGACGCCCTTCTCCCTAGTGTATGGGGCGGAAGTAGTGCTCCCCACGGAACTCATATACGGGTCACCTCGAGTGCTTGCCTACGATGAAGTAGAGCAATAGCAGCTGCGGCATGACGATGCCACGCTCCTCGAGGAAGACCGTCTCCGGGATGCTGTGCGTGCCGCATGTTACCAGCAAGCTCTGCGCCGCTATCATAGCCACAGAGTTCAGGCCCGGAGCCTTGAGGAAGGCGACCTTGTCCTTCGGCGTGTTCAGTCCGCCAAGGGTACAAACAAGTTGACGCCGAAGTGGGAAGGCCCTTACCGGGTAGTACGAGTCACCAGACTTGGCGCAGTCCGTCTTGAGACCGAAGATGGCACCAAGGTGCAGAACTCATGGAACATTGAGCATCTTCGTAAGTTCTACCCGTAAGGCGTGGCTGCCGGGCTCAGTCCCCGGCAGCCACCTTTTGTACAAGCCTTGCCGATGTTGCATGTAACCCTTTGTACAAAGCCAGGCAAAGACCCTGTGGAACAATAATAAAGCTAGGCATTGCGTCGTATCATCATCCTTACATGCTCATTACGCATTTTTATGACTGCAATGTTAGCACCATTCAGTTATTAAGATTTGCTAGAATGCTTGATGAAACCATAATCTTTGTTACTGTCCTCACCCTACATGTTTTACCATCGAGAAAACAGGGGAGGGAAACAAGGGAGCAAAGATGGCGGCCCATCACGCTTGAAAAGAAGATACTACCTGGAAAAGATAAGTGTATCACGTATTTCCGGTTCAGTACTTATCATTTTCTCAAGGAAACCCTTAGTATCTTCCTTACTGCGGGATGTAGAGTCACCCACGTGGAGAAAACCCTTGTGGGGATGAGCTGTCCCCCTATCCTTATTCACGGGGGTGACAGCGTCGATACCGACAAGGAGCTCTACCGGGGAACAACGCCAACCTATTGGCGGGGGCTCGCGCCCCCCCCCCCCCCCCCCCGCACTTTGGCACTTGTGGTTTGAATGACGACCCGGCAAGCAGCTCCACGCGGTAGAGACAAAACATACTGATGCAGTACAAATAAGGAAAGGAAAAGGACAGTACTTGCGGAAAGAAAATAGCATTCTATTCTCATTCATTTTCGATACAAATGGGATGAAGATTACACGAGGAGGCACCTCTTTCTAATAACTCTTTATTTGGCTTTCTCCCCTAGGGGCAGATTACAAAAAGAAAAAGAGCAGAGGGAGACCCCCAACAGAAGCCCAGCCTGACCCCGTCAGGACCAGCATTGCGCGGACGTCAACCCCATCGGGAGGGGAGGCAAAGCAGAAGTCCACGAGCCTGCCGGGGTCCAGTTGAGAAGAAGAGGCGGCGCCCCAGCCGGGAACCCTCGGCAAATCGCTCTGCCGGGAGGAGGAGGAGGAGCGCGATGATGGTGATGGTGCGGCCGACAATCAGCTAGAGCCCAGGTCGTCGTACTCTGACTTGATGGCCTGGGACTCATCGTCGTCTTCACCGACACTGTCCTCCTCGTCGCTATCGCTCGAGAAGGAGCTTTCGGCATCGCTCGAGCTCTCCTCGCAGCAGCCAAGACGGGCGCCCGAACGCCCGTAAATCTTAACGGAGAGCAGGTCGGCCTCCATCATCTTGAAGCAGAGGACGTGCCCATCCATGAGGTTGTGGGCGCGGGCGAAGGTTTTCCACCCACGCCTGAGAAGCATGACGCGACGCTCCGGGTACTCGACGTCCACCCACGCGGCGCCATTACAACAACCATGCGCCCGCAGCCACAGGGCGTGCGGCTTGTCCACCTACATCACCCTAGCGAAAGGGTGAGGGAGGCACAGGTGGCCTCGGAGGGGACCACGCAACTTGATGACAAACTCCAGCGCTGTTCCCTCAGCATGGGTCTCTTCAAGAGGAGGGTCTGGCATTGGAGGAGGAAGTGAAGCAGCGCTCCGCCTCCCCCGACCACGGGCTCCGCATCGACTGCCACCCCTGCCAGCTCCTCCGTCGCGCGCACTCGAGCGACCCTCCGCCTCCACGGCTGAAGCGGTGGCATGATCCTAACGGGAACCCCTCGCCGTTGAGGCGGAGGCCGGAGGCCGCCCTCGTCCCCTAGGCATGCTAACGGCAAGCGCAACTCAAGACAAAGAAGTAGAAGGGCGAGCTCTGTAGGATTGCACTCAAGGAGGAAGAAAGGATGGATGAGCATCGCCCCTCACGACCCCCCAATTTATAGGGGGAGCGCGGGGGCTGGCTCTCCTCCATTCCAAGGGTCGCCGCCCATCTCCAACAACTCCATCGCCCACGATCACGGGCGAACAGGTAACCGCCCCATTGCTCCAATCCATGGCCCTGCGGTTTCTTCCACGATCAGGACTTTAAGTCACGAGCGCTAGTTGCTAACTCCCCGCTATGCATGCGGCGCCCATGGCGGAAATGCCCTGAGGTGGTGGGTCTGTGCTGGCCAATAAATTGGCAGTTACTCCCTCACATTGCGCGCCTGTGCATGAAACTGGGGCCTAACCCAACAGCACTTGGCGAGCACGTGTGGGCCAGTCCCGGGGGCTCCTGTCGGTGCACTAGTACAGGGGTACCCAGTGCCCCTGACTTCTGCACAGGTGATAGAAGCAGAAAACCCCGACAGCAATCAAGACCAAGACTCCAGCAAGCTCAACACGACAGCCCAAGCCTGGGCTGCGATGCGCCAAGCACGTCCCCGACGCTTGCCGGGGACCGAGACAAATGCACCTTCCAGAAGACCCGGCAAGCCACTCCCCGACAGGCACGAGCCAACCGGCCACCGCTCCACCGCATCGCTACGCCTGTAACTTATCGATGCGGTGTCGAGCCCTCAGGCAGCTAATCAGCTCTCGCTAAGCACGTGGCGACGCATTGGAAGGCAAGTTATGCCCGGTTGACACCCGCCCTGCAGCGTGTCAAGATCTTAAGCAGCAATCGGCCAAGCGGTGGCAAAGGCTTGCCGTGGATGCTCCCCCAAGCGCCACCTAGGCAGGTAATCATGGCATTTTGTCCTAAATGCCAGAGTTAGGTATGATAGCTCTGCTTAGCTATCTAATCAATAGATAATGTCTGTTTTGCCATTGTGGTAACCCCTTGCACTATAAAAGGAGGCCCAAGGCAACCTAGCTCAAGGTTGGCAACTAGAACCCCCGAACGCTTGTACTCGCATAGCCGTTCTCCCCGGCAGCAGTCCTTGCCGGGGTTCGGCACCCTGCGTTCTTTGTGTTCCTCCAATCAATCCACCATAAAGCAGGAGTAGGGTTTTACGCTTAGCAGCGGCTTGAACCTGGGTAAAATGACTGACCCTTGATCGTTGCACCGTCTCATGATCTCCACTCTTCGTGCAACATGACCCCACTTGCCGAACCACAAGGGACCTCTGGTTCCATAGGTGATCATGAGCATCCGTGCCCCGACAGTGTGCCGTACTTCACACACGTACTATTTTTGTAAACTGTTTCTGTTATCTTAGCTAATCCCAAACAGTTCATAAGAATAAACTGTCTGCCGTGGATCACACACGCAACTATTTTCTGAATCGTATTTGATGGATCCACCATCACATAGTTCGTGCCATTTGCGATGGAGCTTGAACAATACCGTTTGCGATTGGTGGATCGCACACAGTTTTGTCGAAGGGTCTCTGATTGATGTGTCGTCTTTGGACCATTCTGTAGTAGTGGCAAGTCGTTTGTTCATTTGGGTGCAGCCGTTGAAGACGGTTGAGGATTGATATTCCTATTGGTTCGATAAACCTTTGTTTCATAACTGAGGGAAATACTTACCCACTTTGTGCTACAATTACCAGTTCGACAGCCCCCTTTGGCTTGCGCTTGTGTCTTGTGGTCCACTCGTGGCCCATCTTCGCGTGAAACCGACGCCCAAAAATCCTATATATTCAGAAACCCCCAGAAATAACCCTGGATCAGAAGTTCCGCCGCCGCAACTCTCTGTATCAACGAAAAACCAATCTGGAGGCATTTCAGTACCCTGCCGGAGAGGGTAGATCATCTCCGGTGGCCATCTTCATCACCCCGAAGGAGGCCATGACGAGGAGGGAGTAGTCCACCCTCGAGTTGACGATTTGTACTAGTAGCTATGTGTTCAATCTCTCTCTCTCTCTCTCTCTCTCTCTCATGTTCTTGAGATGGCACGATCTTGACGTATCACGGGCTTTGTTAATATAGTTGGATCATATGGTGTTTTCCCCTCTCTATCTTGTTGTTATGAATTGAGTTTTCCCTTTGAGATTTCGTCATTACCGGATTGAATACTTTTATGGATTTGAGAGCACTTGATCTATGTCTTGGCACTCAACTCGCGGATTCCCGAGGTGACATTGGGGTAATCTATGCAAAGGGGTTGATGCACGTTTTCCTCCTACTTTCTCCGGTAGAAATCTTGGGGCACTCTTTGAGGTTCTTTGTGTTGGATTGAGTATTATGAATCTAAAATTGTTTGATGCGTATCGTATAATTAACTCATGGATACTTGTGGTGACATTGGAGTATCTAGATGACATTAGAGTTGGTTGATGTGTATCATATGGTGTTATTTTAGTACGAACTCTTAGATAGATCGATCGAAAAGGATAACTTGGTGTTATTTTAGTATGAACTCTTGGATAGATCGATCGGAAAGGATATCTTTAAGGTGATTTCATACCCGACAAACAATTTCTTCTTATGTTCTCCACTAGATAAGAACTTTGGAGTGATACTTCGTTGCACGTTGAGGGATGGTTATGTGATCCAATTATATTAGCATTGTTGAGAGATTGCACTAGCGAAAGTACGGACCCTAGGCCTTGTTTTCAAGTAGTGCAATACCGATTGTGCTCACTATTGTTACTTGCTACCTTGCTGTTTTTTATTGTTACTATTACAAAAATCAATATCTACTATGATTACTACACTGGTATCACCATCTCTTCGCCGAACTAGTGCACCTATATAATTTACCATTGTATTTGGTGTGTTGGGTACACAAGAGACCTTTTATTATTTGGTTGCAGGGTTGTTTGAGAGAGACCATCTTCATCCTATGCCTCCCACTGATGGATAAACCTAAGGTCATCCACTTGAGGGAAATTTGCTACTATCATACAAAACTCTACGCTTGGAGGCCCAACACGAGTCTACAACAACAAGTTGTGTAGTAGACACCACTGCTGCTGTTGTATGACCTCAATGTCTGAAACTGATTCTGATGGTTGATCGATCACCATAGACTCTTTGTCTTGCACTGGGGCGACCTCCTCCTGGGGCTGAATGGGTGCCTCTGCTCCCCAGTGTCCATGCCCCCAGTTGTCCTCATCAACATGGTCATCCATGGGTGGCGGGATTGGTGGCAAATCATTCCACCCCATGGCAGGATATGGAGGCAAAACAAAATTGTGATGTTCCAGCAAAGGCTCACCTGGCAGGGGATGTGGATTGCCATTAATGGGCATAGGGTCTTCATGCTCTAGCATCTGCTCAGCAAAATTAGCCCCAAGAATGTAATAGGATATAGTCCAAGACACTCTGGCTCCACCCCTATGAGCATAATCATTGAAAACCACATCTCTTGGAACTAAAATATCCTCAGGAAACTAAGCAAAGACAATGCTCCTGACCAAGTAAGGATCATCATGCACTCAATGGTGAAACTTCCCGAACGTGTTCACTGCAGCCCTTAAGTTCTCGGTGTTACGCAGATCTAGTGGAACAACCAAAAACATCAAACAACCATCACGGAAACCCTGAGCCCCACGAAAGCTAGTACCCTCATCATGCTTCATGAATCTTACAAATCTGTCATTGCCCAAGGGAAGTGGTGGAAGTTGAAGCAGAGAGAAACAGACGCCGGCATCTCGAACTCGAAATAGCCCAACACCCGAAATCCAAGGATGTGCTGACATCACCTGAACACCGCGAAGTTCGAGCAAATCAACCACCGCCTCGGGTATTTGTCCAATCTCATCTGGCTCAGGGAGAGGCATGACCTCAGCAATCATGAACTCCTCATGGCGCCGAGGGATATGAGTTGGCGGCGTGACAAAAGTCCGCGGGAGGCGGAGGTCTCCACCATCAATAATCTGATGGCCAACCGGGACATATCAGAGAGGATCAATGTGGAAGTTGGCCATTCTTGTGGTGGGGAGCTGGGGAGGCCCCTCTGGAGACGGCTAAGGTGGGGTTGCCGGCAGAGAGTCAGAAGGGGGTTTTTGTCGGTCGCTGATGGGACTAGGCGAAGCAAAGGAGCATGAAGCGTCGGCCGTAGGCCTGGTTGGAGTAACTGCATCAATGAAAGAAGTGGGTGACGTGGCTTGAGACTGCGTCCGTATTTCCCCAAAGAGGAAGGGATGATGCAGCACAGCGACGGCAAGTATTTCCCTCATTTATGAAACCAAGGTATCAAACCAGTAGGAGGATCACCAACACTACGTAAACAACACCTCCGCACAAAGAACAAATACTTGCAACCCGATGCGAAAGAGAGGTTGTCAATCTCTCTATGGTAAAAAGATAGATTAGGATAAGATAGATTGGATACATAGATCTCTCAAGAACACAAAATAGAAGAGGCAAATAAAAAGTGCAGCAAGGTATTTTTGGGTTTTTGGAATAGTAGATCTGAAAACAAAAGCTGCAAAAAGATAGATCGGAAAGCAATATATTGGAAAAGTAGACCCGGGGGCCATAGGATTCACTAGTGGCTTCTCTCATGAGTATAGCACACGGTGGGTGAACAAATTACTGTTGGGCAATTGAAAGAAGATCAAATAATCATGACGATATCCAAGGCGATGATCATTATATAGGCATCACGTCCAAGATTAGTAGACCGAAACGATTCTGCATCTACTACTATTACTCCACACATCGACCGCTGTCCAGCATGCATCTAGTGTATTAAGTTCATGGAAAAATGGAGTAATGCAATAAGAATGGTGACATGATGTAGACAAGATCTATTCATGTAGGAATACACCCAATCTTGTTATCCTTAATAGCAACGATACATGCGTGCCTCACTGCCCCTTCTGTCACTGGGAGAGGACACCACAAGATCGAACCCATCACAAAGCACCTCTTCCCATGGCAAGAAAAATCGATCTAGTTGGCATAACTAAACCAAAGATTCGAAGAAGGAAGATGAGGCTATAAGTAATCATGCATATAAGAGATCAAAGAAGACTCCAACAATATTCATGGATAGAAACTGATCATGAACTTAAAATTCATCGGATCCCAACAAACACACTGCAAAAGTTTACATCAAATAGATCTCCAAGAGACCATTGTATTAAGAATCAAAAGAGAGAGAGGAAGCCATCTAGCTACTGCCTACGGACCCGTAGGTCTATGGTGGAGTAGTCACGCATCATCGTAGAGGCACCAATGAGGATGATGAATCCCTCCGTGATGGTGTTAGATTGGATCTCATGGTTCTGGAACTTGCAGTGGCTAGATGTGTTTTTCGTCGACTCCTCTAGGATTTCTGGAATATTTGGGAATTTATAGGCATCAGCGGTGGTGGAGGGGCGTCCCGAGGAGGGCACAAACCATCAGGGCGCGCCCGGGGCCTCTGGCGTGCCCTGGTGGGTTGTGGTCTCCTCGACCCTCCCCTCTGGCACTTGTTTTGCCCACTGGATGTCTTCTGGCCCAAAAAAATCTCCAAAAAGTTTTGCGGTGTTTGGGCTTCGTTTGGTACTAATATTCTGTGAAGTAAAAAACAAGCAAAAACAGCAATTGGCCCTTTGGCACTATGTCAATAGGTTAATCCCAAAAAATGATATAAAGTTGCTATAAAATGGTTGTAAAACATCCAAGATTGATAATATAATAGCATGGAACAAGCAAAAATTATAGATACATTGGAGACGTATCAGCATCCCCAAGCTTAATTCCTACTCGTCCTCGAGTAGGTAAATGATAAAAACAGAATTTTTGATGTGGAATGCTGCCTAACATGTTCATCACATAATATTTTCTTTTGTAGCATGGACATTTGGACTTTTAGATGGTTCAAACCAATAGTCTAGTTTTGACCTAAAGACTTTAATACTCAAGCTGGTCAAGAAGCAACCATGTCTTTCAAAATATCAACACTAAAGAAAGTTATCCCTAGCCCATCATGCTCAATCATTGATCCATTCATGAAACACACTCAAATATTAACTACACCCAATGCTCAAGTATGATCATAGTGCCCCTTAGTTGGTGCTTTATAAGAGAAGATGGAGACTCAAATAAAAATAAAAATTGCATAAAGTAAATAGATAGGCCCTTCGCAGAGGGAAGTAGGGATTTGTAGAGGTGCTAGAGCTCAAAGTTTAAATTGAGAGAGAAAAATATTTTGAGTGGCATGCCTTTCCTGTCAACGAAAACGACAAAGTAGTTCACAATACTTTCCATGCTAGATATATCATAGGCGGTTCCCAAACATAAAGTAAAGTTTATTCCTTTTTCCACCATTCCTTCACAATCCAGGGCTGTCCGTATCCACGGTTGCCTTCCATACCAACACTTTCCAAGAAATTTATTATTTGACAACATAAATTATTATTTTTTCATTTGGGGACTGGGCATCCCTATTACCGTCGTACTCTCGTGCAATGACAAGTGAATAAACACTCATCTTGAGAATAACACATCTAGCATGGAAAAATATTGGACACCCCCTACTGATTCATGAGCGGTACGGGCACACAAAAAGGAAATTTATATTGAAAAGTAGAGATGGCATATACAAATTTTCTTAGAACGACATGGAAATACCGCATATAGGTAGGTATGGTGGATTCATAAGGCAAAACTGGGTTTAAGGATTTTGGATGCACAAGTAGTATTTCTACTTAGTACAAGTGGAGGCTAGCAAATAGATTGAGAAGCAACCAACCAAGAAAACAAAATTGACATAAACGAGCATTGAGCATAACTAACACCGAATAATGCACCATAAGTAGGATGTAATTTCATTGCATAACTATTGACTTTCGTACTTGCATAGGGAAAAACAAACCTTAACACCAATATTCTTACTAAAGCACAATTACTCACTAACATGACTCACATATCACTAGCATCATGTCACAAAACTATTACAAGGAATCAAGTTTAATTTGTCCAATGATCTTCATGAAAGTTTTTATTATATCCTCCTTGGATATCTATCACTTTGGGACTAGTTTCATATATTGCCATTGCTTTTGACAAGCTCAAACAAATTTAAGTGAAGAACATGAGCATAAAAGTTTCATCTCTCAAAATAGTATAAGTGAAGCATGAGAGGATTTATTCAAAATTTGCTAACTCCCAAATTAATATAAGTGAAGCATTAGAGTATTTCTACAAAAATTTCGATGCACACCGTGCTCAAAAAGATATAAGTGAAGTAGTAGAGGAAATCCAGAGCTCAAAAAATTTATGTGAAGCATAAAAAGCAATTCCAACAAATCATAGCATAATTTTGGCTCTCTCAAATAGGTGTGTCCAGCAAGGATACTAATGAAAAACTAAAAAGCAAAGCAAGCAAAGACTCAAATGATACAAGACACTCCAAGCAAAACTCATGAAATGTGACGAATAAAAATATAGCTCCAAGTAAAATACCGATGGTCGTTAGAAGAAAGTGGGGATGCCACTCGGGGCATCCCCAAGCTTAGTCGTTTGTTTCTCTTTGGATATATCTTGGGGGTGCTGTAGCATCCCCAAGCTTAGGCTCTTTTCACTCCTTATTCCTTCATCCATCGTGATCTCGCCCAAAACTAGAAAACTTCAATCACACAAAACTCAACAAAACCTTCGTGAGATCCGTTAGTATAGTAAAGCAAATCACTACTTTAAGTACTATTGCAAACACATTTATATTTTATTATTGCATTATACCTACTGTATTTTAACTTTAACATGGCTCATACCCTTCAATACAACCCATAGATTCATCAAAACAAGCACACAATGCAACGAAAACAGAATCTGTCTTAAATAGAACAGTCTGTAGTAATCTTAACTCTAACCATACTTCTGTAACTCTAAAAATTCTGAACAATTAGGAAAACGTAAAGCATTTTTATAGAAACACTGTGTTAAAATTTCAACTCAATATCACGCTCCAGTAGAAAACAAAATTCGAACAATGGAGGCAAAGTTTCTGTTTCAGATTCAGCGTTGTTTCTACTCATCTTATGAATCATCCTAAAGGCTTTACTTGGCACAAAAACTAAATAAAACATAAAAACACAATCATAACAGAGGCATAATTGTGTCAACACTCAAAAACAGAAAGAAAAAGAATAAAATAAATTTATTCATTGGGTGGCCTCCCAACAAGCGCTACCGTTTTATGCCCCTAGCTAGGCATAACGCATAGATTCAAGTATTGTCATCTTTGGTTTTTGCTCCATAGGATGCCCTCATGATTGATTCATATGGTGGCTTAATTCTTGTTCGAGGGAAGTGTTCCATACCCTTTCTTAGTAAGTGAAACCTAATATTGTCTTCTTTCATATCAATCACGGCACCTATAGTGCGTAAAAACGGTCTACCAAGTATAATGGGACAAGACGGATTGCAATCAATATCAAGAATAATAAAATCTATGGGCACATAGTTCCTATTTGCAAGAATAAGAACATCATTAATTCTTCCCAAAGGTTTTTTAATAGTAGAATCCACCAAGTGCAAATTAAGAGAACATTCTTCAATATTAGTGAGACCAAGCACATCACATAAAGATTTCGGAATCGTGGAAACACTAGCACCCAGATCACATAAAGCAAAGCACTCATAATTTTTAATCTTGACTTTAATGGTAGGTTCCCACTCATCATGTAATTTTCTAGGAATAGAAATCTCCAACTCCAACTTTTCTTCATAAGATTACATCATGGCATCAACGATATGTTTAGTGAATGCTTTATTTTGTTCATAAGCATGCGGTTAATTCAACATGGATTGCAGCAAAGAAATACAATCAATCAAAGAGCAACTATCATAATTAAAGTCTTTGCAATCCAAAATAGTGGGCACATCACTAGTTAAAGTTTTGACCTCTTCAAACCCACTTTCATCAATTTTTTCATCAAGATCTTCACCCTCCAAATTATTGGGACGCCTTCTAGCTAAAGTTGACTCTACTTCAGTTCCTTCATTATCAATTTTAATATTACTAAACAAAGAATCAATGGAAGAAACACCAATCACTTTAAGATCTTCATCATTTTTATCCTCTAGAGAGATTGGTTTAGCAGCCATTTGATTTATCAAAGTAGCTTGTGCATCGGAAATTTTACCAAGGAGATTTTCAGCATGAGCATATTTAGATTGGATTAGAAACTTGTCTACTAATATCATCAAGTTGTTTCATTATGGCATCTAGTACGACAGAGTGTTCTTTAAGCCCTTCGGTAAAATACTTATTATGCTCAAATTGTGTAGTCATATAATCCTTAGTACTTTTCTCAATTTCAAGCAAAATATCGTGATAAGGAACATCATAATAATTTTGTTGAGGCATCATGACTACGCAAACAAGATTGCAAGAAAGCAAAAGATCTGACAAGAAAAAGGCAAACGAAAAAGAGGGCGAATAAAACGGCAAATTTGGTGAAATGGGGGAGAGGAAAACGAGAGGCAAATGGCAAATAATGTAATTGCAAGGAGATGAGATTTGTGATTAGGAACCTGGTAGATGATGATGGTGTCTCCTTTGCGCCAGAGATTGGCACGTAGAAGAGACCGCTTCCTCCCCGGCAACGGCGCCAGAAATTCCTTTGACGTGGCTTGAGACTGCGTCGGTATTTCCCCAAAGAGGAAGGGATGATGCAGCACAGCGACGGTAAGTATTTCCCTCAGTTATGAAACCAAGGTATCGAACCAGTAGGAGGATCACCAACACTACGTAAACAACACCTGCACACAAAGAACAAATACTTGCAACCCGACGCTAAAGAGAGGTTGTCAATCTCTCTACGGTAAAAAGATAGATTAGGATAAGATAGATTGGATAGATAGATCTCTCAAGAACAAAAAATAAAATAGGCAAATAAAAAGTACATCAAGATATTTTTGGGTTTTTTGAAAAATAGATCTGAAAACAAAAGTGGCAAAAAGATAGATCGGAAAACAATATGTTGTAACAGTAGACCCGGGGGCCGTAGGATTCACTAGTGGCTTCTCTCATGAGTATAGCACACGATGGGTGAACAAATTACTATTGGGAAATTGATAGAAGATCAAATAAAAATGACGATATCCAAGGCGATGATTATTGTATAGGCATCACGTCCAAGATTAGTAGACCCAAAAGATTGTGCATCTACTACTATTACTCCACACATCGACCGCTATCCAGCATGCATCTAGTGTATTAAGTTGATGGAAAAACGGAGTTATGCAATAAGAACGGTGACATTATGTAGACAAGATCTTTTCATGTAGGAATAGACCCCATCTTGTTATCCTTAATAACAACGATACATGCGTGCCTCGCTGCCCCTTCTGTCACTGGGAGAGGACACCGCAAGATCGAACCCATCACAAAGCACCTCTTCCCATGGCAAGAAAAATCGATCTAGTTGGCCTAACTAAACCAAAGACTCGAATAAGAAATATGAGGCTATAAGTAATCATGCATATAAGAGATCATAGAAGACTCAAATAATATTCATGGACATAAACTGATCATGAACTCAAAATTCATCGGATCCCAGCAAACACACCGCAAAATTTTACATCCAATAGATCTCCAAGAGACCATTGTATTGAGAATCAAAAGAGAGAGAGGAAGCCATCTAGCTACTGCCTACGGAACCGTAGGTCTATGGTGGACTACTCACGCATCATCGGAGAGGCACCAATGAGGATGATGAACCCCTCTGTGATGGTGTTAGATTGGATCACGCGGTTCTGGAACTTGCGGCGGCTGGATGTGTTTTTAGTCAACTCCTCTAGGGTTTCTGGAATATTTGGGAATTTATAGGCATCAGAGGCGGTGGAGGGGCGTCCCGAGGAGGGCACAACCCATCTGGGCGCGCCCGGGGCCTCTGGCGCGCCCTAGTGGGTTGTGGTCTCCTCGACCTTCCCCTCTGGAGTTTCTTTGGCCCACTAGATGTCTTCTGGCCCAAAAAAATTCTCCAAAAAGTTTCGCGGTGTTGGGGCTTCGTTTGGTACTGATATTCTGCGAAGTAAAAAACAAGCAAAAACAAAAACTGGCACTTTGGCACTATGTCAATAGGTTAGTCCCTAAAAATGATATAAAGTTGCTATAAAATGATTGTAAAACATCCAAGATTGATAATATAACAACATGGAACAAGCAATAATTATAGATACGTTGGGGACGTATCAGTGGGTCGCGCAAAATCCGGCTTGGGTGATTTTTTCCTCCAAAACAACCCATGTTCCCTAGCCAGCGCCGCACAATCGCGCCTATGGTGGCCTTCCCTCGATCATGCTAGACAAATGATAACTGCTGGGCAATTAGCTGCAAAGTGGCCAACCTTTGAACAAACCTGACACGTTAGAATTTCATCAACCATTCCATTTATCATGTTATTAAAAGAATTATCTGCCTCTTGGGTAGAGGGAATATCAGGACCAGGCCCAGATTGGGCCATGTACGATGACTCCGAAGATATCACCGGCCTAGAGCCCAACCTGGCCTCAATTTGGGGATTTGAAACTCCAGTGTTCCTGCCTTGAACATCGGGCGTGGCAGGTCCCGCAAAATCAGCACATTCCTGAACCGATGATGAAGAAATTCCAGCCATGTTGTTGGCCACCGGAGATAGATCCGTCAACGAAGATGAAATAGAACCAAACACAATATGCGACCGAGTGACCGTCCAATTAATTTCCGGTGAGGGTAAAGGATGGATGATGACTCTTTCATGAGTAGAAATTGAATAACCTGCATCGTGTGAAAGAATGTCAATTTCCTTTTGGGACGCAGCATATCTATATCCACGGCTAACAGGATATTTGTGAAAAGTAGCAAAATATAATTTCTTTTTCACTGAATGATCATGCTTAATGGATGATCTACTAGGAGGTTTGTGCATAGCCAAAAGTCCCATGGCCGCTTGACGCTTAGAAGGACTAATCAAGATCCATTCTGCATCACATTCCTTCCTCCAAGTTCTGAGCTCTCTAATCCAATTAGGACCTCCATTACCCCAGAGATGAAAAAACCATTTGATTTCTGCACAAGAATAAGATCGAAGCTTGACAATAAGAAATCCAACCTTCTTAGAGGAAACATTAAAAGAAAACACCTTGTCTTTGATTTGAAGAACTCCAAACTCAATGGCAGATCCTCCAATGGCGGCCTCCAGGGCCGCCACCACTGAATCCTCACACAACCGGAAACAATGCCGGCTAAAGAAACAATCATGGTGAAAGAGCCAAAACCCTCCATAGGATGCACCAAAAAACCAGTTGATCTATAGATCTTATCCACAAACTCCAACCCCTTAGAGAAATCCAGGCCCAGGGTTGATCCACCAAGAGAACCCATGGGAGATGGGTATTGCCAAGATCCAGAGAAGACGCCGAAGGAGTTGATCGGAGAAAATTCACTAGTTGACGGGCAGATTAGGAGATCGCCGGTGAGGGTGGTGGGTGCGGGGGTGTGGGAATGGAGCCATCATCAACAAATCATGATCATGGAGAGAATATTTTACATGATAGTTATATTGTTGAGTTTGACTATGATCCTATATTTAATAATAATTATTATGAGAGAGGCAAATATGGTTATAGGAATTTTCATGATCAATTACCTCTCTTGATGTTCAAATAGTTAATGCTTCATTCTTCCTACTTGCATATGTTAGATACTTCTTGTCTTGATAATTTGTTTGCTTATAAAATGCCTATGCATAGGAAGTATGTTAGACTTAAATGAGTTTGTCACATGCTATATGATGCTCTCTTTGTGCTTCAATTCTTGTTTATTATGTGAGCATCATTGAAATTTCAAGCCTATCTTAATGGCTATAAAGAAAGAGCTTGTTGGGAGACAACCCAATAGTTATCATTTATTTTTGTTTATTTTTAATAAAATGATTATTGCCTCTGTAATTATTATGTTTTTGTGTTTAAATTAGTGTTTGTGCCAAATAAAGCCTTTGGGATGACTCACAAGATGAGTAGAATCGATGCTGAAACAAAACAGAAACTTTTGACTCCAGTACAGGAATTTTCATTTTTTACTGGTTCGTGACAATGATCTGAATTTTTTACACAGTGTTTCTATACAAATTTTGAGGTTGTCCTAATTTTTCAGAATTTTTAGAGTTACAGAAGTATAGGTTCTCTACAGATTTCTATAGACTGTTCTGTTTTAGACAGATTCTGTTTTTGCTTGCATAGTTGCTTGTTTCGATTATGCTATGTATTGTATCGGGCGGGGGGGGGGGGGGGGGGGGTATAAGCCATGGAGAAGTTAGAATACAGTACCTATTATGCATTTATGAAATTGGAATCAATTTATAACAGTACTTAAAGCATGCAATATGTTTCTTATACTAACGGATCTCACGAAGTTTTGTTGAGTTTTTATGTGATTGATGTTTTCAAGTTTTGGGTGTTATCATGATGGACAAAGGAATAAGGAGTAGCAAGAGCGTAAGCTTGGGGATTCACAAGGCACCCCAAGTTAATATTTTAAAGGAGACTCAAGCGTCTAAGCTTGGGGATGCCCCGGAAGGCATCCCCTCTTTAGTCTCAAATCTATCGGTATGTCACTTGAAGCTATATTTTTATTCGTCACACGATATGAGTTTTGCTTGGAGCGTCATTTGCTTTTGTTTGCTTTTACTTTCAGTTTGCCACAATAATTGTTTTCTGGACACACCTATTTAAGAGAGACACACCTTCATCATAATTTGTTAGAATACTCTATGTGCTTCACTTATATCTTTTGAGCTTAGAAGTTGCTCTAGTACTTCACTTATATCTTTTTGAGCACGGTGGCGTGTAGATTTTATAGAAATGATTTCACTCTCGTTCTTCACTTATATTTTTTTGAGAGTTAATAAATAGTGACGGTAATTTGCATGGTTCATAAGACTAGTCCAAAAATATTAGGTATTCAATGAATGATAATCAAACCATCATGTGGCACATATAGAGAAATTGTGGGTCAATGATATTGATGTGGTAATATGAAATTGGTGTGAGTTCATAATTGTTAAAACATAGAAGTGTCGATATTAAGAGAGGTTAACCCTTTTGTTCATCTAAAAAATTAAAGAGGCATGGTGATGATGTGTGAGCATTTCTATTCCTCGTTGAAATCCTAGTGTTGTTTCGGGTTGGAAGCGCGCGATGGTTAACTCCTACCAACCTCTTCACTCGGGGCATGCGAGTCATACTTTGATTTATGATAAACTAATAAAACTTTGAAATAAGTATATAAGTTCTTTATGACTAATGTGAAACCATGGACATACACAATCTCACCTTCTCATATTTGCTAGCCTCTTCGGTACCGTGCATAGCCCGTTCTCACCTCGAGGATCGGTGCAACTTTCGCGGGTGCATCCAAACCCCGTGACATGACACGCTCTGTTGCTCATAAGCCTTATTATATCTTCTTCAAAACAGCCACCATACCTACCTATCATGGCATTTCCATAGCCATTCTGAGATACATTGCCATGCAAATTCCATCGTCACTTCACATGACTAGTTCGTTCATCGTCATATTGTTTTGCATGATCATATAGAGCTGACATAGTATTTGTGGCAAAGCCACCGTTCATCATATTTTTGATACATGTCACGCTAGTTCATTGCACATCCTGGTACACTGCCAGAGGCATTCATACAAAGTCATATCTTCATATCAGTTGTCCATATTGAGTTGTAAGTAAATAAAAGTGTGATGATCATCATTATTTGAGCATTGTCCTAGTGAGGAAAGAATGATGGAGACGATGATTCTCCCATAAGTCGAGATGAGACTCCGGATGAAAATAAAGACGGGGGGGGGGGCCAAATGAGCACACCATCCATTCAAAACAATGAGAGAAAATGAGAGAAGGGACTTTGCTACTATCTTTTACCACACTTGTGCCTCAAAATGGCACCATGTTCCTCATGTAGAGAGTGTCATGATATATCATTTTCATATGCTAGTGGGAATTACCTATTAATTATTACAAACTTGTCTTGTATATTCCTATGACGGGCTTCCTCAAATGACCAAGGTTTTCGTGAGCAAGCAAGTTGGATGCACACCCCACTTAGCTTCATTTGAGCTTGCATACACTTATAGCTCTCGTGCATCATTTGCATGGCAATCCCTACTCCTTGCATTGACATCTATCGATGGGCATCTCCATAGCCCATTGGCATGCCTAGTTGATGTGAGACTATCTTCTCCACCTTTCAACCCATTTGATATCTACCACCATATTCTATTCCACCTAAATGCTATGTCCAATGGCTCACGCTCATGTATTGCATGAAGAATAAAAAGTTGATGCATATTGAAAAAGTACGATCCAATTGCCTGACTTGGACACCATGGTGTCATGCATTGCTAATATAATAAGATGAATGGGGGGGGGGGTAAACATTTCTTAAGGATCGTATACTTGTAAGGATTAATAATTCTGTTTCTTACACTTTAATATTGCTATGTTAATATTTGTTGATTCATCTTTTCTCAATGACCATACTTACATAAGATTACATAGTGGATAGCATGTCACATAAAAAATTCTGTTTTTATCATTTACCACTCGAGGACGAGCAGGAATTAAGCTTGGGGATGCTTGATACGTCACCAACGTATCTATAATTTTTGATTGTTCCATGCTGATATATTATCATTCTAGGATACTTTTTGGGTCTTTATTTACCAATTTATAATATTTTTGAGCACTAACCTATTGACCCAGTGCTCAGTGCCAGTTGCTGTTTTCTGCATGTTTTTGCCTTTTTAGGTTTACAGTACCAAACAAAGTCTAATTGCTACGAAATTTTTTGATGATTTTTTCTGGACTATAAGAAGACCTAGAAGCTTCGGAAGGAGGTCGGGAGGTGCACGAGGGCCCCACCACACATCAGGGCGCGCCCTGGGGGGGCGGGCCCTGATATGTGGTGGCCCCCTCATGGCTCTCCCGATGTCCCTCTTTGGCCTAGAAATTCTCTAATATTGCAAAAACCCTAAAGGCAGTCCCGAAACCCTTTTTCCGCCACCACAAGTCTCTGTTTCGTCGCGAGGCCATCTGGAGCTCCGTTCCGGCACCCTGTCGGAGGGGAGGTCGATCACAGAGGGCCTCTGCCTTCATGATGATGTGTGAGTAGTTCACCACCGACCTACGGGTCCATAGCTAGTACCTAGATGGCAATCTCTCTATCTCTTGATCTTCAATTCAATGATCATCGCATCTTCGCTTTGATCTATTCGATGTAATCCTATTGTGCGGTGTGTTTGTTGGGATCCGATGAATTGTGGGTTTATGTTCACATTATTCATGAAAAGTATTTGAGATGCCTCTAATATATATTATCTCTTAATTGCATGATCATTATAGCTTCGTAATGCTCTCCGATTTATTGATGTGCTTTGGCCAAGTAGATTGATATCTCATCGGTGGGAGTGGTGCGTTGTATTAGGTTCAACCTAGCGAGTTTCTATATCCCAGTGACAAAGTAGGGGACAAGATGCGCCTTTGTGTTGTTGCTACTAAGGATAAAACGATAGGGTTCATTCATATTTCTTGAGTTTACTTTGTCTACATCATGTCATCATTCTCCAAGCATTACTCTGTTTTACTTAATACTCTAGATGCATGGATAGCGGTCGATAGGTAGAGTAGTAGTAATAGGTGCAGGCAGGAGTCGGCCTATTTGTGAAAATCGCATAACTATCTGCTTTTCTATCAATTGCCCAACAGTAATTTGTTACCCTTCGTATGATGCCTACATGAGAGATACCGCTAGGGAACACTATGGTCCCCGGGTCTATTCACTTATATATTTACAAACGCTACAATTACCTTGTTGCCTTTATTTACTTTTTATTTATTTTGCAATTCATATTTATCAACAATTACCTACACAACTCATTTGCTTGCAAATAACGAGATCAAGGGGATTGACAACCCTCTTACCCGCGTTGGGTGCAAGTCGTTTGTTCATTTGTGTGCAGCCGCCGAAGACAGTTGAGGATTGATATTCCTATTGGTTCGATAAACCTTGGTTTCATAACAGAGGGAAATACTTACCCACTTTGTGCTGCAATTACCCGTTCCTCTTCACGGAAAACCCAACGCAGATCACAAGTATCACGCTCATCGCTACAGATCGAATGTAGTGGGTTGTCAGACGTGTGCATGTCTGCCATGCGTCCCACTACGCCGAAGGGTCAGGGGCCTATCCATCCAATTTTTTTTGGGTTGTTCCACTTCCACACTCCTTATAAATACATGACCCTCGACTCATTTATTACTCTTCCCTCTCCTTCTCTCTTGAGCTCCAAACGCTAGCGCTGACGCTGGAATTCATCATTGCCGGAGGAGAAACGCTTAGCTGACATGACTTCTTCATCGTCGTACTCACACCGGCAGTGATTGTCTTTGCTCCGCCGCCGCCGTAGCCGTCTGCCACCACCGAGCTAGGGTGTGGCAGATCGAACCGCTCGGTTTCTCTGCCTTGTCGAGCAGTTCTTCGTGTTCTTCACCACGGTAAATAAAACGCTGACTTTTACCGCTCGTTTGATCCAAAAAATTACCAAATGTTTTCGATTGCTGTTTCCACCTTCCTTTCGACAACACTCAAACATCAATCTCAATTTACTAAATGCCTTCACTTATGTTGAAATTTTGGTTTTATTTCTCCCTTGTGCAACTTTTCGGATTTGCACAAATCTGAAACAACCTTATCTTGTGCAAAAGTGAATGTCTTCGGTGAATAAGGTCATTATCTTCAGACCATGTTTTATCTTCAAAATCTTCTAAGAATGCATATGACCTCTTCTATTACCTTCGCACCTCTAATTCATCCAGAGGTACATGTCCGCAGCAGAATCAGTAGGATCTCATAGTCTCAATTCGTCTGCAGACTACTTGCAGATTCATTTGGACTCACCTCAAGCAAGTTCACATTTGGATTCTTGTGTGAAGCCAATACCACAGCTGAAGACAATGGTCACAGATTCTGACCCTAAGAAGAGTGGAAGACAATGGCTTCTGAATACAGTAAAAGATCTTCCACCTGCACTATATGAATAATATAAGTCTGATCCTGAAGAAAACTAAACTCATCGCAAAAACAAGATTCAATGGATCCAAAGATATTGGGTAGTGGAATGGTTCAATTATTGCTTTGTCACTGTGGAATATGCTAAGAAGAATGCTGATCAGGCTCCCTGGACTAACAATGTATACAAGAATCTTATTCCGAAGACAATGGTTGATGCCATCAAGACTGGAATCTATCCTTGCATGGTCAGGCAACCAATGCCAGAGAATCCATATCCGTCCAGCATCATTGTGTGTCCTGATGGTGAATCTCCTGTCTCAGATCCGAAGTCTCTGAAGAAAAAGAAGGCCTCCAATCCTAAGGACTCAAGGGCCTCGAAGCCAATCAACCCAAAAGCTTCGTGATCAAGGCCTGCTGAACCCTCTGAAACGAGCCAACAGACTGAACATGAATCTCGCACCTCTCCAAGGCTGAAGAGAAAGTAATCTGCTGGTCATGGACCGAAGCCATCCATCACCTTGATGGATGTTGATAATATAATTGAGCTTTCAGATGATGAGTTTGATGATTAAGCCATCGCGAGGCTTATCAACAAAAGTAAGAGGAAGCCAAACGCCTGGAAGATCTGCCTCTCTTTGATGCAGACATATTGGACCACTTTATTGATGAATGGTTTCGTGATCCTTCCATCACTATTGATGCGCTTGAGCTTCCCCTTGGCTTGAGCGTAACCTTCCAGGGGCTTGTGAATGAAGGCTCTCTATTGCAAAGCGACTTGTGGAGCAACGCGAGAACATTAGCAATGAAAAGTCTCTCTTCAAGAAACATAAGGACAAACTTGGAGTCAAATAAATCCAAGGGTATCAGCAGATGATGTCTGATCTCAAGGCTGTATTTGTCAAGCATGAAGAGGATGTTCGTGGTGCCCTTGTGCGCCTGAAGAGAAAGGCAAAATTGATGGTTGATGCCCACAATGACATGCTCAAGCGAAAATCTCTTGGCCAACCCGCTCTTGACCCCCGAGTTCTTCAGAAGTCAAAGCATGCTTTGAAGTCTTCAAGCTTGCCAGCACACGAGAGACAAGAAATGCCAACCATCATCTTTCATGCTGGCTTCTCTGGCTCCAGATCACCTCCTCCTTCCTCTCCCGCGTCTAGCAATAAGACCAAACTTGCTGAGGCTGAAGCCAGAAAGTGCAAGCTTGTTCAGTCTGCTGAAGCTCAACCTTCCAAGAAGCCGAAGACTAAGAAAGCAAAGTCTTCGAGCCAGCGCCAAGGGCCTCCTGAAGCCCAATCTATGATTCCACTTGCTCAAGAGGAGCCCTGCTGGTGACGCCTATCTCTATGGCTCCTTCAGCGTCTGAAATGTTGGTAGACGTGTTGTTCTGCATGAGTCTGCTACCACAGAGGCTCAAAAAACTGAAGAGATTCCAGCTGCTGAACCCACCGCAGTTGAAGACATTGCTGCAGATGCAGCTAAAGACATTGCTCCTGATACTTATGTACATGAGGACAATGTTGAAGAAGAACCTGAACCAGTGCCTCAACTGGATACACCCGTGGTATCATCACCACTGCCAGAAGTGAGTGAACAAGTGGACATTGGCTCACCTGCAACTCCACTTCTCCCTGATGAGTTTTGGGAAGAAACTCACCCCAACACCCCCATGCACGAAGTTATTCCTTGCACTCCACTTGCTCCTGTTTCAACTCCAGTGTTGCAATCACCTCAATCTCCATTTGAAGATATGGAGGTTGAAACTTCTGAGCATGCGTTGCCCCTCAAAAGGCTTCGTAGAGGACCAAGGCCAATTATATCATCTATGTCTAGCATACCAGAAGAGGAAGTGCAAGCTAACCCGACTGCATCAGTCGAGGAAAACCCTATGGCTGAAGACATCGTTCATGCACAACCAGAACATGAAGCCAAAGTTGTTGAAGATATTGCGGATGAAACTACTAATGTCCCACCAGAACCCCAACCCACAGCAACACCTGAGGGCGAAGCCAATGCCCCATCTCCTGATGGTCCTCCTGTTCCTGCCACACCATTGACTGACGAAAATTCAAAAAACATTGTCATGGCTCACAATCGGGAAGGAGAGAATGTGCCCACTCGATGGCCCAGGCTAGTTCCTCCACCATGGATGGGTCCTCAGTATGAATTCAACATTCATCGTCTCCCACGAGTTATGAACTCGATGCCAAGGATTCCATGTCTTTGTCAACAAGGTCCATCGCGTCCTCTTGTCTTCAGTGTGAAGGACTTCAGACATAACAACACCTTCTTTCACTCTGACCAGAATCCCTATACGCGTCAAAAGGTTCGATCTGATCGGTTTTGGAGTGCTCAACAATGCCACTACTATACATCTATGACCAGAAAAGGATTTCCCCCCACAAGCATCTTAGCTTTGAAGCCAGGAGTGACCTTCCTTGTTTTGATCAGGCCCTTGCATGTCTTCAGGATGTTGGACTGCTGCCCTTTGTTGTTGATCATGAAGACCGGAATGAAGAACTCATTCTTCAATTTTATGCAACTCTCCAGATATCAGGCTTTAGCAGAGATCTGAAGACATGGGCAATGGACTTCATGATCCGATATGAGCATATCAAGGCTCCTGCTATGGAATTTGTTGGGCGCACGGATGCACACGATCACCTACGGGACCAGAGGCCCCTTTTGTGGTTCGGCAAGGGGGGTCACTTTGCACAAAGAGCGGAGAGCATGAGACGGCGCGATGATCGGGACGCTGGCATTTTTACCCAGGTTCGGGCCGCTGTGAAGCGTAAAACCCTACTCCTACTTTTGGTAGCTTGATCGTAGGAACACGAAGAACACGCAGCGCTCAATCCCGGCAAGGGCTGCCGTCGTGGAGAGAGCTACTACGTGAGTACAAGTGTCCAAAGGTCCGAATCTTGAGCTAGGTCGCCCTGGGCCTCCTTTTAGAGTGCAAGGGGTTACCACAATGGCAAAACAGTCATTATCTGTCGATTAGATAGCTAGCAGAGCTATCATACCTAACTATGGCATTTAGGACAAGATACCATGAGAACTAGACTAGGTGGCGATCGGGGGTGCATCCCCGGCAAGCTCTCGCCACCGCCTAGCTAGCCGCTGCTTAAGGTCTTGACACACTGCTGGACGGGTGTCAACTTGGTGTAATCTGCCTCCCGGTGCGTCGCCACGTGCTTAGCGAGAGCCACTTAGCCGCTTGAGGGCTCGACACCGCCTCGATAAGTGACTGGCGTCGTGATGCGGTGGAGCGGTGGCTGGTCAACTCGTGCCTGCTGGGGGAGGGCTTGCCGTGTCTTCCCAAGATGTGCGCGCCTCGGTCCCGGGCAGGCTCCGGGGACATGGCTGGTGTGCTGTGGGCCCCTCCTAGGCCGTTGTGATGGTCTTTCCCGTGTTTGCTTGGCTTTCTGCAGGTCGTTGCTGCCAGGGTCTGGTCCTTGAATGCTTGCTTGGCGGTGTGGCAGCTTTTCCCAACGGGTTATTTGCTACTACTGCCTGTGCATAAGTCAGGGGCACTGGGTACCCCTGTCCTAGTGCACCGACAGGAGCCCCCGGGTCTGGCCCACACGCGCTTGCTTAATGCCGTTGGGTCAGACCCAAATTTTATGCACAGGCGCGCAATGTAAGGGGGTAACCGCCAATTTACCAGTCAGCATTGTCCCACCACTGCAGGCCGTTTCCGCCACGCGCGCCGCATGCATAGCGAGGAGCTCGCGGTGGGTGCTCGTGACTTAAAGGCATGATCTCGGCAGAAACCACAGTGCCATGGATTGGAGCAATGGGGTGGTTACCTGTTCGCCCGTGAGTCACGGTTAGTGGGATTGCTGGTAATGGGTGGCCGCTCTGGAGCGAGGGAGAGCCAACCCCCGTGCCCTCTCCTATAAATCAGGGGGTCACGGCAGCGATGCTCATCCACCTCCATCGCCTTCTTACTCCCAAGTCCACATTGCTCGCCTTCCCACCCAGGTTCATCTTCGAGCCGCCCCTTACTCCCTAATGGTTAGGGGGAAGGGCCTGGCGAATGCGCTCATCATCGCCGGGCCTTCTTCGTATGTCCATGCCCAGTCCCCGCTCTGGACCGACGCCCTCAGGCTGAAAGTTGGCCGGAGGAATCTCAGATGTGGGAGCAGGTGGTGTGGTGGTCGCGTCGGGGAGATCTGTGGTGGCATGCCAGCTGCTGCGTTGCCCGCTTCTTCAGTTTTGATGGAGCGTGCGGTCAACACTGTGTTGGAGTCTATAATTGGAACGCGGCGTCGTGGTGGGCCATGGTCCCCGCACTCCTTCAGGGTGATGGAGAAAGATCGTGCGTACGGCCGCCGATTGTGTGTGTTTGGTTGTAGCCGTGGTTCGTCATCTATCGCGGTGAAGTTCTCCACCCATAGCGTTATGGATAGCGCGTATGGGTGGTAGTCCTTCGATCGCGCATGCTTCTTGAGGGTGGATGAAATTCCCTGCCTTTGGCCAACAGGGATGACCATGCTCTCTATGGGGCCCCTAGGCGGCCGCGTTGGGAGCTCGGACGATGGCGGAGGCGTCCCCTCGAGCGGTAGCGATGAGGAAGACGATGGCCGTCGGGGACCCACGACGCATCAGGAACAGGGATGACGACTCCGACGCGTCGTGCTCCCCGGTAGCACCATCATCACCAGTTGGGCCCTAGCAGCGCCACCATCTGCACATGTCCTCCGCCTTCTTCCCCCTTGTCGGTCTTGTCCTCTCCTACGGCTTCGTCTGCACTGCCTGGGGATGGGGCCCTTCTGCTCTTCGGACGCGCCCCTCTGGTCCTAGCGGGGTGGTGCCGAATCCCAGCTAGGCACTCCTTTTGCCCTCTACTTCTTCACCTAGCTCCTAGGAGGAGAGGGACAAGAAAGGCATTACGGGGCACTTATCTTTTTATAAGTCAAAAGATGTAGGCGTTTGCTAAGTTTTAGTTAATCGTAATGTAGTTTTTACCCAATTTGTATCAACATATGACTGAATGAATGTCATTTTACTTCCCCGAGTACTATCCTTTTCTCTCTTTGTTTCTACTGTGTCAATGTGATTGTCCTCACCACACGGGACCGCCTGCCGGGTAATTATTAACCGCGAGTGCCATAGGGGGAGCGAGCCCCCAACAGCAGGTTGGTGTTGTTCTCCGGCAAGGGTCCTTGTTGGTATCGGCGCGGTCCCGCATAGTTGATAGGTATCATGAGCTGGGGGACAGCTCATCCCAACAAAGGTTTTCACCACGTGGGGGAACTTCACCGAGCATGTTCGAAAAAGAGAGAAAGGATTTTCATTAAGGGAGCTAACAAACTTAAACTTGGGACATGCGATTAGACTTATCTCTTTTTAGGCAACATCCCTTTCTGGAGTATGCTGGGTCGCCGTCCTTGTTCCTTCATCCTCCTTATATGTTTACCTGGTGACAAAACACGCAGGGCAAGAGGCCTCGATCCCTTGAGAGGAGAGTGCAGTAACAAGGATTATAGGCTCAACGAGTATTCTAACAAAGCTCTAGAATTTTAATAGGCGAGGATGTTGCAATCATAAAAGATGCATAACGAACGTGCAATGCAATGATATGAGGCAATGCCTAGCTTTATTATTGTTGCACAGGGTCTGCGCCTGGCTTTGTACAAAGGGTTATATGCAACTTCGGCAAGGCTTGTACAAAAGGTGGCTGCGCCCGGCAGCCACGCCTTATGGGTAGAACTTACGAAGATGCTCAATATTCCATGAGTTAAGCACATTGGTGCCATCTTTGGTCTCCAGACGGACTATGCCGGGTCTGGTGACTCGCACTACCCGGTACGGGCCTTCCCACTTCGGCGTCAACTTGTTGGTACCCTTGGCGGACTAAACGCGCCTAAGGACAAGGTCGCCTTCCTCAAGGCTCCGGGCATGTACCCTATGGCTATGATAGCGGTGCAGGGCTTGCTGGTAGCGTGCCGCACGCACAGCAGCCCGGAGACGGTCTTCCTCGAGGATCATGGCATCGTCATGCCGTAGCTGCTCTTGCTCTACCTCATCGTAGGCAAGTACTCGAGGTGATCCGTATATGAGTTCCGTGGGGAGCACTGCTTCTGCCCTGTACACGAGGGAAAAGGGCGTTTGGCTGGTAGCTCGGTTCGGTATCGTTCGGAGGGACCAAAGAACCACCGGTAGCTCATCTATCCAGCGCTTGCCGCTCCTTCGCAGCTTATCGAAAGTTCTTGTCTTGAGACCTCGCAACACTTCAACATTCATCCTCTCGACTTGCCCGTTGCTTCTTGGATGGGCAAAAGAGGCAAAGGAGACCTTGCTTCCAAGGTTTTGGATGTATTGCATGAAGGCGCGGCTCGTGAACTGGGTGCCATTGTCGGTGATCACTCTGTTGGGTACGCCAAAACGGCACACCAGTCCTTTCATGAACTTGATAGCTGACTGCGCGGTCACCTTCTTCACTGGCTCTACCTCCGGCCACTTTGTGAACTTGTCGATTGCTACGAACAAGAACTCAAAGCACCCGATGGCACGGGGGAAGGGGCCCAAGATATCGAGCCCCCAGACCAAGAAGGGCCAGGATAAAGGGATCGTCTAGAGAGCTTGTGTTGGCTGATGGATGTTCCTGGAATGGAACTGGCAGGCCTCACACTTTGTGACCAATTCAGTTGCATCATGGAGGGCAGTGGGCCAGTAGAAACCCTATGATGACCCACAAGTATAGGGGATCAATCGTAGTCCTTTCGATAAGTAAGAGTGTCGAACCCAACGAGGAGCAGAAGGAAATGACAAGCGGTTTTCAGCAAGGTATTCTCTGCAAGCACTGAAATTGTAGGTAACAGATAGTTTTATAGCAAGGTAATTTGTAACGAGCAAGTAACGGTAACTGTAAACAAGGTGCAGCAAGGTAGCCCAATCCTTCTGAGGCAAAGGACAGGCCAGAACAATCACTAGTAATAGGCAAAGTGTTCTTGAGGGTACACGGGAATTTCGTCTAGTCACTTTTATCATGTTGGTTTGATTCGTGTTCGCTACTTTGATAATTTGATATGTGGGTGGACCGGTGCTAAGGTGCTGTTCATAGTTGAACAAACAACCTACTTATGATTAACCCCCTCGCAAGCATCCGCAACTACGAGAAAAGTATTAAGACAAAGTCTAACCATAGCATTAAACATGTGGATCCAAATCAGCCCCTTACGAAGTAGAGCATAAACTAGGGTTTAAGCTTCTGTCACTCTAGCAACCCATCATCTAATAACTACTCCACAATGCATTCCCTTAGGCCCATGAATGGTGAAGTGTCATGTAGTCGACGTTCACATGACACCACTAAGGGAATCACAACATACATATCATCAAAATATCAAACACATATCAAATTCACATGATTACTCGCAACATGACTTCTCCCATGACCTCAAGAACAAAGGTAACTACTCACAAATAATAATCATGCTCAAGATCAGAGGAGTAATGAATAGCATAATGGATCTGAACATATAATCTTCCACCAAATAAACCATATAGTAATCAACTACACAAGGTAATCAACACTACTACTCACCCACAGGTACCAATCTGAGGTTCCGGTACAAAGATTGAACACAAGAGATGAACTAGGGTTTGAGAGGAGATGGTGTTGTTGAAGATGTTGATGAAGATTGGCCTCCCAAAGATGAGAGGGGTGTTGGTGATGACGATAGCTTTGATTTTCCCCTCCGGGAGGAAAGTTCCCCCGGCAGAATCGCTCCGCTAGAGGGCAAAAGTGCTCCTGCCCAAGTTCCACCTCGAGGTGGCGGCGCTTCATCCCGAAAGTCCTCCTCTTTATTTTTTTTAGGTTTTTAGGGAATATATACCAAAAGATGGGCTCCGGAAGTGGGCCTGGGTGAGCAGCACCCACCAGGGCGCGCCCAGGGGTGCCTGGCGCGCCCTGGGAGCCCACCTCTGGTAGTTTTCAGCTCCAGTAATTATTATTAATTCCAAAAATAATCTCCAAAAAGTTTCAGCTTCTTTGGAGTTGTGCAGAATAGGTATCTCTGACGTGCTTTTCTTGGGTCCAGAATTCCAGCTGCCGGTATTCTCCCTCTTTGTGTAAACCTTGCATATTATGTGAGAAAAGGCATTAGAATCACTCCCCAAAGCATTATTATTCAACAAAACAAAGTAAATAACAGTAGGAAATCATGATGCAAAATGGACGTATCAACTCCGCCAAGCTTAGACCTCGCTTGTCCTCACGCGAAAGCCGATATTGAAAAGCATGTCCACATGGTTTGAGAGAGAGGTGTCGATAAAAACAAAATATGGACATAGAAGCATCATGCTTATTAACATAACAGCAAGAAAGTCTAACATAAGAACTTATATCACTAAATTTTTATCATAAAGCTTCTCATGAACAAGTAACAATTCATCACAACATAGAAGTATAAAGCATAAACCTTATTGGAAACCAACAAACTGTGTTCTCAGTCAACTTTGCAACTACAATTCATTATATTTTTAGGAAGGGTCTCATGTCGGAGCCTTTTGGCAAGTCCACATACTCAACCATCATTTAGTCTTCTATGATTGCTAACGCTCATGGCATACCCATGAACAAAAAGTTTCAACCGGACACATAGAAAGATAGGGGCTTATAGTTTTGCCTCCCAACGTATTCACCTCAAGGGTGATGTCAACAATAATAACTCATGCCCATCCATATCCAACTGGATATATGTGCCTAGATCTTTCGTCACCACATGATGCTTGCAAGAGAAAAAGTAAAACGGGAAGAGGGAAACTTTGACTCTTGCATAAGAGTAAGTGTATAAAAGTAAAAGATAGGCCCTTCACAGAGGGAAGCAGAGGTTGTCATGCGCTTATTTGTTTGTATGCCCAATCCCTTAATGTAAAAGAACGCCACGCTATATTGCCCCCTGTGATAGCAACCTTTATTATGCAGTCCGTCGCTTTTATTACTTTGCCATCATAAGTTCGTATAACGCTCAATTTTCTCTTACACTAATTGATCAAAACACTTTTAGAAGCAATTTTTATTACCTTATTGCACCGATGACAGCTTACTTGAAGGATCTTTCTCGATCCATAGGTAGGTATGGTGGACACTCAAGGAAAGAGTTTGGGTTTGGGTTTTTGTATGCACAAGTAGTATCTCTACTTAGTGCGGAATTTTTGGCTAGCAAAGATTTTGAGCAAGCACCACATGTTAAATCTATGACAATATAACTTCTATGTGGATATGAACAAACATAAATCATTATGTTGTCTTCCTTGTCCAACGTCAACAATTTTGACACATAATATTTGATGGGGGCTCACAATCATAAAAGATGTCCAAGATAGTGTATTTGCATGTGAATCTTCTCTTCCCTAATTAATTCTTTCATGAATTGCATCATTGACCAATGCTATGTTTGTTAATCTCCAATAAATTTTACTACTTATACTTTTCCTTATGTGATGTCATTACTCACCATAAGATTAGCATATGATTCTTTTCATTTATTTGTCCTTTTATTTGATTGCGACAAGAAAGTAGAGAGGCAAAAACTCAAACTAAACTTTATTATATAACTTTCACACAATTACATAGATAGGTAGACCACGAAACTAACACACGAAAATAGATCTTGCTTAACTTTTATTCGACTAAGGTAGAGGGAAACTAAAGATAGAACCAAAATAGGTAAAGGCGAATAAAAGTGGTGGTGATACGATACCGGGGCACCTCCCCCAAGTTTGGCTCAAGCCAAGGGGAGTGCCCATACCCATGTACTCAAGTCTCCTTTGGTGGTGGTGATGAAGAAGGTGGAGGTGTTGATGTAGGTGGTGGTGATGCGGAAACCTTCTTCTTCAATTTATATTTAAGCATAAAGTTTTCCTCCCTCAGATTATCATTCTCCAACTCGAGCTTTAATATCCTTTGGCGTAAGGCCTCCTTGCTTTCCTGCAGAAAACGAGAGGGGATAAATTGGACCTTAGGTTTGTATCTCCTCGGGAGGCTTGACTTCTTAACCTCCACATGCATGTCTCCGGGTTGAGGCAATGGATCATCCTCTTCCTCAGAGCTGTCATCTTTTGTATCTTGCATGGTGGAATCTTCCTCCTCCTCCGAGGTCCATAGGTAGGGGTAAATCTCCCTAAAGATCTTCGGGTCTGGAACATAGGGATCAACATGGCTCTCCCCATCTGAATTTTGAGACGACATATTTTCAGATTTGTCAGGAAAACAACACGAAACAAGAACAAGGGATTCTTCTGTGATACGGTCGTCAAAACAGTCGGGGGTATATATAGAGAATTTTTATTCGTGGGAAACAAGTATTGGGAAGGAAAACGGAGTCGGGAAGGCATCCGAGGTGGGCAGCACCCACCAGGGCGCGCGCCCAGGGGTGCCTGGCGCGCCCTGGTGTATCGTGCCCACCTCGATCACCTTTCGGTTTATTTTTTTATTCCTAAAATTCTAAAATATTCCAAAACTGACAGAAAATGTTTTTGCGGATTTTTAAGAGTCCGTTTACTTACCGTATCACGTACCTCCTATTTTTAAGTATTTTGGAGTGTTTCGGAAGGTTTCTTTTATGTGTTCCTTCGGTGTCATGGTTTGGATAACATTGCTTTCAACGTTAATAGGCGTACCTGAGATATAATGCTTAATTATTTGGCCATTGACCACCTTCGGGTTAGTACCTTCGGTGTTATTAATCTTGATAGCTCCAGAACGATAAACCTCTTCAATAATATATGGTCCTTCCCATTTGGAGAGAAGCTTTCCTGTAAAAAATCTTAAACGAGAGCTGAACAAAAGAACATAGTCTCCTATTTTGAATTCCCGCTTTTGGATTCTTTTGTCATGCCATCTCTTTACTTTTTCTTTGAGTGGCTTGGCATTTTCATACGCTTGGGTTCTCCATTCATCTAGTGAGCTAATATCAAATAGCCTCTTCTCACTGGCAAGTTTGAAATCATAATTGAGTTCTTTAATTGCCCAAAATGCTTTGTGTTCTAGTTCTAGAGGCAAATGACAAGCTTTTCCATACACCATTTTATATGGAGACATACCCATAGGATTTTTATAAGCTGTTCTATAGGCCCAAAGTGCATCATCTAATTTCTTAGACCAATTCTTACGAGACCTATTGACAGTTTTTTGTAATATTAATTTTATTTCTCTATTGCTAAGTTCTACTTGACCACTAGATTGAGGATGATAGGGGGATGCAATTCTATGGTTAACATCATATTTAGCAAGCATCTTACGGAAAGCAACATGAATAAAGTGTGAACCACCATCGGTCATTAAATATCTAGGGACTCCAAACCTCGGAAAGATAACCTCTTTAAGCATTTTAATGGAGGTGTGGTGATCAGCACTACTAGTTGGAATAGCTTCTACCCACTTAGTGACATAATCAACCGCAACTAAAATATGAGTGTACCCGTTAGAGGAAGGAAAAGGCCCCATGTAATCAAAACCCCACACGTCAAATGGTTCAACAACAAGTGAATAATTCATAGGCATTTCTTGACGCTTACCGATATTACCAATTCTTTGACATTCATCACAAGACAAGACAAACTTACGAGCATCCTTGAAAAGAGTAGGCCAATAAAATCCAGATTGCAATTCCTTATGAACAGTTCTATCTCCCGCATGATGTCCTCCATATGCTTCAGAATGACATTTCCGTAGGATTTATTCCTCTTCATGCTCAGGTACACAACGCCTAATAATACCATCTACTCCTTCTATATAAAGATGTGGGTCATCCCAAAAGTAATGTCTCAAGTCATAGAAGAATTTTTTCTTTTGTTGGTATGTGAAACTAGGTGGAATATATTTAGCAACAATGTAATTAGCATAGTTAGCATACCAAGGTGTGTTGTATGAGACACTTATTGCAGTTAGCTGTTCGTCAGGAAAACTATCATCAATAGGTAGTGGGTCATCAAGAATATTTTCTAACCTAGACAAGTTATCAGCTACGGGGTTCTCAGCTCCTTTCCTATCAATGATATGTAAGTCAAATTCCTGAAGCAAGAGAACACACCTAATGAGTCTAGGTTTGGCATCTTTCTTTTCCATAAGATATTTTATAGCAGGATGATCGGTATGAACAATAACTTTGGAGTCAACAATATAGGATCTAAATTTATCACAAGCAAACACAACTGCTATTATTTCTTTTTCAGTAGTGGCATAATTTCGTTGGGCACTGTCTAGAGTTTTACTAGCATAATGGATAACATTCAATTTCTTATCAACTCTTTGTCCTAGGACAGCACCAACAGGCAAGTTCCAATCAGGTGGTTGAACGATAGGTGCAGAGGTTAAGGCTTTCTTGAGTGTTTCAAAGGCTTCCACACAATCATCATAAAAAACAAAAGGAATATCCTTTTGCAAAAGATTAGTAAGAGGCCTAGAAATTTTAGAGAAGTCTTTAATGAACCTCCTATAAAAACCAGCATGACCAAGGAAACTTCGAATACCTTTAATATCTTTAGGACACGGCATTTTCTCAATTGCATCAACTTTAGCTTTATCCACCTCAATACCTCGCTCAGATATTTTATGCCCCAAGACAATACCTTCGTTAACCATAAAGTGGCACTTCTCCCAATTCAAGACAAGATTAGTTTGTTCACATCTCTGCAAAACTCAATCAAGGTTGCTTAAGCAATCATCAAAAGAAGTTTCGTAAATGGAAAAATCATCCATGAAAACCTCCACAATCTTTTCACAAAAATCAAAGAATATAGCAGTCATACATCTTTGAAAGGTAGCAGGTGCATTGCATAAACCAAAAGGCATACGTCTATAAGCATAAGTTCCAAAAGGGCAAGTAAAGGTGGTTTTCTCTTAATCAGATTGTGACACAGGTATTTGAGAGAAACCAGAATATCCATCTAGGAAACAAAAGTGTGTGTGCCTAGATAGTCTCTCTAGCATTTGATCAATGAATGGCAAAGGGTAATGATCTTTTCTTGTAGCTTTATTTAATTTTCTAAAATCAATTACCATTCTATAGCCAGTGACAACTCTTTGTGGAATGAGTTCATTCTTATCATTAGGAACAACGGTAATACCTCCTTTCTTAGGGACACAGTGAACGGGACTTACCCATCTACTATCAGCTTTGGGATAGATTATACCTGCTTCCAGAAGCTTTAATATTTCAGTTCTTACCACTTCTTTCATCTTTGGATTCAACCGCCGTTGGTGATCAACAACGGGTTTAGCATCTGATTCCATATTGATCTTGTGCTGACCTAGAGTGGGACTAATGCCCTTAAGATCATCAAGAGTATATACAATAGCAGCCCGGTGCTTCCTTAGAACTTTCAATAATCTCTCTTCTTCATGTTCTGAAAGGTTAGCACTAATAATAATAGGATATATCTTTTTCTCATCAAGATAAGCATACTTCAAAGTGCTAGGCAATTGTTTCAATTCAAACACGGGATCACCTTTAGGTGGAGGAGGTCCTCCAAGGGTTTCAATATGCAAATTGTGTTTTAAGAGAGGTTGTTGTTCGAAGAAAATTTGATCTATTTCATTTCTTTCACGCATGTGCATATCATTTTCATGGTCGAGCAAATATTGTTCTAAAGGATCAGTAGGAGGCACAACAATAGAAGCAAGACCAATTATTTCATCTGCACTAGGTAACGCTTTATCTCGAGGTTGTCTACTAAACTTGGAAAAATTAAACTCATGAGACACATTACCAAAACTGACACCGACAGTTTGTTTTTCACAATCTATCATAGCATTGACGGTGCGCAACAAAGGTCTACCAAAGATAATGGGACAAAAGTCATCTTGTGGGGAACCAAGAACTAGAAAATCAGTAGGGTATTTTACTTTCCCACACAAGACTTCAACATCTCTAACAATCCCAAGTGGTGTGATGGTATCTCTATTAGCAAGTTTAATAGTAACATCAATATCTTCCATTTCAGTAGGTGCTATTTCATTCATAATTTCTTGGTATAAGGTAAAATGGATAGCACTCACACTAGCACCTAAATCACATAAACCATGGTAGCAATGATCTCTTATTTTAACTGAGACAACGGGCAAGCCTTCTACAGGTCTATGTTTATCATTCTTATGAGGCTTAGCAATTCTAGCAGCTTCATCACAAAGGTAAATGACATGCCCATCAATATTTTCTTCCAAGAGATCTTTAACCATAGCAACACTAGGTTCTACTTTAATTTTCTCAGGGGGTTTAGGTGCTCTTATATTACTCTTACGAACCATGGTTGATACCTTAGCATGTTCCTTTATCCTAACAGGGAAAGGTGGCTTTTCAATATAAGCTGAAGGCACAACTGGATCAACATTGTAAAAGATAGTTTCTTCTTTAGCTATGACCGGTTCTTTAATCTCTTCTTTAATAGGGGGATGATATTTAAACCACTTCTCCCTAGGGAGATCAACGTGAGTAGCAAATGCTTCACAGAAAGAGGCTACTATCTCAGAGTCAAGTCCATATTTAGTGCTAAGCTTGTGAAAACTATCGGTACTCATAAAAGATTTAACACAATCAAATTCAAGCTTTATACATGACTCATTACCTTTGTCGAGTTCCCAATCTTCAGAGTTTCGTTCACATATAAGAGATGCATATCAGGATGTTCAGTTCCATCTCCTACATAAGGTTTAGCAAGCAAGTGTTCTACCATACCCGAAGGAATTTCACAAGTAACATTTTCAGTAGGTGTTGTAGGTTGAGGTGTAGCTAATTGTGGTTCCGGTCGAGGTGAAGATACCCCGAACAAACCCCTCAAAGGATTGTTCTCCATAGTAGCAAGTAGCAATAAATTTCAGCACGTAGTATAAATTTTTCCTTACCGATTTCCACTTACCAAGAGCGCTTCACTCCCCGGCAATGGCGCCAGAAAAGAGTCTTGATGACCCACAAGTATAGGGGATCAATCATAGTTCTTTCGGTAAGTAAGAGTGTCAAACTCAACGAGGAGCAGAAGGAAATGACAAGCGGTTTTCAACAAGGTATTCTCTGCGAGCACTGAAATTGTAACAGATAGTTTGATAGCAAGGTAATTTGTAATGAGCAAGTAACGGTAATGGTAAACAAGGTGCATCAAGGTAGCCCAATCTTTCTGAGGCAAAGGAGAGGCCAGAAAAATCACTAGTAATATGCAAAGTGTTCTTGAGGGTACACGGGAATTTCGTCTAGTCACTTTTATCATGTTGGTTTGATTCGTGTTCGCTACTTTGATAATTTGATATGTGGGTGGACCAGTGCTAAGGTGCTGTTCTTAATTGAACTAACAACCTACTTATGATTAACCCCCTCGCAAGCATCTGCAACTACGAGAAAAGTATTAAGAGAAAGTCTAACCATAGCATTAAACATGTGGATCCAAATCAGCCCCTTACGAAGTAGCGCATAAACTAGGGTTTAAGATTCTGTGACTCTAGCAACCCATCATCTAATAACTACTCCACAATGCATTCCCTTAGGCCCATGAATGGTTAAGTGTCATGTAGTCAAGGTTCACATGACACCACTAAGGGAATCACAACATACATATCATCAAAATATCGAACACATATCAAATTCACATGATTACTCGCAACATGACTTCTCCCGTGACCTCAAGAACAAAGGTAACTACTCACAAATAATAATCATGCTCAAGATCAGAGGAGTAATGAATAGCATAATGGATCTGAACATATAATCTTCCACCAAATAAACCATATAGTAATCAACTACACAAGATAATCAACACTACTAGTCACCCTCAGGTACCAATCTGAGGTTCCGGTACAAAGATTGAACACAAGAGAACAACTAGGGTTTGAGAGGAGATGGTGCTGTTGAATATGTTGATGAAGATTGGCCTCCCAAAGATGAGAGGGGTGTTGGTGAGGACGATAGCTTCGATTTTCCCCTCCGGGAGGGAAGTTCCCCTGGCAGAATTGCTCCGCCGGAAGGCAAAAGTGCTCCTGCCCAAGTTCCGCCTCGAGACGGCGACGCTTCATCCCGAAAGTCCTCCTCCTAATTTTTTTAGGCTTTTAGGGAATATATACCAGAAGATGGGCTCCAGAAGTGGGCCTGGGTGAGCAGCACCCACCAGGGCGCGCCCAGGGGTGCTTGGCGCGCCCTGGTGGGTGGTGCTCACCTGGGCGCCCACCTCCGGTAGTTTTCAGCTCCAGTAATTATTATTAATTCCAAAAATAATCTCCCCAAAGTTTTAGCTTGATTGGAGTTGTGCAGAATAGGTATCTCAGACGTGCTTTTCTTGGGTCCAGAATTCCAGCTCCCGGTATTCTCCCTCTTTGTGTAAACCTTGCATATTATGAGAGAAAAGGCATTAGAATCACTCCCCAAAGAATTATTATTCAACAAAACAAAGTAAATAACAGTAGGAAATCCTGATGCAAAATGGACATATCACCTTGCCGGAAGGTTTTTCCGGCAAGAGCTCTAGATCCAATGTGCGAGCCACATACACCTCCGTGAATCTCCGACAACAGCCCTAGTCCGTCCTCCCGACAAATGTACTTTAATTTCACGTCGTTGGGTCTTTTTCTGTACAGAATGTCATCGACAAACTGATACATACTTGACTGACGGGCTACTTTTTTGTTCTCTTCTTGCTCATCGGGGAGTTCTCCTGTTTGAAGGAAACGGACTATGTGTTGTGCCCAAGTTGGAGCCTGGGGCTCGACAACTAGGACTAAAGGCATCTCCTCGTCTGTGGGAGAGCGCTGGTCTTGACTACGAGAACCTGGGGTTCCGTAGGAGAAAGCTGCTCACCAGGCGAAATGAGACTGTCCCCGGCAGCTTCTCTACCAGCGGCTTCGGGAAGCTCTGCCGGGAAATGCTTGCCGGAGTTCAGATTTCTTCTTTTCTTGGCCATTGTTGATGCGGATACTAAGGGTTGAGTGAGGTGAAGTATAAAAGTTCCTGGTTCCACAGGGAGTTTTTGCACGGCGCATTTTGACAGATGATCAACAATGGTGTTTTCCGCACGGGGTACATGCTCAGCTTGCAATCCATCAAAGCGCTCCTCCAGTTTCCTCACTTCTTCCACGTAAGCTTCCATCAACGGGCTCTGATAATCTTTGTATATTTGTTTCACCACGAGCTGTGAATCTCCTCGGATGATCAGTCTCTTGATTCCCAATTCCACCGCGATCCTAAGTCCGGCAAGGAGCCCCTCATATTCGGCGGTGTTGTTGGTGGCTTCCTCCCGAGGGAAGTGCATCTGAACCACGTACTTGAGGTGTTCTTCGGTGGGGGCGACGAGGAGCACCCCTGCTCCGGCACCCTAGCGAGAAAGCACCGTCAAAGTACATGATCCAATCCTTGGGTGCTTCTTTGCCGGGCAGGACTATCTCTGGGATTTCTTCATCTGGCGTGGGTGTCCATTCTGCAATGAACTCCGCCAACGCCCTGCTCTGAATTGTGGAAGTGCTCTCGTACTTCAAACCAAAACATGACAGCTCAAGGGCGCACTCAACTATCCTGCCAGTGGCTTTGGGGTTCCTCAGTATGATCTCATGGGCTTGGAAGTAGTGGCGCAGCTTCCTCGAGGCCATGATGAGGCCGAAGATCAGCTTTTGCACTCCAGAGTACCTTGACCTAGCTCCCTGCAACAAGGAGCTGACAAAGTACACCAGCCGTTACACAACTTTCCTCTTCGCCATTTCCTTGGAATTGCCTTCGTTAGCTTGCCGAGATTCCCCTGTTTCTATATTGGGTTCTGCCACAGATGCTTCGGTTTTGTCCCCGGCAACGTCGGCTTCAGCGGCTGCGTCCTCATCTACTTCTCGCTGCGCCACCAACGCTGCACTAACCACTTAATTTGTCGCCGCTAAGTATAGCAGCAACCGTTCTTGTGGTTTAGGAGCGACTAAGTTGGGAGCGGAACAAAGGTAAGCTTTCAGATCTTGCAGCGCTGCTTCTGCTTCCGGGGTCCACTTTACCGGGCCTGCCTTCTTCAGGATCTTGAAGAACGGTAGGGCGCATTCGGTGGATTTGGAGATGAACCTACTTAGCGCGGCAACGCATCCGGTCAAACGTCTGATGTCTTTAATGGTCTTGGGTGCGTGCATCTGCTCAATTGCCTTGATCTTGTCAGGATTTTCTTCTATTCCCCGCCGAGATACAAAGAACCCAAGTAGCTTGCCGGACGGAACGCCAAATACACACTTTTCAGGGTTGAGCTTCAAATTGATCTTGCGCAGGTTTGCAAAACTCTCTTCCAAGTCTTGTATGAGAGTTGCTTCATCCTTGGTCTTAACAACTATATCATCCATGTAGGCTTCTACATTCCTGTGTAACTGAGGTCCAAATCCAGTCTCCACGGCTCTGACAAAGGTAGAACCAACGCTCTTTAACCCGAAGGGCATCCATACAAAACAGTACGTACCGTACGAGGTTATGAACACGGTCTTTTCCTCATCTTCCTTAGCCATGAAAATCTGGTGGTACCCAGAGTAAGCATCCAAGAAGGAAAGCAGGTCGCACCAGGAGGTGGAATCAACAATCTGGTCGATGTGGGCCAAGGGGAAAGGGTCCTTCGGGCATGCTTTGTTCAGGTTAGTGAAATCTATGCAGAGCCTCCATTTCCCATTTGCCTTGCGCACCACCACCGGGTTGGCTAGCCAAGTTGGGTGCAACACCCCTCTGACCAAACCTGCTGCTTCAAGTTTCTTGATCTCTTTAGCGATAAACTGATGCCGCTCGAAAGCTTGCGTCCTAACCTTTTGCTTGACGGGTCTGGCATGGGGGCAGACAGCAAGGTGGTGCTTGATTACCTCCCTGGGAATACCGGGGATGTCAAATGGTTGCCAAGCAAACACAGCAACATTCGCCCGCAGGAAGGCAACGAGCGCGCTTTCCTATTTGTCATTGAGTGTGGAGCTGATGGTGAACATACCACCAACGCCGTCCTGCCCCGCTGGTATTTTCTTCGTCTCAGGATAGGTGACCTTGGCTTTGATTCTATTGGAACTCTCCGGCAGGTCCTCGACAGGTGCAGTGCACTTCGTAGAGCCGCGCTTCCCGGAGTCCTTGTCGGTGTTTCTGCTAGACTTCCTCTCTTTCCTTGACTCATTGGGGGGAGATGGTGCTTCCACGATCTCAGCTGCTACCGCCGTCAACTAACATCTTGGTGACCTTGAGGTTGCGGATTGTTGGAGAAACCAACAATGGCAAACATCCGACCGCAGTGGTGCGATCAGGATGGTCCTCCTCGCCAAAGATGATAGGCGTGCGGGACCGTCTGAGTGGCCTTTTGAATTCTGCAGCCGGTTCCACAGCGTTGACCTCATGCGCCCATTGCTTGAGCTGCCGGTGAGAGGAGTGCAACGATGCGCCCCCGTCAACACACATGGCTTCGGTTGCTGTCTAGAATTCTCGATCACTGGAGTCATCCTCATCATCCTCATCCTCACTCATATCCTTTGTTTCTTTCTTCTCACAGCCTCTGGCTAGCCTTTCTTTCTGCTATGGAGCCTTGCCGCGGCGGCCTCCTCTGCTGCCATGGGCCTTCCCGGCAGCACCGTCTTGGCCCTTCTCTTTGTCTCGCTTCTCGTACTCCGCCTTCTGCTTCTCGACAAGCTGCTCAACTTTGCGGCACTCTTGGAGGTCATGGCCCTTGGTGCGGTGGATTTTGCAGTACGGTCCATCGGACTTCCCAGTCTTCTCTGCTATTGCGACCTCCCGATAATCAGCGCTCGTGGTAGCTTCCTTGCCAGGGGTCTCGGCCTTGGCCTTCTTGCCGGCAGCGAGATTACTAGAGCTCTCCAAAGCCAATACTGCTTTTCCCTTGCGCTTCTTGTTATGCTTTCGGTTACTCCCCTTTGAGCCGGGGGCGTCGTCGTCGTCGTCTGAGTTGACTTCGACACCAGCCTCCTCTCCGGGGAGTCGCCTTCCTTGCTCAGCACGAGCACACTTGTCCGCCATTGTGTACAGCTCATTGACAGTCTTGGGGCGTTTCACATTCATCTTGGCCCGCATCCTTCTGTTGCGCACTTTCGAATGGAACAAGGCAATCACGGCAGTGGGGTGTATTTCTGGGATGTTGCGGTGCACTCGACTGAATCTCTGAATGTACTTCCGCAAGGTTTCTCCTTCTTTCTACGGCAGGACTTGCAGATCGCTGGGCTGTCCTGGCTCCTGATGGCCGCCTGTGAAGGCGCCGACGAATTCATTGCACAGATCAGCCCATGATGAGATGGAGTTTTCCGATAGGTGCATCAGCCACGATCTCACATTTGGCTTGAGTGCCAAAGGGAAATAGTTGGTGAGCACCTTCTCATCCCTTCCACCGGCAGCCTGAACGGCTATCGTGTAGATGCCCAGGAACTCCGCCGGGTTTAGCTTTCCATCATACTTCTCTGTCAGCTCTGGTTTGAAAGCTCGGGTTGATGGCCAGCGGACCTGCCGCGGCTCGTGAGTGAAGGCAGGGCACCCCACCTCGTAAGGCAGGTACCCGCAAGCACTGGGCGTGGGGTCGCCAGCGCCTGGGCCATTGCGCCTGTCAGACTGACGGTGTGCTTCTCGACGCCGCATGATGGTAATGCGCGCGTCTTCTTTCCTCCGATCCTCTAGAACACGTCGCTAGCCCGCCGATCGCGTGGGACGGACGAGGCCATGGATGCTTTGTCGAACTCGTCAGCATGCGAAGTTCGCCGCGGCTGCTCCTGGGTTTGCTGTCGTGGAGGGGACTGCACTGTTGGTGTGGCCCCCTCGACACGATCGCCGGCCCGGGCTGCCGTAGCCGTACGCGCGTATTGCGACGGTTCTGACTGTGGAGGTTTGTTGGCTTCGACAAACGATATCAAGCTTTGGATGGTAGCTCTCCACTCATCCATCTTGTCAGCCACCGGCGGGAAGTTAAGTAGAAGCTGGGCTCGTGCCATTGCTTTCGACCCCATGTCCGGCATGGCGAAAGAGGCGGACCGTGATGTTGCCCGGCTCCTGGTGGAACCAAGAGGGGCATCACCAAGTTCTTGATGCCGTGTGCCGCTCGCCGGGGCAGTCTGACATGGGGGAGGCCGAGCCCGTGGGCTCGCAGCTCCGCTCGGCGTTCCGTCTTGTTCTCGACGAGGCGTGTGTCCAGTAGCCGCGCTGGTGATGGGCGCGGACGGGGGGTCGCGGCTTACTCCGGATTGTGCGCACGCTGTGACGACCACGGCCATCCGCGTGGCGGGGAGGCGGTGATTGGCCGTTTCTTTCGCCCGTGGCACCAGGGGCATGCTCGCCAGGATGTTGTCGCTGTTGCTCCTCTCCGGCGTTCCCCTCTCCAACCTCGGCCGCGGGGGACACGATGGTGGCGCCGCCTGCGCCAGCCATGTCGCTCACGACGTCTGCCTCATCCATGGCCGCCGCAACGCCCATAGTGTCTGCGGCTGCATATGAGGGAGCCTTTGAAGTGGAGGGATGCGTGGTCGCGCCGGACTTCTTCTTGGGAGCCATGGATGAAGAAGATGACGATGCAGATCGACCCGCCATTCACGAACTCCGGTTCACGCAAATGATGCACGCCCCCTACCTGGTACGCCAAAGATGTCGGGTGCACGGATGCACACGATCACCTACGGGACCAGAGGCCCCTTTTGTGGTTCGGCAAGGGGGGTCACATTGCACAAAGAGCGGAGAGCATGAGACGGCGCGACGATCGGGACGCTGGCAGTTTTACCTAGGTTCGGGCCGCTGTGAAGCGTAAAACTCTACTCCTGCTTTTGGTAGATTGATTGTAGGAACGCGAAGAACACGCAGCGCTCAATCCCGGCAAGGGCTGCCATCGGGGAGAGAGCTACTACGTGAGTACAAGTGTCCAAAGGTCCGAATCTTGAGCTAGGTCGCCTTGGGCCTCCTTTTATAGTGCAAGGGGTTACCACAATGGCAAAACAGCCATTATCTATCGATTACATAGCTAGCAGAGCTATCATACCTAACTCTGGCATTTAGGAAAAAATACCATGATTACTAGACTAGGTGGCGCTCGGGGGTGCATCCCCGGCAAGCTCTCGCCACCGCCTAGCTAGCCGCTACTTAAGGTCTTGACACGCTGCTGGACGGGTGTCAACTGGGTGTAATCTGCCTCCCGGTGCGTCGCCACCTGCTTAGCGAGAGCCACTTAGCCGGTTGAGGGCTCGACACCGCATCGATAAGTGGCTGGCATCGTGATGCGGTGGAGCACTGGCTGGTCAGCTTGTGCCTGCCGGGAGAGGGCTTGCCGGTTCTTCCCAAGATGTGCGAGCCTCGGTCCCCGGCGGGCTCTGGGGACGTGGCTGGCGCGCTATGGGCTCCTCCTGGGCCGTTCTGATGGTCTTGCCAGTGTTTGCTTGGCTTTCTGCAGTTCGTTGCTGCCGGGGTCTGGTCCTTGAATGCTTGCTTGGCGGTGTGGCAGCTTTTCCCAACGGGTAATTTGCTACTACTGCCTGTGCATAAGTCAGGGGCACTGGGTACCCCTGTCCTAGTGCATCGACATAATTCTTTGCCACCACTCCACTTACTGCATATGGCGAAGATTTTCATCCACAAACTGATGCTTATACTGAAGCTACAAAGAGAATATTCGAAGCGCTTGAGCCCAACATGACAGATATGCTAACACTAATGAAGCCAATGGCACCTGATGCACCCTTGCCCATGGCATTCTTTGTTGATGATTTTTAGTACCTGCCGAAGACTATCTACAATATTCTTCACTATACTATATGACCAGTCAAGGGGCATTCATCTTTGACCAAGCTGTAAGGTGCCATGAAGACATTGATCCACAATACAGTCTATGGCATCAGGTTCAATCTTCAAGACCTATTCTTACGCAACCTCGCTTCTTCTGGTATGGATCTATTTGAACCGAAGATTTATGCACCATGGATCATGTGCTTTATGAAGCGCAGAACAAACACAAAGTATCTGCCCTCTGCTCACAACAACGTTTTGTTCCTTCCGGAAGTGGAAGTCATTCATGAAGATATCTATCCTTCAAAAGGCAGGAACCCAATTGTTGAAGGCATAAATGGCACAAATCATATTGAAGGGCTTCACATTCCCACTGATCTTGCCAGGGCTAGACTCATTGGCGCCATTCACCGTCCTCAGCCTAGTGCTACTACAACAGAAGCCACTGCTAGCACTGTGCCTACACAGACCCAACCCAGAAGGAACATGCTATGATAGACTGAGAGCTTCTAGTCTCTCTTCATCAGAAGCATGATCGTATCATGAATGGACCAGGTGGCAAACACAATTTGTTATGACCGGTATCAATCGCTTTCGCAACCTCGCCACCAAGAACACTTTTGTGGCCCATGAAACATGCACGTGTTCTTGGAAGACATAGACTATGCTGGCTCTGATGGATGATCTTCGTCAAGATTGCTTTGAAAAGAACTTTTTTCTCTGTGCCCCTCCTCATAGAACGGAGATCTCGCGTAGGACGCCATCTCTCAAAGACAGTGACTATTCTTCTTTAGCACCGTCCGTCAATGCCGATCTTGCAGATGATGAAGATGAAGATGTCACTTCTCCGCTAGTCCCAACCGAACGCAACGATGCTACATCAGGCCCATCGGCACCGCTCAACGACGACCCTGCTGCACCATCATCTTTGACTCATGCTGAGGACGTGTAGTGCCCAATGTCTTCACCCTTTTTGGCCATTCGATGAAGAAGGGAAAGAAGCATTGGATTGATAGTCTTCAAACAGGTCTATAGGGCTGGGTGGTTGCTATTTTGTTAAGTTTACAACTCTCATTGTGAACATTTGCTGTTCTGGGTTGTAAAATATATGTCCTGGTGGACGTCTGCACATTCGTGAACTTACCCTACTTTGGGCGCATATCTCAATCGTATTTTATGCTCCCGAAGTCACTCTGCAAATGCTCATTTTTCACTATGCATTTCATTATTTTCATAAAACTCTTAAATGCATTGTGATTGGATTACAAGATATAGGGAGAGATATCCACAAATTAAAACCTGCCATGTGCTTTTGCATTCAAAGAAAAATCTTCATAAGCACATCTTCACGGGGAGCTCTCTATATCTTGCAATCATAATCTCCAAGTCTTTACCTTCAAATACTTTATTCCCATTGGAAATTTCAACCAGTTTGTCATCAATCACCAAAAAGGGGGAGATTGTAAGTGCATCCATTGCCACCCTTTGTTGGTTTTTGAGTATTGAAGACAAACGTGGTTGAGGGACTAATGTGTTTGTGAGATTTCACATCATAACATAGATAGAAGTCCCTGGAGATTCAGTTTAACCGTCGAAGACAACCCCTAAATATGTCCGAAGACATTGATGATGGACGAAGCCATTGGTGGTGCGCGAAGATAATCACCTGAAGATAACAAAATGCGAAGACGATGTCTTTTGGTTGTTTTGTTTCTTCTTTCCTGGGTCACAAGAACCACCGTACTATTAAGTGGGGTCGATGTGATCGAAGTCAGAAGCTGATGTGATGCTCAACCCATAAACCTATGTCTTTGAGTGAAGACAATGAGAGGAAATCTCTTCCAGAGTTGGTTGAGTCAACATTGCTTGTAGCCCAAGTAATGTTGCCACGTGAGTCTTTGAAATCCAACCGTTGTGACACGTGTCGGTTGGCCATTAACCCAGGGTAATTTCGGTCATATCATGTCGGGTTGCCTGTTGGCTATAAATAGCCCACCCCCTCTACCATAAGAAGGTGGCTACTCAGAGTTCGATACGGTTGTTGTCGTTTTGGAGCAACCCACCACGAAGACATTGAGAGAGAGCTATCATGCGAAGATAACTCAAACAGGCAACCCGACATGAAGAGATAGTGTGTTTGAGCATCACCGAAGTCATTCTATTATGAGAGAACCGAAGACTTATTACACTTGAAGACTGTGATCTTCCAGATGGTTAGGCATCTGGGTCTGGAGCATCCAAGAGTCATTGTGGATTGCCGGGTGACCGAGTTTGTACGGGTTTCGGAAGTCTCCCCTGAAAACTTACCAGAGTGATTGGGCATGGGCTAAGTGACCTCGGGTCAAGGGGAATAAGGTGAAGATGAGGTCTTCAGAGTTCAATCTCAGCCTCCCCAACCAGACGTACAGTTGTCACAACAACAGGAACTGGTCCAACAAATTCTGTGTCTTCGTTGAGCAACTGGTTCTATTATTCACTCTCTTAGTTTCGGTACTGTACTGTACTGTGAACCATTGCTTGGTCATTTCTATTCGAAGACATACACCAAAGATATTCCTTATCTGCAATTGATCTTCATACTGCCTAAGTTTATATTTGATACATCTTAGTGTGCATGATGACTATGCTATTCCTGCCTGAATGTCTTCGTAGTATCCCATGCTTTGCTTAGATCCTTGATTGTTATCCCTACTTGATCATGTTTTTCTTCTGCATACTTTGAATACATTTACTGTTTCAAAGACTTTCATAAAAATCACCTATTCACCCCACTCTAGTCGATAACTAGCACTTTCAGTAACTAAGCCCTCATCCGAGGAAACCACTGCTACCACTGATGAAAATAACATGTTGTACACATTGCTTGAGACTCGCATGTACAAAAGCCTCAAGGGACATCAAATCCTTTGTGATGTCCTCAAGAAGCAAATCCTGAACAAAAACCCTAGGAAAGAGGGTGTGGGTTTCAAAAGAAAAATCAATGTTGATGGATCTTACCAGAGTGCTAGTTATCGCAGTATCCTAAAACCGCATGGGTTGCTGCAAAAGGGTCTTCAGTAGATCCATCCACATTATTGTCACAACATGTGTTTGTATCACTTTGCTATGCTTGTATTTATAAAACATGGAACCAATTAAAACTGTTTGAGTACATGAGCTTGTTTGAATTGTTTCTTGTTTGCTTGTTTGGTTGTTTGTGTATGGCACTCTTAGGTTCTACTCCTCTCCATATTCATCTTCCTTGATCCAAACTTCTAGCCCAATGATCATGCCATGTGAATAGTACCCAAAACTATTTTTATCAAATATTATCTTGGACAAAAAGGATTTATTCAAATTAGGTTTTCAAAAGCCCCTGAATTGAGGTTTCTACTACAAATCCTCAAATTGGGTGGATCCTTTTTCCCCAAAGACTTTATTTGGAACCTATATATGAATATATATATGACTTCCCAAAACCACCAAATATTAATTTTAAAGATTAATTTGCTATTTTATTTAAAAGCTTTTTCTTAAGGCCAGGAATGGTTTTTCATAGGGAAAAATTATTTAAATGCTTTAAAAATATTAAAGAAAATTTAGGGAAACCCACTGGGCATATATTTTCCATATTGATGAGTTTCAACACATGGTCATGTTCAAAATCATGGGCAAAACCCCTCAAAACCCTTTCTGCCAAAATCAAGCTTTTGAAATATTTCTATAAGAAATATTCTCAATAAATTCCAGGAAAATTCCACCAAGACACACATTCCATGTGTGATGATCTTGCAAAGTTACATCTCAATCCCCCTTTATTTGCTTCACCAAAATATTCCAACACCAGTCCTGACCAGAGCCAAAGTTGAGCAACTTTACATTGTGAAGTTTCTTCCCTTGACCCCAAACTTTGTGGGCATCATCTAGACCCCAAATAATGATACCACACCAAGTGGTGGATTTGTGCGAAGTGAATTGCATGCCTAGATCTACAGAAATCTGATTCTGTTGATTTCTAGGGTTTTACAAAGTTACATTGTGAACTTTCTTCAATCAAGCTCAAACTTGGCGATCAACCCTAATTCCAACCACCATTTGACCCTGTCAAATCTTATGACAAGCAAAGCCCATTTGCTTGCCCTAATCACCATCAAACACATTCTGCCAGAATGGTAAAACCCATGTTTGACCCCCTTCTACTGTTCTCCTTGAGTTCAAATTTTTACCACATCATCTTGCAATGATCATTCACTTCCAGTAAAACTTGCTTGGCCACAGCTCCATGATTGGGGGGTGAAAACCTCCATTTTCACTTCTGGACAGCATGGTCAGCATCTATTTTTACCTCGCCCTCCTTTTCCTCTACTCTCCCTAGCTCCCACTAGCCCCCTAGAGCATCTCCAGATCCACCATTTGCTAGCAGACAAGCATTGGCATGCCCGGAGCACGTGGGCACACCACTGGCATGTTCCAGAGCACACTACAGTGCACCCGAGCACTGTAGCTGGCGCCCATTCCCAACCCCGACAGCCTCGGGATGCGGGGACTTGTCCCCCTGGTCGGCCTCGGCGTCCGCAGCACAGCAGGCAGTCGCCGCCCTCCTCCTTCTCTCTTCGGTGCCCCCAACCACGCATGCCCGAGCGCCACGCAACTCCGCCACTCCCTGTCCATGTGGGGGACCCGCCTCGAGCTCGCCCCTCTCTTTCTCTTGTTTCCCCCTGGCCTAGACCGACCCCAGGAGTGCCCCTGTCTCATCCATTCGAGTTCCCATGCCCTTAGGCGATCGCCCCGACCTCGCCGGCGCACCACCGAGTGGTGGACCGCGGCCTGGCTATAAAAGGGACTCCCCTGAGCTCCCTCTCCACTCTGGTCTATCTCTTCTCGCCCCAATCGACCCGGAGCTCCGCCGAGTCGGAACTCCGGTGATCCCTAGGTACAGAGCCCCTCGGGCCCTCCTTCTCCTCCCATTACTCCTCCCTTGCACCCCTGAGCCTTTTCCCCCTCTTCCCCGTTTGTTTTGCAGTCGGAATCGGCGACCTCGAGGTCGGCCCGAAGCCCTCCGCCTCGGCTTTCTCGTCGCCGGCGACTCCGGCCACCCCCGCCGCTCCTTTGACCTCCAGGAGAATGGCGGCTCGACCCCGAGCTCATTCCCGCACTCGCCTCTCCTCGCTGTCGCCGGTAGCCTCGCCGGTGAGCTCCTCCCCCCTCGGTCCCAAGGTCGGAGAAGGTCCCGACAGGGGGACCCCACCTGTCGGCCTCCTCCTCACCTCTCCCTCTCTCCCTGTGCGGTTGACGCCAGGGGCCTGACTGTCGGGTTTGAACCCAGACGACGCGCGCGCCCCTGCTCGCCCAGGCCTGGCTTGGCCTTAGGCCGGCCCAACTGGGTCTGTTCTGGCCCAGTTAGCTTTGAAGCCTTTTTCTTTTTCTTTTTACTCTAGTTTTCCAAAAATTCCAGTGAATTAAATAAAACTCCAATGCCAAATATTTTTCCACCATAATTCCTGTAATATTTTGTAGAATTTAACAGTGCCACTTGTGTAATTTTGTGAAAATGTTTTATATATTGATTTTATTTAAATGCTAGTTTTGAATATTTTAGCCTCTATTAAAAATAGTTTTGAAAACCTTTTCCACCCCAAAACCTTAGGAAAATATTTTTAGTATTGATTTTAGTATTTATCAGAATAGGGTAACATTTTTGAAGTGGCTTTTGTGCTCTGTTTTTGTTGTGATGCTTATTATTATCGTTATTTATCGCGACGATAGATTGCGTTGTGGACGAGGGAGTTGGACCCGAAGACTTTGTTGAGCCAGGCAAGCAGCCCTTTGCCATGACTATGAAACCTCTTTTTGCATGGCATATAGCACATTATTTCTTGATGATGATCATGTTCATGTGGTTACCACTACGGTGGGATGCCTTCGATACTTTCTTGGTGATACTTGCATCGTGCATGACCCTACCATTCTTATGAGGGTTGTGCGGATGGGAGTAGTTAGGTTGCTAGTAGTTGCTACGCAAGTGGGATGGGAATATGCATGGTGATGGAAACAAAATGATTTCAGAGACTTTTTCGAAAACCCCGTCAGGTGCCACTAATGCCCGAGGGAGATGATGTTGAGATAGGTAACCACTTGAGAAAGAAGTGGAGTACCGAAGCAAGTTTTGTGTGTGTGTTTTCGAAAACGGATTGGATTTAAGATTTGTCGACCATCCCAACCTTACATGTACAACCACGATACCCCTTATGGGACGGGGCTTTGTTGAATACCTTGGTGGGTACTAGCATAGAGACCGCATTACTAGTGGCGGGAGTGACTTGGTCACTCTCGATACAGGGTCGTGCCTGTTAGGGCGACCATGCGCTGTCTTTACAGGCACCGGGCACACCGTTGCGTGCCCTCGTGGATGATACGTGTGGTGTATATCATGAGGGATGGCACCAACGAGTGGACTCTTTGTATAGTATCGTTAGGGGAAAGGCAATGTTCGGGTACTTACCTCGGGTATGGACAATACCGCGAATCGTGGCTTGACACGGAAGTTTCCCGAGTCTTGTGGGTAAAGTGTGCAACCTCTGCAGAGTGTAAAACTATTGGAATAGCCGTGTCCACGGTCAAGGACAGTTGGGTGGTGCTGCTTAAACTATGTCCTGAGTTTTCATAAACTTTGTGTGAGAGTGAGGTTAACAAGGATGGAATACTCGAGGCAAGTCGGATGACTTGATATGATGATTGAACATGAGATGTTCAAACCTTGATTATATTGATATCGGTAACCTGTTTGTGCGGATACTTGTATCCTCATGGTGCATGCTATTACTAGTTATCTTGATCATGTCATTGCACTCAAAAATTAGCTTTCCGCAAAACTTACCTACTTAGTGCTATATCATGCATTGTTATTGCCTTGTTCCAAACTTGGGTTGGTTGCGAGTACATTCAAAGTACTCATTGGCTTGCCACTGGTTATTTAATTGGCCAGGCATGGAAGAGCAGGAATATGGTGAAGAGTTCGTTGGTGACGAACGTGCGAACTAGGACGCTTCCCAGTCAGAATGCCTGTAGGTTTAAGGCAGATGGCATGGGTTCATGCTTTCGATCAAGATTTCCGCTGCTTGTTATGTTTAAGTGTTTGGCCCTTGCGGCCCTATCTATGTAAGGCTTGACCTTCATGGTCATGATTTGTGTAAGACGCTAAATGTGGATGTAAGACTCTTGTTATTCAGCTTCTGTGTGTTCAGTGAGCATTGATCTCTGGGATCACTGTACACGTGCATTCAGTGATCACGACTTATGAGTCGGGGTCCCCATAGAGCTGGTATCAGAGCCATCTTGACTGTAGGAAGCCCTTAGTTAGCATGGACGTTAGTTAGGATGAAACCGTTTTCAAAACTACACCTAGCACCTATGCTCAGGAGTTTCTACACTTATTACCTCTTCTATTCTTCACACAACACTCTACTGACTCTCCTCCCTTCAAAACTTTGTAGATGGTCGTCGTACCCAAAGCCTTCCTGACATCCGCCTTTCCCCTACTCATTGAGGATAGCCTCGAGAAGTGCCAGTTTCGCCAACCACCCGTTTTCCTCTACCACGAGCACTAGGTCGATGCCGTCACGAAGGATGTGGTCATGAAGGCAAATGACTCCCCGACTAGTTGGTTCTTTGAAGGACCACAGATGGAGACCATGGCACTCGCAGTCGAGACAGCTGCACGCAAGGCACTCCTACACCTTCGAGGTATCGTTCCAGAGATGGCTGACGAGCAAGCTACTCGCTACCTACCTTTCAGAAAGGATGATCTTGGCGAGAGTTGGACGTTGATTCCATCCAAGGAGGATGGCACACCACTCAGGTTCCAGACCTACTTCAGCCTCTCCGCCGATAGTCTGGTTCACAAACTGATTTAGGAGTCCATGAAGCTCCGCGAGGAACTTCACCACACCCGAGAGCTACTTCGTCAAGCCAAGACGAAGCCAGACAGGATCAAGAAGGATGGAGCCCCTGAGGGACGACCAGTTGTCGCTTACCGAGGAGGAGTACCCCCTGCTAGAGATGCACCCACACGTCGTCGTCGCATGAGTGCGAAGGAGTACCGTGAGCTCTTAACTAACCGACCGACGAAGCGTCGTCGGGATGGACCTCCTCGTTCTCCGACCCCTTTGACCGGAAACGATGCCCGTTCGGATGATGAACAGGAGGAAGACCCAGAGGAGCATGGCTACGAGACCGAGCACTCCACCACCTGAGTCCAAGAATCCCTAGGGTAGGATCAGTCATGTACCCCTCATGCTAAGTCGAGTCCGTGTAATGGTTCATATGAAACCATGTGTTCTTGTTGATTGCTTTTGTTGTTTGTGTTCCGATGCAAGTCGCGCTTTTGCCTTAGGCAATGTGTAAGCGACTCCATCGTCTATCTTATCTGAACATATGTATTGGTCTTTCGACCTTCGTTTTTACACACTTGCACTATACCAACCCCCTTAGGCGCGCTTTCTCCATTATTGCTTCTCCTTTTGTCTATCCCAGTTATTTGACTTGGCTGCTCCAAACAGGATGGTGACTGCAACCTGCAACAGCTTCTTGACCAACCCTGAAGCCGACAACTCTAGCCAGCAACAGGGAGCTGGTGGGACTGCTCAGGCTGGAGGACACCAGGAGCAACCACAAGGCGATATTCCCCCGCCACCACCTCCACCGAAGAACATGAGCATAGCTCAGTTTCTCCAAGTTCTCCGGGAGGAACGCCAAGCCAACACTGCTGCCATCCAGCAGATGGCCCAAGTCCTTGTGAACAACCAGCAGCAAGGCAGGAACGGCAATGGCCGTTCCACTCTGTCTGAGTTCATGAGGAATTCGCCCCAAACCTTCACCGAGAATGCTGAACCACTGGATGCCGATGACTGGATCCGCACCATCGAGGACCTCCTTTCACTGGTCAATTGCAATGAGGATCGTGAGAAGGTGATGTATGCCTCTCACTGCCTCGGAGGTACCGCCCGACCTTGGTGGGATGGATTCAAGGTCATGCAAGGCGATCGTGTGATCACCTGGGATAAGTTCAAGGAAGGATTCCGCACCACCCACATTCCTTCTGGGATAATGGTTATCAAGAAGAGAGAATTCCGAGCGCTGAAGCAAGGAAGTGGCTCTGTCAAGGAGTACATGCAGAAGTTCAACCTGCTGTCAAGGTATGCACCTGAAGATGTCAACACGGAGGCTGCTAAGATGGAACGCTTCATGGAAGGACTTCAGCAGACCCTGTAGTATCAGCTCATAGTCTGCGACTGTCGGACCTTCTTCGACCTGGTGAACAAGGCTCTCAAGCTGGAAGACAAGCGTCGTGCCATAGACGACACTCGCAAGCGCAAGATGATCAGCAAGGGTAGTTCCAGCAACCAGAAGCCTCGCCCCTGGCAGCCAGCCCCAGCCAAGCCAACCTAGCAACCGTAGCAGGCTAGACCTCCTGCACCTCGTGTGAGCTACCAGCCTCAGCAGTATGCCAATCCAAGGCCAGCTTACAACAACCCCAATAACAACAACGGCGGTAGGAACAACAACAACTATGGTTAGGTCACTTGCTTTGGGTGTGGTCAGCCTGGACACATCTCTAAGCAGTGCGCTAACAAGAAGCCAGATGCACCGCGCCCCAATGCGCCCAACCAAGGTCAAGGCCGTGGAGCGCCACCAAGGAACCTAGTTCCCCGCAACCAGCCCAACAATGGCAAGGGTCGTGTGAATCACGTCACCGCTCAGGAAGCCCAGGAAGACCCGGATGTCATACTGGGTACGTTCCTCGTCAACTCAACCCTAGCAACCGTACTATTTGATTGTGGAGCTTCGCATTCTTTTGTCACTCAAAAGTTTGCACTAGAGAGTGGTATGAAGCCTACACCCCTGGGTAGTCACATGTTGATACACACCCCGGGTTCGGTTATGAAGTCCAAGATTGGATGTAAAGGAGTTGAGATTATCGTCAATGGGGTAGACTTCCTAGCAGACCTTATAGTTCTGGATTCACCAGGCTTGGACGTCATCCATGGCATGAATTGGTTGACCAAGAACCAAGGCTACTTGGACTGTGCCAAGAGGATCGTTACCATAACAAATAGCCAAGGAGTAGAAGTCAAGTATGTTCCCAACCCTGCCTCCACTCGAACCCCTCAGGTTAATTGTCTGTCAGGAATTGAGTTGGATCAAGTGCCAGTGGTATGCGAATACCCTGATATTTTCCTCGATGAGCTGCCCAGAATGCCTCCTGACCACGACGTTGAGTTCATCATTGAGCTAATGCCCGGAGCAGGACCCATCTATAAGAAGCCCTATAGAATGGGATCCGAAGAGTTGGCTGAATTAAAGAAATAACTGGCAGAGCAGCTCAGAAAAGGATTCATTCGCCCTAGTGCCTCTCCTTGGGGATCACCTGTTCTATTTGTGTCAAAGAGGGACGAAACTATCCGACTCTGTGTCGATTACCGTTCTCTCAATGTAGTCACGATAAAGAACAAGTACCCACTCCCTAAGATTGAAGACCTGTTCGATCAACTAAATGGAGTGAAGGTGTTTTCCAAGATTGACCTCAGGTCAGGGTACTACCAGTTGAAGATCAGGCCCCAAGATATTCCAAAGACGGCGTTTGTAACCTGTTATGGCCTGTATGAATATACGGTCATGTCATTTGGGTTGACCAGTGCCCCTGCCTACTTCATGTACCTCATGAACAAAATCTTCATGGAGTACTTGGACAAGTTTGTTGTTGGCTTCATTGATGACATACTCGTCTTCTCCAACTCTGAAGAAGAGCATGAGCAACACTTGAGATTGGTCCTAGACAAGCTTCGAGGGCACCAGCTTTATGCCAAATTCAACAAGTGTGAGTTCTGGCTGCATGAAGTTGGATTCTTGGGTCAAGTGTTGACTGCAGAAGGATTGTCAGTGGACCCTGCCAAGATTGAAGCCGTGACTGAATGGCAATCCCCAACCAATGTGAAGGAAGTCAGGAGCTTCCTTGGACTCGTGGGATATTACCGCAAGTTCGTCGAAGGATTTTCGAGCATTGCCCGACCCATGACTCAGCTTTTGAAGAAAGACAAGAAGTTCGAATGGACGGAGAAGTGTGAAGAAAGCTTCCAAGATCTCAAGAAGAGATTGACCACAACCCCAGTTTTGGCCACCCCCGATATTCACAAGGAGTTTGTGATATATTGTGATGCATCAAGAACCGGGCTTGGAGGTGTTCTGGTGCAAGAAGGCAGAGTTGTAGCATATCTATCCATACATCTATGTCCTCATGAAGAAAACTACGCTACTGATGATCTTGAGTTGGCAGCCGTAATTCATGCCTCGAAGACATGGTGACATTACCTTCTGGGGAAGCGATGTGAGATATACACAGACCACAAGAGGTTGAAGTATATTTTCACTCAGAGGGAATTGAACATGAGGCAACGAAGATGGTTGGAGTTGATCAAGGACTATGACCTCAGTGTTCAATACCACCCTGGAAAGGCTAACGTGGTAGCTGATGCCTTAAGTAGAAAGGCTTGTTCCTTGAATGCTATGATTAAGGAAAGTCTACCCACCCTGTATGAAGAACTTGAAAGCTTCGGCTTGGAACTAGTTGCACCTGGATTCCTAGCCAACCTCGAAGCAAAGCCTACCTTGATGGATGATATTAAGGAAGCTCAGAAGGGACACGAGAGCATCGAAGGCATCAAGAGGAAGATCAAGGCAGGCAACGCCCCAGGATTCTCAGTGGATGAGAAGGGAGTCGGATGGTTTGGGAAGCGCATCTGCGTAACCAACAAAGAAGAGCTCAAGAACTTGATGTTGCAAGAAGCTCATGACACTCCATACTCCATCCATCCTGGAGGAACCAAGATGTACCAAGACCTCAAAGCAAGATTCGGGTGGCATGGCATGAAATGGGAAATAGGCACCTTCGTTGCTAAGTGTGACATATGCCACAGGGTCAAAGCTGAGTATCAGCGACCCGCTGGACTATTGCAACCTCTCAAAGTGCCTGAATGGAAGTGGGACAAAGTCGGGATGGACTTCATCACCGGATTACCTAGGTCAAGCAAAGGACATGATTCCATCTGGGTCATTGTCGATCACCAGACCAAGGTAGCCCACTTCATTCCCATCAAGACCACCTATGATGGAAGCCAACTGGCAAACCTCTACATCAACCGCATCGTGAGTCTTCACGGAGTTCCAAAGGAGATTGTGTCAGACCGAGGAACCCAGTTCACCTCAAGATTCTGGAAGAAGTTTCAAGAGGCAATGGGAACCAAGCTCTCCTTTAGCACTGCTTTTCACCCCCAGACCGGTGGGCAGACAGAGCGAGTAAATCAGATACTCGAGGATATGCTCCATGCTTGTGTTCTAGCGTACGGAGCCAAGTGGGAGGACTGCCTACCATTTGCTGAGTTCTCATACAACAACAGCTATCAGTCAAGTCTTTAGATGGCACCATTTGAGGTGTTGTATGGACGCAAGTGCCGTACTCCCGTCAACTGGTCAGAAACCGGAGATGGACTAGTCTTTGGCCCAGACGTTCTCTGCGAAGCAGAAGAGCAAGTTCAACTCGTCCGAGAGCACCTTGAGACCGCCAAGACAAGACAGAAGAGCTACGCCGACTCTCACCGCCAAAAAGTGAGCTTCAACAATGGAGATCATGTTTATCTCCGAGTCACGCCTCTTAAAGGGACCAAGCGTTTCCATGTCAAAGGAAAGCTTACACCTAGATACATCGGCCCCTTCAAGATCACCGCAAGATGAGGAGAAGTTGCCTATCAGCTAGAGCTACCTTCCGAGCTATCAGATGTACACAACGTCTTTCACGTGTCACAACTCCGGAAGTGTCTTCAAGTACCCAACCACCCCGACCTCTACAAGGACATCGACCATCAAGCCATTGACCTCCAGCCAGACCTCACTTATCGTGAGAGGCCAGTTCGCATTTCAGATGAAGCAGAGCGTTGCACCCGAGGCCACACCATCAAGTACTTCAAGGTTCAATGGAGCAACCACACTGAAGCTGAAGCAACCTGGGAGCGTGAAGACTATCTTAGATCTGAGTTCCCTTATCTTTTTAGCGCTTAGCCTAGGAATCTCGGGGACGAGATTCTTGTAAGGGGGGTAGGTCTGTCACACCCTGTGTTTGTATCACTTTGCAATGCTTGGATTTATAAAATTTGGAACCAATTAAAACTTTCTGAGTACATGAGCTTGTTTGAATTGTTGCTTGTTTGGTTGTTTGGTTGTTTGTGTATGACACTCTTAGGTTCTACTCCTCTCCATATTCATCTTCCTTGATCCAAACTTCTTGCCCAATGATCATGCCATGTGAATAGTACCCAAAACTATTTTTATCAAATATTATCTTGGCCAAAAAGGATTTATTCAAATTAGGTTTTCAAAAGCCCCTGAATTGAGGTTTGTACTACAAATCCTCAAATTGGGTGGATCCATTTTCCCCAAAGACTTTATTTGGAACCTACTATATATAGGACTTCCCAAAACCACAAATATTAATTTTAAAGATTATTTTGCTATTTTATTTAAAGGCTTTTTCTTAAGGCCAGAAATTGTTTTTCATAGGGAAAAAATATTTAAATGCTTTAAAAATATTTGAGAAAATTTAGGGAAACCCAGTGGACATATATTTTCCACATTTATCAGTTTCAACACATGGTCATGTTCAAAATCATGGGCAAAACCCCTCAAAACCCTATTTTGCCAAAATCAAGCTTTTGAAATATTTCTATAAGAAATATTCTCAATAAATTTCAGGAAAATTCCACCAAGACACACATTCCATGTGTGATGATCTTGCAAAGTTTCATATCAATCCCCCTTCATTTGCTTCACCAAAATATTCCAAGACCTTTCCTGACCAGAGCCAAAGTTGAGCAACTTTACATTGTGAAGTTTCTTCCCTTGACCCCAAACTTTGTGGGCATGATCTAAACCCCAAATAATGAGACCACACCAAGTGGTGGATTTGTGGGAAGTGAATTGCATTCCTAGATCTACAGAAATCTGATTCTGTTGATTTCTAGGGTTTTACAAAGTTACATTGTGAACTTTCTTCAATCAAGCTCAAACTTGGCGATCAACCCTAATTCTAACCACCATTTGACCCTGTCAAATCTTATGACAAGCAAAGCCCATTTGCTTGCCCTAATCACCATCAAACACCTTCTGCCAGAATGGTAAAACCCTTGTTTGACCCCCTTCTACTGTTCTCCTTGAGTTCAAATTTTTACCACATCATCTTGCAATGATCATTCACCTCCAGTAAAACTTGCTTGGTCACAGCTCCATGATTGGGGGGTGAAAACCTCCATTTTCACTTCTGGACAGCATGGTCAGCATCTATTTTTACCCCCCTCCTTTTCCTCTACTCTCCCTAGCTCCCACTAGCCCCCTAGAGCATCTCCAGATCCACCATTTGCTAGCACACAAGCTTTGGCATGCCCAGAGCGCGTGGGCACGCCACTGGCATGCCAAACACATGCTCCAGAGCGCGCTACAGTGCACCCGAGCACTGTAGCTGGTGCCCATTCCCACCCCCGATAGCCTCGGGATGCGGGGACTTGTCCCCCTGGTCGGTCTCGGTGTTCGAAGCACGGCAGGCAGTCGCCCCCCCTCCTCCTTCTCTCTCCGACGCCCCCAGCCATGCGTGCCCGAGCGCTGCGCAGCTCCGCCACTTCCTGTCCATGTGGGGGACCCGCCTCGAGCTCGCCCCTCTCTCTCTTCTTTCCCCCTGGCCTAGACCGACCCCAGGAGCGCCCCTGTCTCATCCATTCGAGCTCCCATGCCCTTAGATGATCGCCCCGACCTCGCCGGCGCACCACCGAGTGGTGGACTGCGGCCTGGCTATAAAAGGGACTCCCCTGAGCTCCCTCTCCCCTGCAGTCTCTCTCTTCTCGCCCCAATCGAACCCTTGTGCCACCCAATCAAGCCCCCGAAGACCCTGCATGCAAATCAACCTGGAGCTCCGCCGAGTCGGAACTCCGGTGATCCCTGGGTACAGAGCCCCTCCGGCCCTCCTTCTCCTCCCATTGCTCCTCCCTTGCACCCCTGAGCCTTTTCCCCCTCTTCCCCGTTTGTTTTGCAGTCGGAATCGTCGACCTCGAGGTCAGCCCGAAGCACTCCGCCGTGGCTTTCTAGTCACCGGTGACTCCGGCCAACCCCGCCGCTCCTTCGACCTCCAGGAGAATGGCGGCTCGACCCCGAGCTCATTCCCGCACTCGCCTCTCCTCGCCGTCGCCGGTAGCCTCGCCGGTGAGCTCCTCCCCCCTCGGTCCCAAGGTGGGAAAAGGTCCCGACAGGGGGACCACACCTGTCGGCCTCCTCCTCACTTCTCCCTCTCTCCCTGTGCGGCTGACACCAGGGGCCCGCCTGTCGGGTTTGAACCCAGATGGCGCGCGCGCCCCGGCTCGCCCAGGCTTGGCTTGGCCTCAGGCCGGCCCAACTGGGTGTGTTCTGGCCCAGTTGGCTCTGAAACCTTTTTCTTTTTCCTTTTACTCCAGTTTTCCAAAAATTCCAGTGAATTAAATAAAACTCCAATGCCAAATATTTTTCCACCATAATTCCTATAATATTCTGTAGAATTTAACAGTGCCACTTGTGTAATTTTGTGAAAATGTTTTATATATTGATTTTATTTAAATGCTAGTTTTGAATATTTTAGCCTCTATTAAAAATAGTTTTGAAAACCTTTTCCACCCCAAAACCTTAGGAAAATATTTTTAGTATTGCTTTTAGTATTTATCAGAATAGGGTAACATTTTCGAAGTGGCTTTTGTGCTCTGTTTTTGTTGTGATGCTTATTATTATCGTTATTTATCGCGACGATAGATTGCGCTGTTGACGAGGGAGTTGGACCCGAAGACTTTGAAGACCCCGAAGACTTTGTTGATCCAAGCAAGCAACCCTTTGACCATGACTTTGAAACATCTTTTTGCATGGCATATAGCACATTATTTCTTGATGATGATCACGTTGATGTGGTGACCACTACAGTGGGATGCCTTCGATACTTTCTTGTTGATACTTGCATCGTGCATGACCCTACCATTCTTATGAGGGTTGTGCAGGTGGGAGTAGTTAGGTTGCTAGTACTTGCTACGCAAGTGGGACGGGAATATGCATGGTGATGGAAACAAAATGATTTCAGAGACTTTTTCGAAAACCCCATCGAGTGCCACTAATGCCCGAGGGAGATGATGTTGAGATAGGTAACCACTTGAGAAAGAAGTGGAGTACCGGAGCAAGTTTTGTGTGTGTGTGTGTGTTTTCGAAAACGGATTGGATTTAAGATTTGTCGACCGTCCCAACCTTAGATGTACAACCACGATACCCCTTATGGGACGGGGCTTTGTTGAATACCTTGGTGGGTACTAGCATAGAGCCCGCATTACTAGTGGCGGGAGTGACGTGGTCACTCTCGATACGGGGTCGTGCCTGTTAGGGCGACCATGCGCTGTCTTTACAGGCACCGGGCACACCGTTGCGTGCCCTCGTGGATGATACGTGTGGTGTATATCATGAGGGATGGCACCAACGAGTGGACTCTTTGTTTAGTATCGCTAGGGGAAAGGCAATGTTCGGGTAATTACCTCGGGTATGGACAATACCGCGAGTCGTGGCTTGACAAGGAAGTTTCCCGAGTCTTGTGGGTAAAGTGTGCAACGTCGGCAGAGTGTAAAACTACTCGAATAGTCGTGTCCACGGTCAAGGACAGTTGGGTGGTGCTACTTAAACTATGTCCTGAGTTTTCATAAACTTTGTGTGAGAGTGAGGTTAACAAGGATGGAATACTCGAGACAAGTCGGATGACTTGATATGATGATTGAACATGAGATGTTCAAACCTTGATTATATTGATATCGGTAACCTGTTTGTGCGGATAGTTGTATCCTCATGGTGCATGCTATTACTAGTTATCTTGATCATGTCATTGCACTCAAAAATTAGCTTTCCGCAAAACTTATCTACTTAGTGCTATATCATGCATTGTTATTGCCTTGTTCCAAACTTGGGTTTCTTGCGAGTACATTCAAAGTACTCATTGGCTTGTAACTGGTTATTTAATTGGCCAGGCATGGAAGAGCAGGAATATGGTGAAGAGTTCGTTGGTGATGAACGTGCAAACTAGGACGCTTCCCAGTCAGAATGCCTATAGGTTTAAGGCAGATGGCATGGGTTCACGCTTCCGATCAAGATTTCCGCTGCTTGTTATGTTTAAGTGTTTGGCCCTTGCGGCCCTATCTATGTAAGACTTGACCTTCATGGTCATTATTTGTGTAAGACGCTAAATGTGGATGTAAGACTGTTGTTATTCAGCTTCTGTGTGTTCAGTGAGCATTGATCTCTGGGATCACTATACACGTGCATTCGGTGATCACGACTTATTAGTCGGGGTCCCCATAGAGCTGGTATCAGAGCCATCCTGACTGTAGGAAGCCCTTAGTTAGCATGGACGTTAGTTAGGATGAAACCGTTTTCAAAACTACACCTAGCACCTATGCTCAGGAGTTTCTGCACTTATTAGCTCTTCTATTCTTCACACAACACTCTACTAACTCTCCTCCCTTCAAACCTTTGTAGATGGCCATCGTACCCAAAGCCTTCCTGACATCCGCCTTTCCCCTACTCCTTGAGGATAGCCTCGAGAAGTGCCAGTTTCGCCAACCACCCGTTTTCCTCTACCACGAGCACTGGGTCGATGCCGTCATGAAGGAGTACCACGTGGATGTGGTCGTGAAGGCAAATGACTCCCCGACTACTTGGTTCTTTGAAGGACCACAGATGGAGACCATGGCACTCGCAGTCGAGACAGCTGCACGCAAGGCACTCCTACACCTTCGAGGTATCGTTCCAGAGATGGCTGACGAGCTAGCTACTCGCTACCTACCTTTCAGAAAGGATGATCTTGGCGAGAGTTGGACGTTGATTCCATCCAAAGAGGATGGCACACCACTCAGGTTCCAGACCTACTTCAGCCTCTCCGCCGATAGTCTGGTTCACAACCTGATTTAGGAGTCCATGAAGCTCCGCGAGGAACTTCACCACACCCGAGAGCTACTTCGTCAAGCCAAGACGAAGCCAGACAGGATCAAGAAGGATGGAGCCCCTGAGGGACGACCAGTTGTCGCTTACCGAGGAGGAGTACCCCCTGCTAGAGATGCACCCACACGTCGTCGTCGCATGAGTGCGAAGGAGTACCGTGAGCTCTTCACTAACCGACCGACGAAGCGTCGTCGGGATGGACCTCCTCGTTCTCCGACCCCTTTGACCGGAAACGATGCCCGTTCGGATGATGAACAGGAGGAAGACCCAGAGGAGCATGGCTACGAGACCGAGCACTCCACCACCTGAGTCCGAGAACCCCTAAGGTAGGATCAGTCATGTACCCCTCATGCGAAGTCGAGTCCGTGTAATGGTTCATATGTAACCATGTGTTCTTGTTGATTTCTTTTGTTGTTTGTGTTCCGATGCAAGTCGCGCTTTTGCCTTAGGCAACGTGTAAGCGACTCCATCGTCTATCTTATCTTAATATATGTATTGGTCTTTCGACCTTTGTTTTTACACACTTGCACTATACCAACCCCCTTAGGCGCGCTTTCTCCATTATTGCTTTTCCTTTCGTCTATCCCAGTTATTTGACATGGCTGCTCCAAACAGGATGGTGACTGCAACCTGCAACAGCTTCTTCACCAACCCTGAAGCCGACAACTCTAGGCAGCAACAAGGAGCTGGTGGGACTGCTCAGGCTGGAGGACACCAGGAGCAGCCACAAGGCGATATTCCCCCGCCACCACCTCCACCGGAGAACATGAGCATGGCTCAGTTTCTCCAAGTTCTCCGGGAGGAACGCCAAGCCAACACTGCTGCCATCCAGCAGATGGCCCAAGTCCTTGTGAACAACCAGCAGCAAGGCAGGAACGGCAATGGCCATTCCACTCTGTCTGAATTCATGAGGAATTCGCCCCCAACCTTCACCGAGACTGCTGAACCACTGGATGCCGATGACTGGATCCGCACCATCGAGGATCTCCTTGCACTGGTCAATTGCAATGAGGATCGTGAGAAGGTGATGTATGCCTCTCACCGCCTCGGAGGTACTGCCCGACCTTGGTGGGATGGATTCAAGGTCATGCAAGGCGATCGTTTGATCACCTGGGATAATTTCAAGGAAGGATTCCGCACCACCCACATTCCTTCTGGGATCATGGCTATCAAGAAGAGAGAATTCCGAGCGCTGAAGCAAGGAAGTGGATCTGTCAAGGAGTACATGCAGAAGTTCAACCTGCTGTCAAGGTATGCACCTGAAGATGTCAACACGGAGGCTGCTAAGATGGAACGCTTCATGGAAGGACTTCAGCAGACCCTGTAGTATCAGCTCACAGTCTGCGACTATCGGACCTTCTTCGACCTGGTGAACAAGGCTCTCATGCTGGAAGACAAGCGTCGTGCCATAGACGACATTCGCAAGCGCAAGATGATCAGCAAGGGTAGTTCCAGCAACCAGAAGCCTCGCCCGTGGCAGCCAGCCCCAACCAAGCCAACCTATCAGCCGTAGCAGGCTAGACCTCCTGCACCTCGTCTGAGCTACCAGCCTCAGCAGTATGCCAATCCAAGGCCAGCTTACAACAACCCCAATAACAACAACGGCGGCAGGAACAACAACAACTATGGTTCGGTCACTTGCTTTGGGTGTGGTCAACCTAGACACATCTCTAAGCAGTGCCCTAACAAGAAGCCAGATGCACCGCGCCCCAACGCGCCGAACCAAGGTCAAGGCCGTGGAGCGCCACCAAGGAACCTAGTTCCCCTCAACCAGCCCAACAATGGCAAGGGTCGTGTGAATCACGTCACCGCTGAGGAAGCCCAGGAAGACCCGGATGTCATACTGGGTACGTTCCTCATCAGCTCAACCCTAGCAACCGTAATGTTTGATTGTGGAGCTTCGCATTCTTTTGTCACTCAAAAGTTTGCACTAGAGAGTGGTATGAAGCCTACACCCCTGGGTAGTCACATGTTGATACAAACCCCGGGTTCGGTTATGAAATCCAAGATAGGATGTAAAGGAGTTGAGATTATCGTCAATGGGGTAGACTTCCTAGTAGACCTTATAGTTCTGGATTCACCAGGCTTGGACGTCATCCTTGGCATGAATTGGTTGACCAAGAACCAAGGCTACTTGGACTGTGCCAAGAGGATCGTTAACATAACCCATAGCCAAGGAGTAGAAGTATAGTATGTTCCCAACCCTGCCTCCACTCGAACCCCTCAGGTTAATTGTCTGTCGGGAATTGAGTTGGATCAAGTGCCAGTGGTATGCGAATACCCTGAAGTTTTCCTCGATGAGCTGCCCGGAATGCCTCCTGACCGCGACATTGAGTTCATCATTGAGCTAATGCACGGAGCAGGACCCGTCTATAAGAAGACCTATAGAATGGGATCCGAAGAGTTGGCTGAATTAAAGAAATAACTGGCAGAGCAGCTCAGAAAAGGATTCATTCGCCCTAGTGCCTCTCCTTGGGGATCACCTATTCTATTTGTGTCAAAGAGGGATGAAACTATCCGACTCTGTGTCAATTACCGTTCTCTCAATGAAGTCACGATAAAGAACAAGTACCCACTCCCTAAGATTGAAGACCTGTTCGATCAGCTAAATGGAGCGAAGGTGTTTTCCAAGATCGACCTCAGGTCAGGGTACTACCAGTTGAAGATCAGGCCCCAAGATATTCCAAAGACGGGGTTTGTAACCCGGTATGGCCTGTATGAATATACGGTCATGTCATTTGGGTTGACCAGTGCCCCTGCCTACTTCATGTACCTCATGAACAAAATCTTCATGGAGTACTTGGACAAGTTTGTTGTCGGCTTCATTGATGACATACTCGTCTTCTCCAAGTCTGAAGAAGAGCATGAGCAACACTTGAGATTGGTCCTAGACAAGCTTCGAGGGCACCAACTTTATGCCAAATTCAGCAAGTGTGAGTTCTAGCTGCATGAAGTTGGATTCTTGGGTCATGTGTTGACTGCAGAAGGATTGTCATTGGACCCTGCCAAGATTGAAGCCGTGACTGAATGGTAATCCCCAACCAATGTGAAGGAAGTCAGGAGCTTCCTTGGACTCGCGGGATATTACCGCAAGTTCGTCGAAGGATTTTCGAGCATTGCCCGATCCATGACTCATCTTTTGAAGAAGGACAAGAAGTTCGAATGGACGGAGAAGTGTGAAGAAAGCTTCCAAGATCTCAAGAAGAGATTGACCACAACCCCGGTTTTGGCCACCCCCGATATTCACAAGGAGTTTGTGATATATTGTGATGCATCGAGAACCGGGCTTGGAGGTGTTCTGATGCAAGAAGGCAGAGTCGTAGCATATCTATCCAGACATCTATGTCCTCATGAAGAAAACTACGCTACTCATGATCTTGAGTTGGCAGCCGTAGTTCATGCCTCGAAGACATGGCGACATTACCTTCTGGGGAAGCGATGTGAGATATACACAGACCACAAGAGTTTGAAGTATATTTTCACTCAGAGGGTATTGAACATGAGGCAACGAAGATGGTTGGAGTTGATCAAATACTATGACCTCAGTGTTCAATACCACCCTGGAAAGGCTAACGTGGTAGCTGATGCCTTAAGCAGAAAGGCTTGTTCCTTGAATGCTATGATTAAGGAAAGTCTACCCGCCCTGTATGAAGAACTTGAAAGCTTCGGCTTGGAACTAGTTGCACCTGGATTCCTAGCCACCCTCGAAGCAAAGCCTACCTTGATGGATGATATTAAGGAAGCTCAGAAGGGACATGAGAGCATCGAAGGCATCAAGAGGAAGATCAAGGCAGGCAAGGCCCCAGGATTCTTAGTGGATGAGAAGGGAGTAGGATGGCTTGGGAAGCGCATCTGCGTACCCAACAAAGAAGAGCTCAAGAACTTGATGTTGCAAGAAGCTCATGACACTCCATACTCCATCCATCCTAGAGGAACCAAGATGTACCAAGACCTCAAAGCAAGATTCTGGTGGCATGACATGAAACGGGAAATAGGCACCTTCGTTGCTAAGTGTGACATATGCCACAGAGTCAAAGCTGAGCATCAGTGACCCGCTGGACTATTGCAACCTCTCAAAGTGCCTAAATGGAAGTGGGACAAAGTCGGGATGGACTTCATCACCGGATTACCTAGGTCAAGCAAAGGACATGATTCCATCTGGGTCATTGTCGATCACCTGACCAAGGTAGCCCACTTCATTCTAATCAAAACCACCTATGATGGAAGCCAGCTGGCAAACCTCTACATCAACCGCATCGTGAGTCTTCACGGAGTTCCAAAGGACATTGTGTCAGACCGAGGAACCCAGTTCACCTCAGGATTCTGGAAGAAGTTTCAAGAGGCAATGGGAACCAAGCTCTCCTTTAGCACTGCTTTTCACCCCCAGACCAGTGGGCAGACAGAGCGAGTAAATCAGATACTCGAGGATATGCTCCGTGCTTGTGTTCTGGCGTACGGAGCCAAGTGGGAGGACTGCCTACCATTTGCTGAGTTCTCCTACAACAACAGCTATCAGTCAAGTCTTTAGATGGCACCATTTGAGGTGTTGTGTGGACGCAAGTGCCGTACTCCCCTCAACTGGTCGGAAACAGGAGATGGACTAGTCTTTGGCCCAGACGTTCTCTGCGAAGTCGAAGAGCAAATTCAACTCGTCCGAGAGCACCTCGAGACCACCAATACAAGACAGAAGAGCTACGCCGACTCTCACCGCCGAAAAGTGAGCTTCAACAATGGTGATCATGTCTATCTCCGAGTCACACCTCTTAAAGGGACCAAGCGTTTCCATGTCAAAGGAAAGCTTGCACCCAGATACATCGGCCCCTTCAAGATCACCGCAAGACGAGGAGAAGTTGCCTATCAGCTAGAGCTACTTTCCGAGCTATCAGATGTACACAACGTCTTTCACGTGTCACAACTCCGGAAGTGTCTTCAAGTACCCAACCGCCCCGACCTCTACAAGGACATCGACCATCAAGCCATCGACCTCCAGCCAGACCTCACTTATCGTGAGAGGCCAGTTCGCATATTTGATGAAGCAGAGCATTGCACCCGAAGCCGCACCATCAAGTACTTCAAGGTTCAATGGAGCAACCACAGTGAAGCTGAAGCAACCTGGGAGCGTGAAGACTATCTTAGATCTGAGTTCCCTTATGTTTTTAGCGCTTAGCCTAGGAATCTCGGGGACGAGATTCTTGTAAGGGGGTAGGTCTGTCACACCCTGTGTTTGTATCACTTTGCTATGCTTGGATTTATAAAATTTGGAACCAATTAAAACTTTTTGAGTACATGAGCTTGTTTGAATTGTTGCTTGTTTGGTTGTTTGGTTGTTTGTGTATGGCACTCTTAGGTTCTAGTCCTCTCCATATTCATCTTCCTTGATCCAAACTTCTTGCCCAATGATCATGCCATGTGAATAATTCCCAAAACTATTTTTATCAAATATTATCTTGGCCAAAAAGGATTTATTCAAATTAGGTTTTCAAAAGCCCCTGAATTGAGGTTTGGACTACAAATCCTCAAATTGGGTGGATCCTTTTTCCCCAAAGACTTTATTTGGAACCTACTATATATATGACTTCCCAAAACCACCAAATATTAATTTTAAAGATTATTTTGCTATTTTATTTAAAGGCTTTTTCTTAAGGCCAGAAATGGTTTTTAATAGGGAAAAAATATTTAAATGGTTTTAAAATATTTCAGAAAATTTAGGGAAACCCAGTGGAGATATATTTTCCATATTTATCAGTTTCAACACATGGTCATGTTCAAAATCATGGGCAAAACCCCTCAAAACCCTTTCTGCCAAAATCAAGCTTTTGAAATATTTCTATAAGAAATATTCTCAATAAATTCCAGGAAAATGCCACCAAGACACACATTCCATGTGTGATGATCTTGCAAAGTTTCATCTCAATCCCCCTTCATTTGCTTCACCAAAATATTCCAAGACCATTCCTGACCAGAGCCAAAGTTGAGCAACTTTACATTGTGAAGTTTCTTCCCTTGACCCCTAAATTTGTGGGCATGATCTAAACCCCAAATAATGATACCACACCAAGTGGTGGATTTGTGGGAAGTGAATTGCATGCCTAGATCTACAGAAATCTGATTCTGTTGATTTCTAGGGTTTTACAAAGTTACATTGTGAACTTTCTTCAATCAAGCTCAAACTTGGCGATCAACCCTAATTCTAACCACCATTTGACCCTGTCAAATCTTATGATAAGCAAAGCCCATTTGCTTGCTCTAATCACCATCAAACACCTTCTGCCAGAATGGTAAAACCCTTGTTTGACCCCCTTCTACTGTTCTCCTTGAGTTCAAATTTTTACCACATCATCTTGCAATGATCATTCACCTCCAGTAAAACTTGCTTGGCCACAGCTACATGATTGGGGGGTGAAAACCTCCATTTTCACTTCTGGACAGCATGGTCAGCATCTATTTTTACCCCCCTCCTTTTGCTCTATTCTCCCTAGCTCCCACTAGCCCCCTAGAGCATCTCCAGATCCACCATTTGCTAGCAGACAAGCTTTGGCATGCCCAGAGCACGTGGGCATGCCACTGGCATGACAAACGCATGCTCCAGAGCGCGCTACAGTGCACCCGAGCACTGTAGCTGGCGCCGATTCCCACCCCCGACAGCCTCGGGATGCGGGGCCTTGGACGGGGGAGCGGGCGGCACGGTGGACGCGCCAGGAGCAGCTGCGGTGGCGCACCCGCCGCTGCGTCGACCGCTGCTTCAGTCTTGGCAGAACGCCGCGCGGACGACACCGCGCTGGAGTCCATAGCGAAAACGTAGTGCTGTGGTCGGCTGCGGTCTTTGCGCTCCTTCTTCAAGGCGACGGAGAAAGATCATCCGTATGGCCGTCGGCTATGCGCGAGTGGTCGCAGCAGCAATCCATCATGGGTCATAGCAGAGTTCCCCTCCCATGGCACTATGTATCCCGCACATGGGTGGGAGCCTTTTGCCTGCGTGTACTCCTTAAGGGCAGGGAGACTTCTCTGCCTCAGGTCGACGAGGACGACCATGCTCTCTGTGAGGCTCTTTGGGAGGCTTGGCGTTTGCCTTGGCTGCCGCGTCGAGGGCTCGGACGACGGCGGAGGTGTCCCCTTGAGTGGTGGCGATAAGGAAGATGATGGCGGCGGTAACCGATGATGCTTCAAGAGCGGGGACGACAGCTCCGACGCGTCGTGATCATCAGGGGGACCATCATCACCAGCTGTGCTTTGGCAGCACCACCATCTGCACCTGCCCTTTGCCTTCTTCCTCCCTGTCGGCTTCGTCCGCCCTGCCTCGGGGCTGGGTCCTTCTGATCCTCCAGGGGACGCGTCCCGCTGGCCCTAGCGGGGAGGCGCCGAATCCCAGCCAGGCGCTCCTTTTGCCCTCTTTTTCTTCTCCACCTAATCCCTAGGAGGAGAGGGACAAGAAAGGCATTACGGGGCACTTATCTTTTTATAAAACAAAAGATGTAGGCGCTTGCCAAGTTTTAGCTAGTCATAATGTAATCTTTATCCATTTTGTACCGAAAATGAATGAAAGAATGCTATTTCTCTTCCTTAAGTACTATCCTTTTTCCCCTTGTTTATACTGTGTCAGTATGTTTGTCCTTCCCGCACGGAACTAGTTGCCAGGTCAGTCTTAACTGCGAGCGCCAAGGGGGAGCGAGCCCCCGGCAACAGGCTGGTATCATTCCCCGGCAAGCTCCTTGTCGGTATCGGCGCGGCCCCCTAGAGCTGATAAGCAACAGGAGATGGGGGACGGCTCGTCCCGACAAGGGTTTCCGTTGCTTGATGAACTCCATGGTACACAGTCAAAAAGGATAGGAAGGGTTTCCTTAAGGCAGTAAATGGCACCGAGCTTGGGATATGCGATTAGACTTATCTTTTCAGGAAGTATCCCTTTCCGGAGTACAACGGGCCGCCGTCCTTGTTTCTTTTCCCTTCTTCCTTGTTTTCCTGATGGTCAAACATGTAGGGCAGGCGGCCTCTATCCTCTGGGGAGAGAAAATGCAGTAACAAGGATCACGGGCTCATCAAGTACTTTAGCAAATTTCTAGAACTTAAAAGTGATAACATTGCAACATAAAAATGCATAGTAAACATGCAGTTTGATGCTATGATGCAATACCTTGCTTTGTTATTGCATGCTAATACGTCTCCAACGTATCTACTTTTCCTCACCCTTTTTCCCTTGTTTAGGACTCTAATTTGCATGATTTGAATGGAACTAACCCGGACTGACGCTGTTTTCAGCAGAATTGCCATGGTGTTGTTTTTGTGCAGAAATAAAAGTTCTCGGAATGGAACGAAACTTTCCGGAGATTTATTTTGGAAAATATAAAAAATACTGGAGCCAGAGACCACCGGAGAGGGGGCCCAAGGTGCGCAGCACCCACCAGGGCGCGCCAGCCCCCTCCCGGTGCGCCCTGGTGGGGGCTGCCCACCTCGGGGCCCCACATGACCTATCTCCGCCACTATAAATTCCTATTTTTCTAGAAAAAAAAGAGGAGGGAAAGAATTATCTCGTTTCACGAGACGGAGCCGCCGCCACCTCCTGTTCTTCATCGGGAGACCAGATCTGGAGCCCGTTTGGGGCTCCGTGTTGGAAATATGCCCTAGAAGCAATAATCAAAGTAGTTATTATTATATTTCCTTGTTCATGATAATCGTTTATTATCCATGCTATAATTTTATTGATTGGAAACTCAATAGCATGTGTGGATACATAGACAACACTGTGTCCCTAGTATGCCTCTAGTAGACTAGCTCGTTGATCAAAGATGGTCAAGGTTTCCTAGCCAGGGACATGAGATGTCATTTGATAACGGGATCACATCATTAGGAGAATGATGTGATGGACAAGACCCAAACTATGAACGTAGCATATGATCATGTCAGTTTATTGCTATTGTTTTCTGCATGTCAAGTATTTGTTCCTATGACCATGAGATCATGCAACTCACTGACACCGGAGGAATACCTTGTGTGTATCAAACGTCACAACATAACTGGGTGACTATAAAGATGCTCTACAGGTATCTCTGAAGGTGTCTCTTGAGTTGGCATGGATCGAGACTGGGATTTGTTACTCCGTATGACGGAGAGGTATCTCAGGGCCCACTCGGTAATACAACATCACAATAAGCTTTGCAAGCAATGTGACTAAGTGTTAGCCACGGGATCTTGTATTACGGAACGAGTAAAGAGACTTGCCGGTAACGAGATTGAACTAGGTATAGAGATACCGACGATCGAATCTCGGGCAAGTAACATACCGAAGAACAAAGGGAATAGCATACGGGATTAACTGAATCCTTGACATAGAGGTTCAACCGATGAAGATCTTTGTAGAATATGTAGGAACCAATATGGGCATACAGGTCCCGCTATTGGTTATTGACCGTAGAGGTGTCTCGGTCATGTCTACATAGTTCTCGAACCCGCAGGGTCTGCACACTTAACGTTCGGTCACGTTTCGGTAGTATTGAGTTATGTATGTTGGTGACCAAAGGTTGTTCGGAGTCCCGGATGAGATCCAGGATGTCACGAGGCGCTCCGGAATTGTCCGGAGGTAAAGATTGATATATAGGAAGTCCTGTTTTGGTCACCGGAAATGTTTCGGGTACTTCGGTAGTGTACTGGGAGTGCCGGGAGGGTGCCGGGGGACCATCGGGAGGGGCCTCTCGCCCCAAAGGGCCGCATGGGCTGTGGGAGGAGGTAAACCAGCCCCTAGTGGGCTGGCTGAACCCCCCCCGCCAACAAGGCCCATGCGGCTAGGGGTGGGAAAGCCCAAGTGGAGGAAAGGAAAACCAAGTGGGGGAGGAATCCTACTCCTAGTAGGATTGGAGTTCGACTCCTCCACCTCCCCACTTCGGCCGACACTAGGGGAGGATCCCTAGGGCGCCGGCCCCTCCCCTCCCTCCTATATATACTAGAGGGACAGAGTGCCAAAGCACTTCAACCCAAAAGGCCATGGTGCAGCCCTCTCTCCCGATAGATCGATTCCTCTAGTTTTCAACAACACTTAGGCGAAGCCCTGCTGGAATAGTTCCACCACCACCGCCGCCGCGCCGTCGTGCTGCCGGAGAACTCTTCTACCTCTCCGCTCCCTCTTGCTGGATCAAGAAGGCGGAGATCGTCATCGAGCTGTACGTGTGCTGAACGCGGAGGTGCCGTCCGTTCGGTACTAGATCGTGATTGGATCGCGGGACGGCTAGCGACTTGGATCGCGAAGACGTTCGACTACATCAACCACGTTTCTTAACACTTCCCGCTTAGCGATCTACAAGGGTATGTAGATCCACTCTCCCTCTCGTAGATGCTCATCACCATGGATAGATCTTGCGTGTGCGTAGGAAATTTTTTGTTTCCCATGCAACGTTCCCCAACAGTGGTACCAGAGCTAGGTCTATGTGTAGAAGAGATCACGAGTAGAACACAAAGGAGTTTGTGGGCGTTGATATTCAGATTGCCTCCTCTCTTGGTCTTTTATTGATTCGGCAGTATTGTGGGATGAAGCGGCCCGGACCAACATTACTCGTACGCTTACGAGAGACCGGTTCCATCAACTGACATGTAACTTCGTTGCATAAAGATGGCTGGCGGGTGTCTGTTTCTCCCACTTTAGTTGGATCGGATTTGACAAAGGCGGTCCTTGAGAAGGTTGAATAGCAATTTGCGTATCACCGTTGTGGTTTTTGCGTAGGTAAGAATTGTTCTTGCTAGATACCCGTAGCAGCCACGTAAAACATGCAACAACAATTAGAGGATGTCTAACTTGTTTTTGCAGGGTATGTAGTGATGTGATATGGCCAATTACATGATGAGATATATGTGATGTATGAGATGATCATGTATTGTATAGAATATCACGACTTGCATGTCGATGAATACGGCAACCGGCGGGAGCCATAGGGTTGTCTTTAATTTATTTTCGCCGTTTTTGCTTTACTTTATCGCTATGAGTTAGTAATAGTCGTAGAAGCAACATTCGGCGCGACAACCTCATGGCGACACGTTGATGGAGATCAAGATTATGGAGATCATGCCGGTGCTTTGGAGATGGAGATCAAAAGCACAAGTTCATGGCCATATCATGTCACTTATGATTTGCATGTGATGTTAATCCTTTTATGCATCTTATTTTGCTTAGGACGACGGTAGCATTATAAGGTGATCCCTCACTTAAATTTCAAGATAAAATTGTGTTCTCCCCGAGTGTGCACCGTTGCGAAAGTTCGTCGTTTCGAGACACCACGTGATGATCGGGTGTGATAGACTCTACGTTCGCATACAATGGGTGCAAGCCAGTGTTGCACATGCGGAACACCCGGGTTAAACTTGACGAGCCTAGCATGTACAGACATGGCCTCGGAACACAAGAGACCAAAAGGTCGAACATGAGTCATATAGTAGATATGATAACATGAAGATGTTCACCATTGAAACCACCTCAACTCACGTGATGATCGGACTTGAGTTGGTGAATTTGGATCATGTGACACTCGAATAACCAGAGGGATGTCAATTTGAGTGGGAGTTTTTAAGTAATATGATCAACTAAACTCATTATCTTGAACAATAGTCTAAGTTGTCTTTGCAAAATTTATGTGGTAGATCTATGGCTCGTGCAGTAGCACCCCTGAATTTTAATGTGTTCCTAGAGAAAGCTAAGTTGAAAGATGATGGAAGTAACTTTGTGGACTGGGCCCGTAATCTAAGGATTATCCTTACGGCTTCCCAAAAGGCTTATGTCCTTGATGCACCGCTTGGTGATCCACCCGCTCCAGTTGAGTCTCCAAACGTTGCGAACGCCTGGCAGGCTCGTTCTGATGATTACTCAATGGTTCAATGTGCAATGTTGTATGGCTTAGAACCGGGACTTCAAAGACGTTTTGAACGTCATGGAGCATATGATATGTTCCAGGAGTTGAAGTTTATCTTTCAGAAGAATGCCCGGATCGAGAGGTATGAGACCTTCGCTAAGTTCTATGCTTGCAAGATGGAGGAGAACGGGTCTGCCAGTGAACACATACTCAAAATGGCTGGGTATTCCACCCGTCTGGCTGAATTGGGGATGCCCCTTCTAGCAGAGGTGATCACTGACAGAGTTCTTCAATCATTGCCACCTAGCTACAAGAGCTTCGTGTTGAACTATAACATGCACGGGATGAACAAGTCAGTCGCCGAGCTATTTGCGATGTTGAAAGTAGCTGAGTCTGAGATTCAGAAGGAGCATCAAGTGTTGATGGTCAATAAAACCACTAGTTTCAAGAAGAATGGCAAGGGTAAGAAGGGTAACTCCAAGAAGAGTGGCAAAGCAGTTGCCCATCCCGTGAAGAAACCCAAGGCTGGACCCCAGCCAGAAACTGAGTGCTTTGATTGCAAGGGAACTGGTCACTAGAAGCGGAACTGCCCCAAGTATTTGGCTGACAAGAAGGCAGCCAACAACAAACAAGGTATATATGATATACATGTTATTGATGTGTACCTTACCAACTCTCGTTGTAGTGCCTGGGTATTTGATACTGGTGCGGTTGCTCACATTTGCAACTCAAAATAGGAACTGTGGAATAGACGGAGGCTGGCAAAGGACGAAGTGACGATGCGCATGGGAAATGGTTCCAAGGTTGATGTGATCGCCATCGGCACGCTCGCTCTTCGATTACCATCAGGATTAGTGATGAACCTGAATAATTGTTATTTAGTGCCTGCGTTAAGCATGAACATTATATCTGGATCTTGTTTATTGCGAGACGGTTACTCATTTAAATCAGATAATAATGGTTGTTCAATTTATATGAGTAATATCTTTTATGGTCATGCACCCAATGTGAGGGGTTTATTCTTATTGAATCTCGATAGTGATGATACACATGTTCATAACATTGATGCCAAAACATGTAGAGTTGATAATGATAATACCACTTTCTTGTGGCACTACCGTTTAGCTCATATTGGTATAAAACGCATGAAGAAGCTCCATGCTGATGGACTTTTGGAGTCACTTGATTTTGAATCACTTGACACATGTGAACCATACCTCATGGCAAGATGACTAAAACCCCATTCTCTGGAACAATGGAACGGGCAAGTGACTTGTTGGAAATCATACATACTGATGTGTGCGGTCCGATGAGCATTGAGGCGCGTGGTGGTTATCGTTACTTTCTCACCTTCACTGATGACTTAAGTAGATATGGGTATATTTACTTAATGAAACACAAGTCTGAAACGTTTCAAGCAATTTCAGAGTGAAGTTGAGAATCATCGTAACAAGAAGATTAAATTCCTACGATCTGATCGAGGAGGAGAATATCTGAGTTATGAGTTTGGCAGTCACTTAAGACAGTGTGGAATTGTTTCACAATTGACACCGCCTGGAACACCACAGCGTAATGGTGTGTCCGAACTTCGTAATCGAACCTTATTGGATATGGTGCGATCTACGATGTCTCTTGCCTCTTTGCCACTATCGTTTTGGGGTTATGCATTAGAGACAGCTGCATTCACTTTAAATAGGGCGCCATCGAAATCCGTTGAGACGACGCCATATGAGCTGTGGTTTGGCAAGAAGCCAAAGTTGTCGTTTCTTAAACTTTGGGGATGTGATGCTTATGTCAAAAAGCTTCAGCCTGAAAAGCTAGAAACCAAAGCGGAGAAATGCGTCTTCATAGGATACCCAAAAGAGACAGTCGGGTATACCTTCTATCTCAGATCCGAAAGGCAAAGTGTTTGTCGCTAAAAACGGAACATATCTTGAGAAAGAGTTGCTCTCGAAAGAATTGAGTGGGAGGAATATAGAACTTGATGAGGTTGTTGAACCTTTACTTCAACCTGAGAGTAGCGCAGCGCAGAAAGATGTTTCTGTAGAGCCTACATCGGTTGAAGAGGAAGTTAATGATGAGGATCATGAAGCTTTGGATCAAGTTGCTATCGAACCTCGTAGGTCGACAAGGACGCGTACTGCTCCTGAGTGGTACGGCGACCCCGTCTTAGAGGTCATGTTGTTGGACAACAATAAGCCTACGAGCTATGGAGAAGCGATGATGGGCCCGGATTCCGAGAAATGGTTAGAGGCCATGAAATCCAAGATGGGATCAATGTATGAAAACAAAAGTATGGGCTTTGGAAGTATTATCTGAAGGGCGAAAGGCCATTCAGAACAAATGGATCTTTAAGAGGAAGACGGATGCGGACGGTAATGTCACCGTCTATAAAGCTCGACTTGTGGCAAAAGGTTTTTCACAAGTTCAAGGAGTTGACTATGATGAGACCTTCTCACCCGTAGCGATGCTTAAGTCCGTCAGAATCATGTTAGCAATAGCTGCCTTTTTCGATTATATGAAATTTGGTAGATGGATGTCAAAACAGCGTTCCTTAACGGTTTTCTTAAGGAAGAGTTATATATGATGCAACCAGAAGGTTTTGTCGATCCAGAGAATGATGACAAAGTTTGCAAACTCCAGCGATCCATTTATGGACTGGTGCAAGCATCTCGGAGTTGGAATCTTCGCTTTGATGAGGTGATCAAAGCGTTCGGCTTTATACAAGTTTACGGAGAAGCTTGTATTTACAAGAAAGTGAGTGGGAGCTCTATAGTGTTTCTAATATTATATGTGGATGACATATTGCTGATTGGAAACAATATAGAAATGTTGGAAATCGTGAAGGAATATTTGAACAAGAGTTTTTCAATGAAGGACCTAGGAGAAGCTGCTTTCATATTAGGCATCAAGATCTATAGAGATAGATCGAGACGCTTAATACGACTTTCACAGAGCACATACCTTGACAAAGTTTTGAAGAAGTTCAAAATGGATCAGTCCAAGAAGGGGTTCTTGCCTGTATTGCAAGGTGTGAAGTTGAGTAAGACTCAATGCCCAGTGACTGCAAAAGATAGAGAAAACATGAGTGTCGTCCCCTATGCTTCAGCCATAGGCTCTATCATGTATGCAATGCTGTGCACAAGACCCGATGTCAGCCTTGCCATAAGTATGGCCGGAAGGTTTCAAGGTGATCGAGGAATGGAACACTGGACGGCAGTCAAGAATATCCCGAAGTACCTGAAAAGGACTAAGGACATGTTTCTCGTTTATGGAGGTAATCAAGAGCTCGTCGTAAAGGGTTACGTCGATGCAAGCTTTGACACTGATCTAGATGACTCCAAATCTCAAACCGGATACGTATTTATTCTTAATGGGGGTGCGGTAAGCTGGTGCAGTTCCAAGCAAAGCGTGGTAGCTGATTCGACATGCGAAGCGGAGTATATCGCTGCCTCGGAGGCGGCGAAGGAAGGTGTCTGGATGAAGGAGTTCATGACAGATCTTTGAGTAGTGCCTAGTGCACTAAACCCAATGACTCTGTTCTGTAACAACACTAGTGCCATTGCTCTAGCCAAGGAACCAAGGTTTCACAAGAGGACCAGACACATAAAGCGACGTTTCAATTCCATCCGCGATTACATCAAGGAGGAGGACATAAATATTTGCAAAGTACACACGGATCTGAATGTCCCAGATCCGATGACTAAACCTCTTCCAAGGGCTAAACATGATCAACACCAGAACTGTATGGGTGTTAGATTCATTACAATGTAAATCACATAGTGATGTGAGCTAGATTATTGACTCTAGTGCAAGTGGGAGACTGTTGGAAATAAGCCCTAGAGGCAATCATAAAAGTAGTTATTATTATATTTCCTTGTTAATGATAATCGTTTATTATCCATGCTATAATTGTATTGATTGGAAACTCAATTGCATGTGTGGATACATAGACAACACTGTGTCCCTAGTATGCCTCTGGTAGACTAGCTCGTTGATCAAAGATGGTCAAGGTTTCCTAGCCATGGACCTGAGATGTCATTTGATAATGGGATCACATCATTAGGAGAATGATGTGATGGACAAGACCCAAACTATGAACGTAGCATATGATCGTGTCAGTTTATTGCTATTGTTTTCTGCATGTCAAGTATTTGTTCCTATGACCATGAGATCATGCAACTCACTGACACCGGAGGAATACCTTGTGTGTATCAAACGTCACAACGTAATTGGGTGACTATAAAGATGCTCTACAGGTATCTCCGAAGGTGTCTATTGAGCTGGCATGGATCGAGACTGGGATTTGTTACTCCGTATGACGGAGAGGTATCTCAGGGCCCACTCGGTAATACAACATCACAATAAGCCTTGCAAGCAATGTGACTAAGTGTTAGCCACGGGATCTTGTATTACGGAACGAGTAAAGAGACTTTCCGGTAACGAGATTGAACTAGGTATAGAGATACCGACGATCGAATCTCGGGCAAGTAACTAACCGAAGAACAAAGGGAACAGCATACGGGATTAACTGAATCCTTGACATAGAGGTTCAACCGATGAAGATCTTCGTAGTATATGTAGGAACCAATATGGGCATACAGGTCCCGCTATTGGTTATTGACCGTAGAGGTGTCTCGGTCATGTCTACATAGTTCTCGAACCCGCAGGGTCTGCACACTTAACGTTCGGTGATGTTTCGGTAGTATTGAGTTATGTATGGTGGTGACCGAAGGTTGTTCGGAGTCCCGGATGAGATCCAGGATGTCACGAGGAGCTCCGGAATGGTCTGGAGGTAAAGATTGATATATAGGAAGTCCCGCTTTGGTCCCCAGAAAAGTTTCGAGTACTTCGGTAGTATACCGGGAGTGCCGGGAGGGTACCGGGGGACCGTCGGGAGGTGCCTCTCACCCCAAAGGGCCTCATGGACTGTGGGAGGAGGTAAACCAGCCGCTAGTGGGCTGGCCGAACCCCCCCTTCCCCAACAAGGCCCATGCGGATAGGGGTGGGAAAGCCCAAGTGGAGGAAAGGAAAACCAAGTGGGGGAGGAATCCTACTCCTAGTAGGATTGGAGTTGGACTCCTCCACCTACCCACTTCGGCCGACCCTAGGGGAGGATCCCTAATGCGCCGGCCCCTCCCCTCCCTACTATATATACTAGAGGGAGAGAGGTCCAAAGCACTTCAACCCAAAAGGCCACGGTGTAACCCTGTCTCCCGATAGATCGATTCCTCTAGTTTTCAGCAGCGCTTAGGCGAAGCCCTGCTGGAATAGTTCCACCACCACCACCGCCGTGCCGTCGCGCTGCCGGAGAACTCTTCTACCTATCCGCTCCCTCTTGCTGGATCAAGAAGGCGGAGATCGTCATCGAGCTGTACGTGTGCTGAACGCGGAGGTGCCGGTCGTTCGGTACTAGATCGTGATTGGATCGCGGGACGGCTAGCGATTTGGATCACGAAGACGTTCGACTACATCAACCGCGTTTCTTAACTCTTCCCGCTTAGCGATCTACAAGGGTATGCAGATCCACTCTCCCTCTCGTAGATGCTCATCACCATGGATAGATGTTGCGTGTGCGTAGGAAATTTTTTGTTTCCCATGCAACGTTCCCAAACACTCCGGAGAGGGGAATCTTCGGTCTTCGTCATCATCAACCTTTCTCCATCACCAATTCCATGATGCTCCCCACCGGGAGTGAGTAATTCCTTCGTAGGCTTGCTGGTTGGTGAGGAGTTGGATGAGATTCATCATGTAATCGAGTTAGTTTTGTTAGGGCTGGATCCCTAGTATCCATTATGTTCTGAGATTGATGTTGCGATGACCTTGCTATGCCTAATGCTTGTCACTAGGGCCCGAGTGCCATGATTTCAGATCTGAACCGTTTATGTTATCGTCTCTATATCCATGTTCTTGATCCGATCTTGCCTAGTCATATGCACCTATTACGTGTTATGATCCGTTAACCCCATAGTGACAATATTTGGGATACTTCGCGGTGATGACCGTAGTTTGAGGAGTTCTTTTATTCACCATGTGTTAATGCATTGTCCCGGTTGTCTATTAAAAGGATGCCTTAATATACCTTAGTTTCCTTATGGACCCCGCTGCCACGGGAGGGTAGGACAAAAGATGTCATGCAAGTTCTTTTCCATAAGCATGTATGACTATTTACGGAATACATGCCTACATTACATTGATGAACTGGAGCTAGTTCTGTATCGCCCTATGTTATGAGTGTTATATGATGAATATCATCCAACGAGTTATCGATCCAGTGCCTATGACCTTTCACCTACTGCTTTGCTAAGTTAGTACTGCTGTTGCTGCTGTTCCAACTACTACAAAACTATTGTTACTACTGTTACTGCTACTGTTACTATTCCTACTGCTATCAAAACTATCATATTACTGTGATACTGATCACACTGCTGCAGATATTTAATCTCCAGGTGTGGTTGCATTGACAACTCAACTTCTAATACTCTCAAGTATTCTTTGGCTCCCCTTGTGTCGTATCTATAAATTTGGGTTGAATACTCTACCCTCGAAAACTGTTGCGATCCCCTATAGTTGTGGGTTATCAAGACCTTTTTTTGGCGCCGTTGCCGGGGAGCATAGCAATATTTGTTGAGTCACTTGGGATTTATATCAGTTTATCACTATGAAGAATCTGAAGGATCCAAGGACCAAGATTTTTCCATCTACTACGAGGGGAGGTAAGGAACTGACATCTAGCTCTGCACTTGATTCACCTTCTGTCATGAGTAAGCTTGCAACACCACCACATAATAGTAATCCTGATATGTCGCAAGTTATTAATGATGCTACTTCTCCTATGAATGATGCTTATGATGATGCTAGTACCATGCTTGATGATAATGTGCCGCTAGGAGAATTTCTTGATGAACAAATTGCTAGAGCTAAAGAAAATGAAGTTGCTGAAACTGATGAAGCTTATGAAACTGATTATGATTATGAAACTCCTATTAGTCCTAGTTCTCCTAAGTTTGAAATGCCTAAGATACCTGAAGGTTATGTTATGGACGAGGAGATATATAGAGAAATTCTTTCTTGCAAGGATAAAGACAATCTTAAGAAACTGCTATGCAGGTATAAGGAAAAAACTTTGAATGCTAGAATGAAATGTGATCCTAAGTTTGCCACTTCACCTATTTGTGTTACCGATAAGGATTATGAGTTCTCTGTCGACCCAGAGTTAATTACTTTGGTTGAATCTGATCCTTTCCATGGCTATGAAACTAAAACTGTAGTGGCACACCTTACTAAGCTGAATGATATAGCCACCCTATTTGCTCATGATGAGAAGATTCGCTATTATATCCTTAAGTTGTTTCCGTTCTCATTAAAGGGTGATGCTAAGACATGGTACAATACTCTTGCTCCTGGTTGTGTGCGTAGTCCCCAGGATATGATTTACTACTTCTCTGGAAAATATTTTCCTGCTCATAAGAAACAAGCTGCCTTACAGGAAATATTTAACTTTGTGCAAATTGAAGAAGAGAGTCTCCCACAAGCTTGGGGGAGGCTTCTCTAGCTGCTTAATGCTTTGCCTGATCATCCTCTCAAGAAAAATGAAATACTTGATATCTTTTATAATGGACTAACCGATGCTTCTAGGGACTTCCTAGATAGTTGTGGTGGTTGTGTTTTCAGGGAACGAACTGTTGAATAAGTTGAGGAATTATTGAATAATGTATTGAAGAATTATGATGATTGGACTCTTCCTGAACCACCACCTAAACCTACTCCGAAGAAGAGGGGTATCTTATTTCTCAGTCCTGAAGATATGCAAGAGGCAAAGCAATCCATGAAGGAAAAAGGTATGAAAGCTGAGGATGTTAAGAATTTGCCACCTATTGAAGAAATACAAGGCCTTGACACACCACCACCTCCATAGGTGGTAGAGGTAAATTCTTTATTAAAGTTCAATGAAAGTGACATTCCTCACAATAAACCTCCCAGTCAATGCTTATATGAGTTTGATAACTATATTATGAAGCAAGATCATTTCAATGCTCATGTTCTGGAACAGTTGAAATACAATTGTGATATGATTGCTCGCTTGAGTGACTTGCTATTTAGAATTAGTAATGATGTTAGAGGTGTAGGAAAGCATGCCTCTATGGTTCAAACCAAATTAGAACAAGTAGCTAAGTCTCAAAAAGAATTGCTTGATGAAATGAATAGTAATATGCATGACTTTGCTGCTAGAGTAGTAACTAGAGGAGGTAGAATGACCCAAGAACCACTTTATCCTGAGGGTCATCCTAAAAGAATTGAACAAGATTCTCAGAGAATTAATCCTGATGCACCTAGTCCTTCTAAGAAGAAAAAGAAAAAGAAAAATGATAGGACTTTGCATACCTCTAGTGAACCTGAGACACAAAAACCTCCTGATAATAATGATGTCTCTATTTTGAGACTCAGTCTGGTAGTGAACATCAACCTAGTGATAATGAAAATGTTAATGATGATGTTCACGATGATGCTCAACCTAGTAATGATAGAGAACCAGATAATGATGTTGAAATAGAGCCTGCTCCTGATCTTGATAACCCACGACCTAAAAATAAACGTTATGATAAGAAAGACTTTGTGGCTAGGAAACATGGTAAAGAAAGAGAGCCATGGGTTCAGAAACCCATGCCATTTCCACCTAAGCCATCTACGAAAAAGGATGATGAAGAATTTGAGCGCTTTGCTGAAATGATTAGGCCAGTCTTTTTGCGTACCTGTTTAACTAATATTTTGAAGATGGCCCTTTATGCGAAGTATATGAAAGACATCATCACTAATAAAAGAAAAATACCTAAAGCTTAAATCTCCACCATGCTTGCTAATTATTCGTTTAAAGATGGAGTACCTAAAAAACTTGGAGATCCGGGAATACCAACTATACCTTGCTCCATCAAAAGAAACTATGTTAAAACTGCTTTGTGTGATTTGGGAGCCGGTGTTAGTGTTATGCCTTTCTCCTTATATAAAAGACTTGATTTGAATAAACTCACACCTACTGAGATATCATTGCAAATGGCTGACAAATCAACAGCCATACCTATTGGTATTTGTGAGGATGTGCCCGTTGTTGTTGCAAATGTTACTATCTTAACGGACTTTGTTATTCTTGAGATGCCCGAGGACGAGAACATGTCAATTATCCTTGGTAGACACTTTTTGAATACTACAGGGGCTGTTATTGATTGCAATAAAAGCAAAGTCACTTTTCATATTAATGGTAATGAGCACATGGTGAACTTTCTGAAGAAACAATTTCAAGTGAATGGTATAAATGTTATTGAAGAATCTCCGACCATCACTATTGGAAGTTTTCAATTACCTCTACCTACTACCAAAAAGAAATATGATATACTTATTGTAGGGGATATGCACATCCCCATTGAGGTAACTTAGTGTTTTACGAAAGTTCTTCGGTTTCAAGCTAATCGGAAGTGGTTGTTAATAAGACTTGATCAACCTTATTAATGAATCATTTTGGACAGGTATGAAGTCTATGATTCTAGTAAGCACAACTTTCTGCTCCCACATTTTATTTTTTGTTTTAGTTAGTCAAATAAAATAAAATGCCATGGTCATCCTATTTTCTGTTTTCTCTATGCAATAAAAAATGACCCAAAAATAAAAATTCTCGGAATGCCCTGAAAATTTAACACGAATTTTTTCCAAATATTTATGAATTTTTACTGCAAATAACACCCGAGGGGAGTGCCCGGGGTGCCCAGCACCCACCAGGGCGCGCCAGCACCCCCCAGGCGCGCCCTGGTGGGTGGTAGCCCCCACGTAGGCCCCCTCACTTATCTCTTTAGCCCACCTTGTCACCTACCTCCAGCAAAAAATCACCATAGCCACCATTTTCGTGTTCTTGCTCTCAAACCCGCGGATTTCGATCTCTTTGCTCGAAGCTTCGTTTCCGAAACTGTTTCGAGGGATTGCTACTTGGTATGTGACTCCTCCATTGCTCCAATTAGTTTTTGTTTTAGTGGGTTATTTTTAGAGTAATTAGCTACTCTTGGTGCTGATGTAGATGAGCTTGCATGTTGAATTCTTAGAGTTCTAAGTGGTTTGAATGCTCAATATGGCCTCTATGCATTCTTGGGAGTAGTTGCTAACAATCTTACAAAGTTTTGTTGACAAATTTTTGTGGACTAAATTTTTTCAGAATTTTTATAGGAATAAATATGCAATTCTTTAGGAGTTCTTCGAGGAGGAGATCCTCAGGAGCCTCGTCAAGTGAAAGCTTAGTTCGGCAGTCTTATGTTGAACCAAGCGAAAACTCGATACGAGATGCCGCTACCAAATCATGCTTATGGCCTTGCGACGAGTTCATGGAAGGTGCAGGTATTAAGGAGGAATTCTATCAATTTATCCACAACACAGGTCTTGCTTCCTTCGTCGCAGATAAGTGCCCCCAATGTCTCGAACTCACGAAAACCTTCACAAAGAAATTTAAATATTTTTCTCGTGAGTCTAGAGTCTCATTGAACCTGTACGACCATTCCTTTACCATTCCATTAGAAATGTTTAGTGATGCAAGTCAACTTCCATATGAGGGTTCCTTTGATGAACCCACAAGATCCGAGTATGAATCATTTTTAGTAAATCTTTGCTTTGGCGAAGATAGAGGGGTTACACAAGGGAGAATTAACAGCATCCATTTTCCATCACTCCAATATTTTGCGCTCTTTAACGGCAAATGTGTTGTAGGCAAACAAGACTGTAGCACCTTATGTGCCCATGATTTGAGTATCTTACAAACTGCCATAACTGGGAATAAGGATTATAATCTTGGTGCAATTGTTGCACGAAGGGTGCACCTTAATGCTGCTAATGGTAATTTTTATGGAGGAATTTATGCCTCCCGTGTAGCTGAAAGATTAAATGTTTCACCTTGGCCTAATGACCCCATCCTAACCACTCAGTATTTAGACTTTGACGCTATGAAGCGTCATAAGTTCCTTACGGGTACGGCCACCAACTACACCTATAACTTGAGATTTAATAAAAAACATGGTGTGCCTGTTATTTTGCCTGCTCCTGCTCTCTTTGATTTTCACACTAGGGGAAGATATTATGTTCTTGAGAGCGAAGCTTATGAGTACAACATGGAGGTTGAAGCTGCCAGGAGGGCCGCGGAGTCTGCTCCGAGGTTCTCAATGAGCCATTGCCCAGATTATTATTCATACGGATGGTGATTACCAAGCTAGGCCAGAAGCCTAAGCTTGGGGGAGTACGTATTTCCACCGACATTACATTCATGTTCGTACATTTCATTCCAGTTGTCGGTGTTCATACTTTTTCATTGTAATATCCATGTTAGATGTGTTTTCTCGCTTTCTTCTTGTGTGTTAGAAAAACTTTGAGAAAACCCAAAAACATTTCCTACTTCTTTTTAGTTTTCTTTCTAGCTTAGTTTAATTGTTGCGTTAAAAGAAAACCCAAAAAGATTTCTCGCTTCTTCTTTTGTTTGTTGGGAGCTATCCCGTGTAAATAGTTTTTCTTGTTTTTTTTCCTCTTTAATTTGCTTTCTTCAAGAAAAAACAAAAACTCCAAAAATATTTCAGTGTGTTTCTCTGAAATTCTTTTCTTTTTACTCGAGTCATACCTAGGAGAAGACCACGATGAAATTGTTGAGTGGTTCTCATCTGTATTATCATTCACCTAACAAAGAAACCATATTACCTTGTCTTCTCCTCTTGAATAAAATGTTTGCAGATCCCAGCTTAGTCCACGGCATTCTTGCAATATTATTATTCTCTTATCATTCGGTCGTGCAAGTGAAATGCAATAATGACGACATTTGATGAATTAACTGTGGCAGAGAAAGGCATGTATCAACTCAACTTGTTTTTGTTTTTGTAAATATGTTTAACCTCGTATCCCTTGATTCAGCTCATTATGATCAAACATGTTTGCCATGACCATTAGAGATTATAGTTGTTCATGCCATGCTTAAGTAGCTAGGAGTGGATAATGATTTATCCTGGATGTCAACATGCATTAAACTGGTTGTGATGCGGTATGATGATATGGTATCCTCCTCTGAATGTTTCAAGTGGCTTGACTTGGCACATGTTCACGCATGTAGTTGAATCAAAACCAACATAGCCTTCATGATATTTATGTTCATGGTGTCCATATCCTACGCATGCTAGTATTCAATGTTGATTATATGCAATGCATGTTCATGACCGTCTTCGCTCTCTAGCTGGCCGCTTCTCAATCTAACTGCTAGCCTTCGCCTGTACTAAGCGGGAATACTGCTTGTGCATCAAAACCTTTAAACCATGTTATGCCAGATGAGTCCACTATATCTACCTATATGCGGTATTACCCTGCCATTCCAAAGTAAATCTGCATGTGCCACCTCTAAAATTTCAAATAAACATCTGTTTTGTGTGCCTGGACCGCTCATGGAGCGACAGGGGGCGGTCAGTATCTTCCATGCTAAGCGGGTTATTCTCATGACGAGTGTTTATTGACTTGTCCTTACACGAGAGGGGCGGTAATAGGGATTCCCAGTCCCGAAATCAAAAATCAAAAATAATTAAACAAAACTCCCCCAGGAATGTTGTTGGTTTGGACGGTACCTGTGGATGTGGCTCGCCGTGGAGTGTGATTGTTGGTGGAGGGGGAGTAAACCTTTACTTTTACCGCTTGGGAACCGCCGCTAATTTGTTTAGCATGGAAGATATTGATAACTCTTGGTCGTGACGTTGACAGGAATGGTGTACCTCCCAAAATTATATCTATCTCTATTTTAAACTTTGAGCTCTGGCACCGCTGCAAATCCATGCTTTCCTCTGCGAAGGGACTATATATTTACTTTTATGTTGAGTCATCACCTTCTCAAATATGTGCCAGACCTGAGAGCACTATTGTCATCCTCATGCTTTGTGTATAGTTGATGTTGGGTGTAGCATGACTGGATCTTTTCTACCATGAATTACAATGTTTAGTTGCTGCTTGAACTTTGGAGGTGCTCTGCATTTATGTTTTGCGGTCTCAGAAAGGGCTAGCGAAATACCACTATTGTCATATTGTATCATGATTGTTTTGACAAAATGTTGGCATTTGAGATATCTTATTATTGCTCGCTAGCTGCTTATGTTATTGATAAGAGTAAATATAATTTCTAAGTTATTGTTGACATGGTTAGTCATAATCTTTGCTGAAAACCTGGGTGCTACTTAAGCATATATATGTAAACAAGAACAAAAGAGTTCATAAAAGTTTTTCTTTATCACTTTCAGTTTATCAACTGAATTCCTTGAGGACAAGCAAAGGTTTAAGCTTGGGGGAGTTGATACGTCTCCAACGTATCTACTTTTCCTCACCCTTTTGCCCTTGTTTTGGACTCTAATTTGCAAGGTTTGAATGGAACTAACCCGGACTGACGCTGTTTTCAGCAGAATTGCCATGGTGTTGTTTTTGTGTAGAAATAAAAGTTCTCGGAATGGAACGAAACTTTTTGGAGATTTATTTTGGAAAATATAAAAAATACTAGAGCCACAAACCACCGGAGAGGGGGGCCCAGGGTGTGCCGCACCCACCAGGGCGCGCCACCTCCCTCCCGATGCGCCCTGGTGGGGGCTGCCCACCTCGAGGCCCCACTTGACCTATCTCTGCCACTATAAATTCCTATTTTTCCAGAAAAAAAGAGGAGAGAAAGAATGATCACATCTCACGAGACAGAGCCGCCGCCACCTCCTGTTCTTCATCAGGAGGCCAGGTCTGGAGCCCGTTTGGGGCTCCGGAGAGGGGAATCTTCGGTCTTCATCATCATCACCCTTTCTCCATCACCAATTCCATGATGCTCCCCACCGGGAGTGAGTAATTCCTTCGTAGGCTTGCTGGTCGGTGAGGAGTTGGATGAGATTCATCATGTAATTGAGTTAGTTTTGTTAGGGCTTGATCCCTAGTATCCATTATGTTCTGAGATTGATGTTGCTATGACTTTGTTATGCCTAATGCTTGTCACTAAGGACCGAGTGCCATGATTTCAGATCTGAACCGTTTATGTTATCATCTCTATATCCATGTTGTTGATCCGATCTTGCCTAGTCATATGCACCTATTACGTGTTATGATCCGTCAACCCCATAGTGACAATATTTGGGATACTTCGCGGTGATGACCGTAGTTTGAGGAGTTCATGTATTCACCATGTGTTAATGCTTTGTTCCAGTTCTCTATTAAAAGGAGGCCTTAATATCCCTTAGTTTCCTTATGGACCCCACTGCCACGGGAGGGTAGAACAAAAGATGTCATGCAAGTTCTTTTCCATAAGCACGTATGACTATTTACGGAATACATGCCTACATTACATTGATGAACTGGAGCTAGTCCTGTATCGCCCTAGGTTATGACTGTTATATGATGAATATCATCCAATGAGTTACCGATCCAGTGCCTACGACCTTTCACCTATTGCTTTGCTAAGTTACTACTGCTGTTGCTGCTGTTCGAACTACTACAAAACTATTGCTACTACTGTTACCACTACTGTTACTATTGCTACTGCTATCAAAACTATCATATTACTATGCTACTGATCACTCTACTGCAGATATTTATTCTCCAGGTGTGGTTGAATTGACAAGTCAACTGCTAATACTATCAAGTATTCTTTGGCTCCCCTTGTGTGAAATCTATAAATTTGGGTTGAATACTCTACCCTCGAAAATGGTTGCGATCGCCTATACTTGTGGGTTATCACATGCACAGGGTCTGCGCCTGGCCTTGTACAAAGGGTTACATGCACTGCGGCAAGGCTTGTACAAAAAGGTGGTTGCCGGGGACTGAGTCCGACAACCGCGCCTTACGGGTAGAACTTACGAAGATGCTCAATATTCCATGAGTTAAGCACTTTGATGCCATCTTCGGTGTCCAGACGGACTGCACCAGGTCTGGTGACTCGTGCTACCCGGTAAGGGCCTTCCCACTTCGGCGTCAACTTGTTGGTACCCTTAGCGGACTAAACGCGCCTAAGGACAAGGTCGCCTTCCTCAAGGCTCCGGGCGTGGACCCTGCGGCTATGATAGCGGCGCAGGGCTTTCTTGTAGCGTGCAGCACACACAGCGGCCCGGAGATGATCTTCCTCGAGGAGCATGGCATCGTCATGCCGTAGCTGCTCTTGCTCTACTTCGTCGTAGGCAAGTACTTGAGGTGACCCGTATATGAGTTCTGTGGGGAGAACTGCTTCCGCCCCATACACTAGGGAGAAGGGCGTCTGGCCGGTAGCTCGATTTGGTGTCATTCTGAGGGACCAAAGAACCACCGACAACTCATCTATCCAGTGCTTGCCGCTTCTTCGCAGTCTATCAAAAGTTCTTGTCTTGAGCCCACGCAACACTTTAGCATTCATCCTCTCGACTCGCCCGTTGCATCTCAGGTGGGCAACAGAGGCGAAGGAGACCTTGCTTCCAAGGCTTTGGATATATTGCATAAAGGTGCGGCTCGTGAACTGGGTGCCATTATCGGTGATCACCCTGTTGGACACTCCAAAACGGCACACCAGTCCTTTCAAGAACTTGACAGCCTACTGCGCGGTCACCTTTCTCATTGGTTCCACCTCGGGCCACTTAGTAAACTTGTCGATTGCTACGAACAAGAATTCAAAGCCCCCGACGACGCGGGGAAAGGGGCCCAATATATCGAGCCCCCAGACCGAGAATGGACAGGATCAAGGGATCGTCTGGAGAGCTTGCGCTGGTTGATGGATGTTCTTGGAATGGAACTGGCAGGCTTCACACTTGGTGACTAGCTCAGTTGCATCCTCGAGGGCAGTGGGCCAACAGAAACCCTGGCGGAAGGCTTTTCCAGCAAAGGCCCTTGATCCAATGTGAGACCCACACATGCCTCCATGAATCTCTGTCAACAGCTTCAGTCCATCTTCCCGGCAAATGCACCTTAATTTCACACCGTTTGGTCTTTTTTTGTACAGAGTGTCATCGACAAACTGGTACATACTTGACTGACGGGCTACTTTTTTGGCTTCTTCCTGCTCTTCGGAAAGTTCTCCTGTTTGAAAGAAGTGGACTATATGTTGTGCCCAAACTGGAGCCTGTGGCTCGACGACGAGGACTAAAGGCATCTCTTCGTTCGTGGGAGCGCTTATCTCGATCGTGAGAACCCGAGGCTCTGCGGGAGGGAGATGCTCACCAACCGAAACGAGACTGTCCCGGGTAACCTCTCTACCAGCGGCTTCAGGAAGCTCTGCCGGGAAATGCTTGCCGGAGTTCATCTTTCTTCTTTTCCCGATCATCATTGACGGGGATACTGATGGCTGAGTGAGGTGGAGGACAAAAGTTCCTGGTTCCACAGGAAGCTTTTGCGCGGCGCACTTCGATAGATGTTCAGCGATGTTGTTTTCTGCACGTGGCACAGGCTCTCCTTGCAATCCATCAAAGTGCTCCTCCAGCTTCCTCACCTCTTCCACGTATGCTTCCATCAACGGACTCTGATAATCTTTGTTGACTTGTTTCACCACGAGTTCAGAATCTCCTCGGATGATCAGTTTCTTGATTCCCAATTCCACCGCGATTCTGTTGGTGGCCTCCTCCCGGGGAAAGTGTCTTTGAACCACATATTTGAGATGCTCTCCGGTGGGGGCGATGAGGAGTATGCCTGCTCCGGCACCATGAAGCAAGAAAGCACCGTCAAAATACATGATCCATTCGTTAGGCGCTTCTTTTCCAGGGAGAACTGTCTCTGGAACCTCTTCGTATGGCGTGGGCATCCATTCCGCAATGAATTTCTCCAATGCCCTACTCTGAGCTGTGGAAGTGCTCTCATACTACAAACCAAAACTTGACAGCTCTAGCGCCCACTCAACTATCCTGCCAGTGGGTTCGGGGTTCCTCAATATACGCTGCAGCGGAAAGCGGGTGACAACAGTGATCTCGTGGCCTTGGAAGTAGTGGTGCAGTTTCCTCGAGGCCATGATAAGGCCGAAGATCAGTTTTTGCACTCCAGAGTACCTTGACCTAGCCCCTTGTAACAAGGAGCTGACAAAGTACACTAGTCGCTGCACCACTTTCTTCTTCGCCACTTCCTTAAAACTGCCTTCGTTTGCTTGCTTAGGTTCCCCTGGGTTTGTATCAGGTCCTGCTGTGGGTGCTTCGGTTCCATCCCTGGTGAAATCAGTCACAGCGGCTGCATCTTTATCCATTTCTCGCTGCGCCACCAGTGCCGCGCTAACCACTTGATCTGTTGCCGCTAAGTATAGTAGCAACGGTTGTTGCGGTTTAGGCACGACCAAGGTGGGAGCGGAGGAAAGGTAAGCTTTCAGATCTTGCAGCGCTGCTTCTGCTTCCGGGGTCCACTTCATCGGGCCGGCCTTTTTCAAAATCTTGAAAAACGGTAGGGCGCGTTCAGCGGATTTGGAGATGAACCTACTCAACGCGACAATGCATCCGGCCAAGCATCTTACGTCCTTGAAGACTTGGGTGCTTGTATCTGCTCGATTGCTTTGATATTGTCGGGATTGGCTTCTATTCCTCGTTGAGACACAAAGAACCCAAGGAGCTTGCCGGATGGGACACCAAACACACACTTCTCAGCGTTGAGCTTCAAAATGATCTTGCGCAAGTTCATAAAAGTTTCTGCCAAGTCTTGTATGAGGGTTGCCTCATCTTTGGTTTTGACTACTATGTCATCCATGTAAGCTTCCACGTTTCTGTGCAACTGAGGTTCAAATCCAATCTACATGGCCCTTGCAAAGGTAGAACCAGTGCCCTTTAACCCGAAGGGCATACGTACAAAGCAGTACGTGCCACACGGAGTTATGAACGCAGTCCTTTCCTCATCTTCCTTGGCCATGAATATCTGGTGGTATCCGGAGTATGCGTCCAAGAAGGAAAGTAAGTCACACTCGGAAGTGGAATCAACAATCTGATCGATGCGCAGCAAGGGAAAAGGGTCCTTTAGGCATGCTTTGTTTAAGTCAGTGAAATCAATGCAAAGCGTCCATTTCCCATTCGCCTTGTGCACCACTACCGGGTTGGCTAACCAAGTTGGATGCAACACTCCTGTGACCAAACCAGCTGCTTCAAATTTCTTGATCTCCTCGGCGATGAACTGTTGCCACTCCAAGGCTTGCTTTCTAACTTTCTACTTGACGGGCCTGGCATGAGGGAAGACAGCAACGTGGTGCTCAATTACCTCCCTGGGAACACCGGGGATGTCAGATGGTTGCCAAGCAAACACATCGACATTCGCCCGCGGGAAGGCAACGAGCACGCTTTCCTATTTGTCATTAAGGGTGGCACTGATGATAGACCTACCATCAGCACCATCCTTCCCTGCCGGACCTTCTTCATCGCAGGATAGGTGACCTTGGATCTCTTGTTAGTGGAACTCTCCGACAGGTCATCGACGGGTGCAGCTCACTCCGAAGTCCTTGCCAGCGTCTCTGCTAGACTTCTTTCCCTTCTTCGATTCCTTCGCGGGAGCTAGTGCTTCCGCGACTTCAGCTTCTATCGCGTCTCGATACATCTTGTCCACACATATAACTGCATCCTTTTTATCAGATGGAATGGAGATGATTCCCATGGGCCCTGGCATCTTCAAAGTGTTGTAGGCATAGTGGGATGCTGCCATGAATTATGACAGAGCTGGGCGACCAAGAATTCAGTTGTAAGGCAGAGGGAGTTCGACCACATCAAACACCACCTTCTCAGTTTGGTAGTTCAAATCCCCGCCAAACATCACAGGCAAAGTGATCTTTCCCTTGGGTCGCCTCCTGCCATGGTTGATTCGTTGGAACGTACCCGTAGCTTTGAGCTCTCCGTCAGGGATCTGCAGCCTTTCAACCTCCTTATGGGAGATTAAGTTCAACCCCGCCCCGCCGTCAAGTAACATCTTGGTTACTTTGAGGTTGCGGATTGTTGGGGAGACCAACAATGGCAAACATCCGACTGCAGTGGTGCGGTCAGGATGATCCTCTTCGTCAAAGATGATAGGCGTGCGGGACCATTTGAGTGTCCTTCTGGACTCTGCAGCTGGCTCCATGGCGTTGATCTCACGCGCCCACTGCTTGAGCTGGCGATGAGAGGAATGCAAGGACACACCCCCGTCAACACACATAGCTTTAGTTGCCTTCTGGAACTCTCGATCACTGGACTCTTCATCATCCTCATCATCACTCATATCATCTCCTTCTTTCTTCTCACGGCCTATAGCCAGTTTTTCCCTCTGCTGCGGGGCCTTGCCACGGCGGCCTCCTCTACCACCATGGCTCTTCCCGGCAGCACCATCTTGGCCTCTCTCCTTGTCACGCTTCTCATATTCAGCCTTCTGCTTTTCAGCAAGCTGCTCAACCTGGCGGCATTCTTGGAGATCATGACCTTTGGTGCGGTGGATTTTGCAGTATTGCCCGTCGGACTTCCCGGTTTTCTCTGCCGCCGCGGCCTCCCGGCAATCAGCGCACGCGGGAGCTCCCTTGCCGGGGGCCTCAGCCTTGGCCTTCTTGCCGGGACTGAGATTACAAGAGCTCTCAACGGCCAACACTGCCTTTCCCTTACGCTTCTTTTTGCGCCTCCGACTTCTCCCTTTCGGGCTAGGGGCATCATCGTCTTCATCTGAGTCGACTTCGACGCCAGCCTCCTCTCCGGGGAGTCGCCTTCCTTCCTCAGCACGAGCACACTTGTCCACCAATGTGTACAATTCATTGACGGTCTTGGGTAGTTTAACATTCATCTTGGCCCGCATCCTCCTGTTGCGCATGTTCGAATGGAACGCGGCAATCACGGTTGCAAGGTGTATCTCTGGAATATTGTGGTGTACTCGACTGAATCTCCGGATGTACTTCCGCAAGGTTTCCCCCTCCTTCTGCGGAAGGACTTGCAGGCCGCTGGGCTGTCCTGGCTCCTTGTGGCCACCTGTGAAGACGCCGACAAACTCGTTGCACAAGTCAGCCCATGATGAAATAGAGTTCTCCGGCAGGTGCATCAGCCACGATCTCACATTTGGCTTGAGCGCCAAAGGGAAATAGTTGGCGAGCACCTTTTCATCTCTTCCTCCCGCAGCTTGAACAACTATCGTATAGATGCCCAGGAATTCCGCCAGGTTTAGCTTCCCATCGTATTTCTCTGTTAGTTCAGGCTTGAAAGCTTGGGACGATGGCCAGCGGACTTGTCGCAGCTCGCGAGTGAAGGCAGGGCACCGAACCTCATAAGGCAGGTACCCGCCAGCACTAGGCGCGGGGTCGCCAGCATCTGGGCCGTTGGGCCTGTCGGATTGGCGGTGTGCTTCCCGGCGTCGCTCTATGGTGACACGCGCGTCTTCCCTCCATCGGTCTTCCAGGACACGCCGCTGGTCCCGGTGATCGCGCAGACTGGACGAGACCATAGATGCTTCGTCGGGCTTATCGGCATGTGGAGCTCGTTGGGACTGCCTCTGGGTCTGTTGTGCGGAGGGGATTGCACCGTTGGCGCAGCCCCCTCGACACGACTGTCAGCCCGGGCCACCGTCGCCGTCTGCGGGCATCGCGATGGCTCTGCATATTGTGATTTGCTGGCTTCGACGAAGCTGATCAGAGTCTGGATGGTGGCTCTCCACTCGTCCATCTTGTCAGCCGCCAGCGGGAAATTTAACAGTAGCTGGCCCCGCGCCATTGCTTCCGCTGTCGTGGCCGGCATGGCTAGAGAGGTGGATCGCGACATCGCTCAATTCCTGGTGGAACCAAGAGGGGCGTCGCCGCATTCTTGTCGCCGTGCTTCGGTCGCCGGGGTGGTCGAACATGGAGGAGCTCGAACTTGCGGGTCTACAGCCCCGCTTGGCGCTCCGTCTTGCTCGTGGCCGACATGGCTAGAGAGGTGGATCGCGACGTCGCTCAACTCCTGGTGGAACCAAGAGGGGTGTCACCGCATTCTTGTCGCTGTGCTCCGGTCGCCGGGGCGGTCTGACGTGGAGGAGGTCGAACTTGCGGATCTATGGCCCCGCTTGGCGCTCCGTCTTGCTCGGGTCGAGGCGCGCGGCTAGCAGCCATGCCCGTGACATGCGCAGCTGGAGGATCACGGCTTGCCCCGGATTGGGCCCCGCTGTTGCGGCCGCAGCCACCAGTGCGGCGGGGAGGTGGAGACCGAACGTTTCCTCCTCCTGCTGCACTAGGGCCGAGCTCGCCAAAATATTGTTGTTGTTGCTCCTCTTCGGCATTCCTCGCTCCAGCTTTGGCCACGGGGGACACGACGGTGGCGCCGCCTGCGCCAGTCACGTCGCCCATGACGCCCACTTCACTCGTCGCCGCCGCGGTTCCAACGGCGTCCGCAGCTACGTGCGAGGGGGCCTTCGAAGTGGAGGGATGCGCGGTCGCTCCGGTCTTCTTGTTGGGAGCCATAGATGAAGGAGACGGCGATGAAAATCGACACGCTTCTCACGATCTCAGGTTCGCGCAAATGACGCTCCCCCTACCTGGCGTGCCAAAGATGTCGAGTCACGATGCACACGATCACCTATGGGGCCACATGCCCCTTTGTGGTTCGGCAGGGGTGAGGTCACGTTGCACAAAGAGCAGAGGTAATGAGACAGCATGACGACGAGACGCTGGTGTTTTACCCAGGTTCGGGCCGCTGGGAAGCGTAAAACCCTACTCCTGCTTTGGTGGATTGATCGGGGGAACACGAAGCACACACAACGCTCAAACCCGGCAAGGTAGCCTTCGAGAGAGCTGCTATGCGAGTACAAGTGTCCAAAGGTCTGAATCTTTAGCTAGGTTGCCTTGGGCCTCCTTTTATAGCTCAAGGGGCAACCACAGTGGCAAAACAGACATTATCTAGTGATTAGATAGCTAACAGTGCTATCATACCTAACTCTGGCACTTAGGACAAAATGCCATAAATGCTAGCCTAGGGGTTGTGCGGGGGTGCATCCTCAGCAAGCTTTTACCACCACTTTAGCTAACTATTGCCAAATGTCTTGACACGCCTCTGGACGGGTGTCACACGGGCATAACTTGTCTTCCAGTGAGTCGCCACGTCCTTAGCAAGAGCCACTTAGCCACCTGAGGGCTCGACACCGCATCGACAACTGACTTGCGTTGCGATGTGGTGGAGCGGTGGTTGATCGGCTCGCGCATGCCGGGGGATGGCTTGCCGGGTCTTCCTGAAGATGTGCACGCCTCGGTCCCCGGCAGGCACCGAGGACGTGGCTGGCGCGGTTCGGGCCCGTTCTGGTCCGTTGCATCGACCTTGCCGGTGTTGCTTGGCCAGCGTAGGCTGCTTCTGCCGGAGTCTTGGTCTTGGATACTGGTTCTGTCTTCTTGATGCGCTCCTTGATCTCACGTCGAGCGGCTTCTCTGGCTTGGACTGGTTTATGTTGATGGGTTCTGCTACTACTGCCTGTGCATAAGTCAGGGGCACTGGGTACCCCAGTCCTAGTGCACCGACACCAGATGGCACTCGACAGGCCAACCCCAGTGTCACCAAGATATGGGAAAGTTGTGAAGCCTATCAGGCTTATATGGCATCAGCCCAAGGCACAGCTGTAGAGAATGCTGATACTGAAGCTCCTCCTTCCACTTCGAAGCCAAAGAGAAAGTCTAAGGCTTTGAATCCCAAAGAACCAAAGGCTTCAAGGGTTGTTGCTGCCTCCTCTTCTCCTCTTCGCTTGGCCCTTATCTTATCTATGGAACTGGTCTTGGAACAACAATAGAGGTGGATGATGGTTGCGTGAATGCATGGTAGAGTAGATGGCTGATACGTCTCCAACGTATCGATAATTTATGAAGTATTCATGCCACGTTTACAATAATTTTATATGGTTTTGCTGCACTCTTATATGATTTGACTAAAACTAACCCGGACTGACACTGTTTTTAGCAGAAGTACCATGGTGTTATTTTTATGTAGAAATAAAAGTTCTCGGATTGGGCTGATAATTTATAGTGCTTTTTATGTACCAAAAGAGACCCACGGAGTACCAAAGATGGACCAGGGGGTGGCCGAGGGAGCCATGAGCCTGGGGCATCCACCCCCTCCCGAGCTCACGGGGCCCTCGGACATCCCTCTGACGTGAAACCAACGCCAAAATTCCTATATATTCCAAAACCTCCAGAAAGAAACCTAGAACTTCCGCGTCGCCGCTACAAGCCTTTGTTTCAAAGTAATCTCATCCAGAGCCCCTTTCCGGCATCCTGCCAGAGGGGGAAATCATCATCGGAGGCCATCTTCATCATCCCGGCGGCCTCCATGGCGAGGAGGGAGTAGCTCACCCTCGGGGCTGAGGGTATGTACCAGTACCTATGTGGTTGATCTCTCTCTCTCTCTCTCTCTCTCTCTCTCTCTCTCCCGTGTTCTTGAGTTGGCACGATCTTGATGTATCACGAGCTTTGTTAATATAGTTGGATCATACGGTGTTTTTCCATCTCTATCTTGTCGTGATGAATTGTGTCTTTCCCTTTGAGGTTTCATTGCATTGGATTGAATACTTTGGATTAGAGAATACTTGATGTATGTCTTGCATGTGGATACCCGTGGTGACAATGGGGTATTCTATTCAGTCACTATATATTTTTTGGTCATCAACTTGCGGATTCTTGTGGTGACTTTGGGGTGATCTAGGCACATAGGTTGATGCACATTTTTGTCCTACTTTCTCCAATAGAAACTTTGGGGTTCTCTTTGAAGATCTTTGTGTTGGATTCAATATGATGGATCTGAAATTGTTTGATGCATGTCGAATAATTAACTCATGGATACTTGCGGTGACATTGGAGTTTCTACATGACATTAGAGTTGATTGATGCATATGATTGGTGTTATTCTAGTACAAACTCTAGGGTTGTTTGTGACACTTATAGGGATGACTCAATAGATTGATCGGAAAGGATAACTATGAGGTGGTTTTACTACCTACAACATTTTCATCTTATGTTATCCACTAGATAGGAACTTTGGAGATTCTTTGTTGCACGTTGAGGGATGGTTATATGATTCAGTTATGTTAGCACTATTGAGAGATTGCACTAGTGAAAGTATGAACCCGAGGCATTGTTTACAAGCATTGTAACACCATTTGTACTCACTTTTACCAATTACTACCTTGCTGTTTTATTATTTCAGATTACAAAAACTTATATCTACTATCCATATTACACTTGTATCACCATCTCTTCGCCGAACTAATGGCGGCTAGGGTTGATAGTGCTTATATGAAGGCCTCCAGGTATCTCCTGCGTTGATGTATGGTCATCCAAGGGCTCAAGATGAGCCTTCTATTCTGCCAATCCTTTCATTATGAGCCAAGGATCATGTGGGAACAATTGGGGATGAAAATGATGAAGAATCTCATCTGTAAGGGCAACTTTCGGAGTTGTCTGCATGTCAAATGAACATCAAAATGACCGCAGGAAGACGTACGGAACGCCGTATTTTGATCTGACCTCCTCAGGTAAAACGGTCGCATTTCTTCATACGAAATCGGATTTTGACGTTCTTGGGCATTGGATTTGTATGAACGATGCCCATCCAATTATGGTCTTGGATCTTGAGCACTTTGGAAAAATGAATTTTTTCGACCTTCGAAATGGCTAAGTCTAACCCGTGGTTGACTATGTATTGAACCCATCCTTGGTGCTGTCATCGTGGTTGGTCCTAGGTTGCTCCAATACAGCTATAAACACAAGAAAACAAAGAAAACCAATGAAAACCAAATAAATACACAAATGTGCAATGCTCCCAACTGTAAGTGCAAAAACCAGTAATCATGAATAATGGACACATATTTGGTTCAATGGGACATAGTATATAGAGAGAACATGCAATATATGAGCTCTAAAAATACGTGAAATATAGAGCCATCAACCTCTCCACGCTTACACCTTGATCTTCCTCAAGTAAGAAGGTTGAGTACCAAAAGCTCACTCTTACCAACTCTAAAGCTTACATTGAACCAAAACCCATAGGTGATATCCATGTTCATCGTGCAAACATGCAAAAGTTAACTAGGAAGGGAGTAATACAAGTTATCCCCTTATTTCGATTGCCATGGAGGTTGAGAAAGAGTAAAATATTTTTGTGGATCCCGAGTTCCCATTGCCAAAGGTTTAGAGAAGGGGTCAATATTATGTTACAAACAAATCAATTACTTCCATAGACTAAAGAAATCAAGCATTAGTGATCGCTTCAAAAACACCAACCCCAGGCATAGCAGGTACAATAGCAAGATCACTGGTCTACGTTATTCAACCGCTCAACTACCTACGTAGCATTGACACAAGCCTATGCCTCACATGTAAGGTAAAGATATACAAATGGTTGAGGTTTTGAGAAGTCAAAAACAAAGAAAGTCTTGCATCAATGTAGCTGACCATTAGGCCATGGAGAAGGCCTTATGATCGATGTTAACGCAAGGAGTAGTGATCGCCATGCAACTAGGATGCACATAGAGCTATGAACATATGAAAGCTCTCCTATGTTCTAAGTGGGGGTGCATCCAACTTGCTTGCTCATGAAGACCTCGAGCATTTGAGGATGCTTGTCATCGGAATATACAAGCCAAGTTCTTTAGTGTAGGTTCCCCAAAAGTATGGAAGATTAAGCTCATGAAACTTTCTGCTTGACAATCCATGAAGTTGTCCTTGATACGTCTCTGTCGTATCTATAGTTTTTGATTTTTTCATGCCAATATTATACAACTTTCACATATTTTTGGCAATATTTTATATGATTTATTAGACAAACCTATTGATCCAGTGCCTAGTGCCAGTTCCTATTTGTTGCATGTTTTTGTTTCGCAGAATATCCATATCAAACAAACTTCAAACGCGATAAAAAAATTCGGAGATTTTTTTTTGGAATATTTGTGAATTTTGAGAAGTGGAATCAACGCAAATGGAGGCCCACAGCCCCCATGATACATCAGGGCGCTCCCCAGGGCCCAGGCGTGCCCTGGTGGGTTGTGCTCACCTCGTATGTCGGTTGGAGCTCTTCTTCGGGCGCAAGGAAGCTAATTTTTGGATAAAAATCCCCTCAAAATTACAGCCCGATCGGAGTTACAGATATCCGGGAATATAATAAACAGTTTTCGGCCAGAAAATAGGAACGTGAAACAGAAGAGAACAGAGAGGGAGATCCAATCTAGGAGGGGCTCCTGCCCCTCCGCCGCCATGGAGGCCATGGACCAGAGGGGGAACTCTCCTCCCATCTAGGGGGGTGGCCAAGGAAGAAGAATAAGGAGGGGGGCTCTCTCCCCCTCTCCCGGTGGCGCCGGAACGCCGCCGGGGCAATCATCGTGATGGCGATCTACACCAACAACTTCGCCGACGTCAACACCAACACTCTCCGCCTCTATGCAACGGTGTAACACCTCTCTTCCCCGCTGTAATATCTACTTAAACATGGTGCTCAACTCCGTATATTATTTCCCAATGATATGTGGCTATCCTATGACGTTTGAGTAGATCTGTTTTGTCCTATGGGCTACTTGATGATCGTGGTTGGTATGAGTGTATATTTTATTATGGTGCTGTCCTACGGTGCCCTCCGTCTCGCGCAAACATGGGAAATCCCCACTGTAGGGTGTTGCAATGTGTTCATGATTTGCCTATGGTCGGTGGCGTGAGTGACAGAATACACAGACCCGAGTAGGTGGGTTGTTGCATATGGGAGTAAAGAGGACTTGATAATTAATGCTATGGTTGGGTTTTACCTTAATGATCTTTAGTAGTTGCGGATGCTTGCTAGAGTTCCAATCATAAGTGCATATGATACAAGTAGAAAAAGTATGTCTGCTCATGCCTCTCCCTCATGTAAAATTGCAAGAATGATTACCGGTCTAGTTATCAATTGCTTAGGGATAAATAACCTTCTTGTTTGACAAAAGCGTTCTACTAAACAACTAACTTTTATTATCTTGTAATTTACTCTTAGTTTTATTCCCGTTAAGTACTTCTAGTTTTATTCGTGCAAACTTTCCTATCACCTACAAACTAGTTTCATACTTGTTCTAGGTAAAGCAAACGCTAAAGTGTGCGTAGAGTTGTATCGGTGGTCGATAGAACTTGAGGGAATATTTGTTCTACCTTTAGCTCCTCGTTGGGTTCGACACTCTTACTTATCAAAAAAGGCTACAAACAATCCCCTACACTTATGGGTTATCAAGACCTTTTTCTGGCGCCGTTGCCGGGGAGCAATAGCGTGGGGTGAATATTCTCGTGTGTGCTTGTTTGCTTTATCACTAAGTAATTTTTATTTTCTGTTATTAGTTGTTTTATATCTTTAGTTATGGGTATGGAACACGAAACACCAAAAATATTAGTGGTACTTGCTACTCATGAAGATGGGGAACCTCCTAAAACCCTCGATGCTAGTTATGTGCAAAGTATTAAATACTACTTTGATAATCCTGAGAAGACCCCATTCGACTTCATAATGGGAGTAATGTTGGATCAACGTAAATACTTTAGAGATTATCGCTTGACCCAAAAAGGGAAATTGTTATGGGATCAAATTCATATGTTGCATTGGTATGCTCGGGAGCTATGCTTGAGATATGATATTACTTGTTGCTCTAGGATGAATGCTGCACACCTTCCCTTTTCATGCAAATTTAATGATAATGAAACCTTAGCTTCTTATGCTAAAGTTATTTATGATTACTATGATGTGGAACGAATAGAAGAATTTGTTGCTTTTAAAGGTGCTTATGAAGTTGCTTCTTTGATGGAAAAGTATGATGATGTTTCTTACGAATCTGAAAATCTTGCCATACTTACATATTGCTATGAGAATTATGATTGCAATGCTGATATTATTGAATTTATTGAAAGAATGTCCGCTGCCTTGGAAGAGACTAACATTTTGCAGGGACCTATGGAAGAAGAAGTTGCTGAAATTGTGAGCTCATTAGATGAAAAAGACGAGGAGGAGAGCCAAGAACAAAAGGAGGAAGAGCGGATTAGCTACCCGTGCCCACCTCCTAATGAGAGTAACTCTTCAACTCATACATTGTTTAATTTCCCTTCGCACATACCGAAGGATGAATGCCATGATGAATGCTATGATGATTGCTATGATCCCTTGGATTCGTTTGAAATATCCCTTTTTGATGAACTTGATACTTGTTATGCTTGTGGACAAGATGCTAATATGAATTATGCTTATGAAGATGAACTTGCTATAGTTCCTTATGTTAAGCATGAAATTGTTGCTATTGCACCCACACATGATAGTCCTATTATCTTTTTGAATTCTCCTAACTACACTATATCAGAGAAGTTTGCTCTTATTAAGGATTACATTGATGGGTTGCGTTTTGCTACTACACATGATGATTTTGATGAATATAATATGCATATGCTTGCTGCTCCTACTTGCAATTACTATGAGAGAGGAACGACATCTCCACCTCTTTATGTTTCCAATACTATGAAATTGTAAGAAACTGTTTATACTATGCATTGGCCTTTACTTAATGTGCATGAATTGTTCTTGTATGACATGCCGATGCATAGGAAGAGAGTTAGACTTCGTTGTCACATGATATATATCACTTTGTGCTCACTACTAAATTACAAATCATTGTTAATTAAAATTGGCTTTGATATACCTTGGGATCCGGGTGGATCCATTACTTGAGCACTTTATGCCTAGCTTAATTGCTTTAAAGAAAGCGCTGCCAGGGAGACAACCCGGAAGTTTTAGTGAGTCATTTATTTGTGTTTTGTGCTTTTATAAAGTTTAAAAACAGAAAAAATATAGAGGGGAACCTAAAATTTCACAAAAGGAAAGGTGAAAGTGAGAGGAGATGATGAGCATCGTTGAAGTGGGGGCTAGCCTTGAACTTTTGTTCATGCCCATGGAAACTTTGTGAATCTTGAATCACGGAAACTTTTCCAACAAAAATAATTATCCCCTTCTACAAATCCATTGTATTATAAAAATAATGTGCCAAGATTTACCTTTAGGATGTGTGAATTGCTTGTTTGATGTGTGTGCTGTGCAAAAACAGAAACTTTTGCCGTAGTATTGAACTTTCATATTTTACTGGAGCGTGCAAAAATTCTGAAATTTTTAAACAGTACTGTTATGCAAATCAGTTATCACGTACTAAGTTTTCAGAATTTTTTGAGCTACATAAGTATACGTCTCTACAAATCTTTACAGACTGTCCTGTTTTTCACAGATTGTTGTTATAGCTGTTTTGCGTGCTTATGTTTGAATTCTTGTTGAGCCCCATTGACTTGGGAGCCATAGAATTGTGATAGCATACAGTGGGTAATGTTAGATTATAATTATGCAATAATGTTATGGCAAGACATGATGGGATTTGGTGTTATGTGTACTAACGGATCTCACGAATTTTCTGTTAAGTTTTGTGTGATTGAAGTTTTCAAGTTTTGGGTGTTATCACGATGAGAAGGAATAAGGAGCAGCAAGAGCCTAAGCTTGGGGATGCCCAAGACACCCCAAGGTAATATTCTAGGAAGACTCAAGCGTCTAAGCTTGGGGATGCCCCGGGAAGGCATCCCCTCTTTTATTCCAAATCATCGGTATGTCACTTGGAGCTATATTTTTATTCATCACATGATATGCGTAAATCTTGGAGCGTCTTTTGTGTTTACTTTTCACTTTTATTTTATGCACCATGCTGGTATGAGATAGTCCATGGTTGATTTATAGAATGCTCAGTGCACTTCACTTATATCTTTTGAATATGGCTTTATAGAATGCTTCATGTGCTTCACTTATATCATTTGAAGTTTGGATTGCCTCTTTCTCTTCACATAGAAAACCGTTATTCGTAGAATGCTCTTTTGCTTCACTTATATTTATTAGAGCATGGTATTTTGAAGAAAGAATTAAACTCTCTTGCTTCACTTATATCTATTTAGAGAATCAATAGGAATTGGTCATTCACATGGTTAGTCATAAAATCCTACATAAAACTTAGGGATCACTGAATATGATACGTTTGATTCCTTGCAATAGTTTTGCGATATAGAGATGATAATATGTGGGAGGTACTAGTGGATGATCGTGTTTAGTAAGATATTGGTGTTAAGGTTTGTGATTCCAAAGCATGCACGTATAGTCTCCCGTTATGCTAGGAAGTTGGAGCACAATTTATCCTTGATTGTCTATCTTTGTGTGAAGGTCGGGGGCGCGCGATGGTTAACTCCTACCAACCTCCCCCCTAGGAGCATGCGTAATAATACTTTGCTTCCAGAGAGCTAATAAAACTTTTGCAATAAGTATGTGAGTTCTTTATGACTAATGTGAGTCCATGGATTATACGCACTCTTACCTTTACGCAATTTGCTAGCGTCTACGGTACCGTGCATTGCCCTTTCTCACCTCGAGAGTCGGTGCAAACTTCGCCAGTGCATCCAAACCCCGTGATATGATACGCTCTATCACACATAAGAATTATTATATCTTCCTCAAAACAGCCACCATACCTACCTATTATGGCATTTCCATAGCCATTCCGAGATATATTGCCATGCAACTTCCACCGCCTCCGTTTTGATGACTTGAGCATTCATTGTCATATTGCATTACATGATCGTAAGATAGCTAGAATGATGTTTTCATGGCTTGTCCGTTTTTTGATATCTTTGCTATGCTAGATCATTGCATTCATATAGGGTCATACTTTGTTCTACTATCATTGTAATAATTGAGTTGTAAGTAAATAGAACTGTGATGATCACCATTATTCAGTATTAAAGCATGCCCCAGTGATGAAAGGGTGATGGAAACTATGATTCCGCCACAAGTCGGGATGAGGCTCCGGACAAAGAAAAAAAAGAAAAAGGAAAAAAATAGAAAAAAGAGAAAAGAAAAAAAAGGAAAAAATGAAAGAAGAAGGAATAGGGGCATGCTAATTCCACACTTGTGCTTCAAAGTAGCACCATGTTTTTCATATAGAGAGTCTCCAATGTTGTCACTTTCGTATACTAGTGGGAATTTTTCATTATATATAGAGTTAGATGCATACCCACTTAGTTTTCATATTGAGCTTTCATACACTTATAGCTCTTAGTGCATCCGTTGCATGGCAATCCCTACTCCTCGCATTGAATTCTATTGATGGGCATCTCCATAGCCCGTTGATACGCTGAGTTAATGCGAGACTTTCTTCTCCACTTTTACCCCTTTGAAACCTACCACCATATTCTATTCCACCCATAGTGCTAAATCCATGGCTTGCGCTCATGTATTGCATGAGAGTTGAAAATGCTGAAGCGCGTTAAAAAGTATGAACCAATTGCTTGGCTGACACCAGGGTAGTACATGATTATTACTTTGTGTTAAGAAGACAGAGCATGACAAGGCTATATGATTTCGTAGGGATAGCGTTCTTTAGCCTTAATATTTTGAAATACATGATTGTTTGTTGGGATGCCTGAGTATTAATCTCTTTATGTCAAAACTAGACTATTGCTTTGAATCACTTTTGTCTTAATATTCATGCCATGATTAGATATATGATCAAGATTATGCTAGGTAGCATTCCACATCAAAAGTTATCTTTTTTATCATTTACCTACTCGAGGATGAGCAGGAATTAAGCTTGGGGGTGCTGATACGTCTCCATTGTATCTATAATTTTTGATTGTTTCATTCCAATATTATACAACTTTCACATATTTTTGGCAACATTTTATATGATTTATTGGACTAACCTATTGATCCAGTGCCCAGTGCCAGTTCCTGTTTGTTGCATGTTTTTGTTTCGCATAATATCCATATCAAACGAAGTCCAAACGCGATAAAAATTTACGGAGATTTTTTTGGAATATTTGTGAATTTTGAGAAGTGGAATCAACACAAACGGAGGCCCACAGCCCCCACGATACATCAGGGCGCGCCCCTAGGGCCCAGGCGTGCCCTGGTGGGTTGTGCCAACCTAGTACGTCGGTTGGAGCTCTCCTTCGGGCGCAAGGAAGCTAATTTTTGGATAAAAATCCCCTCAAAATTTCAGCCCGATCGGAGTTATGGATCTCCGCGAATATAAGAAACGGTTTTCGGCCAGAAAACAGGAACGTGAAACAAAAGAGAACAACGAGGGAGATCCAATCAAGGAGGGGCTCCTGCCCCTCCGCCGCCGTGGAGGCCATGGACCAGAGGGGGAACTCTCCTCACATCTAGGGGGGAGGCCAAGGAAGAAGAAGAAGGAGGGGGCTCTCTCCCCCTCTCTCCCAGGGGCGCCGAAATGGCGCCGGGGCAATTATCCTGATGGCGATCTACACCAACAACTTCGCCGCCGTCAACACCAACTCTCCCCCCCTCTATGCAGTGGTGTAACACCTCTCTTCCCTACTGTTATCTCTACTTAAACATGGTGCTCAACTCCGTATATTATTTCCCAATGATATGTGGCTATCCTATGATGTTTGAGTAGATCCGTTTTGTCCCATGGGCTAATTGATGATCGTGGTTGGTATGAGTGTATATTTTATTATGGTGCTGTCCTACGGTGCCCTCCATCTCGCGCAAACGTGGGGGATCCCCGCTGTAGGGTGTTGCAATGTGTTCATGATTTGCCTATGGTGGGTGGCGTGAGTGACAGAATACACAGACCCGAGTAGGTGGGTTGTTGCATATGGGAGTAAAGAGTACTTGATACTTAATACGATGGTTGGGTTTGGTTTTTACCTTAATGATCTTTAGTAGTTGCGGATGCTTGCTAGAGTTACAATCATAAGTGCATATGATCCAAGTAGAGAAAGTATGTTAGCTCATTCTTCTCCCTCATGTAAAATTGCAAGAATGATTACCGGTCTAGTTATCAATTGCCTAGGGACAAATAAACTTCTTGTTTGACAAAAGCTTTCTACTAAACAACTAACTTTGATTATCTTGCATATTACTCTTAGTTTTATTCCCGTTAAGTACTTCTAGTTTTATTCGTGCAAACTTTCCTATCACCTACAAAATAGTTTCATACTTGTTCTAGGTAAAACAAACGCTAAAGTGTGCGTAGAGTTGTATCGGTGGTCGATAGAACTTGACAGAATATTTGTTCTACCTTTAGCTCCTCCTTGGGTTCGACACTCTTACATATCGAAAAGGCTACAAACGATCCCCTACACTTGTGGGTTATCAGTGCTACTTTGAATCACAAGTGTATACTAAAATAGATAATGGTGTTTCTCCTTCTCTCTTCCTCACTTTTTCTTATTTTGTTTTCTTTTTTTCTATTTTTTTCATTTTTTGTGGCACCTTTGTGGTGCATCTTTTATTTTGTCTCACTTTTTTGGTAAGAGCAACAACTTACAATGATGAATGATACACTTTACAATGACTCACTTCAGCTGAATATAATCATAACTCAAAACTGAAAACTTGAGAGAAACTCTATATGATGAATGCTTCTTGCAGTGTAGCAGTATGTGCAATGATCCGGCATAGCATAGACATCAAGAAATGGACAAGCCATGGAAATGTCGAGCTAGCCAAACTGTGATCATGCAAGGCAAATGAAAGCATGTCTCTAATCATGTAATATAGTATGATGGTTGTGCATGGCGATATGCTCGGAATGGCTATGAAAATGCCATGTAGTTAGGTATGGTGGCTGTTTTGAGGAGACGAGGTGTTTTACGTGTAGGAGAACAAGAAAAAGGTCTCCCATGGGTTTGGATGTTCCTGTGAAGCATGCGCCAAGTCTCAATGTGAGAGTGGGCAATGCAGGGTACTGTAGAGGCTAGCAATAAAAGATAAACGGAAGTGCAAAGGCTTCGAACTTGCTTTAGTCATAAAGAACTCAAAACTACACAAGAGTATCACAATGTCATGTTGCATAAGACTCAAAAGCTAAGTACCCCGAGGGGATAGTTTGGTGGAGATTAAACATGTTACACATCCCGGATCAACTAAAGATGTTAGGTTCATCAGCAAAAAAGCCTCTACAATCATTCAATCGTTAATCAAGCCACCACTAGAGTCCCCAACTTATGTAATTAGGTCAATGAATGGCAACAGTCCAAAGGATTCCTTTATTAGGTTTTTGATAGAAGAACATGGCAATGTTTTTTAGAAGATAACCAGATTTCCGCAAGCTAAGTTAAACAAAGGCAAAGCAAGCTTGAACAAAATGCGGGACACACTATTGCACGAAAACCTTATGATAAAGAGCGTTGCACAAGACACTACACATGCAAAAGTAACATCCCCACACTTAGAAATAAACTAGGGAATTTTTTGAAAAGGAAGAGAAAATGCAGTTATTAAAAGAGAGCATGAGAAGTGGTTTTCTCCCTGAGTTTGGTTAAGCAAAGGGTTAGACACTTTTACCTTTGAGGTGCATATGACCTCTCTTCTAATAGACATGGACCTTGCTTCAGTTGATATCCTTGTTGCTGTCCGGTGGCTTCCCTCCAATAGAACCTGCTAGGACAAAACTAAAAAGAAAATGAAATATTTTTGTGCTTTTTGGATTTTCATTTTGTTTGTAGCACAAAGGATTAGTAACAGAAGTGATAAACGTAAGTCTCGCAATGACCGGTTCATCTACCTAAGAACCACACTTAAGTCGATACAATTTGCTAGAAGTGCATGCTATTTCTAAGTTGGCATGAAGTGTGTGTGAGAAAAGATATAGACCCTTACTTAAGGTGTGAAACTAACTACGAAGCAACTTTTATTTGAGCAAGGTTCATATTGAAAAACATTACCAAGCATTAGTCGGTGAAGTTCATCATAATGAAGCAACCAAGTGGCTTGTGTGGATCTTTTATGCGGTTGGCATCATACCATACACGTCACCACATAAGGTCCAAGTCCCTGCGAAAATACCATATGAAATAAAAACATCGTTTTGGCATATGAACGGAGTTCGTGTACCCAACCGGCAAAAAGAAGTAAAAGGAAACATAGTTGCAAAAGAGAATAATTGGCTACAGAGTTTTAGAGGTGATTAACAATAATTATAAAGCAAATAAATAGTTATAAAACACCTCGTCGACCACGTACATCGAAAACAAAGCACATGGAGGTGTTATTGCTTTCATACAGGCTCTCAAACGACCATTTGCGGTCGTATGGAACGTCGTCGTGCGTTCTGTCGATGTATGTCCAGCGTCACCCTTCGATATGGGCGCCCGTACGAGCGGCTTTCCTCGTACGAAATACCATATTTTACTATGGAAAATCTGATTGTCGTCGTGGACTTTGCATACGGGCGTACGTACGAGCGCGATCACTCGCACAGTACGCCGTCGTTCGCGGTGTGGAGATGCTCGTTTGTGGCCACCAGGTGATATGACCGCTCGTACGAGTGCGAGAGCTCACACAGTAGGCTGCCTTTTTCTCTAGACCTCTTGTTACTTGCGGCCATGAGCTCATATGGGCGCTTGTGCGTCCAGGACGGTCGTATGGAATACCATCTTTTCTCCTGGAGCTACAGAATTGCATGAAACTTTTTGCACTCCCTATTCACGTTAGGCACATGGAAATACTGCAATAAAAGTAAGAGGAGGTATGCAACAAAAACAGGCTACCATCATGCTATAATTTTTACCAATGAAAACTATATGAAACCAACTCTTATAGCAACTACTCAAAATGAAAATAAAAAGTGCCAATGCGATCATGAATGGATCTATACTAAAGACACAAAACTAAGAAAGACACCTATGGACTTTCGGGTTACCTCCTAGGGAATGCTTTCTTTACAACCATAGCGCTAGGCTTCGGTGCTCCGTAGGGTCATCCAAGGGATGTCGACCTCGAGTGTCAGGCCAAACTCCGACCGGGGTTTGGAGCGCCTCATAGCAGAGCTTGTTTGGAGTCGTACTCTCTTCCGGTGCACCGGCATCATATATGAAAATGCATACTCACTCCTTGGCAAGCACCGATGCATCCAGTTCAGTGGAGATGCTTGCAAGTTTAGTAGCTGCAACTTGACAATATTTTTATAACCAAGAGGATATGGAGTTATAAGGAAATCATAAACCTCTTCTTCTTCATCTTCAGTGTACCTGGGAATGTTAGTATGCAAATTTGCAAATTCAGTATCAAGGCTATTATCATATATAAGACTTTGCAATTTACTCTCCAAAGGAGGTCTCTGTAGAGCCTGCTGAAACTCGGCCCATATATCATCAAGATCAATTTTATAATATGTAATTTGGGGTTTGTCCAATATCGAGAAATCCACAGGTAGCGAGGATTAATCAGACATCCAGGTGGTTGCATCACTCTTTGATAGCTCTTTTAATGCAATAAACTCACCCTCCTTTTGTGCTATCTCATTCCTAAGATGAATACCAATTGGTGTTTCAACAAAAGGAGTCATCGAAGGCACATCGGGAACAATGCCAATATGTAGTTCATCTCTAACAATAAACTTTGAAACATCAGCCCTCACTACATCCTTCGATAGAGAATATTCAAGCATTGCTTCAATGGGTTCCATGGGAGCTCTAATAGAACATTGATTTGATAAATGATCATCGAGCTAGGCATTAATGGTGTCTAGAAATTTACCATGACCAGGAGGAGTTTCCAGACAATGTCCATTCCGTCCTTCATCTCTGTGTTCCTTCTCCGGCTTATCCCATAGACACACTTCTTGGAATGTGGTTCCATGAATATTTTTCTCCCATCGCTCGATTATCTCCTCAGATTCTTTTATGAGGTTGTGTTCCAGCAACATAGAGGCTTGGGAAGCAGCAGTCCGCTCCTCATAATCTTTAATTAAAGGGGCTTTATGGAGGTTGCTAGTAATACACCATTTATGAACTCTCCAACAAACCCATATATTTCAAGACCTCTTCATGTTGTAGAGAGTGCTCTTTCACTAGTGCAGCCACTTCCTATACAAACCGTTTTTACCCCCTTTCCGCGACGTAGTTTTAAGCCTTCACCTTGCCTGTATGTCTGATCGGGGCGGGGGGGGGGGGGCTATCCCACACGACACAGATAAATCATCCGCAATGCCTCCTCCAGTCACACACGCTGGGGAAAAAGGGCTCGTGTGTGATTGGGAGGGCCATCTCAAACAGATATATTTGAGAAATCGTGTGAGATGCACTCTGCATCCCTCGCAATGAATCCCAAACATATGTTTATGTTCGTATGATACATCACACACACTTTTCTGCAGAGCATCGTCTGTGGTAGGGGTGGCACACACGCTAGATATAATTTTGTCATTTGCGTTATTCAATACATCACACACGGTGCCTAGAAGAAACTGTTTGGCATAGGGATGTCCATCACACATAGTTTTTATGTGGAAATGTTTGTGCAAGGTGGCCTAACACACATAGTTGTCGGCCGGAAGTCATGTGTGATAGTTCACTCATCTAACATGCCAACTTTCTAGAAATCATGTGGGTTTGTTGAGGTCATCTCCCACGGTGTTGTTTGAGAAACCGTTTGCAATAGGAAAACCCAATAAGCAGCCTAATTGCCCTAATATTTATATTCAGTTTTGTAATAAAATTGACATTTCATATCAAGCACACAATATAATTAGTATTCATATTATGGCAACCAGGATATCATAATGGAAATACATAAGAGTACAACATCATATAGACTATACTACCTAGCTACCCAATGACATAACAGGACCAGGTTTCACATGCAACATCTAAAACCTTTGGAAGTAGCATCATAGATGGTAAATAGACAGATGAGTCTCGTCTAGAAAATTGTTGAAGCGGAAGGTGAATTTTGAGACTTCAATGGCGTTGAAGGTCCTTGCAACTTCAGGCCAGTGCATGTGGATGATTACCCGCCCATCATTCGTCCTCTTAAGGACGACTTCAAGATTATAGGGTGGGTATTGTATGAATACCTTCCTCGCCTCCTGACCATGCCGGTGGTTTGAGACATAAGCATTGATGAATGGCCTTGACAAGGACTGAAAACAAACATATGCATAAATATCTTTTCTGAAATTTGAAATGGCGCAAAGAGAAAAAGACAAGGTGAAAGAGATAGTACCATCTTATAGTTGACTGATGTCTTCTTCATTCTGGAGAAACATCTTGTTGTTTTTCGTTGCTAGTTTCTTTATCTTAACAATCTTATTGAGTTTCTTGATTTGACAGATATTCGTGGACACCTCATTTCCCCACATGCAAAATAGGTAAACAGTGGGTTTAAAACTCTTACAGCAGAACCTACTTGTGCAAGAACAAATTATTAAAAACCTATATATATTAGAATGGTTGCTACAGTTGCACAATAATGTGATATTAGCCAAAGAACCATGTATGTTCAAACCTCGATGGTAAACTTAAGTGTCTCTCATTGTTTCCCCCTGCAACATATATAAGATAGATATTTATCAGGTTATAAGTGAGACTTGACATACTATTGGTAAAATATTTTAACTAAAATTAAACACATTGCAGATCCAACAGATTAATTCGAGACACATGGAAAAGCCAGTTATCTAAACCAAGCGCGCCTAGAACTAGGAAATATAGCAATTGTATATGTTTGACATCTATTTAGTACATCCAAATTTGATTAATTTATCACATGCATAGCAATACAAAATTGCACCAACAACAATCGAACATCACATTGCAGAATTGAACCAAAGAGTTAAATTATCACCACACAACAAATGAACCAAACAGTCAACTTAGCACCACATTGCACAGTAGAACATACTAGAAGGTCAGATTGCATAGTAGCATTACATAGGACATTTCACTAGAATTTCTAAAGAAAAGGAAGTAGGAGCACATGTGATACATCTCCGTCGTATCTATAATTTTTGATTGTTTCATGCCAATATTATACAACTTTCACATATTTTTGGCAACATTTTATATGATTTATTGGACTAACCTATTGATCCAGTGCCCAGTGCCAGTTCCTGTTTGTTGCATGTTTTTTGTTTCGCAGAATATCCATATCAAACGAAGTCCAAACGCGATAAAAATTTACGAAGATTTTATTTGGAATATTTTTGAATTTTGAGAAGTCGAATCAACGCAAACGGAGGCCCACAACCCCCACGATACACCAGGGCGTGCCACCAGGGCCCAACCGCGAACTGGTGGGTGCTGCCCACCTCGTACGTCTGTTGGAGCTCTACTTCGGGCACAAGGAAGCTAATTTTTGGATAAAAATCCCCTCAAAATTTCAGCCCGATCGGAGTTACGGATCTCCGGGAATATAAGAAACGGTTTTTGGCCAGAAAACAGGAACGTGAAACAGAAGAGAACAGAGAGGGAGATCCAATGTAGGAGGGGCTCCTGCCCCTCCGACGCCATGGCGGCCGTGGACCAGAGGGGGAACTCTCCTCCCATCTAGGGGAGGCCAAGGAAGAAGAATAAGGACGGGGGATCTCTCCCCCTCTCTCCCGGTGGCGCCGGAACGCCGCCGGGGCAAGCATCGTGACGTCGATATACTCCAACAACTTCGCCGCCGTCAACACCAACTCTCTCGCCCTTTATGCAGCGGTGTAACTCCCCTTATTCCCACTGTAATCTCTACTTAAACATGGTGCTCAACTCCATATACTATTTCCCAATGATATATGGCTATCCTATGATGTTTGAGTAGATCCGCTTTGTCCTATGGGCTAATTGATGATCGTGGTTAGTATGATTGTATATTTTATTATGGTGCTGTCCTACGGTGCCCTCCGTCTCGCGCAAACGTGAGGGATCCTCACTGTAGGGTGTTGCAATGTGTTCATGATTTGCCTTTGGTGGGTTGCTTGAGTGACAGAAGCATAAACCCGAGTAGGTGGGTTGTTGCATATGGGAGTAAAGAGGACTTGATACTTAATGCTATGGTTGGGTTTTCCCTTAATGATCTTTAGTAGTTGCGGATGCTTCCTAGAGTTCCAATCATAAGTGCATATGATCCAAGTAGAGAAAGTATGTTATCTCATGCATCTCCCTCATGTAAAATTGCAAGAATGATTACTGGTCTAGTTATGAATTGCCTAGGGACAAATAACCTTCTTGTTTGACAAAAAGCTTTCTACTAAACAACTAACTTTTATTATCTTGCTTTTTACTCGTAGTTTTATTTCCCGCAAAGTACTTCTAGTTTTATTCGTGCAAACTATCCTATCACCTACAAAGTAGTTTCATACTTGTTCTATGTAAAGCAAACGCATTAGCGTGCGTAGAGTTGTATCGGTGGTCGATAGAACTTGAGGGAATATTTATTCTACCTTTAGCTCCTCGTTGGGTTCGACACTCTTACTTATCGAAAAAGGCTACAAACGATCCCCTACACTTGTGGGTTATCAACATGCAACAAGTAAACCAAACATGCTTAACCGGCGTAGCTAGCTGAACATACGTCCATAGTAATTAAGATAAAAAACAAGCTATTCCTCATGGTCAGAGATATCGATGATGATGGGCTCTTTAAACTTTGAAGAGGGCGAGGCCTCCATGTCGTGGGTGCCCTCCTCGTAGTGATGAGTGGCCCGAGCCTGTCTGGGCACCAACCTGCCAGCTCTAGAGCCGAGTTAAGCATGAGCACACTGAGAAAACACCTCGTAGACTTCGTTGAAGGCACCGGCCGCGCCCTCGAGAAAACACCATGAGCTGTCGTTGAAAGCGGCCAACCGCATGGCGGCGTCCGCGCATGAGGCATCATTGGTAGCCTCGACGGCGAGGTGCTGCTCCATGATCTAGGGGTCGGCACACATGGCAGCCATGGTGGCCTCGTCCGCATGTGCGGCTTCGATTTTCTTCTCCGCTGCCAAATGCTCCTTGAGATCCTGGCTATACTGCATGCACGACTGCTTTTAGCGGCAATTATTTGGAGGATGGGGCGGTGATTTGGATGGAAGTTCTCGCGCCGACGTTCGGGGGATGTCGAATGAAGGAGGAGAGGTGGGGGAGGGGTATGGGGGAGGTGTGGAGTACCTGACTAGATGCACGAGGCCGAGCAGCAGGAAGGAGCGTCGGCGACAAGGAGGTGGCGCTGCAAGCAAGCAGTGAAGGTTTGAACTTGGAAAGGAAGCATGAAGCAAAGAAAACGTGACTTTTGGTTGGTACGAGGGGTGGGGGTAGATATTTCCACGGTAGCCCATAAAATTTGTCCGGTGCAGCGAAAAACTAGCGCGCAAAGTCTTATCGGACACAGTCCCTTATTCAGAACTGTGTGGGATAGCTAAACATAACAAACGAATCCTATAGTTTACCCCATGTGTGATGAGTTTCAACATGCAAATTTTGGTCCCCAAGCTTCCGACGAAAGATATTGGATACTACATTGCACACGGTTCGTGCTAACAAATTGTGTGTGATGTACTTGAATTTCATTTTCATTTGGAAGACAAAATCTGTATATGGAGGCAAATTTCGATCCAAATTTCCTTGGTTACAGTGGTCACCCACGCCATTGGATAATTTAACATTACTTGCTAATTTGGGTACTATACAAAAGCGCCTACAACAAAGCCCACACTTACTTAATCGAGCAATTAAACAAAGGTGGTTCACCTAAACATTACTCTATCAAAAGACTATCGCTCTAAACAAAGACTAATATTCCGTGTGGCACTTGTCGATCTCCGCCGCCTCCTCCATTACCAGCTCGCGCTCGACGACCTCTAGGGGAAGGGGCTCCATGGCTTCCGTCGCTGCATACTCCGCACGTATCTCGGAGTCTGCGTCCGCCATATCATTGGAAAAGGCTGCCACGAGCCGGGCGTGTGCGGCTATGGTCCGGGCGATGAGGGCCACCAACTCGGCTAGGGAGGCCGCCGATAAATGGACGGCTGCTCGAGTGCTCTCAGCGATTGCCAGCTCTTCGGACGTGGGTTGTCAACCGGTATGGGAGAAGGCTGCTACTATTTGTGCGGTGACCGATAAAACCTGGGCGTGGGCGGCCTTAGCATAGGCATGGGCTATCGCCATCAGGGTTACGTCGACCGCCGAGAAACATACAGTTGCTGTGTCATTCTCGCCATTTGCTATCCCCATCGTGGATGTTTTTGACGCCATTTTGGCAGCAATAGCTACCTTTTTGGCTGTTGTGGCCGCCCTATCGGAGATTGCAGACACGCTGATGGATGTTGTGAGCGCGCTCATGGCTGATGCGGTCACGCTCGAGATGAAGTGGGTCGCAGAAGTTGCCCTCATGATGTGGATCCACGTCCCCATCTTTCACGGACGACGTTTGAACAGTAAAATGGGCTTGGGGTGCAAGTGTGGTTGACGCTCCGATGGTGGATTCTAGCCGACTAAGTTTTCGGCGTAAGCCATATATAAGAAGATTGGCCCAATATATTTTATACCACATTACACACGATTCATGATCATGAACTAGTTGTGATGTACTTGATTATTAAAACGAAAAATAAGGTTACATCAGCAAACGAAGGTGTTTGGATTGCAATAACATTTATCTACAGTGAACATGTAACTATAGGAGCTTCTGTTAAAATATGGAATTATCCAGGGTTTGTTTGGCCTTTTTATACATTAATTGAGTTTTTCATACATATAATGTGCATAGTTCAAATATGAACTGCAAGCACATGCTCCAGTGCTCCAAAATGGGTTTAAAAAGCATATATGTTTCCTTAGGTGCATGTTTAAGTCCCATGTAAGAAATGAGAATGAATTTCAAACATCTCAGCATTGCGGCTGATATATATATCCGTCGTATCTATAATTTTTGATTGTTTCATGCCAATATTCTACAACTTTTATATACTTTTGACAACATTTTATATTATTTTTGTGACTAACTTACTTATCCAGTGCCCTGTGCCAGTTCCTATTTTTTGTGTGTTTTTTGTTTCATAGAAATTCCATATCAAACAGCGTCCCAACGCTATAAAAATTTATGGAGATTTTTTTGGAATATATGTGAATTTTGGGAAGAAGAATCAATGCCACACGATGCCCGAGGCTTTCACAAGGCAACAGAGCGCGGCATGTGAGGGTGGCCTCGCCCTAATAGATTGTGCCTCCCCCTTAAGTCTGTTGGGGCCCTGCCATTGCCACAAGAAAGATAATTTCACGATAAAAATCCCCTCATAATTTCAGCCAAATCGGAGTTACGGATCTCCGGATATTTAAGAAACCGTGAAGGGGTCAGAAAACAGTCGCGAAAACAGGAGAGAAACGGAGAGAGAGATCCAATCTCTTAGGGGCTGCTGCCCTCTGGGAGCCATGGCAGCCATGGATCATAGGGGAAACTCACCTCCCATCTAAGGGGGAGACTAAGGAAGAGGAAGAAGTAGGGGGGCTCTCTCCCCTTCTCCACCGGTGGCGCCAGAGCACCGCCGGGGCAACCATCATGACGGTGATCTACACCAACAACTTCGCCGCCATCACCACCAACTCTCTCCCCCTCTATGCAATGATGTAAAACCTCTCTTCCCTGTTGTAATCTCTACTTAAACATGGTGCTTAATGCTATATATTATTATCGAGTGATGTGTGGCTATCCTATGACGTTTGAGTAGATTTCTTTTGTCCTATGGGTTGATTGATGATCGTGATTGGTTTGAGTTGTATGTTTTATTTTGGTGCTCTCCTATGGTGCCTTCCATTCCGGGCATATGTGGAGGATTCCTGCTGTAGGGTGTTGCAATACGTTCATGAATCACTTATAGTGGGTGGCTAGAGTGACAGAAGCATACACCCGAGTAAGGAGGTTGTTGCGTATGGGAGTAAGAGTACTTGATGTGTTAATGCTAAGGTTGGGTTTTACCTTAATGATCTTTAGTAGTTGCGGATGCTTGCTAGAATTCCAATCATAAGTGCATATGATCGAACAATGGAAAGTATGTTACTGTATCTCTCTCTCTCATATAAAACTGCAATAATGATTACCGATCTAGTTATCGATTGCCTAGGGACAAATCTTTCTCATGTGTTACAAAAAATCTGTCTACTAAACAACTAACTTGATTAATATTTATCTAAGCAGCCCCTAACTTTTATTTACTTGTTCTTTATTACCTTGCGAATCTATCTTTTACACCTACTAAGTACTTCTAGTTTCCTTCCCGCAAAGTAGTTTCATATTTGTTCTAGGTAAAGTAAGCGTTAGCGTGCGTAAAGTTGTATCGGTGGTCAATAGAACTTGAGAGAATATTAATTCTTCCTTTAGCTCCTCCTTGGGTTCGACACTCTTACTTATCGAAAAAAGCTACAAACGATCCCCTACACTTGTGGGTTATCAAGACCTTTTTCTAGCGCCGTTGCCGGGGAGCAATAGTGTAGCGGCTGATATTCTCGTGCGTGCTTGTTTGCTTTATCACTAAGTATTTTTTATTTTCTATTATAAGTTGTTTTATATCTTTAGTTATGGATATGGAACACGAAACACCAAAAAAATTAGCTTTACTTGCTGCTCATGGAGATGGGGAACCTCCTAATATAAAACCCTCGATGATGCTTATGTGGAAAACATAAAATACTACTTTGATAATCCTAAGAAATCCCCATTCAACTTGATAATGGGAGTACTTTAGGGATTAGCGCTTGACTCAAAAAAGGAAACACTTACGGGATCAAATTAAAATGTTGCATTGATATGCTTGGAATTTATGCTTGAGATGTGATTATACTTGTTGCTCTAAGATGGAGGCTCCACACCTTCCCTTTCAATGTTAATTTAATGATAATGAAACCTTGGCTTCTTATGCTAATGGTATATATGATTACTATGATGTGCAATAAATAGAAGAATTTGTTGCTTTTAAGGGTGCTTATGAAATTGCTACTTTGATTGAAAAGAATGATGCTATTCTTTACAAATCTAAAAAATTTGCCATACTTAAATATTTCTATGAGAACTATGAATAAAATGCCTATATTGATGAATTTATTGAGAAAATATATGCTGCCTTGGAAGAGACTAATATTTTGCAGGAACCTATGGAAGAAGAAATTTTTGAAACTGTGAGCTCATTAGATGAAAAAGATGAGGAGGAAAGCAAAGAACAAAAGAAGGAAGAGCTGATTAGATACGCGTGCCCACCTTCTAATTAGAGTAACTTTTTAACTCATACATTGTTTAATTTCCCTTTGCACATATCAAAGGATGTTTCCTAAGATAATTGTTATGATCCCTTGGATTCATTTGAAATATCCCTTTTTATGAACTTGATGCTTGCTATGCTTGTGGCCATGATTCCAATATGAATTATGCTTATGGAGATGAACTTGCTATAGTTTGTTATGTTAAGCATGAAATTCTTGCTATTGCGCCCACACATGATAGTCCTATTATCCTTTTGAATTCTCCCAACTACACTATATCAGAGAAGTTTGCACTTATTAGGGACTATGTTGATGGTTTGCGTTTTAATATTACACATGATGATTTTGATGAATATAATATGCATGTGCTTGCTGCTCCTACTTGAAATTATTATGAGAGTGGAACCAAATCTTCACCTCTCTATGTTTCCAATACGATAAAATTGCAAAAACTTACTTAGGCTATGTATATATTGGCCTTTACTTGATGTGCATGAATTGTTCTTTTATGACATGACAATGCATAGGAAGAGAGTTAGACTTCATTGTTACATGATATATGTTGCTTTGTGCTCACTACTAAATTACAAATCATTTTTAATTAAAATTGGCTTTGATATACCTTGGGATCCGGGTGGATCAATTGCTTGAGCACTATATGCCTAGCTTAATGGCTTTAAAGAAAGCCCTGCCAGGGATACAACCCATAAGTTTTAGAGAGTCATTTATTTCTTTTGTGTGCTTTTACAAGAACTAAAAACTTAAAAATAAAGTGGGGAACCTAAAACCTTTCAAAAAGAAAAGTGAAAGTGAGAAAGACGAGCATCGTTGAAGTGGGGGATGTCCTTGAACTTTTGTTCATGCCCATGGAAACTTTGTGAATCTTGATTACATCAACTTTTCAACAAAAATAATTATCCCCTTGTTAAAATCCATTGTATTATAAAAACAATGTTCCAAGATTTACCTTTAGGATGTTTGCATTGCTTGTTTGATATGTGTTGTGCAAAAACATAAACGTTTGCTATAGTGTTCAAATTTTTGCCTTTTACTGGACCGTGCAAAAATTCTGAAATTTTTGCACAATACTATTATTCAAATTTTTATTATGTCCTAATTCTTCAGAATTTTTTGATATACGGAAGTATAGATTTCATCTACATCTTTACAAACTGTCTTGTTTTTCACACATTGCTGTTATAGTTGCTTTTGGCAGCTTATGTTTGAGTTCTTGTTCAGCCCCATTGACATGGGAGCCATAGAATTGTGATAGCATACAGTAGGTAATGTTAGATTATAATTATACAATATTGTTATGGCAGGACATGATGGGATTTCATGATTATAGGGACTAACCTTTCTAATAAAAGTTTTGTAAAGTTTTGTGTGGATGAAGTGTTCGAAGATCGAGTAGGTATCGATATGAGAGAAATAAGGAGAGGCAAGAGTTCAAGATTAGGGATGCCAAAGGCACCCCAAGTAAATATTCAAGTAGACTCAAGAGTCTAAGCTTGGGGATGCCCCGGAGGGCATCCCATCTTTCTTCTTCAACAATTATCAGTATGTCTCGGTTTTTATTTTGTTCACATGATATGCGTAAATTCTTGGAGCGTCGTGTGCCTTTTATTTTCCTTTTATCAATGCACCATGCCGGTATGGGAAAGTCTATGGTTGATTTATAGAATGCTCTTTGCACTTCACTTATATCTTTTGAGTATGGCTTTATAGAATACTTCATGTGCTTCACTTATATCATTTGAAATTGGGTGCCTGTTTCACTACATATAGAAAACCGTTATTTGTAGAATGCTCTTTTGCTTCACTTATATTTATTAGAAAGTGGTATTTTGTATAAACAATTAAACTCTCATGCTTCACTTATACCTATTTAGAGAGTCATCAGGAATTGGTCATTTACATGGTTAGTCATAAAATCTTACATAGAACTTGTAGATCACTGAATATGATATGTTTGATTCCCTACAATAGTTTTGTGATATTAACATGGTAATCGGGGGTGCGCGATGGTTAACTCCTCCCAACCTCCTCCCTAGGAGCATGCAAGTAGTACTTTGCTTTGAAAGAGCTAATAAAACATTGCAATAAGTATGTGAGTTCGTTATGACTAATGTGAATCCATGGATGTATGCACGCTCACCACCTCATATTTGCTAGCACTAGTGCAGCCGTGTGCTATACAAACGGTTTTTAACCCCTTTCCGTGAAATAGGCTTAAACCGTCGCCTTGCAGGTGTGGGCGATAGGGGGCCTATCCCACACGACACGGAAAACCCATCGGCGATGCCTGCACCCGGTCACACACGATGGGCAAAAATATATCGTTTGCGATTGGAAGGGCCATCACAAACAAACATATTGGGGAAGTCGTGTGAGATGTGCTTAGCATTCCACACAGGGAATCCCAAAGGTACGTCTCCGTTCGTATTGCAGATCACGCACAATTTTCTGCATAACATCATTTGTGATAGGGCTGGTCATCACACACGATAGTTATAATTCTGTCGTTTGCGTTATTCAAAACATCACTCACGGTGCCTAGAAGAAACTGCTTGGCATTGGGCTGCCCATCACAAACACTTGCTATGTGAAAACGTTTGGGATTGGGTGTCCTAACGCACACAGTTGTCGACCAGAATTCGTGTGTGATTGCTCACCGATCCAACACGCCAACTTTCTAGAAACCGTGTGGTTTTTGTGAGGTCATCGCCCACGGTGTAATCTTAGAAGCCGTCTGAATACGAACCCCAATAATCAGCCTAATTCCTCTATTATTTATAATCCATTTAGTAATCAAATTAACATTTAATATCAGGCACAGAATATATTTCTTATTTGTGGTTACCGTGGGTGCTGGATGAATACCTTCCTCGGCTCTTGATCATACAGGTGGTTTGAGACGTAATCATTGGTGAACTTCCTTGAAAAGGACTGAAAACAAACACACGCATAAATATCTTTTCTAAAATTTGAAATGGCGCAAAGGGAAAAGGACAAGGTGAAAGAGATGGTACCATCCTATAGTTGACTGATGTCTTCTTCATTGTGCAGACAAACATCTTGTTGTATTTCGTAGTTAGTTTCTTTATCTTAACAATCTTTCTGAGTTTCTTGATTTGTCTAATATTCAAGGACACCTCATTTCCCCCACATGCAAAAAGGGTCGAACAGTGGGTCTAAACCTCTTACAGCAGGACCTACATGTGCAAGAACAAGTTATTAAAAACATTAATATTACTATGGTTCCTGAAATTGCACAATAATGTGCTATTAGCCAAACAACCATGGATGTGTAAACCTCGATGGTAAACTTCAGTGTACCCCATTGTTTCCTCCTGCAACATATTTAAGATAGATATTGATCAGGTTATAAGTAATATTTGGCATACTATCAGTGAAATATGTTAATGAAAAATAAACACATTGCAGGTCGAGTAGATTAATTTGACTGTGGGGGCCCCGACTCATAAGTCGTGATCACCGAATGCACGTGTATAGTGATCCCAGATATCAATGCTCACTGAACACACAGAAGCTTAATAACAAGAGTCTTACATCCATACTTAGCGTCTTACACAAATAAAGACCATGAAGGTAAAGTCTGACATAGATAGGGCCATGAAGGCCAGACAACAAACACATCTAGCAGCGGAAATCTTGCTCGAAAGCGTAGATCCATGCCATCTGCCTTAACCCTACAGGCATTCCGACTGGGAAGCGTCCTAGTTCGCATGTTCGTCACCAACGAACTCTTCACCATATTCCTGCTCTTCCATGCCAGGCCAATTAAATAACCAGTGGCAAGCCAATGAGTACTTTGAATGTACTCGCAAGCAACCCATATTTTTGGAACAAGGTATAATCAATGCATGACATAGCACTAACTCAGTAAGTTTTGCAGAAAGCTAATTTCTGAGTGCAATGACATGGTCAATAACTAATAAAAGCATGCATCATGAGGTAGCAGATATCCATATGAACAAGTTACAGATATCATCATAAGCAAGGGGTTGAACATCTCATGTTCAGTCATCACGTCAAGTCATCCGACTTAACTCAAGTATTATTTTTGTCACCAACACACACACACACCAGTTTGTGAAAACACTGGACGTAGTTTAAGCAGGACCTCCAACTGTCCATGACCGTGGACATGGCTATTCGAATAGTTTTACACTCTACAGAGGTTGCACACTTTACGCACAAGACTCGGGGAACTTCCGTGTCATCCACGACTCGCAGTATATTACATACCTGAGGTAAGCACCCGAACAATGCCTTTCCCCTGGCGATACAAAACAAAGAGTCCACTCATTGGTGCCATCCCTCATGATATACATCACACGTATCATCCATGAGGGCACGCAACGGTGTGCCCGGTGTCTGTGAAAACAACCCATGATCGTCCATTCTGGTACGACCCAGTATCGAGAGTGACCACGTCACTCCCGCCACTAGTAATGCGGGCTCTCTGCTTGTACCCACCAAGGTAATCAACAAAGCCCCGTCCCGTAAGAGGTATCGTGGTTGTACATGTAAGGTTGGGACGGTCAGCAAATCTTAAATCTAATCCGTTTTCGAAAACACACACATTCATGTGCTCCGGTACACCACTTCTTTATCAAGTGGTTACCTAGCTCATCGTCATCTCCTTCGCGCATTAGTGGCACCCGACAGGGCTTTCGAAAAGTCCTTGAAAACACTTTTGCTTCCGTCACCATGCATATCCCCATCCCATTTGCGTAGCATCTACTAAGCATCCTATCTACTCGCACCCACACAACCCTCCTAAGGACGTAGGGTCATGCACGATGCAAGTATCAACGAGAAGGTAACGGGGCAACCCACTGAAGTGGTCACCACATCATCATGATCAATATATCGAAAGTAAAGTGCTATATGCCATGCAATGAAAATGGTTTCTTAACATGGTCAAAGGCCTGCTTGCCTGGCTCAACAAAGTGTTCGGGGTCTTCAATGTCTTCGGGTCGAAATCCCTCGTCAACAACGCAATCTATCGTCGCGATAATAACGGCGATAATAAGAATCACAACAAAAACAGAGCACAAAACCCACTTCTAAAATGTTACCCTACTCTATAAAATACTATAATAGAAACTAAAAATATTTGTCTCTTGTTTTGAAGTGAAAAATATTTTGAAAACTATTTTAACAGAGGCTAAAAATATTTACAACTAGGTTTTAAATAAAATCACTTCATAAATTTTTTTCAAAAATTTACACAAGTGGCACTATTAAATTCTTCACATTATTGCAAGATTTTTGGTGGAAGAAGTTTTGGAATTGGACAAATAATTTTTTTCGGTGGAATTTTTGGGAAAAAATGCCGGAAAACAAAAAAGAAAAGGGGCACTGCGCCCTTTGGGCCAAACGGCCGCCCGATCCTGGCCCAGCTGGCCAGGCCAGCCCCGCTGAGCTGCGGGCGCGCGCGCCGCCATGTTTAAACCTGACACGTGGGCCCGAGCGTCAGCGAGAGAGAGAGGCAGGCGGGCGAGGTGGAGGCTGACAGCGGGGTCCGCCTGTCAGGTCCGCCGTCCACCTCTAGACAGAGGGAGGCGGGGCTCACCGTTGTCAGCAGAGGGCACGATGGCGGCAGGTGAGGGTGGGAATGGACTCAGGAGGCTGCCGCCGTTCGGGAGGTGCCAGAGTTGGTTGATGGGGAGGCCTGGGTCGCCGACGACGAGGTACCGCGGCGGAGGTGCTTCGGGAGGTGGTCGCCGTCGACGCTTCCGGCTCCAAACGATAGGGGATGAAGGGGGAAGTGAACAGGGAGGTGAGGGAGGTCTGATGTAAGAAGGAATGGGGCCGAAGGGGGCCTCTACCAGGAGATCACCGGAGTCCCGACGTGGCGGAGCTCCGGGTCGATCTAAGTGCAGGGGCTCCGGGAGCTTAAATGGGGGCATGGGGTGGTCGATTGGGAGGGAGAGAGAGGGTCCGGAGGGGAGAGACGGGCTAGTAGGCGGCTTAAATAGCCTGCCCACGGTCCATCGAGCGTTGGTGCGCCAACGAGGCCGTAGCCGAGGCCAAAAGGTGCGGGAGACGATATGGGTGAGTCCAGGGCGCTCCTGGGTTTGGTCTAGGCCAGGGGAGAGAAGAGAGAGAGCGGGGAGCTCGTGCGTGTGAGCTTGCTCACTGGCCAAGCCGGGCGGTGCTCGGCACGCGCGGGAGGAGGGAGAAGGAGGAGGAGAGAGGAGGGGGCCGACAGGCTGCCGTGTCCCGAACGCCGAGGCAGCCTCGGGGGACACAATGGAGGGGCTCGAGGCTGTCGGGGCTGGGGATTGGGCGGCGGCTACAGTGCGGGTGCGCACTGTAGTGCGCTTCAGAGCGCCCGTTTGGAATGCCACGACATGCCAACGGCATCCTGGGCACGGCCAACCCTGTCCAGTGGGTCCAGGGGGACATAAACAAGGTGGAAATGGCATAGGATGCTCTGGGGGCTCACTAGAATAAGAAGGAAGTGGAGAGAGAGGAAGATTCCTGCTGTCCAGTAGGGTAAATTGGGGTTTTACCCCACTTAATCACTGAACCAGAGTTGGGTTTTCTTACTAGAGGTGAAATGCAACAATGTGGGACTATGGTAAAAATTTGGGGGCAAGGAGAACAAGTTAAGAGGTGAAAACATGATTTTTACCAATCTGCCAAAAGGTGTTTGATGTTGAGTCGGGCAACTAAAAGAAGTTTGCTTGCCATGAGGTTTAACAGGATCAAATAGAAGGTAGACATAAGGTTGATCACCAAGTTTGAGCTTGATTGAAGAAAGTTTACAATGTACACTTTGTAAACCCTAGAAACTAACAGAATCAGGTTTCTGTAGATCTAGGCATGCTAAACTAATCTTCTAAATGCACCACTTGGTGTAGAAGCAATATTTAGGGATTCGAACATGTCCACAAAGTTTGAGGTCAATAGGAGAAATATCACAATGTAAAGTTGTTCAAATTTGAATCAGGACAGGAATGATTTTAGGATAATTTGGTGAATAAAAACAATTGGAATTGAGATGAAACTTTGCAAGATCATCACATATATGATATGCGACTTGATGGAATTCTCCTGGATTTTATTGAGAATATTTCCTATAGAAATATTTCAAATTCTTGATTTAAGGAGAAAGGTTTTTGAAGGGTTTTGCCCATTATGTTGAACATGACCATGTGTTGAAACTCATATATATGGAAAATATATCTCCACTGAGTTTCGCTAATTTTTCTCAAATATTTTCATAGCATTTAAATAATTTTTCCCTAGGAAAAACCATTTCTGGCCTTAAGAAAAAGCCTTTAAATAAAATAGTAAAATAACCTTTAAAATAAATATTTGGTGTTTTTGGGAAGTCTTATATATATTAGGTTTCAAATAAAGTCTTTGGGGAAAAAGAATCCACCGAATTTGAGGACTTGTAGTGCAAACCTCAATTCAGGGTTTTTGAAAACCTAATTTGAATAAATCCTTTTTGGCCAAAATAAAATTTGATAAAAATAGTTTTGGGCACTATACACATGGCATGGTCATTGGGAAAGAAGTTTGGATCAAGGAAGATGAATATGGAGAGAAGGAAATCTTGAGTGCCAAAACACAATCAACCAAACAAGCAAACAAGCAACAATTCAAACAAGCACTTGCACTCGAAAAGTTTTCAATGGTTCCAATTTTTATAAACCATAGCATAGCAAAGGATACAAACACAGGGTGTGACAGACCTACCCCCATTACAAGAATCTCATCCCCGAGATTCCTAGGTAGCGCTAAAAAGATAAGGGAACTCAGATCTAAGGTAGTCTTCACGCTCCCAGGTTGCTTCTGCTTTAGTATGGTTGCTCCATTGGACCTTGAAGTACTTGATGGTGCGGCTTCGGGTGCAATGCTCAGCTTCATTCAAAATAGGAACTGGCCTCTCATGATAAGTGAGGTATGACTGAAGGTCGATGGCTTGATGGTCGATGTCCTTGTAGAGGTCGGGGCGGTTAGGAACTTGGAGACACTTCCAGAGTTGTGACACGTGGAAAACGTTGTGCGCATCGGATAACTCGGAAGGTAGCTCTAGCTGATAGGCAACTTCTCCTCGCCTTGCGGTGATCTTGAAGGGGCCGATGTTTCATAGTGCAAGCTTTCCTTTGACGTGGAAACGCTAGGTCCCTTTGAGAGGCGTGAGTCGGAGATAGAAATGATCTCCGTTGTTCAAGCTTACTTCTCAGCGGTGAGAGTCGGCATAGCTCTTCTGCCTTGTCTTGGCGGTCTCGAGACGTTCTCGGATGAGTTGAACTTGCTCTTCTGCTTCGCGGAGGATGTCTGGTCCAAAAACTAGTCCTTCTCTGGTTTCTGACCAGTTGAGGGGAGTGCGGCACTTGCGTCCATACAACACCTCAAATGGTGCCATTTGAAGACTCGACTGGTACCTGTTGTTGTAGGAGAACTCGGCGAAGGGTAAGAAATCTTCCCACTTGGATCCATATGCTAAAACACAAGCAGGAAGCATGTCTTCGAGTATCTAATTTACTCGTTCCGTTTGTCCTTCGGTCTGGGGGTGAAAAGCAATGCTGAAGGATAGCTTGGTTCCCATTGCTTCTTGAAACTTCTTCCAGAACCTTGAGGTGAATTGGGTGCCTCGGTCTGACACAATCTCCTTAGGAACTCCGTGAAGTCTCACAATACGCTCGATGTAAAGACTGGCTAGCTTGTTACCATCATAAGTGGTCTTGACAGGAATGAAATGGGCTACCTTGGTCAGGTGATCGACTATGAGCCATATGGAATCATGTCCTTTGCTTGACCTAGGCAAACCGGTGATGAAGTCCATCCCGACTTTGTCCCACTTCCATTCGGGTACTTTGAGAGGTTGCAACAATCCAGCGGGTCGGTGATGCTCAGCCTTGACTCTCTGGCATATGTCACACTTAGCAACAAAGGTGCCATTCTCCCGTTTCATGCCATGCCACTGGAACCTTGCTTTGAGGTCTTGGTACATCTTGGTTCCTCCAGGGTGGATGGAATATGGAGTGTCGTGGGCTTCTTGCAAGATCAAATTCTTGAGCTCAACCTTGTTGGGTACGCAAATGCGCTTCCCGAACCATACAACTCCTTTCTCATCCACTGAGAATCCTGGGGCCTTGCCTGCCTTGATATTCCTCTTGATGCCTTCAATGCTCTGGTGTCCCTTCTGAGCTACCTAAATATCATCCATCAAGGTAGGCCTTGCTTCGAGGTTGGCTAGGAATCCAGGTGCAACTAGTTCCAAGCCGAAGCTTTCTAGTTCTTCATACAGGGCGGGTAGCCTTTCCTTAATCATAGCATTCAAGGAACAAGCCTTTCTGCTTAAGGCGTCTGCTACCACGTTAGCCTTTCCAGGGTGGTATTGAACACTGAGGTCATAATCCTTGATCAACTCCAACCATCTTCGCTGCCTCATGTTCAATTCCTTTTGAGTGAAAATATACTTCAAACTCTTGTGGTCTTTGTATATCTCACATCGCTTTCCCAGAAGGTAATGTCGCCATGTTTTCAAGGCATGAACTACAGATGCCAACTCAAGATCATGAGTTGCGTAGTTCTCTTCATGAGGACGTAGCTGTCTGGATAGATATGCTACGACTCTGCCTTCTTGCATCAGAACACCTCCAAGCCCGGTTCTCGATGCATCACAATAAATCACAAACTCCTTGTGAATATTGGGGGTGGCAAAATCTGGGGCTGTGGTCAATCTCTTCTTGAGCTTTTGGAAGCTTTCTTCACACTTCAACGTCCATTCGAACTTCTTGTCCTTCTTCAAAAGCTGAGTCGTGGGTCAGGCAATGCTCGAGAATCCTTCGACAAACTTGCGGTAAAATCCCGCAAGTCCAAGGAAGCTTCTTACTTCCTTCACATTGCTTGGGGATTGCCATTCAGTCATGGCTTCAATCTTGGCAGGATCCACTGACAATCCTTCTGCAGTCAACACATGACCAAAAAATCCAACCTCATGCAGCCATAATTTGAATTTGCTAAACTTGGCATAAAGTTCATGCTCTCGAAGCTTGTCGAGGATTATTCTCAAGTGTTTCTTATGCTCTTCTTCTGACTTGGAAAAGACGAGTATGTCGTCGATGAAGACGACAACAAACTTGTCCAAGTACTCCATGAAGACTTTGTTCATGAGGTACATGAAGTAGGCAGGGTCATTGGTCAACCCAAATGACATGATCGTGTATTCATACAGGCCATACCGGGTTACAAATGTCGTCTTCGGAATGTCTCGGGGTCTGATCTTCAGCTGGTAGTACCCAGACCTGAGGTCAATCTTGGAAAACAAATTAGCCCCATTCAGCTGATCGAACATGTCTTCAATCTTGGGGAGTGGGTACTTGTTCTTTATTGTGACCTCATTGAGAGAATGGTAATCGATACAGAGTCTTATAGTTCCGTCCCTCTTTGACACAAATAGAATAGGTGATCCCCAAGGAGAGGCACTAGGGCGAATAAATCCTTTTCTGAACTGCTCTGCGAGTTGCTTCTTCAATTCAGCCAACTCTTCGGATCCCATTCTATAGGGCTTCTTATAGATGGGTCCAGCTCCGGGCATTAGCTCAATGATGAAGTCCATGTCGCAGTCAGGAGGCATTCCGGGCAGCTCATCAGGAAATACATCTGGGTATTCACCTACAACTGGCACTTGATCCAACTCAATTCCCGACAGATAGTTAGCCTGAGGGGCTTGAGCGGAGGCCGGGTTGGGGACATACTTGAATTCCACTCCTTGGCTATTGGTCATGGTGACAGTCCTCTTGGCACAGTCTAACAAGCCTTGGTGCTTGGTTAAATAGTCCATACCGAGGATCACATCCAAGCCTTCCAACTTCAGGATGATAAGGTCTACTAGGAAGTCTACCCCGTTGATGTTAATCTCAACTCCTTTACATCCTATTCTAGACTTCATGACTGATCCCTGGGTTTGTATCAACATATGACTACCCAGGGGTGTAGGCTTCATACCACTCTCTAGTGCAAACTTTTGAGTGACAAAAGAATGCGAAGCTCCACAATCAAACAGTAGGGTTGCTGGGGTTGAGTTGAGGAGGAACGTACCCAGTATGACGTCCGGGTCTTCCCGGGCTTCCTCAGCGGTGACGTGATTCACACGCCCCTTGCCATTGTTGGGCTGGTAGCGGGGAGCTGGATTACTTGGTGGTGCTCCATGGCCTTGACCTTGGTTGGGCGCATTGGGGTGTGGTGCATCTGGCTTCTTGTTGGGGCACTGCTTAGAGATGTGTCAAGGCTGACCACACCCAAAGCAAGTGACCTGACCATAGTTGTTGTTGTTGTTGTTCCTGCTGCTGTTGTTGTTATTGGGTTGTTGTAAGCTAGCCTGGGATTGGCATACTGCTGAGGCTGGTACCTCGGACGAGGTGCAGGAGGTCTAGCCTGCTCCGGCGGATAGGTTGGCTTGGCTGGGGCTGGTTACCAGGGGCGAGGCTTCTGGTTGATATAACTACCCTTGCAAATCGTCTTGCGCTTGCGAGTGTCGTCCATGGCATGACGCTTTTCTTCAAGCATGATGGCCTTGTTCACCAGGTCGAAGAATGTCCGACAGTCGCAGATAACGAGCTGATACTGCAGGGCTTGCTGGAGTCCTTCCATGAAGCGTTCCATCTTAGCGGCTTCAGTGTTGACATCTCCAGGTGCATACTTTGATAGTAGGTTGAACTTCTACATGTACTCCTTGACAGAGCCACTTCCTTGCTTCAGCGCTCGGAATTCTCTCTTCTTGATAGCCATGCTCCAAGAAGGAATGTGGGCGGTGCGGAATCCTTCCTTGAAGTTATCCCAGGTGATCACACGATCGCCTTGCATGACCTTGAACCCATCCCACCAAGCTCTGGTGGTACCTCCGAGGCAGTGAGAGGCATACAACACCTTCTCACGATCCTCATTGCATTTGACCAACGCAAGGAGGTCCTCAATGGTGCGGATAGTCATCGGCATCTAGGGGTTTAGCAGTCTCGGTGAAGGTTGGGGGCGAATTCCTCATGAACTCAGACAGAGTGGAGAGGCCATTGTCATTCCTGCCTTGCTGCTGGTTGTTCATGAGGACTTGAGCCATCTGCTGGATAGTATTAGTGTTGGCTTGGCGTTCCTCCTGGAGAACTTGGAGAAACTGAGCTATGGTCATGTTCTTCGGTGGAGGTGGTGGCGGGGGAATGTCACCTTGTGGCTGCTCCGGGTGATCTCCAGCGTGAGCAGCCCCACCATCTTCCTGTTGCTGGCTGGAGTTGCCGGCTTCAGGGTTGGTGAAGGAGCTGTTGCGGGTTGCAGTCACCATCATGTTTGGAGCATCCAAGTCGAACAACTAGACAAAGGGGAGGGAAAAGCAGCAATAGAGAGAGCGCGCCTAAGGGGGTTGGTATAGTGCAAGTGTGGTAAAACCAAGGTCGAAAGACCAACACATATATTAAGATAAGATAGATGATGGAGTCACTTACATGTTGCCTAAGGCAAAAGCGCGACTTGCATCGGAACACAAACAACAAAAGCAAACAACAAGCACACATGGTTTCATATGAACTATCACACGGACTCGACTTTGCATGAGGGGTACATGACTGATCCTACCCTAGGGTTCTCGGAGTCATGTGGTGGAGTGCTCTTCCTCCTGTCCAGGAGGGAAGGAGATTCGGTTGCTTGCTGGTATGGTGCCCATGTTTGCTATACCCGGAATGGGTGAGAGGAATCCAGAGGTTGCTACTCGTCCTTGGCCTAAGATGTCTGTGGTTTGGCGAAGTAGCTCTCGGGTGCGGTGAAGTTCCTGGCAAAGCTTCACGGATTCCCTAATCAGGTTGTGAGCCAGACTGTCGGTGGAGAGGCTGAAGTAGGTCTAGATCCTGAGCGGGGTGCCACCTTCCTTGGATGGAACCAACGTCTAACTTTCACCAATGTCATCCTTTCTGAAGGGTAGATAACGAGTAGCTGGCTCGTCGGCCATCTCTGGGATGATGTCTCGAAGGTGGATGAGTGCCTTGCGTGTAGCTGTCTCGACCGCAATCTCCAGGGTCTCCATTGGTGGTCCTTCAAATAACCAACTTGTCGGGCAGTCGTTCGCCTTTACGAACACCTCAACATGGTACTCCTTCGTGACGGCATCCACCCAGTGCTCGTGGTAGAGGAAAACGGGTGGCTGGCGAAACTGGCACTTCTCCAGGCTATCCTCAAGGAGAAGGGGAAAGCCGGATGCTAGGAGGGCTTCGGGTACGATGGCCATCTACAAGGTTTGAAGGGAGGAGAGTCAGTAAGGGTTTGAAATAGGCAAGAAGAGAAGAGAAGTACAGAAATTGTTACATAGCAACTAGGCACACTTTTTGAAAAGGGTTTTATCCTAACTAACATCTATGCTAACTAAGGCTTCCTACAGTCAGGATGGCTCTGATACCAGCTCTTTGGGGACCCTGACTCATAAGTCGTGATCACCGAATGCACGTGTACAGTGATCCCAGAGATCAATGCTCACTGAACACACAGAAGCTGAATAACAAGAGTCTTACATCCATACTTAGTGTCTTACACAAATAAATACCATGAAGGTCAAGTCTAACATAGATAGGGCCATGAAGGCCAAACCACAAACACATCTAGCGGCGGAAATCTTGATCGAAAGCGTAGACCCATGCCATCTGCCTTAACCCTACAGGCATTCCGACTGGGAAGCGTCCTAGTTCACATGTTCGTTACCAACGAACTCTTCACCATATTCCTGCTCTTCCATGCCTGGACAATTAAATAACCAGTGGCAAGCCAATGAGTACTTTGAATGTACTCACAAGCAACCCATGTTTTGGAACAAGGTATAATCAATGCATGACATAGCACTAACTCGGTAAGTTTTGCAGAAAGCTAATTTTTGAGTGCAATGACATGGTCAATTACTAGGAAAAGCATGCATCATGAGGTAGCAGATATCCATATGAACAAGTTACAGATATCATCATAAGCAAGGGGTTGAACATCTCAAGTTCAATCATCACGTCAAGTCATCCGACTTAACTCAAGTATCATTTTTGTCACCAACACACACACTAGTTTGTGAAAACACTGGACGTAGTTTAAGCATGACCTCGAACTGTCCATGACCTTGGACACGGCTATTCGAATAGTTTTACACTCTGCAGAGGTTGCACACTTTACCCACAAGACTCGGGGAACATCCGTGTCATCCATGACTCGCGGTATATTACATACCCGAGGTAAGCACCCGAACAATGCCTTTCCCCTGGCGATACTAAACAAAGAGTCCACTCATTGGTGCCATCCCTCATGATATACATCACACGTATCATCCATGAGGGCACGCAATGATGTGCCCGGTGTCTGTGAAAACAGCCCATGATCGTCCATTCCGGTATGACCCCGTATCGAGAGTGACCACGTCACTCCCGCCACTAGTAATGCAGGCTCTCTGCTAGTACCCAACAAGGTAATCAACAAAGCCCCATCCCGTAAGGGGTATCGTGGTTGTACATGTAAGGTTGGGACGGTCAGCAAATCTTAAATCTAATCCGTTTTCGAAAACGCACACACTCACTTGCTCCGGTACACCACTTCTTTATGAAGTGTTTACCTAGCTCATCGTCATCTCCCTCGGGCATTAGTGGCATCCGACAGGGGTTTCGAAAAGTCCTTGAAAACACTTTTGCTTCCGTCACCATTCATATCCCCATCCCATTTGCATAGCATCTGCTGAGCATCCTATCTACTCCAACCCACAGAACCCTCCTAAGGAGGTAGGGTCATGCACGATGCAAGTATCAAAGAGAAGGTAACGGGGCAACCCACCGAAGTGGTAACCACATCATCATGATCAATATATCGAAAGTAAAGTGCTATATGCCATGCAATGAAAATGGTTTCTTAACATGGTCAAAGGGCTGCTTTCCTGGCTCAACAAAGTCTTTGGGGTCTTCAAAGTCTTCGGGTCAAACTCCCTCGTCAACAACGCAATCTATCGTCGCGATAATAACGACAATAATAAGAATCACAACAAAAAAAGAGCACAAAACCCATGTCTAAAATGTTACCCTACTCTGTAAAATACAATATTAGAAACTAAAAATATTTGTCTCTGGTTTTGAAGTGAAAAAGATTTTGAAAACTATTTTAACATAGGCTACAAATATTTAAAACTAGGTTTTAAATAAAATCACCACATAAAACATTTTCAAAAATTTACACAAGTGGCACGCTTAAATTCTTCACATTATTGCAAGATTTGTGGTGGAAGAAGTTTAGGAATTGGACAAATAATATTTTTTTTCCTGTGGAATTTTTGGGAAAAATTGCCACAAAACAAAAAGGAAAAGAGGCACTGCGCCTTTTGGACCAAACGGCCGGCCGATCCTGGCCCAGCTGGCCAGGCTAGCCTGGCTGAGCTGCGGGTGCGCGCTCTGCCAGGTTTAAACCTGACGCGCGGGCCCCAGCGTCAGCGAGAGAGAGAGGGAGGCGGGCGAGGTGGAGGCTGACAGCGGTGTCCGCCTGTCAGGTCCGTCGTCCACCTCTGGACAGAGGGAGGCGGGGCTCACCGGTATCAGTAGAGGGCACGGCAGTGACAGGTGATGGTGGGAATGGACTCAGGAGGCTGCCGCCGTTCGGGACGTGCCGGAGTTGGTCGATGGGGAGGCCTGGGTCGCCGGCGACGAGGTCCCACTGCAGAGGTGCTTCGGGAGGTGGTCGTCGTCGACGCTTCCGGCTGCAAAAGGACCGCGGATGATGGGGGAAATGGTCAGGGAGGTGAGGGAGGTCTGATGGAAGAAGAAATGGGGCCGGAGGGGGCCTCTACGTCGAGATCACCGGAGTCCCGACGCGGCGGAGCTCCGGGTCGATCTAAGTGCAGGGGCTCCAGGAGCTTAAATGTGGGCGCGGGTTGGTCGATTGGGAGGGAGAGAGAGGGTCCGGAGGGGAGAGACAGGCTCGGGGGCGGCTTAAATAACCTGCCCATGGTCCACCGAGCGCTGGTGGATCGGCGAGGCCGTAGCCGAGGCCAGAAGGTGCGGGAGGCGATATGGGTGAGTCCAGGGCGCTCCTGGGTTGGTCTAGGCCAGGGGAGAGAAGACAGAGAGCGGGGTGCTAGTGCGTGTGAGCTTGCTCATTGGCCGAGCCGGGCGGTGCTCGACACGCGCGGGAGGAGGGAGAAGGAGGAGAGAGGAGGGGACCGACAGGCTGCCGTGTCCCGGACGCCGAGGCAGCCTCGGGGGACACAATGGAGGGGCTCGAGGCTGTCGGGGCTAGGGATTGGGCGGCGGCTACAGTGCGGGTGCGCACTGTAGCATGCTCCATAGCACCCGTTTGGCATGCCACGGCATGCCAACGGCATCCTGGGCGCGGCCAACCTTGTCCAGTAGGTCCAGGGGGACATAAACAAGGTGGAAATGGCATAGGATGCTCTGGGGGCTCACTAGAATAAGAAGGAAGTGGAGAGAGAGGAAGATTCCTGCTGTCCAGTAGGGTAAATTGGGGTTTTACCCCACTTAATCACTGAACCAGAGTTGTGTTTTCCTACTGGAGGTGAAATGCAACAATGTGGGACTGTGGTAAAAATTTGGGGGCAAGGAGAACAAGTTAAGAGGTGAAAACATGATTTTTACCAATCTGCCAAAAGGTGTTTGATGTTGAGTTGGGCAAGTAAAAGTAGTTTGCTTTCCATGAGGTTTAACAGGATCAAATAGAACGTAGACATAAGGTTGATCTCTAAGTTTGAGCTTGATTGAAGAAAGTTTACAATGTATACTTTGTAAACCCTAGAAACTAACAGAATCATGTTTCTGTAGCTCTAGGCATGCTAAACTAATCTCCTAAATGCACCGCTTGGTGTAGAAGCATTATTTAGGTATTAGAACATGTCCACAAAGTTTGAAGTCAATAGGAGAAACATCACAATGTTTTGTTGTTCATTGAATCTGGACAGGAATGGTTTTAGGATAATTTGGTGAATCAAAACAATTGGGATTGAGATGAAACTTTGCAAGATCATCACATATAGCATGTGTGAGTTGCTGGAATTTTCCTGGATTTTATTGAGGATATTTCGTATATAAATATTTCAAATGCTTGATTTAAGCAGAAAGGGTTTTGAATGTTTTTGCCAATTATGTTGAACATGACCATGTGTTGAAACTCATATATATGGAAAATATATGTCCACTGAGTTTCCCTCAATTTTCTCAAATATTTTGAAAGCATTTAAATAATTTTTCCCTATGAAAAACCATTTCTGTCCTTAAGAAAAAGCCTTTAAATAAAATAGTAAAATAACCTTTAAAATTAATATTTGGTGTTTTTGGCAAGTCTTATATATAGTAGGTTTCAAATAAAGTCTTTTGGGAAAAAGGATCCACCCAATTTGAGGACTTGTAGTGCAAACCTCAATTCAGGGGTATTTGAAAACCTAATTTGAGTAAATCCTTTTTGGCCAAAATAAAATTTGATAAAAATAGTTTTTCGCACTATACACATGGCATGATCATTGGGCAAGAAGTTTGGATCAAGGAAGATGAATATGGAGAGAAGGAAATCTTGAGTGCCAAAACACAATCAACCAAACAAGCAAACAAGCACTTGCACTCAAAAAGTTTTAAATGGTTCCAATTTTTATAAACCGTAGCATAGCAAAGGATACAAACACAGGGTGTGACATTGAGCCACATGGAAAAGCCAGTTATCTAAACCAAGCATGCTAAGAACTAGGAAATATCGCAATTCTATATGTTTCACATGTGTTTAGTACATCTAAATTCGATTTATTCATCACATGCATAGCAATACAAAATTGTACCAACAACAATCGAACATCACATTGCAGAATTGAACTAAATAGTTAAATGATCACCACAACAAATGAACGAAACAGTTAAGTAAGCACCACATTCCACAATAGAACATACTAGAAGGTCAGGTTGCAAGTAGCATTACATTGGACATTTCACTAGAATTTCTAAATGAAAGGCAGTAGCGGCACATGCAATAGGTAAACAAAACATGCTTAACTGACGTAGCTAGGTGAACATAGGTCCTTAGTGATAAAGCTAAGAAAAACAAGCTATTCCTCATCGTCGGAGATATCGATGATGATGGGTTCCTTCAACTTGGAAGAGGGCGAGGCCTCCACACCGTGGGTGCACCCCTCGTAGTGGTGAGTGGCCTGATCCTGCCCCGGCACCAACATGCCGGCTCTGGAATTGATGTAAGCATGGGCCCACTGAGAAAATACATATAAGTCTTTGTCGAATGCACCGGCGGTGCCCTCGAGAAAAGACCACGAGCTATCGTTTATAGCAGCCAACCACGTGGCGGCGGCAGCGCGCGAGGTATCGACGGTGGCTTTGACAGTGAGGTGCTCCTCCAAGATCCGGGGGTCGACACGCATGGCACCCATCGCTACCTCATCAGTGTGTGCAGCCGCGATTTGCTTCTCCGCTGTACAATGCTCTTTGAGATTTTGGCTATACTGCGTGCACCATGGCTTTCTGCGGCGATTATTTGGAGGATGGGGCGATGATTTGGGTGGAAGGTGTCGCGCCGGCAGTCGGGCCATATGGGATGGAGGAGGGGTGAGGGGGTATTGGGGAGGTGTCGAGTACCTGACTGGATGGACGAGGCCGAGCAGCAGGAAGGAGCGTCACCGGTGAGGAGGCGGCGCTATAAACAACCAGTGAAGGTTTGAAATAGGAATGGTCGAGGAAAAGGGGGAAATGTGGATTTTGATTGGTACCGGGGGGTGAGTGATGAGGACATCCTTACTATGGTTCCATCCATTGAAGATGAATAACCTGTTGCTGCAAAGAAGACGTCCAATGATGAAATCAGGATTGGACCAACTACAAGAGCTCGTGCTAAGTTACTAGAACAACAGGTGAATTCTCTCTTAGTTGATAATGCTATTTCTTTTAATGAGAGCTTTATACTGCTTAAATCCTTGTGTGTATGTGTCATTAGGTACAATGGAGAGGAAGGCAAGGCACAAGGGAGCAAGGAGGAAGGCATGGCACAAGGGAGCAAGAGGATTCTGCAGTTCCCAGGCGGTAGTACCGCCTGCCCGAGCGGTAGTACCGCTTAGGCGGTACTACCGGCCCAGCACTACCGCCCAAGTACCGCTTAACAATTTTCTTCTGGAATCAAAGCGACCCAAGCGGTACTAAAGCGGCAGTTAGAATTCTCAGAGCGGTAGTACCGCTTGCTGTGAGCGGTACTACCGTGCTGCCTGCGCGCAGACTTTGGGGCTGACGGCCCGTGTACCCCTTCGATCTATCTTAGGATATAAATACTCTTCCTTAGGGTTAGTTAGAGGCAGACCACGTTTAAGATAAACCCTAGTTCATGAGATTGCTTGTCAGCATTCATCTTGAATCCTCATCACCAATTCGTATCGATCTGGTGATTATATACTGCAAGTCAAGTGTGATCTGCTGTTCCATTGGGAATTAGTATATTGCAATTATGCCATTCGTGGTCGACGGCTGCGTACGCAAGTGTGTGACGTTGTGAATATCCAAAGGGTTGAGACCTTTTGCATTGGCATCAGGGATCAAGCGAGGGAGAGTTCATCGGCGACATACAAGTTATCCTACACCATCATCATCACCACCGCCGCTTACTGAGAAGATCGGGACACCCCATATCAGTGAGGAAGGTAGATATTTCCGCAGGAGCCCAAAATTTCATTCGGTGTAGCGAAAAACTGGCACGGAAAGCACCATCGGGCACAGTCCCTTATTCAGAACCGTATGCGATATCAAAACATCACAAACGAAGCCTGTGCTATACCCCGTGTGTGATGAACTTGAACGTGTAAATTTTTCAGAATAGTTTTTGATATCAACACATCACAAACAAAGCCTGTGCTATACTCCGTGTGTGATGAACTTGGACGTGCATATTTTTGTCTCCAAGCTTCCACCGTAAGATTGGGTACTGCATTGCACACGGTTCGTGCCAACAAATTGTGTGTAATGAACTTCAATTTCATTTTAAATTGGAAGACGGAATGGGGATATGGCGGCAAATTTTTAGTCCGAATTTCCCTGGTTACAGTGGTCATCCACGTCATCACATGATTTAACATCAATTGCTAATTTGGGTACTACACAAAAGAGCCTACACCAGAGCACGCACTTACTTGATCAAGCAATTAAACAGAGCTGGTTGACCTAAACATTACTCTAACAAAAGACCAGCGCTCTAAACAAAGACTAATGTTTCGCCTGACTCTCGTCGATCTCCGCCGCATCCACCATGACCAGCTCGCGCTCGACGATCTCTAGGGGAAGGAGCTCCATGGCATCCATCGCCACATACTCAACAAGCATCTCACAGTCCATGTCCGCCCTCTCTTTGGAAAAGGTCGCCCCGAGTCGGGTGTAGGTGGCTGTGGTCTGGGAATTGACGACCTCCATCTCGGCAAGGGAGGCTGCCGTCGAATGGACAGCTGCACGAGCGCTCTCGGCGATTGCCAACTCTTCGGACATAGGTTTCCAACCGGTGTTGCAGAAGGCCGCTGCTATTTGTGCGGTGACCAACACGAGCTAGGCATGGGCGGCCTCAGCATAGGCATGGGTAGCCGCCATCAGGGCTATGACATCCGCCAAGGAATGGACAGCTATTGTGCCGTTCTTGCCATTTGCTATCCCGGTCGCAGATGTTGCCGCCGCCATCTCAAATGCAGCAGCTGCCCTTTCGGTGGCTGCAGCCTCCCTGTCGGAGATTGCGGTCGCGATCAAGGATGTTGAGAGCGCTTTCATGGCTGATGCAGCTACGCAGGCCAGAGTGGGTTGTCAAAGTTGCCCTCACGACGTGGATCCATGTCCCCATCTTTCACCGGTGACGTTTGAACAGTACAGTGGTCTTTGGGAACAAGTGTGACTGTGTGGTTGACGCGCCGGCGGTGGACTATAGCCGATGAAGCTTCCGGCCTAAGCCATATATGAGGATTGGCCCAAGATATTTTATACCACATCACACACGTTTCATGATCAAGAACTATTTGCGATGTACTTGATTTTCATATAGTTTTGAAACGAAAAATGAAGTTATATCGGCAATTGAAGGTGTGTGGATTGCAATAACATTTATCTGTAGTGAACGTGCAACTATAGGAGTGTCTGTTAAATATGGAATTATTCAGGGTTGTTTAGGCCTTTTTAAACATTTAAAGAGTTTTTTAGACATTTCATGTGCATAGTTCAAATATGAACTGCAGCTAAGCACATACTAGAGTGCACCTGAATGGGTTGAAAATCATCTATGTGTGATTGGATACATGTTTTGGTCCCATGCAAGAAATTGAAATTAAATGAATTCCAAACCTCTCGGTATTTTGGCTCCCTGTAGACTTTGAGAATTCGTGTTTTCAAATTCCAGTAAATCCAAATATCGTCAGAAATTCATGAAACTTTGCATGGTGTCATGTCATGGCTCATGTGTGTTTTGGTAAAAAAAAATGCCCAATTCGGGACAAGTTTTGGCACAAACCTCTTACAAATCGAAGATTCTCACAAGAAGCCATGTGGTTTCGATAGGGAAGTTCACCTTTTATGTGCAGACAACATCCGATATCTCTTCTCGCCTTGAATTTATTTCTAGAGTCACTATAGAGCAACATGACTGTGTCATGCTAAACAAAGGAATTTTACAGAGTTTGTTTGGCCTTTTTAATACATTAATTGAGTTTACTAGGCATTTAATGTGCATAATTAAAATTTGAACTACAATCACATGGTCCAACGCATAAAAATAGGTCAAAAAATCATATACGTTTCCCTGGATGCATGTTTATGTCCCATGCAAGAAATGGGAAAGAATTTCAAACATCTCATCGTCTTGGCTCGACCGCAAACATTGGGAAACTTAGTTTTTAAATTCATGTGAATGCAAACCTAGACAGAAATTCATGAAAAATTTGGGCATGGTGTCATCAATTGCCCTGTTGTGTGTATTGTGGTAAAAAATTTTGCTGAATTTTGGACAAGTTTTGGAACAAAGCCTCTTACAAACCGGAGATTCTCACAAGAAAGTCATGTGTTCCAATAGGGAAAGTTCACCTTTTATGTGCGAAACAACATCTGCTATCTCTTCTCGCCTTGAATTTATTTCTGGAG